>CM060911.1:63660000-66160000 GCA_030737875.1 Allium sativum | reverse complement strand
GAAGTGGGCGCTGGTTGCCAGTTGTGCTTGGAGTGGTCATGCTTGTCTTCTAGGTCAGTAGTAATAAGGTATGATCTCACATTCTCAAAATATTCTGGTCACTGTTTGGTAAAGATTATTAAAGATGAGGTCAGTGATTCAATTGATAGTGCTATTTACGGTTCGGTAAGAGGAACCGTAAGAATTAATGTGAAAACCCGTAACTTCCCCGTAAAGGAAAGCGTCGGATAGTTCGAGAACAAACCACAACAGAACGCATACAGAAGAACATTTCATTGCTTATTACAACAATGCATCAGATTACAAGAATATACAGAGTATAAAAGAATATTACACAGAAATATCAGAGATTTAAATTACATTTATATACATAGCAGCGGAAAATAATACAATACACAACTAGAAGTAGATATACGGATACAAAGCTTTCCGGATATCGTTCCAGCTGTAAACCAGGATCCTGTGAATATAAATCTGCAAAACCAAAACTACTAGCTGCCAATGTCAAAATAAGGGCACCCAGAGTTTAGGTTGAAACAATAAACTCCAGGTCAGTCATGTGACTGGTGTGAGAACTAAAACAGTTATTAATCTTTATTTTTAAAGCTAGGTAAATCAAGGGACCACGCCGTATAACACGGAACGGGTTTCCTCCCAAGAATACCAGTGCATAAAACAAACAGCGCAATGCTAAATAAAGAAAAATGAAGCTGTTATAAGACCCAGGTCCTATCACACAATGCAACACAAGCCGGGGGATAGGGTTTTCCCTTATAACAGCCAAAGAATGCTTGATACGTTTAAAACAAATCATTTGATACTACTATAAGTGCATAGTGTATAAAACAACTTCAAATCATAAGTATCAATCATAGGCGGCATGGGTACCATATATTATGTCGCCATATATAGGTTTACAAATAAAACCGCAAATGTCACGTATTTGGAAATTGGATTTCCATCTATGAACCGAGGCAAAAGATAGTCCTCAACCGATTCGAGACGCTCTAGCCCGTGTCTCAGGAACAGCCGCAACTGCCCCTTGGATCGTCAGGGCCGGTCCACACGGAGTGGATTATTATGCCTGAACAATACGTCTCCCCACCCTATGGGGTGTAAGTCTGGTCCGTCAGCCGACCAGAATGCATTCGGCCGAAACCGATATAACCGAGGCGCCTCGCAACCGCAACAACCACATAAGTCAAACTCGTCAGGGCGTGTAAAACCACTGACGCCACTTCTAGCTAGAAAGAAACGCAAGTCCTCCCTGATGTCCTCTCCCGTTTTTGGTTCATACCGGGTGTGAAACACGCGAGGTAAACGTTACACAAAGCTACGCCACAAAGGCCGTGCTTTGATCATCACCACAAGACTCTGCTTTTCAACAGAAGCCTTGATCATTTGCATCTTAGCATGCCACACAGGCAAACCATCCTATGCAACCGATATCAGTCACACAGAATGGAATCCGATGTCAGACACACAGTCCATTTACAAGTCCGTTCTGCGTCTGAACGAAACCGGAGGCACCTAGTACCCCGCATATCCATCGATCTCCAAGTACGTCTGGACGATCACTAACTGTTTCCATCTTCTTGGGTGTACAGCCCAATCAAGATCATCAGTAATTACCCAAACGACGTGAAGACCTCCGGTCTTCGACCATCGTCTTCATCTTCGACTTATCGTCGTATCAGTTATTCAGAATGGGATAAACCCGGCCTTCCCGAATAACTCGCGTATACTTAAATAAGTGTTACACAAACACAACATACGCCTCATTCCAATTCATTAGTCACTAACCGTAAATTAATCAAGAGAATAATTCCCCAAATATTAACCCCGAAGGCCGAAACCAACATCAGATCAATATCCAGAAAACCATTCTGCTTGGCCAACCGACAGTTAGTTTCTAAATTTCACATTCATAGGGAAATGTTCCCATTAATTTTATCCAAGATAAATTTCTTGAATTTATTCTTCTTTTGAATTTCAATTCAACTAGTCGAGATTAACGAACCTTACCGAAGTAATCATTGGTTTTAATTTCCCAATCCCAACCTATTTATCCCATGAAGTAAAACTGGTAATACTTCATATCTAACACCACAGTGTTATCGGTAAATTCAATTACCATTTCACGTTCAAATCTAATTAAAGATTTAACTATCGCCTGGAGCAAAACTGGTGATACTCCATTTCGATTATTTCAATCTAATTAAAGATTCATTAAAACTCCACTTAGTTTTAATCTGTGACTGGGTTAAAGAATCAGTGTCATTTAAAACACGGTTCACGATAAACCCAAAATCACATCACATTTCAATCAGTCCCTAATTGTAAAATTAGCAAGTGAGCAATTCCCTAAGTATTAATCCCGAAGGCCGAAACCAACATCAGATCAATACCTCGGAAACTATTCAACTTAACTAATCTCCAGTTAGTTTCTGATTTTCTTAACTCCTTTAGGTCTAAGAACTGTATTATTAAAGATACCATTCACGACAACCCAAAATCACATTTCATCAATGATCGGGTTAAAGAACGAGTGTTATTTAAAACACTGTCCACGATAAACCCAAAAATCAATATCGATTCAATTCCAATTAAATATTATTTAATTGGTACACTTCATTAAATCTAAATAAAAAGATTTAATCTTTTCTCAACTGGGTTCAAGAACAGTGTTAGTGAAGACACCATTCACGACAAACCCAAATCACATTTGATATTCAATATAAGGCTCTGAATAGAAAATATATCGGCTTATATTCAATATCAAATTCTACGATTAACAAATGTCATATTGGAAATAACGATATAAATATATCTTTCAAATTTCCATAACAACATCTGTATAATCACGAATTCCAACATCGAAATATTCCGAAGACAATTTCGATTCAAATCCACTCCAATGCAATCATTGGAAATTTTGGTTATTTTTAAAACCCTTTTCAAATTCAATTTATTTATTTAAAAATAAATAGAATTATATTTCTAGTTCAAAACTAGTTCATTTTGATAAAAACTATTTTTATCTTTTCAAATATGGAGTTTTTCATCCCAAATCTTTCTAAATCATTTCTTATGATTTTACACAAATTATTACTATTTTTAATAATTTTATCAAGGCCCGTACAGTCGATTTCCATCAATGGCCATCGAACTGCACTTACAGCGACCTTTTTCGAATTTGATTTGGACGTATCTCCAAATCCAACCGTTAGATTTCAAATTTCTAATATTCGTTAGAAAGATCTTTTCGATACGAACCCAACGGTTCCGGTTTTAGGAGAATCCGACGGTCGGATCTCCCGTAATGTCCGTTTGAAATAAATGGTCGAAATTTACGAACTGCCGCGGCGCGGCGCGTTCTATTCAGGCCATTATATTATATATATAATATATATAATATATTTCGTCGATTTCTATTTAAAACGAATTATATAAATAGTTTAAAAATCGTTTCAAAAGCTATTTCAATTTTCTTTTCAATTCAAATCAAAATTGAATTCTTCTTTATAAATTCGTTTTAAAATTCATTTCTATTCAATTCGAATTTCAATTCAATTTGAATTCGTTTTCAATTCAATTCATTTCGAAATCGTTTTCAATTCAATTCATTTCGAAATCGTTTTCAATTCAATTCATTTCGAAATCGGTTTCAATTCAATTTGAATTCGTTTTCAATTCAATTCATTTCGAAATCGTTTTCAATTCAATTCATTTCGAAATCGGTTTCAATTCAATTTATTTCGAAATCGGTTTCAATTCAATTTGAATTCGTTTTCAATTCAATTCATTTCGAAATCGTTTTCAATTCAATTTGAATTCGTTTTCAATTCAATTCATTTCGAAATCGTTTTCAATTCAATTCAAATTCGTTTTCAATTCAATTCATTTCGAAATCGTTTTCAATTCAATTTGAATTCGTTTTCAATTCAATTCATTTCGAAATCGTTTTCAATTCAATTCATTTCGAAATCGTTTTCAATTCAATTTGAATTCGTTTTCAATTCAATTCATTTCGAAATGAATAAAATCGATATAAATATCGTTCACGTCAAAATGGCGTCAATCTAATCAACACGGCTTCATAATTTTCTATTTTCAAAATAGTTGTTATTATCAAAATATTTCGTTCAACACATGACCAATCTCAATGAATGAGTACTGTCAACACATGAACTTTTATTTCATAATATTCTTTATTTTTCAAATTGGAATGAGGCCCAATCAATTACCATATAAAGTTAATTATATGGATTTTCATGCATTACACACATATAATAGCATTGAAAAATAATCAACCATCAACCAAAGTGCACTACACTGTATAAGCATCAAATATAGATATCTAACGCTTATAACAGCCTGTCAATCAATCGATCGACATATTTAATCTATCAGGATGAGTGAACTGCATATTTCATCCTAACACCCGTGTGGGGTTTCAAAACAACCAAACGCATATTTTATTTGTGCAGTTGGGCGATGTGTAAAATTTATCGTCCCAATCAATGTCATTCAAATAGGTGTACATAAACAAACCGTCTGGTTTGTAAACGAATATTTTATTTATTCACATTCACGTTAAAAAATTATATTTTTAACGATAAAACATTTTATTCCAACATATGAATTTCTATTCAGTTCATTTCTTCAATAAAATGATATTTTTATTTTTCTAACATATTTTTAGAAAATTTCGGCGGCATAACGGCACGATACTAGAAACGGGACAAGGCCTAGCCTTATCCCCGGTCTAGTGAAGGCCCACGCCATTCACACATCAATCAAATCATTCAATTTCACTCAAATAATTCCATTCAATCACATAATCAAACTAATCTAACCAACTACACAACAAATCAAACAAGTCCATGGTCTGTGGACGGGTGTCGGGTGCTACTAAGCACCGTCTGCATCCTAGTATATATATATATATAACTAGAAAATAAATTGAAAGGTGAGAAATTCTCACATATAGCTATCCTAGCTCCACAGCACTTCATTTGCAGAAGTCTTCGTCGTTCTCGCCTTTTTGTCATCTTCGTTGCCCGCTTTCACTACATATGTAAAAATCGAATTTTTACTTCGCTATTCAATATATAAAAATCGAATTTTTAGTTCGCTATTCAATATATAAAAATCGAATTTTTAGTTCGCTATTCAATATATAAAAATCGAATTTTTAGTTCGCTATTCAATATATAAAAATCGAATTTTTAGTTCGCTATTCAATATATAAAAATCGAATTTTTAGTTCGCTATTCAATATATAAAAATCGAATTTTTATTTCGACACTATAAAAGATTATATTTTCCTTTCGACACTATAAAAGATTATATTTTCCTTTCGACACTATAAAAGATTATATTTTCCTTTCGACACTATAAAAGATTATATTTTCCTTTTCAAATCTTTTTAAAAATTAGTTTTCAATCTTTTTTAAAAAAACAGTTTTCTATCTTTTTTAAAAAAATCAGTTTTCAATCTTGTTAAAAATCAGTTTTCAATCTTGTTAAAAATCAGTTTTCAATCTTGTTAAAAATCAGTTTTCTAACTTAAATAAAAATCAGTTTTCTAACTTAAATAAAAATCAGTTTTCAATCTTAAATAAAAATCAGTTTTCAATCTTAAATAAAAATCAGTTTTCAATCTTAAATAAAAATCAGTTTTAAAGAAAATAAAAAAACAGTTTTAAAGAAAAAAAAAAAAAAAAAACGAGATCAGGGAACTTACAGGGAGAGGGGGGGTTTCCGCGCTGTCTGCGTCGACTGGGGGGGGGGGGTGTGCCTGGTCGGAGGAGGAAAGGTGGGTGAGGCGGAGGAGGTTGGCTCGACTGGGTCGGCTTCGCGACTGGGGGTCTCGCGATAGGGGGCTTCGCGCGTCTGTCTGAAGGAGGAGACGAGGGGAAGGAGGCGGCGCTGGGAGGCCGACCTCCAGTGCCGCCCTCGACGAAGGGCGGTGGTGGAAAAGGGGGGAAGATCGACGACGTCTCCGTCGTCTTCGAGGGTTTTTTTTTTTTTTTTTTGATTCTGAACTGATACGGGGGGGGGGGGGGGGGGCAGAGTTAAAAGGGGGAAAGGAGTTTTCTTTTTTTTTCCTTTTTTAATTTTATTATTAAATTCAAAAATAAAGTTGACTTTCACATACAACCTCTAAACGAGGTCCACCGCCTGTCGCTCACAGCGTTTCACCCCCATTCCGAACACAATGGGATATGTACCGCAAGCTGAATCGACCGTTTCGATCAGTTTCCGTTAAATTTACATTTAAATCACTATACTGAATTTTACACGTACATTTCAAATTACCGGGGTCACATATTAACTTTATAAATTCCATAAAAATATTTTCTAGCTTCGTATTGACGATACGGTCCTAACAAAACTAGTTTCGTCAAATTCTGAGACCGTTTGAAAAATGGCCAATTTCCAGTCGATTAAATTCAACAGAAACTGGTCAAACGCGTTTTCCTTTGCCACGCTCACATATTGATTCGAAAAATTATGAAATTTGAAACCTAGCAATAACTTTACATCCCGGACCCAACAAAACTGGTTTCGTCGAAATCCGAGGTCGTTTGCAAAATGTCCATTTTTAAGGGCCTGAATTCCATAGCGACTATTCAGAATTTTCAACTGGACATACCTTTTGATTCCCGCTATGAAATTTTGATTTTTCAGATTCGTTGGAAAGATGTTATCAAATAGATCCCATTATTTTTGGTTTCACTAAAATCCGGATTGTTTTGCACCCGGTACATTCAATTGAAGTTTGAAATCGAATTATCGAACTACCGCACCATTTTCAATTCTATTTATAATTATATATAAATTTTTATATTCTAACGACGACGCGTAAAATATATACGTTCGAATTATATTCAAAATAAATTTCTTGTCGATATTATTTAAAATAATTCATTTTAAATAATCAAAATTCGCTAAAATTGCCAAAATAAAAATTTTAAACTGGCCCAGATTTTCGGGTTGTTACAATCTCCCCCACTTAAAACTTTTCGTCCCCGAAAAGGAACAAAGTCGAAAGTGGTTTGATTATTCAGCTCAACTTCCATTGTTTTGATTACGGCTTAAGTTCTTCAACTTTTCAGTTTCTAAGAACTTTTCAAAAATTTCAAAAATTTGGCTAACACCCTAAATTTTTGAAAAATTTCGCCATAACCTCCCCTGCACCGGGAGCATCGGGGAATTTCAAATAGCTTCCCCGGTCCTTCAGATCTCAAAAAGAAAAAGAAAAAGCCAAGCGGCTAGCCAATAGGCTCATAAAATCATCATCACCCAAACAAAACAGGAAATTATGTAGTAAACATGTACCTATTTGTCGGGCAAACAAATTTTATTCTCTGCTCTAGCCTCCTTGCTATGACCTGTTCAATGCAAGTATATGTATATGCAAGCAAACGCGACCAATTTTCAATATAACTCAATATTTGATTCAATTAGGCTAAATGGTTCAGAATTAGCAAACAATTAAACAAACAACACAAACATCAATCAATTAATGGATTAACGTTTCAAATTCATAAATTTGATATATATACAAAAAATCATGTTTTGATGCCAACTCACAACAATGTGTTCTAACTATATATAAGTTTTGGTTCTCACACCAGCCTAATGGAAATATATATAGAAAATCACACCTTCGAAACTCGAACATAAATGTTGATGATGCGATCGCTATCATCAATATCATCTCCGGGCGACTAGAATGTGATTCCATATCTATCCAGTATATTAAAACCTTGAATATACGTTTGCAAGGCGTATATGCAAATTCTTTATATACTGAATTGTCCATATTCAAATAAATAAATAATCAAATACGTAGAAGTGAATTAAATTTTCAAAACAAAAATTGTTTTCATTTGAAAAATATACTCTTCACACTCGTTCTAGGATACTACTGATCCTATCTCTAACGAGTCATTCCCATTGGATTTTACTAACCCAATATCTGATGAATTCTTTCGTATGTTTCTAATGTGTCTTGTTCTCTAGCTTTGTAAACCAAAGCTCTGATACCAACTGTGAAAACCCGTAACTTCCCCGTAAAGGAAAGCGTCGGATAGTTCGAGAACAAACCACAACAGAACGCATACAGAAGAACATTTCATTGCTTATTACAACAATGCATCAGATTACAAGAATATACAGAGTATAAAAGAATATTACACAGAAATATCAGAGATTTAAATTACATTTATATACATAGCAGCGGAAAATAATACAATACACAACTAGAAGTAGATATACGGATACAAAGCTTTCCGGATATCGTTCCAGCTGTAAACCAGGATCCTGTGAATATAAATCTGCAAAACCAAAACTACTAGCTGCCCGTGTCAAAATAAGGGCACCCAGAGTTTAGGTTGAAACAATAAACTCCAGGTCAGTCATGTGACTGGTGTGAGAACTAAAACAGTTATTAATCTTTATTTTTAAAGCTAGGTAAATCAAGGGACCACGCCGTATAACACGGAACGGGTTTCCTCCCAAGAATACCAGTGCATAAAACAAACAGCGCAATGCTAAATAAAGAAAAATGAAGCTGTTATAAGACCCAGGTCCTATCACACAATGCAACGCAAGCCGGGGGATAGGGTTTTCCCTTAAAACAGCCAAAGAATGCTTGATACGTTTAAAACAAATCATTTGATACTACTATAAGTGCATAGTGTATAAAACAACTTCAAATCATAAGTATCAATCATAGGCGGCATGGGTACCATATATCATGTCGCCATATATAGGTTTACAAATAAAACCGCAAATGTCACGTATTTGGAAATTGGATTTCCATCTATGAACCGAGGCAAAAGATAGTCCTCAACCGATTCGAGACGCTCTAGCCCGTGTCTCAGGAACAGCCGCAACTGCCCCTTGGATCGTCAGGGCCGGTCCACACGGAGTGGATTATTATGCCTGAACAATACGTCTCCCCACCCTATGGGGTGTAAGTCTGGTCCGTCAGCCGACCAGAATGCATTCGGCCGAAACCGATATAACCGAGGCGCCTCGCAACCGCAACAACCACATAAGTCAAACTCGTCAGGGCGTGTAAAACCACTGACGCCACTTCTAGCTAGAAAGAAACGCAAGTCCTCCCTGATGTCCTCTCCCGTTTTTGGTTCATACCGGGTGTGAAACACGCGAGGTAAACGTTACACAAAGCTACGCCACAAAGGCCGTGCTTTGATCATCACCACAAGACTCTGCTTTTCAACAGAAGCCTTGATCATTTGCATCTTAGCATGCCACACAGGCAAACCATCCTATGCAACCGATATCAGTCACACAGAATGGAATCCGATGTCAGACACACAGTCCATTTACAAGTCCGTTCTGCGTCTGAACGAAACCGGAGGCACCTAGTACCCCGCATATCCATCGATCTCCAAGTACGTCTGGACGATCACTAACTGTTTCCATCTTCTTGGGTGTACAGCCCAATCAAGATCATCAGTAATTACCCAAACGACGTGAAGACCTCCGGTCTTCGACCATCGTCTTCATCTTCGACTTATCGTCGTATCAGTTATTCAGAATGGGATAAACCCGGCCTTCCCGAATAACTCGCGTATACTTAAATAAGTGTTACACAAACACAACATACGCCTCATTCCAATTCATTAGTCACTAACCGTAAATTAATCAAGAGAATAATTCCCCAAATATTAACCCCGAAGGCCGAAACCAACATCAGATCAATATCCAGAAAACCATTCTGCTTGGCCAACCGACAGTTAGTTTCTAAATTTCACATTCATAGGGAAATGTTCCCATTAATTTTATCCAAGATAAATTTCTTGAATTTATTCTTCTTTTGAATTTCAATTCAACTAGTCGAGATTAACGAACCTTACCGAAGTAATCATTGGTTTTAATTTCCCAATCCCAACCTATTTATCCCATGAAGTAAAACTGGTAATACTTCATATCTAACACCACAGTGTTATCGGTAAATTCAATTACCATTTCACGTTCAAATCTAATTAAAGATTTAACTATCGCCTGGAGCAAAACTGGTGATACTCCATTTCGATTATTTCAATCTAATTAAAGATTCATTAAAACTCCACTTAGTTTTAATCTGTGACTGGGTTAAAGAATCAGTGTCATTTAAAACACGGTTCACGATAAACCCAAAATCACATCACATTTCAATCAGTCCCTAATTGTAAAATTAGCAAGTGAGCAATTCCCTAAGTATTAATCCCGAAGGCCGAAACCAACATCAGATCAATACCTCGGAAACTATTCAACTTAACTAATCTCCAGTTAGTTTCTGATTTTCTTAACTCCTTTAGGTCTAAGAACTGTATTATTAAAGATACCATTCACGACAACCCAAAATCACATTTCATCAATGATCGGGTTAAAGAACGAGTGTTATTTAAAACACTGTCCACGATAAACCCAAAAATCAATATCGATTCAATTCCAATTAAATATTATTTAATTGGTACACTTCATTAAATCTAAATAAAAAGATTTAATCTTTTCTCAACTGGGTTCAAGAACAGTGTTAGTGAAGACACCATTCACGACAAACCCAAATCACATTTGATATTCAATATAAGGCTCTGAATAGAAAA
Source organism: Allium sativum (assembly GCA_030737875.1). Taxonomy (NCBI): domain Eukaryota; kingdom Viridiplantae; phylum Streptophyta; class Magnoliopsida; order Asparagales; family Amaryllidaceae; genus Allium; species Allium sativum. The sequence goes on along the minus strand of CM060911.1, from coordinate 66,149,369 downwards.
TATATCGGCTTATATTCAATATCAAATTCTACGATTAACAAATGTCATATTGGAAATAACGATATAAATATATCTTTCAAATTTCCATAACAACATCTGTATAATCACGAATTCCAACATCGAAATATTCCGAAGACAATTTCGATTCAAATCCACTCCAATGCAATCATTGGAAATTTTGGTTATTTTTAAAACCCTTTTCAAATTCAATTTATTTATTTAAAAATAAATAGAATTATATTTCTAGTTCAAAACTAGTTCATTTTGATAAAAACTATTTTTATCTTTTCAAATATGGAGTTTTTCATCCCAAATCTTTCTAAATCATTTCTTATGATTTTACACAAATTATTACTATTTTTAATAATTTTATCAAGGCCCGTACAGTCGATTTCCATCAATGGCCATCGAACTGCACTTACAGCGACCTTTTTCGAATTTGATTTGGACGTATCTCCAAATCCAACCGTTAGATTTCAAATTTCTAATATTCGTTAGAAAGCTCTTTTCGATACGAACCCAACGGTTCCGGTTTTAGGAGAATCCGACGGTCGGATCTCCCGTAATGTCCGTTTGAAATAAATGGTCGAAATTTACGAACTGCCGCGGCGCGGCGCGTTCTATTCAGGCCATTATATTATATATATAATATATATAATATATTTCGTCGATTTCTATTTAAAACGAATTATATAAATAGTTTAAAAATCGTTTCAAAAGCTATTTCAATTTTCTTTTCAATTCAAATCAAAATTGAATTCTTCTTTATAAATTCGTTTTAAAATTCATTTCTATTCAATTCGAATTTCAATTCAATTTGAATTCGTTTTCAATTCAATTCATTTCGAAATCGTTTTCAATTCAATTCATTTCGAAATCGTTTTCAATTCAATTCATTTCGAAATCGGTTTCAATTCAATTTGAATTCGTTTTCAATTCAATTCATTTCGAAATCGTTTTCAATTCAATTCATTTCGAAATCGGTTTCAATTCAATTTATTTCGAAATCGGTTTCAATTCAATTTGAATTCGTTTTCAATTCAATTCATTTCGAAATCGTTTTCAATTCAATTTGAATTCGTTTTCAATTCAATTCATTTCGAAATCGTTTTCAATTCAATTCAAATTCGTTTTCAATTCAATTCATTTCGAAATCGTTTTCAATTCAATTTGAATTCGTTTTCAATTCAATTCATTTCGAAATCGTTTTCAATTCAATTCATTTCGAAATCGTTTTCAATTCAATTTGAATTCGTTTTCAATTCAATTCATTTCGAAATGAATAAAATCGATATAAATATCGTTCACGTCAAAATGGCGTCAATCTAATCAACACGGCTTCATAATTTTCTATTTTCAAAATAGTTGTTATTATCAAAATATTTCGTTCAACACATGACCAATCTCAATGAATGAGTACTGTCAACACATGAACTTTTATTTCATAATATTCTTTATTTTTCAAATTGGAATGAGGCCCAATCAATTACCATATAAAGTTAATTATATGGATTTTCATGCATTACACACATATAATAGCATTGAAAAATAATCAACCATCAACCAAAGTGCACTACACTGTATAAGCATCAAATATAGATATCTAACGCTTATAACAGCCTGTCAATCAATCGATCGACATATTTAATCTATCAGGATGAGTGAACTGCATATTTCATCCTAACACCCGTGTGGGGTTTCAAAACAACCAAACGCATATTTTATTTGTGCAGTTGGGCGATGTGTAAAATTTATCGTCCCAATCAATGTCATTCAAATAGGTGTACATAAACAAACCGTCTGGTTTGTAAACGAATATTTTATTTATTCACATTCACGTTAAAAAATTATATTTTTAACGATAAAACATTTTATTCCAACATATGAATTTCTATTCAGTTCATTTCTTCAATAAAATGATATTTTTATTTTTCTAACATATTTTTAGAAAATTTCGGCGGCATAACGGCACGATACTAGAAACGGGACAAGGCCTAGCCTTATCCCCGGTCTAGTGAAGGCCCACGCCATTCACACATCAATCAAATCATTCAATTTCACTCAAACAATTCCATTCAATCACATAATCAAACTAATCTAACCAACTACACAACAAATCAAACAAGTCCATGGTCTGTGGACGGGTGTCGGGTGCTACTAAGCACCGTCTGCATCCTAGTATATATATATATATATAACTAGAAAATAAATTGAAAGGTGAGAAATTCTCACATATAGCTATCCTAGCTCCACAGCACTTCATTTGCAGAAGTCTTCGTCGTTCTCGCCTTTTTGTCATCTTTGTTGCCCGCTTTCACTACATATGTAAAAATCGAATTTTTACTTCGCTATTCAATATATAAAAATCGAATTTTTAGTTCGCTATTCAATATATAAAAATCGAATTTTTAGTTCGCTATTCAATATATAAAAATCGAATTTTTAGTTCGCTATTCAATATATAAAAATCGAATTTTTAGTTCGCTATTCAATATATAAAAATCGAATTTTTATTTCGAAACTATAAAAGATTATATTTTCCTTTCGACACTATAAAAGATTATATTTTCCTTTCGACACTATAAAAGATTATATTTTCCTTTCGACACTATAAAAGATTATATTTTCCTTTTCAAATCTTTTTAAAAATTAGTTTTCAATCTTTTTTAAAAAAACAGTTTTCTATCTTTTTAAAAAAAATCAGTTTTCAATCTTGTTAAAAATCAGTTTTCAATCTTGTTAAAAATCAGTTTTCTAACTTAAATAAAAATCAGTTTTCTAACTTAAATAAAAATCAGTTTTCAATCTTAAATAAAAATCAGTTTTCAATCTTAAATAAAAATCAGTTTTCAATCTTAAATAAAAATCAGTTTTAAAGAAAATAAAAAACAGTTTTAAAGAAAATAAAATAAAATAAAATAAAATAAAAAAAACGAGATCAGGGAACTTACAGGGAGAGGGGGGGTTTCCGCGCTGTCTGCGTCGACTGGGGGGGGGGGGTGTGCCTGGTCGGAGGAGGAAAGGTGGGTGAGGCGGAGGAGGTTGGCTCGACTGGGTCGGCTTCGCGACTGGGGGTCTCGCGATAGGGGGCTTCGCGCGTCTGTCTGAAGGAGGAGACGAGGGGAAGGAGGCGGCGCTGGGAGGCCGACCTCCAGTGGCGCCCTCGACGAAGGGCGGTGGTGGAAAAGGGGGGAAGATCGACGACGTCTCCGTCGTCTTCGAGGGTTTTTTTTTTTTTGATTCTGAACTGATACGGGGGGGGGGGGGGCAGAGTTAAAAGGGGGAAAGGAGTTTTCTTTTTTTTTTCTTTTTTTATTTTTATTATTAAATTCAAAAATAAAGTTGACTTTCACATACAACCTCTAAACGAGGTCCACCGCCTGTCGTCCACAGCGTTTCACCCCCATTTCGAACACAATGGGATATGTACCGCAAGCTGAATCGACCGTTTCGATCAGTTTCCGTTAAATTTACATTTAAATCACTATACTGAATTTTACACGTACATTTCAAATTACCGGGGTCACATATTAACTTTATAAATTCCATAAAAATATTTTCTAGCTTCGTATTGACGATACGGTCCTAACAAAACTAGTTTCGTCAAATTCTGAGACCGTTTGAAAAATGGCCAATTTCCAGTCGATTAAATTCAACAGAAACTGGTCAAACGCGTTTTCCTTTGCCACGCTCACATATTGATTCGAAAAATTATGAAATTTGAAACCTAGCAATAACTTTACATCCCGGACCCAACAAAACTGGTTTCGTCGAAATCCGAGGTCGTTTGCAAAATGTCCATTTTTAAGGGCCTGAATTCCATAGCGACTATTCAGAATTTTCAACTGGACATACCTTTTGATTCCCGCTATGAAATTTTGATTTTTCAGATTCGTTGGAAAGATGTTATCAAATAGATCCCATTATTTTTGGTTTCACTAAAATCCGGATTGTTTTGCACCCGGTACATTCAATTGAAGTTTGAAATCGAATTATCGAACTACCGCGCCATTTTCAATTCTATTTATAATTATATATAAATTTTTATATTCTAACGACGACGCGTAAAATATATACGTTCGAATTATATTCAAAATAAATTTCTTGTCGATATTATTTAAAATAATTCATTTTAAATAATCAAAATTCGCTAAAATTGCCAAAATAAAAATTTTAAACTGGCCCAGATTTTCGGGTTGTTACAATTAAGCTACATAAAATATTATGTTTTGGAAAAGAAGCATTATGATCATTGGGGATTTTATATAGACAAACGATTCCTTACCTATTTGTTTATATCTTTACGTGGATTTTTTTTGTTAATTCGAGTTAAGTCATTCACCAGCGTTTGTAACTGAAGGGCAGTGCTAAATTTATGGTGCAGAATGGAAAAATGAAATGAAGCTAAACATATAAAACCTAGCCAATGGTCACGTACTATTAGTTTTAGAGTGCATCTGAAATACAGGTTTAAAAAAAGGAAGTTGAAAATAAAACTAGCAACATTAGATTTTGAGTAACACGAATGAGAGTGTTAATACAATTTTCTAAAATTTGGAGTATTTATGTACACGCGTATACGTGATACGAAGTTTTATTAAGATATAAAAAAACATTTCACTAGCAGCATTAGATTTTGATATTTTTCAAATTGTTTTTGCGCAGATATGGACTTCAAAAAACAATATGATGAATAAGGGCGCGTAGAAAGTGCTTACGAGCAAGTTTGGTTATTTTCGTCTATTATTTTATTATATTGTCAACCTTATATTTGTGTAACTTGAATTTTATTGCGTTGTATTTGTATTTTTTTGTTCCTTTGAAAATACGATTTATCTTTGTTATATACTAATTTGTTTATGTAAACTTGCTTGTGGAATTCCTTTTTGTATTTTTTTTTAATCTTTTGATTTGAAGAATGGTTGAATGTATTTATGTTACTGAAACTATCAATTGTATATATTAAAATAATTTTCATATCTTGAACCTGCAACGCATTAGTGGTGTCATAAATTATGCAATACCCCATGTCCATTAATGTTACTCACAAAGGGAATGCATCAATGGCCATGAAGCGTTATTGTTGTATAGAACAGATAAATTACAAGAATAAATAAATAAAACAACACAGCGGAAGATAAAACTTATTTCATAGCATCATAACTCAAAACAAGTTTACATAAGTAGTTTCCAAAACCATTACAATAGGATCAATAGTCTTTTCCAAAAACTTCAAAGTACATAAATAAGCAAATACTTAAATAACATAAATGCATAAATCCCCACTAAGCATAAGCAAAGCCATAAAGATGCGAGAGTCCAAAGCGATACATCTACTCTTTTCAAGCAACTGAAAGAAATTGGCACTAAGCTGTAGTATTCCCTCCTTGCAAACATGAGGGGGGGGGGGGAGGAAAGAAAAGAGGTGGAAACAAACGGGTCAGACATAAAGTCTAGCGAGTCTAGCAATTTTAACAAATAATAGGTAAGGTAAATGATCAAGACATAAATAGGCATCATGATATGGCTATAACATAGATAAGGTAGATAAAAAGGATGGACAAGATGATTTCGTTCCTAAGTACTATGACAATCCTACATCTTGGCTAAGCGAACAACCCTCCAAGTACTAACCCCGAAGACCGAAGTCAACATCAGACTAGCACCCAAAGGACTATCCAACTCAACCAACATGTATTTCGTTACACCGCACTTTTACTAAGTTACACCACATTACTTAATTACACCACACATCTACTAGTCTCTTTTACTCAAGGTTGATCCCTTCCCACTAACTGTACCCACATGACAAATTTGGTAGTTACTTGTACCAAGTAGCTATCGTAGGTGCTGGCTTGCTCCTCACCTCTAAGGTACCCTTACTCTACCCATTCGATCGGCTCCCTAAACCCCGTAGGTACCCGTGCTAGCCCCACAGTGGGGTGTATCACTCCCCAAAGTGGAAACCCCGATACCAACATGAAATGCACGGCCATACCTACACGATGCAACAACGTCTTACCTACCAGCCCGGACCCATGCACGCACATGAACCCGTTGGACTTGCGTTGCTACCGCTATTCACGTTTTGACCTCTTATATTCAAGCCCAGTAAGCGTGCCCCAACCCCGGCCTAGTACCGGGCCCAATTAGATACTCAAACGGGTTACTGGTTGAAACGGGTCTCCATCCGACACAAGCCTCCCACTTATGCTTGGCCCCCACTAGGTTTTTCCCCCACTTAACCATTTTAATTTAAATGTCCATGTCTTACACATGCTACGGTTAAGTCCATACTTACATGTCATAATTTGCATGCCTTATCTTATTCCGGTTAAGTCCATATTACATGTCATAATTTACATGTCACCCCACTTAACCCTCTAACCATACCCATGTCTTATTATGGTTAGTATTTCTTAATTCATTCCTTATGACGAACGGTGCATGACCTCCCACATTAAACCGAACACTTTGTGGCCGCTGGATTTGTCGGGCGGTTCCGGGCAGTCTTACGCCACAAACCGGGTCTAACCTCGTGTCATCCATCGTTACGCCTACAATTCATGCATTTGACCTCTCACATTAGACGTCCAATTGTGGCAGCTGGATTTGCCGGGCCGTTCCGGGCAGTCTTACACCACAATTGCGCCTAACCTCGTGTCAAAGGTTTATTAATAATCGTATTTCACCCAAACCCCAATTTTCATGTCATATGTTTCCAATTCAACATATAATCATGTTTACACTTTTTGCCTATTCCAACTTGTCACTAATTTCACTAATTACATATTAATTAGCCTCAATTGCAAATTTTCAATTATAGGCAATTCCATCAATTCCATGTAATTCATAGCCAAATATGCCAATTTCACATATTTTTCAATTATCCAAAATATCCAATAATATCCAATTTTCCATATTTCACATATCCCCATCGTTCCCACGTATTCACATTCACGCGTATTTTTAACATAGGCTCGAAGGTAGCCTAGATCCAAAAATAAAAGGATTAGGGATAAAAAGAGAGAATCAAATCACAGAAAATTGGAATTAACATCACGAAATAAAGGGGCATATAAATTGGCATAGAGGCATAATGACAGATTCAACATGAATAAACTGATAAAAGGTATGAACTTTACATAGAAGCATAGGCATATGATGACATGAATCAAAAAAGTGAAGACTTGGTGAGATTTTCATTACAAACATATATGAATCATTTTTACAACTTTTTCATGTTACTTTAATCCCATTAAATTTGTGAAAATAACCGTACTCACCTTTCGTGGCTTAAGAAAAGGATTAACAAATTGAAATTGGTGTAGAAACGTTGCGGTGATGTTGATTGATCTTCTTTAATTGTTGTTGATTTGAATTGTGTATGAACACTTGATATTTGATTAGAGGCGGCGGCTAGGGTTTAGGAGAGAGTTTGACAGCATAATGGTGTCATAAATAATATTTATGAATTAGGTTTAGGTCTTAGTGTGTATATATAAGTGTAGAGAACCATTTAGGGCCTTAGATTTAACCCTAGAACTGATCTGGACCATCAAAAATCGTCCTAGGCCAAATTTTCGGGTCTGGAAAACCTAGGGAGGTCGACCCCCTGGTCGACCTATCTGATCAGGTCGACCCCCAGGTCGACCCTCTGGTCAACCTGGGTCCTAGGCGGGAATTTTCCCGTCCAGCCCGGGTACCTGCAATTTCGAATTTGAATTTTCTGGATGGGTTTAACTTTAATTAATTCTGCTTAATTACTCAAACTTCCGAGGCCCATAACTTCCTCATACGAAGTCCGGTTTACGCAAACTCGGACTCTATCTCAAGCAGAATTCCGAGACGATCGCAATGGCGCAACCCATTTCCCTTCATTTCTCTTTTAAAAATTTAGTGTTCTTAAATTTAGTTAATTCAATCATTCAAAATTCGGGGTGTTACAAATTATCAGTTTGAAACAAGCATTTTTGAGTGTTTTAGGTTGTCATGTTTAAACACTCACTAAGTGTTGCAGATTATTAGTTTGAAACACCCATTGAGTGTTGTAGACTATGAACTTGAAACACCCATTGAGTGTTGCAGACTATAAATTTGAAACACTCAACAAGTGTTGCAGATTATGAATTTGAAAAACTCAGCAAGTGTTGCAGATTATGAATTTAAAAGACTCATTAAGTGTTGCGGATCATCTACTTGAAACACTCATTGAGCGTTGCGGATTATCAAACCGAAACACTTCCTAGGTGTTTCAATTTGTCAAACTGAAACACTTAACAAGTGTTTCAATTCATCAATCTGAAACATAATATAGGTATTTCAAAAATTTGCAACATACTAATCTGCAACACCTAAAAAGTGTTTCTAAAATTTTTAGGAACATTTTGTTACCGTTTCAATTCGGTCATTTTGGTGTTGTGGGTGTTACCCTAATTACATATCAAGATTAGTTGTTACCCTAATTACATATCAGGATTAGAGGTTATTCTAATTACTGCCCATGTGATTGGCTCCCTATTATGAAAATACCCTATGTCATCCCCAGCGGTATGGCGTATCACTCCTTAACCCAGCAACTTATAGAACGCAGACCTATTTAATGGTGTTATGGCATCTTAGTTTCCCCAATTGAACCCATGCACGCTCATGACTTTGTTTGAACGCGCCCGTACCCACCTTCCACTTTTTGAAACTCTTACTATCTAGACAGTAAAGCGTTCCTTGGCCCCTACCTAGTGCGAGGCCCCTAACAAGATAATAACATGGATACTAACTGATATGGGTTCCACACAGAAAGATTGACACAGCCAAACCACCTAAGCTTGTACCCCCAAGTAACTAGGATTTAAGAGTCCCCAAAACTCGATACAACAGCAGAACGAAGGACCTCTTAGTTTATTAATAACCAGGTTTAACTTAGCAGGTTTAAGTTCATTAATAAGCATGGTTGTATTATGACATTTTTTTTTGAAAATGTTTTTATGTGTGTAACCCCTTCCCTAAAACAAGCATATGCATAGATGTATATGTACACTATATTAATTCAGCTTACTTAACCTACATCTGGTACTTACATTTTCTTAACATGTACTTTACTTAATCTCTGTATTAAGTCTAATCTAACATGTGTATGTATATATATATGTATATGTATATGCATATTCTTCCTTTTGATTATATTCCCAATTTACAGTCAAAAGGTCCTCAATTTATAATATACCCAAATTCTCCTTTTTCATTGTCATTTCATATTATCCCATATTCATTTGTATGCAATCTTAAATCGACCTAGGCACTCGACGACCTAAGCTCCGCGTAAATAAAAGGGAAAAGTAGAAGGAGAAGAACAGAATCAAATCAAACTGTATAAAATAGGCATATAAACAAGACTGGAAATAAATTAAACAACATAATAGGGATAAGGAAGATACATATGTATTAACATAATTGATTAATCAACTGACTAGCAAAAGAACATTTATTACTATAACAACTGCATTGATGAATAACAATAAAAGAACGCTATAGAAAATAACTTATAGGTGCTGTATGTTTTAAATCCAATTCTATTTACTATCATAAGACATTTCTAGATATTAGTTCTGAAAATAACTTGAACTCATTGGGCTAGGTATTAGGTTCAGAAATTGTTTTATTGAAAAAGGTTGTATGTTGATTGCAAATTTTTGAATTATCTATGTTGATCTAACTTTCAGCAGTGTCTCCCCATTTTATTAATTAATTTAGAATATAGCCATGGAGGTAGAGAGAGGTGAAGAATAGTTGTATGTAGATAAAATGAGAGAACCCCTATTTATATATTAACTGAGCTAATTCTTAACCATTAGATTTTAGGGTTTTAAATCTAGCCATACAACTCATCCAATGAACATAATATATAAAAATAGTCCAAATCCATCGTTTAGAATCAGACCTGCATGCGATTGGGTCGATCCCCACCTATACTGTCGACCCATGGGTCGACCCCCGTAGACATGGGTCTACCCATAGGTCGACCCAAGTACGGGATGGGACGTCCCATGACCGTTGGTTCCTAGATTAATTTTTCTATTTGAATTTTATTAAGTAAAAATTAGTCTTAGGTCCCTAAAAGGTTTCGAAATTCAGCTCACATTACTCCCTTAAAATTTTATAAATTAAGTCCCTATTTTTCGTAAATTCATCAAAAAAAAATCACATAAATTTATAATTAAATTCAACATGTAATAATCATCAAATTCATGCAGTAAAACCACCAAAAAACACATCAAAAACAAAAAATCACGAATATCCAGTATATTGCATCAAACGATGTTATTATTTGCAATTGTTGCATACATTTCAGTAAAAATTGCAGTTATGCATCAAAATGCAATATAAATGCAAAATATTTGCATCAATACTGCAATAATTGCATCTTCCGATGCAACAATTCATCCCCGCCTGTTTTTTCAACCATACACCATTTTAAGCATTACTGCTTACATTTCAGCAATTATAAGCAATAATTGCATACATATTAGCACATATTGCTAAGCCTTAATCAGCTTTAACATTGTTGCATACATTTCAACAACTATACACAATAAATGTATACATTTCAGCAACAATTCGTAAGCCTTGCTGATTTGTACAACTTTATACGGATACATATCAGCAGGTATATGCAATAATTGCATGCATGTATGCTATAATTCATTTAGATTTTCAATACAAACTCTGGATGAATTGTTTTGTACATGTATGCAACTATTAAACATTATTGCTGACATTGTAGATTTTATTCATATTGCTTCAGTGAATATTTGCAATTTTTTTATGTACCAACGCCTAAAATTGTTTGAAAAAAAAAGTAGGGTGAAAAAATAGGGACCCGCTTTGTATTTAAACTTTGGGAAGAGGCCGTTTATATTTAGAACAGTAATAAGGACGTGAGCCAAATCTTCCCATTTAAAAATCTATCTTCAATTATAAAAATAATTTTTATAGCTTTATTTTTATCGATTTACCTGACGGTAAATCAAATTTATAAAACAATTGATTTATAGGTAATACACTGCCAATTACTCAACCAATACTGCCTATTGGTTAAGACAAAACAAACGTTGATTTTCCAGCCAACGATCAACAACCAAATCAATCATCCAATCAGAACAGTTTATATAATGATAATATGTAAATAAGTAACATTTAATATAATTGAGGAATCCGGTTGAATCCCTCCAACCTGTTTTTCCCTGCATCCAAATAGGTTACCTCAATTATTATCATTCAATTCGATATACAGTATAATATTCATTAATCAACAATTGATAGCAATCCAAACATCAGTTATTTAATTCATATGTTTATATTATTATAAACGTGACCAACAAAGTAAGTACCACAATTGGTTACAATCGTTAAAAATAATGATTGGATTAAATTAAATTAATCAAACGTTTAACTTAATCAGCTCAATCAATATAAATAAATATATGTAGAAATTATCTAACAATAACAACCATAACACACAATTATTAAACCCAGCTCATATAAGTATAAGTAGGATAAAACTAAGTGAGTTGTACTCACCTTGGGTTTCCATTTGCTATCAAAAATAGTTTAGTTTAATTAAATTAAACCGATGTTTAATTTAATTAAAAATCTCAGTTGATTCCATCGTCATCCACTCCGGCTCTAAAATGAAGTGTTTGACTGTAGTGTTCCATCGTCTCTGGTCTTTCTAACTTCTGATAACAAATGGGAACATTGGAAAATTATACGTATTGGTTTTAAATTTACTAACGAAACTTTAACTAAATAATTACTTTATTAATTAGTTCTATGTATACATACATAAAATCGGACACGTAATAATGGATAGGCATTCTTGAACATAAATCATATTAAATTAGCCATGATTAATATATATATATATATATATATATATATAAACGGTTATAAACTTTTAAAATGTAAAACACATAAAAATGTTGGTTACGTTAACTGGGTTGGGCATATTTTAAATATACATCCGTTACATATTATTGGCCACGATATACATGGATTGGCCACGTTATAATTATAGACAGTTATAAATAGGGTTAGGCACAATATATAAATGATTACTGGTTAGGCACAAGGGACATGTAAATAGAATTATGTTTTAAAGTAGAATTAGGCAGTTTTTAATTTTCGATTAGGCACTTGTAACATACATTGGCCACGTTATATTATTAACTTACTATATATATATATTATTACCCATGTTTAGTACAAATTCGATTAGGCATATTGGGAAATGAATTAGGCACATACGCACACTATACTACTTGGTACACATAAATTAAACTATCATTAGGCATAATAAGTTGGTTAGGCGCAAAATTTAGGCATTTTCGAATTTAGTTAGACACAGTTAAACACGTACTCACTTTTCATCTTCTTCACGCTGCTATACACGAAATGTAACGACCCACTTTTTAGTACAGTTTAAGCTGACATTTATCAACCCATGTCCACTCATATTATACAGAAATGTGGATAGCTATTTGAAAGAAATTAGGGGGTGAGATAAGAAAGAAATATTAGAATAGGAGAAGAAAAGGAACTAACACAAAACAGAGTCTCACATCGCAACAGAACAAAATATAATTTAGAAATATATCTTTATTGAGAGCTTGAAAATATACTTACAATCATCAGAGTCACATCACACATCTAGACAGTTATAACAATATGTCCTCATATACAATCATATAGCGGAATAATAACTATAAGTACATCACACGTCTGAACTCCTTCAGCACGTCTTCTGAAATTCGCGGCATCTTAACCTAAACCTGTACAACCCGGTCTAACCCGAGCGTTACAAATACCGGGTCAGTCTGGTGAACTAAAGTGAGAAAAACACACTAAGTTTAAGGTATCACACAACTTGATTTTAAAGTCAAAATCTTTTCAAAAGAAAAGGATAATCGTAAGACCAAATCCATACAAAATACGGACGGTTTTTACCTTACGATAACCCAAAACATTTTTGAAATCAATATCTTTTCTGATATTATAATAGTGTCTAAATACAAATAAATATCAATCTAACATAACGTTTGCATCTCACGCTCTACATATATAGTATACAATCAAAACTGCAGCTCTTATTGGAGAATGGATTTCCTGGCAAGGTATAGGACCACCTTCCCAACAATGCACCTCTAGAGATGAATACATTGGGTTGGACAAGAACATCTTGCAACACAAGCTAAACATGACCAGTCCCTCACTTTTTCTTTAGAGTACCAAATATATCATTACCATGGTTGGGGTCCAGCCAATCGAACCGATAGCATACATACAAAATAAAAGGGAAAATCGAAGGCAATTAATTTTCACCAGATCAGGTAATGATATACCTTTTGATGGGTGCGATCCACATAGCCATGCAATCTACCTGATTTTGTGCCATCTCCCGGTTGATGAGGCTTGAGGTCATAATTATTGTTAGAATATCATATTATCATTCACTCTGAATGCCACATCGTCAGATCCGCCAGATATCACTAATTGACGTCTACAAAAATACTCTAGTTGGTAAGCTAAGAGAACGGCCATCCTCCACCACCAACTATGATACGTTTGAAGAAATCAACGTACGTGATCCTTTTGGAAATACTCTGTCAGACGCATGTCCATACAAGTCATCCAAGAACAGGATGAACCGAAGGTACCCTCTTACCACATCCTAGGTATCACCCTATGGATCAATAGCGAGAAGTCCTTGCAATCCGTAGATTCCAACCATGACAGAATCACATTATTTCTCTGGTCGCTAAACCAGAGATTATTAGTATTCCTTCCGCTTATGAAGATCCACGGTCTTCAATGCTCCATCTTGATCATCTTCTGATATCTTCTCGTATTTGTTGGTCATAATGGTTTTCGAATATAAATTCGATCCCGGTCTTTCCATACTAACAATCGTATTAGCCAGATTTGATAGTCGGTTATTTAACTATCAAAATAAATAGTTTTTCAATCATGGAAATAAAATGAGTTTACTGGTTCAGTATTTAGCATCACTTGGCCTTTTTAATTAAAAATAATTAACAAATAGTTAATTAAAACTACTACATTTTTCAATGTTTTAAAATACGGTATTTACTTCTTATTTCGTATATTAATGTTCTCCAAACCCATTTCGTTATAATACTTAAGAAAATTTCTTAACCATATTCAATAAACTCTATTTCAAACATTTTCTACATCATTATTCGTTATCTATAATTGCGAAATTAATTCACTTATCACTCATAAAACAACGTTACGAAAATCCTTTTGTTTCATTACTTGGAAACAATAACCAATGCTTATTCTTATAGAATAAACCTATTTTAAAACTCAACTTCATATTTCCCTTTAACTTGAAAATATCGTTATAACGCAACCCCCTTTAATTTTCTTTAACTTTGGAAACATCCTTTATATCATCAAATCCTTTTAATTTCCTTTACTTCGGAACGCTCATTTTATGTTCTTTAAATCTTCGCCAATAACGTTACGTTATTATTTATCTAATGGAAATAATAAATTATTAATAACCTCGTTACCATTACAAACTAATATTATCCTCAGATATTCCTAAAGTCGTTCTAGTTGGGGTATTTTAACTACGTCTCAGACCTAGATCAACAACGTTCTTATCTTAAGATAGAAATGAGTAATAATTCAAAAACTGATATTTCATTCTAATATCGAAACAAACCCCTTTAACTATTTAATTAAAAACATGGTTTTATGAAACCTTCTTGCTTTTGGAAATCTCTTCTCAAATAAAATCATTATTCCTTAATTACTGATTAAGTAATTTATTATTAAAACATCACTTTTTAATTCTACTGCTTTAAACAATTCATTTTAAAATTCGGATTTTTGTTACAAAATCCTATTACTTACTTCTTTAACGAATTCACCTTTAACAATCTCTTTTTCTAATTCATTTTATCCATTCCCCGTTTTGAAACCTTATTTCAATTCCATTCATTCTCTTAATTCCATTATTAAGAAATGTTAATTTAAAACTAACGCTTTAACACCTCGTCTCATTTTACAAACTTTGTTTATATAACTCTGGTTTAATCTAACCCTTTAATTCCCGATTTCCTTTTAACTCTCTTATTATTTTTATTATGTAAACATTTAATTTAAGCGGTCGTATTCGCTTAAAATCCTCTTTTTTTAATTTCGTTATAAAATCTCGGGTTTTAATATAAAACTCCTTTCACCATTCAATTAGATTTCATTTCAACTTCGATTACTTTTTAAATGAATTTCAATTAAAAGGTAATCTTCAAAATTATCATTAAAAATAATAATTCATTTCAATCATTAACTACTATAGAAGTAGTTAATTTCTTTATTAACTAAAATAAAGAATAAATCCCCTTTTAAAATCTTATTAAAATTAAAACAAATATTCGTTAAATCATTTCCTTAGATTAATTTAAAACAAACTAATAAATAATCACTTTCACTTAAAAGGGTTGACGTAGTCAACCCAAACATAGTTATTTCATTAACTGATTCCAATTACTTCTTCCTTTAAATTAATTAATAATATAATTAATTTAAGTTATTTCATTTAATTGTTTTCTTTAAAACAATTATTCCACCCTTAATCGTTGGGTTAATTTTCTGCTCTCTTGCTTATAAATCTGATTAATATCATAATTTACTTTATAAAATTAATCAATAATTAATTATAAACTTAAATAACAAATACTTATTTTCATCAATAAACTTTTATTCAAAATTATAGATTTCAAAATCTATATTTAGTTATAAAATAAATTTTATAACTTCATTTATATCGATTCGCCTGATGGTAAATCGGTATTTATAAAACGATGTATTTTCAGGCCATATGTTGCCAATTACTCAACCAATTCTTCCCATTGGTTAGTAACAGAACAATCGTTAAATCTATATTCAAAAATCAGTGATCGAGTCAATCATCCAGTCATATGGGTTAAGCAATTCATATAATTGTAATATGAAAATAAGTAATAAATTTGAGGTATCTCGTTGGATCCCTCTAACCTGTTCTTACCTGTATCCAAATCGGTTATCTCAAATCAGATCATTCAATTCCATTTAACTGATAATTTCTATAACAGTAAACAACAATTATTTAACATCAACCAATTAATAAAACAATTCAAACAATTAGACACGTTTATTTTATAAACGTGACCAATAAGGTAAGTTATCTCTATTGGGTCCAATCGTTAAAATAACGATTTGGTTTTTCAATGAAATTAAACAACGTTTAATTTCAGAAATTCAATCAACATATAAATAACAAACAATCAATCATTAGCAACCATAGCACACAAAATAAAACCCGACTTATATAAAATATAAGTGGAAAATACTAAGTGAGTTTAACTCACCTTGTTTCCGTTGTCGTTAAATGGTTCGGTTTTCGTTCCAATTAAATTAAACCATTATTTAATTTAACAATAAACTCCAGCAATCTCTAGCTTTATCCAAAATAATTCTAAAATGTTCCATTTGTTACCACAATTCTAATGTTACTCGTTGTGTCGAATTCTGTTAATATAATAAAAAGTTATATCATTACAACTATATACCATTAAATTAAATAATTAATTCTTAACCACAAGTTAATTGACTAATTATGTTTTAATGTTACTGTTAATGGCTGATTCTATTTTTAAGATTAAAAGTTACGGGACAATTCCCCTTTTGATTTTCTTCCTTCCTGTTTTGGCCTTCAGCGCGTTCATTCCTGCACCAGTTCATATCTTAGCATTAGGAGTCTAATCAAAATTTCCTTAATCAAATTATTTAAACTAATTATGGTTTATACATTGGCTTCGTTTAAAGGATATGGGGCCGAATGCTTCCTCAACTGTTACTTCCAAAACCTAGACCGTAACACGTTCTTCCCATATGCCGCTCCTTCAGAAACCCCAACACAACCCCATTTCCAG
The DNA here is from genome assembly GCA_030737875.1 of Allium sativum. Classification (NCBI taxonomy): domain Eukaryota; kingdom Viridiplantae; phylum Streptophyta; class Magnoliopsida; order Asparagales; family Amaryllidaceae; genus Allium; species Allium sativum. Next base: position 66,132,372 of record CM060911.1, on the reverse strand, counting down.
CAACAATGTCCCCTCTCAGTGCATCAAAGAACGATCCCTTTTTAAACTGCTGTTCACCTGTCTTCAAACAATTGCGACTTGTTTTCCCCTCCTTCACATTTTGAACAGCTGCAGGCCGACACATACTCTCGCATATTCCTCCATCCAACCCATAAAACAATCCCATGCCATGCAACATCAAGTATCGCTCCCCCTTTTTCTCTTCGTGTACTTTTAAACCCACGCCATCCACCGAGAATTTAATCGCCACCACAACTACAGATCGCCAGAGCTATATCCGCATGCACCATGTGGAATCTCGCATTCCAATTGCTAGCGGCCCAAGCCTCGTCACTTCTGGGTCTGTCGTTCGTCAGTAGATCCATTAAAACCATCGCACTTCTTGCTCGAATATCAGCCGCCAACGTTTGTCAAATCCGATCATCACCGATCGTAATGCAGATCTCATCGAACTCAACAACATTTTAGTTTAGGGTTTTCGAATTGAACGTGTAGATTGCAAGAAAATTGAGGAAAAAGATCATCTGTTTTGGACCATTGATGTTTTTAAGTGGCGACATAAGTTTGTATTGACCACGCACGTTAGAAATGTAGGGTTTGACCCTTTTTTTCTCTGGTAACAATGTATTTATAAAGGGGCTAAAACTATAATATTAATATCTTATTTAATGAAACTTCATGTTGAAAAAATCAGTAAAAACAACCACAAACAACATCAGATCGGGATGAAACTCCTATTTCTAGCATAAAAATATATTCCGAAACCAATGGGATAGGTTTCGTCAAATTCCGTGACCGTTTCCCGGTACGCTATCTTTATACGCACCACAATGTTATTTTGGACACCAAATTACCCGGTCTCCAAAAATAACAAACTACTTGCCTATTCTGAATCTAAACGTCGATACAAACTCAACGAAATTAATTTCGTGGCTGAGCGTTTACATAAATACCCCTCTATTAAATTAAATCAATTTAATTATGCGCTATAGAAAATGACTGAGCGTTTACGACGGCCGTTCTCACGTACGACATCAGTTTGTCACGAAATTTAATACCGTACAATAATTTAGCGTTATGGTTCCAATGAAACTAATTCCATCGAAAACAGAGACCGCTTGTACAAATCGCCATTTTAAGGCTTGTATAATATAAATAAAATATTATGTAAATTCCCAAAATAATCGAATTAAATATAATTTATTATTATCACGAATACCCACTGGAAATATCATATAGCTTCAGATATAAATTATACAACTCGATATCATCAATTTCGATTTAAACGATATCCAAAATTATATTAAAACCCTTTTAAATATATTAAATAAATGTTATTTTTTAATAACGATTTCCATAACAACTATTTTAAATTTTGATTTGGACATAACTAGTCTATAACACGAAATCTGGATTTTTTTTCTTTCATTAGAAAATTATAATCAACAAGATTCTAACATTTCTTGTTTCACGAAATTCCGACTTAAATCGGATTCTGTGTATTCGATTGAAGTTTAAAACTCAATATTAGAACTATCGCGCCATTTCTTGCTCGTTTTTATTATAAATAATTTTAACGTTCAAATTTCAATTTATAAACGTATTATATATTATAAGTCCATATAAAATTCAAATTAAATATTTAAAATAATAAAATAAATTAAATATTTGACCGCCAAAAGTACGAGACATTACAACCTTCCCCCTAAGAAGAATTTCGTCCCCAAAATTATTAAAGTGAGAAAATTATCATAAACCCATTATAATTTAAAATCCAATTTGTTGTAAATCAAAAACCAACTCAATATTATTAATAAAAATTTCAAAAATATCAAAAAAATTCTAACACTTTAAATTCCCAGAAAAATTCTCCAGAGTCTCCCCTGTACAGAGGGACTTCTGCGATATCACAGGAACAAATAATATATATACATCGACCTACACGGTCGGAAAACAAAAAAAAACCAAAAATTATATTTTCACATAGGCGTACCTTTTACGAGTGCAATTGAGCATACTTGCTCAATTTACGTACAATCTACGCAACCAAAAATAATCCTCATGGCCATTTGGCACCTGTACTTAACTCAATTTATTATGTAAGTAGAATATACATGAAATATTTAAGTAACACTTCATTAATCAACAGACTAACTAAACAATTTTCAAAATTCAACATATAGTATCATTCATACGCAAACACAGGGTTAAATCATTAAATTCAAATTATATTCAATTCATCACATTATTATACTAGAATTTAGTTTTTACTTCATTTAACCTTCCTTGAATTATTGATGAATTTATATCCAAACTATATAACAAACAATCAACAAACAATGCACAATCAACTCATTCAAATCATCCCATTGAAATATATTCAGCATCAATCTTTACTTGATTATTTCCACTTGGGTTTTCATATTTAAATATCAATCAATTAATACCAGATTGATTTCCATTTGATTATTATTAATTAAATTTTCAAAATTTCTATTCAATTCCAAATTAAAATTCTCATTCACAAATTCTACATGTGAAATCTCTTTGGTTTATATCGAACCATTCAAATTTTTAATCCAATTTGAATTCTATTCAAATCAATCAAACAAATCAATATCTAAATAATTTAATAAAATTATTTCTTTTCTATACCAAAAATATAATTTTGGGTAAAATTATTTCATTTACCCTCTTTACAAAACAATATTGTATCAGTAGCCAGTTCTAAATCGAACCGATCAAATAACGCAATACAAAACATTCGTATGCTAAATTTAGAAATATGCTCTTATATATATACATACACACACACACACACTCAACTCAATCTAGGATATTGCTAATCCCATCTCTATCGAGTTGGGCAAAGAGGCAAGGTTATTACTAAACCAATAGCTCTGATACCAAGTGTAACGACCCACTTTTTAGTACGATTTAAGTCGACATTTATCAACCCATGTCCAATCAAATTATACAGAAAAGCATATAGCTATTCGTAAGAAATTATAGGGTGAGATAAGAAAGATATTAGAATAGGAGAAGAAAAAGAACTAATACTACACAGAGTCTCACATCGCAGCGGAACAAAATATAATATAGAAATATATATTTATTGAGAGCTTGAAAACATACTTACAATCATCAGATTCACATCACACATCTAGACAGTTATAATAATCTATCCTCATATACAATCACATGGCGTAGTAATAACTATAAGATACATCAAACGTCTGAACTCCTTCAGCACGTCTTCTGAAATTCATGGCATCTTAACCTGAGCCTGAACAACCCGGTCTTACCCGAGAATTACAAATATCGGGCTAGTCTGGTGAACGAGAGCGAGAAAAACACACTCATTTTAAGGTATCACGCAACTTGATTTAAAGTCAAAATCTTTTCAAAAGAAAAGGATAATCGTAAGACCAAATCCACACATAAATACGCTCGGTTTTTACCTTACGATGACCCAAAATATTTTTGAACTCAATATCTTTACTGATATTATAGTGTCTAAATACAAATAAATATCAATCTAGCAGAACCCTTGCATCTCACGCTCTACTATATAGTATACAATCAAAACCGCGTCTCTTATTGGAGAATTGATTTCCTTGCAGGGTATGGGACCACCTTCCTGACAATTTACCTCTAGAGATGAATACGTTAGGGGTTCAACAAGAAAATCTTGCAACCTAGGCTAAACATGACCGGCCTCTAACTTTCTCTTGAGAGTACCGAATATATCATTACCACGGTTGGGGGCCAGCCAATCAAACCGATAACACACATACAAAATAAAAGGGATAACCGAAGGCACTTAATTTCAACAGATCAGGTAATGATATACCCTTTTGATGGGTGCGACCTACATCATGCGACCTACCCGATTTTGTGCCATTTCCCAGTTGATAAGGCTTGAGGTCATAATTACCTTTAGAATATCGTATCACCATTCACTTTGAATGGCACATCATCAGATCCGCCAGATATAACTAATTGACGTCCACAAAAATACTCAAGTTGGTAAGCTAAGAGAACAACCATCCTCCGCCACCAACTATGATACGTTTGAAGAAATCAACGTACGTTATCCAGGAACAGGATGAACCGAAGGTACTCTCCGACCACATCCTAGGTATCACCCTATGGATCGTTAGCGAGAAGTCCTTGCAATCCGTAGATTCCAACCACGACAGAATCACAGTATATCTCTGGCCGCTAAACCAGAGATTATTAGTAATCCTTTCGCTTATGAAGATCCACGGTCTTCAATGCTCCATCCCGATGATTATATCTTCACGTATTTGTTGGTCGGAATGGTTTTCGAATATAAATTCGATCCCATACTTTCTATACCAACAATCATATTGGCCAGATTAGATAGTCGGTTATTTAACTATCAAAATAAACATTTTTTTAATCATGGAAATAAAACGAGTTCACTGGTTCAGTATTCAGCATCACTTGGCCTCTTTAATTAAAAATAATTAACAAATGGTTAATTCAAACTTCTACATTTTTTAACATTATAAAATACGGTATTTACTTCTTATTTAGTATACTAATGTTCTCCAAACCCACTACATTATAATACTTAAGAAAATATCTTAATCATACACAATTTCCATTAAAATCTCTTTCAAACATTTTCTACATCATTATTCGTTATCTATAATTGGGAAATTAATTCACTTATCACTCGTAAAGCAACGTTACGAAATTCCTTTTGTTTCATTACTTGGAAACAATAACCAATGCTTATTCTTTTAGAATAAAACTATTTTAAAATTCAACTTTATATTTCCCTTTAACCCTAAAATATCGTTATATTTTCACGCAACCCCCTTTAATTTTGTTTAACTTTGGAAACATCATTTATATATCAAATCCTTTTAATTTCAGTTACTTCTGTAACACCCCGAATTTTTAACGACACTAAAAGAGGATAAATCGAACAATAATAAATTTAGTATTCAAAATTGAGGAAAGAGGACAACGCCATTGCGTTTGTCTCGAAATTCGGGTTAAGATAGGCATTTGGTTTGCGTAAAACGGACACTGTATGAAGAAGTTATTAGAGTTTTAAGTTTGTATACACGCAGAAGAAATATATATATATATATATATATATATATATATATATATATATATATATATACATACATACATACATACATACATATGAGTCATATAGGAGTTAGATATGAGTCAGCACCTAATCCAGAACAGTTCGAATTTGAAAAAGAAAAAGAGGCGGCAAATTTCTCGCTCTAAGGGGTCGACCCCCCTAGAGGGGTGTAACAACCCTGAATTTTGGAGCCAATTTAAAATTTTATTTTAAGTTATTTTAATGCGTTTTGGTTATTTAAAATAATTTAATTTAATAATAACAATCAAAATTTTTATTTTTTTAGAAATTTTGATGAAAATGAGTCCTGATTTAAATTTTCAGATTTTAGATGATTATTAAACAATAGAAGAAAATATATAATTTGAATAGGAAGTTACATTGTCATTTTGTTGAAATGAAAGGATTTCATTTTCAAGGTAATAAAAGTTTGCATTTTTGTCATATAAACAAGTTTGCATTTTTGTCATATAGGCAAAATAAAACCATTGTTGTGTCGCATTAATTTACACAATTAAAATATAATGTATCATTTCGTTTACATTAAAAAGATTGCATTGTAATCTTTGTTTACAATAAAGAGAATGAAATGTATCATTTTTATTTACATTAAAATGTTTAAACGAAAAGTATTATTTTTGTTGCAAAACAAAATATTCATTTTTGTTGTTGTTAGAATTATGATAACGCACAAAATATCTATTTTGTTGAATAGTTAATGACACATAGAATTGCAACTTTTGTAAATTGAAATGAATTGGGCCTGAATATGAGAAAGTGGTTTAATGGATCTTTAATTTGATCAAGGAATTGGGACATTATATATATACATATATATATATATATAAATAAAAAAAATTGGTCCATCCCTATTTCTCCATTGTTATATTTCCTTTTTATATTCACACATTACATAATTCCAATTTCAATACGTATGTATCTTAAACCACTCAATTTATTAATTAATGTCATTCATTCATAATTAATTTTTTTTAATTGACTGCTTACTCAATTTAACTAAAGGAAAACTTTTCCAAAATAAATAAATTCCTGGAATCCTATTAGTGACGTAGATTGAATTAAGATAATAAGTGTAACATTTATAATAGTAAATTCTAACAATGCGGATATGTATTTTAGATATGTTGGTTGCAATAATCATGAAACATTTACTAAATTAGAAATTTGTACCTATTGTTTGTATATCGTAATTTTAAATAATTTTGCATCTGTATATGTAGAATACAACATTTGAATTCCTAGTAACTGTGATCTATTTTTGAATTTAATGTTGGAACCTCAATCGGAATTATTATTTTTAAAAAAAAAATTGAAAATAAATTTGATTGATTGTTTAAAAAAGAGAAACACATGTTTATGTTTGTATGAAAAGAAAACAAATAAATATAAATTTGTACATAGTAGTTGAGGATATTAATTAGGGGTTCCTCATTTGATTTATAATCATGCATTGAATACTTTCCCATTTTTTTGTTTCTTATTTTATTTTTAATTTTTAATAAGAAATAAATACGCTACCTCATTCTTAGTCCAATTGAATATGTTGCATAATTTATGATACTTATTGTCATGTATTTTGAAATTTAAAAAGTCATACGACTTTCTTGTAGTCAGCATACAACAAATCATGTATTCATTTCTTTTTGTTATCATTTTTCCCTATATAATATTTCTTTTGAATTTAGAATAATAAATAAAAGTTGATAAGAGTGACACCTTGTGCTTAGTCAGTAAATTTATTTACTTCCTAACCTATCTAATATGAAGGAACACATTAGAGAAATAAATAAGGTATCTTTCTCAATTCCCTTCCTTATTCTTTTGTTTCTTCTTTGCAATTATCTCTATTAGTATTCTCTACTTCTAGACCATAGCATACTCCTCTTCCTTTATTCTCTGTAAACAAAAATGAGAAGCCACCATTTTGTTCTTTCTTTCATTCAAAAAAAAAAAAAAGAAAAAAAAAAGATGATTCCAACCAAATCACTCCATGAAAAGTTCTAAAAGAAGTTTTGATTAATATCCTCTTCGATTCTATGCAATTGTCCAAGCGTGCGATGGTGAAATTGAGGAACGATGAATGGGTTCAAAATGGTCCAGAAAAGAGCGATGAAGAAGGAGCAGTATCGGCCCTTGGATCAGAGGATGAACGGCTAAATAGAAATATGATTAAGAATTCAGCAAACTGAATTGCGTTGGAATCCTATTTCCGCGATCTACGCGATGGAACTGACGGGAACTGATTTAGAGCTCATCTAAATTTTGGCATATTGGAAAGTTAATGGTGAGATTTTTGAATTTGAACAATTAAATAATTTATTTTAATCCTATTCGATCAGTTGAATCATTGTATATTATTCTGATCTGTTATGTGGTGATTGTTGTATTGTTGGATTTTATTCGTTGTGATGCCATGTTATAGTTTGACTGTTTGGATATGAAAAATTCGATGAATCACAATAAAAGGTCTCATCTTTGTTGTATTTGTAAATCAAATAAAACATCTAATCTTTATTTTATATCAAAATAAGATATCTAATCTTTATTTTATATCAAAATAAGATATCTAATCTTTATTTATCCTTTAATTAAAATTTAAAAGATTTAATCTTTCTTTATTTTATAAATCATAAACAAAATAAAGATTCAATCTTTGTTTATTTTATGTAAGTCAAAATAAAGATCCCACCTTTGTTATTATTTTGCAAAATCAAAGATAAAGATTAAATTGTTGTTTTATTTTGCAAATCAAAAATAGAAGTTTAACTTTTTGTTTTATTTTACAAATCAAAATAAAATTTACCTTTCATTTGTAAATCAAAACAAAAACTCAACTTTTCATTTTATGTGTTGAACCAAAAATAAAGATTTAACTTTCCATGTTTGTTGTGAAACAAACAAAGATTCAATTTTTTTTCCATTTTCTATAAAGTAATAAAAATAAAAATAAAAATAGAAAAAAAAATTAAAAACAATAAAGATGAGAACTTTATTATGATTACATCAGAATTTTTCAGATCCAAACAGTCAAACTATAACATGGCATCACAACGAATAAAATCCAACAATACAACAATCACCACATAACAGATCAGAATAATATACAATGATTCAACTGATCGAATAGGATTAAAATAAATTATTTAATTGTTCAAATTCAGAAATCTCACCATTAACTTTCCAATATGCCAAAATTTAGATGAGCTCTAAATCAGTTCCCGTCAGTTCCATCGCGTAGATCGCGGAAATAGGATTCCAACGCAATTCAGTTTGCTGAATTCTTAATCATATTTCTATTTAGCCGTTCATCCTCTGATCCAAGGGCCGATACTGCTCCTTCTTCATCGCTCTTTTCTGGACCATTTTGAACCCATTCATCGTTCCTCAATTTCACCATCGCACGCTTGGACAATTGCATAGAATCGAAGAGGATATTAATCAAAACTTCTTTTAGAACTTTTCATGGAGTGATTTGGTTGGAATCATCTTTTTTTTTTCCTTTTTTTTTTTTTGAATGAAAGAAAGAACAAAATGGTGGCTTCTCATTTTTGTTTACAGAGAATAAAGGAAGAGGAGTATGCTATGGTCTAGAAGTAGAGAATACTAATAGAGATAATTGCAAAGAAGAAACAAAAGAATAAGGAAGGGAATTGAGAAAGATACCTTATTTATTTCTCTAATGTGTTCCTTCATATTAGATAGGTTAGGAAGTAAATAAATTTACTGACTAAGCACAAGGTGTCACTCTTATCAACTTTTATTTATTATTCTAAATTCAAAAGAAATATTACATAGGGAAAAATGATAACAAAAAGAAATGAATACATGATTTGTTGTATGCTGACTACAAGAAAGTCGTATGACTTTTTAAATTTCAAAATACATGACAATAAGTATCATAAATTATGCAACATATTCAATTGGACTAAGAATGAGGTAGCATATTTATTTCTTATTAAAAATTAAAAATAAAATAAGAAACAGAAAAATGGGAAAGTATTCAATGCATGATTATAAATCAAATGAGGAACCCCTAATTAATATCCTCAACTACTATGTACAAATTTATATTTATTTGTTTTCTTTTCATACAAACATAAACATGTGTTTCTCTTTTTTAAACAATCAATCACATTTATTTTCAATTTTTTTTTTAAAGATAATAATTCCGATTGAGGTTCCAACATTAAATTCAAAAATAGATCACAGTTACTAGGAATTCAAATGTTGTATTCTACATATACAGATGCAAAATTATTTAAAATTACGATATACAAACAATAGGTACAAATTTCTAATTTAGTAAATGTTTCATGATTATTGCAACCAACATATCTAAAATACATATCCGCATTGTTAGAATTTACTATTATAAATGTTACACTTATTATCTTAATTCAATCTACGTCATTAATAGGATTCCAGGAATTTATTTATTTTGGAAAAGTTTTCCTTTAGTTAAATTGAGTAAGCAGTCAATTAAAAAAAATTAATTATGAATGAATGACATTAATTAATAAATTGAGTGGTTTAAGATACATACGTATTAAAATTGGAATTATGTAATGTGTGAATATAAAAAGGAAATATAACAATGGAGAAATAGGGATGGACCATTTTTTTATATATATATATATATGTATATATATAATGTCCCAATTCCTTGATCAAATTAAAGATCCATTAAACCACTTTCTCATATTCAGGCCCAATTCATTTCAATTTACTAAAGTTGTAATTCTATGTGTCATTAACTATTCAACAAAATAGATATTTTGTGCGTTATCATAATTCTAACAACAACAAAAATGAATATTTTGTTTTGCAACAAAAATAATACTTTTCGTTTAAACATTTTAATGTAAATAAAAATGATACATTTCATTCTCTTTATTGTAAACAAAGATTACAATGCAATCTTTTTAATGTAAACGAAATGATACATTATATTTTAATTGTGTAAATTAATGCGACACAACAATGGTTTTATTTTGCCTATATGACAAAAATGCAAACTTGTTTATATGACAAAAATGCAAACTTTTATTACCTTGAAAATGAAATCCTTTCATTTCAACAAAATGACAATGTAACTTCCTATTCAAATTATATATTTTCTTCTATTGTTTAATAATCATCTAAAATCTGAAAATTTAAATCTGGACTCATTTTCATCAAAATTTCTAAAAAAAATAAAATTTTTGATTGTTATTATTAAATTAAATTATTTTAAATAACCAAAACTCATTAAAATAACTTAAAATAAAATTTTAAATTGGCTCCAAAATTCAGGGTTGTTACAGTCTCCCCCACTTAAGAACTTTTCGTCCTCGAAAAGGAACGAAGCTAAAAGTTGATTAGCCTTTAAAATATATAACTTTTATATATTCAAAAATCATATTTTCTAAAATAGATTATATATAATCACAAATTCGTTAATTATAAGCCTATCACTCTGGACTCATTTTAGGGTATTACTAACCCTATCTCTAATGAGTCTTCTCATTCTAGGATACTGCTGATCCTATCTCTAATGAGTATTCTTATTGGATATTACTAATCCAATCTCTGATGAGTCTTTTGTTCAGTTCTAATGAGTTGTATCCCAAAGATTTGAGCTAACCTAAGCTCTGATACCAACTGTAACGACCCGCATTTTCCACACGGGCATTTTCCACACGCATGAATTTATACACCAAATCATATATTGTGTTGTATGCATAGACACTGAAATGACGAGGTTGGGTAAATAGAAATGGTTAGACAAAAACCATTATTTTTTATTATCATATTCTGACACCAAATCGATTTGAGTCCCTATAGAAAAAAAACGTGCATTAAGAAGACGAATAGAAAATTACATTTTTTCTATTGTAATAAAGAGAGATAGAAAATTTACATTTTTTCTAAATTTTGGCATATTGGAAAGCTATTGGTGAGATTCCTGTTTATAAATAATTAATTAATCATTTAATTATTTATCATTAATTGAAAATTCATGAATGAATGATTGCAAATCAAGTTGTGATGTTCTTGATGTAAATGTACTGTTTGTGAATGTTGGTGATTGTGATGTTCATATTTGGATGTAGAATAAAATTTAGAAGATATTATTTGTTCATGAAATATGAAGTATGTCATGTTAGTTGAAACTCAAACTTAGATATTTCAAAAAAAAAAAATTATGTTTGTATTAAAATGAACATCGCAAAATTTAGTTATTTTTGTCGCATTAGAATTTGCGAACAAAAATAATATTATGTATTATATTTAAATTAAAACATCGCCAAAACTCGTCATTTTGTCGTATTAGAATTGGCGAACAAAATGTTAGTATTATTGCATTGAAATTCACATCCTCAAAATATGATTTTTGCCGCTAAGTCATTTTGAAGAGAGCGAAAGAAAAAAAAGATTGTTCAATATGTTAAAAATGGATTGTTCAATATGTTAAAAATGGAATTTTCAATATGTTAAAAATGGAATTTCCAATACGATAAGAATGGATTGTTCAATATGTTAAATAAATATAGAAAAAAATGGAAGTTTCATTATGTTAAAGTTTGAAATTTTGTATATGTTAAGAATGAAATTTTCATTGTAATTGGGAAAAAGTATATTTTTATTTAGTGATGAAACATGGAATTACACTATAAATGAAATTACACTAATTCTTAATGTAATTATATATATGAATGTTCACTGTAGACGAAATTTACATTTTACTTAATGCAAATTAATAGAATATCCACCGTAGGCAAAATTTACATTTTTCTTAATGTAAATTTATATGAATGTTCACCATAGACAAAATTTGCATTTTTCTTAATGCAAATTATTAGAATATTCACCGTAGGACAAAGTTTATATTTTTGTTAATGTAGATAAAAGAAATATTCACCGTATGAAAAGTTTACATTTTCATTAATGTAAATTAAATAAGAATGTGACATGGAATATGAATATACCTTTTTGATAATATAAATTAAATAAAAATTTCACCGAATGAGGAATTTACATTTTTAATAATGTAAATATATAGGAATTCCACTGTAGGAAGAGTTTACATTTTTATCTATGCAAATTAACAGAATGTTCACCGTAGATAAAGTTCACTTTTTTTTTTGTTATTTAGAAAGAATTGACAAAATTACCACATTTGGTTATTTAGAAAGAATTGACAAAATTATCACATTTTGTTATTTAGAAAGAATTGACAAAATTATCACATTTGGTTTAAAAAAAAAATATTGGACAAAATCATCACATTTTGTTTACATCAGAAGAATTAGACAAATTCGTCATTTTGTTTACACTAAAGGAATTAGGCAAATTTATCAGTTTTGGTCATTTTAAAAGAATGAATCTTTGTTTGAGAACTTGTTAACATGTAGTTTTCATTTTTAATGATAATTAGAATTCATTAAAAAAAAAGTATATTTGTTTAAAACCTTGAATAGAATGTGTTAACAATTAAAATTACATTTCTATGTAAAATTACATTTCTATGTAATTAGTATTCATCAAAAAGGAATGTAATAAGAGTTAAAAATGAAAACTACATTTTTATGTAATAAGAGTTAAGATAAGAAAATTTACATTTTTGTGTAACTAAGATTTAAAGAAAATTTCATTTTATTACACAATTAAAAAGATTCTATCTTTACTGTTAATAGGTTAAGGTAAGAAGATTAGACTCAAAATTAGACATTTTAAAAAGGTTTATTATTATTAATATAATAATTGAGAAAGTCCAAAGTTTAATTAAGATTTGAAAGGGTAAGTTATAGTATTGGAAATCAAGTTATTTTGGAAATATGGAATATTCCAAAATTAAGAGATTTTGAAAAGAGAAACAATTTAAAATAATATATATTTTTTTAGTAGAACAATTATAATAATTAATTAAAATTGTACTTGGACACGAGGTTAGGTCGCATTTGTGGTGGAAGTCTGCCCGGACCCGACCGGCATATCCAGCAGCCACAAATGTTAGGCCTAATGTGAGAGGTCCAAGTGCGTAAGTACAAATTGGGCCAAGACACGAGGTTAAGCCCAGCTTGTGGTAGAAGTCTGCCCGGAACCGACCGACCAATCCAGCATCCACGAGTTGCAGGCCTAATGTGAGAGGTCTGGCCCATATCAAAATATAAATGGATAACTTAGAAATTGACGTTATTTTCACACCGTTATGTGTTAATAACAAAATGAATATTTTCACCTCCAATTTTGTTATAAAGGAAGGTTACATTTCTAATAAAATAAGATAAGGATTATAAAAGTTTTTACGTTTTTCTTAATGTAAATATTAGAAAAGTTACATTTTTCTTAATGTAAATAAAGGAAGGTTACATTTCTAATAAAATAAGATAAGGATTATAAAAGTTTTTACGTTTTTCTTAATGTAAATATTAGAAAAGTTACATTTTTCTTAATGTAAATAAAAGGAAAAATAGGACGTTACATTTTTATATGTAATTGGTGTAATATAGAAACCTACATTTTTCAATGTAAATAAGGATGAAGTGGAAATTATATTTTTATATGCAAATAAAAAAGTTTACATTTTTCAATGTAAACAAAAGAATGATTAGGAATCTATATTTTCCAATGTAAATAGAATGTGAAATAAAGGTTACATTTTCAATATAATAATATATTGAAGTATAAGTTTACATTTCTCAATGTAAATAAAATAGGAATAGAAATTTACATTTTTCAATATAAATAATAAGATTAGAAATTTGCATTTCTAAGGAATGGATCTTCATTAGAAAAATGATGAAACCAAATATACATTTGGTGTAAATTGAAAAATGGAAGAGTAAAATATACTGTTATGTTTAGGATGTGTAGGTAAAGTAAAAATAATGATAGATCGTTATAAATTATTAACGACGACATGAAATGGTTTCCAAATTTATATATGCGAGAGTTATTTGGAAAGTCCGAGTTTGCTCTCATTCCAAATAATGATACGACGTTCGAAGAATTGAAGACGGCGATTGAAGACCGACGATCTTCACATCGAATGGGTGACTAGTGTTGAGGCCCTTGATTGATTTGCTCCCAAGACGGGGCTAAAATGGTAGTTATCCGGACGTAGTGCTGATTTGTACGGATTTGGCTTTCGCTCAGACCCAGAGCATAAGCGTATAAATGGATTGCACGTCTGACATTGTACTCCTTTTTACTGTGTCTATTGATCTCTGCTAAACATACATCTGTTTGGTGTTTTACACCCTTCTCTGAGACGTACGAGCTCAGAGGTTATATGTTGGCAGAAATCAATGATATGGTATGGATTGACGATGTGGCATGCCAAGATGCATGTGATCAAGGCTTTGTTGAAAAGCAGGCCTTGTGGGACGATCAAAGCATAGCCTGTTTAGGCATAGCTTTGTGTATGACGTGACTTCACGAGCCTCACACACCGGCGAAGTCTAAAACGGGAGAAGGGAACGCAGGGAGTGCACACGTTTCTTTCTAGCTAGAGTGGTGCCAGGGACCTACCAGCGCTGGCATTTATTCATTGTGGTTGTTGGATTTTTCGAGGCCTCGGTTTATGCGGTCGCTACTGGCCGTATTATAGGTCCAAAAGGACCGGGAAGCGTGTGTTCAGGAATTGCCAATCCATTAAGCGTTAACGTATGGACCGACCCTGCAGGATCCAAGGGTTGGACAGAGTACCAATCCTGGGGCATCTACTAGAGTGTCTCGAATCGGTAAGGATCTCCTCCCTAGCCTTGACTCAGATGGAAACCCAAATTTCCAATACGACATCAAGCGGTTTTGATTGTATACCTATATATGGCGACATAGTGGGATGGGGCACTCATGCCGTCTAGGATTGATACATTTACTTTGATGTATTTCAAATTGGTTGCACACTATTATTATATAATACCGTGTTTATCGTATCAAGCATCTTTTGATCATTATAAGGTAAAACCCTATCCTCCGGTTTGCGTTGCATTGTGTGATGGGACTTGGGTCTTATAATGGTTTCATTTTTCTAAAAAGCATTGCGTTATTTTGACGATTTACTTTAGTCATGCACTGGCAATCCATAGGAGAAAACCCGTTCCGCGAAAGTGGCGTGGTCCTGTGATTAGCCTTATTATATTATATAGGTTAAGTAGAATTCTCACACCAGTCCCATGACTGACCTGTAGTTTGTCCACTGGCAAACTCGGGTGCCCATATTTTCCACACGGGCAGTCGAGTAGCTATTTTTGCAGATATATTAAGCAGGATTCTGGGTTGAAGCTTAAAGCTGTGTCCAGAGATAGAGAGTCTTCCGCTGTGTTCTTCCGTTGCAGTATATTACATTTTTTGTATTTATCTTCCGCTGTAATTATATTCCAATGTACTCTGATATGTATATTCTGTACTCTGACGTAACATTTATTATAGTGTTATAAAAGTCTTCTGTTATCTGTTGTAATGTGTTGTATGCCCAAAGTTAAAGTATTCGTAGATTTTCACTTTTTGGGTCAGACCTGTGTGGTTTATGGTCGATTCAAAGGGTGGGAGTTTGCGGGTCTTTACAAGGGGTGTTGACACTGGGTCGACCCCGCTTAAGGGGTGTCGACACAAGGGTCGACCCACCTACAGGGGTATCGACACCCCTAGGGCTGAGGTGGTAGTCGGTTTCAGAGGGTTTGGTAGTTATATATATACGTGGTCATCTCTCTTGTTTTCTTCATTGAGAATTCATGGTGGCCAAACTCTGTCGGTGTCTGAACTGAATCCGTTATCTTCGAAAACTATGAGTTTTGCAAATCAAATCTAGAGATTCAAGATCCATTCTTTCTCTATTTTCTAATCCTAACACTGTGAGTTTCTAGTAGCTTTTAGATTTGAAAATTTCAAAGTAAATATGACACGACTATGACTTGGATTTGTTCATATGCTTAAATTATATCAGATCCATTGTAAATTCTGATTATATGACATTCTAAATCAGTTAGGATTTGGATCTAAACCTCTATCTAGTCAGATCTATTGTATCTTCTATGACATGATATGATGTGAATCTAAATCTCATTTGTGTTAGATCTGCTTTTAACTATTAGATCTGAATTATGTGGACATTTAAATAGTTAATCAGATCCAGTTTATCACCTTGTGCCTATCATATTAGATCTAAACTAGTTGGACATCTAATTTGTTAATTTAGATTTTGTTATGCTTATTGTGACATCGTAGTTATGTTAGAATCGATTGACTGTCACAAGTTCATCAGTTTTATCCTTATATGTCCACCTTATCACCATGCGAGTTTATGTTTATGCCAAGTCATGTTAAATAATCACTTTTCTCATATTCCTATTATTTTTCCCTTTTATCGTTATGACTAGGCTATTATCTAGCCTAGGCATACCGCAATTTTGTGAGGGCGTTAGTTAAGGAACGGGGGAAAAAGGTTAATATTGGCATTATTTGAATATAGACATCATTGGACATATAATTCAAATCATTAGGTAAAATGGGCATTAACACCTACAAGGCATAGGATTAATTAATGAATGCCCAGGACTATAATTAGAAATTGTAACTACACTTATTGCATGAGGTTAGGTTGCATTAGTGGTGTAAGTCTTCCCGGACCCGACCGGCATATCCAACAGCAACTAATGTTGAAACTAATGTTGGAGGTCTAAGTGCGCAAATACGAATCGGGTTATGACAAGAGGTTAGGCCCAACTTGTGGAAGAAGTCTGCCCGGCCCCGACCGGCGTATCCAACATCCACAAGTTATAAGCCTAATGTGGGAGGTCTAGCCCATTATAAACTGTAATTGGACTACTTAGCCTAATTTAATCCATAGGGATTGTATGATTATGAACTTAAGTTAGGGTTAAGTAAAATTGGTTGGATAGTGGATGGGTTAAGTAAATCTGTGGGGGTGGGTAATATTTACATATAAGCCCACGAACTTAACCAAATAAGGTTATGTAATTAAAGACACCTAGTGGTATACATAACTGGTGGAAAATGATAAAGTTATGTAATTAAACACACCTTTTAGGGTAAGCATAACTAATGGAAATGAGTAGAACTATGTAATTAAACATACCTAGTGGTATACATAGTCAGTGAAAACTAGTGGGGATACAAGACAAAGGGAAGCGCTTGTGTCATATTATATGGGACCCATTTCAGTTAGTAACCCGGAGTAGGTATCAAATGAAGTACTCCTTACTAGGTGGAGAAGGGACACGCTTACTGACTGATTGCAAGAGATCCAAACGTGGAGGACGGTGTGGGCGGCGCAAACCGACCGGGCCATGTGCCTGCATGAGTCGGGCAGAGGGATAAGTTGACCGTGACACCTGTAGATATGAGGCTGTGCATATCAGTGAGAGGTTGCCACTTTAGGACGTGATACATCCTACGATGGGGCCGACACAGAGTATCTATGGAGTAGGGAGCCGATCGATTAAGGGTAGTTAGGGTATATTTGGACGTATGCCCAAGTTTACCACCTTATCGTGAAAGGGAATATCTCATTCTGGTTATACTAGTAATAGTGCAAAATAATCATTAGAAGCATATACACCTCATCTTTCCTACCTTGTCACACCTGCCATTTATGTAGTGATCTCTCTTATCCACTTTATATGTCTGTCATGCTACTTTTATTTATTTACTTGCTAAAAGTCACTAGACTTGCCAGACTTTATGTCTGGCCCTTTTGTTCCTCCTTCTTTCTTCCGTTCCCCCTAGGTTCTCAGGGGGGAAACACTCAGGCTTGATCGTGATTTTGCTTATTTTGCTGGAGCTACTGATATGTATGGCTCAAGCTCCTATCCTTGTTGCTATGGCTATATTTTGTTCTTGGAGAATTTTACTTCTTTTATGTACTCTGATATTTTTGAAGTACAAGATAGTAACTTTTATGTTGTAGTAGGCTTTTATGTTTCAGAGATGTGATGTTTTTGGACCACAGTATCTTATGATAAATAAAGTTTTTTTTTATTCCGCTGTTTTTCTATATATCTGTCTTGTAATATTCTATGTCTGTTTACCTATAACACTTCACGAAACTTAATGCATTCCCTTTGTGAGTGACATTAACGGACATGGAGTCCAGATTAGATTAAAAAATTTGAAAATTAATTTCTAAAAAGTTTTAAAAGAAAGCATTTTAAAAAAGAAAAGTCTGTTTTGAAAAACATTCCCCAAAAAGCCATATGTAGTATCCTTCGCTCCTTTGTCTAAATCTCTTCCTTTTTCTTTTTAGCATGTCTGGGGAACAAAACATTCCTAACATCCCAAAGGGCGTTACGGTACCCGGATGGTTCCATAGGTATCTGGAGGTCACAACGCCTGTCGAAGGCCAAGGGAACATTACTCCCCCATCTGCACCAGTCGTTCCTCCTCCTTCCCCTCCAAGAGCAGATAACTTCACCAAGATCTGCAAAGACTTCCGTACTATGGGAGGGAAGCCATTCCATGGGAACGAGACATTCGTAGAAGCGCGGAATTGGCTCAAGGTGACCGAGGACTTGTTCGTAATATTTGAAGTAGAGGATAGAAGGAAGGTTCAGTTAGCCGCCTGGCTACTGAAAGACGAAGCCTCATTTTGGTGGGAAGTCACCCAAGCTGGACGTCCGGTGGAAACTGGGGAAGATTTTAGACAGAGGTTCGAAATGAAATTTCTCTCCCAAGCTGAGAGAAGCATGCATATGGAGAGTTTCTTATCACTCAAACAAGGAAACTTTACGGTGAAGGAATATGTGAACAAATTCAACCAGCTAGCAAGGTTCGGGTTAGAGTTGGTGGATACGCCGCACTAAAGTGCTTTGCGGTTTGCTAAAGGGCTGAATGAACCTCTGCATGGGTAAGCCATATCCCATATTCCAATGGGGGCCACTTTTGAAAGGCTTGTCGATATAGCCCTAATGCATGAGGAAGACAAGGGAGAAGAGAAGAAAGCAAAGGCCGAGGAGACATCGCAAAATAGGAAGGTGTGTCCCACGAAGGGGCAACAGCAACAACAGAAGAAAGGAGGGAAGAATGACAAAGGCAAGGATAAGAGAAAATGTCACAATTGTGGGAAGGAAGGTCACTTGATCAAAGATTGTAAGAGAAGGAAGAACACTTTCTTTAATTGCAGAGAGGTCAAACACTTCGCTAGAGAGTGCTCGAAGAGACAGGGATCACAAGGACAGGGTCAATGTAACACCCCACCTCCGCCAGGGTCACTCACAAGAGAATGCACTAGCTTTGGAGGGGCGTTGTCTAGGTAAACATGCACAGAAATATTACAAGACAGAACATATAAAACAGCGGAAGAAAAACCAAATTTCATTACCTCATAAAATTATAAGGTCTAAAGCCTTTTACATCAAAATGCCTTTAAAAGCCATTACATTGGAAACCTGTCTTGCAATAGTTAAAGAAGCATAAAACCACAGTCATAAAATATTCCCCAAGTAAAACGATAAAGCAGCCATAGCCAAGAAAAATCCAAGCCATACATGATGACCTTGAAGCAGAAGAAGTCCGAGCTAAATAACAGTATTTCCTCCCTGAAAATCTAGGGGGGAAACGGAAGACAAAGAGGCGAAAGAAAACGGGGTCAGTCATAAAGACTGGTAAGTCCTATCTACTTCCAGCATAAAAACAGGTAAAGGTAACATGACATGCATAAACTGAAAGTAAAAATAAGGATGATGACAAGATAGACAAGCTAAACCAAGGTAACAGGATGAATTACTGTATCAAGATAAACTACGGTCACTATGAATCAAGTATAACATCCCAAGGTTCTATCGAGTATAACATCCCAAGGTTCTATCGAGTATATTTGCCCTGCACCTTCCGTACTAGTATCCCCACCCCGTGTCATGTGTTATCTACAAAATGTCCCTTGCCCAATGTCATGAAATGGTCCATGTCAACCTAATGTAGGTTTTCCCAACTCGTATGTTTCTTTCCATGTATATGTTTAGTCCTTTGCCGTAAATCCTACGGGTTTCCTCACGTAGTTCTATACTACTTCAACGTAGTTCCATTATCCTTGAAATCGTTTGGACTGTCGCCCTTGATCTAGCTGTATTTTCTTACCATGAATTCTCGAATGTTCGGCTAGGATTTATGCCACCTAGGACCACTAGGGATTACGCTACCTACTAAACGTTTTGTAACTCGGTTTGGGTTTAAGCCACCTAGGACCGCTAGGGATTACGCTACCCGTCAATCACGCCCTTTTTCCCCACGTCGTGAATCATTTTTCCATGTCTGGATGCACATGTATCTCAATGTGCCATCCGAGTCCCGTGACAGGGCTAATCAAGAAATACGGGACTCGGTCGGGAGCTTCAGGTTATCTGCCGATGCAGATATCAAGGTCTGTTTTTCTACTGGTGGTTATGGTCCCACGTGACCCCTCCCTCAACTACTGAAAGGCAATCCAAGAAAATCATGCACGAGAACTATACTCCGGCCATCCATGCCCCACTTTCCTATTGGCCAACCTCACCCATAACTAGATAGCAAGTATATGGTCTGTTGGGAGTTCTCTACCTTTCCGCATACGTACACGATTGACTAAAGATGGTAGGTAGTCGACGACATGCTATCACAGGGCTAAACTAAGTAATCGCCGACTCCACGCTAATCCACCCGAGTCTTTAGGTTGCTCGCACAGCAACCAAGGCATACCCTTGGTTCTTCTACCGTAGACCTTAACCTCTGTGAGCCCAGGAGGATCATCTGCAACCTCACAGAGGGATACCAAGAGTACCCTCACGTCCCCCGAAGCTACCGCTTCGTCACCCAGTTCGCTGGATCCTTTATCTAAGTCAGATAAACATTCGCACCTCCTTGTGTGTTTGTTTAAACGATGACCTACCGTATCAGGTTACTCATCTATTTGTAATCTGGTCCAATTCTCTTGACTAAGAATTATTACTTAGTTATCCTTAACTAAGGTTTATCACTTAGTTTCCCTTCCCATTATCCATATTAACTACGATTTTCCACTTAGTCCCCTGAACTAGGGTTTTGTCTAATGGGTTAAGTGTTGTCATTCGAGTTCATGACTTACCCCGCCTACGAATCATGTCAAAATTGGCTAAGTATTCAAGTTCAAGACTTAGCCCTACAAACCATGTATCAAGTTGGTTAAGTATATCAAGAAGTTCATGACTTAACCCTAGATTATCGTGTCAGATTGGTTAAGTATAGGTTAACTTAACCCTATCAATATACCGTGTCAGATTGGTTAAATATAGGTTATCATAACCTCATCAAGCTACCGCGTCAGATTGGTTAAGTATAGGTTGTCTTAACCTCATCAAATCATCGAGTAAAATTGGTTAAGTGTAGGTTAACTTAACCCCATTAAATTATCGAGTCGGATTGGTTAAGTATAGGTTAACTTAACCCCATTAAATTATCGAGTCGGATTGGTTAAGTATATTTAAGAGGTTCGGGACTTAACCCGATCAAATCATCAAGTCAGATTGGTTAAGTGTAAGTTAACTTAACCCCATCAAATTACCTAGTCGGATTGGTTAAGTGTAGGTTAACTTAACCCCATCCACTAGTCGTATTTATAATGGTTAAGTATCATTCTTGTGGGTTTACTTAACTCTACCATGCATCGCGTTATCCCAGTCGGGTGTTATCAACCCATTTAGGTTAAACTAACCCATCCGCTAATCATGTTATATGGTTAAGTGTCTTAAGTAATCAAGTCCGGTCTTACTTAACCTACCCATTCATGTCATATCGGTTAAGTGCCATTAGTCAAACTAACTTAACCTTATCATGTGGCATTAAGTAAATTAATGCACCCCAACCTCTCACATTAGACTTTGTTGTGGTTACTGGTTACGCCGGGCGGGTCCGGGCAGCTTTATACCACAACCTAGTCTAACCTCGGGTTTTGAGCGCGATATGACCAACTACTCACATTGGGTCTTATTGTCTGTAGCTACTGGATTTGCCGGGCGGTTCCGGGCAGATTTATGCTACAAACTCAACCCAACCTCGAGTTGGCCACTTTCATGTTTTCCTACTTGTCATATTCATGTCAAATTTAGGCTATGACAAAGTCCACGTTTTCCACTTATGCCCCTTGTCCCATTACTTAATTCATGTTAAGTTTCATAGCTCATCTCAAGTTTGCCTAAACTACCCAAGGTGTATTCCCAACGCCAGTGAAAGCGAGTCAACATAGTAAGAATAATATGACAACATATTGGCCCAAACATATATGATAACATAAAGGGATTGACCTCAAACATATATGATAGCATAAAGGGATTGGCCTCAAACATGTATGATAGCATAACACTAGGTTCATCATCATAGGCATGTAAATGGTCATGAGGGGTTTAGGTTCTTTTACATGCATAAACCCCAAGTCAAGTTCATATGAATGTTCCACAAGTCAAATTGTTCTAAGGATTCATGCCAACATTTCCACAAGTTAAGATTAAATCTTGCATGATAAACTAAGTCAAACACAACATGAGTGACATGATTTAATCACTAAGAAATAGCCCAAAGTCATAGGTTCAAGAGAGGGGCAAGACTAGATTCACATAGACAAGCATACTTAGGTTTCATCTCATTTTATTCCATGTCAACATTAGAACTACCGTTTAGATCTAAAGGTAGCTAGAACTTACAAAGCGTGGCTAGAGAATTATGAGCAAGCATTTGTCGTAGAACGGTGTAGGAATGATGCTCTACTCCCTTGATTTGATGTAGAAAGCTTGCTCCTTTGACATGGATCTAGTTTGAATGCTCAAGCCTTTGAAGTTGGAGATGGAGGCCATGATCAAGAAATATTTGGGCAGCACTTTGTTGTTAGAGTGAATTGTAGTGAATTCGGATAGGTCTTAGGGTGTTTTTATAGGAGTAGGAACAAGTTTAGGCCATAGGATCTGTTTTAGAACAGATCTGAGCCATCAAAAATCGTCACAGGCCAAGAAACCAGACCACAAGACCCTGCAGGTGCACACAGGCCAACCTGGTTGTAACACCCCGAGAATTCTGTAACTATGAAATTCACAAATTAAAGTATAATTAATTTTAAATCAAAGAACTAAGGGAAACGGGATACGCCATTGCGTTCGTCTCGGAAAAATACGCGAAATAGAGTCCGAGTTTTCGAAAAACGGAGTCCGTATGAAGAAGATATGGCCTTCGGAAGTTTGAAAATTAAGTTTAAAATTCAAACAGAATAAATTAAATAATTAAATATTCCGAAGTGGGGCCCAATGGGCCAGGGTGGAAGAACACCCGCCTGGGCCACCCAGGTCGACTGGGCTGTCGACCTGGGCTACCCATGTCGACAGGGCTGTCGACAGCCCTGTCAACAGGGGTATCGACCTGGTCGAGCCCAGTCTAACCTGGCTGGCCAGGTCTGTGTTCCTCCGATTTTCTGTGGTCTGCTTTGTCATTAGGGCTAGGTGGCAGGCTCTAATTGGTCTCTCCTTAGGATGGATGGCTACGATCAATCCAAGCAACATCAATGGTCCTAATCAGTTCCTAACCTCTATATAAACAACCTTAGACTAAACCCTAATCTATTCATTCAAAAATAAAAACATAGCCGCCATGTTGCTGAGGAACGACTAGGAGTAGCCACCACATTGGAGAGAGGATTAGGAGGAAGATTCTAAAGCTTAGAGCAACCTAAACAAATCAATTCAACAAAGGAATTTGCATCTTCAATCCCTAAATTAGAGAATTCATAGCAACGATTGTAAGTAGAGTATTACTTTGGTATGAATAAACAATTGTGTTGGTTTGTATGCTTGAATTATGGCAATAAAGTAATTCATGTTTGCGCGCTCTTATCAATTTGAAATATTATATACGTTTGGATATTTATGAATTATGTTATTCATTATAAAGAACTACATGCGGTAGTTCTATGCAAGTATACGTTTGGAATATTTCGCAAATTTTGTGATCCATGTTGAAACTACATGTATGTAGTTGTTTTAAATTCATGCAAGTTTGGGGTTTGCTTCTATGCCACCATGATGTATATTTTGTGCATAAATCATTTTGTAAGTAATTGGAACAAGTTTGGTTATTATCCATATGAAATTATGTTGAGAATTTGGCATCATGTATTAAGCCATGCTTTAGTACTAGAAATCCTATTTGCAAACTTATGAATATGGCTAGGCTATGAACGATATTTGGCATAATTGAAATCCATGATTAAGTCTATCTTGTTTACAAGAATTTTATGATAACATATGTGGTACATGGCTAGGTTAGGTTCAAAAAGTCCCTTTTGTAAGTTTACATGACTAAAGTGAGAATCATGATTTCATGTTAGAAATATTTATGCCATGGTTATGTGAACAAATTTAACTATACTTATGCCATGCTTATGTTTGATATTATGCCATGCTTATGTTTGACATTATGCCATGTTTATGCTAGAAGTATTTATGCCATGCTTATGTTTGACATTATGCCATGCTTATGCTAGAAATATTTATGTCATGCTTATGTTTGACATTATGCCTAAATAAAAATATAGGTTCATGTGTCAATAATGATATCTCAATTACAAGTTCACATGCTTTGATTCATGTCACCTATGTTACCACTATGTAAGTACACCCGTTCTAGTTTGTATTTCCAACGTCATTTTGCAAGTTCATACGCTCACCTTCCCCTTTTTGTGTATGTAATTATGCTTTGAGCCTCCCCTTTCACATGGCTAAATTGGGCTTTAAAAGGCTAAGCCCAATATATATAAACGGACGTGTAAAAACGGGGGTAAATAACGTTGGGCTAAATTAATTTAATGAATGAAAACTAAAGTAAAAGGGCCCAAATTCAAGAATGGGTTGGGCCCATGATTGGTGTAACCTTTACACCATTAACTTAATAATGGGCCGCAAATATTTACATATAAATAAAGAAGAAAGACAAAATATGTAAATGTAGAAAATACGATATGTTTAACCCGAGGTTGGATTGAGTTGTGATGTAAACCTGCCCGGAACCGCCCGGCTGTCCAGTAGTCACAACAATACCTATCCAATGTGAGAGGTTAAACATGGAGCCCAATAAGGACCCGAGGTTAGACTGAGTTGTGGCGTAAGACTGCCCGGAACCAACCGGCAACAGGCAGCCACAGCAATACCTGTCTAATGTGAGAGGTCAGGGCCTTAATAAGACAATTAAGGCTGAGTCAGGATTGTTAGGATTAAGTGGACTAAGACTTAATCAAAATGGAACATGCTAAACTAAACGAACTGGTGGGGGTTAGGTTAGCAAAACACTTAACCAACTTAGCATGTTGGCTAGAGATAGAAAACCTAGTAACGGGGAACCCTTTTCAGCAGTAACCCTACATGGTGTATCATGATACCCTGGAACTAGGCAGGGTGGGGCACGATTACTGGGCTGATTGTAAGAGGTCAAAGCGACGGCGGTGGTGTAGCAGTGTAGGTTCTAACGGGGTGCGGGCGTGCACACACTCCGGCGCAGAAAAATAAAGCACTGGGCACCAGTAGCATACCTGTGCATTCTAAGGTTGTGTCGGGCCGCTGCCATGGGACTTGATACACCCCATGGTGGGACCAGCATAGGTAACTACAACATCGGGGGCCGTAAGACACATGTAACTATGCGAGTAGGAGCCGATCATCATAGAATGGATCACATCACTCTGATTATGGGGTGCCAGTTGGAAACTAGTTTATATGGGTTCAGAGATTGACATGGGGTACGATAGTATATTCGACCCTAGACAACTTAACCAAGTTTATAGTGCTTTCCCACTTCTTGATTATACTTATCATACCCAGTTCTTTATTCATAGACAAAATAGTACTAGACTTACTAGGGCTTTAGGTCTGACTCTATTTTTCTTTCGTCTTCTTTTCTTCCGTTTCCCCCCCCAGGTCCATAGGGAGGGAACACTGCAGCTTGACCAGCCTCCACCATCCAGCTTGAAGAAGAGAAATGTATTGCTTGGAACTTCCTGTTTTTGAACTATGGCTTTGGACAATCCACTATGGGGCTTTTGCAGTTTATCTATGTTTTATCTATGCTTCTTTAAATAATGTAATCAAGACAGATTATGAAAGTGTTATGTTATGTTTTTTTTGGAAAAGCTGTAAGACAATCATGGTGATGTTGCTGTAACACGTATTTGCTTTTATGAAATAAAAGTTGTTGATTTTCCGCTGTTTACAAATATGTGTTCTTATATCTGTCTTGTATATCTGTGACTTATACTTTTAAACCTCCACCAAAATTAGGGCATTCCCTTTGAGAGTGACCCTAACGGAGGTGGGGTGTTTCACTTGGTATCAGAGCATAGGTTTACCAGATAAGATAAAAAGTTTTGAAAATTATTTTCAAAAAGGAAATTTAAAGAAGCATTTTTAAAAGATAAAAATATTATTTTATTTTTAAAGGCAAAGTCCACTCCCCAAAGCCATAGGTACTATCTCTTATCCTTCGTTTTGAACCTATCCTTTTTGTTTCAGCATGTCCGAAGATCTTAACTTGCCGGAAGGGGTACCAATACCTGGTTGGTTTAGACGGTTCTTAGAAGCAAGGGCCACTCAGCCAGGTCCTACCGTTCCTCCTCCCCCAGCTGCAGGAAATCATCCAGCTGCAGCAGCACCTCTTCCTCCACCTCCTCCACGAGGAAACGCGTTTGCTAAGATATGTAAGGATTTTAAAGCTATGGGAGGAAGGGATTTCCATGGAACTGAGTCCTTCGTAGCAGCTAGAAATTGGCTGAAGGAAACTGAGGATCTATTCATCATCTTTGAGGTAGAGGACAGACAAAAAGTACAATTGGCGGTGTGGCTATTGAAGGGCGAGGCTTCCTACTGGTGGGAAGTCACTAATGCTGAAAGACCAGTAGAGACATGGGAGGACTTTAAGGCAGGGTTTGAGACCAAATTTCTCTCAGATGCGGAAAGAAGTCTGCAGTTGGAAAAATTCTTATTTCTTAAGCAAGGAGACAAGACTGTCAGAGAGTATGTAAATCAGTTTGATGAGCTGGCTAGGTTTGGACTTGACCTAGTCAACACCCCGCACAAGAAGGCTCTCCGTTTCGTCAAAGGGTTAAATGAGCCATTACATAGTTTGGCCATGACCCATATACCCATGGGGGCCACGTACGAAAGATTGGTGCAAATGGCGTTGCTGAATGAAGAGGATAAGGGCAAGAAGGAGACAAAGGCAGAGAGCTCTCAAGGGAAGAAAGAGGGTTTGCAGCCTAAGAAGACGGACTTTAAGAAAGGCGGGAAAGGCAACAAAGAGAAGAGGAAGTGCAATTTCTGTGGCAAAGTGGGGCACTTAGTAAAGGACTGCCGGAAAAAGAAGGCCAAGGAGAATGGTGGGTGCTTTTCTTGCGGTCAGACAGGCCACAGGGCTAAGGACTGCCCAAAGAAACGAGGGCAGGGGCAGGGGTCTGGATCCACTCCAGGGGCACAGGTTCATGTGCTGGAAGCGCCACCTTTGCAACAGCGAGGTACAAACACTTCTGTAGAAAGTGTAGTTTATCTTTATGATCACCCCGTTCGCACTTTATTTGATTCTGGCGCATCACACTCCTTTATCTCGTCTGCTTTAGTAGAATCTCTGCACCTAAAAACTAGTATGGTAGAGGACCCCTTAATTGTTTCAAACCCAATTGGGGGCCCAGCTCATTTGTCTATGATCTGTTTGGATTTGAAAATTTCTATTCTAAGTGTAGAATTTCAATGTAGTGCCTTTGTTTTGGGCTTTTCGGGGTATGGTTTGATTTTGGGTATGGATTGGCTATCCAGTAATGGGGCCATCCTTGATTGTGAGAAAAGGGTTGTTAGGCTCCTAACCCAGCTCGGTAATACTTTGGAAATTTCTTGTAATCCCTCGTATGCGGTTATGCTTAGTTATCTTGAGTCGCTAGATGCCTCTGTTGAAAATTTGCAATCAGTTAGAGTGGTCCGGGAATATCCGGATGTCTTCGAAGAGGTGAAGGGCTTGCCTCCGAAGCGGGAGATAGACTTCCGCATATATCTTGTGGATAATGCAAAGCCCGTTGCGTTGCCCGTTAGACACATGGCTCCACGAGAAAGAAAAGAGCTCAGTAAACAGATTAAAGAGCTTCTAGAGAAGGGGTTCATTAGGAGGAGCATTTCAGAATGGGGCGCTCCAGTGGGGTTCGCTACAAAGGCAGATGGTTCACTCCGTCTATGTGTTGACTATAGGGAGCTCAACAAGCTAACGAAAAAGAATAGGCACCCTCTCCCTAGAATTGACGATTTATTTGACCAGCTTGTAGGAGCGTCCGTTTTCTCCCAACTCGATTTGGCAACCGGTTTTCATCAGCTAAGGGTGGCTGAAGATAGCATCGATAAAACGGCGTTCAGAACCCCAGACGGCTTCTTTGAATGGCTTGTCATGCCTTTCGGCTTGACAAATGCACCTGCTTACTTCGTGGACCTGATGAGTAGGGTATTTAGAGATTTCCTCAACAAATTCGTAGTGGTCTTCGTAGATGATATCCTTATCTTCTCAAAGAATGAAGAGGAACATGCTCAACACTTAAGGGCAATCATGGAAACTTTGCAAGTCCATCAACTAAAAGCCAAATTCTCCAAATGCCACTTTTGGAGAGAAGAGGAGAGGTTCCTTGGGCACATAGTATCCAAACAAGGGTTAGCGGTGGACCCTGCTAAGGTAGTGGCGGTACAGGATTGGAAGACACCAAGGAATGCAACTGAGGTCCGAAGCTTTCTAGGACTAGCGGGTTTCTATCGAAAATTCATAAGGGATTTTGCGAAAATTTCAGCTCCGCTCACGAAATTGACCAAGAAGAATCTGGTGTTTAATTGGGACTTGGATTGCGAGTTTGCTTTCCAACGACTGAAAAGGGCTCTTACAACAGCCCCAGTTTTGACGCTGCCAGATGGGAGCAAGATGTTCACTGTTTATACGGATGCATGTGGGACAGGGCTAGGCGCCGTCTTAATGCAAGAAGGAAGGGTAGTAGCTTATGGCGGGAGGCAGTTGAAGGTGCACGAAAAGAACTACCCAACCCACGATCTTGAGTTAGCCGCCATCGTCTTTGCACTCAAGTCTTGGCGACACTATCTCCTAGGTGAGAAGTTCGAACTTTACACTGACCATAAATCGTTGAAATATCTTTTCTCGCAGAAGGATCTTAACTTGAGGCAACAAAGGTGG
Organism: Allium sativum; assembly: GCA_030737875.1. Lineage (NCBI taxonomy): Eukaryota > Viridiplantae > Streptophyta > Magnoliopsida > Asparagales > Amaryllidaceae > Allium > Allium sativum. The sequence goes on along the minus strand of CM060911.1, from coordinate 66,103,025 downwards.
ATGGAGTTTCTTGCCTCGTACGATTTCGAAATCTCCTACACTCCGGGCAAAGGCAACGTAGTTGCAGACGCGTTGAGCCGAAAGAAATTGACCCTAAGCCCGTTGTTTGTTGAAAGAAAAAGCCTAGAGTTTATAGCCAGCTTCGACTTTAGGCCTTCCTCCGATTTCGTACCGGGCTTGCTAGCATCTCTCGAAGTGCGCCCAACTTTAGTGGATTCAGTAGGGACAGCACAACGCGAAGACCCTCAGCTTGTGGAAATAATTGATAGGCTAATTAGGGGTGAGACTTCGAGTCACCTCAACCGATACTCTATCGACGATAAGGGTTTACTAAGGCGAGATGGAAGGCTATGCGTCCCACAGACAAACGATTTAATAAAGAAGGTTCTCGAAGAAGCTCATCACTCCAAGATGACGATACACCCAGGCGGAGATAAAATGTACAAAGACATAAAAAGGACTTTCTTTTGGAACGGCATGAAAAAGGATGTGGCAGAGTTCGTTTCCAAGTGTATGGTGTGCCAACAGGTTAAGGCGGAACAGAAAAAGCCTGGTGGACTACTACATCCTCTAGAGGTCCCGCAGTGGAAGTGGGATAACATCTCAATGGACTTCATCGATGGGCTGCCTAGGTCTAGGAGAGGCAACACTAGCATTTGGGTAATAGTGGATAGGCTTACTAAAAGCGCCCACTTTTTACCTGTCAAAAGTAAAAGAACTGCCTCATCCCTAGCATCACTTTACCTCACGGAAATCGTTCGACTCCACGGAATACCATCTAGCATCGTTAGTGACCGAGACCCCATCTTCACCAGCGAGTTTTGGCGGAGTCTGCAAGAGGCAGTAGGAACGCAGTTATGCTTGAGCACAGCCTATCATCCCCAAACCGACGGCCAAACGGAGAGAGTGAACAGAGTTTTGGAAGACCTTTTAAGGTTATGCGTCCTTGACTTCGGAGGGACATGGGAAGACCACCTTCCTTTGGTGGAATTTGCCTACAACAACAGCTATCAAGCAACCATCGGAATGGCGCCCTTCGAAGCTCTATATGGAAGACCGTGCCGATCGCCCACTTGTTGGTGGGAGTCTACTGATAAGCTCATACTAGGACCAGACATGATCCGAGAGACTTCAGAGAAAGTAGACTTAATACGAAGAAGGATGAAGACGGCCCAAGACAGACAAAAGTCCTATGCCGACAAGAGGAGAACCGACCTTGAATTTGAAGTTGGAGACAGAGTTTTTCTCAAGGTATCACCGCTAAGAAACGTTGTTCGTTTCGGAACCACAGGAAAGCTAGCACCAAGGTTCGTAGGACCATTCCCTATCATCGAGAAAATTGGGAAAATGGCCTATAGATTAGAGCTACCCGAGAAGTTGGCTGGAGTCCACAACGTTTTTCACGTTTCACATCTTCGAAAATGTCTACATGAGTCTGCTGAAGTGGTAGAGCCAAATATCCTCGAAGAGGCCGAAGTGGAACGCGAAGCAACCATAAGAAAAGTTCCAACCCGCATATTAGGAACGGAAGTGAAGAAGCTACGCAACCGCGAAGTCAAACTCGTCAAAGTTCAGTGGAGCGACGCGGAGGGAGACGCGACTTGGGAAACCGAAGCTAGAATACGTGCTGCCTACCCTTTTCTGTTCGAGGGTACATCCTTGATCTTTCTTTTTCCTTAAGTTGCGCTGTTATCTATCTTATCTTTTAGGAAGAAACCCTTTGGATGAAAACATGTAATTGAAACATGTTATGGATGATGGTTGCAAGTGGTTGCAAGTGATTGCTAGTGGTTGCTCGTGGTTGCATATACACACACAATCTAGGTTTTAGATCGGCTCAGTCACTTCATATTGCATATGCATATATGTTTGCATTCGTATATGGTTGAATTGTAATGTGTTGGCATATGGATGTTGCATTTGTATTGAATGATTGTGCACTCATGTAGAATCATGAATAGGAAAATTTGCATACATAATGGATTCATTTCACTTACATGATTCGCATTAAGGAGGTCAACTGAATCAGTAGACCGCCTGATTTTGCATTAGATAAGTTCATGAACACACACACTTCGCATATGATCATGAAGCATTAGAAGTCTTTTAAGGACAATGGATATTCGTGTTTGATGGATGAGTAGATGGATGATTGGATGTTAGGATATACATTCCTCCTAACTTGAAGATTTCGGGGACGAAATCCTTTTAAGTGGGGGAGAATGTAACACCCCGAGAATTCTGTAACTATGAAATTCACAAATTAAAGTATAATTAATTTGAAATCAAAGAACTAAGGGAAACGGGATACGCCATTGCGTTCGTCTCGGAAAAATACGCGAAATAGAGTCCGAGTTTTCGAAAAACGGAGTCCGTATGAAGAAGATATGGCCTTCGGAAGTTTGAAAATTAAGTTTAAAATTCAAACAGAATAAATTAAATAATTAAATATTCCGAAGTGGGGCCCAATGGGCCAGGGTGGAAGAACACCCGCCTGGGCCACCCAGGTCGACTGGGCTGTCGACCTGGGCTACCCATGTCGACAGGGCTGTCGACAGCCCTGTCAACAGGGGTATCGACCTGGTCGAGCCCAGTCTAACCTGGCTGGCCAGGTCTGTGTTCCTCCGATTTTCTGTGGTCTGCTTTGTCATTAGGGCTAGGTGGCAGGCTCTAATTGGTCTCTCCTTAGGATGGATGGCTACGATCAATCCAAGCAACATCAATGGTCCTAATCAGTTCCTAACCTCTATATAAACAACCTTAGACTAAACCCTAATCTATTCATTCAAAAATAAAAACATAGCCGCCAAGTTGCTGAGGAACGACTAGGAGTAGCCACCACATTGGAGAGAGGATTAGGAGGAAGATTCTAAAGCTTAGAGCAACCTAAACAAATCAATTCAACAAAGGAATTTGCATCTTCAATCCCTAAATTAGAGAATTCATCGCAACGATTGTAAGTAGAGTATTACTTTGGTATGAATAAACAATTGTGTTGGTTTGTATGCTTGAATTATGGCAATAAAGTAATTCATGTTTGCGCGCTCTTATCAATTTGAAATATTATATACGTTTGGATATTTATGAATTATGTTATTCATTATAAAGAACTACATGCGGTAGTTCTATGCAAGTATACGTTTGGAATATTTCGCAAATTTTGTGATCCATGTTGAAACTACATGTATGTAGTTGTTTTAAATTCATGCAAGTTTGGGGTTTGCTTCTATGCCACCATGATGTATATTTTGTGCATAAATCATTTTGTAAGTAATTGGAACAAGTTTGGTTATTATCCATATGAAATTATGTTGAGAATTTGGCATCATGTATTAAGCCATGCTTTAGTACTAGAAACCCTATTTGCAAACTTATGAATATGGCTAGGCTATGAACGATATTTGGCATAATTGAAATCCATGATTAAGTCTATCTTGTTTACAAGAATTTTATGATAACATATGTGGTACATGGCTAGGTTAGGTTCAAAAAGTCCCTTTTGTAAGTTTACATGACTAAAGTGAGAATCATGATTTCATGTTAGAAATATTTATGCCATGGTTATGTGAACAAATTTAACTATACTTATGCCATGCTTATGTTTGATATTATGCCATGCTTATGTTTGACATTATGCCATGTTTATGCTAGAAGTATTTATGCCATGCTTATGTTTGACATTATGCCATGCTTATGCTAGAAATATTTATGTCATGCTTATGTTTGACATTATGCCTAAATAAAAATATAGGTTCATGTGTCAATAATGATATCTCAATTACAAGTTCACATGCTTTGATTCATGTCACCTATGTTACCACTATGTAAGTACACCCGTTCTAGTTTGTATTTCCAACGTCATTTTGCAAGTTCATACGCTCACCTTCCCCTTTTTGTGTATGTAATTATGCTTTGAGCCTCCCCTTTCGCATGGCTAAATTGGGCTTTAAAAGGCTAAGCCCAATATATATAAACGGACGTGTAAAAACGGGGGTAAATAACGTTGGGCTAAATTAATTTAATGAATGAAAACTAAAGTAAAAGGGCCCAAATTCAAGAATGGGTTGGGCCCATGATTGGTGTAACCTTTACACCATTAACTTAATAATGGGCCGCAAATATTTACATATAAATAAAGAAGAAAGACAAAATATGTAAATGTAGAAAATACGATATGTTTAACCCGAGGTTGGATTGAGTTGTGATGTAAACCTGCCCGGAACCGCCCGGCTGTCCAGTAGTCACAACAATACCTATCCAATGTGAGAGGTTAAACATGGAGCCCAATAAGGACCCGAGGTTAGACTGAGTTGTGGCGTAAGACTGCCCGGAACCAACCGGCAACAGGCAGCCACAGCAATACCTGTCTAATGTGAGAGGTCAGGGCCTTAATAAGACAATTAAGGCTGAGTCAGGATTGTTAGGATTAAGTGGACTAAGACTTAATCAAAATGGAACAGCTAAACTAAACGAACTGGTGGGGGTTAGGTTAGCAAAACACTTAACCAACTTAGCATGTTGGCTAGAGATAGAAAACCTAGTAACGGGGAACCCTTTTCAGCAGTAACCCTACATGGTGTATCATGATACCCTGGAACTAGGCAGGGTGGGGCACGATTACTGGGCTGATTGTAAGAGGTCAAAGCGACGGCGGTGGTGTAGCAGTGTAGGTTCTAACGGGGTGCGGGCGTGCACACACTCCGGCGCAGAAAAATAAAGCACTGGGCACCAGTAGCATACCTGTGCATTCTAAGGTTGTGTCGGGCCGCTGCCATAGGACTTGATACACCCCATGGTGGGACCAGCATAGGTAACTACAACATCGGGGGCCGTAAGACACATGTAACTATGCGAGTAGGAGCCGATCATCATAGAATGGATCACATCACTCTGATTATGGGGTGCCAGTTGGAAACTAGTTTATATGGGTTCAGAGATTGACATGGGGTACGATAGTATATTCGACCCTAGACAACTTAACCAAGTTTATAGTGCTTTCCCACTTCTTGATTATACTTATCATACCCAGTTCTTTATTCATAGACAAAATAGTACTAGACTTACTCAGGCTTTATGTCTGACTCTATTTTTCTTTCGTCTTCTTTTCTTCCGTTTCCCCCCCAGGTCCACAGGGAGGGAACACTGCAGCTTGACCAGCCTCCACCATCCAGCTTGAAGAAGAGAAATGTATTGCTTGGAACTTCCTGTTTTTGAACTATGGTTTGGACAATCCACTATGGGGCTTTTGCAGTTTATCTATGTTTTATCTATGCTTCTTTAAATAATGTAATCAAGACAGATTATGAAAGTGTTATGTTATGTTTTTTTTGGAAAAGCTGTAAGACAATCATGGTGATGTTGCTGTAACACGTATTTGCTTTTATGAAATAAAAGTTGTTGATTTTCCGCTGTTTACAAATATGTGTTCTTATATCTGTCTTGTATATCTGTCTTGTATATCTGTGACTTATACTTTTAAACCTCCACCAAAATTAGGGCATTCCCTTTGAGAGTGACCCTAACGGAGGTGGGGTGTTTCACTGGTCCGACCAGGGAAGTCGACCCCCAGGTCGACACCCAGGTCGACTGGGCAGTCGACCTGGTCCCTAGGGGGTCGACTCCCCAGTCGACCTGGGGCTGGGCGGGAAATTTTCCCGCCCAGTCTGTATGGGGGTAAATTCGAAATTTGAAAATCTGTTTTCGTTTTCTGATTTTTCGTGAAACTTCTAGAGGCCATATCTCGGTCATACGGACTCCGATTTACGAAATTTCGGACTCGTTTCCAACCAGAATTCTGAGACGAACACAACGGCGCAACCCGTTTCTCTTGATTCTTAATTTAAAATTTAATTCTGCCCTGATTTCTTGTTTTAACATGTTATAAGAATTCAGATTGTTACATTCTCCCCACCTTAAAGGATTTCGTCCCTGAAATCTCCAAATTAGGAAGAACGTATCCTACCATCCATCATCCATCTACTCAAAACATCATCCACAAGCAACCATTGTCCTTAAAAGATTTCTAATACCATATGAACATATGCAGAAAGTGTGTGTGTATGTTCCTTATCTAATGCAAATGATCAGGCCTGATTGATCTTCTAAATGCAAAATATGTTTAGTGCCATGAATCCATATGTTTGCAAATAGTCCTAGTCACATAAACACTATATGTGTGCACAACCATTCATCCATATGCAATATTCACATGGTAACACATTCAAATTCATCCATAAACAAGTATAAACACATATACATATTAAATATGAAATGTGACTGAGCCGATCTAGTGCCTAGTGTGTATTCGCGCATCCACGAGCAACCACTTGCAACCATATCAATCATAACATGTTTTCAAATACATGTTTACATCCATAGGGTTCTACCTAAGGTCCTCAAGATAGGACCGAGAAGATAAGCAAGATAAACTCCTTTTGGATTACAAGAAATCCCTTTCTAAACCCAACCCATATCCTGTAAAGCCCAAAAGGTTTAGTCAACCTAACGGACACCTTCAAACCCTGACATGTATTATTAACCGATGAATCATACCCCCTATGGAGTTTGCAACAGAAATAAGATCGAGAATAGGACCGAGAGGATATGCATAAAAGATAGCATGCGGGTAAGCTCTACAGGAAAACAAGGATCAAGAATATACTCTTAAAAAGAGATATGATGCGCGTATCTTGTCTTCAATCTTCTAAGTCGCATTTCCTTGAGCTTAATTCCATTGTGCTTTGACCATCTTTAACTTCATGATTTCGTGGCCTCTTAACTCCTATTTCCAAATATGAGCTTGAACTCACTTCAGTGACGCCTCTCGTTCCACTTTTACTTATTCTCCCTCTAGTATACTTGGCTCAACCATATCCGTGCACTCATGGTTTCATGTAAACTCTCCAAAATTCACTAGTGAATCATGGATCTCGTTTACTCGCTCTACGGCATTCCTCACAGAAGAACTTATCTCTTGAAAACAAGCAGATGCCAACCATGTTACCAAGTGTACTTACTAGAGTGATTTCCATAACTCATGCACAAGCGAAATGAACCATCCGCCTTAGTTGCGAACTTTACTCGAACGGATTACCAACAAATGCATCAAGAGGTTCTAGGTAACCAATCATGACAGAACCCTAAAGGTTACACGAGACTTCAAGGGTATTACCGAGGCAGGTCAAGAGCCTAACTACCCTCCTTTCAGAACCGAGAATGACACCCTTACTGGATAACCACTCCATTCCTAGAATTCAACCCATAGCTTAAAAACATAAGCATTATTCCCAAAAGTCATAGGCGTCCTCAAATCCAAACAAGTCATGAATAAATGGACCGATTCCTCAACAAGATTTTAGACAAAAATGGGATCCTCTACTATGCTAGTACGAAGGTGCAGAGACTTAACTATCGAAGCAGACTTAAATGATGCGGTGATCAAAGCAAAGTCCTGATGGGATGATAGAGAAGAAAAGCTAAACCTTTCACAGAAACGTTACCATCCTTCTTAGGTACGCTAACAGTGAGAGAACCCTCTCGATGATCTTGTCCTCGTCTCATAATACTTGACTATCTTTCCCTTTTTACCCTACTAGAGATACTCTCTCTTGTCATGGGTTTTATCATTCACCCTTTTCCTCCTTTGTGGATTAAGTCATACAATCAAGTTGCTTGTCCTTAAGCTTGTATCCTTTATCCTTCTTCTTACTATCCTTTCTTATAACGCGGTAACAAGTCTCTCGAGAACTACCTCCATCATACCGAAAACACTGACGTAGTTAGAAGAGAATCAGTCGCAGTTCAAACCACTGTGACTACATGTGGAGGAAAGAAAGGAAAAGAGATTAAATCAAAGAAACAAAGGATAATGCTAATGGCCTTTGGGGAATAACCTTTAAAAATAAAACTTTCCTTGAAAAATGCTTCTTTGTAAACGGTTTTCAAATAGTTTTCAGAAGGTTTTAAAACTTTTGCCCAGTCTGGTAACCTTCTGCTCCGATACCAAATGTAACACCCACCTCCGCTAGGGTCACTCACAAGAGAATGCACTAGCTTTGGAGGGGCGTTGTCTAGGTAAACATGCACAGAAATATTATAAGACAGAACATATAAAACAGCGGAAGAAAAACCAAATTTCATTACCTCATAAAATTATAAGGTCTAAAGCCTTTTACATCAAAATGCCTTTAAAAGCCATTACATTGGAAACCTGTCTTGCAATAGTTAAAGAAGCATAAAACCACAGTCATAAAATATTCCCCAAGTAAAACGGTAAAGCAGCCATAGCCAAGAAAAATCCAAGCCATACATGATGACCTTGAAGCAGAAGAAGTCCGAGTTAAATAACAGTATTTCCTCCCTGAAAACCTGGGGGGAAACGGAAGACAAAGAGGCAAAAGAAAACGGGGTCAGTCATAAAGACTGGTAAGTCCTATCTACTTCCAGCATAAAAACAGGTAAAGGTAACATGACATGCGTAAACTGAAAGTAAACATAAGGATGATGACAAGATAGACAAGCTAAACCAAGGTAACAGGATGAATTACTGTATCAAGATAAACTACGGTCACTATGAATCAAGTATAACATCCCAAGGTTCTATCGAGTATAACATCCCAAGGTTCTATCGAGTATAACATCCCAAGGTTCTATTGAGTATATTTTCCCTGCACCTTCCGTACTAGTATCCCCACCCCGTGTCATGTGTTAGCTACAAAATGTCCCTTGCCCAATGTCATGAAATGGTCCATGTCAACCTAATGTAGGCTTTCCCAACTCGTATGTTTCTTTCCATGTATATGTTTAGTCCTTTGCCGTAAATCCTACGGGCTTCCTCACGTAGTTCTATACTACTTCAACGTAGTTCTATTATCCTTGAAATCGTTTGGACTGTCACCCTTGATCTAGCTGTATTTTCTTACCATGAATTCTCGAATGTTCGGCTAGGATTTATGCCACCTAGGACCACTAGGGATTACGCTACCTACTAAACGTTTTGTAACTCGATTTGGGTTTAAGCCACCTAGGACCGCTAGGGATTACGCTACCCGTCAATCATGCCCTTTTTACTCATGTATGTATCATGAATCGTTTTTCCATGTCTAGATGCACATGTATCTCAATGTGCCATCCGAGTCCCGTGACAGGGCTAATCAAGAATACGGGACTCGGTCGGGAGCTTTAGGTTATCTGCCGATGCAGATATCAAGGTCTGTTTTTCTACCGGTGGTTATGGTCCCACGTGACCCCTCCCTCAGCTACTGAAAGGAAATCCAAGAAAATCATGCATGAGAACCATACTCCGGCCATCCATGCCGCACTTTCCTATTGGCCAACCTCACCCATAACTAGATAGCAAGTATATGGTCTGTTGGGAGTTCTCTGCCTTTCCACATACGTACACGATTGACTAAAGATGGTAGGTAGTCGACGACGTGCTATCACAGGGCTAAACTAAGTAATCGCCGACTCCACGCTAATCCACCCCAGTCTTTAGGTTGCTCGCACAGCAACCAAGGCATACCCTTGGTTCTTCTACCGCAGACCTTAACCTCTGTGAGCTCAGGAGGATCATCTGCAACCTCACAGAGGGATACCAAGAGTACCCTCATGTCCCCCGAAGCTACCGCTTCTTCACCCAGTTCGTTGGAGCCTTTATCTAAGTCAGATAAACATTCGCTCCTCCTCGTGTGTTTGTTTAAACGATGACCTACCGTATTAAGTTACTCATCTATTTGTGAACTGGTCCAATTCTCTTGACTAAGAATTATTACTTAGTTATCCTTAACTAAGGTTTATCACTTAGTTTCCCTTCCCATTATCCTTATTAACTACGATTTTCCACTTAGTCCCCTGAACTAGGGTTTTGTCTAATGGGTTAAGTGTTGTCATTCGAGTTCATGACTTACCCCGCCTACGAATCATGTCAAAATTGGCTAAGTATTCAAGTTCAAGACTTAGCCCTACAAACCATGTATCAAGTTGGTTAAGTATATCAAGAAGTTCATGACTTAACCCTATTAAGTATAGGTTAACTTAACCCTATCAAATTACCATGTCAGATTGGTTAAGTATAGGTTTTCTTAACCTCATCAAGCTACCGCGTCAGATTGGTTAAGTATAGGTTGTCTTAACCTCATCAAATCATCGAGTAAAATTGGTTAAGTGTAGGTTAACTTAACCCCATTAAATTATCGAGTCGGATTGGTTAAGTATAGGTTAACTTAACCCTATTAAATTATCGAGTCGGATTGGTTAAGTATATTTAAGAGGTTCGGGACTTAACCCTATCAAATCATCAAGTCAGATTGGTTAAGTGTAAGTTAACTTAACCCCATCAAATTACCGAGTCGGATTGGTTAAGTGTAGGTTAACTTAACCCCATCCACTAGTCGTATTTATAATGGTTAAGTATCATTCTTGTGGGTTTACTTAACTCTACCACGCATCGCGTTATCCCAGTCGGGTGTTATCAACCCATTTAGGTTAAACTAACCCATCTGCTAATCATGTTATATGGTTAAGTGTCTTAAGTAATCAAGTCCGGTCTTACTTAACCTACCCATTCATGTCATATCGGTTAAGTGCCATTAGTCAAACTAACTTAATCTTATCATGTGGCATTAAGAAAATCAATGCACCCCAACCTCTCACATTAGACTTTGTTGTGGTTACTGGTTACGCCGGGCAGGTCCAGGCAGCTTTACACCACAACCTAGTCTAACCTCGGGTTTTGAGCGCGATATGACCAACTACTCACATTGGGTCTTATTGTCTATAGCTACTGGATTTGCCGGGCGGTTCCAGACAGATTTATGCTACAAACTCAACCCAACCTCGAGTTGGCCACTTTCATGTTTTCCTACTTGTCATGTTCATGTCAAATTTAGGCTACGACAAAGTCCACATTTTCCACTTATGCCCATAGTCCCATTACTTAATTCATGTTAAGTTTCATATCCCATCTCAAGTCTTGGCGTCATTATTTACTTGGAGAGAAGTTTGAGTTATACACTGATCATAAATCTCTCAAGTATATGTTCTCGCAGAAAGACCTCAATATAAGGCAACAACGATGGATGGAGTTCCTAGCTTCTTATGATTTTGAGATTGCTTATACCCCTGGCAAGGGTAATGTGGTGGAAGATGCACTAAGTAGGCAAAGGATGGCCTTGAGTCCTCTGTTTGTGGAGATTAAGAGCCTAGAGTTCATATCAGCTTTTGATTTTAGACCCTTCATTGAGATTTTTCCTGGTTTGTTTGCATCTTTGGAGATACTATCAACTCTTATGGATCAGATAGGAGCTTCGCAGCAAGGTGACCCACAGATTTTAGACATCATGGAAAAGCTCAGAAGAGGGGAGACTTCTAGTCACCTCAGTAGATATGCCAAAGATGAAAAGAGGTGGTTGCGATGAGGTGGAAGGCTTTGTGTTCCTCAAACTGGAAGCTTGATAAAGGCAGTCCTAGAAGAAGCTCACCATTCTAAGACGACCATTCATCCAGGCGGTGATAAGATATACAGAGACATGAAGAGAGTTTTCTTTTGGGATGGGATGAAAAAAGTTGTGGTAGAGTTTGTTTCCCAATGTTTAGTTTGCCAGCAAGTTAAAGCTGAGCAAAAGAAGCCCGGTGGATTACTTCATCCTTTGGAGGTTCCTCAGTGGAAATGGGAGAGCGTCTCTATGGATTTCGTGGATGGTTTGCCTAGATCGAAGAAAGACAACACCAGTAACTGGGTTGTGGTATATAGACTCACTAAGAGCGCTCACTTTATTCCAGTTAAGAGTAACAGGATGGCATCATGGTTGACAGCAATTTATGTTCGTAAGATAGTTCGTCTTCATGGAGTACCTTCCAGCATCGTAAGCGATTGCGACCCTATCTTTACTAGTGAATTTTTGGAGGAGCTTGTAAGAAGCATTAGGTACATAGTTGTGTTTGAGCACCGGTTATCGTCCTCAGACTGATGAACAGACGGAGAGGGTGAACAGAATTCTAGAAGATCTTTTGAGACCGTGTATCCTTGACTTCGGAGGGACTTGGGAAGAGCACCTTCCTTCAGTAGAGTTTGCTTATAACAACAACTATCACTCCAGCAGCGGCATGGCACCCTTCAAAGCATTGTATGGAAGACCCTGTGGATCACCAACTTGTTGGTGGGAATCTACAGAAAGATTATTACTTGGACAAGATATGGTGAGAGAAACGTCCGAAAAGACTGACCTTATTCGACGACAGATGAAAGAAGCTCAAGATAGGCAAAAGTCCTATGCAGACAAGAGAAGGACTGACATCGAATTTGAAGTGGGAGACTTAGTTTTTATCAAAGTGTCACCTCTGAGGAATGTGGTTCGCTTTGGATCGGTAGGGAAGTTGGCCCCTAGGTTTGTGGGACCATTTCCCATAACCGAGAGGATTGGCCAAATGGCCTATAGAGTAAAACTCCCAGAAAATCTATCCGGCGTTCATGATGTTTTCCACGTTTCTCATCTGTGGAAGTTCCTGCATGACACTGTAGAAGTTGTTGAGCCGAGTGTGTTGGAAGAAGTAGAAGTGGAACGGAAGGCGGCAGTCAGGCGAGTTCCTTCCCGTATTTTTGGATCAGAAGTAAAGAAGCTACGCAATAAAGAGATCAAGTTGCTAAAGGTTAAATGAGGAGATAACCCAGAGGATGCGACTTGGGAGACCGAAGACAAGATTCGTGCTTCGTACCCTTTCCTTTTCGAGGGTATGTTCTTAACTCCTTTTTCAAAGTTTTATCAGTGCTTGTTTCTATCATTTGAGTATATCTTATCCATAGTATTTGTAACGACCCGTATTTTTACGGTATATAAATAATTTATTTAATTATTTAAATAATGGTTTGGTTATTTAAAATGACCAGAATTAAATAATATTGAATATTTAATTAATATAATAATATATTTAATTTCTGAAATAGTCAGAAATAGTGGAATTCACAATAAAGTGTGAATTGGATTATTTAAAATATATATATCAGTTTAGAGTTGAATTATATTGGCGAATATATTATTTAACGACAGTTTGAACGTATAATTATAATTTAATTATAATCGAGCTTGAAATGGCGCTGTAGTTCGCTGTTTGGCGATTTGAACTTCAACTGAATGTACAGGATTCGTTTTTAATCGGATTTCTGTGAAACAATAAACGTTAGGAGCTGGTGAAGTATATTTTTCTGATGGAAGAGAAAAATCGAGATTTTTAGTTATGTCCAAATCAAATTTTAGAAAAGTCGCTATGGAGTTCCTTTATAATTTATATCGATTTATTTATATTTTAAAATGGATTTTTAAATACAAACCGAATATCGATGCAACACTGGATTTGAAATATCGAGTTATAAATCCCAGTGTAGTAGTATGATATTCTGTTGTGAATATACACTATAATATTTATTTTTATATATTAAATTTAAATGTTTTTAAATATATTTATATATTTAAAAGGGCTATTTAGGGCACTAAAAATAGCCAGTTTTGCAAATGACCTCAGAATTCGACGAAACAAATTTTGTTGGATCCGCAATTTAAGTATCTTGTCAGGTTGTGGCAGGATTCTCAATCTCAACTAAAGTATGGCTTATACTTATCTCGGACCCCTAGGCATGGATTATGCTTAGGGACAGACTGTCTTGTCAGGTCTTGGCAAGCAAAGCTCTATCCCGACATGGGTATGGATTGTACTCACTAGGACTCTTAAGTATGGATTATACTCTGGAACGGCTTATTGTTTTGTCAGGATTTGGCAAAGGAACTCAATAAAACTCGGGTATGGCTTATGCTCAGTTTGAACTTCCTGGTATGGCTTGTACCCGGAAGGTTAGGTCCTTCGTCAGGTTTTGGCAGGATGATTCGAACGTGTCTTGAGTATGGTTTATGCTCAAACAAACGTCCAAGCATGGTTTATGCTCGAAAGTGTAATCGGTTTTGTTAGGTTTTGACATACCTATTTGCTTTCTCTTCTTCGTAGGTATGAATTATATTTGCAGCTGGTAGGCCCGGCGTGGCCTCGGATTATCCAGAACACATCTTCCTTCATTCAGCAAGATATGTTCTGAGGGGCAAAATGTTGACCCGCTTTTTAGTCAAAGCAGTCACACATGGAATCTCTTCTCAACAATGCACTCAAACGTTGGGAATATCGTCAGAAGACATGAAGTGATTTGGTTGAAATCGCATCGCAAACAAAGAATGGCCCGAAACTCCTACCAGATGGCCTTTTTTGGGCCCGAAAACAGCGTTTACGGAGCTGAGCTCCGTATCTCTTGTAGATATCTGAATTAGCTTCAGTTTGAGCTTTGGTTTGGCTCAATCGGACTTACGGTTTGAAAGTTACGCCCGTTTCCGTGAACGCATACAGAACCGGAAACTGCGAACTTGGAAATTTGGCATCACCCCTAACCGGGTCGGATCGGAGGAGGAGACCCGACCCCCTTGGCAAAATTTTGTACTAGAAACTCCGGCATGCATTTCCTTCGGTTCGGTTCGGACCATAAGACCCGCCTTGCTCCGCACAGAAGTGCACACCCTGTCTTCGGTTCGGATGCTCCACCCCGGTTCGGATCGGACCCGAACCGATCCGCTTGGACCTGCTGCTGCACTCCAACTTTGACCGCTTCTCAAGGAGTAACCGCCTCTACATTCATGGATCTGGCTCCACTTGGCAAAACCCGAACAGAGGACTTCTTCCACTGCTTCTCGAGATCAACTCCGGTCGTGACACGTGGCATATCCGAACCGGGTCACCCAGAGGCTCTTCTACGCCTATAAATACACCACAGCATGGCTATTTCAAGGGACTTTTGGAACTCTAACTCTCCATGGCTTCAACTATGGTTCTTCGCAAGGCTATTGCATAACCTAGAAGTCGAATTCCACATTACAACACGAGGGTTTCGTGTATAATCTCCCCTTTAATCTCCTCTTCTTCATTGTAAACACGAGGATTTCGTGTATAAACTGCAAACAAACACCATTGTAATAGCTTCTTAGGATTTAAGAAACTATAAAGTGGACGTAGGCTTGGATTGAGCCGAACCACTATAAAAATTTCGTGTGTCTCCTCTTATTTTACTGCTTTTTCTGTATTAATCTGTGATTGTGAGGTTTTCACATAGAGTTTGGGTGTTAGGCCCAAATTTCGGTCTAACATTTTGGCGCGCCAGGAAGGGGGGCACACGATACAACTTCTTCTACTACCTTGAACGGAAACGGATTATTTGGCTATTGGATCAATGGTCAAGCGAAAGAAAGACGGAACCTTCTCTCGTGCTGAGGATGTTGGCACTGAAGGAACAAGGAACGAGGCAAGCCAGGAGGCTTCCTCTCATGAAAATCCATCAGCATACTTAACCCGAGAAGAGATGGATGGCGTTCTCGATGAATTGAGAACCCAGATGGCTAGGCAAGATGATCTCCTCCGCAAACAACAGGAGATGATCGACCAATTCTTCGCTCGGATGGAAGGCAGGCCGAGCGGCAATGCACAACTCGCTGGAAATAGCACGGAAATAGCCCCAGCAGCAGCTCCAAACCGGATCGGTTCGGATCCGATCCGAACCGAGGGCCAAAACTTGAATCAAACGCAGATGGAAATAAGGGACACTCCCCACTGGATCGGTTCGGACCCGATCCGAACAGCAACCCTGCATGAGCCTGGGGGCAGCAGCCTCCCCTCTGGAAATCAAGGCTTCGCTCCTGTTCGACCTACATCCGCACCGGTTCGGGTCGGAAATACCACACAAATTCAGCATCAAGCTCCCCAGTTCGGAACAGGCGAACCTGTTCGGATCGGCACCTCCGATCCGAACCGTGCACCTCTCCATAACCTCCCTCGCTTCTCCGAACCGCAGCAAGGGGGCACCTCCGAACCGAACCGGATGACCTGCCAAGCTCCTTATACTCTTCCACACTCTTCTGAACTCAACGCTGGGGGCACCAGCTCTGGACTTGTCAACTTGCAACAGCTCTTTGAAGGCGATCGGCTCGCCAATCTCATTGAACGCCTTTCGAGAGGCCGCACTTATCAGAATGACATGGATGATGTCAATCACAATCCATTCACACAGGAAATCAGGAATTCCCGCAATCCTCCGGATTTCAAACTTCCCCAACTGGAACCCTACAACGGCAGAACGGATCCTACCGTGCACCTAATGCGCTATAAACGGCATATGGAAGTTCAATCGGCATCGGAAAACGTCATGGCTAAATGCTCTCCCCTCTTTTTGACTGATATTGCTGCTATGTGGTTTCGGCAGCTAGAATCTGAATCGATCAACAGCTGGAACATGTTGGTCGCTCGCTTCATTGAACAATTTCGGGTCCACATCGCTCGACCCAAAAATGTCATGTCACTCACTACAATCAAGCAGAGACCCAAAGAAACTCTGCGATCATTTCTGGAAAGATTCAACATTGCAGCAGCATCAGTTGATCGGCCTGAGCCATCTATGGTATTGATGGCGGCAGTATCCGGCGTTCTAGACAACTCGGAGTTCAAGAAATCCTTGTACCGAGACCCACCACGGAATCTCAGTGAATTCTATCTTGAATCGGATAGGTTTTTGCGTGAAGAAGACGCAACCTCCGAGAAGAAAATTCTCGATGTTAACATGCTCAAAGACGGAGAACCGTCTGATTCTGATAAAGGCAAAGGAAAAGCTGCCGTCAAGAATGACCGCAACGCTCAGCCCCGGAGAGGGCCCAGATATGAAAAGTACACTGAACTCAATGCCCCACTCTCAGACATCTATCTGGACACAAACGGTGACGTCTCCTATCCAAAGCCTCCCAGGAGGGAGCCATCACAAAGAGAACGCGATTCTGGGAAATATTGCGTATTTCACGATATGGACGGTCATGACACAAATGACTGTAGACACTTGCGAGATCTGATTGAGGAACGGGTTAGACGTGGAGAGCTACCCGAGTATGTGAAACAACCAACACCTGTACCTGTGCTGCCACCACCTGCTCCCCGGAGAGGGAATGACCCTGGAACGAGCTCCCATCGGCTCGTCATCAAATGATCTGGATTGGATCACTCTGTGTTTTCGGCATTTCTTAGGATTTAAGATATGTCTCTTTGCTTTCCTTAGGTTTTCCGATTGGCTAAATCGGAGTGCACACGTTCGGGGTTAGGATTTAGCTCCAAATCGTGCTCTGCACTCGATGACAAACCAATCAGGATTTGCTTTGGTTTTGTACTTTGGATTGAGTAAGGAAGGACTTTCCGAGCATGGATTATGTTTGGCAATTTAAGTATCTTGTCAGGTTGTGGCAGGATTCTCAATCTCAACTAAAGTATGGCTTATACTTATCTCGGACCCCTAGGCATGGATTATGCTTAGGGACAGACTGTCTTGTCAGGTCTTGGCAAGCATAGCTCTATCCCGACATGGGTATGGATTGTACTCACTAGGACTCTTAAGTATGGATTATACTCTGGAACGGCTTATTGTTTTGTCAGGATTTGGCAAAGGAACTCAATAAAACTCGGGTATGGCTTATGCTCAGTTTGAACTTCCTGGTATGGCTTGTACCCGGAAGGTTAGGTCCTTCGTCAGGTTTTGGCAGGATGATTCGAACGTGTCTTGAGTATGGTTTATGCTCAAACAAACGTCCAAGCATGGTTTATGCTCGAAAGTGTAATCGGTTTTGTTAGGTTTTGACATACCTATTTGCTTTCTCTTCTTCGTAGGTATGAATTATATTTGCAGCTGGTAGGCCCGGCGTGGCCTCGGATTATCCAGAACACATCTTCCTTCATTCAGCAAGATATGTTCTGAGGGGCAAAATGTTGACCCGCTTTTTAGTCAAAGCAGTCACACATGGAATCTCTTCTCAACAATGCACTCAAACGTTGGGAATATCGTCAGAAGACATGAAGTGATTTGGTTGAAATCGCATCGCAAACAAAGAATGGCCCGAAACTCCTACCAGATGGCCTTTTTTGGGCCCGAAAACAGCGATTACGGAGCTAAGCTCCGTAACTCTTGTAGATATCTGAATTAGCTTCAGTTTGAGCTTTGGTTTGGCTCAATCGGACTTACGGTTTGAAAGTTACGCCCGTTTCCGTGAACGCATACAGAACCGGAAACTGCGAACTTGGAAATTTGGCATCACCCCTAACCGGGTCGGATCGGAGGAGGAGACCCGACCCCCTTGGCAAAATTTTGTACTAGAAACTCCGGCATGCATTTCCTTCGGTTCGGTTCGGACCATAAGACCCGACCCGCCTTGCTCCGCACAGAAGTGCACACCCTGTCTTCAGTTCGGATGCTCCACCCCGGTTCGGATCGGACCCGAACCGATCCGCTTGGACCTGCTGCTGCACTCCAACTTTGACCGCTTCTCAAGGAGTAACCGCCTCTACATTCATGGATCTGGCTCCACTTGGCAAAACCCGAACAGAGGACTTCTTCCACTGCTTCTCGAGATCAACTCCGGTCGTGACACGTGGCATATCCGAACCGGGTCACCCAGAGGCTCTTCTACGCCTATAAATACACCACAGCATGGCTATTTCAAGGGACTTTTGGAACTCTAACTCTCCATGGCTTCAACTATGGTTCTTCGCAAGGCTATTGCATAACCTAGAAGTCGAATTCCACATTACAACACGAGGGTTTCGTGTATAATCTCCCCTTTAATCTCCTCTTCTTCATTGTAAACACGAGGATTTCGTGTATAAACTGCAAACAAACACCATTGTAATAGCTTCTTAGGATTTAAGAAACTATAAAGTGGACGTAGGCTTGGATTGAGCCGAACCACTATAAAAATTTCGTGTGTCTCCTCTTATTTTACTGGTTTTTCTGTATTAATCTGTGATTGTGAGGTTTTCACATAGAGTTTGGGTGTTAGGCCCAAATTTCGGTCTAACATTTTGGCGCGCCAGGAAGGGGGGCACACGATACAACTTCTTCTACTACCTTGAACGGAAACGGATTATTTGGCTATTGGATCAATGGTCAAGCGAAAGAAAGACGGAACCTTCTCTCGTGCTGAGGATGTTGGCACTGAAGGAACAAGGAACGAGGCAAGCCAGGAGGCTTCCTCTCATGAAAATCCATCAGCATACTTAACCCGAGAAGAGATGGATGGCGTTCTCGATGAATTGAGAACCCAGATGGCTAGGCAAGATGATCTCCTCCGCAAACAACAGGAGATGATCGACCAATTCTTCGCTCGGATGGAAGGCAGGCCGAGCGGCAATGCACAACTCGCTGGAAATAGCACGGAAATAGCCCCAGCAGCAGCTCCAAACCGGATCGGTTCGGATCCGATCCGAACCGAGGGCCAAAACTTGAATCAAACGCAGATGGAAATAAGGGACACTCCCCACCGGATCGGTTCGGACCCGATCCGAACAGCAACCCTGCATGAGCCTGGGGGCAGCAGCCTCCCCTCTGGAAATCAAGGCTTCGCTCCTGTTCGACCTACATCCGCACCGGTTCGGGTCGGAAATACCACACAAATTCAGCATCAAGCTCCCCAGTTCGGAACAGGCGAACCTGTTCGGATCGGCACCTCCGATCCGAACCGTGCACCTCTCCATAACCTCCCTCGCTTCTCCGAACCGCAGCAAGGGGGCACCTCCGAACCGGATGACCTGCCAAGCTCCTTATACTCTTCCACACTCTTCTGAACTCAACGCTGGGGGCACCAGCTCTGGACTTGTCAACTTGCAACAGCTCTTTGAAGGCGATCGGCTCGCCAATCTCATTGAACGCCTTTCGAGAGGCCGCACTTATCAGAATGACATGGATGATGTCAATCACAATCCATTCACACAGGAAATCAGGAATTCCCGCAATCCTCCGGATTTCAAACTTCCCCAACTGGAACCCTACAACGGCAGAACGGATCCTACCGTGCACCTAATGCGCTATAAACGGCATATGGAAGTTCAATCGGCATCGGAAAACGTCATGGCTAAATGCTCTCCCCTCTTTTTGACTGATATTGCTGCTATGTGGTTTCGGCAGCTAGAATCTGAATCGATCAACAGCTGGAACATGTTGGTCGCTCGCTTCATTGAACAATTTCGGGTCCACATCGCTCGACCCAAAAATGTCATGTCACTCACTACAATCAAGCAGAGACCCAAAGAAACTCTGCGATCATTTCTGGAAAGATTCAACATTGCAGCAGCATCAGTTGATCGGCCTGAGCCATCTATGGTATTGATGGCGGCAGTATCCGGCGTTCTAGACAACTCGGAGTTCAAGAAATCCTTGTACCGAGACCCACCACGGAATCTCAGTGAATTCTATCTTGAATCGGATAGGTTTTTGCGTGAAGAAGACGCAACCTCCGAGAAGAAAATTCTCGATGTTAACATGCTCAAAGACGGAGAACCGTCTGATTCTGATAAAGGCAAAGGAAAAGCTGCCGTCAAGAATGACCGCAACGCTCAGCCCCGGAGAGGGCCCAGATATGAAAAGTACACTGAACTCAATGCCCCACTCTCAGACATCTATCTGGACACAAACGGTGACGTCTCCTATCCAAAGCCTCCCAGGAGGGAGCCATCACAAAGAGAACGCGATTCTGGGAAATATTGCGTATTTCACGATATGGACGGTCATGACACAAATGACTGTAGACACTTGCGAGATCTGATTGAGGAACGGGTTAGACGTGGAGAGCTACCCGAGTATGTGAAACAACCAACACCTGTACCTGTGCTGCCACCACCTGCTCCCCGGAGAGGGAATGACCCTGGAACGAGCTCCCATCGGCTCGTCATCAAATGATCTGGATTGGATCACTCTGTGTTTTCGGCATTTCTTAGGATTTAAGATATGTCTCTTTGCTTTCCTTAGGTTTTCCGATTGGCTAAATCGGAGTGCACACGTTCGGGGTTAGGATTTAGCTCCAAATCGTGCTCTGCACTCGATGACAAACCAATCAGGATTTGCTTTGGTTTTGTACTTTGGATTGAATAAGGAAGGACTTTCCGAGCATGGATTATGTTTGGCAATTTAAGTATCTTGTCAGGTTGTGGCAGGATTCTCAATCTCAACTAAAGTATGGCTTATACTTATCTCGGACCCCTAGGCATGGATTATGCTTAGGGACAGACTGTCTTGTCAGGTCTTGGCAAGCATAGCTCTATCCCGACATGGGTATGGATTGTACTCACTAGGACTCTTAAGTATGGATTATACTCTGGAACGGCTTATTGTTTTGTCAGGATTTGGCAAAGGAACTCAATAAAACTCGGGTATGGCTTATGCTCAGTTTGAACTTCCTGGTATGGCTTGTACCCGGAAGGTTAGGTCCTTCGTCAGGTTTTGGCAGGATGATTCGAACGTGTCTTGAGTATGGTTTATGCTCAAACAAACGTCCAAGCATGGTTTATGCTCGAAAGTGTAATCGGTTTTGTTAGGTTTTGACATACCTATTTGCTTTCTCTTCTTCGTAGGTATGAATTATATTTGCAGCTGGTAGGCCCGGCGTGGCCTCGGATTATCCAGAACACATCTTCCTTCATTCAGCAAGATATGTTCTGAGGGGCAAAATGTTGACCCGCTTTTTAGTCAAAGCAGTCACACATGGAATCTCTTCTCAACAATGCACTCAAACGTTGGGAATATCGTCAGAAGACATGAAGTGATTTGGTTGAAATCGCATCGCAAACAAAGAATGGCCCGAAACTCCTACCAGATGGCCTTTTTTGGGCCCGAAAACAGCGATTACGGAGCTGAGCTCCGTAACTCTTGTAGATATCTGAATTAGCTTCAGTTTGAGCTTTGGTTTGGCTCAATCGGACTTACGGTTTGAAAGTTACGCCCGTTTCCGTGAACGCATACAGAACCGGAAACTGCGAACTTGGAAATTTGGCATCACCCCTAACCGGGTCGGATCGGAGGAGGAGACCCGACCCCCTTGGCAAAATTTTGTACTAGAAACTCCGGCATGCATTTCCTTCGGTTCGGTTCGGACCATAAGACCCGCCTTGCTCCGCACAGAAGTGCACACCCTGTCTTCGGTTCGGATGCTCCACCCCGGTTCGGATCGGACCCGAACCGATCCGCTTGGACCTGCTGCTGCACTCCAACTTTGACCGCTTCTCAAGGAGTAACCGCCTCTACATTCATGGATCTGGCTCCACTTGGCAAAACCCGAACAGAGGACTTCTTCCACTGCTTCTCGAGATCAACTCCGGTCGTGACACGTGGCATATCCGAACCGGGTCACCCAGAGGCTCTTCTACGCCTATAAATACACCACAGCATGGCTATTTCAAGGGACTTTTGGAACTCTAACTCTCCATGGCTTCAACTATGGTTCTTCGCAAGGCTATTGCATAACCTAGAAGTCGAATTCCACATTACAACACGAGGGTTTCGTGTATAATCTCCCCTTTAATCTCCTCTTCTTCATTGTAAACACGAGGATTTCGTGTATAAACTGCAAACAAACACCATTGTAATAGCTTCTTAGGATTTAAGAAACTATAAAGTGGACGTAGGCTTGGATTGAGCCGAACCACTATAAAAATTTCGTGTGTCTCCTCTTATTTTACTGCTTTTTCTGTATTAATCTGTGATTGTGAGGTTTTCACATAGAGTTTGGGTGTTAGGCCCAAATTTCGGTCTAACATTTTGGCGCGCCAGGAAGGGGGGCACACGATACAACTTCTTCTACTACCTTGAACGGAAACGGATTATTTGGCTATTGGATCAATGGTCAAGCGAAAGAAAGACGGAACCTTCTCTCGTGCTGAGGATGTTGGCACTGAAGGAACAAGGAACGAGGCAAGCCAGGAGGCTTCCTCTCATGAAAATCCATCAGCATACTTAACCCGAGAAGAGATGGATGGCGTTCTCGATGAATTGAGAACCCAGATGGCTAGGCAAGATGATCTCCTCCGCAAACAACAGGAGATGATCGACCAATTCTTCGCTCGGATGGAAGGCAGGCCGAGCGGCAATGCACAACTCGCTGGAAATAGCACGGAAATAGCCCCAGCAGCAGCTCCAAACCGGATCGGTTCGGATCCGATCCGAACCGAGGGCCAAAACTTGAATCAAACGCAGATGGAAATAAGGGACACTCCCCACCGGATCGGTTCGGACCCGATCCGAACAGCAACCCTGCATGAGCCTGGGGGCAGCAGCCTCCCCTCTGGAAATCAAGGCTTCGCTCCTGTTCGACCTACATCCGCACCGGTTCGGGTCGGAAATACCACACAAATTCAGCATCAAGCTCCCCAGTTCGGAACAGGCGAACCTGTTCGGATCGGCACCTCCGATCCGAACCGTGCACCTCTCCATAACCTCCCTCGCTTCTCCGAACCGCAGCAAGGGGGCACCTCCGAACCGAACCGGATGACCTGCCAAGCTCCTTATACTCTTCCACACTCTTCTGAACTCAACGCTGGGGGCACCAGCTCTGGACTTGTCAACTTGCAACAGCTCTTTGAAGGCGATCGGCTCGCCAATCTCATTGAACGCCTTTCGAGAGGCCGCACTTATCAGAATGACATGGATGATGTCAATCACAATCCATTCACACAGGAAATCAGGAATTCCCGCAATCCTCCGGATTTCAAACTTCCCCAACTGGAACCCTACAACGGCAGAACGGATCCTACCGTGCACCTAATGCGCTATAAACGACATATGGAAGTTCAATCGGCATCGGAAAACGTCATGGCTAAATGCTCTCCCCTCTTTTTGACTGATATTGCTGCTATGTGGTTTCGGCAGCTAGAATCTGAATCGATCAACAGCTGGAACATGTTGGTCGCTCGCTTCATTGAACAATTTCGGGTCCACATCGCTCGACCCAAAAATGTCATGTCACTCACTACAATCAAGCAGAGACCCAAAGAAACTCTGCGATCATTTCTGGAAAGATTCAACATTGCAGCAGCATCAGTTGATCGGCCTGAGCCATCTATGGTATTGATGGCGGCAGTATCCGGCGTTCTAGACAACTCGGAGTTCAAGAAATCCTTGTACCGAGACCCACCACGGAATCTCAGTGAATTCTATCTTGAATCGGATAGGTTTTTGCGTGAAGAAGACGCAACCTCCGAGAAGAAAATTCTCGATGTTAACATGCTCAAAGACGGAGAACCGTCTGATTCTGATAAAGGCAAAGGAAAAGCTGCCGTCAAGAATGACCGCAACGCTCAGCCCCGGAGAGGGCCCAGATATGAAAAGTACACTGAACTCAATGCCCCACTCTCAGACATCTATCTGGACACAAACGGTGACGTCTCCTATCCAAAGCCTCCCAGGAGGGAGCCATCACAAAGAGAACGCGATTCTGGGAAATATTGCGTATTTCACGATATGGACGGTCATGACACAAATGACTGTAGACACTTGCGAGATCTGATTGAGGAACGGGTTAGACGTGGAGAGCTACCCGAGTATGTGAAACAACCAACACCTGTACCTGTGCTGCCACCACCTGCTCCCCGGAGAGGGAATGACCCTGGAACGAGCTCCCATCGGCTCGTCATCAAATGATCTGGATTGGATCACTCTGTGTTTTCGGCATTTCTTAGGATTTAAGATATGTCTCTTTGCTTTCCTTAGGTTTTCCGATTGGCTAAATCGGAGTGCACACGTTCGGGGTTAGGATTTAGCTCCAAATCGTGCTCTGCACTCGATGACAAACCAATCAGGATTTGCTTTGGTTTTGTACTTTGGATTGAATAAGGAAGGACTTTCCGAGCATGGATTATGTTTGGCAATTTAAGTATCTTGTCAGGTTGTGGCAGGATTCTCAATCTCAACTAAAGTATGGCTTATACTTATCTCGGACCCCTAGGCATGGATTATGCTTAGGGACAGACTGTCTTGTCAGGTCTTGGCAAGCATAGCTCTATCCCGACATGGGTATGGATTGTACTCACTAGGACTCTTAAGTATGGATTATACTCTGGAACGGCTTATTGTTTTGTCAGGATTTGGCAAAGGAACTCAATAAAACTCGGGTATGGCTTATGCTCAGTTTGAACTTCCTGGTATGGCTTGTACCCGGAAGGTTAGGTCCTTCGTCAGGTTTTGGCAGGATGATTCGAACGTGTCTTGAGTATGGTTTATGCTCAAACAAACGTCCAAGCATGGTTTATGCTCGAAAGTGTAATCGGTTTTGTTAGGTTTTGACATACCTATTTGCTTTCTCTTCTTCGTAGGTATGAATTATATTTGCAGCTGGTAGGCCCGGCGTGGCCTCGGATTATCCAGAACACATCTTCCTTCATTCAGCAAGATATGTTCTGAGGGGCAAAATGTTGACCCGCTTTTTAGTCAAAGCAGTCACACATGGAATCTCTTCTCAACAATGCACTCAAACGTTGGGAATATCGTCAGAAGACATGAAGTGATTTGGTTGAAATCGCATCGCAAACAAAGAATGGCCCGAAACTCCTACCAGATGGCCTTTTTTGGGCCCGAAAACAGCGATTACGGAGCTGAGCTCCGTAACTCTTGTAGATATCTGAATTAGCTTCAGTTTGAGCTTTGGTTTGGCTCAATCGGACTTACGGTTTGAAAGTTACGCCCGTTTCCGTGAACGCATACAGAACCGGAAACTGCGAACTTGGAAATTTGGCATCACCCCTAACCGGGTCGGATCGGAGGAGGAGACCCGACCCCCTTGGCAAAATTTTGTACTAGAAACTCCGGCATGCATTTCCTTCGGTTCGGTTCGGACCATAAGACCCGACCCGCCTTGCTCCGCACAGAAGTGCACACCCTGTCTTCGGTTCGGATGCTCCACCCCGGTTCGGATCGGACCCGAACCGATCCGCTTGGACCTGCTGCTGCACTCCAACTTTGACCGCTTCTCAAGGAGTAACCGCCTCTACATTCATGGATCTGGCTCCACTTGGCAAAACCCGAACAGAGGACTTCTTCCACTGCTTCTCGAGATCAACTCCGGTCGTGACACGTGGCATATCCGAACCGGGTCACCCAGAGGCTCTTCTACGCCTATAAATACACCACAGCATGGCTATTTCAAGGGACTTTTGGAACTCTAACTCTCCATGGCTTCAACTATGGTTCTTCGCAAGGCTATTGCATAACCTAGAAGTCGAATTCCACATTACAACACGAGGGTTTCGTGTATAATCTCCCCTTTAATCTCCTCTTCTTCATTGTAAACACGAGGATTTCGTGTATAAACTGCAAACAAACACCATTGTAATAGCTTCTTAGGATTTAAGAAACTATAAAGTGGACGTAGGCTTGGATTGAGCCGAACCACTATAAAAATTTCGTGTGTCTCCTCTTATTTTACTGCTTTTTCTGTATTAATCTGTGATTGTGAGGTTTTCACATAGAGTTTGGGTGTTAGGCCCAAATTTCGGTCTAACATTTTGGCGCGCCAGGAAGGGGGGCACACGATACAACTTCTTCTACTACCTTGAACGGAAACGGATTATTTGGCTATTGGATCAATGGTCAAGCGAAAGAAAGACGGAACCTTCTCTCGTGCTGAGGATGTTGGCACTGAAGGAACAAGGAACGAGGCAAGCCAGGAGGCTTCCTCTCATGAAAATCCATCAGCATACTTAACCCGAGAAGAGATGGATGGCGTTCTCGATGAATTGAGAACCCAGATGGCTAGGCAAGATGATCTCCTCCGCAAACAACAGGAGATGATCGACCAATTCTTCGCTCGGATGGAAGGCAGGCCGAGCGGCAATGCACAACTCGCTGGAAATAGCACGGAAATAGCCCCAGCAGCAGCTCCAAACCGGATCGGTTCGGATCCGATCCGAACCGAGGGCCAAAACTTGAATCAAACGCAGATGGAAATAAGGGACACTCCCCACCGGATCGGTTCGGACCCGATCCGAACAGCAACCCTGCATGAGCCTGGGGGCAGCAGCCTCCCCTCTGGAAATCAAGGCTTCGCTCCTGTTCGACCTACATCCGCACCGGTTCGGGTCAGAAATACCACACAAATTCAGCATCAAGCTCCCCAGTTCGGAACAGGCGAACCTGTTCGGATCGGCACCTCCGATCCGAACCGTGCACCTCTCCATAACCTCCCTCGCTTCTCCGAACCGCAGCAAGGGGGCACCTCCGAACCGAACCGGATGACCTGCCAAGCTCCTTATACTCTTCCACACTCTTCTGAACTCAACGCTGGGGGCACCAGCTCTGGACTTGTCAACTTGCAACAGCTCTTTGAAGGCGATCGGCTCGCCAATCTCATTGAACGCCTTTCGAGAGGCCGCACTTATCAGAATGACATGGATGATGTCAATCACAATCCATTCACACAGGAAATCAGGAATTCCCGCAATCCTCCGGATTTCAAACTTCCCCAACTGGAACCCTACAACGGCAGAACGGATCCTACCGTGCACCTAATGCGCTATAAACGGCATATGGAAGTTCAATCGGCATCGGAAAACGTCATGGCTAAATGCTCTCCCCTCTTTTTGACTGATATTGCTGCTATGTGGTTTCGGCAGCTAGAATCTGAATCGATCAACAGCTGGAACATGTTGGTCGCTCGCTTCATTGAACAATTTCGGGTCCACATCGCTCGACCCAAAAATGTCATGTCACTCACTACAATCAAGCAGAGACCCAAAGAAACTCTGCGATCATTTCTGGAAAGATTCAACATTGCAGCAGCATCAGTTGATCGGCCTGAGCCATCTATGGTATTGATGGCGGCAGTATCCGGCGTTCTAGACAACTCGGAGTTCAAGAAATCCTTGTACCGAGACCCACCACGGAATCTCAGTGAATTCTATCTTGAATCGGATAGGTTTTTGCGTGAAGAAGACGCAACCTCCGAGAAGAAAATTCTCGATGTTAACATGCTCAAAGACGGAGAACCGTCTGATTCTGATAAAGGCAAAGGAAAAGCTGCCGTCAAGAATGACCGCAACGCTCAGCCCCGGAGAGGGCCCAGATATGAAAAGTACACTGAACTCAATGCCCCACTCTCAGACATCTATCTGGACACAAACGGTGACGTCTCCTATCCAAAGCCTCCCAGGAGGGAGCCATCACAAAGAGAACGCGATTCTGGGAAATATTGCGTATTTCACGATATGGACGGTCATGACACAAATGACTGTAGACACTTGCGAGATCTGATTGAGGAACGGGTTAGACGTGGAGAGCTACCCGAGTATGTGAAACAACCAACACCTGTACCTGTGCTGCCACCACCTGCTCCCCGGAGAGGGAATGACCCTGGAACGAGCTCCCATCGGCTCGTCATCAAATGATCTGGATTGGATCACTCTGTGTTTTCGGCATTTCTTAGGATTTAAGATATGTCTCTTTGCTTTCCTTAGGTTTTCCGATTGGCTAAATCGGAGTGCACACGTTCGGGGTTAGGATTTAGCTCCAAATCGTGCTCTGCACTCGATAACAAACCAATCAGGATTTGCTTTGGTTTTGTACTTTGGATTGAATAAGGAAGGACTTTCCGAGCATGGATTATGTTTGGCAATTTAAGTATCTTGTCAGGTTGTGGCAGGATTCTCAATCTCAACTAAAGTATGGCTTATACTTATCTCGGACCCCTAGGCATGGATTATGCTTAGGGACAGACTGTCTTGTCAGGTCTTGGCAAGCATAGCTCTATCCCGACATGGGTATGGATTGTACTCACTAGGACTCTTAAGTATGGATTATACTCTGGAACGGCTTATTGTTTTGTCAGGATTTGGCAAAGGAACTCAATAAAACTCGGGTATGGCTTATGCTCAGTTTGAACTTCCTGGTATAGCTTGTACCCGGAAGGTTAGGTCCTTCGTCAGGTTTTGGCAGGATGATTCGAACGTGTCTTGAGTATGGTTTATGCTCAAACAAACGTCCAAGCATGGTTTATGCTCGAAAGTGTAATCGGTTTTGTTAGGTTTTGACATACCTATTTGCTTTCTCTTCTTCGTAGGTATGAATTATATTTGCAGCTGGTAGGCCCGGCGTGGCCTCGGATTATCCAGAACACATCTTCCTTCATTCAGCAAGATATGTTCTGAGGGGCAAAATGTTGACCCGCTTTTTAGTCAAAGCAGTCACACATGGAATCTCTTCTCAACAATGCACTCAAACGTTGGGAATATCGTCAGAAGACATGAAGTGATTTGGTTGAAATCGCATCGCAAACAAAGAATGGCCCGAAACTCCTACCAGATGGCCTTTTTTGGGCCCGAAAACAGCGATTACGGAGCTGTGCTCCGTAACTCTTGTAGATATCTGAATTAGCTTCAGTTTGAGCTTTGGTTTGGCTCAATCGGACTTACGGTTTGAAAGTTACGCCCGTTTCCGTGAACGCATACAGAACCGGAAACTGCGAACTTGGAAATTTGGCATCACCCCTAACCGGGTCGGATCGGAGGAGGAGACCCGACCCCCTTGGCAAAATTTTGTACTAGAAACTCCGGCATGCATTTCCTTCGGTTCGGTTCGGACCATAAGACCCGACCCGCCTTGCTCCGCACAGAAGTGCACACCCTGTCTTCGGTTCGGATGCTCCACCCCGGTTCGGATCGGACCCGAACCGATCCGCTTGGACCTGCTGCTGCACTCCAACTTTGACCGCTTCTCAAGGAGTAACCGCCTCTACATTCATGGATCTGGCTCCACTTGGCAAAACCCGAACAGAGGACTTCTTCCACTGCTTCTCGAGATCAACTCCGGTCGTGACACGTGGCATATCCGAACCGGGTCACCCAGAGGCTCTTCTACGCCTATAAATACACCACAGCATGGCTATTTCAAGGGACTTTTGGAACTCTAACTCTCCATGGCTTCAACTATGGTTCTTCGCAAGGCTATTGCATAACCTAGAAGTCGAATTCCACATTACAACACGAGGGTTTCGTGTATAATCTCCCCTTTAATCTCCTCTTCTTCATTGTAAACACGAGGATTTCGTGTATAAACTGCAAACAAACACCATTGTAATAGCTTCTTAGGATTTAAGAAACTATAAAGTGGACGTAGGCTTGGATTGAGCCGAACCACTATAAAAATTTCGTGTGTCTCCTCTTATTTTACTGCTTTTTCTGTATTAATCTGTGATTGTGAGGTTTTCACATAGAGTTTGGGTGTTAGGCCCAAATTTCGGTCTAACATTTTGGCGCGCCAGGAAGGGGGGCACACGATACAACTTCTTCTACTACCTTGAACGGAAACGGATTATTTGGCTATTGGATCAATGGTCAAGCGAAAGAAAGACGGAACCTTCTCTCGTGCTGAGGATGTTGGCACTGAAGGAACAAGGAACGAGGCAAGCCAGGAGGCTTCCTCTCATGAAAATCCATCAGCATACTTAACCCGAGAAGAGATGGATGGCGTTCTCGATGAATTGAGAACCCAGATGGCTAGGCAAGATGATCTCCTCCGCAAACAACAGGAGATGATCGACCAATTCTTCGCTCGGATGGAAGGCAGGCCGAGCGGCAATGCACAACTCGCTGGAAATAGCACGGAAATAGCCCCAGCAGCAGCTCCAAACCGGATCGGTTCGGATCCGATCCGAACCGAGGGCCAAAACTTGAATCAAACGCAGATGGAAATAAGGGACACTCCCCACCGGATCGGTTCGGACCCGATCCGAACAGCAACCCTGCATGAGCCTGGGGGCAGCAGCCTCCCCTCTGGAAATCAAGGCTTCGCTCCTGTTCGACCTACATCCGCACCGGTTCGGGTCGGAAATACCACACAAATTCAGCATCAAGCTCCCCAGTTCGGAACAGGCGAACCTGTTCGGATCGGCACCTCCGATCCGAACCGTGCACCTCTCCATAACCTCCCTCGCTTCTCCGAACCGCAGCAAGGGGGCACCTCCGAACCGAACCGGATGACCTGCCAAGCTCCTTATACTCTTCCACACTCTTCTGAACTCAACGCTGGGGGCACCAGCTCTGGACTTGTCAACTTGCAACAGCTCTTTGAAGGCGATCGGCTCGCCAATCTCATTGAACGCCTTTCGAGAGGCCGCACTTATCAGAATGACATGGATGATGTCAATCACAATCCATTCACACAGGAAATCAGGAATTCCCGCAATCCTCCGGATTTCAAACTTCCCCAACTGGAACCCTACAACGGCAGAACGGATCCTACCGTGCACCTAATGCGCTATAAACGGCATATGGAAGTTCAATCGGCATCGGAAAACGTCATGGCTAAATGCTCTCCCCTCTTTTTGACTGATATTGCTGCTATGTGGTTTCGGCAGCTAGAATCTGAATCGATCAACAGCTGGAACATGTTGGTCGCTCGCTTCATTGAACAATTTCGGGTCCACATCGCTCGACCCAAAAATGTCATGTCACTCACTACAATCAAGCAGAGACCCAAAGAAACTCTGCGATCATTTCTGGAAAGATTCAACATTGCAGCAGCATCAGTTGATCGGCCTGAGCCATCTATGGTATTGATGGCGGCAGTATCCGGCGTTCTAGACAACTCGGAGTTCAAGAAATCCTTGTACCGAGACCCACCACGGAATCTCAGTGAATTCTATCTTGAATCGGATAGGTTTTTGCGTGAAGAAGACGCAACCTCCGAGAAGAAAATTCTCGATGTTAACATGCTCAAAGACGGAGAACCGTCTGATTCTGATAAAGGCAAAGGAAAAGCTGCCGTCAAGAATGACCGCAACGCTCAGCCCCGGAGAGGGCCCAGATATGAAAAGTACACTGAACTCAATGCCCCACTCTCAGACATCTATCTGGACACAAACGGTGACGTCTCCTATCCAAAGCCTCCCAGGAGGGAGCCATCACAAAGAGAACGCGATTCTGGGAAATATTGCGTATTTCACGATATGGACGGTCATGACACAAATGACTGTAGACACTTGCGAGATCTGATTGAGGAACGGGTTAGACGTGGAGAGCTACCCGAGTATGTGAAACAACCAACACCTGTACCTGTGCTGCCACCACCTGCTCCCCGGAGAGGGAATGACCCTGGAACGAGCTCCCATCGGCTCGTCATCAAATGATCTGGATTGGATCACTCTGTGTTTTCGGCATTTCTTAGGATTTAAGATATGTCTCTTTGCTTTCCTTAGGTTTTCCGATTGGCTAAATCGGAGTGCACACGTTCGGGGTTAGGATTTAGCTCCAAATCGTGCTCTGCACTCGATGACAAACCAATCAGGATTTGCTTTGGTTTTGTACTTTGGATTGAATAAGGAAGGACTTTCCGAGCATGGATTATGTTTGGCAATTTAAGTATCTTGTCAGGTTGTGGCAGGATTCTCAATCTCAACTAAAGTATGGCTTATACTTATCTCGGACCCCTAGGCATGGATTATGCTTAGGGACAGACTGTCTTGTCAGGTCTTGGCAAGCATAGCTCTATCCCGACATGGGTATGGATTGTACTCACTAGGACTCTTAAGTATGGATTATACTCTGGAACGGCTTATTGTTTTGTCAGGATTTGGCAAAGGAACTCAATAAAACTCGGGTATGGCTTATGCTCAGTTTGAACTTCCTGGTATGGCTTGTACCCGGAAGGTTAGGTCCTTCGTCAGGTTTTGGCAGGATGATTCGAACGTGTCTTGAGTATGGTTTATGCTCAAACAAACGTCCAAGCATGGTTTATGCTCGAAAGTGTAATCGGTTTTGTTAGGTTTTGACATACCTATTTGCTTTCTCTTCTTCGTAGGTATGAATTATATTTGCAGCTGGTAGGCCCGGCGTGGCCTCGGATTATCCAGAACACATCTTCCTTCATTCAGCAAGATATGTTCTGAGGGGCAAAATGTTGACCCGCTTTTTAGTCAAAGCAGTCACACATGGAATCTCTTCTCAACAATGCACTCAAACGTTGGGAATATCGTCAGAAGACATGAAGTGATTTGGTTGAAATCGCATCGCAAACAAAGAATGGCCCGAAACTCCTACCAGATGGCCTTTTTTGGGCCCGAAAACAGCGATTACGGAGCTGAGCTCCGTAACTCTTGTAGATATCTGAATTAGCTTCAGTTTGAGCTTTGGTTTGGCTCAATCGGACTTACGGTTTGAAAGTTACGCCCGTTTCCGTGAACGCATACAGAACCGGAAACTGCGAACTTGGAAATTTGGCATCACCCCTAACCGGGTCGGATCGGAGGAGGAGACCCGACCCCCTTGGCAAAATTTTGTACTAGAAACTCCGGCATGCATTTCCTTCGGTTCGGTTCGGACCATAAGACCCGACCCGCCTTGCTCCGCACAGAAGTGCACACCCTGTCTTCGGTTCGGATGCTCCACCCCGGTTCGGATCGGACCCGAACCGATCCGCTTGGACCTGCTGCTGCACTCCAACTTTAACCGCTTCTCAAGGAGTAACCGCCTCTACATTCATGGATCTGGCTCCACTTGGCAAAACCCGAACAGAGGACTTCTTCCACTGCTTCTCGAGATCAACTCCGGTCGTGACACGTGGCATATCCGAACCGGGTCACCCAGAGGCTCTTCTACGCCTATAAATACACCACAGCATGGCTATTTCAAGGGACTTTTGGAACTCTAACTCTCCATGGCTTCAACTATGGTTCTTCGCAAGGCTATTGCATAACCTAGAAGTCGAATTCCACATTACAACACGAGGGTTTCGTGTATAATCTCCCCTTTAATCTCCTCTTCTTCATTGTAAACACGAGGATTTCGTGTATAAACTGCAAACAAACACCATTGTAATAGCTTCTTAGGATTTAAGAAACTATAAAGTGGACGTAGGCTTGGATTGAGCCGAACCACTATAAAAATTTCGTGTGTCTCCTCTTATTTTACTGCTTTTTCTGTATTAATCTGTGATTGTGAGGTTTTCACATAGAGTTTGGGTGTTAGGCCCAAATTTCGGTCTAACATTTTGGCGCGCCAGGAAGGGGGGCACACGATACAACTTCTTCTACTACCTTGAACGGAAACGGATTATTTGGCTATTGGATCAATGGTCAAGCGAAAGAAAGACGGAACCTTCTCTCGTGCTGAGGATGTTGGCACTGAAGGAACAAGGAACGAGGCAAGCCAGGAGGCTTCCTCTCATGAAAATCCATCAGCATACTTAACCCGAGAAGAGATGGATGGCGTTCTCGATGAATTGAGAACCCAGATGGCTAGGCAAGATGATCTCCTCCGCAAACAACAGGAGATGATCGACCAATTCTTCGCTCGGATGGAAGGCAGGCCGAGCGGCAATGCACAACTCGCTGGAAATAGCACGGAAATAGCCCCAGCAGCAGCTCCAAACCGGATCGGTTCGGATCCGATCCGAACCGAGGGCCAAAACTTGAATCAAACGCAGATGGAAATAAGGGACACTCCCCACCGGATCGGTTCGGACCCGATCCGAACAGCAACCCTGCATGAGCCTGGGGGCAGCAGCCTCCCCTCTGGAAATCAAGGCTTCGCTCCTGTTCGACCTACATCCGCACCGGTTCGGGTCGGAAATACCACACAAATTCAGCATCAAGCTCCCCAGTTCGAAACAGGCGAACCTGTTCGGATCGGCACCTCCGATCCGAACCGTGCACCTCTCCATAACCTCCCTCGCTTCTCCGAACCGCAGCAAGGGGGCACCTCCGAACCGAACCGGATGACCTGCCAAGCTCCTTATACTCTTCCACACTCTTCTGAACTCAACGCTGGGGGCACCAGCTCTGGACTTGTCAACTTGCAACAGCTCTTTGAAGGCGATCGGCTCGCCAATCTCATTGAACGCCTTTCGAGAGGCCGCACTTATCAGAATGACATGGATGATATCAATCACAATCCATTCACACAGGAAATCAGGAATTCCCGCAATCCTCCGGATTTCAAACTTCCCCAACTGGAACCCTACAACGGCAGAACGGATCCTACCGTGCACCTAATGCGCTATAAACGGCATATGGAAGTTCAATCGGCATCGGAAAACGTCATGGCTAAATGCTCTCCCCTCTTTTTGACTGATATTGCTGCTATGTGGTTTCGGCAGCTAGAATCTGAATCGATCAACAGCTGGAACATGTTGGTCGCTCGCTTCATTGAACAATTTCGGGTCCACATCGCTCGACCCAAAAATGTCATGTCACTCACTACAATCAAGCAGAGACCCAAAGAAACTCTGCGATCATTTCTGGAAAGATTCAACATTGCAGCAGCATCAGTTGATCGGCCTGAGCCATCTATGGTATTGATGGCGGCAGTATCCGGCGTTCTAGACAACTCGGAGTTCAAGAAATCCTTGTACCGAGACCCACCACGGAATCTCAGTGAATTCTATCTTGAATCGGATAGGTTTTTGCGTGAAGAAGACGCAACCTCCGAGAAGAAAATTCTCGATGTTAACATGCTCAAAGACGGAGAACCGTCTGATTCTGATAAAGGCAAAGGAAAAGCTGCCGTCAAGAATGACCGCAACGCTCAGCCCCGGAGAGGGCCCAGATATGAAAAGTACACTGAACTCAATGCCCCACTCTCAGACATCTATCTGGACACAAACGGTGACGTCTCCTATCCAAAGCCTCCCAGGAGGGAGCCATCACAAAGAGAACGCGATTCTGGGAAATATTGCGTATTTCACGATATGGACGGTCATGACACAAATGACTGTAGACACTTGCGAGATCTGATTGAGGAACGGGTTAGACGTGGAGAGCTACCCGAGTATGTGAAACAACCAACACCTGTACCTGTGCTGCCACCACCTGCTCCCCGGAGAGGGAATGACCCTGGAACGAGCTCCCATCGGCTCGTCATCAAATGATCTGGATTGGATCACTCTGTGTTTTCGGCATTTCTTAGGATTTAAGATATGTCTCTTTGCTTTCCTTAGGTTTTCCGATTGGCTAAATCGGAGTGCACACGTTCGGGGTTAGGATTTAGCTCCAAATCGTGCTCTGCACTCGATGACAAACCAATCAGGATTTGCTTTGGTTTTGTACTTTGGATTGAATAAGGAAGGACTTTCCGAGCATGGATTATGTTTGGCAATTTAAGTATCTTGTCAGGTTGTGGCAGGATTCTCAATCTCAACTAAAGTATGGCTTATACTTATCTCGGACCCCTAGGCATGGATTATGCTTAGGGACAGACTGTCTTGTCAGGTCTTGGCAAGCATAGCTCTATCCCGACATGGGTATGGATTGTACTCACTAGGACTCTTAAGTATGGATTATACTCTGGAACGGCTTATTGTTTTGTCAGGATTTGGCAAAGGAACTCAATAAAACTCGGGTATGGCTTATGCTCAGTTTGAACTTCCTGGTATGGCTTGTACCCGGAAGGTTAGGTCCTTCGTCAGGTTTTGGCAGGATGATTCGAACGTGTCTTGAGTATGGTTTATGCTCAAACAAACGTCCAAGCATGGTTTATGCTCGAAAGTGTAATCGGTTTTGTTAGGTTTTGACATACCTATTTGCTTTCTCTTCTTCGTAGGTATGAATTATATTTGCAGCTGGTAGGCCCGGCGTGGCCTCGGATTATCCAGAACACATCTTCCTTCATTCAGCAAGATATGTTCTGAGGGGCAAAATGTTGACCCGCTTTTTAGTCAAAGCAGTCACACATGGAATCTCTTCTCAACAATGCACTCAAACGTTGGGAATATCGTCAGAAGACATGAAGTGATTTGGTTGAAATCGCATCGCAAACAAAGAATGGCCCGAAACTCCTACCAGATGGCCTTTTTTGGGCCCGAAAACAGCGATTACAGAGTTGAGCTCTGTAACTCTTGTAGATCTCTGAATTAGCTTCAGTTTGAGCTTTGGTTTGGCTCAATCGGACTTACGGTTTGAAAGTTACGCCCGTTTCCGTGAACGCATACAGAACCGGAAACTGCGAACTTGGAAATTTGGCATCACCCCTAACCGGGTCGGATCGGAGGAGGAGACCCGACCCCCTTGGCAAAATTTTGTACTAGAAACTCCGGCATGCATTTCCTTCGGTTCGGTTCGGACCATAAGACCCGACCCGCCTTGCTCCGCACAGAAGTGCACACCCTGTCTTCGGTTCGGATGCTCCACCCCGGTTCGGATCGGACCCGAACCGATCCGCTTGGACCTGCTGCTGCACTCCAACTTTGACCGCTTCTCAAGGAGTAACCGCCTCTACATTCATGGATCTGGCTCCACTTGGCAAAACCCGAACAGAGGACTTCTTCCACTGCTTCTCGAGATCAACTCCGGTCGTGACACGTGGCATATCCGAACCGGGTCACCCAGAGGCTCTTCTACGCCTATAAATACACCACAGCATGGCTATTTCAAGGGACTTTTGGAACTCTAACTCTCCATGGCTTCAACTATGGTTCTTCGCAAGGCTATTGCATAACCTAGAAGTCGAATTCCACATTACAACACGAGGGTTTCGTGTATAATCTCCCCTTTAATCTCCTCTTCTTCATTGTAAACACGAGGATTTCGTGTATAAACTGCAAACAAACACCATTGTAATAGCTTCTTAGGATTTAAGAAACTATAAAGTGGACGTAGGCTTGGATTGAGCCGAACCACTATAAAAATTTCGTGTGTCTCCTCTTATTTTACTGCTTTTTCTGTATTAATCTGTGATTGTGAGGTTTTCACATAGAGTTTGGGTGTTAGGCCCAAATTTCGGTCTAACATTTTGGCGCGCCAGGAAGGGGGGCACACGATACAACTTCTTCTACTACCTTGAACGGAAACGGATTATTTGGCTATTGGATCAATGGTCAAGCGAAAGAAAGACGGAACCTTCTCTCGTGCTGAGGATGTTGGCACTGAAGGAACAAGGAACGAGGCAAGCCAGGAGGCTTCCTCTCATGAAAATCCATCAGCATACTTAACCCGAGAAGAGATGGATGGCGTTCTCGATGAATTGAGAACCCAGATGGCTAGGCAAGATGATCTCCTCCGCAAACAACAGGAGATGATCGACCAATTCTTCGCTCGGATGGAAGGCAGGCCGAGCGGCAATGCACAACTCGCTGGAAATAGCACGGAAATAGCCCCAGCAGCAGCTCCAAACCGGATCGGTTCGGATCCGATCCGAACCGAGGGCCAAAACTTGAATCAAACGCAGATGGAAATAAGGGACACTCCCCACCGGATCGGTTCGGACCCGATCCGAACAGCAACCCTGCATGAGCCTGGGGGCAGCAGCCTCCCCTCTGGAAATCAAGGCTTCGCTCCTGTTCGACCTACATCCGCACCGGTTCGGGTCGGAAATACCACACAAATTCAGCATCAAGCTCCCCAGTTCGGAACAGGCGAACCTGTTCGGATCGGCACCTCCGATCCGAACCGTGCACCTCTCCATAACCTCCCTCGCTTCTCCGAACCGCAGCAAGGGGGCACCTCCGAACCGAACCGGATGACCTGCCAAGCTCCTTATACTCTTCCACACTCTTCTGAACTCAACGCTGGGGGCACCAGCTCTGGACTTGTCAACTTGCAACAGCTCTTTGAAGGCGATCGGCTCGCCAATCTCATTGAACGCCTTTCGAGAGGCCGCACTTATCAGAATGACATGGATGATGTCAATCACAATCCATTCACACAGGAAATCAGGAATTCCCGCAATCCTCCGGATTTCAAACTTCCCCAACTGGAACCCTACAACGGCAGAACGGATCCTACCGTGCACCTAATGCGCTATAAACGGCATATGGAAGTTCAATCGGCATCGGAAAACGTCATGGCTAAATGCTTTCCCCTCTTTTTGACTGATATTGCTGCTATGTGGTTTCGGCAGCTAGAATCTGAATCGATCAACAGCTGGAACATGTTGGTCGCTCGCTTCATTGAACAATTTCGGGTCCACATCGCTCGACCCAAAAATGTCATGTCACTCACTACAATCAAGCAGAGACCCAAAGAAACTCTGCGATCATTTCTGGAAAGATTCAACATTGCAGCAGCATCAGTTGATCGGCCTGAGCCATCTATGGTATTGATGGCGGCAGTATCCGGCGTTCTAGACAACTCGGAGTTCAAGAAATCCTTGTACCGAGACCCACCACGGAATCTCAGTGAATTCTATCTTGAATCGGATAGGTTTTTGCGTGAAGAAGACGCAACCTCCGAGAAGAAAATTCTCGATGTTAACATGCTCAAAGACGGAGAACCGTCTGATTCTGATAAAGGCAAAGGAAAAGCTGCCGTCAAGAATGACCGCAACGCTCAGCCCCGGAGAGGGCCCAGATATGAAAAGTACACTGAACTCAATGCCCCACTCTCAGACATCTATCTGGACACAAACGGTGACGTCTCCTATCCAAAGCCTCCCAGGAGGGAGCCATCACAAAGAGAACGCGATTCTGGGAAATATTGCGTATTTCACGATATGGACGGTCATGACACAAATGACTGTAGACACTTGCGAGATCTGATTGAGGAACGGGTTAGACGTGGAGAGCTACCCGAGTATGTGAAACAACCAACACCTGTACCTGTGCTGCCACCACCTGCTCCCCGGAGAGGGAATGACCCTGGAACGAGCTCCCATCGGCTCGTCATCAAATGATCTGGATTGGATCACTCTGTGTTTTCGGCATTTCTTAGGATTTAAGATATGTCTCTTTGCTTTCCTTAGGTTTTCCGATTGGCTAAATCGGAGTACACACGTTCGGGGTTAGGATTTAGCTCCAAATCGTGCTCTGCACTCGATGACAAACCAATCAGGATTTGCTTTGGTTTTGTACTTTGGATTGAATAAGGAAGGACTTTCCGAGCATGGATTATGTTTGGCAATTTAAGTATCTTGTCAGGTTGTGGCAGGATTCTCAATCTCAACTAAAGTATGGCTTATACTTATCTCGGACCCCTAGGCATGGATTATGCTTAGGGACAGACTGTCTTGTCAGGTCTTGGCAAGCATAGCTCTATCCCGACATGGGTATGGATTGTACTCACTAGGACTCTTAAGTATGGATTATACTCTGGAACGGCTTATTGTTTTGTCAGGATTTGGCAAAGAAACTCAATAAAACTCGGGTATGGCTTATGCTCAGTTTGAACTTCCTGGTATGGCTTGTACCCGGAAGGTTAGGTCCTTCGTCAGGTTTTGGCAGGATGATTCGAACGTGTCTTGAGTATGGTTTATGCTCAAACAAACGTCCAAGCATGGTTTATGCTCGAAAGTGTAATCGGTTTTGTTAGGTTTTGACATACCTATTTGCTTTCTCTTCTTCGTAGGTATGAATTATATTTGCAGCTGGTAGGCCCGGCGTGGCCTCGGATTATCCAGAACACATCTTCCTTCATTCAGCAAGATATGTTCTGAGGGGCAAAATGTTGACCCGCTTTTTAGTCAAAGCAGTCACACATGGAATCTCTTCTCAACAATGCACTCAAACGTTGGGAATATCGTCAGAAGACATGAAGTGATTTGGTTGAAATCGCATCGCAAACAAAGAATGGCCCGAAACTCCTACCAGATGGCCTTTTTTGGGCCCGAAAACAGCGATTACAGAGTTGAGCTCTGTAACTCTTGTAGATCTCTGAATTAGCTTCAGTTTGAGCTTTGGTTTGGCTCAATCGGACTTACGGTTTGAAAGTTACGCCCGTTTCCGTGAACGCATACAGAACCGGAAACTGCGAACTTGGAAATTTGGCATCACCCCTAACCGGGTCGGATCGGAGGAGGAGACCCGACCCCCTTGGCAAAATTTTGTACTAGAAACTCCGGCATGCATTTCCTTCGGTTCGGTTCGGACCATAAGACCCGACCCGCCTTGCTCCGCACAGAAGTGCACACCCTGTCTTCGGTTCGGATGCTCCACCCCGGTTCGGATCGGACCCGAACCGATCCGCTTGGACCTGCTGCTGCACTCCAACTTTGACCGCTTCTCAAGGAGTAACCGCCTCTACATTCATGGATCTGGCTCCACTTGGCAAAACCCGAACAGAGGACTTCTTCCACTGCTTCTCGAGATCAACTCCGGTCGTGACACGTGGCATATCCGAACCGGGTCACCCAGAGGCTCTTCTACGCCTATAAATACACCACAGCATGGCTATTTCAAGGGACTTTTGGAACTCTAACTCTCCATGGCTTCAACTATGGTTCTTCGCAAGGCTATTGCATAACCTAGAAGTCGAATTCCACATTACAACACGAGGGTTTCGTGTATAATCTCCCCTTTAATCTCCTCTTCTTCATTGTAAACACGAGGATTTCGTGTATAAACTGCAAACAAACACCATTGTAATAGCTTCTTAGGATTTAAGAAACTATAAAGTGGACGTAGGCTTGGATTGAGCCGAACCACTATAAAAATTTCGTGTGTCTCCTCTTATTTTACTGCTTTTTCTGTATTA
The DNA here is from genome assembly GCA_030737875.1 of Allium sativum. Lineage (NCBI taxonomy): Eukaryota > Viridiplantae > Streptophyta > Magnoliopsida > Asparagales > Amaryllidaceae > Allium > Allium sativum. Next base: position 66,061,761 of record CM060911.1, on the reverse strand, counting down.
ATCTGTGATTGTGAGGTTTTCACATAGAGTTTGGGTGTTAGGCCCAAATTTCGGTCTAACATTTTGGCGCGCCAGGAAGGGGGGCACACGATACAACTTCTTCTACTACCTTGAACGGAAACGGATTATTTGGCTATTGGATCAATGGTCAAGCGAAAGAAAGACGGAACCTTCTCTCGTGCTGAGGATGTTGGCACTGAAGGAACAAGGAACGAGGCAAGCCAGGAGGCTTCCTCTCATGAAAATCCATCAGCATACTTAACCCGAGAAGAGATGGATGGCGTTCTCGATGAATTGAGAACCCAGATGGCTAGGCAAGATGATCTCCTCCGCAAACAACAGGAGATGATCGACCAATTCTTCGCTCGGATGGAAGGCAGGCCGAGCGGCAATGCACAACTCGCTGGAAATAGCACGGAAATAGCCCCAGCAGCAGCTCCAAACCGGATCGGTTCGGATCCGATCCGAACCGAGGGCCAAAACTTGAATCAAACGCAGATGGAAATAAGGGACACTCCCCACCGGATCGGTTCGGACCCGATCCGAACAGCAACCCTGCATGAGCCTGGGGGCAGCAGCCTCCCCTCTGGAAATCAAGGCTTCGCTCCTGTTCGACCTACATCCGCACCGGTTCGGGTCGGAAATACCACACAAATTCAGCATCAAGCTCCCCAGTTCGGAACAGGCGAACCTGTTCGGATCGGCACCTCCGATCCGAACCGTGCACCTCTCCATAACCTCCCTCGCTTCTCCGAACCGCAGCAAGGGGGCACCTCCGAACCGAACCGGATGACCTGCCAAGCTCCTTATACTCTTCCACACTCTTCTGAACTCAACGCTGGGGGCACCAGCTCTGGACTTGTCAACTTGCAACAGCTCTTTGAAGGCGATCGGCTCGCCAATCTCATTGAACGCCTTTCGAGAGGCCACACTTATCAGAATGACATGGATGATGTCAATCACAATCCATTCACACAGGAAATCAGGAATTCCCGCAATCCTCCGGATTTCAAACTTCCCCAACTGGAACCCTACAACGGCAGAACGGATCCTACCGTGCACCTAATGCGCTATAAACGGCATATGGAAGTTCAATCGGCATCGGAAAACGTCATGGCTAAATGCTTTCCCCTCTTTTTGACTGATATTGCTGCTATGTGGTTTCGGCAGCTAGAATCTGAATCGATCAATAGCTGGAACATGTTGGTCGCTCGCTTCATTGAACAATTTCGGGTCCACATCGCTCGACCCAAAAATGTCATGTCACTCACTACAATCAAGCAGAGACCCAAAGAAACTCTGCGATCATTTCTGGAAAGATTCAACATTGCAGCAGCATCAGTTGATCGGCCTGAGCCATCTATGGTATTGATGGCGGCAGTATCCGGCGTTCTAGACAACTCGGAGTTCAAGAAATCCTTGTACCGAGACCCACCACGGAATCTCAGTGAATTCTATCTTGAATCGGATAGGTTTTTGCGTGAAGAAGACGCAACCTCCGAGAAGAAAATTCTCGATGTTAACATGCTCAAAGACGGAGAACCGTCTGATTCTGATAAAGGCAAAGGAAAAGCTGCCGTCAAGAATGACCGCAACGCTCAGCCCCGGAGAGGGCCCAGATATGAAAAGTACACTGAACTCAATGCCCCACTCTCAGACATCTATCTGGACACAAACGGTGACGTCTCCTATCCAAAGCCTCCCAGGAGGGAGCCATCACAAAGAGAACGCGATTCTGGGAAATATTGCGTATTTCACGATATGGACGGTCATGACACAAATGACTGTAGACACTTGCGAGATCTGATTGAGGAACGGGTTAGACGTGGAGAGCTACCCGAGTATGTGAAACAACCAACACCTGTACCTGTGCTGCCACCACCTGCTCCCCGGAGAGGGAATGACCCTGGAACGAGCTCCCATCGGCTCGTCATCAAATGATCTGGATTGGATCACTCTGTGTTTTCGGCATTTCTTAGGATTTAAGATATGTCTCTTTGCTTTCCTTAGGTTTTCCGATTGGCTAAATCGGAGTACACACGTTCGGGGTTAGGATTTAGCTCCAAATCGTGCTCTGCACTCGATGACAAACCAATCAGGATTTGCTTTGGTTTTGTACTTTGGATTGAATAAGGAAGGACTTTCCGAGCATGGATTATGTTTGGCAATTTAAGTATCTTGTCAGGTTGTGGCAGGATTCTCAATCTCAACTAAAGTATGGCTTATACTTATCTCGGACCCCTAGGCATGGATTATGCTTAGGGACAGACTGTCTTGTCAGGTCTTGGCAAGCATAGCTCTATCCCGACATGGGTATGGATTGTACTCACTAGGACTCTTAAGTATGGATTATACTCTGGAACGGCTTATTGTTTTGTCAGGATTTGGCAAAGGAACTCAATAAAACTCGGGTATGGCTTATGCTCAGTTTGAACTTCCTGGTATGGCTTGTACCCGGAAGGTTAGGTCCTTCGTCAGGTTTTGGCAGGATGATTCGAACGTGTCTTGAGTATGGTTTATGCTCAAACAAACGTCCAAGCATGGTTTATGCTCGAAAGTGTAATCGGTTTTGTTAGGTTTTGACATACCTATTTGCTTTCTCTTCTTCGTAGGTATGAATTATATTTGCAGCTGGTAGGCCCGGCGTGGCCTCGGATTATCCAGAACACATCTTCCTTCATTCAGCAAGATATGTTCTGAGGGGCAAAATGTTGACCCGCTTTTTAGTCAAAGCAGTCACACATGGAATCTCTTCTCAACAATGCACTCAAACGTTGGGAATATCGTCAGAAGACATGAAGTGATTTGGTTGAAATCGCATCGCAAACAAAGAATGGCCCGAAACTCCTACCAGATGGCCTTTTTTGGGCCCGAAAACAGCGATTACGGAGCTGAGCTCCGTAACTCTTGTAGATATCTGAATTAGCTTCAGTTTGAGCTTTGCTTTGGCTCAATCGGACTTACGGTTTGAAAGTTACGCCCGTTTCCGTGAACGCATACAGAACCGGAAACTGCGAACTTGGAAATTTGGCATCACCCCTAACCGGGTCGGATCGGAGGAGGAGACCCGACCCCCTTGGCAAAATTTTGTACTAGAAACTCCGGCATGCATTTCCTTCGGTTCGGTTCGGACCATAAGACCCGACCCGCCTTGCTCCGCACAGAAGTGCACACCCTGTCTTCGGTTCGGATGCTCCACCCCGGTTCGGATCGGACCCGAACCGATCCGCTTGGACCTGCTGCTGCACTCCAACTTTGACCGCTTCTCAAGGAGTAACCGCCTCTACATTCATGGATCTGGCTCCACTTGGCAAAACCCGAACAGAGGACTTCTTCCACTGCTTCTCGAGATCAACTCCGGTCGTGACACGTGGCATATCCGAACCGGGTCACCCAGAGGCTCTTCTACGCCTATAAATACACCACAGCATGGCTATTTCAAGGGACTTTTGGAACTCTAACTCTCCATGGCTTCAACTATGGTTCTTCGCAAGGCTATTGCATAACCTAGAAGTCGAATTCCACATTACAACACGAGGGTTTCGTGTATAATCTCCCCTTTAATCTCCTCTTCTTCATTGTAAACACGAGGATTTCGTGTATAAACTGCAAACAAACACCATTGTAATAGCTTCTTAGGATTTAAGAAACTATAAAGTGGACGTAGGCTTGGATTGAGCCGAACCACTATAAAAATTTCGTGTGTCTCCTCTTATTTTACTGCTTTTTCTGTATTAATCTGTGATTGTGAGGTTTTCACATAGAGTTTGGGTGTTAGGCCCAAATTTCGGTCTAACATTTTGGCGCGCCAGGAAGGGGGGCACACGATACAACTTCTTCTACTACCTTGAACGGAAACGGATTATTTGGCTATTGGATCAATGGTCAAGCGAAAGAAAGACGGAACCTTCTCTCGTGCTGAGGATGTTGGCACTGAAGGAACAAGGAACGAGGCAAGCCAGGAGGCTTCCTCTCATGAAAATCCATCAGCATACTTAACCCGAGAAGAGATGGATGGCGTTCTCGATGAATTGAGAACCCAGATGGCTAGGCAAGATGATCTCCTCCGCAAACAACAGGAGATGATCGACCAATTCTTCGCTCGGATGGAAGGCAGGCCGAGCGGCAATGCACAACTCGCTGGAAATAGCACGGAAATAGCCCCAGCAGCAGCTCCAAACCGGATCGGTTCGGATCCGATCCGAACCGAGGGCCAAAACTTGAATCAAACGCAGATGGAAATAAGGGACACTCCCCACCGGATCGGTTCGGACCCGATCCGAACAGCAACCCTGCATGAGCCTGGGGGCAGCAGCCTCCCCTCTGGAAATCAAGGCTTCGCTCCTGTTCGACCTACATCCGCACCGGTTCGGGTCGGAAATACCACACAAATTCAGCATCAAGCTCCCCAGTTCGGAACAGGCGAACCTGTTCGGATCGGCACCTCCGATCCGAACCGTGCACCTCTCCATAACCTCCCTCGCTTCTCCGAACCGCAGCAAGGGGGCACCTCCGAACCGAACCGGATGACCTGCCAAGCTCCTTATACTCTTCCACACTCTTCTGAACTCAACGCTGGGGGCACCAGCTCTGGACTTGTCAACTTGCAACAGCTCTTTGAAGGCGATCGGCTCGCCAATCTCATTGAACGCCTTTCGAGAGGCCGCACTTATCAGAATGACATGGATGATGTCAATCACAATCCATTCACACAGGAAATCAGGAATTCCCGCAATCCTCCGGATTTCAAACTTCCCCAACTGGAACCCTACAACGGCAGAACGGATCCTACCGTGCACCTAATGCGCTATAAACGGCATATGGAAGTTCAATCGGCATCGGAAAACGTCATGGCTAAATGCTCTCCCCTCTTTTTGACTGATATTGCTGCTATGTGGTTTCGGCAGCTAGAATCTGAATCGATCAACAGCTGGAACATGTTGGTCGCTCGCTTCATTGAACAATTTCGGGTCCACATCGCTCGACCCAAAAATGTCATGTCACTCACTACAATCAAGCAGAGACCCAAAGAAACTCTGCGATCATTTCTGGAAAGATTCAACATTGCAGCAGCATCAGTTGATCGGCCTGAGCCATCTATGGTATTGATGGCGGCAGTATCCGGCGTTCTAGACAACTCGGAGTTCAAGAAATCCTTGTACTGAGACCCACCACGGAATCTCAGTGAATTCTATCTTGAATCGGATAGGTTTTTGCGTGAAGAAGACGCAACCTCCGAGAAGAAAATTCTCGATGTTAACATGCTCAAAGACGGAGAACCGTCTGATTCTGATAAAGGCAAAGGAAAAGCTGCCGTCAAGAATGACCGCAACGCTCAGCCCCGGAGAGGGCCCAGATATGAAAAGTACACTGAACTCAATGCCCCACTCTCAGACATCTATCTGGACACAAACGGTGACGTCTCCTATCCAAAGCCTCCCAGGAGGGAGCCATCACAAAGAGAACGCGATTCTGGGAAATATTGCGTATTTCACGATATGGACGGTCATGACACAAATGACTGTAGACACTTGCGAGATCTGATTGAGGAACGGGTTAGACGTGGAGAGCTACCCGAGTATGTGAAACAACCAACACCTGTACCTGTGCTGCCACCACCTGCTCCCCGGAGAGGGAATGACCCTGGAACGAGCTCCCATCGGCTCGTCATCAAATGATCTGGATTGGATCACTCTGTGTTTTCGGCATTTCTTAGGATTTAAGATATGTCTCTTTGCTTTCCTTAGGTTTTCCGATTGGCTAAATCGGAGTGCACACGTTCGGGGTTAGGATTTAGCTCCAAATCGTGCTCTGCACTCGATGACAAACCAATCAGGATTTGCTTTGGTTTTGTACTTTGGATTGAATAAGGAAGGACTTTCCGAGCATGGATTATGTTTGGCAATTTAAGTATCTTGTCAGGTTGTGGCAGGATTCTCAATCTCAACTAAAGTATGGCTTATACTTATCTCGGACCCCTAGGCATGGATTATGCTTAGGGACAGACTGTCTTGTCAGGTCTTGGCAAGCATAGCTCTATCCCGACATGGGTATGGATTGTACTCACTAGGACTCTTAAGTATGGATTATACTCTGGAACGGCTTATTGTTTTGTCAGGATTTGGCAAAGGAACTCAATAAAACTCGGGTATGGCTTATGCTCAGTTTGAACTTCCTGGTATGGCTTGTACCCGGAAGGTTAGGTCCTTCGTCAGGTTTTGGCAGGATGATTCGAACGTGTCTTGAGTATGGTTTATGCTCAAACAAACGTCCAAGCATGGTTTATGCTCGAAAGTGTAATCGGTTTTGTTAGGTTTTGACATACCTATTTGCTTTCTCTTCTTCGTAGGTATGAATTATATTTGCAGCTGGTAGGCCCGGCGTGGCCTCGGATTATCCAGAACACATCTTCCTTCATTCAGCAAGATATGTTCTGAGGGGCAAAATGTTGACCCGCTTTTTAGTCAAAGCAGTCACACATGGAATCTCTTCTCAACAATGCACTCAAACGTTGGGAATATCGTCAGAAGACATGAAGTGATTTGGTTGAAATCGCATCGCAAACAAAGAATGGCCCGAAACTCCTACCAGATGGCCTTTTTTGGGCCCGAAAACAGCGATTACGAAGTTGAGCTCTGTAACTCTTGTAGATCTCTGAATTAGCTTCAGTTTGAGCTTTGGTTTGGCTCAATCGGACTTACGGTTTGAAAGTTACGCCCGTTTCCGTGAACGCATACAGAACCGGAAACTGCGAACTTGGAAATTTGGCATCACCCCTAACCGGGTCGGATCGGAGGAGGAGACCCGACCCCCTTGGCAAAATTTTGTACTAGAAACTCCGGCATGCATTTCCTTCGGTTCGGTTCGGACCATAAGACCCGACCCGCCTTGCTCCGCACAGAAGTGCACACCCTGTCTTCGGTTCGGATGCTCCACCCCGGTTCGGATCGGACCCGAACCGATCCGCTTGGACCTGCTGCTGCACTCCAACTTTGACCGCTTCTCAAGGAGTAACCGCCTCTACATTCATGGATCTGGCTCCACTTGGCAAAACCCGAACAGAGGACTTCTTCCACTGCTTCTCGAGATCAACTCCGGTCGTGACACGTGGCATATCCGAACCGGGTCACCCAGAGGCTCTTCTACGCCTATAAATACACCACAGCATGGCTATTTCAAGGGACTTTTGGAACTCTAACTCTCCATGGCTTCAACTATGGTTCTTCGCAAGGCTATTGCATAACCTAGAAGTCGAATTCCACATTACAACACGAGGGTTTCGTGTATAATCTCCCCTTTAATCTCCTCTTCTTCATTGTAAACACGAGGATTTCGTGTATAAACTGCAAACAAACACCATTGTAATAGCTTCTTAGGATTTAAGAAACTATAAAGTGGACGTAGGCTTGGATTGAGCCGAACCACTATAAAAATTTCGTGTGTCTCCTCTTATTTTACTGCTTTTTCTGTATTAATCTGTGATTGTGAGGTTTTCACATAGAGTTTGGGTGTTAGGCCCAAATTTCGGTCTAACATTTTGGCGCGCCAGGAAGGGGGGCACACGATACAACTTCTTCTACTACCTTGAACGGAAACGGATTATTTGGCTATTGGATCAATGGTCAAGCGAAAGAAAGACGGAACCTTCTCTCGTGCTGAGGATGTTGGCACTGAAGGAACAAGGAACGAGGCAAGCCAGGAGGCTTCCTCTCATGAAAATCCATCAGCATACTTAACCCGAGAAGAGATGGATGGCGTTCTCGATGAATTGAGAACCCAGATGGCTAGGCAAGATGATCTCCTCCGCAAACAACAGGAGATGATCGACCAATTCTTCGCTCGGATGGAAGGCAGGCCGAGCGGCAATGCACAACTCGCTGGAAATAGCACGGAAATAGCCCCAGCAGCAGCTCCAAACCGGATCGGTTCGGATCCGATCCGAACCGAGGGCCAAAACTTGAATCAAACGCAGATGGAAATAAGGGACACTCCCCACCGGATCGGTTCGGACCCGATCCGAACAGCAACCCTGCATGAGCCTGGGGGCAGCAGCCTCCCCTCTGGAAATCAAGGCTTCGCTCCTGTTCGACCTACATCCGCACCGGTTCGGGTCGGAAATACCACACAAATTCAGCATCAAGCTCCCCAGTTCGGAATAGGCGAACCTGTTCGGATCGGCACCTCCGATCCGAACCGTGCACCTCTCCATAACCTCCCTCGCTTCTCCGAACCGCAGCAAGGGGGCACCTCCGAACCGAACCGGATGACCTGCCAAGCTCCTTATACTCTTCCACACTCTTCTGAACTCAACGCTGGGGGCACCAGCTCTGGACTTGTCAACTTGCAACAGCTCTTTGAAGGCGATCGGCTCGCCAATCTCATTGAACGCCTTTCGAGAGGCCGCACTTATCAGAATGACATGGATGATGTCAATCACAATCCATTCACACAGGAAATCAGGAATTCCCGCAATCCTCCGGATTTCAAACTTCCCCAACTGGAACCCTACAACGGCAGAACGGATCCTACCGTGCACCTAATGCGCTATAAACGGCATATGGAAGTTCAATCGGCATCGGAAAACGTCATGGCTAAATGCTTTCCCCTCTTTTTGACTGATATTGCTGCTATGTGGTTTCGGCAGCTAGAATCTGAATCGATCAACAGCTGGAACATGTTGGTCGCTCGCTTCATTGAACAATTTCGGGTCCACATCGCTCGACCCAAAAATGTCATGTCACTCACTACAATCAAGCAGAGACCCAAAGAAACTCTGCGATCATTTCTGGAAAGATTCAACATTGCAGCAGCATCAGTTGATCGGCCTGAGCCATCTATGGTATTGATGGCGGCAGTATCCGGCGTTCTAGACAACTCGGAGTTCAAGAAATCCTTGTACCGAGACCCACCACGGAATCTCAGTGAATTCTATCTTGAATCGGATAGGTTTTTGCGTGAAGAAGACGCAACCTCCGAGAAGAAAATTCTCGATGTTAACATGCTCAAAGACGGAGAACCGTCTGATTCTGATAAAGGCAAAGGAAAAGCTGCCGTCAAGAATGACCGCAACGCTCAGCCCCGGAGAGGGCCCAGATATGAAAAGTACACTGAACTCAATGCCCCACTCTCAGACATCTATCTGGACACAAACGGTGACGTCTCCTATCCAAAGCCTCCCAGGAGGGAGCCATCACAAAGAGAACGCGATTCTGGGAAATATTGCGTATTTCACGATATGGACGGTCATGACACAAATGACTGTAGACACTTGCGAGATCTGATTGAGGAACGGGTTAGACGTGGAGAGCTACCCGAGTATGTGAAACAACCAACACCTGTACCTGTGCTGCCACCACCTGCTCCCCGGAGAGGGAATGACCCTGGAACGAGCTCCCATCGGCTCGTCATCAAATGATCTGGATTGGATCACTCTGTGTTTTCGGCATTTCTTAGGATTTAAGATATGTCTCTTTGCTTTCCTTAGGTTTTCCGATTGGCTAAATCGGAGTACACACGTTCGGGGTTAGGATTTAGCTCCAAATCGTGCTCTGCACTCGATGACAAACCAATCAGGATTTGCTTTGGTTTTGTACTTTGGATTGAATAAGGAAGGACTTTCCGAGCATGGATTATGTTTGGCAATTTAAGTATCTTGTCAGGTTGTGGCAGGATTCTCAATCTCAACTAAAGTATGGCTTATACTTATCTCGGACCCCTAGGCATGGATTATGCTTAGGGACAGACTGTCTTGTCAGGTCTTGGCAAGCATAGCTCTATCCCGACATGGGTATGGATTGTACTCACTAGGACTCTTAAGTATGGATTATACTCTGGAACGGCTTATTGTTTTGTCAGGATTTGGCAAAGGAACTCAATAAAACTCGGGTATGGCTTATGCTCAGTTTGAACTTCCTGGTATGGCTTGTACCCGGAAGGTTAGGTCCTTCGTCAGGTTTTGGCAGGATGATTCGAACGTGTCTTGAGTATGGTTTATGCTCAAACAAACGTCCAAGCATGGTTTATGCTCGAAAGTGTAATCGGTTTTGTTAGGTTTTGACATACCTATTTGCTTTCTCTTCTTCGTAGGTATGAATTATATTTGCAGCTGGTAGGCCCGGCGTGGCCTCGGATTATCCAGAACACATCTTCCTTCATTCAGCAAGATATGTTCTGAGGGGCAAAATGTTGACCCGCTTTTTAGTCAAAGCAGTCACACATGGAATCTCTTCTCAACAATGCACTCAAACGTTGGGAATATCGTCAGAAGACATGAAGTGATTTGGTTGAAATCGCATCGCAAACAAAGAATGGCCCGAAACTCCTACCAGATGGCCTTTTTTGGGCCCGAAAACAGCGATTACGAAGTTTAGCTCTGTAACTCTTGTAGATCTCTGAATTAGCTTCAGTTTGAGCTTTGGTTTGGCTCAATCGGACTTACGGTTTGAAAGTTACGCCCGTTTCCGTGAACGCATACAGAACCGGAAACTGCGAACTTGGAAATTTGGCATCACCCCTAACCGGGTCGGATCGGAGGAGGAGACCCGACCCCCTTGGCAAAATTTTGTACTAGAAACTCCGGCATGCATTTCCTTCGGTTCGGTTCGGACCATAAGACCCGACCCGCCTTGCTCCGCACAGAAGTGCACACCCTGTCTTCGGTTCGGATGCTCCACCCCGGTTCGGATCGGACCCGAACCGATCCGCTTGGACCTGCTGCTGCACTCCAACTTTGACCGCTTCTCAAGGAGTAACCGCCTCTACATTCATGGATCTGGCTCCACTTGGCAAAACCCGAACAGAGGACTTCTTCCACTGCTTCTCGAGATCAACTCCGGTCGTGACACGTGGCATATCCGAACCGGGTCACCCAGAGGCTCTTCTACGCCTATAAATACACCACAGCATGGCTATTTCAAGGGACTTTTGGAACTCTAACTCTCCATGGCTTCAACTATGGTTCTTCGCAAGGCTATTGCATAACCTAGAAGTCGAATTCCACATTACAACACGAGGGTTTCGTGTATAATCTCCCCTTTAATCTCCTCTTCTTCATTGTAAACACGAGGATTTCGTGTATAAACTGCAAACAAACACCATTGTAATAGCTTCTTAGGATTTAAGAAACTATAAAGTGGACGTAGGCTTGGATTGAGCCGAACCACTATAAAAATTTCGTGTGTCTCCTCTTATTTTACTGCTTTTTCTGTATTAATCTGTGATTGTGAGGTTTTCACATAGAGTTTGGGTGTTAGGCCCAAATTTCGGTCTAACATTTTGGCGCGCCAGGAAGGGGGGCACACGATACAACTTCTTCTACTACCTTGAACGGAAACGGATTATTTGGCTATTGGATCAATGGTCAAGCGAAAGAAAGACGGAACCTTCTCTCGTGCTGAGGATGTTGGCACTGAAGGAACAAGGAACGAGGCAAGCCAGGAGGCTTCCTCTCATGAAAATCCATCAGCATACTTAACCCGAGAAGAGATGGATGGCGTTCTCGATGAATTGAGAACCCAGATGGCTAGGCAAGATGATCTCCTCCGCAAACAACAGGAGATGATCGACCAATTCTTCGCTCGGATGGAAGGCAGGCCGAGCGGCAATGCACAACTCGCTGGAAATAGCACGGAAATAGCCCCAGCAGCAGCTCCAAACCGGATCGGTTCGGATCCGATCCGAACCGAGGGCCAAAACTTGAATCAAACGCAGATGGAAATAAGGGACACTCCCCACCGGATCGGTTCGGACCCGATCCGAACAGCAACCCTGCATGAGCCTGGGGGCAGCAGCCTCCCCTCTGGAAATCAAGGCTTCGCTCCTGTTCGACCTACATCCGCACCGGTTCGGGTCGGAAATACCACACAAATTCAGCATCAAGCTCCCCAGTTCGGAACAGGCGAACCTGTTCGGATCGGCACCTCCGATCCGAACCGTGCACCTCTCCATAACCTCCCTCGCTTCTCCGAACCGCAGCAAGGGGGCACCTCCGAACCGAACCGGATGACCTGCCAAGCTCCTTATACTCTTCCACACTCTTCTGAACTCAACGCTGGGGGCACCAGCTCTGGACTTGTCAACTTGCAACAGCTCTTTGAAGGCGATCGGCTCGCCAATCTCATTGAACGCCTTTCGAGAGGCCGCACTTATCAGAATGACATGGATGATGTCAATCACAATCCATTCACACAGGAAATCAGGAATTCCCGCAATCCTCCGGATTTCAAACTTCCCCAACTGGAACCCTACAACGGCAGAACGGATCCTACCGTGCACCTAATGCGCTATAAACGGCATATGGAAGTTCAATCGGCATCGGAAAACGTCATGGCTAAATGCTTTCCCCTCTTTTTGACTGATATTGCTGCTATGTGGTTTCGGCAGCTAGAATCTGAATCGATCAACAGCTGGAACATGTTGGTCGCTCGCTTCATTGAACAATTTCGGGTCCACATCGCTCGACCCAAAAATGTCATGTCACTCACTACAATCAAGCAGAGACCCAAAGAAACTCTGCGATCATTTCTGGAAAGATTCAACATTGCAGCAGCATCAGTTGATCGGCCTGAGCCATCTATGGTATTGATGGCGGCAGTATCCGGCGTTCTAGACAACTCGGAGTTCAAGAAATCCTTGTACCGAGACCCACCACGGAATCTCAGTGAATTCTATCTTGAATCGGATAGGTTTTTGCGTGAAGAAGACGCAACCTCCGAGAAGAAAATTCTCGATGTTAACATGCTCAAAGACGGAGAACCGTCTGATTCTGATAAAGGCAAAGGAAAAGCTGCCGTCAAGAATGACCGCAACGCTCAGCCCCGGAGAGGGCCCAGATATGAAAAGTACACTGAACTCAATGCCCCACTCTCAGACATCTATCTGGACACAAACGGTGACGTCTCCTATCCAAAGCCTCCCAGGAGGGAGCCATCACAAAGAGAACGCGATTCTGGGAAATATTGCGTATTTCACGATATGGACGGTCATGACACAAATGACTGTAGACACTTGCGAGATCTGATTGAGGAACGGGTTAGACGTGGAGAGCTACCCGAGTATGTGAAACAACCAACACCTGTACCTGTGCTGCCACCACCTGCTCCCCGGAGAGGGAATGACCCTGGAACGAGCTCCCATCGGCTCGTCATCAAATGATCTGGATTGGATCACTCTGTGTTTTCGGCATTTCTTAGGATTTAAGATATGTCTCTTTGCTTTCCTTAGGTTTTCCGATTGGCTAAATCGGAGTACACACGTTCGGGGTTAGGATTTAGCTCCAAATCGTGCTCTGCACTCGATGACAAACCAATCAGGATTTGCTTTGGTTTTGTACTTTGGATTGAATAAGGAAGGACTTTCCGAGCATGGATTATGTTTGGCAATTTAAGTATCTTGTCAGGTTGTGGCAGGATTCTCAATCTCAACTAAAGTATGGCTTATACTTATCTCGGACCCCTAGGCATGGATTATGCTTAGGGACAGACTGTCTTGTCAGGTCTTGGCAAGCATAGCTCTATCCCGACATGGGTATGGATTGTACTCACTAGGACTCTTAAGTATGGATTATACTCTGGAACGGCTTATTGTTTTGTCAGGATTTGGCAAAGGAACTCAATAAAACTCGGGTATGGCTTATGCTCAGTTTGAACTTCCTGGTATGGCTTGTACCCGGAAGGTTAGGTCCTTCGTCAGGTTTTGGCAGGATGATTCGAACGTGTCTTGAGTATGGTTTATGCTCAAACAAACGTCCAAGCATGGTTTATGCTCGAAAGTGTAATCGGTTTTGTTAGGTTTTGACATACCTATTTGCTTTCTCTTCTTCGTAGGTATGAATTATATTTGCAGCTGGTAGGCCCGGCGTGGCCTCGGATTATCCAGAACACATCTTCCTTCATTCAGCAAGATATGTTCTGAGGGGCAAAATGTTGACCCGCTTTTTAGTCAAAGCAGTCACACATGGAATCTCTTCTCAACAATGCACTCAAACGTTGGGAATATCGTCAGAAGACATGAAGTGATTTGGTTGAAATCGCATCGCAAACAAAGAATGGCCCGAAACTCCTACCAGATGGCCTTTTTTGGGCCCGAAAACAGCGATTACGGAGCTGAGCTCCGTAACTCTTGTAGATATCTGAATTAGCTTCAGTTTGAGCTTTGGTTTGGCTCAATCGGACTTACGGTTTGAAAGTTACGCCCGTTTCCGTGAACGCATACAGAACCGGAAACTGCGAACTTGGAAATTTGGCATCACCCCTAACCGGGTCGGATCGGAGGAGGAGACCCGACCCCCTTGGCAAAATTTTGTACTAGAAACTCCGGCATGCATTTCCTTCGGTTCGGTTCGGACCATAAGACCCGACCCGCCTTGCTCCGCACAGAAGTGCACACCCTGTCTTCGGTTCGGATGCTCCACCCCGGTTCGGATCGGACCCGAACCGATCCGCTTGGACCTGCTGCTGCACTCCAACTTTGACCGCTTCTCAAGGAGTAACCGCCTCTACATTCATGGATCTGGCTCCACTTGGCAAAACCCGAACAGAGGACTTCTTCCACTGCTTCTCGAGATCAACTCCGGTCGTGACACGTGGCATATCCGAACCGGGTCACCCAGAGGCTCTTCTACGCCTATAAATACACCACAGCATGGCTATTTCAAGGGACTTTTGGAACTCTAACTCTCCATGGCTTCAACTATGGTTCTTCGCAAGGCTATTGCATAACCTAGAAGTCGAATTCCACATTACAACACGAGGGTTTCGTGTATAATCTCCCCTTTAATCTCCTCTTCTTCATTGTAAACACGAGGATTTCGTGTATAAACTGCAAACAAACACCATTGTAATAGCTTCTTAGGATTTAAGAAACTATAAAGTGGACGTAGGCTTGGATTGAGCCGAACCACTATAAAAATTTCGTGTGTCTCCTCTTATTTTACTGCTTTTTCTGTATTAATCTGTGATTGTGAGGTTTTCACATAGAGTTTGGGTGTTAGGCCCAAATTTCGGTCTAACATTTTGGCGCGCCAGGAAGGGGGGCACACGATACAACTTCTTCTACTACCTTGAACGAAAACGGATTATTTGGCTATTGGATCAATGGTCAAGCGAAAGAAAGACGGAACCTTCTCTCGTGCTGAGGATGTTGGCACTGAAGGAACAAGGAACGAGGCAAGCCAGGAGGCTTCCTCTCATGAAAATCCATCAGCATACTTAACCCGAGAAGAGATGGATGGCGTTCTCGATGAATTGAGAACCCAGATGGCTAGGCAAGATGATCTCCTCCGCAAACAACAGGAGATGATCGACCAATTCTTCGCTCGGATGGAAGGCAGGCCGAGCGGCAATGCACAACTCGCTGGAAATAGCACGGAAATAGCCCCAGCAGCAGCTCCAAACCGGATCGGTTCGGATCCGATCCGAACCGAGGGCCAAAACTTGAATCAAACGCAGATGGAAATAAGGGACACTCCCCACCGGATCGGTTCGGACCCGATCCGAACAGCAACCCTGCATGAGCCTGGGGGCAGCAGCCTCCCCTCTGGAAATCAAGGCTTCGCTCCTGTTCGACCTACATCCGCACCGGTTCGGGTCGGAAATACCACACAAATTCAGCATCAAGCTCCCCAGTTCGGAACAGGCGAACCTGTTCGGATCGGCACCTCCGATCCGAACCGTGCACCTCTCCATAACCTCCCTCGCTTCTCCGAACCGCAGCAAGGGGGCACCTCCGAACCGAACCGGATGACCTGCCAAGCTCCTTATACTCTTCCACACTCTTCTGAACTCAACGCTGGGGGCACCAGCTCTGGACTTGTCAACTTGCAACAGCTCTTTGAAGGCGATCGGCTCGCCAATCTCATTGAACGCCTTTCGAGAGGCCGCACTTATCAGAATGACATGGATGATGTCAATCACAATCCATTCACACAGGAAATCAGGAATTCCCGCAATCCTCCGGATTTCAAACTTCCCCAACTGGAACCCTACAACGGCAGAACGGATCCTACCGTGCACCTAATGCGCTATAAACGGCATATGGAAGTTCAATCGGCATCGGAAAACGTCATGGCTAAATGCTTTCCCCTCTTTTTGACTGATATTGCTGCTATGTGGTTTCGGCAGCTAGAATCTGAATCGATCAACAGCTGGAACATGTTGGTCGCTCGCTTCATTGAACAATTTCGGGTCCACATCGCTCGACCCAAAAATGTCATGTCACTCACTACAATCAAGCAGAGACCCAAAGAAACTCTGCGATCATTTCTGGAAAGATTCAACATTGCAGCAGCATCAGTTGATCGGCCTGAGCCATCTATGGTATTGATGGCGGCAGTATCCGGCGTTCTAGACAACTCGGAGTTCAAGAAATCCTTGTACCGAGACCCACCACGGAATCTCAGTGAATTCTATCTTGAATCGGATAGGTTTTTGCGTGAAGAAGACGCAACCTCCGAGAAGAAAATTCTCGATGTTAACATGCTCAAAGACGGAGAACCGTCTGATTCTGATAAAGGCAAAGGAAAAGCTGCCGTCAAGAATGACCGCAACGCTCAGCCCCGGAGAGGGCCCAGATATGAAAAGTACACTGAACTCAATGCCCCACTCTCAGACATCTATCTGGACACAAACGGTGACGTCTCCTATCCAAAGCCTCCCAGGAGGGAGCCATCACAAAGAGAACGCGATTCTGGGAAATATTGCGTATTTCACGATATGGACGGTCATGACACAAATGACTGTAGA
Source organism: Allium sativum (assembly GCA_030737875.1). Classification (NCBI taxonomy): domain Eukaryota; kingdom Viridiplantae; phylum Streptophyta; class Magnoliopsida; order Asparagales; family Amaryllidaceae; genus Allium; species Allium sativum. Next base: position 66,045,022 of record CM060911.1, on the reverse strand, counting down.
CACTTGCGAGATCTGATTGAGGAACGGGTTAGACGTGGAGAGCTACCCGAGTATGTGAAACAACCAACACCTGTACCTGTGCTGCCACCACCTGCTCCCCGGAGAGGGAATGACCCTGGAACGAGCTCCCATCGGCTCGTCATCAAATGATCTGGATTGGATCACTCTGTGTTTTCGGCATTTCTTAGGATTTAAGATATGTCTCTTTGCTTTCCTTAGGTTTTCCGATTGGCTAAATCGGAGTACACACGTTCGGGGTTAGGATTTAGCTCCAAATCGTGCTCTGCACTCGATGACAAACCAATCAGGATTTGCTTTGGTTTTGTACTTTGGATTGAATAAGGAAGGACTTTCCGAGCATGGATTATGTTTGGCAATTTAAGTATCTTGTCAGGTTGTGGCAGGATTCTCAATCTCAACTAAAGTATGGCTTATACTTATCTCGGACCCCTAGGCATGGATTATGCTTAGGGACAGACTGTCTTGTCAGGTCTTGGCAAGCATAGCTCTATCCCGACATGGGTATGGATTGTACTCACTAGGACTCTTAAGTATGGATTATACTCTGGAACGGCTTATTGTTTTGTCAGGATTTGGCAAAGGAACTCAATAAAACTCGGGTATGGCTTATGCTCAGTTTGAACTTCCTGGTATGGCTTGTACCCGGAAGGTTAGGTCCTTCGTCAGGTTTTGGCAGGATGATTCGAACGTGTCTTGAGTATGGTTTATGCTCAAACAAACGTCCAAGCATGGTTTATGCTCGAAAGTGTAATCGGTTTTGTTAGGTTTTGACATACCTATTTGCTTTCTCTTCTTCGTAGGTATGAATTATATTTGCAGCTGGTAGGCCCGGCGTGGCCTCGGATTATCCAGAACACATCTTCCTTCATTCAGCAAGATATGTTCTGAGGGGCAAAATGTTGACCCGCTTTTTAGTCAAAGCAGTCACACATGGAATCTCTTCTCAACAATGCACTCAAACGTTGGGAATATCGTCAGAAGACATGAAGTGATTTGGTTGAAATCGCATCGCAAACAAAGAATGGCCCGAAACTCCTACCAGATGGCCTTTTTTGGGCCCGAAAACAGCGATTACGGAGTTGAGCTCTGTAACTCTTGTAGATCTCTGAATTAGCTTCAGTTTGAGCTTTGGTTTGGCTCAATCGGACTTACGGTTTGAAAGTTACGCCCGTTTCCGTGAACGCATACAGAACCGGAAACTGCGAACTTGGAAATTTGGCATCACCCCTAACCGGGTCGGATCGGAGGAGGAGACCCGACCCCCTTGGCAAAATTTTGTACTAGAAACTCCGGCATGCATTTCCTTCGGTTCGGTTCGGACCATAAGACCCGACCCGCCTTGCTCCGCACAGAAGTGCACACCCTGTCTTCGGTTCGGATGCTCCACCCCGGTTCGGATCGGACCCGAACCGATCCGCTTGGACCTGCTGCTGCACTCCAACTTTGACCGCTTCTCAAGGAGTAACCGCCTCTACATTCATGGATCTGGCTCCACTTGGCAAAACCCGAACAGAGGACTTCTTCCACTGCTTCTCGAGATCAACTCCGGTCGTGACACGTGGCATATCCGAACCGGGTCACCCAGAGGCTCTTCTACGCCTATAAATACACCACAGCATGGCTATTTCAAGGGACTTTTGGAACTCTAACTCTCCATGGCTTCAACTATGGTTCTTCGCAAGGCTATTGCATAACCTAGAAGTCGAATTCCACATTACAACACGAGGGTTTCGTGTATAATCTCCCCTTTAATCTCCTCTTCTTCATTGTAAACACGAGGATTTCGTGTATAAACTGCAAACAAACACCATTGTAATAGCTTCTTAGGATTTAAGAAACTATAAAGTGGACGTAGGCTTGGATTGAGCCGAACCACTATAAAAATTTCGTGTGTCTCCTCTTATTTTACTGCTTTTTCTGTATTAATCTGTGATTGTGAGGTTTTCACATAGAGTTTGGGTGTTAGGCCCAAATTTCGGTCTAACATTTTGGCGCGCCAGGAAGGGGGGCACACGATACAACTTCTTCTACTACCTTGAACGGAAACGGATTATTTGGCTATTGGATCAATGGTCAAGCGAAAGAAAGACGGAACCTTCTCTCGTGCTGAGGATGTTGGCACTGAAGGAACAAGGAACGAGGCAAGCCAGGAGGCTTCCTCTCATGAAAATCCATCAGCATACTTAACCCGAGAAGAGATGGATGGCGTTCTCGATGAATTGAGAACCCAGATGGCTAGGCAAGATGATCTCCTCCGCAAACAACAGGAGATGATCGACCAATTCTTCGCTCGGATGGAAGGCAGGCCGAGCGGCAATGCACAACTCGCTGGAAATAGCACGGAAATAGCCCCAGCAGCAGCTCCAAACCGGATCGGTTCGGATCCGATCCGAACCGAGGGCCAAAACTTGAATCAAACGCAGATGGAAATAAGGGACACTCCCCACCGGATCGGTTCGGACCCGATCCGAACAGCAACCCTGCATGAGCCTGGGGGCAGCAGCCTCCCCTCTGGAAATCAAGGCTTCGCTCCTGTTCGACCTACATCCGCACCGGTTCGGGTCGGAAATACCACACAAATTCAGCATCAAGCTCCCCAGTTCGGAACAGGCGAACCTGTTCGGATCGGCACCTCCGATCCGAACCGTGCACCTCTCCATAACCTCCCTCGCTTCTCCGAACCGCAGCAAGGGGGCACCTCCGAACCGAACCGGATGACCTGCCAAGCTCCTTATACTCTTCCACACTCTTCTGAACTCAACGCTGGGGGCACCAGCTCTGGACTTGTCAACTTGCAACAGCTCTTTGAAGGCGATCGGCTCGCCAATCTCATTGAACGCCTTTCGAGAGGCCGCACTTATCAGAATGACATGGATGATGTCAATCACAATCCATTCACACAGGAAATCAGGAATTCCCGCAATCCTCCGGATTTCAAACTTCCCCAACTGGAACCCTACAACGGCAGAACGGATCCTACCGTGCACCTAATGCGCTATAAACGGCATATGGAAGTTCAATCGGCATCGGAAAACGTCATGGCTAAATGCTTTCCCCTCTTTTTGACTGATATTGCTGCTATGTGGTTTCGGCAGCTAGAATCTGAATCGATCAACAGCTGGAACATGTTGGTCGCTCGCTTCATTGAACAATTTCGGGTCCACATCGCTCGACCCAAAAATGTCATGTCACTCACTACAATCAAGCAGAGACCCAAAGAAACTCTGCGATCATTTCTGGAAAGATTCAACATTGCAGCAGCATCAGTTGATCGGCCTGAGCCATCTATGGTATTGATGGCGGCAGTATCCGGCGTTCTAGACAACTCGGAGTTCAAGAAATCCTTGTACCGAGACCCACCACGGAATCTCAGTGAATTCTATCTTGAATCGGATAGGTTTTTGCGTGAAGAAGACGCAACCTCCGAGAAGAAAATTCTCGATGTTAACATGCTCAAAGACGGAGAACCGTCTGATTCTGATAAAGGCAAAGGAAAAGCTGCCGTCAAGAATGACCGCAACGCTCAGCCCCGGAGAGGGCCCAGATATGAAAAGTACACTGAACTCAATGCCCCACTCTCAGACATCTATCTGGACACAAACGGTGACGTCTCCTATCCAAAGCCTCCCAGGAGGGAGCCATCACAAAGAGAACACGATTCTGGGAAATATTGCGTATTTCACGATATGGACGGTCATGACACAAATGACTGTAGACACTTGCGAGATCTGATTGAGGAACGGGTTAGACGTGGAGAGCTACCCGAGTATGTGAAACAACCAACACCTGTACCTGTGCTGCCACCACCTGCTCCCCGGAGAGGGAATGACCCTGGAACGAGCTCCCATCGGCTCGTCATCAAATGATCTGGATTGGATCACTCTGTGTTTTCGGCATTTCTTAGGATTTAAGATATGTCTCTTTGCTTTCCTTAGGTTTTCCGATTGGCTAAATCGGAGTACACACGTTCGGGGTTAGGATTTAGCTCCAAATCGTGCTCTGCACTCGATGACAAACCAATCAGGATTTGCTTTGGTTTTGTACTTTGGATTGAATAAGGAAGGACTTTCCGAGCATGGATTATGTTTGGCAATTTAAGTATCTTGTCAGGTTGTGGCAGGATTCTCAATCTCAACTAAAGTATGGCTTATACTTATCTCGGACCCCTAGGCATGGATTATGCTTAGGGACAGACTGTCTTGTCAGGTCTTGGCAAGCATAGCTCTATCCCGACATGGGTATGGATTGTACTCACTAGGACTCTTAAGTATGGATTATACTCTGGAACGGCTTATTGTTTTGTCAGGATTTGGCAAAGGAACTCAATAAAACTCGGGTATGGCTTATGCTCAGTTTGAACTTCCTGGTATGGCTTGTACCCGGAAGGTTAGGTCCTTCGTCAGGTTTTGGCAGGATGATTCGAACGTGTCTTGAGTATGGTTTATGCTCAAACAAACGTCCAAGCATGGTTTATGCTCGAAAGTGTAATCGGTTTTGTTAGGTTTTGACATACCTATTTGCTTTCTCTTCTTCGTAGGTATGAATTATATTTGCAGCTGGTAGGCCCGGCGTGGCCTCGGATTATCCAGAACACATCTTCCTTCATTCAGCAAGATATGTTCTGAGGGGCAAAATGTTGACCCGCTTTTTAGTCAAAGCAGTCACACATGGAATCTCTTCTCAACAATGCACTCAAACGTTGGGAATATCGTCAGAAGACATGAAGTGATTTGGTTGAAATCGCATCGCAAACAAAGAATGGCCCGAAACTCCTACCAGATGGCCTTTTTTGGGCCCGAAAACAGCGATTACGGAGTTGAGCTCTGTAACTCTTGTAGATCTCTGAATTAGCTTCAGTTTGAGCTTTGGTTTGGCTCAATCGGACTTACGGTTTGAAAGTTACGCCCGTTTCCGTGAACGCATACAGAACCGGAAACTGCGAACTTGGAAATTTGGCATCACCCCTAACCGGGTCGGATCGGAGGAGGAGACCCGACCCCCTTGGCAAAATTTTGTACTAGAAACTCCGGCATGCATTTCCTTCGGTTCGGTTCGGACCATAAGACCCGACCCGCCTTGCTCCGCACAGAAGTGCACACCCTGTCTTCGGTTCGGATGCTCCACCCCGGTTCGGATCGGACCCGAACCGATCCGCTTGGACCTGCTGCTGCACTCCAACTTTGACCGCTTCTCAAGGAGTAACCGCCTCTACATTCATGGATCTGGCTCCACTTGGCAAAACCCGAACAGAGGACTTCTTCCACTGCTTCTCGAGATCAACTCCGGTCGTGACACGTGGCATATCCGAACCGGGTCACCCAGAGGCTCTTCTACGCCTATAAATACACCACAGCATGGCTATTTCAAGGGACTTTTGGAACTCTAACTCTCCATGGCTTCAACTATGGTTCTTCGCAAGGCTATTGCATAACCTAGAAGTCGAATTCCACATTACAACACGAGGGTTTCGTGTATAATCTCCCCTTTAATCTCCTCTTCTTCATTGTAAACACGAGGATTTCGTGTATAAACTGCAAACAAACACCATTGTAATAGCTTCTTAGGATTTAAGAAACTATAAAGTGGACGCAGGCTTGGATTGAGCCGAACCACTATAAAAATTTCGTGTGTCTCCTCTTATTTTACTGCTTTTTCTGTATTAATCTGTGATTGTGAGGTTTTCACATAGAGTTTGGGTGTTAGGCCCAAATTTCGGTCTAACATTTTGGCGCGCCAGGAAGGGGGGCACACGATACAACTTCTTCTACTACCTTGAACGGAAACGGATTATTTGGCTATTGGATCAATGGTCAAGCGAAAGAAAGACGGAACCTTCTCTCGTGCTGAGGATGTTGGCACTGAAGGAACAAGGAACGAGGCAAGCCAGGAGGCTTCCTCTCATGAAAATCCATCAGCATACTTAACCCGAGAAGAGATGGATGGCGTTCTCGATGAATTGAGAACCCAGATGGCTAGGCAAGATGATCTCCTCCGCAAACAACAGGAGATGATCGACCAATTCTTCGCTCGGATGGAAGGCAGGCCGAGCGGCAATGCACAACTCGCTGGAAATAGCACGGAAATAGCCCCAGCAGCAGCTCCAAACCGGATCGGTTCGGATCCGATCCGAACCGAGGGCCAAAACTTGAATCAAACGCAGATGGAAATAAGGGACACTCCCCACCGGATCGGTTCGGACCCGATCCGAACAGCAACCCTGCATGAGCCTGGGGGCAGCAGCCTCCCCTCTGGAAATCAAGGCTTCGCTCCTGTTCGACCTACATCCGCACCGGTTCGGGTCGGAAATACCACACAAATTCAGCATCAAGCTCCCCAGTTCGGAACAGGCGAACCTGTTCGGATCGGCACCTCCGATCCGAACCGTGCACCTCTCCATAACCTCCCTCGCTTCTCCGAACCGCAGCAAGGGGGCACCTCCGAACCGAACCGGATGACCTGCCAAGCTCCTTATACTCTTCCACACTCTTCTGAACTCAACGCTGGGGGCACCAGCTCTGGACTTGTCAACTTGCAACAGCTCTTTGAAGGCGATCGGCTCGCCAATCTCATTGAACGCCTTTCGAGAGGCCGCACTTATCAGAATGACATGGATGATGTCAATCACAATCCATTCACACAGGAAATCAGGAATTCCCGCAATCCTCCGGATTTCAAACTTCCCCAACTGGAACCCTACAACGGCAGAACGGATCCTACCGTGCACCTAATGCGCTATAAACGGCATATGGAAGTTCAATCGGCATCGGAAAACGTCATGGCTAAATGCTTTCCCCTCTTTTTGACTGATATTGCTGCTATGTGGTTTCGGCAGCTAGAATCTGAATCGATCAACAGCTGGAACATGTTGGTCGCTCGCTTCATTGAACAATTTCGGGTCCACATCGCTCGACCCAAAAATGTCATGTCACTCACTACAATCAAGCAGAGACCCAAAGAAACTCTGCGATCATTTCTGGAAAGATTCAACATTGCAGCAGCATCAGTTGATCGGCCTGAGCCATCTATGGTATTGATGGCGGCAGTATCCGGCGTTCTAGACAACTCGGAGTTCAAGAAATCCTTGTACCGAGACCCACCACGGAATCTCAGTGAATTCTATCTTGAATCGGATAGGTTTTTGCGTGAAGAAGACGCAACCTCCGAGAAGAAAATTCTCGATGTTAACATGCTCAAAGACGGAGAACCGTCTGATTCTGATAAAGGCAAAGGAAAAGCTGCCGTCAAGAATGACCGCAACGCTCAGCCCCGGAGAGGGCCCAGATATGAAAAGTACACTGAACTCAATGCCCCACTCTCAGACATCTATCTGGACACAAACGGTGACGTCTCCTATCCAAAGCCTCCCAGGAGGGAGCCATCACAAAGAGAACGCGATTCTGGGAAATATTGCGTATTTCACGATATGGACGGTCATGACACAAATGACTGTAGACACTTGCGAGATCTGATTGAGGAACGGGTTAGACGTGGAGAGCTACCCGAGTATGTGAAACAACCAACACCTGTACCTGTGCTGCCACCACCTGCTCCCCGGAGAGGGAATGACCCTGGAACGAGCTCCCATCGGCTCGTCATCAAATGATCTGGATTGGATCACTCTGTGTTTTCGGCATTTCTTAGGATTTAAGATATGTCTCTTTGCTTTCCTTAGGTTTTCCGATTGGCTAAATCGGAGTACACACGTTCGGGGTTAGGATTTAGCTCCAAATCGTGCTCTGCACTCGATGACAAACCAATCAGGATTTGCTTTGGTTTTGTACTTTGGATTGAATAAGGAAGGACTTTCCGAGCATGGATTATGTTTGGCAATTTAAGTATCTTGTCAGGTTGTGGCAGGATTCTCAATCTCAACTAAAGTATGGCTTATACTTATCTCGGACCCCTAGGCATGGATTATGCTTAGGGACAGACTGTCTTGTCAGGTCTTGGCAAGCATAGCTCTATCCCGACATGGGTATGGATTGTACTCACTAGGACTCTTAAGTATGGATTATACTCTGGAACGGCTTATTGTTTTGTCAGGATTTGGCAAAGGAACTCAATAAAACTCGGGTATGGCTTATGCTCAGTTTGAACTTCCTGGTATGGCTTGTACCCGGAAGGTTAGGTCCTTCGTCAGGTTTTGGCAGGATGATTCGAACGTGTCTTGAGTATGGTTTATGCTCAAACAAACGTCCAAGCATGGTTTATGCTCGAAAGTGTAATCGGTTTTGTTAGGTTTTGACATACCTATTTGCTTTCTCTTCTTCGTAGGTATGAATTATATTTGCAGCTGGTAGGCCCGGCGTGGCCTCGGATTATCCAGAACACATCTTCCTTCATTCAGCAAGATATGTTCTGAGGGGCAAAATGTTGACCCGCTTTTTAGTCAAAGCAGTCACACATGGAATCTCTTCTCAACAATGCACTCAAACGTTGGGAATATCGTCAGAAGACATGAAGTGATTTGGTTGAAATCGCATCGCAAACAAAGAATGGCCCGAAACTCCTACCAGATGGCCTTTTTTGGGCCCGAAAACAGTGATTACGGAGCTGAGCTCCGTAACTCTTGTAGATATCTGAATTAGCTTCAGTTTGAGCTTTGGTTTGGCTCAATCGGACTTACGGTTTGAAAGTTACGCCCGTTTCCGTGAACGCATACAGAACCGGAAACTGCGAACTTGGAAATTTGGCATCACCCCTAACCGGGTCGGATCGGAGGAGGAGACCCGACCCCCTTGGCAAAATTTTGTACTAGAAACTCCGGCATGCATTTCCTTCGGTTCGGTTCGGACCATAAGACCCGACCCGCCTTGCTCCGCACAGAAGTGCACACCCTGTCTTCGGTTCGGATGCTCCACCCCGGTTCGGATCGGACCCGAACCGATCCGCTTGGACCTGCTGCTGCACTCCAACTTTGACCGCTTCTCAAGGAGTAACCGCCTCTACATTCATGGATCTGGCTCCACTTGGCAAAACCCGAACAGAGGACTTCTTCCACTGCTTCTCGAGATCAACTCCGGTCGTGACACGTGGCATATCCGAACCGGGTCACCCAGAGGCTCTTCTACGCCTATAAATACACCACAGCATGGCTATTTCAAGGGACTTTTGGAACTCTAACTCTCCATGGCTTCAACTATGGTTCTTCGCAAGGCTATTGCATAACCTAGAAGTCGAATTCCACATTACAACACGAGGGTTTCGTGTATAATCTCCCCTTTAATCTCCTCTTCTTCATTGTAAACACGAGGATTTCGTGTATAAACTGCAAACAAACACCATTGTAATAGCTTCTTAGGATTTAAGAAACTATAAAGTGGACGTAGGCTTGGATTGAGCCGAACCACTATAAAAATTTCGTGTGTCTCCTCTTATTTTACTGCTTTTTCTGTATTAATCTGTGATTGTGAGGTTTTCACATAGAGTTTGGGTGTTAGGCCCAAATTTCGGTCTAACATAATCGATATAAATATCGTTCACGTCAAAATGGCGCAACTTTAATCAACACGGCTTTATATATTTCAATAAATCCGTTATTCTCTTCAACAAATGAATATTTATTCCATTCAACACATGAATATATATTTCTTCCAACACCTGACTAATCTCAACACATGAGTCCTGTTAACACACGACTATTTTGGTTATGTAAAATATTTTATAAAATTATGGTATCTATCGTTTGATTTTTAATTAGACTCCAACCGTAAAGTAGATTCTAATCGTAAATATGATAAAGATGTAAATTTTATTATTTAAAATATTTTACTCAACACATGAATAATTTCAACACATGAACATCGTCAACACATGACTATTTTTATATTCAACACATGAATATTCTTTTATAATATTCATTATTTTCCGGATTGGAATGAGCACCAATCAATTACCATATAACATTAATTATATGGATTCCACCCAATACATGTATATGATAGCAACGATAAACAATCAACCATCATCCAAAGTGCACCACACAACTGCATAAGCATCAAATATAAATAATTAACGCTTACACAGCCTGTCGACCAATCGGTCGACATACAATTAAATAATTGGGATTAGTGTACTCAAATATCATCCCAACACCCGTGTGGGGTTTCAAATCAACAAACGCAGATTTTTATTTGTGCAGTTGGGCGATGTGTAAAATTTATCGTCCCAATCAATATCAGTCAAATCAGTGCATATAAACAAATCGGTCGATTTGTTTATAAATATTTATTTACTCACATTCACTATATTCATATTCACGTTAAAAATTATATTTTTAACGATAATTAATTTATTTCAACCATCTACATTTTATTTTCGATTTCACATCAACATCACAAACAATTTTCACAACACATCAATCAAACAAACAAGCCATCCATGGTCTGTGGATGACGGGTGTCGGGTGCTGCTAAGCACCGTCTGCATCCTAGTATATATATTTATAACTAGAAAAAGAAATTAAAGTGAGAAGTTCTCACCAACTAGCTAATCCAATCATCTCGACTCTTCTTATGTAGAAGTCATCGCTGTTCTCGCCTTTTGTCACTTTCGTTGCCCGTAGCCACTACATCTATAAAAATCACATTTTTATATTGTTGCTATGTATATAAAAATTATATTTTTATACTACTACTACATAGATAAAAATTCTATTCTTACACCGCTACTATATAGATAAAAATTCTATTTTTACACTGCTACTATATAGATAAGAATTCTATTTTTACACCGCTACTATATAGATAAAAAATCTATTTTTACACCGGTGTTCATATAATAAAGATTATATTTTTATCACGCTATTTTCTATATAAAGATTTTGCCTTTTCAAATATAAAGATTTCACCTTTTCAAATATAAAGATTTCACCTTTTCATTTTATAACATGCCACTAGTATAAAAATTATATTTCTAACCTTTCTATAATATAAAAATTTCATCTTTAATATTCCTACTATATGAAAATAACATCTTTCATATTTCTACTATATAAAAATAACATCTTTCATATTTCTACTATATAAAAATAACATCTTTCGTATTTCTACTATATAAAAATCATTTCTAAAGCGATGGAAAATAAAAACTCACCTTAACCTATCGGAGGAGAGCGCTTGACGGTCGGTGAGGGAGCTAGGCGATCTACGGTGGTTGGATTTGAGGTGGGCGGCTTTCACTGTCGCTTGTGGCTCGCGGGAAGGGGTTCACGCTCGAGGTCGAGCTGAAGGATGGAGGGGGCGACGCTGGGAAGGCGAGAGGGGGTCGAAGGGTTGTGGATGGTGGCAGGGGTTAAAGGGGCATCGGGTTTTGGCAGAGGGGAGGGGGGGTCGCGTCAGTCGAGGAGAAAAGGAGGAGAAGGAGGAAGAAGAGGAGAGGAACACGGCGAGGAGGGGGGGTCTCGAGGGGGCGCGGTGGGCTGCGCCACCTTGGGCGGTGGCGTCGCTCCGATCGGAGGAGCGACCGCTACTCCTCCGTCAACTTCTTTTTCTTTTTCTTTTTTTTATTTCTTTTTTTTATTTCTTTTTTTTTGATTTGATTCCGAAATCGGGGGGGCCTGAAGGGTTAAGGGGAGAGTTTTTTTAATTTATTTAATTATTTAATTTCAAAAATTTGACTTTTTCATACGACCTCTAAACGAGGCCCACCGCCTGTCGTCCATAGCGTTTCACCCCCATTCCGAACACAATGGGATATGTACCATAAGCTAATTCGACTGTTTCGATAATTTTCCGTTAAAATCAACATATAACTCTATATATTGAATTTGAACGCGCATTTCAATTTACCGGGGGCACACACGAACTCTAAAAATTCCTGAAAAATATTTTCTAGCTTCGTATTGACGATACGGTCCTAACAAAACTAGTAACGTCGAATTCTGAGACCGTTGGAAAAATGGTCATTTTCCAGTCGATTAAAATCAACTAAAACTGGTCAAAAGCGTTTTCCTTTGCCATGCTCACATACTGATTCGAAAAATTATGAAATTTGGAATCTAGCAATAATTTGACATCACGGACCCAACAAAAGTGGTTTCGTCGAAATCCGAGGTCGTTTGCAAAATGGCTATTTTTAAGGGCCTGAATTCCATAGCGACTACTCAGAATTTTCAACTGGACATATCTTTTGATTCCCGCTATGAAATCTCAATTTTTGGGATTCGTTGGAAAGATATTATCCATTAGATTCCATTATTTTTGGTTTCACTAAAATCCGTATTGTTTTGCACCCGGTGCATTCAATTGAAGTTTGAAATCGAATTATCGAACTACCGCGCCATTTTCAATTCCTTTTATAATTAAAATAAAATATTTATATTCTAACGACGACGTATATGAATATATACATTCGAATTCTATTCAAAATAAATTTCTTGTCAATATTATTTAAAATAATTCATTTTAAATAATCAAAATTCGCTTAAATTGCCAAAATAAAAAATTTAAACTGGCCCAGATTTTCGGGTTGTTACAATCTCCCCCACTTAAAACTTTTCGTCCCCGAAAAGGAACAAAGCCGAAAGTGGTTTGATTAATAAACTCTACGTTCGATCTGGCTTCCATTCTCCAACTTTTCAGTTTCTGAGAATTTTCAAATCCTTCAAAAATTTGGCTAACACCCGGAATTTTCGAAAAATTTCGCCATAACCTCCTTTGTACGGGGATAGGTTTGGAAATTTATTGGGCCGTATTAGGTACCCAATAAATCCTAATAAGAATACACATATTTATAGTTATATATTCTGGTGTTTACAGGGGAGCGTGTATTGATAATAACTCCAGAGAATAAATTCTCGTCACCCTGTCAAAGCCTGAGGGAGTGTGTATTTTAAATGCTCCAGAGGATAAATCCTCGTCACCTCGTCCCGTGTGGGAAATAAATAGTCCATGTGCCGTATCTAATAACTAGAGAGACGTGATTATTGTCAACTCTAGACCCGTGTGGGGTTTTTATTAATCTGGCAATTTTATCGTTACAATTTAAATAGTCCATATCAGTCATCAGTTCAGCCTGTAAAATATAGTCATCGCCATACAAGCCTCTCGCTTGTATGATAAATCTTCCACCTCGTTACACAAGCTCCAAATGCTTATGTGGTATATGATGAAGTATGCCTATCTTCCAGAAGTATGCCATGTAATATAGTTCAAAATTAATTGTTGCTATCCTATGGCGATGTTTATTATTTCACACAGAATAACCAGCACTCTGCATCCAATGGCATTCACAGGAGTTGATATAATAATATTTCGCATCCAACTCATTAAGGTTTACCTATTTGTCGGGCACGCAAATAAAATCTTTACTCAACAGCTATCCAATTTCCTGTTCAAACATATATAATGCACAAGTATATATTTCTAACTATTTTCTAATTAGTTCAATGTGTGATTTAATTGAATAAATTTGTTCTGGTTTTTATTGATGATATTCTAATCTTCTCTAAATCAAAGGCCGAAAAGGAACATAACAATGGAAGCCGAAAAGGAACGAAGCCTAAAGTTGTTTAACAAATCAACTCAACTTCCATTATTTTGACTACGGCTTAAGTTCTTCAACTTTTCAGTTTCTAAGAACTTTTCAAATTTTTCAAAAATTTGGCTAACACCCTAAATTTTCGAATTTTTTTGCCATAACCTCCCCTCCACCGGAAGCAACGGGAAAATCCCGAAATTGCCATATAGGCCTTCTGATCTCAAAAAGAAAAAGAAAAAGCCAATCGGCTCATAAAATCATCATCACCCAAACAAAACAGTAAATTATAGTAAATATGTACATATTTGTCGGGCAAACAAATTTTATTCTTCTGCTCTACCCTCCTTGCTATGACCTGTTCAATGTAAGTACATGTATATGCAAGCAAATGCGACCAATTTTTGATTCAATTAGGCATAATGGTTCAAAATTATCAAACAAATAAACAAACAACACAACCATCAATCAATTAGTGGATTAACATTTCAAATTCATAATTTTGATATATATACAGAAAATCATGTTTTGATGCCAATTCACAACAATGTATTCTAGCTATATTTTGGTTCTCACACCAGTCTAATGGAAATATATAGATATCACACCTTCGAAACACGAACATAAATACTGATGATGTGGCCACATCATCAGAATTATCCCCGGGTGTCTAGAATGTGACTCTATATATATCCAGTATATTAAAACTTCGACTATACGTTCATGACGCATATACGCGAAATCTTTATACACTCGATTGTCCAAATTCAAAATAAACAAATATTCAAATACATATAAAGCGATTTAAATTTCAAAACAATATTGTTTTCATCTGAAAAATATACTCTTCACACTCGTTCTAGGATACTACTGATCCTATCTCTAACGAGTAATTCTAATTGGATATTACTAATCCAATATCTGATGAATTCTTTCGTTTGGTTCTAATGTGTCTTGTTCTCGAGATCTGTAAACCAAAGCTCGGATACGAAACTGAGACGACCCGAACTTCCCCATGAAGGAAAGCCCGGATAGAATTGAGTACAAGGCAAATCAGAACGCAAACGGAAGAACATTTCATTGTTATTACAACAATTCCATCAGATACAAGAATATACAGAGTATAAATGAATAAATTACATTCAACAAATATCAGAGATTTAAATTACATTTAAATACATCACAGCGGAAAATAATACAAATGCACAACTAGAAGTAATGCACGGATACAGAGCTTTCCAAGCATCGTTCCAGCTATAAATCTGGATCCTGTGAATATAAATCTGCAAAACCAAAACTACTAGTTGCCTGTGTCGAAAATATGGGCACCCAGAGTTTAGGTTAAAACAATAAACTCCAGGTCAGTCATGGGACTGGTGTGAGAACTAAAACAGTTATTATTTAAAACTTTACTTTAAAAGAGAGTAATTCAAGGGACCACGCCGTATAACACAGAACGGGTTTCCTCCCAAGAATACTAGTGCATATAACAAAACAGTGCAATGCTTTTTGGAAAAATGAAGCTATTATAAGACCCAGGTCCCATCACACAATGCAACGCAAGCCGGAGGATAGGGTTTTCCCTTATAATAGCCAAACATGCTTGGTACGTTTAAAATAAATCACTTGATACTATAATAAGTGTATAGTGTCAAAACAATTCAATCATAAATATCAATCATAGGCGGCATGGGTACCATCTATCATGTCGCCATACTAGTTCTACAATTAAAACCGCAATATCACGTATTGGAAATTGGATTTCCGTCATGAGTCGAGGCAAGGGGCAAGCTCCTCACCGTTCGAGACACTCTAGCAAATGTCTCAGGACACCACTTTGATCCTTGGAATCGGCTGGGCCGGTCCTCACCTAACTTTGGAGGATTATTTATTCCTGAGCACACGTTTCCCGGTCCTTACAGACCTATATCCGAGGCGCCACGCATCCCAACAACTACACAGGTGAAAAGTAAATAAATGTCAGGGCTGGTAGGTCACTGACACCACCCTAGCTAGAAAGAAACGTCGTGCTCTCCCAACGGTCCGTCTCCCGTTTTTGACTCATACCGGGGTGTGAGGCTCGCGAATTCACGTTATACACAAAGCTATGCCACACAGGCCGTGCTTTGATCATCAACCACTAGACTTTGCTTTTCAACAGAAGCCTTGATCAATTGCCACTTACGCGTGCCACACTGGCAATTCATGCCATGCGACTGATGTCCATCGATATACAACCTCTGAGCTCGTACGTCTCAGAGAAGGGCGTTAAACAAGAGAATAAATTCTCCGCCGCCAAACAGATGTATATTTAATAGAGATCAATCAACACATAATAAAATCCAATGTCAGACACACAATCCATTTACAAGTTCGTTCTGGGTCTGAACGAAACCGGAGGCACTTTCCTCGCATATCCATCGATCTCCAAGTATGTCTGGACGATCACCATATGTTTCCCTCATCTTGGGTGTACAGCCACATCAAGATCATCAATAATCACCCAAACGATGTGAAGACTTCCGGTCTTCAACCACCGTCTTCATCTTCGAC
This sequence comes from Allium sativum, assembly GCA_030737875.1. NCBI lineage: Eukaryota > Viridiplantae > Streptophyta > Magnoliopsida > Asparagales > Amaryllidaceae > Allium > Allium sativum. The sequence continues at coordinate 66,028,972 of CM060911.1, read as the reverse complement.
TTATCGTCGAATCAGTTATTCAGAATGGGTATAAACCCAGCCTTTCTGAATAACCCACATATATGATAAACAAATGTTACACAAACACAAAAAACGCCTCATTCGAATTCAGAATATTCTTTTATTCACAAAATCACATTCTTCAGGAAAGGTTCCCATTAATTTTATCCAAGATAAATTCTTCTAAATTTATTCTTTAATCTTCCTTTGGATATCATTTCAAACTAGTCGGGATTAGCGAACCACACCGAAGTAATTATTTATTTTATTTCCCAATCCCAACCTATTCATCCCATGCAGCAAAACTGGTAATACTCCATATCTAACACCAAGGTGTTATCGGTAAAATTAATTACCATTTCACATTCAAATCGAATTAAAGATTTAGCTATCGCTTTGGAGCAAAACTGGTGGTACTCCATTCTCGATCACCTTTCAGATTTGATAATTTAAATATCAATTCACATTTCAATCTAATTAAAGATTCATTAAAACTCCACTTAGTTTTAATCTTCACAAAAATCAATATCCTGCCTTTAACTGGGTCAAAGAACCAATGTCATCTAAAACACGATTCACGAAAAACCCAAAATCACACTCTATTGTTAATCAGGTTAAAGAACAGGTGTTGTTCAAAACACCGCTCACGATAAACCCAAAAACCAATTCAAATTCAATTCCAATTAAATATTATTTAATTGATACACTTCATTAAATCTAAATAGGAAGATTTAATCTTTTTCTCTATTGGGCTTAAGAACAGTGTTAATGAAGACACCATTCACGACAAACCCAAATCACCTTTGATATTAAATACAAGGCTCTGAATAGAAAATATACCGGCTTATATTCAATATCAAATTCTGAAACCAACAAATATCGTATTGGAAATAACGATATAAAATATATCTTTCAAATTCCCATAACAATATCTGTATAGTCACGAAATCCAACATCGAAATATTCCGAAGATAATTTCGATTCAACTCCAGTCCAATTCACGTATTGGGAATATTGATTATTTTTAAAATCACTTCCAAATTCAATTTATTTATTTCAAAAATAAATTGATTTTAATTCTAGTTCAAAACTAGTTCATTTCGATAAAAATATATTTTTCTCCTTTCAAATGTGGAATTTTTCATCTCAGTTCTTTCCAATTCAGATATTATGATTTTACACAAATTATTGATATTTTTAATAATTTTATAAAGGCCCGTACAGTCGATTTCCATCAACGGCCATCGAACTGCACTTACAGCAACCTTTTCCAAATTTGATTTGGAGATAATTCCAAATCCAACCGTTAGATTTCAAATTTATAATATTCATTGGAAAGCTCTTTTCGATACGAACCCAACGGTTCCGGTTTTAGGAGAATCCGACGGTCGGATCTCCTGTAATGTCCATTCGAAGTCAATGGTCGAAATTCACGAACTGCCGCGACGCGGCGCGTTCTATTCAGGCCATTATACATAATATATATATATATATTATATATTTCATCGATTTCCTTTTAAAACATATTTTATAAATCGTTTTAAATTCGTTTTCAAAACCATTTCAACTCTATATTCAATTTCAAATCAAAATTGAATATTTCGTATCATTACTATATAAATGATAATATTTTCAAAATGTTATATTTTGAAATCACTATCTTTTCTATATTTGTTATAAAAACGAATATAATCGATATAAATATCGTTCACGTCAAAATGGCGCAACTTTAATCAACACGGCTTTATATATTTCAATAAATCCGTTATTCTCTTCAACAAATGAATATTTATTCCATTCTACACATGAACTTATATTTCTTCCAACACCTGACTAATCTCAACACACGAGTCCTGTCAACACACGACTATTTTTGTTATGTAAAGTATTTTATAAAATTATGGTATCTATCGTTTGATTTTTAATTAGACTCCAACCGTAAAGTAGATTCTAATCGTAAATATGATAAAGATGTAAATTTTATTATTTAAAATATTTTACTCAACACATGAATAATTTCAACACATGAACATCGTCAACACATGACTATTTTTATATTCAACACATGAATTTTTCTTTTATAATATTCATTATTTTCCGGATTGGAATGAGCCCCAATCAATTACCATATAACGTTAATTATATGGATTCCACCCAACACATGTATATAATAACAACGATAAACAATCAACCATCATCCAAAGTGCACCACACAACTGCACAAGCATCAAATATAAATAATTAACGCTTACACAGCCTGTCGACCAATTGGTCGACATACAATTAAATAATTGGGATTAGTGTACTCAAATATCATCCCAACACCCGTGTGGGGTTTCAAATCAACAAACGCAGATTTTTATTTGTGCAGTTGGGCGATGTGTAAAATTTATCGTCCCAATCAATATCAGTCAAATCAGTGCATATAAACAAATCGGTCGATTTGTTTATAATTATTTATTTACTCACATTCACTATATTCATATTCACGTTAAAAATTATATTTTTAACGATAATTAATTTATTTCAACCATCTGCAATTTATTTTCGATTTCACATCAACATCACAAACAATTTTCACAACACATCAATCAAACAAACAAGCCATCCATGGTCTGTAGATGACGGGTGTCGGGTGCTGCTAAGCACCGTCTGCATCCTAGTATATATATTTATAACTAGAAAAAGAAATTAAAGTAAGAAGTTCTCACCAACTAGTTAATCCAATTATCTCGACTCTTCTTATGTAGAAGTCATCGCTGTTCTCGCCTTTTGTCACTTTCGTTGCCCATAGCCACTACATATATAAAAATCACATTTTTATATTGTTGCTATGTATATAAAAATTATATTTTTATACTACTACCACATAGATAAAAATTCTATTTTTACACCGCTACTATATAGATAAAAATTCTATTTTTACACCGCTACTATATAGATAAAAATTCTATTTTTACACCGCTATTATATAGATAAAAATTCTATTTTTACACCGGTGTTCATATAATAAGATTATATTTTTATCACGCTATTCTCTATATAAAGATTTCACCTTTTCAAATATAAAGATTTCACGTTTTCAAATATAAAGATTTCAACTTTTCATTTTATAACATGCCACTAGTATAAAAATTATATTTCTAACCTTTCTATAATATAAAAATTTCATCTTTAATATTCCTACTATATGAAAATAACATCTTTCATATTTCTACTACATGAAAATAACATCTTTCATATTTCTACTATATAAAAATAACATCTTTCGTATTTCTACTATATAAAAATCATTTCTAAAGCGATGGAAAATAAAAACTCACCTTAACCTATCGGAGGAGAGCGCTTGACGGACGGTGAGGGAGGTAGGCGATCTACGGTGGTTGGATTTGAGGTGGGCGGCTTTCACTGTCGCTTGTGGCTCGCGGGAAGGGGTTCACGCTCGAGGTCGAGCTGAAGGATGGACGGGGCGGCGCTGGGAAGGCGAGAGGGGGTGGGAGGGCTGTGGATGGTGGCGGGGGTTAAAGGGGCGTCGGGTTTTGGCAGAGGGGGGGCGGGGTCGCGTCAGTCGAGGAGAAAAGGAGGAGAGGAAGACGGCGAGAGTGGGGCGGGGGGTCTGGAGGGGGCGCGGTGGGCTGCGCCACCTTGGGCGGTGGCGGCGCTCCGATCGGAGGAGCGACCGCTGCTCCTCCGTCCACTTCTTTTTCTTTTTCTTTTTTTTATTTCTTTTTTTTTTGATTTGATTTCGAAATCGGGGGGGGGCCTGAAGGGTTAAGGAGAGAGTTTTTTTTAATTCATTTAATTATTTAATTTCAAAAAGTTGACTTTTTCATACGACCTCTAAACGAGACCCACCGCCTGTCGTCCATAGCGTTTCACCCCCATTCCGAATACAATGGGATATGTACCATAAGCTGATTCGACCGTTTCGATCAGTTTCCGTTAAAATCAACATATAACTCTATATATTGAATTTTAACGCGCATTTCAATTTACCGGGGGCACACACGAACTCTAAAAATTCCAGAAAAATATTTTCTAGCTTCGTATTGACGATACGGTCCTAACAAAACTAGTTTCGTTGAATTCTGAGACCGTTGGAAAAATGGTCATTTTCCAGTCGATTAAAATCAACTAAAACTGGTCTAACGCGTTTTCCTTTGCCACGCTCACATACTGATTCAAAAAATTATGAAATTTGGAATCTAGCAATAATTTGACATCACGGACCCAACAAAAGTGGTTTCGTCGAAATCCGAGGTCGTTTGCAAAATGGCTATTTTTAAGGGCCTGAATTCCATAGCGACTATTCAGAATTTTCAACTGGACATATCTTTTGATTCTCGCTATGAAATCTCAATTTTTCGGATTCGTTGGAAAGATATTCTCCATTAGATTCCATTATTTTTGGTTTCACTAAAATCCGGATTGTTTTGCACCCGGTACATTCAATTGAAGTTTGAAATCGAATTATCGAACTACCGCGCCATTTTCAATTCCTTTTATAATTAAAATAAAATATTTATATTCTAACGACGATATATATAAATATATACGTTCGAATTCTATTCAAAATAAATTTCTTGTCAATATTATTTAAAATAATTCATTTTAAATAATCAAAATTCGCTAAAATTGCCAAAATAAAAATTTTAAACTGGCCCAGATTTTCGGGTTGTTACATATTTTCCTCTCAAATGTTATTTATTTTTCTTCTATAATTTGCATATTCTTGACTGCTGTTCATTAAATGGTTTTCGCCACCACATTCCCTAATTTAACGCAATTGTTTTCCTTTTGCTACTCTTCACTAGCTTCTCTCTTTAGGTATGCATGTAAAGTTTCCAGATATAGCAATGATTTTGGCTAAATTTATGATTCATTTATTTGTATCGTTGACTAAAAAATCAAAATAATTAGATGTTATTCCTTATATCATTTTGGATCATTACAATTTGACTGATCAGCGTTTAGCTTTTGCATTTAGCCACGTTTTTATTATATGATTGATTTACTAATGTCATCTTTTGTTGGTTTAGAATAATTATTGAATGTTTACATCTCTGACCAGTTTCGTGAAATACGTGGGAACCATCACAAAAATTATGAAATCCGCTTCATACTCCATCTAAAATTTGTTTCCATATGCATAAATAAATGTTTCATATTTCAAGCGACTTACCATCTTGGGAAGAACTTTTTAAGCCAAAAAATACATCATATAACAAATTATTATTAATTTCCTTTTTTTAGGTTTATGAATCATACTTGAAAATTATTATTCTGATTTGTCATTATGTCCGGTAAGCAAATTGGTACTCATTTTGTAGCGAACTCTATGCGCCCAAAAATTCCTCAAAAATTAATGCATTTGAGAATGATTCCAATTAGAAATATATTACAATGTATACAATATGAAACGTGTCGTTTTCTTGCTTTTTATTTGTAATATGTTTGTTTTGAGCTCTAAATTTTTTCCGTACGTTGTTCCAAGTTGATAACATTTTCATACGATGTGGATATATTCTATTCCACAGTTTGATGTTTGAATTCACTTCTCTTTATCTAATATGTCTCTAAATCCTCCAAATCAAGCTAAAACAAATAAGGAAATGGAATGTAGCTATAATCTCTGGCATATGAACATGTGTGCATCAGATCTCTTTTTCACATGCCCAAAATATAACTGCCTATCTTGACATTAATCTATTTCCCTTAAATTGGGTTCTCATGTTTGTTTCATGCCCAAAATATGCCTATCATTTGACATGCTTACCTTTCTAGCAAACTGGGTTCTCTTGGTACTTGATCTAATTGATGTCATAATTTATTTTTTTAACGTTTGAATTACACTAAAAATGTTTGCTATCACTTTCACCAGCGAGGAAGACCATCCTATTTTGTGATGGCTGGTGCTAGCAACCATGATGAAGGAACAAATAATATATGTAGACAAATTTTCCTTCGCATTTTAATCTTAATTTCAAATGTAGAAAGCATATTTATAGTTTGAACTATTTCTAAGTTGGCAACAAATTATTATTTTGATATATGCTCAATTTCCTTTTCTTTTTCATGCTCAAAATTTCATCGGTCCTTCTTTTGATATCAAATCTTAATTATTTTCACAAAATTTTAATTTTCCTTGCTAATAGAATACACAAATGAAGTCAGGTACGGTTAAAGTAATGATTTGATGAAAAGTCAAGAATGAAAACTTTGATGTTTTTTCCCAGCTTTTGTCAAAAATATCAATTTTGAATTAAATGCCTGTAATAAATATGGATTTTGAAGTTATGAAATTTCTATTTTTTTCCTTTTTCGATTGTTTTTCATATAGCATAGAGTGTATGGGTTTTCATACTTTATTTGATATTAAGTATTTTATGGTTTATATCTATAAAAAACTTGAGTTTTTTACAACATTCACATTGCAAGTTTTAAATAGGCATGCAATAAACATCAACATTATGTCAACATCAATGGAAACTAAGTACTCTTCTAGATTATTACTCTTATTCATATGTCCCAAAAAATTGAAATTTTTGTGGTAATTCTCTCTTTGAACTTTGCAACATTATAATGTTATTAGCCAGTCTCATTAGTATGTCCATATACATATTGTATATATATCAATAATCTAAGAAATCGAAGGCGAAATTGCTTATTACGCGGTCATACATTTGCAAAGTACAAAAATTTATTAGAGTTTGTTTAGCTAGAACCTGCATTCACATTTTGACGCTGAAAGAAGAAGAAAATAAAGGGAAAAAAATATGAATTTTCTTCCAATATCTTCAACTTGCACATAACTGGGTTTTGTTCATGCTATTTGGCTAATGTTCCTTATTTCATATATATTTATACACACACACACATATATATACATATATATACTTGTATATATACATACACACACACACACACATATATATATATATATGTATAGGTTTGTTTGGTAAAGTCAAAGATGGCTAATAATTCATGAGTATTTTCAATCACATATATTGCTAGCCTATAATAAGGAGAAAGTAAGCGAGGAGGTATATCTGTACACTAATTCCATCCATGTGAAAGGGGGAAGGTTCAAACCTTATTCTCATTTATCTAGCATAACTGCTATGTAACAACAATGGAAAATGGAAAATAAATATTTGGCCGATAAAAATTTCAGTCTAGATTCTCATTACGCTATATTTATACGAAGACACACACGCGTGCACGCGCATACACACACACACATACATAACATACATACATACATATATACACACATACACACACACACACACACATATATATATATATATATGCGTGTGTACTTATATACATATGTGTGTGTTCATATATACATATGTGTGTATATATGTATGTACATATGTAAAATTTTAATTACTTATGTAGCACTCGATTTGTATGTACATATGTAAAATTTTAATTACTTATGTTGCACTCGATTTGTAATTGATCAACCCACAGTGAGAATTTGGAAAACACGCAATATATAAGTTTGTTTTTCTGGGTAATAATCTCATGGAAATAATCTTTTGTTTTATGCATATTGATTGATAACTCATTTGATTTTTTTATTGAAACTTGCACCTTTTGTACGAAATTGATTTAAGCATTTAAATCATTGGTAAGCTAAATATTTGTTATTTGTATGTTAACGTCCATATTTAATTTCTGTGTTCAACTTAAAACATTACACAGAAGAAAATCATTGTTATGAACAAACAACCATCGATAAGCGTATGAGGAATGATAGTTTACGGTTTACGGTACCAAGAAATAAGTTAAAACGGGTCCATTTTCTTAGTTACAAAACGAGTTTCACAAAAAACCACATATTGATCATTAGTAAGCATATGACAACTGATTGGAGATCTGATGGTACTTCAAAGAGAACCATCTAGTTCAAAATGAGAGTTTCATCAAAAACAACCACTACAAATATCTATGTTGAAAAAGAAGCTCATTACTCAATCTTGATTAAAGATTGTTCGAATTTTAGTCTCATTTTATGTTTCCTGTTAATTTTCAAATTTTCCCTCCTTTGAATATTAATCCTTAATTTTTTCCATCTTTAATGTTTAAAGTGGTGCACTGCACAAGATAAATACACAACGCTACTCCCATTATGGATTGCAATCCTACCTGCTTTGTAACCCTAACTCCTTCCTGCATACATTGGTGGATAAGGAATAAATTTGATAGCTTGCCTTCTCTTTCAAAGACCGTTTTCATACTTCAATGCAATCTCACCAGCTTGGTACATCAGCCGTCTTTTTATCAGGTTTTTTTACGCTCCTCCTCATGCATTTTCAAAATAAACAAAAACTGATTACTGCAATAAAAAAGATTGTTATTTTTTTGAAGAGCAAACATTTATGAGTTATAATGTCATAGATTATTATTGCTAAACAACTAAAAAAAATATGCTTGAGAAACATCATCAATTTGGATATATTCATTGGTCCTTACATATATACCTCAGTCCACATTACTACATAAAAAAATATCTTTATTTACTGTAATTAATAGAAGGTTTTTGTAGTTATTCAATGCTAAATGAATAAGCTTGGAGAGATGCAACTTGGAAAAGCTGAGTAAAAAGTTTGTGCTGTGAAGGCATTGTGCAACATCAGGGTGAATTTTAGTAACCTGCACAACATGTGTAGTTGTCTTTGGCTGAGCATTCATGGAAAACGCAAGGAGCCTTTGCATTTGCTAGGGACTGGGCAAAATTTTAATTTGCAGCAACTTGATCAAGTGATATATACATATGGTTCTATACATTGTTTCGGACAGGCATTGTCAAAATAGATTGGTCTGTTGTTTATAACGGGCTACGAATAAGCTGATTTTCTAAATATTTTACGCTTTGTTTTAAAATGATGTTTCTTTCGTTGAGCATGATTTATTTTAGTTTGTTAGTGGGCTGACAGATCAATGCAATATCCATCTTCTATTATTCAGATTATGATGCCTTTTTACATTTTGCCTCATTTCAGGCCCAATTTTTTTAATATTTACTTTTATAATATAATTACTCATGGCCCATATTTATATTGGGCTGGCTCCATGTACAACAGACAAAAATTACAAAAAAAGAAGAAGAAAAAACTGCTTTTGGCATATTTAATTAATTAACGGTAACACAATTTTTAATGAACTAAATGTTAACAAGAAAAGGAAACTGAGAAGGTTTTGCAAAGCACATGAATTTTGAATTCAAACTAAAAACTGACGTGAGCAAAAAGTCTTATGCGGTTGCTGCTGAGAAGCATACAAAGAGAAAGCATTTGAGGATTATTAACTTGCTAAGGAGCATGTGAAGCCCATACAATTGTAGGCGAATGCACAATAGAATCAGTGTTGTTAGGGCAACAACTTGCATGCATGTGCATAGAGGAAGATTGAGAACTCACATCACCATGCACACGAGAAAACTCTACTTCAGATCACTGAGCACTGCAAGAACCATAATTGTCAATGGCAGCAGCACCACCATCTGATGGAGCAAGGGCAGACTCAACAACACAACCATCCATTGTGTGTGTATCTCTTTTGTTTACTTTTCCCTGTTTTTGTATGCCATGTCATTTTTTATATATAATTTATTAATTACTACCTCACATATACCTTTTTCTATGAACACTTTCTATATTTAATGAAGCGTCATATTAACTATGAAGTTAAACTATTTCAGTCCAGGTAGATGGTTGCATGTGCTTCTTAATTAACCATTTTGCTTCCCACTTGCATTAGCTGTATTACTTCTACATTTGCTAATGAAGGAATTTTTGAAACTAAATAGTCCAGTCCTAGCACTCTAGTTTTTTTTATCATTTTAATACATCGGTGTGTTTACGGCTCAAAATGAAGCATACAAAAAAAGTAAGACAATCATCAACCAGTTAAAGGATGGGCAAACAAAATTCAAATCTTGCACTAGATATTTACTTATGTCAGATTTAAAATCCATTAATTTACTGTGGTTATAATTCAAACATGTTGTATAATAACTAACATGAGCAACAAACGTTGTATTTGAACTTTAGTATTTCATTATTTGATTTTTCTTCACCATATAATAATTAGCATGAGTAAAAAACACAGTACCTTTTTACAAAGATAAATTTAAGAAAAATACAAGGTAATTGATTAACATATAAATATGTTTATTTTATGCTCGTATATTTTATCTTTTGTAAATAAATAAATGATACTTTGGTTACTTTTGTATGTTTTTACAGGATGTCAAGAAATGCCTCCTCCGTTTCAAATTAAAGGCCAACTACAGATAAAAAGCTACTTCCCCGTACTAAAGCCATCTCAATCACAAAAGACATCGTAGCTCACTGGTAAATGCATAGAGATTTGTACTGAGAGACCCGAGTTCGATCCCCATTGAGCTCACTTTTTGCCAAAGAAACGGAGCGCGTTCACACTGGCCCCTTTGCTTTTAGGAATATTTGGATTAGTGTTATGTTATATATATACATACACATATTCATGTGTATGTATTTATGATGTGCACCAATTAACATTTCAGCAATAGTCATATTCTTATCATGGAATTAAATTCAAATCATTCAATTTCAATTAGAAGAATTTCTGATTGAATTGCTGCCAAGAAAAGATCAATTGTGAAGATTTTATCCTTTGTTGCCTTTGGAGTCTAATAAGCATCCTTGTTTGGAGGAATTAATTATATACAATCTTTTATCAATCAATTAGCCACATGAGAGAATTGAGAGATATGGAAAATATTTACCATGATATGCCCAGATTTTCTCCAATCAAGCTGAGTCAAGGAAGGCAAGAGATATTCATGAATGAGGAGGCCCAATTATTCATAGACCTAATTATGGTTCTCCCATTCTCATATATAAATATGTGTTGTAACCATTGTAAAAATTCATTCATTCTTCTGTACTCTCTTTTATTCTAAACAAAGTTTTTTTCAGTTTTATTGCTCTTTTCTAACAATTTGTGTTTCTATTCAATTAGTTTTGATAGAACACGAATTGTTATTTTTATTTCTGTTTGCATATTAGAATTAGTCGTTCGATTAGATTCAACGACAATTCTAAGTTTAATTTCTGTTGTTGTAGTTGTTAATTGTTGTTTTCTTTCTAGTTAATTGTCTCTCAGTTTCAGTTGTTAAATTTTGGTGTTGATCTGATTAGATTCAGATCAACAGTAAAAGCATTAGCGGTAAAAACATCCTCAGAATTCATCTAACTCGCCCAAGAGTAAATAGATAATAATTTTTCAATTACACCTCCCTGTGTTCGACCTGTATGCTACACACCTGTATGCTTGCAGAATTTATTACAAATGTCGCGCTTTTCTAATTCATAGATCAGCGACAATCAAGTTTTTGGCGCCGTTGCCGGGGAGGTAACAATTAAATTTTATTATTTATTTAATTTCCGATTCGTGTTAGTTTCTATTTTTATATATATATTATTGTTTTCTTGTATATATAGAAAAAAAATATCTCAATTAGTGATGTGGCGTATCAATTGCATTGGTACTGTCATGAACTAAACAAGAGAGAGAAAAAAATATTGGATAGATCTCATTCATATTATTTCCTTTTTTTTCTCATTTATTTCCTTCCACTTTTTAATTTCTTTTCCTTTATATTTTTCCCTCTGCTATTTCAAAAAAAAAAAAAAATCTTGCTTGTTTTTCCAATTCTTTCCTTTCTTTATTTTCTTTCTATCTTTTTTACATTTGCTTTCATTAAAAAAAAGGGGGGTTCTTTATTAGTTGATTTTGCATCAAATATTGGTGTTATAATCATCTAAACAAGAAAAAAAAAATCTTGCCATTTTTTTTATTTGTTTCCTCTTTTCAACTTCTTTTCTTTTTGTTCATCTTTTTCCATCTATTTCTTTCCTTTGTAAAATTTGTTTTCTTCTTTGCAATAAAAAAATCTTGCCAATTTTTCTTTTATTTGTTTCTTTTTTTCCCCAATCAATTTCTTTCTTTTTACAATTTCTTTCCTCTTTTCAAAAAAAAATATATTCTCTTTTAGATTCTTTCCTTTTTGCCTTGTAATTAATTCTCTACTATAATAATTAGATCCCTTCCCCCTTTTGCAATTTTTTCCCCTTTTACATCACTTTCCTTTCTTTTCCTTACAAATTTTCACAAAAAAAAGCTTTCAATTTTGCTTTATTTCTTTCCCTCTTTCCACTTTCTTCCCAATCTTCCACGATCTGCCCCTTTCACAATTTCACAAAAATTCAAAAAAAAAAATAAAAGTAAACAAACAAACTTTCTTTTCTATTCTCTCTTCATTGCCGTCTTCACCTCATCGTACATAAAGTCTCCACAATCAGCAGGTCAAGACTACATCAACCAATACTCCACCGTACTTCATCCTCTCTTCACCAAAACCGCCATTTTTACCCCTTACATCTCCTCTGTCGAAGTTTCCATCACCAATATTCACAGCCACCACCTCTACAACACAACCCATACCACTTCCCTCACATACAATCAACAGCCGATCCACTCACGAGCTTCGGACCCAACTCAAAGCCAGCTTCATCACGCAAACTCAACCTCAATTTCAAATCAACTTGGACCGATTAAAAAAAACTTGAATTCTTGCATGATTCAATTCCTGAAGAGGAAAAGCGGTGTATTTTTTTATTTTATTTTTGGATTTGACTTCTCTTGTCGCTAAAAAAAAAAAGGAAAGAGCGTGATTTTCAATTCTTTCTGAAACTGTTGAGTGCGTGACCTATTTGGGTTGAAAGTGAGGCGGGACTATTGTATAAAATTAAGTGGGCAAAGGGAAATAAGGAAAGGTTTTTCTCAGGCTTTTATTATTTGCATGAGTGATTTGCATTGCTTTATACGTCTAAGAAGTGTGTAATCCTAGTTTGTTTTGTGAGAAACCCCATTTTATCGGCTGAGTTGAGTGCGCGTCTAGTCCTTGTTTTTTGTTCGGTTTTTCCTTTGTTTTTTTTTCTAGCTCAGTTCCTAGTTTAGTTTTTCTCTTCTTTCTCTATTTTTTTTATTTTCAATTCCTTTTTATTTTTGTTTGTTTTTTTTCTCCTTCCCTTTTGTTTTTCCTCTTTCCAAAAAAAAAGTGCCACTCAAAAATCAAAGATCAAGCGTGAGAAAAGTGTTCAAGCAACAAAGAGGGAATTCAACAATCGAGTGATTTGCAACAGTGAGATTTTAATCATTCAAGCTATCAATTGCTCTAGACGGACTGCCATACCCCGCTGTAAAATTCTCTTAACTCTACAGGTGCTCTGCAAAGAAATAAAAAATATAGACATTGCTTGTAAAAATCTTCTGCAGGGGCAGCGGCTTGCTTGTACAATATTTATGTCATTTATTATTCTGTAACTGTTCTGTGATTGGAATTTTTGAATCTGATTGTTGTGATTGGCTGAAATTTTTATATTTGAAATCATCATTCTCATCGTTTTCAACAATATATTTGATTTGATCTGCAAATATTTAACTACAAAAGTGTATTTTGTGAAATTGATTCCCTCAAGGGTTTGATCGCGGATATATATTAGTTCAATTTACTGAACTTCTAGCAAAAGAGGTTGCATACTACCCGTAAAACATTGGTCGTATCCCTTAGTATTTATACTATACGTGAACGGCCATAAGACCCTCTTCCCCCTTCAAATCGAGATTATCAACTAATAAAATATACTTGAGTACGTTATTTATTTTGTAATAACAGCTACTTGTGTCAAATTTAAGTTTTGGATTTTCCATATTTGATAACGATGAATGAGAAAAGTCTTAGCCACCCAAATTCTTCTAGGGACTTTGAGATTGATAAAATTGACATGATTCATACCACAGTTGATGAAACTTTTATTGACACTTCTGAAGCCTTGAAAATGTGTTTTAACCATTTCAACTCTGATCTCGATGAGCTTGAATATATTTCTGAATTAAATGAACTACTTGATTCGAAACCTTCATCATTTGAATCTAACCATGGAATGTTGACCAATGTAAGCACACAAGAACATCGTAGATTGGGCCTCAAACCCCTATCACAAGACCTTGAGTATGTTTACTTGGATTCTACAGAAAATTTTACCATAATCTTGGTCTCTGATCTTACCGAGGACCAAGAAGAAAAGCCTTTGAAATTTATATGGGATAATCTGCATTTGAATCTTTTAAATCATTGGCACGAGACAATTTTCACACAAAAGGTTTTCATTTCAGAATTCATTAACATGTCTGTTGCGCCTCATAAATCAGATAAGAAATCTTTGTGCATCGTCTTCGATAGAGGCAAGTGTGGGGGAAAAAGGAAATTTCATTATTCGCAAACCATTCATCATCATTATAGATATCATTTTGTATATAATTGACATTCGTATATAGTGGCTAAACTTCATTTCATTTTACAAACAATTTTGCAAGCCATTCACCTTTGGGTTCGGTCTTTCAAATTTAGGAAACGTTCTTACAGTGTGGACACTGTTTAGTTCTAGTGTGGGGGGAGTCTGCATTACATCCTTTTATTTTTCTTAATTTTTTTTTCATATAGGACCATTATGGATTTTAGATCGTAGTAACATGCCATTTTTTTTAAATACGACTCATTTTAGATTGATACAACAAAATAAGTTAACAATTGTTAGCCAGTTGATAGTATTTTTTTCTCTCAACTTAGATCGAATAGGAAATATAATGAAAAGTTTAATTTTGAGGGATAATAGTGTAACCGGTACATAGGGAGATTCTTAGGTGATGGCCATGAAATCTATTCTATATTGTAGACTTTGTTTAAATAAGTGGAGGACTTAAAATACTTATATTGGCTTTTCAAATCTTTAAAACTAAGTTGTGTTAAGTTGAATTCGCGTAACTCTCTTTTTGTGCTTATATTTTCGATAATAATAATAATAGTATTCCAAGGGTATCCAACATTGCTTGTATATCGAGCGTTGGTGTGCAAACCCGCCAAGCTCTATCTGACACGTTGTTGACAAAGTCAGTGTTGGAATATCTTGGTCTCATTTTATGAGATTGGACACCTAAGGATTACCGACACGTTGTTGACAAAGTCAAAGTCGGCCTGCACAATCCGCCAAGCTCTTTACCCACTCTCCGTTAGTCCGCGAGGCATTGCATGGGTGGTAAACCTTGGTCTTCTAAGTTAGGTGTATGTACTTAATCATAAATTTTAAAATTTTATAGAATAAAGAATAAGCGATGATGCCCAAACACTTCTTGACCTTATTGATTTGACTAGCCATACATGAGAAAATTAGAATACCACTTTGCAAACTGTGCCAAGCAAACTAAGAATTTATTTCATGGCTGCACTATGTTATCGACCGAACTAACTGGCCAAACTGGAATTTAACATTTGAAAACTTGATTTATATTGAAAATTTGTGGCAAGTCGAGGTATCTAAAATAAAATCAACTGGTTAGAAATTATTAACTTAATTTGTTGTACCACTTTCCTGAAACAAATTGTGTTTTCATTTTTTTTCTTTGCATATGTCCATTGTATTCATGTAGTTTCATTAGAATCATAGCATACTGCATTTGGATTTTTGGGGTAGTATCCGCTGAAAACCCTCACGAGACACCACTCGTCCTACTGGGGACACCTAGAGGTTTAACGGCTCGTTGCATACGCTCAATGCAATCGTGTTTCCTACGAAAGTGCGACCTATCTAGTTAGTTTTTCATTTTCTTTTTACTCGAGGACGAGTAAAAGATAAGTGTGGGGGTAATTGATTAACATATAAATATGTTTATTTTATGCTCGTATATTTTATCTTTTGTAAATAAATAAATGATACTTTGGTTACTTTTGTATGTTTTTACTGGATGTCAAGAAATGCCTCCTCCGTTTCAAATTAAAGGCCAACTACAGATAAAAAGCTACTTCCCCGTACTAAAGCCATCTCAATCACAAAAGACATCGTAGCTCACTGGTAAATGCATAGAGATTTGTACTGAGAGACCCGAGTTCGATCTCCATCGAGCTCACTTTTTGCCAAAGAAACGGAGCGCGTTCACACTGGCCCCTTTGCTTTGAGGAATATTTGGATTAGTGTTATGTTATATATATACATACACATATTCATGTGTATGTATTTATGATGTGCACCAATTAACATTTCAGCAATAGTCATATTCTTATCATTGAATTAAATTCAAATCATTCAATTTCAATTAGAAGAATTTCTGATTGAATTGCTGCCAAGAAAAGATCAATTGTGAAGATTTTATCCTTTGTTGCCTTTGGAGTCTAATAAGCATCCTTGTTTGGAGGAATTAATTATATACAATCTTTTATCAATCAATTAGCCACATGAGAGAATTGAGAGATATGGAAAATATTTACCATGATATGCCCAGATTTTCTCCAATCAAGCTGAGTCAAGGAAGGCAAGAGATATTCATGAATGAGGAGGCCCATTTATTCATAGACCTAATTATGGTTCTCCCATTCTCATCTATAAATATGTGTTGTAACCATTGTAAAAATTCATTCATTCTTCTGTACTCTCTTTTATTCTAAACAAAGTTTTTTTCAGTTTTATTGCTCTTTTCTAACAATTTGTGTTTCTATTCAATTAGTTTTGATAGAACATGAATTGTTATTTTTATTTCTGTTTGCATATTAGAATTAGTCGTTCGATTAGATTCAACGACAATTCTAAGTTTAATTTCTGTTGTTGTAGTTGTTAATTGCTGTTTTCTTTCTAGTTAATTGTCTCTCGGTTTCAGTTGTTAAATTTTGGTGTTGATCTGATTAGATTCAGATCAACAGTAAAAGCATTAGCGGTAAAAACATCCTCAGAATTCGTCTAACTCGCCCAAGAGTAAATAGATAATAATTTTTCAATTACACCTCCCTGTGTTCGACCTGTATGCTACACACCTGTATGCTTGCAGAATTTATTACAAATGTCGCACTTTTCTAATTCATAGATCAGCGACGATCAGTAATGATGTATTGATAACCGACATTGATATCTTTTTTCCACTTTCAGTCCATTTTATATTATCTGACTTTCGTAGGGGAAAGAATCATCTTATACATTTTTTTTGAAATATAGAAAGGTAATATTGCATTTTTATCGAATATTCTTGCATTATAATAGTTACAAACGAGATGCAAACATGGTTAAAAAGTCAGTCAACCTTTTTTGCATCAACTCACATGTTTTGGTTAATTGTTTTAGTCATTTAGTTTACTTAATAAAATATTATTCATTTAAAATCTCAGTTGGGCATTTTGTTCCTATAAGTATTTTTTTCCCTCATCAATACGTATATGCAAAATGCAAATCACTCCAGTCAATAAAGTAAAATATTATTTTTTTTCCTTAATGAAATATGAGCTACCAAACTAATAAGATAAATTGTTTTTCTTTATAAATGTTAGCTATTACACTATTAAGGTACGACGTGAACTATAATTTGTAATCTGCAATTTCTACTGACCTTCACTCCATCTCCAAAAATTTCAAGCATAGATACTTACCTTCACTTAATCTAGCCAATAATCTTTACTGCAGCTACAAATACTGCCTGAATGCTTTGAAATATTACCAACTCTAGCTTATTTGTGGCTTAATGTTATTTGTTTTGGCTCATGTATTTAGGCATGGCATTGTTACAATATACACTACTTAACCTTTTCATTTGTCATTTATTTTCTGTCTCAGTTCACTTTGCATGTTCTGGTATATTACTTAGCTATATGTTTAGATGATTATGTATATTTTTCATCGTTATAACATTGTGGCTCCTTGCATGCGACCAACATACTTAATTTAGAAGAATATTTTTAATCAGTTACCATCTAATACTGTAACTTCTATAAATATCCATGCTATTACTAACATGATTCTTCTTCTTTTTTTCAGTAAAAGAAATTTCCTCTATTTATTTTTTGTTGTGTTACCGTCTTAAACCAAACATATCTATGCAATTTTTATCTTTCCAGGTTCTTTTTTTTTGTTATAATGCTTTCTTACAATTATACATGCAAATATTAATGAAACTACATTTATTTTGCAACATCCGTGTGCGAAGCACGGGTTCACACTTGTATATACATGTGAGTCCTATAGGAGTCAGATATGAGTCAGCACCTTATCCAAAACAGTTCGAATTTGAAAAAGAAAAAAAGGTGGCAGATTTCCCGCTCTAGGGGGTCGACCCCCTAGAGGGGTGTTGACACCGGGGTCGACCCACCTACATGGGTGTCGACACCCCTAGGGCTAAGGTGGCAGTCGATTTTAGAGGGTTTGGCAGCTATATATACGTGTTCATCTCTCTTGATTTCTTCATTGAGAATTCGTGGTGGCCAAACTCTGCCGGTGTCTGAATTGAATCCGTTATCTTCGACAACTATCAGTTTTGCAAATCAAATCTAGAGATTCAAGATCCATTCTTTCTCTATTTTCTAATCCTAACATTGTGAGTTTCTAGTTGCTTTTAGATTTGAATATTTAAAAGTAAATATGACACGACTATGACTTGGATTTTTTCATATGTCTAAATTATATCAAATCCATTGTAAATTCTGATTATATGACATTCTAAATTGGTTAGGATTTGGATCTAAACCTCTATCTAGTCGGATCTATTGTATCTTTTATGACATGCTATGATGTGAATCTAAATCTCATTTTTGTTAAATTTGCTTTTAGCTATTAGATCTGAATTATGCGGACATTTAAATAGTTAATCAGATCTAGTTTATCACCTTGTGACTATCATATTAGATCTAAACCAGCCGGACATCTAATTTGTTAATTTAGATCTTGTTATGTTTATTGTGACATCATAGTTATGTTAGAATCAATTGACTGTCACAAGTTCATCAGTTTTATGCTGTTTATGCCAAGTCATGTTAAACAATCACTTTTGTCATATTCCTATTATTTTACCCTTTTACGTTATGACTAGGCTATTATCTTGCCTAGGCATACAACAATTTTGTGAGGGCATTACTTAAGGAACGGGAGAAAAAGGATAATATTGGCATAATTTGAATATAGACATCATTGGACATATAATTCAAATTATTGGGTAAAATGGGCAGTAACAACTATAAGGCATAGGATTAATTAATTGATTAATTAATGAATGCCCAGGACTACAATAAGAAATTGTAACTGCACTTATGGCATGAGGTTAGGTTGCATTAGTGGTGGAAGTCTGCCCGGACCCGATCGGCATATCGAGCAACCACTAATGTTGAACCTAATGTGGGAGGTCTAAGTGCACAAATACGAATCAGGCTATGACACGAGGTTAGGCTCAACTTGTGGAAGTAGTCTTCCCGTACTCGACCGACATATCCAGCATCCACAAGTTGTAGGCCTAATGTGGAAGGTCTAGCCCATTATAGACCATAAATAGACATGCTAATGAATTGGACTACTTAACCTAATTTAATCCATAGGGATTGCATGATTATGAAGTTAAGTTAGGGTTAAGTAAAATTGGTTGGATAGTGGGTGAGTTAAGTAAATCTGTGGGGGTGGGTAATATTTACACATAGGCCCACGAAATTAACCCAATAAGGTTATGTAATTAAAGACACCTAGTGGTATACATAACCGGTGGAAAATGATAAAGTTATGTAACTAAAGTGTAACACCCCACCTCCGCCAGTGCCACTCTTGCAAGGACACTAGCTTTGGAGGGGCGTTTAAACAAGGTAAACATGCATGCAGATATCACAAGACATAACATATAAGTAAAACAGAGTAGTAAAGCAGCGGATAAAACTTGCATTTCCAAAACCACAGTTAAGTTACAATAAAGTACTTAGTCATTATTTTCCAACAAACAAAGTCTAGATAAAAGCATAAACTAAAAAACTGAAATACATAAAGTACTATCCCCAAAGTGAAGTGATAAACCATAGCTAGCTCAATGTCCAAACCCGTACATGAGCAAATCCAGTAAGCAAGCTAGAAAGATCCAAGCTAAGCTCCAATGTTCCCACCCTGAGAACCTGAGGGGGGGGGGACGGAAGAAAAGAGGCGAAAGAAAACAGGTCAGTCAAAAAGACTGGTAAGCCCTACTACTACCTGTCTATGAACTAGTAAAGTTAACTGGCATGAGAAGCTGAGATGAACATAAGGATAACAACATACTGGCATGATGATTAACTAACAAGATAGATAAAGGTGTCATCGCATAATTAAGGTTAAGTTTTGCACCACGGGTGTACTAGCATTCTAACATGTCAAGTAAAAACAAAAATTGATCCCTTGGCCCAAGCTTGGCCCAACATCATGAGATGGCCTAAATCAGGGTCCAACTACTCGGTCTAGTCGATCGGCTCCCTATAAGCCTAACTCGTCAAGTGTCGGTGTCATGCGGCTTAATCATGTAATTTAGTTGACTGTGCAGGGTCCACCCTAGGGTGTATCAGGCCCTATGGTGTAACCCTCTGACACCATTCCATGATGCACAGTCCAAACCTACCGTAGCCCGTGTTCAACTCCGGACTTGATGTGCACGACCATGGTCCGCCTGAACAACCAGGGCATCATTCAGTCGTCTCTTTTGGTCTCTTACAATCAGCCCAGTAATCGTGCCCCACCCTAGCCTAGTCCTAGGGTCTTATGATACTACCAAGAAGGTTACTGCTGAAAAGGACCACACAACTAGGGTTTCTTAACGGGTTAAATGTGGTTAACCCGATCCACACGTGGATTAAAATCGGTTAAGGGTACCCAAGGCTCCCGACTTAACCTCGATTAATCCATCAAGCCCAAATTGGTTAAGTATTAAGTGGACCATGACTTAACCCTAATCAGGAGGCATTAATTAACTTAATGCGCTTTAACCTCTCACATTAGACTTTGTTGTGGTTACTAGTTAAGCCGGGCGGGTCCGGGTAGCTTTACACCACAACTAGGTCTAACCTCGGGTTCGAGCACAACATGACCAACTTCTCATATTGGGTCCTATTGTTTGTAGCCACTAGTTAAGCCAGGCGGGTCCGGGTAGATTTATGCTACAAACTCAACCCAACCTCGAGTTGGCCACACTCATATTTTCTAAGTGTCATGTCCATTATGTTTCCAAGACATAATTACAAGTTAACATGTCACGTCATGTTATAAAAATCATGTTCATGCCATTATGTTACCCAATCCCAACGTAATCCCATCGTTTACATAATCGCAACAACGCATAAAGGTTAAAATAGGGAACTTGGCATAACCATGACATAAAGGTGTTGAAGCCACAAGTTTAACATGGTGGCATATGAGATGTACATATGTTCATATACTTGCATATTGCATCATTAGGCTTCAAAAGCATGCATAAAACCAAACTTAGCATATGAGTGATACATGGTGATAAATAACATGTAGAAGTTGCTAGAAGTTCGCATTTAGCCTCACATGCAAGTTATCATAAGGGATATGATAACTTTCATGTTGCCAAAATGCAACCCTTAACATAAAGCTTGAAGCTTTAAGGTCATAAACTCAAGTTTAACTTGCATAACATGTGTATAATGATCAACCCAAACTTGCATAACATAGCAACATGTGTCATACATAATGATTGAACCAACTTGCATATCATAATGATCACCCAAGCTTGCATATAATGATCAACCAAACTTGCATATCATAATGATCAACCAAACTTGCATAACATGATAACATGATCAACCCAAACTTGCATAACATGATAACATGATCAACCCAAACTTGCATAACATGATAACATGATCAACCCAAACTTGCATAACATGATAACATGATCAACCCAAACTTGCATATAATGATCAACCCCAAACTTGCATCATTCATTTAACTTTAGAGTTCAATAAAAAGAAAGTAGAAAAGGGCTTACTATGCTATGAAGACACAAACGAATATTATTTATAAAGATTGAGACGAAGCCCTTATGCAAAACCCAAATATGCAAGCTCCAAATGAAAACCCTTGAGCCAATTCAATAAAAACCCTTGCTTTGAAATAGAAATGTTGCAACTTGACTTGAATGCAAGCTAAGAACACTCATACAAGTTTGAAAACACTTGTATGAACTCAAAATCTCTCATAGAAATTAACTTAGAAATTTTAGCATGAGAGTAGAGGCCATGAGAGGAACAAATTTGGCATAGTTTAATTGTAGGATTGAATAATGGTGATTTAGGCTAGGTTTAGGGGTCTTTTTATAGAGTTTTAGGATAGTATTACCCATAGGATTAACCCTAGATTCAATCCAAGCCATCAAAGCATGTCTTGGGGAAGAAGTCATGTGTAGGAACCATCTAGGGCCTTTAGATTAAAGCTGAACCATGAGAACCATTCAAATGCAAAATCTGCATTTGAGCGAATCGGCCCACGGGTTGGCAGCCAAACACCCTGGATTAACCCCTAGTCGACCCAGCGAGCTCGGGTCGACCTCAAAAATCGGCCGGTTCTGTTATTCCCCTCTCCCAATTCGCTGTTTTGAACATTTTTGCATATTTATTTATTTATTTTTCAATTATATATATATGTATATATCAATATATATATATTTCTCTGTGCAACCCATTTCACTTAATTAAGTATACTTTAATTTGTGAATTTTTCGTGAAACTTCACAAGGCCATATCTTGGTCATACGGACTCCGATTTTCAAAAACTCGGACTCTATTTCGCGTATTTTTCCGAGACGAACGCAATGGCACAGCCCGTTTCCCTTGATTCAGATTTTACAGTTTAATTCTGCCTCCATTTATGTTATAACATGTTATTCAAAAATACGGGTTGTTACATTCTCCCCTCCTTAAAGGATTTCGTCCCCGAAATCTCCAAGTTAGGAAGAACATATCCTACCATCCATCATCCATCTACTCAAAACATCATCCACGAGCAATCATTGTCCTTAAAAGGTTCTAAATGTTGTATGATCATATGCAAAGGTGTGTGTATATGTACTTATCTAATGCGAAAATCAGGAGGTTACTGATTCAGTAAACCCCCTTAATGCAAAATATGTTAGTGAAATGAGTCCATATGTATGCAAATTCCTAACATAATTTATAATCTCTACATGAGTGCACATAACATTCATCCATATGCAACATCCACGTGATAGCATAACAAGTTTTCATCTATGAATAAGCATAAACACTCATGCATATGCGGTATGAAAGTGTGTGAGCCGATCCTAGTGCCTAACGTGTATTATGCATCCACGAGTATCCACTTGCAAACACTTGCAACCACTTGCAAACATCCAACATAACATGTTTCAAATACATGTTTCAACCAAGGGTTTCTACCTAAGGTTCTCATGACAAGATTTACGAAACAAGATAAACTAGATAAGCATGGATAGCAAAGGGAAGATATACCAATCTAGGAAAAGAGATTGAAAATGTATCCTCCAAGAGAAATGGATAAAGCACGC
Organism: Allium sativum; assembly: GCA_030737875.1. NCBI lineage: Eukaryota > Viridiplantae > Streptophyta > Magnoliopsida > Asparagales > Amaryllidaceae > Allium > Allium sativum. The sequence continues at coordinate 66,005,536 of CM060911.1, read as the reverse complement.
GCCTCTTCTCCTTGGTTACCCAAGTTGCGTCTCCCTCTGTTTCACTCCATTGCGCCTTAACAAGCTTAACTTCTTTGCTTCTTAGCTTCTTTGTCTTCATTTCCATGATACGAATCAGAGCTCGTCTCAGGGTTGCTTCATCCTCTACCTCCATGTCTTCACGAATACTTGGTTCAACCACTTTGGCGGGTCTGTGCAAACACTTCCGGAGATGCGAGACATGAAAGACATTATGCACTCCGGCCAGCTTCTCGGCAATTCCACCTTATAAGTCATCTTCCCGACTCTTTCTATAGTAGGGAAGGGTCCTACGATCCTTGGTGTCAGCGAACCATATTTCGCAAAGGAGAAATCTTCACAAAGACCATATCTCCAATTTTAAATTCCAAGTCTGTCCTTCGCTTGTCTGCATAGGATTTCTGTCTGTCTTGGGCCATTCTTATCCGTCTTCGAATCAATTCAACCCTCTCGGATGTGTCCCTTATTATGTCGGGCTCAATTATAAGCTTATCCGTCGTCTTCCCACCAACATGTTGGTGGCTTGCACGGCCTCCCATACGAAGTTTCAAATGGTATCATCCCTATGCTGGCTTGATAGTTATTATTATAAGCAAACTCTACAAGAGGAAGGTGGTCTTCCCAAGTACCACCGAAATCGAGAACACAAAACCTCAAAAGATCTTCTAGCACTCTATTCACCCTTTCGGTTTGGCCATCCGTCCGGGGGTGATAGGCTGTACTCAGATTCAATCACATACCCATTGCTTCTTACAAACTGTTCCAGAACTGGCTAGTGAAAATTGGGTCACGATCGCTAACTATGCTAGAAGGAACTCCATGCAGCCGCACTATCTTTTGAAGATAAACAGATGCTAGCCGTGATATGGTCCTCTTGCTTTTCACCGGAATAAAATGGGTTCTCTTTGTAAATCTATCAATTATTACACATATCCCATAAAGCCCAAATAGTTTGGTGGCGAACTTCTTCATCCCAACCATATATCACAAATAGGCTAGCCATACTCCTTAGGGGGTTTGTAACAGAACTAAGATTGAGGATAGGACCGAGAGGATATACTTAAAAGGTATCATGCGAGTAAGCTCTACGGAACAATAGGGATCAAGGATATACTCTTAGAAAGAGATTAAATGCGCGTATCTAGACTTCAATCTTCTAAGCCGCATTTTCTTGTGCTTAATCCCATCGTGCCCTGACCGTCTTTTATCTTCGCAATTCCGTAGTTCTTAATTCTTGTTCCCAAAATATGAGTTATAACTCATTTCACCGTTGCTTCTCGTTCCACTTCCACTTATTCTTTGCCTAAAATACTTGGCTTAAACATAACTGCGTGCTCATGGTTCATGCAAGCTTTCCAAGATTCGTTAGTGAATCTTGGATCTCATTTACATACTATACGGTATCCCACGCAGAAAACTATCTCTTGAAAACAGTTCCAATCCACGTTGCCAAACTGGAGCTGAGGTAAGGGCTCCCTTGAGCCTTTGAAAAGCAAGCTCACACTCCAAGTCCCATGCACAGACTAAGTTCTTCTTCGTCAACTTAGTAAGAGGGGCTGAAATCTTAGCGAAGTCCCTGATGAACTTCCTATAGTAGCCCGCCAAACCGAGAAAGCTTCTTACTTCGGTTGCACTCCTAGGAGTCTTCCACAACCACTTTCGCGGGATCCACCGCTATGCCTTGCTTAGAAACTATATGTCCAAGAAACCGAACTTCCCTTCTCCAGAAATGACATTTGGAGAACTTGGCTTTCAACTAATGCGCTCTAAGCGTATTCATCACTTCCTTGAGATGCCTAGCATGCTCTTCCTCATCCTTTGAGAAGATCAGAATATCATCCACGAAGACAACAACAAACTTGTTAAGGAACTCCCTGAACACCCTACTCATCAAATCTACGAAGTAGGCGGGTGCATTAGTCAAACCGAATGGCATGACAAGCCATTCAAAGAATCCATCTGGAGTCCTAAACGCAGTTTTATCAATGCTATCCTCAGCCACTCTAAGCTGATGGAATCCGGTGGCTAGATCGAGCTGAGAGAAAACAAAAGCACCTACAAGCTGGTCAAAGAGATCATCAATTCTCGGTAACGGGTGCTTATTCTTCTTTATCAGCTTGTTCAACTCTCGATAATCAACACATAGACGAAGCGAACCATCCGCCTTAGTAGCGAATACCACCGGAGCACCCCATTCAGAAATGCTTCGCCTAATAAAATTCTTCTCAAGCAACTCCTTGATTTGCTTACTGAGCTCCCTTCTTTCACGAGGGGCCATGTGCCTAACGGGCAATGATACTGGCTTGGCATTATCAACTAGATAAATGCGGAAATCTATCTCTTGTTTAGGGGGTAACCCCTTAACTTCTTCAAAGACATCGGGATAGTCTCGGACCACCCTTACAGATTGCAGATCATCGATGGACGAGTCGAGAGATTCAAGATAACATAACATGACGGGACCTCTAGGGTTACAAGAAATTTCTAGGGTGTTACCGAGGCGAGTCATGAGCCTCTCCACCCTATGCTCACAATCGAGGATGGCTCCATAATTGGACAACCAATCGATGCCCAAGACCAACCCATATCCCGTGACCCCGAGAACATAAGCACTACACGTGAATTCTACGGCCAAGATAGAAATTTTCAAATCCACACAAATCATAGACAGATGGGCAGAACCCCCAATTGGATTTGAAACACAAACGGGATCCTCAACTAAGCTAGTACTTAGGTGCAAACTTTCAACAATATCAGAAGAGATAAAACTATGCGATGCGCCAGAATCAAATAAGGTGCGAATAGGAAAATCAGAAATGTAAACATGAATTTCTATAAAAACTCTACCTCGATCAAAAGCTGGAAGAGCGAGGAGAGCCTGCAATTGCCCTCCAGAGGGTCCTACTTGCTGAGTTTGTCCTTGCCCTTGTCCATGCTTCTTGGGACAATCCTTGCTAAGATGTCCAGATTCTCCGCAATGAAAACACTTTCCTAACTTCCTCTTCTTCTTCCTGCAATCCTTGGCTATGTGCCCAGTGATCCTACAGAAGTTGCACTTTCTTGTCTTTCTTGCCTTGTTGTTGTTCTTATCTCTTTTCTCGGTATCTTCCTTCTTGCCTTGGGACTCATTTGCCTTGACCTCCTTCTTGCCACTCTTATCTTCCTCTTGAAGTAGGGTCATATTCACCAAACCCTCGAAGGTCGCCTCCATGGGTATATGAGACATGGCCAAACCACGCAATGGCTCATTCAATTATAGAGCAAAGTGTAAGGCCTTCTTCCGAGCTGTGTTTACCAATTCTAGACCGAACTGAGCCAGTTGATTGAACTTATCCACGTATTCCCTAACGGTCATGTCCCCTTGCTTTAGAGATAGGAACCTCTCCATTTGAAGGTTCTCTTCCGTCGATGATAGAAACTTTAGTCCAAACCTTCTCCTAAAGTCATCCCAAGTCTCAATTGGTCTAGTAGTGGTGGTGACTACCCACCAATAAGCAGCTTCCCCTTTCAATATCCATACCGCCAACAGAACTTTCCTACGAACTTCCACATCAAAGATAGCAAAGAGGTCTTCAGTTTCCTTTAACCAGTTTCTTGCCTACACAGAAGTCTCCGTTCCGACAAAATTCTTGCAACCCATCGCCTTAAAGTCTTTGCAAAGCTCCGCGAAATCTGCTTGCGGATTCTGAGGAGGGGGAGGAGGAACCTCAGTTACGGGAGGAGGAGAGATGTTAGCGACGGGGGAAGGAGGAGGAATGTTCGCGGGGCCGGCTTCATTCGCCCTTGCCTCCATAAATCTTCGGAACCAGATGGTACTTGTACGCCTTCCGGGATGTTAAAGCGATCGGCCATACTAAAACGAAGAAAAAGATAGATTCAGAACGAAGAAACGAAGGATAGTGCTATGGATTTTGGGGAATAGCCTTTTTAAAATAACTAGACTTTTCTTGGAAAATACTTAATTGGTTTTGAAAATTGTTTTTCAAAAGGTAAGTTTCAAAAACACTTTTGCTCAAATCTTGTAAACCTTATGCTCTGATACCAAATGTAACACCCCACCTCCGCCAGTGCCACTCTTGCAAGGACACTAGCTTTGGAGGGGCGTTTAAACAAGGTAAACATGCATGCAGATATCACAAGACAAAACATATAAGTAAAACAGAGTAGTAAAGCAGCGGATAAAACTTGCATTTCCAAAACCACAGTTAAGTTACAATAAAGTACTTAGTCGTTATTTTCCAACAAACAAAGTCTAGATAAAAGCATAATCTGAAAAACTGAAATACATAAAGTACTATCCCCAAAGTGAAGTGATAAACCATAGCTAGCTCAATGTCCAAACCCGTACATGAGCAAATCCAGTAAGCAAGCTAGAAAGATCCAAGCTAAGCTCCAATGTTCCCACCCTGAGAACCTGAGGGGGGGGGGGGAGGAAACAGAAGAAAAGAGGCGAAAGAAAACAGGTCAGTCAAAAAGACTGGTAAGCCCTACTACTACCTGTCTATGAACTAGTAAAGTTAACTGGCATGAGAAGCTGAGATGAACATAAGGATAACAACATACTGACATGATGATTAACTAACAAGATAGATAAAGGGGTCATCGCATAATTAAGGTTAAGTTTTGCACCACGGGTGTACTAGCATTCTAACATGTCAAGTAAAAACAAAAATTGATCCCTTGGCCCAAGCTTGGCCCAACATCATGAGATGGCCTAAATCAGGGTCCAACTACTCGGTCTAGTCGATCGGCTCCCTATAAGCCTAACTCGTCAAGTGTCGGTGTCATGCGGCTTAATCATGTAATGTAGTTGATTGTGCAGGGTCCACCCTAGGGTGTATCAGGCCCTATGGTGTAACCCTCTGACACCATTCCATGATGCACAGTCCAAACCTACCGTTGCCCATGTTCAACTCCGGACTTGATGTGCACGACCATGGTCCGCCTGAACAACCGGGGCATCATTCAGCCGTCTCTTTTGGTCTCTTACAATCAGCCCAGTAATTGTGCCCCACCCTAGCGTAATCCTAGGGTCTTACGATACTACCAAGAAGGTTACTGCTGAAAACGACCACGCAAGTAGGGTTTCTTAACGGGTTAAATGTGGTTAACACGATCCACACGTGGATTAAAATCGGTTAAGGGTACCCAAGGCTCCCGACTTAACCTCGATTAATCCATCAAGCCCAAATTGGTTAAGTATTAAGTGGACCATGACTTAACCCTAATCAGGAGACATTAATTAACTTAATGCGCTTTAACCTCTCACATTAGACTTTGTTGTGGTTACTAGTTAAGTCGGGCGGGTCCGGGTAGCTTTACACCACAACTAGGTCTAACCTCGGGTTCGAGCAAAACATGACCAACTTCTCACATTGGGTCCTATTGTTTGTAGCCACTAGTTAAGCCGGGCGGGTCCGGGTAGATTTATGCTACAAACTCAACCCAACCTCGAGTTGGCCACACTCATATTTTCTAAGTGTCATGTCCATTATGTTTCCAAGACATAATTACAAGTTAACATGTCACGTTATGTTATAAAAATCATGTTCATGTCATTATGTTACCCAACCCCAACGTAATCCCATCGTTTACATACTCGCAACAACGCATAAAGGATAAAATAGGGAACTTGGCATAACCATGACATAAAGGTGTTGAAGCCACAAGTTTAACATGGTAGCACATGAGATGTACATATGTTCATATACTTGCATATTGCATCATTAGGCTTCAAAAGCATGCATAAAACCAAACTTAGCATATGAGTGATACATGGTGATAAATAACATGTAGAAGTTGCTAGAAGTTCGCATTTAGCCTCACATGCAAGTTATCATAAGGGATATGATAACTTTCATGTTGCCAAAATGCAACCCTTAACATAAAGCTTGAAGCTTTAAGGTCATAAACTCAAGTTTAACTTGCATAACATGATAACATGTGTATAATGATCAACCCAAACTTGCATAACATAGCAAAATGTGTCATACATAATGATTGAACCAATTTGCATATCATAATGATCACCCAAACTTGCATATAATGATCAACCAAACTTGCATATCATAATGATCAACCAAACTTGCATAACATGATAACATGATCAACCCAAACTTGCATAACATGATAACATGATCAACCCAAACTTGCATATAATGATCAACCCCAAACTTGCCTCATTCATTTAACTTTAGAGTTCAATAAAAAGAAAGTAGAAAAGGGCTTACTATGCTATGAAGACACAAATGAATATTATTTATAAAGATTGAGACGAAGCCCTTATGCAAAACCCAAATATGCAAGCTCCAAATGAAAACCCTTGAGCCAATTCAATAAAAACCCTTGCTTTGAAATAGAAATGTTGCAACTTGACTTGAATGCAAGCTAACAACACTCATACAAGTTTGAAAACACTTGTATGAACTCAAAATCTCTCATAGAAATTAACTTATTAATTTTAGCATGAGAGTGGAGGCCATGAGAGGAACAAATTTGGCATAGTTTAGTTGTAGGATTGAATAATGGTGATTTAGGCAAGGTTTAGGGGTCTTTTTATAGAGTTTTAGGATAGTATTAGCCATAGGATTAACCCTAGATTCAATCCAAGCCATCAAAGCATGTCTTGGGGAAGAAGTCAAGTGTAGGAACCATCTAGGGCCTTTAGATTAAAGCTGAACCATGAGAACCATTCAAATGCAAAATCTGCATTTGAGCGAATCAACCCACGGGTTGACAGCCAAACACCCTGGATTAACCCCTAGTCGACCCAGCGGGCTCGGGTTGACCTCAAAAATCGGCCGGTTCGGTTATTCCCCTCTCCCAATTCGCTGTTTTGAACATTTTTGCATATTTATTTATTTAATTTTCAATTATATATATATATATATATCAATATATATATATATATTTCTCTGCGCAACCCATTTCACTTAATTAAGTATACTTTAATTTGTGAATTTTTCGTGAAACTTCACGAGGCCATATATTGGTCATACGGACTCCGATTTTCGAAAACTCGGACTCTGTTTCGCGTATTTTTCCGAGACGAACGCAATGGCACAGCCCGTTTCCCTTGATTCAGATTTTACAGTTTAATTCTACCTCCATTTATGTTATAACATGTTATTCAAAAATACGGGTTGTTACATAAAGACACCTTTTATGGTAAGCATAACTAATGGAAATGAATAGGGCTATGTAATTAAATATACCTAGTGGTATACATAGTCAGTGAAAACCTAGTGGGGATACAAGACAAAGGGGAGAGCTTGTATCATATTGTGTGGGACCCACTTCAGTCAGTAACCCGGAGTAGGTATCAAATAAAGTACTACGTACTAGGCGGAGAAGGGGCATGCTTACTGACTGATTGTAAGAGATTGAAACGTGGAGGACGAAGTGGGCGGCGCAAACCGACCGAGCCATGTGCATGCATGAGCCGGACAGAGGAGGGATAAGACGACCGTGACTCTTGTAGATATGAGGCTGTGCATATTAGTGAGAGGGTAGTTAAGGTATATTTGGACGTATGCCCAAGTCTACCACCTTATAGTGGAAGGTATCATCTCATTCTAGTTATACTAGTAATGGTGTAGAATAATCATTAGAAGCGTATACACCTCATCTTGCCTACCTTGTCGCACCTGCCATTTATGTAGTGATCTCTCTTATCCACTTTATATGTCTGTCATGCTACTTTTATTTACTTGCTAAAAGTCACTAGACTCGCCAAACTTTATGTCTGACCCTATTGTTTCTCCTCCCCCCCCCCCCCCCGGGGGTTCTCAGGGGGTAAACACTCAGGCTTGACCGTGATTCTGCTTATTTTGCTGGAGCTACTGATATGTGTGGCTCAAGCTCCTATCCTTGTCTCTATGACTATATTTTGTTCTTGGGGAGTTTTACTTCTTTTATGTACTCTGATATTTTTGAAGTACAAGAAAGTAACTTTTATGTTGCAGTGGGCTTTTATGTTCATGTGATGTTTTTGGACCACTGTATCTTTGATAAATAAAGTTTTTTATTCCGCTGTTATTCTATATATCTGTCTTGTAATATTCTCTATCTGTTTACCTATAATGCTTCACGAAACTTAATGCATTCCCTTTGTGGGTGACATTAACGGACGTGGAGTGTCACTACTTTATAACACTCATTTTATGTTCTTTAAATCTTCGCCAATAACGTTTCATTATATTTCTCTAATGGAAATAATAAATTATTACTATCCTCATTACCATTACAAACTAATATCATCCTCAGATAATCCTGAAGTCGTTCTAGTTAGGGTATTTTAATTACCTCTCAGACCTAGATCAACAACGTTCTTATCTTAAGATAGAAATGAATTGTAATTCAAAAACCGACCTTTCATTCTAATATTAACACAAACCCCTTTAACTATTTAATTAAAAACACGGTTTTATAAAACCTTCTTGCTTTTGGAAATATCTTCTCAAATAAAATCATTATTCCTTAATTTACTGATTAAGTAATTTATTATTAAAACATCACTTTTTAGTTCTACAGCTTTAAACAATTCGTTTTTAAATTCAGATTTTTGTTACAAAATCCTATTACTTACTTCTTTAACAAATTCACCTTTAACAATCTCTTTTTCTAATTTGTTTTATCCATTCCCCGTTTTGAAACTTTATTTTAATTCCATTCATTCTCTTAATTCCATATAAGGCAACTTTAATTTAAAATTGACGCTTTAACACCTCATCTCATTTTATAAACTTTGTTTATCCAACTCTGGTTTAATCTACCCCTTTAATTCCCAATTTCCTTTTAACTCTCTTATTCTTTTTATTAAATAAACATTTAATTTAAGCGGTCATATTCTCTTAAATTCCTTTCTTTTGTTAAACTTCGTTATAAAATCTCGGGTTTTAATATAAAACTAGTTCAAAACTCTTTTCACCATTCAATTTGACTTCATTTCAACTTCGATTACCTTTTAAATGAATTTCCATTAAAAAGTAATCTCCTAAATTATTATTAAAAATAATAATTTATTTCAGTTATTAACTATTGTAGAAGTAGTTAATTTCTTTATTAACAAAAATAAATAATAAATCCCCTTTTAAAATCTTATTAAAATTAAAAAAAATATTTGTTAAATCATTTCCTTGGATTAACTTAAAACAAACTAATTAATAATCACTTCCACTTAAAAAGTTGACTTAGTCAACCCAAAACACTGTTATTTCGTTAACTGATTCCAATTACTTCTTCCTTTAAATTAATTAATTATATAATTAATTTAAATTATCTCATTTAATTGTTTTCTTAAAAGCAATTATTCCACCCTTAACAATTGGGTTAATTTTCTGCTCTTTTGCTTATAAATCTGATTAATATCAGAATTTACTTTATAAAACTAATTAATAATTAATTATAAAATTAAATAATAAATAATAAATATATTTTTTAATAAACTTTCATCAAAATAATAGATTTAAAAATCCATCTTCAGTTATAAAATAAATTTAATAACTTCATTTATATCGATTCGCCTGACGATAAATCGATATTTATAAAATGATGTATTTTCAGGCCATATGCTGCCAATTACTCAAGCAATACTGCCCATTGGTTAATAACAAAACAATCGTTAAATCTAAATTCAAAAATCAGTGATTGAGTCAATCATCCAATCATAAGGGTTAAACAGTTCATATAATTGTAATATGAAAATAAATAATAAATTTGAGTAATCCAGTTGGAACCTTCCAACCTCTTCTTACCTGTATCCAAATCGGTTATCTCAAATCAGATCATTCACTTCCAGTTTACTGATAATTTATATAGCAGTAAACAACAATTATTTAATATCAACCTATTAATAAAACAATTAAACATGTTTATTTTTTAAACGTGACCAACAAGGTAAGTTACGTCCATTGGGTCCAATCGTCGAAATAAAGATTTGGTTTTTCACTAAAATTAAACAACGTTTAATTTCAGAAATTCAATCAATATATAAATAACAAACAGTCAATCATTAGCAACCATAACACACAAAATAAAAACCAACTTATATAAAATATAAGTGGGAAATACCGAGTGAGTTTAACTCACCTTGTTTCCGTTGTCGCTAAAACGGTTCGGTTTTCATTCCAATTAAATTAAACCATTGTTTAATTTAGCAATAAACTCCAGGCTCCAGCTTTGTCCAGAATAATTCCAAAATGTTCTGTTTGTTACCACAAATCCAGTGTAACTCGTTGTGTCGAATTCTGTTAATATAATAAAAAGTCATATCATTATAACTAAATACCATTAAATTAAATAATTAATTCTTAACTACAAGTTAATTAACTAATTACGTTTTAGTATTGCTATTAACGGATGATTATTATATTTCTGTGATTAAAAGTTACAACCCAATTCCCCTTTTGATTTTCTTCCTTCTTGTTTTGGCCCTCAGCGCGTTCATTCCTGCACCAGTTTATATCTTAGCATTAGGAGTCTAAACAAAATTTCCTTAATCAAATTATTTAAACTAATTACGGTTTATACGTTGGTCCCGTTTTAAGGATATGGGGTCGAATGCTTCCTCTACTATTACTTCCAAAACCCAGATCATAACACGTTCTTCCCATATGCCGCTCCTTCAGAACCCCAACGCAACCCCATTTCCAGCAACAATGTCCCCTCTCAGATCATCGAAGAACGATCTCTTTTTAAAATGTTGTTCATGTGTTTTCTAACAATTACGCCTTGTTTTCCCCTCCTTCACGTTTTGAACAACTGCAGGCTGACCCTTACTCTTGCATATTCCTCCATCCAACTCCAAAAACAAGCCCACGCCATGCAACATCAAGTGCCGCTCCTCCTTTTTTCTCTTCATGTTCTGTTAAACCCACGCTGTCCACCGAGAATTTGGTCGCCGCCACAACTACAGATTACCGGAGCCAGATCCGCATTCACCACGTGGAAGCTCGCATTCCGCTCTGCTAGTAGCCCAAACCTCGTCACTTCTAGGTTTGTAGTTCGTCAGTAGATCCCTTCAAACCATTGCACCTTCTTGCTCAAATATCGTCTGCCATCGTTCGTCAAATTCGATCATCACCGATCGGAATGGAGATCTCATCGAACTCAACAACATTTTAGTTTAGGGTTTTCGAATTGAACGAGTAGATTACAAGAAAATTGAGGAAGAAGATCATCTGTTTTGGACCATTGATGTTTTCAAGTGGCGGCATAACTTTGTGTTCACCACGCACGTTAGAAATGTAGGGTTTGACCTTTTTTCTCTGGTAAAAATGTATTTATAGAGGGGCTGAAACTATAATATTAATATCTTATTCAATGAAACTTCGTGTTGAATAAATCATCAAAAACAACCACAAACAACATCGGACCAGGTTGAAACTCCTATTTCTAGCATAAAAGAATATTCCAGACCGAATGGGATAGGTTTCGTCAAATTCCGAGATTGTTTCCTAGTACGCTATTTTTATACGCACCACAATGTTATTTTGGACACCAGATTACCCGAACTCCAAAAATAACAAACTACCTACCTATTCTGACTCTAAACGTAGATTCGAACTCAACGGAATTGATTTCATGGCTTAATTCGATTGTCTGCTCAAGTTATGCACAAATACCCCTCTATTAAATTAAATTAAATTAAATTAATTACATGCTATAGAAAATGACTGAGCGTTTATGGCTGCCATTGTCACATACGACATTGGTTTGCCACGAAATTTAATACCATACAATAATTTAACGTTACGGCTCCAATGAAAATAATTCCATCGAAAACGGAGACCGTACGCACAAATTTCCATTTTAAGGCTTATATAATATAAATAAAATATTATATAAATTCCCAAAATAATCGAACTAAATAATAATAAATTATTATTATCACAAATACCCACTGGAAATATCATATAGCTTCAAATATAAATTTTACAACTCGATATCATCAATTTCGAGTTAAACGATATCCAAATTATATTAAACCCTTTTAAATATATTAAATAAACGTTATTTTTTAATAACGATTTCCATATCGACTAATTTAAATTTTGATTTGGACAGAACTAACAATCTATAACATGAAATTTGGATTTTTCTTTTTCATTAAAAAATTATAATCAACAAGATTCTAACGTTTCTTGTTTCGCTAAATTCCGACTTAAATCAGATTCTGTATACTCAATTGAAGTATAAAACTCAATATTACGAATTACCACGCCATTTCGAGCTCGTTTTATATTATATATAATTTTAACGTTCAAACTTCAATTAATAAACAAATTGTATATAATAAATCTATTTAAAATTCAAATTAAATATTTGACATAATAAAATAAATTAAACATTTGACCACCAAAAGTATGGGACATTACACGAAACCATGCTTCTCACTTTCATGAATATTTCGAAACCAACTTCTCTTTAGTAGTTTCCTTCTCCGACGTTAATTCTGTCCTCTGCTAATACACGAGTTGAAATTCACACTACCCACCATTTCGTTCCAAAACATGCCCATCTTCTCTTCGTTCAAAGTCTTCGTCACCTGCTCACGTACGTTTGAAACCTCTCACCAAACATTTCTATGTAGCCCTCCCCTTTACCCATCAGCGCGCCATCAGGAACCATCCACACTCGCGCCTACACACCCTCCCCCTTGAAATTTGAACACGAAAGCTTTGCAGTGGTCATGGCATAGCTTGACCCTCTCTCCTCCTGTTCGATCTGAAAATGCACACCGGACTTTCCTTCTGACTACTGTAACCAGCTTCATTGCGAACGACAAACCACCATCATCCCATCGTCACCACGCCTCGTCCACTGCTACTTCTCTATGGGAACCCCATGACTCGTTCAATATGCCAACTTAATATATAGACATATATATAAAAAATTATTTATTTTACGGGTCGATTTTCGTAGAGAGGAAGCTCTGTATTTGATTTTCTTCTTCACAAAAGAAAAACCACTGTCCCCTATATATAAGCTTGAATAGCTTGGCGAGCAAGGGAACGAAACCCTAGGCATGCAACATAGGTGTTAGATCTGTGATTTTGTTGATGGTGATAAAACAAAGTAGTGTGTTTTCCTTTCATATAAATATAAGGGTAGCTTGTACAGTGTGCGTACTTCATTTAACTTAAGCAGGAAGTTATATACATGTGTGTGTGTGTGTGTGTATATATATATATATATATATATATATATATATATATATCAGTCTCCATGTGATCATAGGGTAAGGCTGCATATATTTACATGTGTGTAAGTCATAGGATTTTTGGGAGGTGCAGTTTAGGCCTCTGTATAATTTCTACGATGTGCAGTGTGCATTTTAGGTGGGATAAAGGTAGGTTAACAATATTTTTCTTAGGGCTTAAGCGTGTTTAAGGCATAGGTTAGACAAGTACTTTTATATTGATAGAATAGGCTGTGTGTGATTTAACTTAGGGGTTAGGTTTTAAATAATTTATTTTATTTACGGTATTAAATTTTACCACTTATAACCATTAACCGTTATATTTGCACCACCACACGCGAGCTCAAACATAATGAAAATGGATACAATGCTACGTCTTAACGTTCCGGTCCTAATGAAATTCGTTTAGTTGAAAACCAACTCCGTTTGCAAAATGACGTTATTTTAATTTCAAAATATTTATCGATTCACCTTTAAATGGCACACACAATTAAAACAACTCCGATTGAGTTCAAACGGGAAATCTAGCAATAAATAGCTATATGTATTCCAATAAAATTCGTTTTGTCTAAAACGGAGGTCATTTGAAAAACAAAAATTTATAAAGCCCATATAATATCTATAATATATAATTAAATCGAAATCAATAATAATAATAATAAATTATTGTTATCGTTTATCTCCAAATGAAATCTTATCCATCTTCAATATAAACCAATATAGATTTAAAACTCAACATTAACATTTTCGAGTTAAACGATATCCATATTATATAAAATTCCCATTGAATTTATTAAATAAACACTATCGTTTATAAACGATTCCATAGAGACTATTTGAAAATTTGAATTGGGAATAACTCACAATCTATAAGTTGAAATATCCATTTTTCTCTTTCATTAGAAAATTATGTTTAAATAAATTCAGACAATTATTGTTTTACAAGATTCCGACTTATAGCAGATTTGGTATATTCAATTGAAGTTTAAATCATAAATTATGAACTACCATGATGTTTCGAGCTCAATTATAAATTAAATATAAATTGTACTTTCAATCTAGTTATATAAATGAACTATATATTAGAAATCAATTTTTAAATAATAAAATATATTAAATATCTGACTGCCAAAAATATGGGATGTCTCAAATTCGAAATGCTCTTTTAGAAAATGAAGCTACTATAAGGTCTCGTGCCACACACACAATGAAAACACACACTTAGGGGGTTTCCCCTTATGATAACCAAAAATGCTTGATACGTGAAACTTCCCTTATATTATTATTAGTGAATAGTGTAAAAATCACTTTCGTAAATAAATGTATCAATCTTAGCAGATGTAGGTACTACGTCTACATACATAAATTACAACAAAATAAACATGAAGGTTTGTATTGGAAGTTAGATTCCATCAATGACCAAAGCAAAGGATTTACCTTTAAAATATTCGAAAAACGCAGTTCTAGGATCAACTAAAGGTGGATACCCAGTGCCGAAGGCTCCCGTACTCAAGCGTGAGGACTTCCTAGACAGTCTCCCATCTGGTACTATTCTCATGGCTTTCCGGGCTCTGGGGGTGGTCGATTAGCGCGCGCAGCCTTTCCCTTACATTATGTGAAGAGGCCGGGGCTCGAACCTGTGCGCTCCAGATTACCAGCCGGGTAACCTTACCGTTTGCGCCAGGCACCACCTTCAGTTCTAGGATCAACTAATGCTCCTAAATTTGAAACACTAAGTTCTAGGATCAACAAATGCTTCTTAATTCGGAACACTAAGTTCTAGGATCAACGAATGCTCCTTAATCCTTCTTTATCTAGATCGTAGACACATAATGGTTGCGTTTGGGTCCCCCGGGAAACATCCATAATTTTGAGCCTTCTCTACGGATTTCTCCCTCGACCCAGATCGCAACAGACACAATGGTTACGCCTGGTTCCCCCAGGAAACATCTGTCACCGTAGACTTTCACAACCCTGCAAATTACGCTAGTAATCGAACCTAACCAAATTTAGAGTGCTGGATATCACCCTGTTTCAGCCATTTCTAAATGTGTGGTTTGTCGAAGTCTCATTACATAAAGTTATGCTTCACTAAGCCATATTTTAATTATTAGTAGCTCATCACCTAGCATGCCATATTGTCAATTCATAACATATAATCGACGTCCAATAATATATAATCCTCTAAGTACACAAGTCTCAGAGGAGGGTTTTAAGCTAAGAGAATAAATTCTTAGCCACCAACGGATATAACATCAATAGAAACAAATTGGTTATATCATAAATTACAATGTCATACATACATCCATTTACAAGTCTGTTCTGGGTCTGAACAAAACCGAAGTCACCTTATTCCTCGACCTCGCCTAGGTGTGAGGACTTTGCAAATCCGGGAAATCCCCAAGTATGTTTGGACTCCTGCCACTTATAACCTCGTCTTGGGTGTACGGCCCAATCGAGACATCAACAATAATCCAAATGATGTGAAGTTCCCCGGTCTTCAACCATCGTCTCAATATCATTTGATCTGCTCCAATATGTCGTTCTATTATTCGAAATGGTTTACGGGTCCAAACACCGTTCTCGGTCTTTCCAAACAATAAGTGCAAGTTTAAAATGTGTGGAGAACATATAAGGATATTATAAGTTTCATTCTATTATGGATTATTCTTTGGCTTCAACGTTAACACAAAGATTATTACATAAACCAAAATCTCATTTCCATTCACTTAATGGAACACTGAGGAAGACACCATTCCTACTCTATAGGTGTAGGACAATTTCTACTTACGGTAGAATGTGACTAGCTCCTTACCTCAAATCCATATCTACATCCATTTTGGTAGATCCCAATTACCTTCATTATTCTTTTTTCAATTCATTCATTCAAATCTTTACTCAAATATTTATTAAAAACTCTAACTTAGTTTTAATCTCCAAAATCATTCTTCAATGATTATTTAACTTTAGACGCCAATCCTGTATTTAACTAGGTTAAAGAGTAGATGTTATTCAAGGCATCATTCGCAATAAACCAAACTCCAATTTGATATCAAATATAGGCTTTAAATAGAAATCATATCGACTTATATTCAACATCAAATTCTAAAAACAACAAATATCGTATTGGAAATAACGATATAAATATCTTCCAAATTCCTCAAATAGTATTTGTATAACTACGGAATCCCATGTCGAAATATCCAAAGACCGTCTCTGCTCAAATCCGATGAACTTAATCTTTGAAAACCTTTGGTTTAATTTTAAAATAAATTTCAAAATATTATCATAGTTAAATCAAACCAAAAGTAAAAATTTCAAGTTATTTTTCAAACTTAGCAATTCTTGCTCAAATCAATTTAAAATCATTAATTATGATTTATCATGATTTTTGTAGATTTTTAATAATTTTTATAAGGCCCTTTCCGTTGATTTCCAATTACGGCAACGAACTACTTTTGTAGAGACCTTTTCAAAAATAGATTAGAATTTACTTTAAAATCTAACGGTTTGATTTTAAAACTTTCACTTTCATTTGAAACCTCTTTTCATTTCGTACCCAATGTTTTTCATTTCGGGAGAATCCGACGGTCGGATCTCCCGGTATGTCAATTTGAAGTTAATGGTCGAATTTCACGAATGGTCGCTGCGCAACTCATTCTATTCAAACCATTTTATTGTTTATAATAAAATCCATTGATTTAGTCCAAACGTATTTTATAAAACATTTACAAACTCCTTTTAAATTTTATTTTACCTCCAATTCAATTTTAAATCAAAATTGAATATCGATATTATTATAATATTTTTAAGAATAAAATATTTTGAAATCCAAATTATCTTGACATCCATTATAAAAAACAAACAAGGTCAATGGAAGAATTCGTTTGAGTTAAAAACGTCGTTTATGTATCTAACTCGAATTCAGTTTTTGAATTTATTATTAAAAACCTCATTTGAATCTAAAACAAGTTGTTTTTAATCCAAATTTCCTTCAAATCTTTCAATAGTTGTTTGAAGCTATATCAATTCCATTTTCAAATTAAATTGGATTTAAAATTACGATTTCTATTCTCTCATCATTTTTTTTTTTGTAAAAGCTGACTGGATTTCAAAGTGATCCGTAAAACTCTTTTATTTGTTGAAAATTAAAATACATTTTTGTTTAGGTGATATGCAGTATACATACCAACTAGAAAATCTTCCACGCAGGGAAGAGAACATCTGGCTTACCACGTTACATAACCTCTATTACATGAGATTTCACATGAAATATCACATTTAAAATGACATGAACTCCATGAAAAGTTGCAGAGCTACAACCTTTCAGGCTTTGTCATTATAAACCCCTTTCTTCAACTCGATCTTATTGCTTCTTTTGATCGGGGCACTACCCGCCTTATGCCCAGATGAAGTTTAGAGGGCGAGTTGATGATTATGTCTGGTGGTCTTGCTTTATAACCCGGTGTTGGCTGTATATGATCATATGGACCCGGTTTCTTCTGTGCTGCTCCATTGACAAGATACACATTTCAATGGTTGGAAATACCCTTTTTTGAGAACCAATTGAACCAGGCTTGAAAGTAGTGGGAGAGGTTGCTTTGCTCACTCCTAAAGATATCATCCCCTCCTTATCTCTCCATTCACATAAATATCCATAGAATTGTAGCCTTTTTTTATCATTCTCTCCATCAACTTAGTTTTTTCAATGCATATAAAACTCTCTAGCTTACCCCTTTCAATTTCAACTCAAAGGCTTTCGATGGTTTCATGAACACCTTTTTCATAGCTTCTCAAAACCGTTTTTGCTGGTTTTGACTTTTTATAATCATCTTTCATAGATTCATCCATGCAGTTAAAATTACTCTTTAAAAATGTGAAGACTAGCGTCACTTACCTCAACACAGTTACCACTTCCTAGCCTTTCACCTTCTACATTATCCTGTTGAACTCCTAGGTTTTCTTTCTCTGTAGAAACAGTAGCTACCTAAGCCGAAGCAGAAGTGCATTTTCCCCTTAATTCAATATTGCATCGAGCTTCCATCCCCTCTTCGTTATGTGCAGACACAATATCACCATGTAGATTTTCTATGTAGCCTGCAAAAGCTACTCGTAAACTTTCAAACTTGCTATCTTGTCTAGAGAAATCTCTATTAAGTAAGTCACTCACTTGCTGAATCTCATTGTCTTCTCTCTCCGCTTCCTTGTCCATTTCAATTTCACACAAGTCTTCAAGTCTGGAGAAACTGTTCCGTCCTTTGTAAACATTACTTCCCACCCCATTTCATTTATCCACTTTAGCATTTAAAGGAGCATCAACAATAACATTCTTCTTTGAAGTCACTTTCCTGCATTCGGAGTTATTTTTCATTTATGATTCAGCCCCACTATTTGCCTTACTAAAAAACTTACCTCTAGCATTCAAATTATTATTTGAAATCAACGGTTTCTCCTTACATGTTATTTTCTCCGCATTACCTTCTTTTTGGTTGTCACATTTATTTGCTGAATGCCCAAAAGAGGAACATTCCACGAAAATTTATAGCTTCCACAAATACGTAACATATACATCTTGCTTGCTTCCATCAAGCAATAACACTGGAGGTACTGTCAATAGATCATCTTTTGGAGTAACATCCACCATACACTTAGCAATTTCTAAGCGCTTTAATTTCTCAATAGAAAGATCAATGCAGAGGAACTTTCCTACTCTCATTGCTAACTAACTAATTCCTCTTCTTGACCAATAAAATCAGCAGTAAGTTAGTCATTTTTATCCACACTGGAATGAACTTTATACTTTTATTTAAATCACCTATGTCAACATTCCAAGATCGAACGATAAAAAGTTTACTCTGAATTATAACTGGATATGCATGCAGAATCCGGTCTTTGTCCTCAATGTTGTCAAAATAAAAGAAGAATACTTTGCAAGTCGATCTTATTTTAATATCTCAATATGGATTCCATGCCTTTCTCAAATGCGTGGTGATAGCGGTGTACGAAAGTTGCTTGTCGAGGAAATGGCCAATTATATAGCCGTTCCACTACCCATTTGCTGCTTCAAGAATGTCAGCTGTTGGTTTCATGGCTTTTCCCAAGAAAACAAGTTTTTTCGGAAGCGGTGATTAGGATCCGACGTTTCGTGGATTTGTCTCGAAAAGTGAAGACCATTTTCTTAGTCCAGAGGAAGGATTGGTGGAGTCTACAGG
The DNA here is from genome assembly GCA_030737875.1 of Allium sativum. NCBI lineage: Eukaryota > Viridiplantae > Streptophyta > Magnoliopsida > Asparagales > Amaryllidaceae > Allium > Allium sativum. The sequence continues at coordinate 65,986,105 of CM060911.1, read as the reverse complement.
GGTGGGCGATATACTAGACGGTGGTTGGATTGGGGTAGGAGGAGATTCATGAGGTGGTGGAGTAGGAGGCAGAGGTATGGCTTGAGGAAGAGGCATAAGATGGGAGTTGATTTAGGATGAAGAGAGGAGGCTAGAGAGATTCTCTTTTCAAATTTCACTTACATGAATTCATTTAAAATCCCAATAGAATGAAAGTCAATCAATCTCGAAATTTCATATTCATGGTATAAAGTTTTGTGTCAACAATATAAAGTGTAATGATCCAGAATTTTTAACCAATTTAAAATTGGAAATTTTATTACTCAATTTAAATTTAAATTTGAATTTGACATAAATATATATGGCTAAGTATATTTAATAATTTTGATAAGTTATATGATAAATTTTATTTGAATTTTAAATTTAACAGATGAGAATGGATATTTATAAGTTTGGATTTGTTAATACTATTTGTCATTCGATCAGATTTGTCAAACCATAACATGAATCAGTATCGTTAAAATTAAGTGTTGCCCCTAGATTTTATAGCATTTTAAGGGAATGCTACCAAAAGTTCACTTTCCCTCCATAAGACAAGTGTAAGGACACTTGTATTTTCGCATGTAAACTTAAATGCATGAATTCCACTTGACATCTCAGGTGTCACTCTCCCCTCGCTCCTCTTTCCCTATAAATACCACCCTTTCCTTCCACTTTTTCATTCATTCTCATTTCTCTTCTTTCTCTCTTCTTCTTAAAGCTTAAAGCCATCGTTTCCATGGCATAAATCTTCCTCTTTTCCACCACCACCTTGCCAAAGTTCGTCGTCATCCTCCTCCTCTTATAATAGAAAGAGAAGGGGATTAGTATATATTCCTATTATATATATTGGTGAAGAAGACAATGCGCCGAAATACTCTCCGACAGTTCGCTCAATTATGGTTAATGATGGTTGATGTTTTTTGTGATGGATGATTGATGCATAGTTTAGAACACACACACTATTAAGCGATAGTGTTATAACGCTTGTGCATAATTATGATTTATTTAATTATGTTGATGATGGTTGCTATGGATATTTATAATGGTTGTTGATGTTGTTTTGCACACACAATGACACAACAATTATGGTATCACATTGGTAATCGACAAATTTCCTTCGTAATTATAAGCATTATTATTATTTAAATTGAAGGTTAATAATTGGAAAAGACCATATGTATGAATTCATATATATTGATAAAGTTTCTTTAAACAAATAAATAAGTATCGAAACGTTCTAGGATGATAGAGATGATAGTGTCTAGGCTTGGTTTTGGAAATGTAGTCTCTTTCTCTCCCTCGCTATCCCTAACTAATCCGACGAATGAGATGGTTAATTTGAAGTTATCTGAATTTAAATATGAATTGGAATTTGATTTATTAAGTGAAAAAAAATGAATTTTGAACTCGAAATAAGTTGGAAAGTCAATGTAAATTACTTTAAGTGATTTTAAAAGGTTTTTATAAGTATATAATGGTTTTCTAAGGTATTTGAAGTATTGAAGAATAATGTTTATTTCGGTCAAAATAGAGCTTGTTGCTTAAAGCCAATTTGATGGAACCCAAACTTCCCCGTAATGGAAAGCCCGGATGGAAATAAGAACACGACAAATTAGAAGAATATTTCATTGCTTATTACAACAATTTACATCAGAGTACAAGGATATACAGAGTATGAACAAATAAAATCCATTTGATAAATATCAGAGATTTACAAATTTACAATGCAGTGGAAAATAATACAAAACACAACTGAAAGAGATACAAGGATACAGAGCTTTCCGAATATCATTCCAACTGTAAACCAGGACCCTGTGAATATAAATTTGCAGAACCAAAACTACTAGCTGCCCGTGTGGAAAATAAGGGCACCCAAAGTTTAGGTTAAAACAATAAACTCCAGGTCAGTCATGTAACTGGTGTGAGAACTAAAACAGTTATCAAATCTTTACTTTAAAAATAAAGTAAATCAAGGGACCACGCTGTATAACACGGATCGGGTTTCCTCTCAAGAATACAAGTGCATATAACAAATAGCGCAATGCTTTTTGGAAAAATGAAGCTATTATAAGACTCAGGTCCCATCACATAATGCAACGCAAGCCGGAGGATAGAATTTTACCTTATAATAGGCAAACATGCTTGGTACATTTAAAACAAATTATTTTGATACTATTATAGTGTAAAGTGTATGAAAAAAACTTCAAATATAAATCTATCAATCATAGACGGCATAGTATCCCATGCTACTATGTCGCCAATACTAGGCTCTACAATCAAAACCGAAATGTCACGTACTGGAAATTGGATTTCCGTCATGAGTCGAGGCAAGGGATCATCCTCGCCGACTTAGAGACACTGTAGCAAATACCTCAGGGTTCGGACGTTGGCAAATCCTTGGATCTTCAGGACCGGTCCACACACAGCGGATTGATTATACCTGAACACACGTTTCCTAGTCCTATCGGACCTATATCCATGGGCTCCGTAGAAACCGATATATCCGAGGCAACTTGCAATCCAACAACCACACAAGTAAAAGTATAAAAATTTCAGGGCTTGCAAAACCCTGACACCACCTATAGCTAGAAAGAAACGTCATGCACTCCCTACAGTCACGATCCCGTTTTTGACTCATACCGAGGTGTAAGGCTCGCGAATTAACGCTATACAGAAAGCTATGCCACATAGGCTGTGCTTTGATCATCAACCACAAGACTCTACTTTTCAACAGAAGCCTTGATCATTTGCCACTCAAGCATGCCACATAGGCAATTCACGCCATGCGAGTGATGTCTATCGATATATAACCTCTGAGCTCGTACATCTCAGAGAAGGGTGTTAAGCAAGAGAATAAATTCTCCGCCACCAAACAGATATATATTTAATAAAGATCAATCAACACAGAGTAAAATCCAATGTCAGACACACAGTCCATTTATAAGTTCGTCCCATGTCCAATATAGGAGAGAGCTCCTCGCACATCCGGTCGATCTCCAAGTACGTCTGGACGATCACCACTTATTATCTTGTCTTAGTTGTACGGCCCAATCAAGACATCAGTAATCATCCAAACGATGTGAAGACCTCCGGTCTTCAACCATCGTCTTCATCATCGACATATCGTCGAATCATTTACTCAGAATGGGTATAAACCTGGCATTTCCGAATAACTCGTGTATTTAATAAATAAGTGTTATAAAAACACAACAAAGGCCTCATTCCAATTCAGAATATTCTTTTATTCAAATATTCATATTCTTAGGGATATGTTCCCATTAATTTTATCAAATATAAATTCTTTAAAAATTATTCTTTAATCTTCCTTTGGATATCATTCAAACCATATTAAGGTTTTTCAAACTAGTTAGGATTAACGCACCTTACCGAAGTAATCATTTGTTCAATTTCCCAATCCTAACCTATTCATCCCATGGAGCAAAACTATTAATACTCCATGACTAATACCACGGTGTTATCGGTAAAATTAATTAGCATTTCCCATTCAAATCTAATTAAAGATTTAACTATCGCTTGGGCAAAACTAGTGATATCCATTCTCGATCAATTCCCAAATTTGATAATTTAAATTATCAATTCCCATTTCAATCTAATTAAACATTCACTAAAACTCCACTTAGTTTTGATCTTCCCAAAAATCAATATTAATGATTATTTAACTTTGGAAACACAAACATGCCACATCGATAATCTACACCGTACTATTGATTTCTGCCGATATATAACCTCTAAGCTCGTACGTCTCAGAGAAGGGTGTTAAGCAAGAGAATAAATTCTCCACCACAAAAAAGATATATATTTAGAAGAGATCAACCTTACAGTTCGAAATACAATGTTAGACATGTAATCCTGTTTTTAAATGGGTTAAAGAAAAAATGTCATTTAAAACACAGTTCACAATAAACCCAAATCCTCTTCCATAAAAATGGAATCTTCACGAAAAACAGATCAACATATAATCGATATCAATTTCCGTATCCGATTAATAATATAAATGGAATAACGACTAAGCCTTTTAAATTCCATATATATAAATATTAATAGTATTCCTCCACAAAAGCTCATTTCAATTATTATCAAATCGAATTCCATTCAATTCCAATTTAATATATTAAATTGGAAAATTTTACTTTGGAAAATTTTCGTTAAATCTTAATAAAAGGATTTATAAAATCCAAATCACATTTCACTGTAAATCGGTTAAAGAACAAATGTTGTTATGAACACAGTTCACAATAAACCCAATTCATATTCCATTTTCAATTCCAATTACATGTTAATTAATTGGTAGTTCTTCTTTAAATCTTAATTAAAAGATTTATTCTTTTCACACTGGGTTTAAGAACGGTGTCACTTAAAACACAATTCATGACAAACCCAAAATCCAATTCAATATTAAATACAAGGCTCTGAATAGAAATTATATCGGCTTATATTCAATATCAAATTCAAAAATCAACAAATATCATATTGGGAATAACGATATATATATATATATATATTCCTCCACAATATCCGTATAATCACGGAATCCAATATCAAAATATCCCGATGATAATTTTTATTCAAATCCATTCCAATTCATATATTGGAAATTTTGGTTATTTTTAAAACCATTTCAAATCCAATTTATTTATTTAAAAATATTGGATTTATAATTCTAGTTCATAACTAGTTCATTTCGATAAAAATATATTTTTATCTTTTCAAATATGAAATTTTCATCCTAATTCTTTCCAAAACATTTATTATGATTTAACACCAATTATTGATATTATTAATAATTTTATCAAGGCCCGTACAGTCGATTTCCATAAACGTCGTCGAACTGCACTTACAACGACCTTTTCCAATTTTGATTTGGACATAATTCCAAATCCAACCGTTAGATTTCAAATCCCTTATATTCGTTGGAAAGCTCTTTTCGATAATAACCCAACGGTTCTAGTTTTAGGAGAATTCGACAGTCGGATCTCTCGTAATGTCAATTCGAAGTCAATAGTCGAAATTTGCGATCTGCCGCGGCGCGGCGTGTTTTATTCAGGCCATTAAATATATATATATAATATATATATTATATATATTTCATCGATTTCCATTTAAAATGTATTTTATAAATCGTTTTAAATTCGTTTCAAAATGATTTCAACTTCATATCCAATTTCAAATCAAAATTCAATATTCCGTATCATTAATATATAAATGATAATATTTTCAAAACATTAGATTTTGAAATCACTTCATTTCGGTATTCATTATAAAAATGAATAAAATCGATATAAATATCGTCCACGTCAAGATGGTGTTAATCTAATCAACATGGCTTTATATATTTAAATATTTTCGTGTCCATCCCAAATCGGACATCAAAATCATATTTTGATACATTACTGAATATTATTTTAAAATATTCGTTATTTTAAAATATTCTATATTCGTCAATTCAAAACATTCGTTAATTTAAAAAATTCGTTCTTTCCGAAATTGAATCAGACACAGCCAATTGCCATATAATTTGATTTATATGGATTTCATGCACACATGTACACAACAATAATCAAACACAGTCAAGCATCATCCAAAGTGCATTACACAACTGCATAAGCGTTAAATATGAATAATCAACACTTATAATAGTCTATCAACCAATCGATTGACATACAACTAAATATTGGGATTAGTGTATGTCCAATATCATCCCAATACCCGTATGGGGTTTTCAGACAAAAAACACTGATTATTATTTGTGCAGTTGGGCGATGTGTAGAATATATCATCCCAATCAATATCAGTCAAATGTGTGTACATAAACAAATCGTCCGATTTGTAAATGATTATTTATTTTATTCATATACACGTTAAAAATTATATCTTTGACTATAAAATATTTATTCAACACATGAATATTATATATAATTCGTTTATTCAATAAAAATGATATTTTTATTGTTCACACATTTATTCAACACATGAATATTTTATTTACCATTTCACAATACAACCACAATCAATTTCTACAACACGATACAATTAAACAAGTCGTCCATGGTCTGTGGACGACGGTGTCGGGTGCTGCTAAGCACCGTTTGCATCCTAGTATATATTTTAACTAGAAAATAAAATTAAAGTGAGAAGTTCTTACCTTTGGGATCCACTCCTCCAATCTTTATTTCTGAATGGTTCGGATTTGGATTTTGATTCCAGTGCGTTGTGTTCCTCATCGTAATCCCGACATAATCTGTTTCACGCTGTTCATAGTAAGAATCACATTTTTAATATGATGTTTATATTAAAAATCACATTTCTATACCGCTACCTCATATATAAAAATCATATTTTTATAACGAGGTTATTTAAATAAAAATCGCATTTTTATTTTAATGTAATTCATATAAAAATCACATTTTTATAATATCACTTCATATATAAAAATCGAAATTTTATATATTTAAAAATTATATCTTTCTATACTTCTCCTTCAACATAAAAATCATATTTTCATATCGATGTCTACTTTAAAAATCAGACCTTTTCCCTTATAAAAATATAATCTTTCCTATTATAAAAATATAATCTTTTCGCTATAAGAATATAATCTTTTCTATTTATAAAAATACAATCTTTTCGCTATAAAAATATAATATTTTCTCTATAAAATCAAATATTTTTGTTTATACAAATCATTTCTATCACGCTACATGTAAATTAAAAATCACATTTTTAAAATAAACTATTATATGTGAAAACTGATTTTAAATAAAGAGTGAATTCAAAAAATTGAAATCACCTTTCTGACGAGATAGAGGGCTGTGGTGGGGACATAAGATGGCGCCGGTGGTGTATGGGGTCGGAGGTTTGGGTTTAAGGGGGCTAGGGCATGCGGGTTGGGGATTATCGAGGGGCGTCGGTTTTTCGTAGAGGGAGGAGGGCGGCGGGTCGCTGTTAGGGGCGACAGGTGGTGGGGTGAAGGTGGGGTAGGGCGCAACACGCGGTGGCAACGTGGGGAGGTGCGCGGTGGCGGCGCGTTAGGGCTAGGGGTTTTTCTTTTTTTTCGTTTTTTTAATTATCAGCGAAAGAGAAAGTGGGGGAGGGGGGAGGGTGTTATAAGGTTTTATAATAATTTAATTATATTATTTAATTCCTCCAAAGTTGACTTTAATTTCGACCTCCAATCGAGACCCAACAACTGTCGCCTCTAGCTAATTACCCCCATTCCGAACACAATGCGATATGTTTCGTAACCCGATACGGCTATTACGGTCAGTTTTTCTTTAAATTACAATATAAATCATTATTATGAATTTTAAACGAACATTTCAATTTACCGAAGCCACATATTGACTCCAAAAATTCTCGAAAAATAAATCTAGCTATGTTTTGACGATACGGTCCTAACAAAATTAATTTCGTCGAATTTGGAGACCATTTGAAAAACGGTCGTTTTCGAGTCGATTAAATTCAAACTAAAATTACCAAATGCGTTTAAATTCACCGCGCTCAAATATTGATTCCGAAAATTATGAAAATTGGAATCTAGTAATAACTTAACATTCCGGATCCAACAAAAGTGGTCTCGTCAAAAACGGAGGTCGTTTGCAAAATCTCTGTTTTTAAGAGCTATATTTCCATAGCGGTTATTCTGAATTTTCAACTGGACATAACTTTTTATTCCCGCTATGAAATCAGGATTTTTCAGATTCTTTGGAAAGATATTTTCGAAAAGATTCAAATATATCTTGTTTTACTAAAATCCGGTTTATTTTGAATCTTGTACATCCATTTGAAATTTGAAATCGAATTTTCAAACTACTGCGCCATTTTCAATTCCTTTTATAATTAAAATAAATATTTATATTCTAACTTCGATTTAAATAAATATATACATTCTAATTCTATTCAAAATAATTTTCTAGTCATTATTATTTAAAATTAACCATTTTAAATATTCAAAATTCATTAAAATTGCCAAAAAAGGTTCTGATTTTTCGGGTTGTTACAATCTCCCTCCCTTAAAATCTTTTCGTCCTCGAAAAGGAACAGAGTTGAAAGTTGTTTTACTAATCAAGTCATTTTTCAGTTTAGCTTTCATTCTTCAACTTTTCAGTTTCTAAGAATTTTCCAATTCTTCAAAAATTTGGCTAACACCCTAAATTTTTGAAAAATTTCGCCATAACCTCCTTTGTATGGGGAGACATTTAAAACCGCAAATTGCTACGCAGGGCCCTCACCAATACAAAAGAAAAAAAGAGAATGCCAAGCGGCTAGCCTTAGGCTTATAAACTCCTTAAAAGCAAAAGAAAATGCCAAGCGGCCAGCCTTAGGATCATTAACTCTTTAAAAGCAAAAGAAAATGCCAAGCGGCCAACCTTAGGCTCATATACTCTTTAAAAGAAAAAGAAAATGCCAAGCGACCAGCCTTAGGCTCATAAACTCTTTAAAAGCAAAAGAAAATTAGTAAACACGTACCTATTTGTCGGGCATACAATTTTATTCCTCTTCTTAGTTTCCCTGTTATGACCTGTTCACTATATACATGTATGCAGTTCCTAAACAATTTCCAATTCAGCTCATATGTGATTCAATTTGACTAAATCCACCTTACATTATCATATTGGTTTAATTAGTTATCCTTCCAATATTTTTATTAGTTACACTAATAGTCGAACAACATAACTAGCAATCAATTTGTGAGTTAGCTTTTCAAACATATATTTTTAATATATATAGTCAAGAATCATATTTTTGATGTCATATCACAAAAATATATTCTAACTATATTTTGGTTCTAACACCAGTCAATTGGAAATATATAGATATCCTACCTTCGAAACTCAAACATAAATACTGATGATGACATGTCAATCATCAGTATCATCTCCGGGCGACTAGAGTGCGATTATATATATCTAGTATGGCTTCGAATACCCGCTAGCTAGGCATATATTCAAAATCTTCATATACTCGATTGTCCAAATCAATTTAAAATAAAATATTCAAATATGTATAATATGATTTAAATTTTCAAAACAAAATTTATTTCATTTTTATTTTGAAAATAATACTCTTCACACTCGTTCTAGGATACTATTGATCCCATCTCCAACTAGTCATTCTCATTGGATATTACTAATCCAATCTCTAATGAATTTTTTCGTTTGGTTCTAATGTGTCTTGTTCTCGAGCTCTGATACCAACTGACAGGACCAAAACTTCCCCGTAAAGAAAAGCGTGGATCGAATTGGGAACACGACAAATCAGAAGAACATTTCATTGCCTATTACAACAATTTACATCAGAGTATAAGAATATACAGAGTATGAACAAATAAAATACATTTGATAAATACCAGAGATTTACAAATTTACAATGCAGCGGAAAATAATACAAAACACAACTGAAAGAGATACACGGATACAGAGCTTTCCGAATATCATTCCAGCTGTAAACCAGGATCCTGTGAATATAAATCTGCAAAACCAAAACTACTAACTGCCCGTGTGGAAAATTGGGGCACCCAGAGTTTAGGTTAAAAAAATAAACTCCAGGTCAGTCATATGACTGGTGTGAGAACTAAACCAGCTATTCAATCTTTACTTTAAAAATAAAGTAAATCAAGGGACCACGTCCTATAACACGGAACGGGTTTCCTCCCAAGAATACCAGTGCATATAAAACATAGCGCAATGCTTTTTGGAAAAATGAAGCTATTATAAGACTCGGGTCCCATCACACAATGCAACGCAAGCCGAAGGATAGAGTTTTACCTTATAATAGCCAAACATGCTTAGTATGTTTATAACAAATCATTTTGATACTATTATAGTGTAAAGTGTATGAAAACAACTTCAAATATAAATGTATCAATCATAGATGGCATAGTATCCCATGCTACTATGTCGCCAATACTAGGCCCAACAATCAAAACAGAAATGTCACGTATTGGAAATTGGATTTCCATCACGAGTCGAGGCAAGGGATCATCCTCGTCGGCTTCGAGACACTCTAGCAAATGCCTCAGGGTTCGGACGCTGGCGAACCCTTGGATCTTCAGGGCCGGTCCACACACAGCGGATTAATTATACCTGAACACACATTTCCCGGTCCTATCGGACCTATATCCATCGGCTCCGTAGAAACCGATATATCCGAGGCGCCTTGCAATCCAACAACCACAAAGGTAAAAATATAAAAATGTCAGGTCTCGTAAAACCCTAACACCACCCATAGCTAGAAAGAAACGTCATGCACTCCCTGCAGTCAAGATCATGTTTTTGACTCATACCGAGGTTTGAGGGTCGCAAATTAACACTATACACAAAGCTATGCCACACAGGTCGTGCTTTGATCATCAACCACAAGAACCTGCTTTCAACAGAAGCCTTGATCATTTGCCACTCAGGCATGCCACATAGGCAATTCAAGCCATGCGACTGATGTCTATCGATATATAACCTCTGAGCTAGTACGTCTCAGAGAAGGGTGTTGAGAAAGAGAATAAATTATCCGCCACCAAACAGATATATGTTAAACAAAGATTAATCAACACAGAGTAAAATCCAATGTCAGACACACAGTCCATTTACAAGTTCGTTCTGGGTCTGAACGAAACCAGAGGTACTTTATTCCTCGTTCTGTGTCCAATACAGGAGGGGGTCCTCGCATATCCGGTCGATCTCCAAGTACGTCTGGATGATCACCACTTATTACCTTGTCTTGGGTGTACGGCCCAATCAAGACACAATAATCATCCAAATGATGTGAAGACCTCCGGTCTTCAACCATCGTCTTCATCGTCGACATATTTTCGAATCAGTTATTCAAAAAGGGTATAAACCTGGCCTTTCTGAACAACTCGCGTATATAATAAATAAATGTTATAAAAACACAACATACGCCTCATTCCAATTCAGAATATTCTTTTATTCAAATATTCACGTTCTTAGGGATATGTTCCCATTAACTTTATCAAAGATAAATTCTTTGAAATTTATTCTTTAATCTTCCTTTGGATATAATTCAAACCATATTAAGGTTTTCCAAACTAGTGGGGATTAACGTGCCTTACCGAAATTATCATTTATTTAATTTCCCAATCCCAACCTATTCATACCATGGAGCAAAACTGGTAATACTCCATAACTAACACCATGGTGTTATCGGTAAAATTAATTACCATTTCTCGTTCAAATCTAATTAAAGATTTAACTATCGCTTGGTTTAAAACTGGTGATACTCCATTCTCGATCAATTCCCAAATTTGATAATTTAAATTATCAATTCCCATTTCAATCTAAATAAAGATTCATTAAAACTCCACTTAGTTTTAATCTTCCCAAAAATCAATATTAATGATTATTTAACTTTGGAAACACAAACATGATGCATCGACAATCTACACCATACTATTGATTTCTGCCGATATATAACCTCTAAGCTCATACGTCTCAGAGATGGGTGTTAAGCAAGAGAATAAATTCTCCGCCACCAAATAGCTATTTATTTAGCAGGGATCAACCATACAGTTCGAAATACAATGTTAGACATGTAATCCTGTCTTTAACTAGGTTAAAGAACCAATGTCATTTAAAAAACGGTTCACAATAAACCCAAATCCTCTTTCATAAAAATGAAATATTCATGGAAAACAGATCAATATATAGTCAATGTCAATTTACGTATCCGAATAATAATATAAATGAAATAATGACTAAGCCTTTTAAATTCCATATATATTAATAGTCTTCCTCCACAGAAGCTCATTTCGATTATTATCAAATCGAATTACATTCAATTCCAATTTAATATATTAAATTGGAAAACTTTACTTTGGAAAATTTCCGTTAAATCTTAATAAAAAGATTTATAAATTCCAAATCACATTTCACTATAAATCGGGTTAAAGAACGAATCTCATTAAAAACACAGTTCACAATAAATCCAATTCACATTCCATTTTCAATTCCAATTAAATGTTAATTAATTGGTAATTCTTCTTTAAATCTTAATTATAAGATTTATTCTTTTCACGCTGGGTTTAAGAACGGTGTCATTTAAAACACAGTTCACGACAAACCTAAAATCCAATTCAATATTAAATACAAGGCTCTGAATAGAAATTATACCGGCTTATGTTCAATATCAAATTCGAAAATCAACAAATATCGTATTGGGAATAACGATATATATATATATCTTCCAAATTCCTCCACAATATCCGTATAATCACGGAATCTAATATCGAAATATTCCGATGTTAATTTCGATTCAAATCTGTTCCAATTCATATATTAAAATTCTGGTTATTTTTAAAACCATTTCAAATCCAATTTATTTATTTAAAAATATTGGATTTACAATTCTAGTTCATTACTAGTTCATTTCGATAAAAATATATTTTTATCTTTACAAATATGAAAATTTTCATCCCAATTCTTTCCAAATCATTTATTATGATTTTACACCAATTATTGATATTTTTAATAATTTTATCAAGGCCAGTACATTCGATTTCGATAGACGGTCATCGAACTGCACTTACAACGACCTTTTCCAATTTTGATTTGGACACAGTTCCAAATCCAACCACTAGATTTCAAATCCCTTATATTCTTTAGAAAGCTATTTTCGATACGAATCCAACGGTTCTTGGTTTAGGAGAATCCGACAGTTGGATCACCCTTAATGTCAATTCAAAGTCATTGGTCGAAATTCACGAACTACCGTGGTGCGGTGCCTTCTATTCAGGCCATTAAATATAATATATATATATTATGTATATTTCATCGATTTCCATTTAAAACGTATTTTATAAATCATTTTAAATTCATTTTCAAAACGATTTCAACTTCATATCCAATTTCAAATCAAAATTAAATATTCCGTATCATTAATATATAAATGATAATATTTTCAAAACATTAGATTTTGAAATCACTTCATTTCGGTATTCATTATAAAAATGAATAAAAACGGTATAAATATCGTTCACATCAAGATGGCGTTAATCTAATCAACACGACTTTATATATTTAAATATTTTCGTGCCCATCCCAAATCGGACATCAAAATCATATTTTGATCCATTACTGAATACTATTTTAAAATATTCGTTATTTTAAAATATTCAATATTCATCAATTCAAAACATTTGTTAATTAAACACAACCAATTACCATATAATTTTATTTTTATGGATTTCATACACACATGTACATGACAATAATCAAACATAGTCAACCATCATCTAGAGTGCATTACACAACTGCATAAGCGTTAAATATGAGTAATCGACGCTTAAACAGCCTGTCAACCAATCGATTGACATACAACTAAATATTGGGATTAGTGTATGTCCAATATTATCCCAATACCCGTGTGGGGTTTTCAAACAACAAACACTGATTATTATTTGTGCAGTTGGGCGATGTGTAAAATATATCGTCCCAATCAATATCAGTCAAATGTGTGTACATAAACAAATCATCCGATTTGTAAATGATTATTTATTTTATTCATATACACGCTAATTTTTTTATCTTTGACTATAAAATATTTATTCAACACATGAATATTTTATATAATTCGTTTATTCAATAAAAATGATATTTTTATTGTTCATACATTTTATTCAACACATGATTATTTTATTTACCATTTCACAATACAATCAGAATCAATTTCTACAACACGACACAATCAAACAAGTCGTCCATGGTCTGTGGACGATGGTGTCGGGTGCTGCTAAGCACCGTCTGCATCCTAGGATATATTTTAACTAGAAAATAAAATTAAATGCAAAGTTCTCACCTTTGGGATCCACTCCTCCATTCTTTATTTCTGAACGGTTTGTATTTGGATTTTGATTCCAGTGCATTGTGTTCCTCACTGTAATCCCAACGTAATTTGTTTAACGCTGTTCATAGTAAAAATCACATTTTTAATATGATGTTTATATCAAAAATTACATTTCTATACCGCTACCTCGTATATAAAAATAATATTTTTATAACGAGGTTATTTAAATAAAAATCGCATTTTTATTTTAATGTAATTCATAAAAAAACACATTTTTATAATATCACTTCATATATAAAAATCGATTTTTTATATATTTAAAAATCGTACCTTTCTATACTTCTCCTTCAACATAAAAATCATATTTTTATATCGATGTCTACTTTAAAAATCAAACCTTTTCCCTTATAAAAATATAATCTTTTCTGTTATAAAAATATAATCTTTTTTATTTATAAAAATGCAATCTTTATGCTATAAAAATATAATATTTTCTATATAAAAATGAAATCTTTTTGTTTATACAAATCATTTCTATCACGCTACATGTAAATTAGAAATCACATTTTAAAAATAAATTTAAAAAATCAAAATCACCTTTCTGATGAGCTGGAGGGCTGCGGTGGGGACATTAGATGGCGCCCACGGTGTATGGGGTCAGCGGTTTGGGTTTCAAGGCACTAGGGCACGCGGGTTGGGGATTAACAAGGGGCGTTGGTTTTTGGCAGAGGAAGGAGGGCGGCGGGTCATTGGTGGGGGCGGCAGGTGGTGGGGCGAAGGTGGGGTAGGGCGCGACGCCCGGTGGCAAAGTGGGGAGGTGGGCGGCGGCGCGTTAGGGCTAGGGGTTTTTCGTTTTTTTCATTTCTGTAATTGTCGGGGAAAGAGAAATGGGGGGGGGGGAGGGGTTATAAGGGTTTGTAATAATTTAATTATATTATTTAATTCCTCCAAAGTTGACTTTTAATTTCGACCTCCAAGACCTAACGACTGTCGCACCTAGCTAATTACCCCCGTTCCCCATTCCGAACACAATGAAATATGTATCGTAACCCGATTCGGCTGCTACGGCCAGTTTTTGTTTAAACTACAATATAAATCATTATATTGAAATTTAAACGAACATTTCAATTTACCGGAGCCACATACCGACTTCAAAAATTCCCGAAAAATAAATCAAGCTATGTTTTGACGATACAGTCCTAACAAAACTAATTTCGTCGAATTTGGAGACCGTTTGAAAAACGGTCATTTTCCAGTCGATTATATTCAAACTAAAATGACCAAACGCGTTTAAATTCACCATGCTCACATATTGATTCCAAGAATTATGAAAATTGGAATCCAGCAATAACTTGACATTCCGGATCCAATAAAATTGGTCTCGTCGAAAACGGAGGTCGTTTGCAAAATCTCTGTTTTTAAGGGCTATATTTCCATAGCGACTATTCTAAATTTTCAACTGGACATAACTTTTTATTCCCGCTATAAAATCTGGATTTTTCTGATTCGTTGGAAATATATTTTCGAACAGATTCAAATATTTCCGGGTTCACTAAAATCTGATTTATTTTGAATCTTGTACAATCATTTGAAATTTGAAATCAAATTTTCAGAATACCGTGCCATTTTCAATTCCTTTTATAATTAAAATAAGTATTTATATTCTAACTTCGATTTAAATAAATATATACATTCTACTTCTATTCAAAAAAAATTCTAGTCGTTATTATTTAAAATATATCATTTAAATATTAAAAATTCATTAAAATTGCCAAAATAAAAAAAACTTAAATTGGTTTTGATTTTCCGGGTTGTTACACAATTCGCATTTTTTAGGTACAAACTTTGAACGCTTATAACTTTTGCAATCTAAATTGGATTTCCATGAAATGAAAAATGTTTGATTTCCATTAACAGGAACTTTCAAATGAGTGAAAGCAGATTTTAATTTCGAGTTATAATTTTCAAGTTATGTTTAAAACCGTTTTGGAAAGGTCCCCGAAGAGCAGTTGTCGACCATAACATGTTTTAAATATATGGATTTTTTTTGTAAAATCATTAAAAATTATGTAAAAGTGTTTTGAATTTTAAAGTTTAAGTTTTTGCTAAGATAAACAATATTTTGATCAAAATAGTTAAGACAACTTTTATGTGTAACACTTTTGTAATACTTTGGAAAACACTATTGTAATGCTTTCATCGAAAACAATCTATTTTGAAGTTTTTAACCTGCAAACTATTTTCTGAACTATAAGTAATCATTTGTAAATGATTGGTGGAATGTTTTCAAAGATTTAAAAGCATTGAAAATGATTTATATGGAAATTAAAATGATTTATTTGATATTAAAATGGGTTTCCCAATTTTAAATAATTGGAGATAAATCTTCAGATGTTTGATATTAATTCAGTAGATGATGACTCTTACTATTTGAGCAATTTAAAAGGTAGTTCACTGTTATTCCGCTTATAGTGTGAGTTGGATACGGAGATTAATATTGAGTATAAGTTGATGATATTTCTATCTAGATCTAATGTCAAAGAGTTGGATAAATCTTTTAATTAAGATACGAGTTTCATAATTTGATTGAGATAAGTTGGATAGAAATAATCTTCGTATATTTGATATGAAATTCTGTGGTTTAAACGTATACTATTTGAGTAATTTGGAAGATATTATTATTATATCGTTATTCCACTTATAGTATTCGGTGATTATGAGAATTGATATCAAATATAAGTAGATAAAATTTCTATGTAACTTATGTTCAATATCGATTGATTTGGGCTTTCTCGTGAATTATATATTCAATAATATCCTCCTGAAACCCAATGAGATTGAGTTATGTAAATCATATTGTAATTTAGGGATTTATTCAAATCTTTGATTTGACTAAATTAAAAATAAGGAATTTGGAATGAAGTATAATCTGTTAGTTAAGATTACAGATTAGAATGTTGTGAAGCTGATTGAATTGGAAACTATGGTTGAAATCTAGGGTAAGGATTCTCTAAGGAAACCGGGTTTCTGATAACGAGTTATCAAATGGAAATTAATCAAGGTTTTATGGATAAATTATCTTTGATTTAAAGGTGTGTTTTAAAGGAGAAATGTTAAATATGGATTTTGTTATTATTTGATGATTGATTTAAAAATATTTAATATAACAAATCCAAGATGGAAGAAGATTTGTTTGAAAGCATGTGTTCTGTAATTGTGTTTTTGAAATTGCGCTTATTATTTGGAAAGACCGGGATCGAATGTATGTCTGAAAACCATTCCAAGTAATAATACGACGTTGTGGAGCAGTTGAAGATATTGAAGACGACATTGAAGGCTGAGACCCTTCATATCGTAAGGACGAATTTCTTAATGTCTGAATGGTTGGCTCCCATTCGCAGATGGATTTTTTATCAGCTAGGTGGCAAGAAGCCCGAACGTTGTGAAAGAATTCTGGATTGTGGTTTCGTTCTGACCTAGGATGGATTTGTATGGATTGTTTGTCTGACATTGTAATTGACTGCGTAGCACTGATCTCTGTTAAATGTATATCTGCTTGGTGGCGGAGAATTTATTCACTTACTTAACACCCTTCTCTAAGACATATGAGCTTAGAGGTTATATATTGATAGAAATAAGTGACGCGTTGTGAATGGACAATGTGGCATACTAAAGTTATGTGATGAGCTATGGATGATCAAAGCATGGATTATATAAGCGTAGCTTTATGTATATCATAATCTCGGCAAGCCTCACACCCCGGTAAATGGCCAAAAAAGGAAGAAATGCGGTAGGGTTATGGGTTTTTGTCTTCTTCTAGATATAAGGTGTACTATGGTATGGATCCTAGGTACTAACCTATGTGGTAAACACATTTGTTTTTGTGGTTGTTGTTGGCGCGCGCTCGAAAAGGTCAGTAATAGCCAGGAGATGACATACGCAGGCGTACTGTAAGTTACCTAGTTACAGAGGTAACCCAACCTTGTATTGGAATGTGGAGCATCACTGTTAATCCTCGAGTATCCCTCTAGAGATGTTCAAAATTAGGTTCGGAAGGAAGCTCCTTTGCCCGGTCATTGTTGGAAACCCAATCTCCGCAACGAGCCCGTACAATTTTAGTTGTATACCATACCTCAATATAGTATATGGTACCTATGCTGGCTAAGATTGATACATTTATTTTCGAAAGGATTTTTCACACTATATTATAGTATTGAAAGAGGATTTCACGTACCAAAGGCATTTTTGATTGCATAAGGAGAAAACTCGCCCATGTGTGCATTTGCATTGTGTGTGTGCCGCGAGGCCTTATGCTAGTTTTATTTTTCTAAAGTCATCGCAAATTTCTATGCATGGGAATTCACATGGAGTAAACCCGCTCCACGTTAGCGGCATGGTGCTGTGAACTACCTAACTTTAAAATAAACCCTAAAAACAATTGTTTTGAGCTCTCACACCATTCTCATGACTGATCTGGAGTTTATTGTTCCAACACCTAAACTCCGGGTGCCCATAATTTTTTACACGGGCAGCCTAGTAGTTTGGTTCGCAGATTTATCCTTGGAGTTGGTTGGAGCAGGATTCTGGTGTTAGCCGGAGCTATTATATCCTGGAGCATGCATAATCTTCCACTGAGTTTAGTATCTTATCCGATGGGTAATCGATGTACTATGTTGTATCTCTCGTAACTCTGATGCAATATTATTGTAATGATAATGGAAAAGTTCTTTTGATTTTGTGCAAATCTGTAAGTACCGCTAAAAATTCGTCTTTATGAACGGTTTAAATTGGTTTAATTACCGGCGAAAACCGGACAAAAAGCCGGGTCGTTACATTTGGTATCAGAGCTTTGGTTTATAAAAAACTATGGGGTACGACATATTTGAACAAAAGGATAGGACTCATTAGAGTGATAATATCTCATTAGAGATAGGGTTAGTAATACTCTGGAATGAGATTTTGGAGTATTATATTTGAGAGAGCGTATTTCAAATATGAAGTGATTTTTGAAAAGTTATAAATATATTTTGAAATTAAATGGTTAATTATAACCTGGATAATTAATCAAACAACTAAAGTTAAGTTACATTTTCTGATTATAATTACACATAAAATACTTCTTATGGCATGGTAATTAAGCCCCTTCCATTGATCAGGAAAATGATCCGAGTACAAATGCCATTTGGATTTAATTTCACTATCGGGTAACATTTCAAAATATTGATAAGATTAAAATGTATCAACCGTTAAGGGATAAACTTGGGTCAAATTTATTAAGATAATTCTCCTTTAAAGAAATTAATCAATATGGTTCGAAATCAAAATAAATTATAAACATTTGAGTATTTTATTCGATGTTGAGGTTGGACTATCAAGTATAAGAAGATTTTGAATATACGCCTAGTTAACATATATACGAAGTCTTAAGTATGCTAGATAGATATGGAATCACACTCGAGTCACTTAAAGATGATTTTTTTGATGAATGCAGCATGATTAGTATGTATATTCGAGTTTCAAAAGTGGGATGACTATATGATTCCGATTAAAACATCGATATATACTTAAACCATTTTAGATAAGTGTTTGAAAATGTTTGGTAATTGATATGAATTCGAATAAATAAGCGAGATCTTGATATTTTGACGGAGTTATAAGAATTATACCGGGTAAACCTGTAATGAGGATAAGCCAGTAAAGAGTATATGAGAAAGTGCATTTGTGATATATATATATAGGTTTTGAAAGATATATAGTTTGAAAACTCAAATTAAAATTTTGAGTAATAATCGGCAGTTACATGGAAATTGATTTTGAAAGGACATATTTTGAATACAAAGGAGCAAAATCATTGAAAATATTAGGGAATTTAAAACTTGAGCAAGGACATCTTGTGATTGGAATTTCTTAGTTGATCAAAAGACGTTTATGTAAAGTTATAATTTACATAAGCAATCCAAGTGTAGAAAAGTAATTCGGGAAACAATTTAAAGGCTAAGTTGGAATTAATCAATCAGAATGTTTGACAATTAGTCCTCCCCAATTAATTAAATTTAAAATGCAAATATCCTGAGAATTCAATATGACGAGAAGGTATTTGACGATATTTTGGTTAAGGACTGCATTGGTTAAAGTTATTTCTCTAAAGTTTGAAGGAAATAAGTTTTGTAACCTTGAATTTGGAATAAATAATGAGGATAACCAAACTTAAATAATATAAGGAATTAAAATACGGACTTATCGGCGATTTTGGACAGTCGATAAATTCTAAAGTATATTGCAGTCAAAAAAGGAACTGTTTAAGTAAGCATGAATACCTTATGAATTAAGTTTCAAAATTTTATTGAAGGATATTTGGAAAGCAGGAATAAAGAAATTACCTAAACTGAAACGTTTAGACAAGCTGAGTTCTTAGATGATCAAGTTTTACGTATAAAGAATAATAGTAATTTGGGGAACCGAAAGGGACTAAGTTTCTTAACCATTGAATTTGGAAGATAAGATCTAAGATAATAAATTTATAACTCTAACTTTTTTGGAGTCCGCAAATGGTTAAGTATAAGTAATTGGTCCAGTAAACGGTGAATCAAATATAAAGGGTAACTGAAAGTTATCATTTGAGGACATGGTAGAAATTGTAAAACGCTGAAATTTTAATGACATTAAAGTGGATAAATTAAATAATAATTAATTTAATATTCAAAATTAAGGGAAACGGACTGCGCCATTGCGGCCGTCTCGAAATTCTGGTCAAGATAAACACATGGTTTGCGAAAAATGGATGACATATGAAGAAGTTATGGATGGTAGAAGTGTGGCGGAAAAGCAGGAATTCCTGGCGAAATTGACAAGTGCGCCAATGTATTTTTACACTGGCGCACCTGTAAAGTGTGCCCATGTATGTTTATGGGCATCCGGACCCAATTGGGTGTTGGCCCATGGCCCGATTCACCCTAGGGCTGAGGTGGCATCCAAATTCTGTGACCTAGCAGCTATAAATATACCTCAATTCCATTGTTTTTTTACAAATAAACAATGGCGGCCAAACTCTACTGGAGTGCGAACTAAGACGGAACCGTTTTCTTTAAACATCAATTTTGCAAATCAAATTCTGAGATTCAATCATAGAATCAACACCAACTTATTTTCTATCATCTTAGCAATCCAATCACAATGAGTTGGTTATTTTTAAGTTTAAATAAATAAAAGTAAATTATGAAAGACTGTGATTTGGATATATGTAAACCATGAATCTATGCTATTATCATATCTTATGCTATGTCATGATAGATCTATTTCTTTAGATCCAATTCAATTGTGATTATTCTGCTATGTCATGATAGATCTATTTCTTTAGATCCAATTCAATTGTGATTATTCAATTGTGTTATGATAGATCT
Organism: Allium sativum; assembly: GCA_030737875.1. Classification (NCBI taxonomy): domain Eukaryota; kingdom Viridiplantae; phylum Streptophyta; class Magnoliopsida; order Asparagales; family Amaryllidaceae; genus Allium; species Allium sativum. Next base: position 65,964,869 of record CM060911.1, on the reverse strand, counting down.
ATTTCTTTTGATCCAATTCAATTGTGATTATTCTGCTATGTCATAATAGATCTATTTCTCTAGATCCAATTCAATTGTGATTATTCTATTCTGTTATGATAGAACTATTTCTTTCGATCCAATTCAATTGTGATTATTCTGCTATGTCATAATAGATCTATTTCTTTAGATCCAATTCAATTGTGATTATTCTATTATGTCATGATAGATCTATTTCTCTAGATCCAATTCATTGTGATTATTCTACTATGTTATTATTGCGGATCTTGGTTTGTAACTATATTGTGGTTAAAATAAATCCGTTAATTTGGACAGTTATATCATTGGATAGATTTAATCATTTATATAAATCATGAACATATGTCACCTTGAATTGGTTAGGATTAGATCTAAATCTTTATTTTAATTGTAACTTCTATTACATGCTATGATGTGGATTTGTGTAGATCTATTTCTAAACTAGTAGATCTAATTTATGTGGACATTGAAACTGTTAGTCAGATCTAGATTATCATCTTGTGTTTATCATGTTAGATCTAAACCAATTGGACATCTAAAATGCTAATTTAGATCTCACTATGCTTATGAAGATATCATAATTATGTTAGAAATAATCGACTGCTACAAGTTCACTAGTTTTATGTCACCTTGTTATGATGTTAATTACATGTCCACGATAGTATATATGTTCACCTTATCACCATATTAGTTTATTTTTAAGCCAAGTTATGTTAAATGATCACTTTGGTTATATTCCCATTATTTTCCCTATTAACGTTTATGACTAGGCTATTGTCTAGCCTAGGCATGCCTCTAATTTATGAGTGTGCTATTTAGGGAACGGGGGAAAAAGGGTTAATATTGGCATAATTTGAATATGAACATTTTGGACATATAATTCAAATTATTGGAATGGGCATTAACATCTATAAAAGGGAAAGGTTTAATTAATTGATTAATTAATAAAAAATGGAATGTTTAGTAATTACAATTAGAAATTGTACTTATGACACGAGGTTAGGTTGCATTAGTGGTGGAAGTCTGCCCTAACCCGACTGGCATATCCAGCAGCCACTAATGTTGAACCTAATGTAGGAGTTTTAAGTACGTAAATACGAATTGGGTTATAACACAAGGTTAGGCCCAACTGCGGAATAAGTCCGCCCAGACCCGACCGGCATATCCAACATCTACATGTTGTAGGCCTAATGTTGGAAGTCAAGCCCATTATAAACCATAAATAGACATGGTAATAAATTGTACTACTTAACCTAAGTTAGTCCATAGGGATAGTATGAACTTAAATTTAAGTTGGGGGTTAAGTAAACTTGATTAAACAAAAAGGGGTGGGTTAAGTAAATCTGAGGGGGTGGGTAATATTTACATATAGGCCCACAAACTTAACCTGATAAAGTTATGTAATTAAAGATACCTTTTAGGGTAAGCATAACTTGTAGAAATGATAGGTTTATGTATTAAAGACACCTATAGGTAAGCATAACCGGTTGGAAGATTGGGGGTTATGTATTAAAGATACTTATAGGTAAGAATAACCGGTAGAAAGATTAGGGTTACATAAACACCTTTTAGGCTAAATATAACCTGTGGGAAAACCTAGTGGGGGATACAAGACAAGAGGGAGAGCTTGTACCATATTGTGTGGGACACATTTCAGTCAGTAACCCGGAGTAGGTATCAAACAAAGTACTCCGTGCTAGGCGGAGAAGGGGCACGCTTACTGACTGATTGTAAGAGATTGAAACGTGGAGGCTGTGTTGGCGGTGCGTTCCAACGGGGTCATGTGCATGCATGACTCCGCATGCTAGGGAAGATAAGACGATGTGACATCAGTAGATATGGTTGTGCACATCCGAAAAATGAAGGGTTGCCACCTTAGGGAGTGATACACCCTACTGTGGGGCTAGCACAGGGTATCTACGAGGGTTATGGAGCCGATCGATCAGGGTAGTAGTTAGGATACATTTGGACATATACCTAAGTCTACCAGTTTATAGTTGAAGGTATCATCTCTTTTTGGATATACTAGTAATAGTGCAGATTAATCATTAGAAGCACATACACCTTATCCTGTCCACCTTGTCACACCTGCTATTTATGTAGTGATCTCTCTTATCCACTTTATATGCTTATCATGTTACTTTTATTTATTTACTGGCTAAAAGTAACTAGACTCGCCAGACTTTATGTATGACCCTTTTTGTTTCTCCTTCTTCCGTTCCCCCCCGGTTCTTAGAGAGGAAACACTCAGACTTGACCGTGATTCTGCTTATTTTGCTTGAGCTGCTGATATGTATGGCTCAAGCTCCTATCCTTATTGCTACGGATATTTTTTGCTCTTGGGGAATTTAATTTCATTTATGTACTCTGATATTTCTGAAGTACAAGACAGTGGTTTTTATGTTGTAATGGGCTTTTAAATTTCAGACAAATGATGTTTTGGACCACAATATCTTATGATTAATAAAGTTGTTTTATTGCGCTGCAAAATTTTATATTTGTCTTGTAATATTCTATATTTGTTTACCTAAAACGCTTCAGGAAACTTAATGCATTCCCTTAGTGAGTGACATTAACGAACGTGGGGTGTCACACTTGGTATCAGAGACGAAGGTTACCAAATTAGATAAAAGTTTTTGAAAATTATTTTTTCAAAAAGGTTTTAAAAGAAAATATCTTCAAAAAGAAAAGTTTGTTTTGAAAAGCATTCCCCAAAAATCCATATGTAATACCCTTCGGTCCTTTGTCTAAATCTCTTTACTTTTCTTTTTAGCATGTCTGGGGAACCAAATATTCCCGAGGGCATTCAAGTACCAGATTGGTTCCGTAGGTATCTTAAGGCTACGACACCAAACGGGAGCCAAGGAGGCATCCCTCCCCGAGCTGCACTTGTTGTTCCTCCTCCGTCGAGAGTAGATAATTTCTCTAAAAAGAAATTATGGCCCAAGAAAGAACAATAGCAGCAAGAAACGGGCGAAAATAACAACAAAGCTCAAGGCAAAAAGAAATGTCATGGTTGTGGTAACATGGGTCATTTGGTCAAAGATTGCCGAAAAAGAAAGAACGCTTTCTTCAATTGTGGCGAAGATGGGCACTATACGAGGGAATGCCCGAAGAAACAAAGACAGGAACAAAGGGCAGGATCTTCTGAAGGACATGCATATGTTCTCGTGGTCAGTGTATCGGGGAGAGGTAGTAATGTTTCCGCTAAATGTTTTATTTCCCCTTTTCAATTATCCGGTTTAGAACCCTTTTTGATTCTAGCACTTCGCATTCATTTATATCTAGTTCTGTGGTTGAATCTCTGCACTTAGATACTAGTATGGATATCAGTGTTAGGCGTCGAGTTTGGGTGCGACTCATATGTGCTTGGGTTTATGGGCTATGGGTTGATTCTAGGAATAGATTGGCTTACCAAATATGGTGCCATTCTGGATTGTGAGAGGGGAATCGTTAAGCTTCTAACTTGTCAGGGGAGGACCCTCGAAATTTCTTGTGACCCACAAGGGTCTGTCATGCTTAGTTTTCTAGAGTCTCTTAAAGCGTCGATTGATGATCTGAGATCAGTACCAGTAGTCTGTGAGTATCTCTTTGATGAGGTTCGGGGTTTACCCCGAGTTGCGAGATTGATCTCCGTATATACCTGGTGGACAATGCAAAGCCAGTTGCATTACCTGTGCTCCATATGGCTCCTAAAAGGAAATAGGGGACTTGATACGCAAGTGGGTAGCTACTTGTGAAGAGGTTCGATAGGTGAATCATATCAGGATGGGAAACCTATTGAAGACAGTCCTTGAGGAAGCCCATCATTCTAAGATGACTATTCATCGAAGCGGTGATAAAATGTATAGAGTTCGAGGTAGTGGAGCCAAACTAGCGAAAGGAAGTAAAAGTAGAGAAGGAATCAATAATTGGATGAGTTCCGACTTGCATACCTGGATTAGAGGTTAAGAAACTGTGCAACAGAGAGGATAGATTAATAAAAGTGCAATAAGGAGAAGACAACGAGGATGCAACTTGGGAGACTGAAGACAAAGATCACGCTTCATACCCTTTCCTTTTTGGGACTATGGTCTTAACTTCTTTTTCCAAAGCTTTTTATTCGTACTTGTTTCTATCATTCGTTTGTATCCTATCGATCGAATCTTCGACCTTTAGGTAGGGAACCCATGGATGTAAACATGTGTTTGAGACATGTTATGTTTGATATATGCAAGTGGATGCAAGTGTTTTCTAATGGTTTACTGTGGATGCATATAGACACACAATAGGCACTAGACCGACTCAATCACTCTCATACTGCATATGGATGTGTGTGCATTTTTCTTTTCTTTAATGGATGAAAATGGATGTATCATCATGTGGATGTTGCATTTGGATGGATGATTGTGCACACATATAGAACTTACATGTTATAATAGGATTATCAGCATACATGTTGGATTAATGGCACTAACATACATTGCATTAAGGAGGTCGACTGAATCAGTGGACCGCCTGATCTTTGCATTAGTATTGGGACATATACACACACCTTTGCATATGTTCATATAAGCATTAGAAATCTTTTAAGGATAATGGATGCCAGTGATAGGTGGATGAGTAGATGGATGTTGATGATAGGATACATTCTTCTTAACTTGAAGATTTAGGGGACGAAATACTTTGAGTAAGGGAGAATGTAACACCCTGAAATTTTAACGACATTAAAGTGAATAAATTAAAGAATAATTAATTTAATATTCAGAATTAAGGGAAACATACCGCGCCATTGCATCCGTCTCGAAATTCTGGTCAAGATAGACACTTGACTTGCGTAAAACGGATAACATATAAAGAAGTTATGGACGGTAGAAGTTTGGTGGAAAAGCAGGAATTTCCGGCGAAATTGACAAGTGCGCCCATGTATTTTTACACTAGCGCACCTGTAAAGTGCACCCATGCATGTTTTTGGGCATCCGGACCCAACTGAGTGTCGGCTCGTGGCCCGATTCACCCTAGGGCTGAGGTGGCATCCGAATTCTGTAACCTAGCAGCTGTAAATATACCTCAATTCCATTGTTTTCTTCACAAAGAAATAATGGCGGCGAAACTCTGCCGGAGAGTGAACTAAGACGGATCCGTTTTCTTCAAACATCTGTTTTGCAAATCAAATTATGAGATTCAATCATAGATTCAACATCAACTTCTTTTCTATCATCTTAGCAATCCAATCACAGTGAGTTGGTTATTTTTAGGTTTAAAAGTAAATTATGAAAGACTGTGATTTGGATATGTGTAAACCATTAATCTATGCTATTATCATATCTTATTCTATGTCATGATAGATCTATTTCTTTAGATCTAATTCAATTGTGATTATTCTGCTATGTCATGATAGATCTATTTCTTTCGATCCAACTCAATTGTGATTATTCTATTATGTTATGATATATCTATGTCTTCAAATCGAATTCAACTGTGATTATTCTGCTATGTCATGATAGATCTTTTTCTTTAGATCCAATTCATTTGTGATTATTCTCCTATGTCAAGATAGATCTATTTCCTTAGATCCAATTCAATTGTGATTATTCTATTATGTCATGATAGATCTATTTCTCTAGATCCAATTCAATTGTGATTATTCTACTATGTTATTATTGCAGATCTTGGTTTGTAACTATATTGTGGTTAATATAAATCTGTTAATTTGGACAGTTATATCGTTGGATAGATTTAATCATTTATGTAAATCATGAACATATGTCACCTTGAATTGGTTAGGATTAGATCTAAATCTTTACCTTGATTGTAACTTCTATGACATGCTATGATGTGGATTTGTGTAGATCTATTTCTAAATCAGTAGATCTAATTTATGTGGACATTGAAACTGTTAGTCAGATCTTGATTATCATCTTGTGTTTATCATGTTAGATCTAAACCAATTGGACATCTAAAATGCTAATTTAGATCTCACTATGCTTATTGAGATATCATAATTATGTTAGAACCAATCGACTTCCACAAGTTCACCAGTTTTATGTCCACCATGTTATGATGTTAATTACATGTCCATGATAGTATATATGTTCACTTATCACCATGTTAGTCTATGTTTATGCCAAGTTATGTTAAATGATCACTTTGTTATATTCCCATTATTTTCCCTATTATCTTTTATGACTAGGCTATTGTCTAGCCTAGGCATGCTGCCAATTTATGAGTACGCTAGTTAGGGAATGGGGGAAAAGGGGTTAATATTGGCATAATTTGAACACGAACATTTTGGACATATAATTCAAATTATTGGAATGGGCATTAACACCTATAAAAGGGAAAGATTTAATTAATTGATTAATTAATAAAAAACGGAATGTTTGGTAATTACAATTAGGAATTGTGATTGTACTTATGACACGAGGTTAAGTTGCATTAGTGGTGGAAGTCTGCCCAGACCCAACCGGTATATCCAGCAGCCACTAATGTTGAACCTAATGTGGGTGGTCTAACTACGTAAATACGAATTGGCTATTACACGAGGTTAGGCCCAACCGTGGAATAAGTCTGTCCGGGCCCGACCGACATATCCTGCATCCACATGTTGTAGGCCTAATGTGGGACGTCTAGCGCATTATAAACCATAAATGGACATGGTAATAAATTGGACTGCTTAACCTAAGTTAATCCATAGGGATTGCACGAACTTAAATTTAAGTTGGGTTTAAGTAAACATGATTAAACAAAAAAGGGTAGGTTAAGTAAATATGAGGGGATGGGTAATATTTACTTATAGGCCCACAAACTTAACCTGATATAGTTATGTAATTAAAGACACCTTTTAGGGTAAGCATAACTTGTAGAAATGATAGGGTTATGTATTAAAGACACCTATAGGTAAGAATAACCAGTTGGAAGATTAGGGGTTATGTATTAAAGACACCTATAGGTAAGCATAACCGGTAGAAAGATTGGAGTCATATAATTAATTAAAGACACCTTTTAGGGTAAATATAACCTATGGGAAAACCTAGTGGGGGGATACATGACAAGGTGAGAGCTTGTATCATATTGTGTGGGACCCATTTCAGTTAATAACCCGGAGTAGGTATCAAACAAAGTACTCCGTACTAGGCAGAGAAGGGGCATGCTTACTTAGTGATTGTAAGAGATCAAAACGTGGAGGCGACGTTGGCGGCGCATTCCAACGGGGTCATGTTCGTGCATGACTCCGCATGCTAGGGAAGATAAGACGATGTGACTTCAGTAGGTATGGTTGTGCACATCCGGAAAATGAAGGGCTGCCACCTTAGGGAGTTATACACCCTACTGTGGGGCTAACACAGGGTATCTACGAGGGTTAGGGAGCCGATCGATCGGGGTAGTAGTTAGGGTACATTTGGATGTATACCTAAGTCTACCACTTTATAGTTGAAGGGATCATCTCTTTCTGGATATACTAGTAATAGTGCAGAGTAATCATTAGAAGCAAATGCACCTTATCCTATCTACCTGGTCACACCTGCCATTTATGTAGTTATCACTCTTATGCACTTTATATGCCAATCATGTTACTTTTATTTATTTATTGGCTAAAAGTAACTAGACTCGCCAGACTTTATGTCTGACCCTTTTTGTTTCTCCTTCTGTCTTCCGTTCCCTCCCCCAAGGTTCTAAAGGAGGAAACACTCAGGCTTGATCGTGATTCTGTTTATTTTGCTGGAGCTCCTGATATGTATGGCTCAAGCTCCTATGCTTATTTCTATGGCTATATTTTTGTCCTAGGAAATTTTATTTCTTTTATGTACTTTGATATTTATGAAGTACAAGACAGTGGTTTTTATGCTGTAATGGGCTTTTATATTTATGACAAATGATGTTTTGGACCACGGTATCTTATGATTAATAAAGTTGTCTTATTCCGCTGCAAAATTTATATCTTTCTTATAACAACCCAGATACCGATGGACCGATTTTTATTTTCTTCAAAAATCCAATCCCCCGAAACACGAGTTGGTTGCTCTTGTATCCTGCAGAAAAAGAAGAGAAAAGAGATATGTCAGAGTTCGGAAAACACCTCACAGCGAAAGGAGTAAAATATAATATATTTAAAACATAACTTTACCTTAATCACAATACTGCTAAATCAGTATTCCCAAAGCTATAAGTCTCTGTCTAACCTGCGAATGTTATGATGAGGGGGTCAGAACATAAGTTCTGTGTGAATGAATTTAAACTACACTTCTTGAATAATCCTACATATACCGTTCAATTACACTTTCTTATTTATTAGGTTATACGTGTTATAGCACACAAAGCTTACACACACGTCGCACCCATCTACCCCCTAGTAGATTAACCTAATATAGTGTATATGTAGCTACCCCCAAACTGACGTACACCCCGTGATACCCCACTCGCACGGTCTCCTCCATATCGCCACAGTAATATGCGCAGTCCCTCATCCAATGCCATATTTGTAAGTAATTTGTAGTTCAAATTCATGTCAACAAATGAAATTTAAGCTGAATTACTAATGGATCTATATGATAATTCATAAATCGAGAAGTGTACCTTACTAAAGTTTACTCCTTTTTCCGAAAACGAGATGGTTCTGGGTTGGTTCAAATCGATGCAAGACAAATCGCCCCGCCTCCATAGATAAGTCCACGAGCGCTTGGCCTTGATGATGTCGAACACCATTAGGACGAAGAATGGAAGGTGCTAGCCATTTGGGATATTAGGGTTTTATTTGATTTGAGAATTTTCGGGTTCATAAGGTTTCTGAAACCCTAGAATCATAATCATAATGTAAAACCGGCGGCCTATATTTTATATTGTTGTAACCCCAAAATTCTCAAATAAAATTATACCATAAAAGCCCTTATACCAATTCAAAACTAGAGAATGGTCAACGTTTGATCCTCTTTTGTTGTGAACGGCTCTCATCCTTTTCAAGCATTCTTATGTGTGACCCTATAGGTTATTATAACGTTGGCAATGATTTTAAATCGTATTTAAAATCATAAACAGAGATTGGCATCTAGCAATACATCACTGCTACCCAAGCTATAATAATATCAATGATTCGATATAACCTTTTCTGTGACCAGTGTCTCAATGTAATATATTCCTTTTAACCATTATATCCCAGATTAAACTAGAGACATGGATCGTATCATCCTCACTATTATTTAATCTGTTTTCTTTGATCGATGAGTAGACTGTTCAAAACAAATCAATATTTGAGCACGGCCATGCATTTCACAATCTCACTCAAACAAGAGGCCCATGGATATCACTACGAATATATCGTAGGGTTAAATTCCATCTAGATCATTCATAATTTTCATTCGACTCGAGATGTATCCAATAATCACCGTTATCGTTACTCTGTTACGAATAACTTTAGATGATATCAAAACACAAATATCCTCGAATAAAATTATAATGATTTCAGGTCTGAGGACCATTACATTACTGTCACTATGAGAATAACTCATGATACTGTTAATTATATTCCATGGAGTTATCTCATAGTGGGTCAGCCCAATACGCTATTCTCCAATATGTATTTATGTCTTGACTTTAATATCACGTATATTAATGATCAATGAGATGTGATCACCAGTCAGTCAACATACTAGTCTCAATGCTTCATTGTTGTCCTATATAAACAATAAAACTCGACTAGGGACATTTAAGAATTATAATACTTATTACATTATATAATCTCAAGTTCAGTCTTACTCGAACTATATAATTCTGTATTATTATTCTAAGGACTTCTATTATATTATTATTCATATTACACAGTAAATATAATATAATAGAATATTATTTTATTCCAAATAAAATAATAACAACAACATTGTTATCAATCTCATCAAATGGATTGCCTCTAGGTCATAAACTCTAACAATCTCACACTTGCACTAGAGTCAATCATTCACGTATCGAATACACATGAAACTAGTGTGACTATTAAACTTCTGCTGCGACAGAGTTCAATTCGGTAGGTCTGCAACATTACAACGTTTGTAACTTTGCAGATATGTTCATTTCCTATGTGAACAACTTCACATAGGAATTATATTTCTTAAATATATGTTTGGATTAATAGTGAGTTTAAGGTTTTAGGTCTGAGCATCAGCCACATTGTTATCGCAAAGTATATCATTGGATCAACAATGAATTAAGTTCAATCATGAACTTCTTAATCCAAACATTATCTTTCTTAGAATCAGTATTTATTCCTTGTTTTTTAAACTAATATTACTCACAATAATTAATGTGTTATCAAATAATATTAGAATTATTGTGTCACTCCCACTCAACTTCTTGTCTATACAAGATTCAATAACATTATGTGGTTTTCGATATACTTCGATTTCTATTTCATTCCCATTGGTATCTTAGAGACTGGATGTCCATTTAAATGTATACCAATTTGAGCAATAAAACGTTTTGTTCTCAGAGGATTTATAGAAATAATATCCATTTGTTTCTTGTGGATATTACACAAAATAGTTATTTGATTTGGGTTCGATCTTATCAGAGGAGGGACGTTTAACAAACGCCTTACATCCCAAATCTTCAAATTAGACACACTAGGACATTTCCTAGTCCATATCTTATATGGCTTCTTTGAAATCGTTTTAGCGGGATTTAAATACAATTGTTCTAAATTTAATTTATTGGAAGATCTATATGACTTATCATTAATCGTACTATAACTTATAAGGTTCGATATTTTCGTTCGGACATACCATTCTAATGTGGTGTTCTAGGTGGACAGAGTTGTGAAATAATTCCAAACTCATTCAGATAGTCATTAAATTTATTGGCTTAAATGTTCTCTTTCGAACTGTTCAAAAAATATTTATTTTCTATTAAAATTGGTTTCTATCTCCACTCTGAATTCTTTGAACTTTTCAAAGGATTCTAATATGTGTTTCATAAGATACACATATCTGTATCTACTGATGTCATCAGTAAATATAATGAAGTAACAAAACCTACCTCTAGTTTATGTATTCATTGCTCCATTTACAACATTATGTACGAGACCCAATACTTATCACTGATTCACTGTGTCAAGTGAAATGTGATCCAGTTGTTTTTCCTAATAAACAAGATCTGTATTCTTCATATGATTCAAAATCAATTGACTTCAAAATTCCATCATTATGGAGTTTTGATATACTTTCTTGTTTACTGGGCTAACTAGTTATACTAAAGGTACATTGGATTTAAATCACTAAATTTAATCCAGTCATTATTAATGTCAAGTACATTATAGTTAAGGATTTATAAATATCATTAACTTTTTGTGAAATTCCATACGATATTTCATTTAAATAAAATGAATAACAATTATTCTTTTATTACAAATGAAATTCAATCTTGTCTAAACAAGATATTTTATAACATTTATTTTAATTGGAATTTCATAATAACAATTATTTTATTTATTTAATTAAGCCGGTATATCCAACAAGAATCAACCTACTATGGATAATCTATCAACATTTGCTTCATTTCCAATTGTAAGTCCACTTGTTCTTATATCAAATTTCTACTTATTCTGCAATTTCTGTAAATCAACATACATTTACGTGATTTACATCTAGCATCTAATACCAGAAATATATAAGTAGATTATCATAACATTTATATTTTATTCAGTTGAAGTCATACTTTAAGTTAATTTAGATCCTCTATATTTGTTAGAACAATTATGTTTTATTTTGTTTGGGGACAATCCTCAAATTTCAATATTAGTTAGTAAATTCGATTTAATTTAATTTATCCTTCTTAAGGATCAATTTAAATTATCGGAATTATTCGTTATTTAATATCTATAATAGATAATAAATAATAACTGATTCTTTAACATTTATTTAATACAAAATTCTGACAATCAAAGTTTATATTAACATAAATGTATAATTTTAAACTAAAATACGCTCCCACTCAAATTAACATCCCTCTGTTTATATATACATATCGGTATATATATAATGGTGTTCCAAGATCCATATATAGTCATGTCTTGACTCTGCTTTGGCAAATCCCCAAAACACAACCTTTTAGGAAGACATCTCGTGTCAATTATATCGTGTATATAATTCCTGGATCGCATGATGAACATTTTTTTCAGTATTATTCATTTGCTCAAATATAGAATAATTCATGTTGTTGTCTCTAAGGCCATAAACGTATTATGCAGCCTAGTTAAGTCAGACCCAATAATAGGTTGGAGCACCACATTTTACTCCATCGCATATAACCAAAATAAAAGGTGCACAACGCTTTGGCGTTAGATACTTCCAGTGATTTTGGTCAGTGATGAGTATATTATTGGAAGACGTCACCATGACTTAATATAACAAAAAATTGCTTTAGAGGGAACTTATATTTCGTAGTGGAAACAATATTAGAGTTATTTACATATGTCACAATATATGTATTTTATATTCATAATATAAATTGAATTTAAATAAAATATATGAAATGCATATAAGTATATTTAAATTTAATATTATGGTGGCAACATGTCAATGTTATCTTCTAAACATAGCAATGGTAATCAAAATTACCGTATTACTTAAACAAAATTTTTGAACATTTCAAAACATCGGTTATAGACCCATTATATCAAATACAATATTCAAATCTAAAATGGATCCTCCTATTAACTAATTTTATTCTTCTTATTCATATAACATTCATCCTATTACAGACTCATTATATTCTCAGATATTACACAGGTTCTATTTCCTAGATATATATGTAAGTTGTTCAAAACAGCATATATAAACAATATCTAACATATTCTGGAACAGGTATAGATCCTCACAAATATTTCAAAATAATGGCACATGTGTTTTGTATCTAGTAACATGCTACTCATTCAAAACAAAATACACATAATACAGTACGGAAGCATTACATATGTACAAAGGTTGAAATGGAACATATCAGATTAATATGAAGCAAGATTATATATATAACATATGTGTTTTATATCTAATAACAATTATATATATAACCATGTTGGATCAGATCATATCGTAGATAGTTATATATAATGTATGTACCATGTTTTCAGTCATTCAATCCAAAAAATGCAAAATTAATTTTGCATCTAACATGTACAGCAAGATGTATACATTAGTACTGTCCTGCATAACAGATTATGCATATTTATGTACATATAAATGTTTACAGTTCCATGCTTTATACATTAACTTTTGTACAAAATTGGAATTATCCATATATACATATATATATATATATTAATATACAGACATAAGCAATGTTATCTGCAATTACAATCTGCCGAGCTTGAGTGATTGAATTGCATCTCCACTGAAACAATTTCAGCAAGTAAGCCCTGTCCAAAAAACAGTTTCAAATCATACAGTTAACATGATTTTAAATACATCAAATGCATTTATTAATATTCATGGTTAAACTCATATAAATACATCATATGTATGTATTGCTTCTGTGTGCAGTAAGTTGTATACACACATCAAATGCATGTATTATACATATGCAATAGTTTATATATATACATCAAGGAAATATATATAAAATATATATTACATATGTATTCATCTATAAACTATTCACTGATCCAGTTGAAACTATTCAATATTATTCATGCATTATTATACATGACTGTATATAAAACAAAATTGTTTAGTTTATAGAAATATGTGCTTAAAACTTGAAATCAATGCCAGATTTCGCTTAAACTTTTCATAAATTATAAATGCTAAGTATGTGTCAATATACATAGAAAATACAGATATTTGCATTGATTCACAGAAATGTGAGATTATACACAAATCATTTGCTATGGGCACTGTTCACATATTAATATACATGTATCACTATACACACATATATATAGATAAAACAAAAACAAGTCTTACTTGTTAAAATAATTATATCTATGCACACAATTGACATGAAATCTCTTTGAACATGTGTATATTTGTGTATATCTACATATATCTATATGTGTATACATATATATATATATATATGTCAAATATATATCAGCAGTATAATCATTGTAGTATGTACTAATGCAAGTACCAAAAACAATTTCAGGTGCTAATCATATAACTATGTACAAAACTACTTTTCATAGACAAATAGGTTGTTAACTTGTGTGAATACACTAAAACACATTTACATTAACAGAGTACTTGTGCTACAGGAGTGATTAGGTGATCTAGTACCTGGCCTATGTGATAACACGTATATGAATGGATGTTTCAATATTATATATGTTTATAGATGCATCCATATGTCAATACATAGATACATTTATCTGACCTGTGTGGATGTAGTTCAGGTGTATACATGATAATGTATACCCTGACGTAAACAAAGAATAATACTATCCAAACTTGCTTGAGTTCAAAACAGATGAATATAAATGAAATTAAACAGTTCATCTATTTGTATATGAGCAGGGGTATACATATGCATATCATTATAAAAGGCATATAGGTCCTAGCAGTGGTTATTGCATTCAACAATGCAATTATAAGGTTTATAAATAAGGTGATTATCACTTTCATGAACCAAATTCATGTCAGTCGTAATACTTATTTATGCTGGAGCATAATCACACATGATTTATTATATGAATAAAATAAAGGCATATTTGCAGTCACTAGTAAGAATTGCACAGAAGTACACATATTTGAAATATATATATTTACATAAATCAAATATTTACTCTATCCAGTGGAAACAAATATGTTGTAAGGGTCCAAAACAGGTTTGTTTTAAATAGCGAGGTTATGCATGTAGGTAAGCCAGCATTAACATACATAGGAACTGAAACATATAACATATTAAAACATGTCTATCAAATTGAACTGATGTGCCATGCACATCTGTTTATACATACATACTCCTAAACATGGATCACAAATCGGATTTGTATTTAAGTACATACAATTTGGCAGGGGTGTTGAAATTCAGAAATCTGCTCATAGAACAAACACTATTTCTAATGACAACTAATTAATCCAGAATAAAAAAAATCAAGATCATGCATCTTTTATTATAGATCCATAACATATTAGTTTTCACAAAACTAAATATAAGGATCCAATTTATCTTAATACTAATAAGTCATACTTACTCTGAACTTTTCATTTCAGGCATTCTCTAATGATAGTACTTAAGATAAATCATGGACTTGTTTAAAATACAGTGGATACATATAGACTAAAACTTTTCCTTGTATACATTGATCAAAATCTGGATTATAGTTGTATATATATATCATAATATACATACATTGACCTGAGGTCATCATATACTCATGATCAATATCACAAATTTGCAAAAACATAAGGAAGTCAACAATGAAACTCATATTCAATTATGTGATCATCAAACAAATTTTGTTCCCTTTGATCAATAACACTTCTGTTTATAATTACGACTGATATTAATCTAATTAAATCATCAAAAGAAAAAGAGAAACTGTTAAGTAATTCTTCTTAACAAATCAGATTTGTCAAGTCAGAAATCTAATATTTATACAACTGATTTTGGATGCTGGCATATATGGCATAAAACAGAACATATCATTATGTATGCAAATAATGTCATGATGGTATCCAAAATTGTTTAATAAAGCACACCATAGCAATATTTCAACGAGATATATATATTATACCCAATATGATAAGTAAGATCTGAGTTTTGGTCATAATTAATATCATATATATTTAGATCCATCTCAGAAAAAAAAAATCTGGGTTTATATCTTGAATTATTACAAATCAGAATTAACATAGAAGGATTTAAACATTTTAAACCAAAATAAAATAACTGATTTGAATTCATCAGGGCAATTTTGTTTTGTATCAAATACGAAACATTTTTCTTATGATAATTTCACTTTGTACGAAATTATGTTAAATTCTCCAAGCATCTATGTCTACAATACTGTTGGAATTTGTATAAATCAAATGGATCGACACTCTAGTAAAACTCAACATACAAATTATCATAAACCCTAGCTCTGATACCATTGTAAGTAATTTGTAGTTCAAATTCATGTCAACAAATGAAATTTAAGCCGAATTACTAATGGATCTATATGAAAATTCATAAATCGAGAAGTGTACCTTACTAAAGTTTACTCCTTTTTCCGAAAACGAGATGGTTCTGGGTTGGTTCGAATCGATGCAAGACAAATCGCCCCGCCTCCATAGATAAGTCCACGAGCGCTTGGCCTTGATGATGTCGAACACCATTAGGACGAAGAATGGAAGGTGCTAGCCATTTGGGATATTAGGGTTTTATTTGATTTGAGAATTTTCGGGTTCATAAGGTTTCTGAAACCCTAGAATCATAATCATAATGTAAAACCGGCGGCCTATATTTTATATTGTTGTAACCCCAAAATTCTCAAATAAAATTATACCATAAAAGCCCTTATACCAATTCAAAACTAGAGAATGGTCAACGTTTGATCCTCTTTTGTTGTGAACGGCTCTCATCCTTTTCAAGCGTTCTTATGTGTGACCCTATAGGTTATTATAACGTTGGCTATGATTTTAAATCGTATTTAAAATCATAAACAGAGATTGGCATCTAGCAATACATCACTGCTACCCAAGCTATAATAATATCAACGATTCGATATAACCTTTTCTGTGACCAGTGTCTCAATGTAATATAATCCTTTTAACCATTATATCCTAGATTAAACTAGAGACATGGATCGTATCATCCTCAATATAATTTAATCTGTTTTCTTTGATCGATGAGTAGACTGTTCAAAACAAATCAATATTTTAGCACGGCCATGCATTTCACAATCTCACTCAAACAAGAGGCCCATGGATATAACTACGAATATATCGTAGGGTTAAATTCCATCTAGATCATTCATAATTTTCATTCGACTCGAGATGTATATAATAATCACCGTTATCGTTACTCTATTACGAATAACTTTAGATGATATCAAAACACAAATATCCTCGAATAAAATTATAATGATTTCAGGTCTGAGGACCATTACATCACTGTCACTATGAGAATAACTCATGATACTGTTAGTTATATTCCATGGAGTTATCTCATAGTGGGTCAGCCCAATACGCTATTCTCCAATATGTATTTATGTCTTGACTTTAATATCACGTATACTAATGATCAATGAGATGTGATCACCAGTCAGTCAACATACTAGTCTCAATGCTTCATTGTTGTCCTATATAAACAATAAAACTCGACTAGGGACATTTAAGAATTATAATACTTATTACATTATATAATCTCAAGTTCAGTCTTACTCGAACTATATAATTTTGTATTATTATTCTAAGGACTTCTATTATATTATTATTTATATTACACAATAAATATAATATAATAGAATATTATTTTATTCCAAATAAAATAATAACAACAACATTGTTATCAATCTCATCAAATGGATTGCCTCTAGGTCATAAACTCTAACAATATTAACGTATAACGCTACATCCGCATAGAACCACTATCGTTGTGCTACGTGTAACAACCCGCATTCTACGCATCGGAGGATCGTAGAATATTTATTTCTTTCCCATATTAAGTTGTATGGTCATGTAACTTTGGGAAACATCTATTAGAGTCATTTCCCATGTTCATGATTTTTGTCGATTTTTAAATGACCATTTTGCCCCTAGCTGATCTTGTTTTGGCCATAACTTTTGATTGGAAAGGAATTTTGACCTGAAACCACTTCCATTAGATTTTTTTGATGGTTTACCTTTCCGTAGAGTGGTCATAATAGCCAAACGGCCTTACCGTTTGGGAGATATGGCTGAATTAAGGTTTGGAAGGTGAAAAAACTGCTTAACCGGGCCAAGTAGGGTGATTAGTGAATAGGCCCATAACCCGTTTCGGGATTAGAGTTATGGGGAGGCTGAAATGAGTTAGAGAATCATTCCATTTCAGTTTTCTAGCCTCCACTTATCTCCAAGAAACCCTAAAAATGGCCTCCAACCTCTAAATCACCTCCAAATCATCTTTTAATCAAGGATTAAGCTTAGCAACATCTAATCAAGGGAGATCAACACCAAATCAACATTGGAGCTGCTGTTTAGCATTGGGATTTGCATCAAATCAGAGATTTATTTCAGATCTTAGTTTATTTGTGGCTAAGGTGAGTGATTTGCATAGTTCCTCACTAATTATGGCTAATTAAGGATAATTAGTGTTAATTAGCGAATTTAAACATGATAAAATTCTGGAAAAATGTTCATAAATTCTTAAATGATGTTTTAGACCTCTGATATGAATTTGGGTTAATTTGGTTAAGTTTTGCTAATCCTATCATTAGTTTCACCTAAACATGCTTAAGGGGAAATATGAGGTTTTGGCTAGGTTTGATCCATTTTAACCTATAATTTTGTTGTTTTGATGTTTGTGGTTGATTATACATGTTGCTATGACTGTATAGTATGCTTTGTGATTGATTAGAATAGTTGGAATGGTCGAAAACGTCGTCGAATGGCGTAAACACTTGCTGGAAAAGTTTCAGGAAATAGTGCAGGTTTTCGTATCAGATCGGATATGGGGGCTCGGATCGGATAAGTGAACTGGGCAAGGGATCCGATCGGATCGGAACTTGACACTTGAGAAATCTGGCAAAAAGGAAGGCCATGCTAGCAATATTGGGATCGGATCGGATAAAGGAGGGGGATCGGAGCGGCTAAAGGAGGAGGATCGGAACAAATGAAGGACGAGGGAGCTGATCGGAGCGGGAGCACGAACTGGATGGGAGATGGCACCCGACCCGACCCGAAGTGGGACACCCGACCCGAACCAATGCAACGCTGTGAACCCGAACCGAACCTTCACCAGAGGAAGATCATGAACCGACGCAACGTAGTGGACCCGACCCGAACCGATAGCTTGAAGGGGAACCCGACCCGACCCAGTATTGACCAATAACCCGAGATGCAAAGGTAGTCCAATATGGGAAGTTGGTGCTCAGGGTCCAGTTGGGAACCGAAGAGTTCACTTCATAGTTGGGCTTTGCTGTGGGACGTGTGCTAAGGAGTTGTCGACGTTCATAACTTCGATTCACCACTGAAAATGGATGATGGGCTACTTATCAGTGCAGTAGAGTCAGTATGACTCGAGGGGCAAGGTGATGGTAGCAAGACTACATTATCAGTGCAGTAGAGTCATTATGACTTGAGGGGCAAAGTGATGCGTAGTAGGACTATGAGCCAGTGCAGTGGGGTCATTGAGACTCCATGGGGCAGAGTGGACATAGTCAAGGATTGGTAAGGCTATGAGCCAGCGCAGATGGGGTGAATAACTCCATGGGGCAAGTGGACATAGCAAAGGATTAGTGGCTACGTTATCAGTGCAGTGAAGCCATTTATGACTTCATGGGGGAAAGTGATCGTAGCAAGGTATGTTAGGTGATCGAAGTGGTGAATATCGTATGCTTTACGCACTGAGTGAGAGATGTGAGGATGGATGCTATGTTTGATTGTTTTCCATCACTATGACATGCACACCCCCACCTTCGTATCTTTACACCGTTTGATATGGCACCTTAGAGTGTTGTACAGTATGTAGTGCTAACTCTTTGGTTGCAGGTTCAGGTATGTTTTAGTCTACCTGTTATTGTTCTGTTTAAATGCTTATCGCTCATACCAGGCTTTATGTCTGACCCAAAGTTTTATGTCTCCTCTTATTACTCTGGGTGCTCACACGAGCAGACTAGAGACAGGTTAGCTGGTGATGCGCGAGTAGCTGATTCGGAGGCGGGCAGGAGGCTTCAACGTATGATATATAGATATTCTCCCTGTGTCGTTGGTGGTCGCTACTTGGGCATTAGTAGTGTACCTCCTTTATCTTGCTTTTTCTTTAGAGACAGTTTGAAAAGTTGTAATAATGTTTAACTTTGGATCATAAGCTGTACTTGGATTTTCCGCTGCTATGTTAGTTGTTTCAGCTTATGCACTGTCTCACCTGTTTTATGTCAAGTATGTTATTATTATATTTTATCCTATGCACTGTGAGACATTCTATAGGTTCCTTGTTAGTTCATTTCCTTCTTTCCTTTTCTTCTGACGACCCGTTCCGTGCTAACTGGACATGTGTACAGCGCACCTTTGGAGTAAATGTCGGTTGGTGCGGGGCGGGCCGTCACATTTGGTATCAGAGCTCTAGGTTGCGTAGTTAACCTAGAGAAAGACACTAGGGAGAGATAGTACGTATACGAGAGCGCGTATTTGTGATTACTTTGGTTTTCAAAAGCTATATATGTATATACCATTGGTAGTATAAGAATGAAGTCGTACTGCACTAGCACCACTATGGGGTCGTTAATCGTTTCCCTTTTTCAGATTGACGATGGGCCGATATGCTAGAGGTGCTGATAGGGGAGCCAATAATGGGAATGTTGCTGACATGAGGGCGATGTTTACTGACCTCATGAGAGACATGCTTAGAGAAGTGCAAGGGGCAGTTCCCAATCCGGAAATTGGTGGTGGTCCAGTAGTGCAGGCGCCTAGGGTCGATTTCGCCAAGTTGTGCAAGGATTACACTAACCTTGGTGGGAAGTCGTTCCGTGGGACGGAGTCGGCCACAGATGTTCAGGATTGGATGGATAGATGTGATCGTATCTTTGACGACTTGGGTCTTGAGGATGCGATGAAGAGAAGGCTAGCGTCTCGTCAGCTGCAAGGGCGAGCGATGAATTGGTGGAATGCCATTAAAACAGCTACTCCAGAAGATCAGGTTACTTGAGATCAGTTCAAGGCTCGCTTAAGCGAGAAGTTCATTCCAGCTGCCCAGAAGTCAGTGTTGTTTAAGAGATTCTTGGAACTCAAGCAGAGTGGTAGGGCAGTCTCTGACTATATTGCTGAGTTCGACACCTTGTCAAAGTATGGGCTATCTCTTATCGATACTCCTGAGAAGAAGAATGAGAAGTTCATTACAGGGTTGGATGGATACTTGGGGGAAAGGCTTATCAACCACATCGATGAGACTTTTGAATCGATTGTGGGGAAAGCTTTGAGATCAGAGAGTCTTTACCCCAAGTCAAAGACTGAGGCTGCATCTGCAGAAGGGCCAAAGCCGCAAGCAGGCGGTGGAGGCAAGAATAACTCTCAGAATAAGAGGAAGCAGGACCAATCTAAGGGTGGCCAGAAAAAGAGCAAGAAAGATGTTGAGTGCTTCATCTGTGGTAAGAAGGGACATTATGCCAAAGATTGTCGGGCCAAGACAGCGGATAAGAAGTGCTTCAACTGTGGTCAAGTGGGACATTTCAAGGATAAGTGTCTGCAACCTCTTAAGGAGAAGCAGATTGTGAAAGCATATGCTATTGATGCTGTTCCTTCTTCGTTGAATGCCCCAACTGCGGCGGAGAAAGGAAAGAATGTTGTTATTCAAGGTATGCTTTCTATTTATGATGTACCAGTTCGAGTTTTGTTTGATACTGGGGCTTCCCGTTCCTTCATATCTAGTGACCTGGTAGATAGGTTGGGACTGGAACCCGAGATAGTCGATAGACCATTGGTTGTGACGAACCCGATTGGTGGTTCGACTAGCCTTAGTATGTTTTGCAGGAATTTGGTCTTATCCAGTCATGGATGTATGTTTGTATGTGATTGCTTTGTTTTGGGATTTACTGGGTATGGCATTATATTGGGAGTCGATTGGCTCCAAAGATACGGGGTGGTGGTAGACTGTGAGGGCTTTTTGGTGACAGTTAGGGCGGATGATGGGCGGAGGGTAGTGTTTGGTAGTCTACCTAGTGATGGGGTTATGGCTAGTTTTGTAAATTCCCTCGACATCCCGCAGGATGAGCTGTCAGATGTTCCCGTGGTTGGCCAGTATTCGGACGTCTTTGAGTAGGTGACCGGGCTTCCACCACACCGAGAGATTGAGTTCCGTATTGATTTAGTGAAAGATGCCAGACCTATAGTGATGCCACTTCGTCGTATGGCACCAAGGGAGCAGCGAGAGCTCGGGGTGCAAGTCAGCAATCTTTTGAAGAAGGGATTTATTAGAAGGAGTGTCTCCGAGTGGGGAGCACCAGTTGTGTTTGCCACTAAGGCAGATGGTTCCCTTCATTTGTGTGTGGACTATCGCGAGTTGAATAAGGTGACGAGGAAGAATAAGTATCCTCTACCGCGGATAGATGATTTGTTTGATCAACTGGAAGGAGCAAGAGTGTTCTCCCTGTTGGACCTCGCGACAGGATTTCATCAACTACGAGTAGCGGATGAGAGTGTTCCGAAAACGACATTTAGGATGTCGTCTGGATATTATGAGTGGTTGGTCATGCCATTTGGGTTGACCAATGCACCAGCCTACTTTGTGGATCTTATGAATCGAGTATTCAGAGATCAGTTGAATAAGTTTGTTCTTGTTTTCGTAGATGATATCCTTGTTTACTCAAGGACAGAGGAGGAACACAAGGGACACTTGAGGACAATGATGGAGGTGTTGAGGAAACACCAATTGAAAGCGAAATTCTCTAAGTGTCACTTTTGGAGAAGGGAAGTGAGATTCTTGGGTCATGTTGTTTCAGAGAGTGGTATTGCCGTGGACCCTGCGAAGGTGGCTACGGTACAGGATTGGCCTACGCCCAAGAATGTAACAGATGTAAGAAGTTTCTTGGGATTACCTGGATATTATCGTAAGTTTATCCAGGACTTCTCCAAGATAGCAGCACCGTTGACTCAGTTGACTAAGAAGAACCAGTCCTTCGTCTGGGACGGAGTGTGTGAGAATGCATTCAAGAGTCTAAAAGAAAAGTTGACGCGTGCGCCAGTATTAGTCATTCCTAAAGGGAATGAAGAGATGATGGTATACACGGATGCTTGTGGTACCGGACTAGGTGTTGTATTGATGCAAGGAGGTAGGGTTGTAGCTTATGCTAGTCGGCAGCTAAAGCCACATGAGAAGAAGTATCCTACCCATGATTTGGAACTAGCAGCGATCGTGTTTGCATTGAAGATGTGGAGATACTATCTCTTGGGAGAAAGATTTGAGTTGTTTACCGATCATAAATCGTTAAAGTATCTCTTCTCTTAGAAAGATCTGAATTTCCGTCAGTAGAGATGGTTAGAGTTCTTGGCTTCGTATGATTTTGATATCGCATACACACCTGGGAAAGGTAATGCGGTAGCCGATGCCTTGAGTAGGAGACATGCCAGTTTAGGGGCTATGTTTCTTGAATGGAAGCAACTGGAGTATATCGCTGGGTTTGATTTCAGACCAAAGTGCGAATTAGATCCAGTCATGCTAGATAGTTTGGTGATCAGACCCACTTTGATAGAGCGGATTGGTTCCAGCCAGAGGGACGATCCTAATCTATTGGAAATCATCTCCAAGTTAGAGATGAACATCGACGGTGAGGAAATGAATGTGCATGGGCTTGATCGTGATGGATGGCTTAGAAAGAATGGAAGACTAGTTGTGCCCAACGTGAATGGTTTGAGAGATGAAGTGCTTAGAGAATGTCATCACTCAAAACTGACTATACATCCTGGTGGTAATAAGATGTATCGAGACATGAGACAGACTAACTACTGGGAAGGGATGAAAAGAGACGTTGGGAAGTTTATATCTAAATGCATGAATTGCCAGCTAGTTAAAGCCGAGCAGCCTAGTGGTTTGTTGCAACCAGTAGAAATTCCCGAATGGAAATGGGAGCAAGTCTCGATGGATTTCATCGATGGTTTACCAAGGACTAGATCGGGATATGATAGCATTTGGGTAATTGTGGATCGATTGACTAAGAGTGCAAGATTTATACTAGTCAAATCGACCAGAACGGCAGCCAAGTTGGCAGAATTGTATATGAAGTGGGTAGTGAGATTTCATGGAGTACCTAAAAGCATTGTGAGTGACCGAGACCCGTTGTTCACTAGTGGGTTTTGGAAGAGCTTACAAGAGGCTCTAGGGTCAGAACTACATCTCAGTACCACATATCATCCTCAGACCGACGGTCAGACGGAGAGGGTGAATCGTATATTGGAATATCTCTTGAGAGCATGTATATTGGATTTTGGTGGATTATGGGATGACCATTTGCATCTAGTAGAGTTTGCATATAATAATAGCTACCAATCCAGTATCGGTATGGCTCCATATGAAGCTTTGTACGGAAGACCGTGCAACTCACCATCATGTTGGATAGAGACTGGCGAGAAGTTTATGCTTGGACCAGATGTGGTGAGGGAAACTTCAGATAAGATCAAGACCATTCAACAACGAATGAAAGCTGCCCAAGATAGGCAAAAGAGTTATGCTGATAAGAGGAGAAGAGACTTAAAATTCTCCGTTGGTGACTTGGTGTTTGTCAAGATTTCTCCGTTGAAGAGCATGATACGATTTGGCAGGAGAGGCAAGTTAGCACCAAGATTTGTTGGCCCATTCCCTATTCTTGAATTAGTCGGGAATTTGGCGTATAGAGTTGACTTACCAGAGAAGATGGCGGTAGTTCACAATGTATTTCATGTTTCCCAACTAAGGAAGTTCGTTCACGACTCAGATATGACTATTTCACCTGATCAGTTAGAGGACTTCGAAATAGAACCCGAGGCGGTTGGGAACCGCAAGCTGATTCGTATTGTGGGGCACGATACGAAGCAACTTCGAAGGAAGGCGGTGAAGCTAGTCCAGGTTCAGTGGGGCGAGAACGAGAATGATTGTACTTGGGAGACAGAGGAGAGCATTAGAAAGACGTATCCAGAACTCTTTGCCTGGTAAGATTTACTTTGCGATTTATTTATTCCGCATGCTAGGATAGACTTGTCTTACTTGTTTTGCATGTTTGATTGTTGTTTTATGATTGATAGGCATGCGGGACCCTTTGTGTGTTTTGGTTAGGGAATTTCGGGGGCGAAATTTCTCAAGGGGGGAAGAATGTAACAACTCGCATTCTACGCATCGAAGGATCGTAGAATATTTATCTCTTTCCCATATGAAATTGTATGGTCATGTAACTTTGGGAAACATCTATTAGAGTCATTTCCCATGTTCATGATTTTTGTGGATTTTTAAATGACCGTTTTGCCCCTAGCTGATCTTGTTTTGGCCATAACTTTTGATTAGAAAGGAATTTTGACCTAAAACCACTTCCATTTGATTCGTTTGATGGTTTACCTTTCCGTAGAGTGGTCATAATAGCCAAACGGACTTACCGTTTGGGAGATATGGCTGAATTAAGGTTTGGAAGGTGAAAAAACTGCTTAACCGGGCCAAATAGGGTGATTAGTGAATAGGCCCATAACCCATTTCGGGATTAGAGTTATGGGGAGGCTGAAATGAGTTAGAGAATCATTCCATTTCAGTTTTCTAGCCTCCACTTATCTCCAAGAAACCCTAAAAATGGCCTCCAACCTCTAAATCACCTCCAACTCATCTTTTAATCAAGGATTAAGCTTAGCAACATCTAATCAAGGGAGATCAACACCAAATCAACATTGGAGCTGCTGTTTAGCATTGGGATTTGCATCAAATCAGAGATTTATTTCAGATCTTAGTTTATTTGTGGCTAAGGTGAGTGATTTGCATAGTTCCTCACTAATTATGGCTAATTAAGGGTAATTAGTGTTAAGTAGCGAATTTAAACATGATAAAATTCTGGAAAAATGTTCATAAATTCTTAAATGATGTTTTAGACCTCTGATATGAATTTGGGTTAATTTGGTTAAGTTTTGCTAATCCTATCATTAGTTTCACCTAAACATGCTTAAGGGGAAATATGGGGTTTTGGCTAGGTTTGATCCATTTTAACCTATAATTTTGTTGTTTTGATGTTTGTGGTTGATTATACATGTTGCTATGACTGTATGGTATGCTTTGTGATTGATTAGAATAGTTGGAATGGTCGAAAACGTCGTCGAATGGCGTAAACACTTGCTGGAAAAGTTTCAGGAAACAGTGCAGGTTTTCGGATCGGATCGGATATGGGGGCTCGGATCGGATAAGTGAACTGGGCAAGGGATCCGATCGGATCGGAACTTGACACTTGAGAAATCTGGAAAAAAGGAAGGACATGCTAGCAATATTGGGATCGGATCGGATAAAGGAGGGGGATCGGAGCGGCTAAAGGAGGAGGATCAGATCGGAACAAATTAAGGACGAGGGAGCTGATCGGAGCGGGAGCACGAACTGGATGGGAGATGACACCCGACCCGACCCGAAGTGGGACACCCGACCCGAACCAATGCAACGCTGTGAACCCGAACCGAACCGTCACCAGAGGAAGATCATGAACCGACGCAACGTAGTGGACCCGACCCGAACCGATAACTTGAAGGGGAACCCGACCCGACCCAGTATTGACCAATAACCCGAGATGCAAAGGTAGTCCAATATGTGAAGTTGGAGCTCAGGGTCCAGTTGGGAACCGATGAGTTCACTTCATAGTTGGGCTTTGCTGCAGGACGTGTGCTAAGGAGTTGACGACGTTCATAACTTCGATTCACCACTGAAAATGGATGATGGGCTAGTTATCAGTGCAGTAGAGTCATTATGACTCGAGGGGCAAGGTGATGGTAGCAAGACTACGTTATCAGTGCAGTAGAGTCATTATGACTTGAGGGGCAAAGTGATGCGTAGTAGGACTATGAGCCAGTGCAGTGGGGTCATTGAGACTCCATGGGGCAGAGTGGACATAGTCAAGGATTGGTAAGGCTATGAGCTAGCGCAGATGGGGTGAATAACTCCATGGGGCAAGTGGACATAGCAAAGGATTAGTGGCTACGTTATCAGTGTAGTGAAGCCATTTATGACTTCATGGGGCAAAGTGATCGTAGCAAGGTATGTTGGGTGATCGAAGTAGTGAATATCGTATGCTTTACGCACTGAGTGAGAGATGTGAGGATGGATGCTATGTTTGATTGTTTGCCATCACTATGACATGCACACCCCCCTCCGTATCTTTACACCGTTTGATATGGCACCTTAGAGTGTTGTACAGTATGTAGTGCTAACTCTTTGGTTGCAGGTCCAGATTCAGGTATGTTTTAGTCTACCTGTTATTGTTCTGTTTAGATGCTTATCGCTCATACCAGGCTTTATGTCTGACCCAGAGTTTTATGTCTCATCTTATTACTCTGGGTGCTCACACGAGCAGACTAGAGACATGTTAGCTGGTGATGCGCGAGTAGCTGATTCGGAGGCGGGCAAGAGGCTTCCACGTATGATATATAGATATTCTCCCTGTGTCGTTGGTGGTCGCTACTTGGGCATTAGTAGTGTACCTCCTTTATCTTGCTTTTGCTTTAGAGACAGTTTGAAAAGTTGTAATAATGTTTAACTTTGGATCATAAGCTGTACTTGGATTTTCCGCTGCTATGTTAGTTGTTTCAGCTTATGCACTGTCTCACCTGTTTTATGTCAAGTATGTTATTATTATATTTTATCCTATGCGCTGTGAGACATTCTACAGGTTCCTTGTTAGTTCATTTCCTTCTTTCCTTTTCTTCCGACGACCCGTTCCGTGCTAACTGGACATGTGTACAGCGCACCTTTGGAGTAAATGTCGGTTGGTGCGGGGCGGGCCGTCACACTACGTAAGCGTACTGACTGCTATAATCGAACTATTCGATTGAGTTTGGTTCCATCACTGAATAAGGCCTTCTAGTCTACGATATACCACCCAGAGCAGACATGGTTGTAACTATACTTTCCCATATACGTATCATCAATCGTACTCGATGTTTCTACTCCATATAACCTCTACTTGTGCACCCAAGTTCCGTGGCAGGGCTACACCAGAAAACACGGAACTCGGTCGGGATCTTTTCTATATCTGTACGGGCCCGCCTCTAAGAGTGTCCAATGTACAGATATCCCTCGGGTCTGGTTTTTCTGTGGTGGCTATGGCCCCACCTCAGCCCCTCCCTCAACTAGTAAAGACCACACGAGCAAAGCGACCACCCCTAACAAGCAAACAATCTAAACATCCATGTGGGGTCTCCCCGCACCCGTCCCTTGATAGCAAAGGTTAACGATCTCTACGGGTTAGCTCTTGTCTTTTCGCATTCCTTAGGCTGCTGGTGATAGGCGTCCGACGATCTTGCTATCGTTTGGTCTTGACCCTCCACCTCCGCCTGAGGAAATCGCCGAACCACCCTTAATGCCACCGCGTACAGCATTCTGACTGCCCCCTACTTGTGCAGTCAAGGCCCACCCACCTGGTAGTTCCGCGCAGACCCAACCTCTGTAATCTTAGCTCGAAGCTAAACCACTACAGAGGACTACCAGGAGCACCTTTAATGTCTCCGGAAGCTGCGTGCTTCCCCTTCCAGTCCGTTGATAGCGAACGTGCGCTCTCCTCATGCCTTATGATACCATCATGGTCTACCTCGTTGGGTTATTCATCCTACAACGTACGGACTGCTTCAAGCGCCTTAATTTTATATGTCATTAGACCCTAAGTCTAACCATTTATTTCACGCTTGTGCCACCTCGTCAACTTTCTCATTTAACTTGGTTATTCACATTAGCTTCCTTTTTTTCGTATTCACCAAGTTAACATTGCTTATTAATTCAATTTATACTTAACCCACTTAAGTCCATTAATAAGCCTACAACATGTTATTTTCCAATTTCATAAATTATTCCCTTTTTGGGTTACAACAACATGTTATACTTAATTCATAGTTAAGTATGCCTTATCCCACATACATACTGATTAGGATAATAACCCTCTAAACACCAGCCCCGAAGACCAAAATCAACATTAGAATGGCACCCAGAGAATTACTCAGCCCAACCAACATATATGATTCCAATTTACCTCTTTTCCACTCATATAACTTATATCATTTTTAATTTCACATTTCTCCTTTCCATACCACTTAATTTAAGTATATCTTCACATATAAGTTATCTCATCTTCCTTATCGTTTCCTATAACTTATCTTGTCCCATAAGTTATAATTTCCACCTATTATCCTTTCTTTCCTTATTCAAGTTTATTCGTAATAGGTTATTTATCATTCTCCATTTCTTGTCATTAATTTTAGATTTGACTTAACCCTTCCATTTACTTAACCTGTTACTTAAACTTTACCCAATTCAATTAATTTATGATACCGTCACGGGTCCCATTTGGTTAAGCATATCTAAATTTTGTTTCATACGTCACCCGTGTCCCACTTAACCCCCTTTATTACACATGTCTTACTACGGTTAAGTCTACCTAAGTTATGTTTTACATCACATGTCCTACAACGGTTAAGTCCACATTAGTCATGCTTTACATGTCATTTATATCACCCACTTAACCCTCTAACCATACCCATGTCACCCACATTTCTTATTATGGTTAGTATTTCTTAATTTATTTATAATGCCGTAACGATGTATGACCTCTCACATTAGACGTCCGTTCGTGGCTGCTGGATTTGTCGGGCGGTTCCGGGCAGACTTATACCACAACATGCCTAACCTCGTGTCACAAACCATTACGCCTCTAGTTCTTGCCGTTGACCTATCACATTAGATGTCCGCTTGTGGTTGCTGGATTTGCCGGGCGGTTCCGGGCAGTCTTACACCACAAACGCGCCTAATCTCGTGTCATAGGCGTTCATTAACAATCGTCTTTCACCAAAACCCCAAATTCATGTCATATGTTCCAAATTCAACTTAATTACATTTCATTTTTGTGCCTATTTCCAATTTGTCATTCACTGCACCAATTACATAATAGTCAGCCAAATTTCATATTACCCAAATTATCCAATTATAGCTAAATTCACCAATTCCATGTTATCCAATTACATGTTGTTAATATTGAATTATACCAATTCCATATCCAATAGTTCCAATTAAACTTACACAATTTCATGTTAACATCATAAATCAAAATTCATAGTTGTGCACTATTCAGCATAGATTCATGTTCCTAAAGCATACCCAAAGATTCATTATTGAAATACGCTCCAAAATCCCCAATTCGACTTTATTTCATTGAATAATCCCAATGTACAATTCGCCAATTGTCCCAATATTTGCAATAATAATTGTTATGCCACAATCCCCAAATTACAGGTTATATTCCTCGATTGCATAAGATAAGTTATGCCCCAATATTCCCATATTTCAATCATACGTATATATAATAAGATTTCATCTAGGTTCGAGATAACCTAGATCCAAAAATAAAAAGGGGAAAGAATAAAAAGGAGAGAACTCAAACGTAGGCATAAATAAAATAACTGATCTTATTAAATTATCATCATATTCATTATGGGGAATGGTAAACGATAGAAGCAATATTATACAACAAATATAGTTCAAATCCACTCACATTGACTGGATTAGAGAAATAAGTGATTTTTTGTTGATGTGGAACGCTGATTTAATCTTCTTATCTGATTATTGGTGAAGAGCATGAATTGTTGATGAAGAACTTTGCTAGTTGATTTGATTAAACTCCAAAGTTGATGAAGAACTTGCAATTGAATTTAGAGTTTTGAGGCGGCGACCATGTTTGTTTGAAGTTTAGCAGCATGGAAGCATAAAAAGGAATTGTTTATGAATTAGGTTGGGTCTAGGCACTATTTTATAGCTATAAAGAGTGTTTTAGAGCCATTAGATTGCCCTAGAAGCCATCTGGTCCTTCCAGCACATCAAAAATCGTCACTGCCCAGATCTGGAAAAATCAAAGGGGAGGTCGACACTAAGGTCGACCCCTAGGTCGACCTCCCTCGGTAGGTCGACCCCCAG
The DNA here is from genome assembly GCA_030737875.1 of Allium sativum. Taxonomy (NCBI): domain Eukaryota; kingdom Viridiplantae; phylum Streptophyta; class Magnoliopsida; order Asparagales; family Amaryllidaceae; genus Allium; species Allium sativum. The sequence goes on along the minus strand of CM060911.1, from coordinate 65,934,107 downwards.
GTTGACCTCTCTGGGTAGGTCGACCCCAGGTCGACCTGCTTGTGTATTTTCCTTTGTAAATTCTAATTTTTTGTCGAATCTTCCGAAGGCCATAACTCTTTCATACAGAGTCCGATTTTCGAAAACTTGGACTCTATTCCAAGCAAAATTCCAATATGAACGCAATGGTGATGTCCATTTTTCTTAATTCCTGATATTTTAAATTAATTATCCTTATTTTATTGTCTTCTCTATTACGTACACTATTATCGAATTAATTTTTCCTTCTCTTCCATATATTAATAAAATTTTCATTATACATCACAATTATTTACCTATATATGCATATAAACATATTTTTACATACTTTTAACTATGTTAAAAATGCAGGGTGTTACATGTCTTGGAATATTCTATGTCTTCTTACCTAAAACGCTTCACGATACTTAATTTATTCCCTAATGAGTGACATTAACGGACGTGGGGTGTCACACTTTGTATCATAGCTAAAGGTTACCAGATTAGATAAAAGTTTTTGAAAATTATGTTTTCAAAAAGGTTTTAAAAGAAAATATTTTCAAAAAGGAAAGTATGTTTTGAAAAACATTCCCCAAAAATCCATATGTAATACCCTTCGGTCCTTTGTCTAAATCTCTGTCCTTTTCTTTTTAGCATGTTTGGGGAACCAAATATTCCCGAGGCCATTCAAGTACCGGATTGGTTCCGTAGGTATCTTAAGGCTTCGGTACCAACCATGAGCCAAGGAGGCATCCCTCCCCCAGCTGCAGTTGTTGTTCCTCCACTGTCGAGTGTAGATAATTTTTCTAAAAAGAAAGTATGGCCCAAGAAGGAACAATAGCAGCAAAAAAAGGGTGGAAAGAACAACAAAGCTCAAGGCAAAAAGAAATGTCATGGTTGTGGGAATATGGGTCATTTGGTCAAAGATTGCCGAAAAAGAAAGAACGCTTGCTTCAGTTGTGGTGAAGTTGGGTACTATATGAGGGAATGCCTGAAGATACAAAGATAGGACAAAAGGACAGGATCTTCTGAAGGACAGGCGTATGTTCACGTGGTCAGTGTACCGGGGAGAGGTAGTAAAGTTTCTGCTAAATGTGTGATTTTCCCTTTTTCAATTATCCGGTTTAGAACCCTTTTTGATTCTAGCACTTCGTATTCATTTATATCTAGTTCTGTGGTTGAATCTCTACACTTAGATACTAGTATGGTAGTGGATCCCGTAGTTGTCTCAAACCCCATTGGTGGTTTGGCTCATTTATCCATGATTTGTCAGGTTTGAGAATATCAGTGTTAGTCCGTCGAGTTTGGGTGCGATGCATATGTGCTCGGGTTTATGGGCTATGGGTTGATTCTAGGAATAGATTGGCTTACCACATATGGTGCCATTCTGGATTGTGAGAGGGGGGTCGTTAAGCTTCTAACTTGTCATGGGAGGACCCTCGAAATTTCTTGTGACACACAAGGGTCTGTCATGCCTAGTTTCCTAGTGTCTCTTGAAGCGTCTATTGATGATCTGCGATCAGTACCAGTAGTCCGTGAGTATCCTGATGTCTTTGATGAGGTTCGAGGTTTACCCCGAGGCGTGAGATTGATCTCCGTATATACCTTGTGGACAATGCAAAGCCAGTTGCATTACCTGTGCGCCATATGGCTCTTAAAAGGAAAGAGGGGACTTGATACGCAAGTGGGTAGCTACATGTGAAGAGGTTCGATAGGTGAATCATATCAGGATGGGAAACCTATTGAAGACAGTCCTTGAGGAAGCCCATCATTCTAAGATGACTATTCATCGAAGCAGTGATAAAATGCATAGAGTTCGAGGTAGTGGAGCCAAACTAGCGAAAGGAAGTAAAAGTAGAGAAGGAATAAATGATTGGATGAGTTCCAACTTGCATACCTGGATCAGAGGTTAAGAAAGTGTGCTACAGAGAGGTTAGGCTAATAAAAGTCAATAAGGAGAGGACGGTGAGGATGCAACTTGGGAGACTGAAGGCAAAGATCACGCTTCATACCCTTTCCTTTTTGGGACTATGTCCTTAACTTCTTTTTCCAAAGCTTTTTATTAGTACTTGTTTCTATCATTCGCTTGTATCCTCTCGATCGAATCTTCGACCTTTAGGTAGGGAACCCATGGATGTAAACATGTGTTTGAGACATGTTATGTTTGATGGATGCAAGTGGATGCAAGTGTTTTCTAATGGTTTACTGTGGATGCATATAGACACACATTAGGCACTAGACCGACTCAATCACTCTCATACTGCATATGGATGTGTGTGCATATTTCTTTTTTTAATGAATGAAAATGGATGTATCATCATATGGATGTTGCATTTGGGTGGATGATTGTGCAGACATATAGAGCTTACATGTTATAATAGGAATTTCTGCATACATGTTGGATTCATGGCACTAACATACATTGCATTAAGGAGGTCGACTGAATTAGTGGACCGCCTGATCTTTCCATTAGTATTGGGACATATACACACACCTTTGCATATGTTCATATAAGCATTAGAAATCTTTTAACTACAATGGATGCCAGTGATTGGTGGATGAGTAGATGTATGTGGATGGTAGGATACATTCTTCTTAACTTGAAGATTTCGGGGATGAAATCCTTTGAATAAGGGAGAATGTAACACCCCAAAATTTTAATGACATTAAATTGGATAAATTAAAGAATAATTAATTTAATATTTAGAATTATGGGAAATAGACTGCACCATTGCGTCCGTCTCGAAATTCTGGTCAAGACAGACACCTGGTTTGCGTAAAACGAACAACGTATGAAGAAGTTATGGACGGTAGAAATTTGGAGGAAAAAGCAGGAATTCCAGGTGCACTTGACAAGTGCGCCCATGTATTTTTACACTGGCGCACGTCTAAAGTGCGCTCATGTTTGTTTTTGGGCATCCGGACCCAATTGGGTGTTGGCCCGTGGCCCGATTCACCCTAGGGCTGAGGTGGCATCCGAATTCTGTAACCTAACAGCTATAAATGTACCTCAATTCCATTGTTTTCTTCACAAAGAAACAATGGCGGCAAAACTCTGCCAGAGTGCGAACTAAAACGGATCCGTTTTCTTCAAACATCGGTTTTGCAAATCAAATTCTGGGATTCAATCATAGATTCAACGCCAACTTCTTTTCTATCATCTTAGCAATCCAATCACAGTGAGTTGGTTATTTTTTGGTTCAAATAAATAGAAGTAAATTATGAAAGACTGTGATTTGGATATGTGTAAACCATCAATCGATGCTATTATCATATCTTATGCTACGTCATTATTGATTTATTTCTTTAGATCCAATTCAATTGTTATTATTCTGCTATGTCATGATAGATCTATTTCTTTAAATCCAATTCAATTTTGATTATTCTACTATATCATGATAGATCTATTTCTTTAGTTCCAATTTAATTGTTATTATTCTATTATGTCATGATAGATCTATTTCTCTAGATCCAATTCAATTGTGATTATTCTACTATGTTATTATTGTGGATCTTGGTTTGTAACTATATTGTTGTTAATATAAATCTGTTAATTTGGAAAGTTATATCATTGGATAGATTTAATCATTTATGTAAATCATGAATATATGTCACCTTGAATTGGTTAGGATTAGATCTAAATCTTTATCTTAATTGTAACTTCTATGACACGCTATGATGTGGATTCGTGTAGATCTATTTCAAAACCAGTTGATCTAATTTATATGGACATTGAAACTGTTAGTCAGATCTAGATTATCATCTTGTGTTTATCATGTTAGATCTAAACCAATTGGACATCAAAAATGCTAATTTAGATCTCACTATGCTTATTGAGATATCATAATTATGTTAGAAACAATCGACTGCAACAAGTTCACCAGTTTTATGTTCACCTTGTAATAATGTTAATTACATGTCCATGACAATATGTATGTTCACCTTATCACCATGTTAGTTTATGTTTATGCCAAGTCATGTTAAACGATCACTTTGGTTATATTCCCATTATTTTCCCTATTATCGTTTATGACTAGGCTATTGTCTAGCCTAGGCATGCCACCAATTTATGAGTGCGCTATTTAGGGAACTAGGGAAAAAGGGTTAATATTGGCATAATTTGAATATGAAATTTTTGGACATATAATTCAAATATTGGAATGGGCATTAACACCTATAAAAAGGAAAGGTTTAATTAATTGATTAGTTAATAAGAAAATGGAATGTTTAGCAATTACAAATAAGAATTGTAATTGTACTTATGACACAAGGTTAAGTTGCATTTGTGGTGGAAGTCTGCCCGGACCCGACCGGTGTATCCAGCAGACACTAATGTTGAACCTAATGTGGGAGGTCTAAGTACGTAAATACGGTTCGGTCTATGACACGAGGTTAGGCCCAATTATGGAATAAGTCTGCCCGGACCCGACCGACATATCCAACATCCACATGTTGTAGGCCTAATATGGGAGGTCCAACCCATTATAAACCACAAATGGACATGGTAATAAATTGGACTGCTTAACTTAAGTTAATCCATAGGGATTGTATGAACTTAAATTTAAGTTGGGGGTTAAGTAAACTTGATTGAACAGAAAGGGGTTGGTTAAGTAAATATGAGGGGGTGGATAATATTTACATATAGGCCAACAAACTTAACCTGATAAAGTTATGTAATTAAAGACACCTTTTAGGGTAAGCATAACTTGTAGAAATGATAGGGTTATGTATTAAAGACACATATAGGTAAGCATAACCGGCTGGAAGATTGGGGGTTATGTATTAAAGACATCTATAGGTAAGCATAACCGGTAGAAATATTGGGGTTATATAATTAATTAAAGACACCTTTTAGGGTAAATATAACCAGTGGAAAAACCTAGTGGGGGATACAAGACAGGGGGAGAGCTTGTATCATATTGTGTGGGACCCATTTCAGTCAGTAACCCAGAGTAGGTATCAAACAAAGTACTCCGTACTAGGCGGAGAAGGGGCACACTTACTGACTAGTTGTAAGAGATCCAAACGTGGAGGCGGTATTGGCGGCGCGTTCCAATGGGGTCATGTGCGTGCATGACTCCGCATGCTAGGGAAGATAAGATGTTGTGACATCAGTAGATATGGTTGTGCACATTCGGAAAATGAAGGGTTACCACCTTAGGGAGTGATACACCCTAATGTGGGGCTAGCACAGGGTATCTACGAGGGTTAAGGAGCCGATCGATCAGGGTAGTAGTTAGGATACATTTGGAGGTATACCTAAGTCTACCACTTTATAGTTGAAGGGATCATCTCTTTCTGGATATACTAGTAATAGTGCAGAGTAATCATTAGAAGCACATACACCATATCCTGTCTACCTTGTCACACCTGCCATTTATGTAGTGATCTCTCTTATCCACTTTATATGCCTATCATATTACTTTTATTTATTTACTGGCTAAAAGTAACTAGACTCGCCAGACTTTATGTCTGACCCTTTTTGTTTCTCCTTCTGTCTTCCGTTCCCTCCCCTCTAGGTTCTCAAGGAGGAAACACTCAGGCTTGACCGTGATTCTGCTTATTTTGTTGGAGCTGCTGATATGTATGGCTCAAGCTCTTATCCTTATTGTTATGGCTATATTTTGTTCTTGGGGAATTTTATTTATTTTATGTATTATGATATTTCTGATGTACAAGACAGTGGTTTTTATGTTGTAATGGGATTTTATATTTCAGACAAATGATGTTTTGGACCACGGTATCTTATGATTAATAAAGTTGTTTTATTCCACTGCAAAATTTTATATCTGTCTTGTAATATTCTATGCCTGTTTACCTAACACGCTTCACGACACTTAATGCATTCCCTTAGTGAGTGACATTAACGGACATAGGGTGTCATAGATATGGTTGTCCATAAATATGTGTGTAAGAAAATTCTACCCGATATGTTCATTATGAGAACAGGGAGCTTTGGTATAAAGAATTTTAATCTTGGGTTTGAAAATCTACAAATGTGTAGTTGCGAATCCCTTTCCTTTTCGAGGACAAAAAGTTTTAGGGGGAGGGGGATGAATGTAACGATCCACAATTTTTAACCAATTTAAAATTGGAATTTTTATTACTCAATTTAAATTTAAATTTGAACTTGACATATATATATATATGGCTAAGTATATTTAATAATTTTGGTAAATTATATGATAGATTTTATTTGAATTTTAAATTTAACAGATGGGAATGGATATTAATAAGTTTGGATATATTAATACTATTTGTCATTCGATCACATTTGTCAAATCATAACATGAATTAGTATAATTAGAATTAAGTGTTGCCCCTAGGTTTCATAGCTTTTTAAAGGAAGCGCTACCAAAAGATCACTTTCCCTTCTTAAGACAAGTGTAAGGACACTTATATTTTTGCATGTAAACTTACATGCATGCTTTCCAATTTCCCTCTGAGGTGTCTTCCTCTTTTCCACCACCACCTTGCCAAATTCGTTGTCATCCTCCTCCTCCTCTTATAATAGAAAGAGAAGGAGATTAGTACATATTGTATTATATATATTAGTGAAGAAGACGGTGCGTCGAAATACTGTCTAATGTTTTCCTCAACTAGGCTCGCCTACCGTGAAGATTGGAAAGTTTTTTGGTGAGAACTCTTTAACCGCAATTTATATATTTAATTAGTAGTTAGACTAATTTAAATATAGTGATGAATTATTAGTGGTTAATAATGGTTGATGTTTGTTGTGATGGATGCATAGTTTAGAACACACACTACTAAGCGATAGCGTTATAACGCTTGTGCACAATTATGATTTATTTAATTATGTTGATGATGGTTGCTATGGATGTTTATAATGTTTGTTGATGTTGTTTCACACACACAATGACACAATAATTATTGTAACAACCTGGAAAATATGAGCCAGTTTGAAAATTTTAATTTGGCTATTTTAGTGGATTTTAAGTATTTAAAATAAATTATTTTAAATAATAACGATGAAAAGTATGTTTTAATCGATGTTTGAAAATAAATATATTTATTTTAACTTATAAACAAGGCCTGAAATGGCGCGGCAGTTTCAAAATTGGAATCCAAACTTTGACTGACTATACCGGGTGCAAAATAGAACGGATTTTAGTGAAACCAAAAATATTTAAATCTGTTATAAATATCTTTCTAACGAATCTGAAAAATCGAAGTTTCGTAGCGGGGGTCAAAAGTTATGGCCAAATGAATTTTCAGAAAGGTCGCTATAGAATATATATAGCCCTTGAAAATAGAAATTTTACAAACGACCTCAGAATTCGACGAAACCACTTCTGTTGGATCCGGGATGTCAAATTATTGCTAGGTTTCAAATTCCATAATTTTTGAAGTAAATATGTGAGCATGGCAAAGGAAAATGTGTTTGGTCGATTTTTGTTAAATTGGATCGACCAGAAAATGGCCATTTTTCAAACGGTCTTAGAATTCGACGAAACTTGTTTTGTTGGGACTGTATCGTCAAAACATAGCTAGATTTATTTTTCTGGAATTTTTGGGATCAGTATGTGGCTCCGACAAATTGAAATGTACGTTCAAATTGAATATTGAATGTTTTTTATTTTAATTTGAAGAAAAACTGACTGAAACAATCAAATGGGCCTACGAAACATATCCCATTGGGTTCGGAATGGGGGTATTTAGCTAGGGACGATAGTTGTTGGGTTTGGATTGGAGTTCGTTTGGTGAAAATCCTAATTTTAGAAATATATAAATCACGAGCCAATTAAATAATTTCTTTCATAAATTAAAAATATAAGAAAATCAAAAATCTTCCCCCCCCCCCGGTTAAACGCGATCGACGGCGATTGACGTTCTCCCCTTCCCTTCCAATTTCTGGCGAATCCGTTCACCTTTAGCCCCCACTCCAGTTAGGTTTTTTATAGATCTCGACCTGAGCTTCAAATCCATACCACTTTTACCCCCCATCGTGGCGCCAGCATCGAGATCCACGCCTCCAAAACTAGCCCGCGTTGCACGTGATTACGCCACCACCAGAGGTGCGAGTTCGACGTGGTGCACCTGCGCGGGAAGCTCTCTCCAAGGTCGACAACGTGGTACCTCCGATCGTCTTCAAGTCCAACAATTGGAGCGAAATTTCCAGACCTAGTTTTGAACTAATTACTGAAGGTAACGGGTTTAATTATTTAAACTTATTTCCACATATAAAAGTGTCGCAAAGTTAATTAATCTTCTAAAAATCATATCATTTTGCTATGTTGTCGAAATCCAGTGAAACAAGAGATAGTGGACTCGTGTGGACGTCTTCTACATTCTAGAAGAGACCGGATATTTTTCTGAGCCTTCTACAATTTTTGGAGGAGTGGAACCCAATGTGAGATTTCTGAATTATAAACGATATGGAAATGACAATGTATAAATTATATATTCAAAGTATGAGTTATATAAGCATTGTACACCTCATGTATAAGCGTTGTATAAGTTGTACGTTCGATGTATAAGTTATATATGCATTGTAAAAATTATATATGCGTTGAAAAGAAGTGAAATGATATTGAAATGAAATCGAAATATAGTTATATACACACACATATATATATATATATACTCCCCTCGTCCACAGACCATGGACGATGTATATATTGGTTGTGATATTGTTTGGATTATTGGTTGATAAGAAATTTGGTGAATATCATGAATGTTTGATTTGAAATGATTGATTTTGGTTCAAATCCCAATAGGATTAGCATATCGGAAAATTCGTTTGCGTACAAACCACATATTGAAAATCCCCATTGTCAAAAACCACGAGGTTTTAAGGTAGATCGAGGAGCCGTACTTGGGACGGTGTCGGTTTTAAATATCCTGCCGTTATGCTGCCGAAATTTTCAATAATATTCATGTGTTAGAATTATTTTCATGTGTTGAAACCAAATTCATGTGTTGAACAGAAATTCATGTGTTGAATAGATTCTTTGAAAGATAAAAATAACATTTTATCACATATATAGACTATATAAATTATTGTTTTTAAAATAAATTGTTTTAACAATAAAAATCACCTTTTTATTATATATATATAAACTATAGAAAACATTCATGTGTTGAAACCATATTCATGTGTTTAATAGAAATTCATGTGTTGAGTAGAAATTCATGTGTTGAATAAAATTCATATGTTGAATGAAGTTTATGTATTGAATAAATTATTTGAAGGATAAAAATAACTTTTTTCATATATATATATATACTATATAAAATATTAGTGTTTTAAATAAAAAAAATTAATTATGGTATCACATTGGTGATCGACAAATCTCTTTCGTAATTAAAAGCAATATTATTATTGAAATTGAAGGTTAATAATTGGAAAAGATCATATATATGAATTCATATATATTGATAAAGTTTCTTTAAATGAATAAATAAGTACTAGAACGTTCTAGGATAACAGAGGGGATAGTGTGTAGGCTTGGGTTTGGAAATGTATTTTCCTTCTTTCCTTGGTTATCCCTAACCGATCCGATGAATGGGATGGTTAATTTGAAGTTATTTGAATTTAGAAATGAATTGGAATTTGATTTATTAAGTGAAAAATAAAAATTGAATTTTGAACTTGAAATAATTTGGAAAGTCAATGTAAATTACTTTAAATGATTTTAAAAGGTTTATATAAGTGTATAATGGTTTTCTAAGGTATTTTTAAGTATTGAAGAATAATGTTTATTTCGGTCAAAATAGAGCTTGTCGCGTAAAGCCAATTCGCGTTTTTTAGTTATAAACTTTAAACGCTTATAACTTTTGCAGTCTAAATCAGATTTCCATGAAATGAAAAACGTTTGATTTCCATTAACAAGAGCTGTGAAAGTATATTTTAATTTCGAGTTATAATTTTCAAGTTATGTTTAAAACCGTTTTGGAAAAGGTCACCGTAAGAGCAATATATTATTATTGAAATTGACCGGGATCGGATGTATGTCCGAAAAGCGTTCCAAGTAATAATACGACGTTGTGGAGCAACTGAGGATATTGAAGACTGGGACCCTTCATATCGGAAGGACAACTTGTTAAATGTCTCGAATGGTTGGCTCCAATTCGCAGATGGATTTTTTATCAGCTAGGTGGCAAGAAGTCTGAACGTATGTGAAGGAATTCCAGATTGTGATTTCGTTCGGACCCAGAACAGACTTGTATGGATTGTTTGTCTGACATTGTAATTGACTGCGTAGCACTGATCCCTGTTAAATGTATATCTTCTTGGTGGCGGGGAATTTATTCTCTTGCTTAACACCCTTATCTAAGACGTATGAGCTTAGAGGTTATATATTGATATAAATTAATGATGCGTTGTGAATGGATAATGTGGCATACTTAAGTTATGTGATGAGCTGTGGATAATCAAAGCATGGCTCATTTAAGCGTAGCTTTGTGTATTTGCATTATGTGTGTGCCGTGAGACCTTATGTTAGTTTCAGTTTTTGAAAAGTCATCGCAAATTTCTATTGATGGGAATTCACATAGAGTAAACCCGTTCCGCGTTAGCGACGTGGTCCGGTGAATTACCTAACTTTAAAATAAACCCTAAAAACAACTGTTTTGAGTTCTCATACCAGTCCCATGACTGACCTGGAATTTATTATTCCCACACCTAAACTCTGCTTGCCCATAATTTTTACACGAGCAGCCTAGTAGTTTGGTTCGCAGATTTAGCCATGGAGTTGGTTGAAGAAGGATTCTGGTTTTAGCCGGAACTATTATATCTTGGAGCATGCATATTCTTCCATTGAGTTTAGTATCTTATCCGCTGGTAATCGATGTACTCTGATGTATCTCTCGTAACTCTGATGTAATATTGTTGTAATGATAATGGAAAAGTTCTTTTTATTTTGTGCAAATGTGTAAGTACCCCTAACAATCCGTCTTTATGAACGGTTTAAGTTGGTTTAATTACCGGCGAAAACCGGGTCGTTACATAAACACATCCATATCAACTACCATCCATCAACCAATAATTATAATATAAGTGTTTATATCGATAACGCTTATATTCGCAATTTAATAATATTAACAATAAAAACTGTAAATGTAACGATCTCGCAAATTTATAGAATTAAAACGAATTAATAATGTTAGACACTGAAATTAAGAATTTATCTTATTTAGTTTCTAAAATTTAACATTCGAGAATTCAACGTTAATGTTCAGTGTTGCCTAACCATTGCGCGCATAGCTGAAAACGTGCGTAAAATAAATAGCCTCGTTAGTCCGCTCGTTGCGTTATCCGTTTGTGTCTTTATACCAATAAATAAAAGAATTTAATTATCATTTCCTTAACCGCGTTAACAAACAAGGAAGTAAATGAATGGTGAACACAAATTTGAACCATGCAATAGAGGTAGATTATATTCAGCAAATTTAACGCATGTCTCTATGCTGAACAAAATTAACAAGTGTCCTTCTACCTCTGAAATATTTCTCCATGTTACTTTTTGAATCTAAAATTTTGCTTCTCCCTAAAAATATGGTAGTAGCTCTTAATCTTGTATTGGGACTAATACAGAGATTTTAAAATTCTATAGGGATTTCGAAATCTCCCTCTGTCAGTTACAAAGATTTCAAAACAATACACCAAGATTTTGAGATTTGCGTGTGAAGAGAACCCAATGCTTTTCTCAAATAAAAAATTCATATGGCAGGAATATATCCCCAATTTCAAAACACAGCTGCTCCATTTTTCAACCCTATTTCTTCTTTACGCAACCAATCTTCCTCGTACTCCAAAATCTCTATATCCCAAATTCTACAGAGAAAGAAAAGTAAACTAAGTTTCAAAATTGCTTGGGAGAAAAGCACGCATCTCCCTCTCCACTTGAAAATAAAACCAATCATAGAGGTCCTTCCCATTTTGCTTCCATCTCATCTTCTTAGCACCCCTTTCTCAAAATAAAACTGCAACCACATGCTTAGCAAACTCACCTGACGTTGACTACCGAGCTGCTAACACCCAAGCCGCCACCTTCTCTCGACTCCGACCAAGTCCTTCTTGCTCCGACCACTTCAAGATTTTTCCCTCTTCTTGCTTAAGACCCGTAACCCGCGAGAGAAACAAACAGGACAACAACCGGAGGCCATGCATTGATCTGAAGCCGCCAATCAAGCCCACAAGTGCTGACATTATCGCCAACCTTCGTCCGATCTCGTACCTTTTCGATGCCGTACACTGTTATTGCCGTGAGTCTCCTTCTTTTTCTTTGCATGCATATATGCGGGCTGACATGTTTATACCCATATTCTTTGCTTTTCTAACATCCATGAATGTATATGTTCAAATATATATATATATATATATATGTATGTATCTTCCAGTTAAGATGAAATATGACCAAACATGTACTGTATATCCTCTATGAACTTGACCAATTTTGTTTGTCTATAAACTATGACTAATGTTTAACGCATGCAAGAGCATAAGATTGATTTGTATACACACTGTATCCGTTAATATTTGGTCCTTGTGAAAGGCTGTAACAACGAAATATACATGCGGGTCTTGACGGATGGGGTTGTGTCTCTTTCAGTCAATTTTCTAGTACATGCAAGATCACCCCTTTCTGTTTTGAACAAAAATGGTATATAGCTGAGTGGTTTGACATACAACTCAAAACTTGGAGGTCACCAGTTCGAACCTTACTGCAACAACTTGGTTTTGGTTGATTATTTTTGACCAAAAACTTTTGCATAAATTTTCGCATGAAATTTAACCCGCTTTCTAAATAAAAATCGTGCCTTTGTTCTAGGTAGCGAATTTCTCCTTATAGCCGTTAGCGTCATTCTACTCATATCGTTTCTTCTTCTTTTTTCCACGAAAGGTAAGTTTTTCTCACTCACGACTAATTGACTATTAAGTGAATTAAAAACTTGAGATATTGAATGAAATGTTAGGGTGCTCTAGATTTGTTTGCTTTGTGATTGTGCACATGCGAACGTACTGTTTCCTTACATGACACAACATGAATGTTATGTGTGATATGTTATGTTTATTGTTGTCACCATGCAAGTTCCCAATAGATTCGGAAACTATTACGGGTTGAAACGATACGTACCCGGACAACTGTATATTCAAATCGATTTGGGATGAGGGTTAAAATGATACATACCCGGGATTCGAATATTTTAAAGAACAATTGAAATGTTAAATATCCATATAACTTGACCATAGGATGGAAAATTATATTCGAACACCGTGGTTAATAAAAAAAAAAATATTATATCGATGTTGTAAATAGAAATTTTAACGAAATCTCCATATAGCATATAGAAAAGATTAAAGGAAATTTTGTTCAAAATTAACTTGAATTTTTTATAAGAAATTCATTTTGTATGTAAATAAGTTTTAAAAGTGACTATACGTGTTAATACTTAAGTTAGTTTTTTTTAATAAATTCTACATAAACTTTGTGTTTCGTATAATGAATTAGATAACATGAAATCTTAAATTTGGTGATTCAATATAAAGGATTTGCAAAGACTTGTTAAATGTTTTGGAACTTCTTTTGATACATGATTTGTCAAATGATTTTTACCATTTTAATATATGGAGTATTCTGTCAAAAATGTGAAATTGTTAAAATTCCAGTACAAGAGGAATATGCTTATCTAAATCATGGTAAATACGAGATTTGTTGGCAAGTTTGAATTTAACAAATCATCATTTTGGTTAACAACTGACGTTGAAGTGTTTTGGGAATTTATTATATAGAAAGGTTAAGCGGAATGCAAGGTAACAATCGTTCGGGAATCGTTTTAACCATGTAAGTATTGAAATTGAACCAATAAAGGAATTTGATATAAATGTGAAGTCTAGATAGAAAAATAAATTGTTGTACTTGTTTTTAGATTGGATTAATATTATTTGAATAGAACTATGATTTCATAAAGGCAATTTTCCGCATTACTTGATTTTGTAAATTTTCTTTTATAAATAATTTGATCACTTTAACTATATGAATTTATAATAGTTTCCAACTATATATGTATATGTATATACACTATTTTTAATTTATTATATATACTATTTTCAAACTTAATTATTTTAATAATATTTTATAAATGCAAATAGAATCTATGTCTAATCTAGTCTAGAGAATCCGAACGGTGAAATAAAGGACTTCAAGTGATAACGATATTTCGTGGAAGTTGATACTTTAAAACCAAATGGTTGACAAAGGATAATGGTGAATATTGGATTTATAATCCTGGCTGAAACAAATGGTGAATTTATTTGAGAAATCGAATTGAGCAACACTTGGAATAAATCAATTTGAGATACTTGTGATATGATTTCAAAGCTAATGACCACGGTGTGAACAAAATTTAAACGTTTGGTTGTTAAAGGGACCGGAGTCGGCAGATGTCGTACTCTCTGCCAATTCCAAAACCACTTTAACAACCGTGTATGTGGTGGAGATTCCAGAATGAAGTAGAATGGTATATAGGTGATTACTGGATTTGAAGAAAGAGAACTCTCATGGATTGGCCTTGACCTTCGGGTCATAATTAAATGACTAAACCAGGAGCCATACTCATGTTAAGTGAGGTCGCACCTCAAAATAGAACACACTTCTTCGATACCATCTCTATTACTATGTGATTGATTTGGGGGCTCTTTTGATTATGGGAGTGTTGTTCGAGGTGTGCGATAGTTGCTACTATATGCGTTACCACCGGCCCGGGGGCTGCAATCCGGTAGAATCCTACCGTGGGTATGCCTCGTGTGCCTTGTCATATTATCCTTGTTGAGTCCCCTGCGATTTTGATTTGTATCGTACCTATGGGGTGTCCTCTGATGCCATTGGGTTACAGTGGGTTTACGGCAGTGTATAGACTACGGTATTATAAACGGTAAGGGTAAAAATGTAATCCCTCTTATGCTATTTTATTTAAATTTACTCTACTGAATGGATACTATTATAATAACTTACTATTATATGTATTAGTTTCGCGGATCCTCAGAGGATGGAAATCCCAAACATCCATTAAGTTACTGTACATTTCAGTGGACACTTCATTTGAGTTAATTCACTTATATGAGACTGTTAGTCCTGACTCGAGTATATTGTTTCTTTGACTGTATGCTTGGGGCAGCTTGAGCACCATAGTGGTTCGTGACACACTTTGGAGGTTGGCATTTCATTTGGATCCTTTAGTTATCGGCTACCTAATTATCTTATTATCCAATCTTATTACCAGTAATTATATGTACTTTATCTATTATATAATATTATGACTCAGTATGCATTATTATGTATCATGTATCATGTTAGAACCTATGTACTTTTATGTTTTTGTTGCAAGTTACACTACTTCTGTGTCTGTGATTGTGTTCTGATTTGTATTTACCTCAAAAGTTAAAATAACAATTCACTGTTTTGAGCAATTCAAGTTTGACATGTGTGGTTTATATTCGATTTGAATGGTTCGAAATAGTTGGTCGTTACAGCTAGTATCAGAGCCGAGGTTTAACCTTAGCTATTGAGGCAAGTAACTCATTAGAGATAGCGTGGGAACATCCTAGACTAAGTAAAATCAGTATCAGAATCAAATCTTTCCAAGAGAGCCATTTTTAAAGTATAGGTATTTGAAAATAAAATAAGTTTTCCAAAGTATTTTAATTATAGAGTTATGATTTTAAAACAACCCTTCATTTTAAGCCTATTCTTGAATGTTTCAGATGGCTACCAAACGTAATCCCACTAGAGGCCACGGTAGGGATCGTGGAAGTAACCCAGTTGAGCTTGAGCCACCAGTTGCACCAGTCCAACCTTTAAGGTTTACCAAGATTTGTAAGGGCTACGCTCAACTAGGAGGTACTAAGTTTGTTGGTTCGGAGTCGATCGTCGAAGCACAAAAATGGTTGAATGATTTGGAAAGGATATTTTTTGGCCTTGAGATTACAGATGCATAGGAGCATCAGATGGCTTCTTGGAACCTTAAGGACGCTGTAAGGAATTGGTGGGAATCTATCACTGCTCATGCTACTGAGACTGACTTTACATGGCAATAGTTTAGGTAAATCTTAAGTGACATCATTTTTCGCTCCATGTTCTTCCATATGGAACTATCCTAAATTTGGAACTTTTAGGGATGCTTTCGTGACCAAATGGATGCCAGATGCTGGGAGATCCAAATTGTATCGAGAATTCATGGATCTTAAACAAGGCGACATGACTTTTGCCGAATATGAAAGGAAGTTTGACGAGCTATCTAAATTTGGCCCAAACTTGATCGAGACACCACTCCAGAAGAATGAGAAATTGATACTTGGTGCATGTCTAGAATCCAATGAAAAATTGATGAATCATCTTAACGAGCCTTTCTAAGAAGTTATGAACAACGCCTCTAGATTTGAGAACTCTCCAAACCTCAAGGGAAAATAAGTTATTCATGCACCTCAACCTCATGGATCATCTAGAAATTCAAAGAAGAGGAAGTCAAGATTTTGGTAGAAGAAGAGACAGCAGAACTCACAAGGTGTTGGATATCATGCCCAAAGACATCCCGTTGACCTTTCAATTGTTACTTGTTTCAATTGCCATCAGAAGGGTCGTTATTCCAATAGTTGCCCTAATTCTGCTAGAGTTCGTGCTCTACCGACTCATTTACCCCACAATAACCCTTGCCATGCTTGGCTTAAACCCAGACATATTAAGAGAAACTGCCCCACTCAGAACAAGGGAAACACGTTTAGAGTCTTTGCTATGACATCTTCCATTCCTCCCACCGGTGACGACACTAAGGGTATGCTTATAAATGCTTCTACCTTATTTTCTCATCCTATTCGCTTTCTATTTGACAATGGTGCTTCACATAGTTTTATCCATATGGACCTTTGTAATAAATTTGAAAAATATTTTAAACCCACATATGCATTTAAAACCCACGTATGCATCTGAATTGTTGTGTGTATCCAATCCTATTGGAGGTCCTGCCCATCTTACCTTGATTTGTAAGGGCGTGGAGCACTTTTACAAGAGGCACTGCTTTATCGTTGACTTTTATGTGCTTTGCTTTGATGCTTTTTATACCCTTCTTGGAGGTGGTTGGTTAAGAAAATAAGATGTGAATATTTCATGCAGGGCTAGAACTACTGATTTAAATGATGAAAAGGGCGATTCTTTAAAAATTACATTTAGTATGCCAATGGAGTATGTAGGAAGCTTTGTCTTCTCGCTTGATTCTCATTTCAGCGATTTTTGTTCCACCCAATTGTCCAACATTATCCCGACGTATTAGGCGCAATATTGGGTCTTCCTCCTAAACGAGAAATTGAATTCCATATAGACCTTGTCCCAGTAGCACGTCCCGTAGTTCTTCCTCCTCGTAGAACGGTGCCAAAGGAAAAAACTGAATTGAAGGCGCAAGTTGAAGACTTGCTGTAACAACCCGGAAAATTAGAACCAATTTAAAATTTTTATTTTAGCAATTTTAGTGAATTTTGAATATTTAAAATGATTTATTTTAAATAATAACGACAAGAAATTTATTTTGAATAGAGTTAGAACGTATGAATTTGTTTAAATCAAAATTAGAATATAAATATTTATTTTAATTATAAAAGGAAATGAAAATGGCGCGGAAGTTTGAAAATTCGATTTAAAATTTCAAATGAATGTATAGGATTCAAAATAAATCGGATTTTAGTGAAACCAAAAATATTAGAGTCTAATTGAAAATATCTTTCGAACGAATCCGAAAAATTGAAATTTCATAGCGGGAATAAAAAGTTATGCCTAGTTGAAAATTTAGAATAGTCGTTATGGAAATATGGCCCTTAAAAATAGCCATTTTGCAAACGACCTCCGTCTTCAACGAAACTGCTTTTGTTGGATCAGGGATGTCAAATTATTGCTAGATTCCAAAATTCAGAATTTTTGGGATTAATAAGTGAGTGTGGCGAAAGAAAATGTGTTTTGATAGTTTCAGTCAATTTGGATCGACTAGAAAATGACCATTTTTCAAACGGTCTTCAAATTTTATGAAATTAGTTTTGTTAGGACCGTATCGTCAATACAAAGCCAGAAATAATTCTCCTTGAATTTTCAGAGTCAGTATGTGGCCCCGGTAAATTAAAATGTGCGTTTGAATTTAAAATATATTGATTTATATTTTAAATTTAACGGAAACCGTTCGTAATAGCCTAATTGGGTTACGAAACATATCCCATTGTGTTTGGAATGGGGGTATTTATCTAGGGGCGACAGTCTTTGGGTCTCGTTTAGAGTTCAAAAGAAAAGTCAACATTTTTGGAGAAAGGGAAAAAATAATAAAATATATATATATATTTACACTTAAACCCTCCCTCTTCAATTCATTTCCCTCGTTCAGAAATAAAAAATTGTTTTTTCCAAATCGAAGTGGCGACGACGTCGCTCTGCCCTCCGGCCTACCACCGTGCCATCCCGCCGACGCTTTCATCGTCCGCCACCCCGTCACCTTCTCCTCTAGTCAACCTCCATCGCGGAAACGAAAACCGCATGAGCCACCACAGAGAGCCCAAATCTGCATCGCCTTTCCACCCACCACTGCCAGCCCAACGCCTCCGCTTGCACCCGCGACTTCCCCTCCTCCACCTGCTCCTCCGACACCTGCCATGCAAGCACCCCATTTTCCAGTTCAAACCCGCAGCCCTCGTTCGATCCACATCAGCAACCAATGTCAGCCAGAGAGAAGCGTGCAACCACCCTGAGTGCCACCCGCAGTTCGCCTTCGTTGAGGTCACTAGCGAGCTTCGAAATGGAAACCTTAAAGGAAAAAAATGACTAAGTTTGTATGATTTTTAGTTAGGAAGTTTCGATTTTTAATAGTTAGAAAGCTATGATTTTTAACATTGAAAAGAGATGATTTTTAAAATATAAACTTCATGTTAAAAATATGATTTTTATAAAGAAAGAGTTAAAATAAAAATGTGATTTTCATTTATAAACACCATTGTTTAAATATATGATTTTAATATAGATACCACGTGAAACAGAAGGCGATGGAACGGACCGAAATCAAAAAAGAATCCAAACCGTTCGTATAAGGGATGGAGGAGTGGATCCCCAAGGTGAGAACTCCTCACTATAATTTTCTTTATACAGTTATTTATTTTATAACTTCATATATGAACTGTTCCCTATCGTCCATAGACCATGGATGACTTGTTTGTTTGTTTGATTGTGTTGTGAAAATTGATTGTGGTGTGAAATGGATAGTATAAAATATTCATGAGTTGAATAAAATATTTTATCGTTAAAAATATAATTTTTAACGTGTATATGAATAAATAAATATTCATTTACAAATCGGACGATTTGTTTATGTACACTCATTTGACTGATATTAATTGGGACGATAAATTTTACACATCGCCTAACTACACAAATAAAATCTTTGTTTGTTGTTTGAAAACCCCACATGGGTATTGCGATGATATTTGACATACATTGATCACAAAAATTAGTGGTATGTCAATCGATGGGTTGATAGGCTGTTGTAAGTGTTAACTATTTATTTTTAGCGCTTATACAATTGCATAATGCACTCAGGATGATGGTTGACTGTGTTTGATTATTGTTGTGTACATGTGTGTATGAAATCCATGTAAATAAAATTATATGGTAATTGACTGTGTCTGATTCCAGTTCAGAATTAGCAAATATTTTAAAATAATATTCAGTGAATATTGAAATGGTGTTAAGTAGTTAAATGCCATTTTAACACGAACGGGAATTTTGTCGATTTTATTCATATTATAATGAATATCGAAAAGTGATTTCAAAATTTGATATTTCGAAAACATTATCATTTTAATATTGAAATGGTATAGAATATTTAATTTGATTTGAATTTGAAAATAGAATTGAAATAGATTAGAAATGAATTTAAAACGAATTGAAATTGAATCGAAATCGATTTGAAATGAATTTATAAACGAATTTATAATGGAATATTCAATTTTGATTTGAAATTGAAATGGAAGTGGAAATCGTTTTTAAAACGAATTTAAAACGATTTATAAAATTCATTTTAAATGGAAATCGACAAAATATAATATATATATATATATATATTATATATATACTATAATGGCCTGAATAGAACGCGCCGCGCAGCGGTAGTTTGCGAATTTCGACCATTGACTTCGAATGGACATTACGGGAGATCCGACTGTCCGATTGTCCTAAAATTGGAACCGTTGGGT
Source organism: Allium sativum (assembly GCA_030737875.1). Taxonomy (NCBI): domain Eukaryota; kingdom Viridiplantae; phylum Streptophyta; class Magnoliopsida; order Asparagales; family Amaryllidaceae; genus Allium; species Allium sativum. The sequence goes on along the minus strand of CM060911.1, from coordinate 65,913,871 downwards.
TCGTATCGAAAAGAGCTTTCTAAAAAATACAAGAAATTAGAAATCTAATGGTTGGATATGGAATTATGTCTAAGTCAAATTTGGAAAAGGTCGTTGTAAGTGCAGTTCGATGTCCGTTTATGGAAATCAACTGTACGGGCCTTGATAAAATTATTAAAAATAGCAATAATTGTGTTAAATCATAATAAACGATTTGGAAAGAATTGGGATGAAAAATCCCATATTTGAAAAGATAAAAAAGTATATTTATCGAAATGAACTAGTATGAACTAGAATTATAATCCAATATTTTTAAATAAATAAATTGGATTTGAAATGGTTTTAAAAATAACCAGAATTTCCAATATATAATTTGGAATGGATTTGAATCGAAAGTATCTTCAGACTATTTCGATATTGGATTCTGTGATTATACGGACACTGTGGAGGAATTTGGAAGATATATATATATATATCGTTATTCCAATACAATGTTTGTTGAGTTCAGAATTTGATATTGAATATAAGCTGATATATTTTCTATACAGAGCCTTGTATTTAGTATCAAATGGGATTTTGGGTTTATCATGAATGGTGTTTCAGATAACACTTGTTCTTTAACCCGATCAACAAAAGAATGAGATTTTGGGTTTGTTGTGAATGGTATCTTTAATAATATTGTTCTTAAACCCAATGGAGTTAAGGAAATTAGAAACTAACTAGAGATTAGCTAAGTTGAAAGGTTTCCTAGGTATTGATTTGGTGTTGGTTTCGGCCTTCGAGATTAATACTTAGGGAATCGTTCTCTTACTAATTTACGGTTAGAGGCTTATGAAGGTGTCTTCATCAACACTGTTCTGAAACCCCATGTGAAAAGAATAAGTCTTTTAACTAAGATTTAAAGAAGAATTACCAATTAATTAAACATTTAATTGGAATTGAAATGGAATGTGAATTGAGTTTATTGTGAACTATGTTTTTAACGACATTCGTTCTTTAACCCGATTCACAGTGAAATGTGATTTGGAATTTATAAATCTTTTAATTAAGATTTAGGGGAAATTCCCAAAGAAAAGCTTTCCAGTTTTATAAAATAAATTAGAATGGAATGGAATTAGATTCGGTAACAATCGAAGTGAACTTCTATGGAGGAAGACTGTTACTATATATGGAATTTAAGAGGCTTTGTCGTTATTCCATTTATATTATCGGTTGGACATGGAAGTTTATATCGATTATATATATTGATCTGTTTTCTGCGAAGATTCCATAATTAATGGAATGGGATTTTGGGTTTATCGTGAACTGTGTTTTAAATGACATTAGTTCTTTAACCTAGTTAAAGATAAGATTAATTTCTTTACTTTGAAAAATCATTAGGTAATGATTTTTGAGATTAAAACGGAATTGGAGTTTTAATGAATCTTTAATTAGATTGAAAAAGAGGATGTGATAATTTAAAATATCAAATTTGAGAAATGATCGAGAATGGGGCACCACCAGTTTTACTCCAGGTGATAGTTAAATCTTCTATTAGATTTGAACGTGAAATGGTAATTGAATTTGCCGATAACACTGTGGTGTTAGATATGAAGTATTAACATTTTTACTTCATGGGATGAATAGGTTGGTATTGGGAAATTAATCAAACGATTACTTCGGTAAGGTACGCTAATCCCGACTAGTTTGGAAAACCTTAAAATGGTTTGAATTGATGTCCAAAGGAAGATCAAAGAATATATTTAAAGAATTTATCTTTGATAAAATTAATGGGAACCTTTCCCAAAATAAAAGAATATTTGAATAAAGGAATATTCTAGATTGGAATGAGGCGTATGTTGTGTCTTTATAGCACTTGTTTATTATATATGCGAGTTATTCAGAAAGACCGGGTTTATCCCATTATGAATAATTGATTCGACAATATGTCGAGGATGAATACGGTGGTTGAAGACTGGAGGTCTTCACATTGTTTGGATGATTACTGATGTCTTGATTGGGCTGTACACCCAAGACAAGCTAATAAGTGGTGATTGTCCAGACGTACTTGGAGATCGACCGGATATGCGAGGACCTCCCCCTTGTATTGGACATATGGGACAAGGAATAAGGTGCCTTCGGTTTTGTTCAGACCAAGATGAACTTGTAAATGGATACGTGTCTAACATCGGATTTCATTCTGTGTGATTGATAGACATCGGTTGCATAGCGTGAATTGCCTGCGTGGCATGCTGAGATGCAAATGATCAAGGCTTCTGTTGAAAAGCAGAGTTTTGTGGTTGATGATCAAAGCATGGCTTTAATATAACATAGCTTTGTGTAACGTTAATTCGCGAGCCTCGCACCCTGGTGTGAACCAGAAACGGGAGAGGATATCAGGTAGGGCATGCGTTTCCTTCTAGCTAGGAGTCATGTCATGGTTTTGCACGCCTTGACGTTTTACTTATGCGGATGATGGATACTGAGGCGCCTCAATTATATCGGTCTCTGCGGAGCCGATGGACGGTATGGTCTTTATACAGACCAATTTTACGCTCCATAGGGCAGAGAAACACAGTGTTCAGGCATTTTAATCCACTCCGTGCGGACCGACCCTGACGATCCAAGGGTCGATGTGTTCTGACCCTGAGACATAGGCTAGATTGTCTCGAAGTGGTAGGGACGATCCCTTGCCTTAGTTCACAGATGGAAATCTAACTTCCAATATGTGACATTTCGGTTTTGATTGTAGAGCCTAGTATAGGCGACATGATATATGGTACCCATGTCGTCTAGGATTGATACATTTATATTTGAAGTTGTTTTGACACTATACACTTATTATAGTATCAAATGATTTGTTTAAAACATACCAAGCATGTTTGGCTATTATAAGGGAAAACCCTGTCCTCCGGCTTGCGATGCATTGTGTGATGGGACCTGGGTCTTATAATAGTTTCATTTTTCCAAAAAGCATTGCGCTATTTTGTTATATGCACTGGTATTCTGGGGAGGAAACCCGTTCCATGTTGTACGGTGTGGTCCCTTGATATATCAAATTTAAGGTAAAGTTTTAAATAACTATTTTAGTTCTCACACCAGTCACATGACTGACCTGAACTTTATTGTTTTAACCTAAACTCTGGGTGCCCCTATTTTCCACACGGGCAGCTAGTAGTTTTCGTTTTTGCAGATTTATATTCACAGGATCCTGGTTTACAGCTGGAATGATATTCGGAAAGCTCTGTATCCGTTTATCTCTTTTAGTACTACTTTGTATTATTTTTCCGCAGCTATGTATTTAAATGTAATTTAAATCTCTGATGTATATTACATGTGTATTATTTATCCATACTCTGTTATATTCTTGTATTCTGATGGAATTGTTGTAATAAGCAATGAAATGTTCTTCTGTTTGTGTTCTGATATGTTGTGTTCTCAATTCAATCCGGGCTTTCCTTTACGGGGAAGTTCGGGTCGTTTCATTTTGGTATCAGAGCTTTGGTTTACAGAGCTCGGAGAACAAGACATGTTAGAACCAAACGAAAGAATTCATCAGAGATTGGATTAGTAATATCCAATGAGAATGACTCGTTAGAGATAAGATCAGAAGTATCCTAGAACCAGTGTGAAGAGTGAAAATTATAAAATCAAATTTAGTTTTGAAAATTTAATCTAATTATACGTATGTGAGTGTATTATTTTATTTGATTTCTGAAAATCGAGTATATGAGATTTTGCATGTTACACGTCATGAACATATATTCGAAGTTATAATATACTGGGTAGATATAGAATCACACTCTAGTCGCCCGGAGATGATCCTGATGATCGCTATAGCATCATCAGTGCTTGTCTTCGAGTTTTGAAAGTGGGATGTCTATATATTTCCAATTGACCGGTGTGAGAACCAAAACTAGATAGGGTTTATTGTTGTGATTTGGCACCAAAAAATGATTTTTGACTATGTATTAAAGTTATGTGTTTGAAATTTAATCAACTAATTGATTGCTGATTGTATTGAATGATTATTAGTTTGATTGATATAAAATGTTAGAATAATAATACCAATAAGAGAAATGTAGCAAAATCAAGTCAAATATGAAATTGAATTGAAAATTGTTTGAAATTGCATGCATATATGTGTATATATATTGAATAAGTCATAGCAGGGAAGCTAAGAAGAGGAATAAAATTGTATGTCCGACAAATAGGTACATGTTTACTAATTTATTGGGTTTGGATGATTTTATGTGCCGATTGGCTAGCCGCTTGGCTTTTTCTTTTTCTTTTTGAGATGAGAGGCCAATTTGGCGGTTTGGGAATTTTCCCGGTGCTCCCCGTACAAAGGAGGTTATGGCGAAATTTTTCGAAAATTTAGGGTGTTAGCCAAAATTTTGAAGAATTTGAAAATTCTTAGAAACTGAAAAGTTGAAGAATGAAAGCCAAACTGAAAGTTGAGTTGGTTAGTTAAACAACATTCAGCTCTGTTCCTTTTCGAGGACGAAAAGATTTTAAGTAGGGGAGATTGTAACAACCCGGAAAATCAGAACCAATTTAAAATTTTTATTTTAGCAATTTTAGGGAATTTTGTTTAAAATGATTTATTTTAAATAATAATGACAAGAAATTTATTTTGAATAGAGTTAGAATTTGTAAATTTATTTAAATCAAAATTAGAATATAAATATTTATTTTAGTTTTAAAAGGAATTGAAAATGGTGCTGTAGTTTGAAATTTTGATTTCAAATTTCAAATGAATGTACAAGATTCAAAATAAATCGTATTTTAGTGAAACCAAAAATATTAGAGTCTAATTGAAAATATCTTTCCAACGAATCCGAAAAATTGAAATTTCATAGCGGGAATAAAAAGTTATGCCCAGTTGAAAATTTAGAATAGTCGGTATGGAAATATGGCCCTTAAAAATAGCCATTTTGCAAACGACCTCCGTTTTCGACAAAACCACTTTTGTTGGATCCGGGATGCAAATTATTGGTAGATTCCAAAATTCAGAATTTTTTGGATTAATATGTGAGCGCGGCAAAAGAAAATGTGTTTTGACAGTTTCAGTCAATTTGGATCAACCAGAAAATGACCATTTTTCAAACGGTCTTCAAATTTTATGAAATTAGTTTTATTTGGACCTTGTTGTCAATACAAATCTAGTAATAGTTTTCCTGGAATTTTCAGAGTCAGTATGTGGTCCCGGTAAATTAAAATGTGCGTTTGAATTTAAAATATATTGATTTATATTTTAAATTTAACAGAAACGGTTCATAACAGCTAAAATGGGTTACGAAACATATCCCATTGTGTTTGGAATGGGGGCATTTAGCTAGGGGCGATAGTCGTTGGGTCTCGTTTGGAGTTCAAAAGAAAAGTCAACATTTTTGGAGAAAGGAAAAAGAAAATAATAATAATATATATATATATATATTTACACTTAAACCCTCCCTCTTCAATTCATTTCCCTCGTTCAGAAATAAAAAATCAAATTTTCCAAATTGAAGTGGCGACGACGTCACTCTGCCCTCCGGCCCACCACCGTGCCATCCCGCCTCCGCTTCCATCGTCCACCACCCCGTTACCTTCTCCTCTAGTCACCCCTCCATCGTGGAAACGAAAACCGCGTGAACCACCATCGCAAGTACAAATCCGCATTGCTATTCCACCCACTACCGCGAGCCAAACGTCGCCACATACGCCCGCGACTTCCCCTCCTCTGTCTGCTCCTCCGACACCAGCCGTGCAAGCATTCCCTTTTCCAGTTCAAACCCGCAGCCCCCGTTCGATCCACATCAGCAACGCCAGAGAGAAGCGTGCAACCACCCTAAGTGCCACCCGCGGTTCTCCTTCGCTGAGGCCACCAACGAGCTTCGAAATGGAAACCTTAAAGGAAAAAAAATGAGTAAGTTTTTATAATTTTTAGTTAGAAAGATTCAATTTTTAATAGTTAGAAAGCTATGATTTTTAACATTGAAAAGTGATGATTTTTAAAATATAAACTTCATGTTAAAAATATGATTTCTATAAAGAAATATTTAAAATAAAAATGTGATTTTTATTTATAGACATTATTGTTTAAAAATATGATTCAACATAGATACCACGTGAAATAGAAGGTGATGGAACGAACTGAAATCAAACAGAATCCAAACCGTTCGTATAAGGGATGGAGGAGTAGATCCCCATGGTGAGAACTCCTCAGTATAAGTTTCTTTATACTGTTATTTATTCTATACCTGAATATATGATCTTTCCCCGTCGTCCACAGACCATGGACGACTTGTTTGTTTGTTTGATTGTGTTGTGAAAATTGATTGTGGTGTGAAATGGACTGTATAAAATATTCATGAGTTGTATAAAATATTTTATAGTTAAAAATATAATTTTTAACGTGTATATGAATAAATAAATATTCATTTACAAATCGTATGATTTGTTTATGTATACCCATTTGATTGATATTGATTGGGACGATATATTTTACACATCGACCAACTACACAAATAAAATATGTGTTTGTTATTTGAAAACCCCACACGGGTATTGGGATGATATTTGACATACACTGATCCTAATAATTAGTGGTATGTTAATCGATGAGTTGATAGGCTGTTGTAAGCGTTAATTATTTATTTTTAGTGGTTATACAGTTGCGTAATGCACTATGGATGATGGTTGACTGTGTTTGATTATTGTTGTGTACATGTGTGTATGAAATCCATATAAATAAAATTATATGGTAATTGACTGTGTCTGATTCCAGTACAGAATTAGCGAATATTTTAAAATAATATACAGTGAATATTGAAATGTGAAGCCGTGTTAAATAGTTAAACGCCATTTTAACACGAACGGGAATTTTTCGATTTTATTCATTTTATAATGAATATCGAAAATTGATTTCAAAATTTGATATTTTGAAAACATTATCATTTTAATATTGAAATGATATAGAATATTCAATTTTGACTTGAATTTGAAAATAGAATTTAAATCGATTTGAAATGAATATAAAACGAATTGAATTGAATTGGAATCGATTTGGAATGAATTTTTAAACGAATTTATAACGGAATATTCAATTTTGATTTGAAATTTAAATGGAAGTGGAGATCGTTTTTAAAATTAATTTAAAATGATTTATAAAATTTGTTTTAAGTGGAAATCGATGAAATATATATAATATATATATTATAATGGCCTGAGTAGAACGCGCCGCGTAGTGGCAGTTCGCGAATTTCGACAATTGACTTCGAATGGACATTACGGGAGATCCAACTGTCGGATTCTCCTAAAACTGGAACCATTGGGTTCGTATCGAAAAGAGATTTCTAAAAAATACAAGAATTTGGAAATCTAATGGTTGGATATGGAATTATGTCTAAATCAAATTTGGAAAAAGGTCGTTGTAAGTGCAGTTCGATGACCGTTTATGGAAATCGACTGTACGGGCCTTGATAAAATTATTAAAAATAGCAATAATTTGTGTAAAATCATAACAAATGATTTGGAAAGAATTGGGATGAAAAATTCCATATTTGAAAAGATAAAAAAGTATATTTATCGAAATGAACTAGTATGAACTAGAATTATAATCCAATATTTTTAAATAAATAAATTGGATTTGAAATGGTTTTAAAAATAACCAGAATTTCCAATATATAACTTGGAATGGATTTGAATCGAAATTATCTTCGGACTAGTTCGATATTGGATTCCGTGATTATACGGACATTGTGGAGGAATTTGGAAGATATATATATCGTTATTTCAATACGATGTTTGTTGAGTTCAGAATTTGATATTGAATATAAGCTGATATATTTTCTATTCAGAGCCTTTTATTTAATATCAAATGCGATTTTGGGTTTATCGTGAACGGTGTTTCAGATATCACTTGTTCTTTAACCCGATCAACAATGGAATGAGATTTTAGGTTTGTTGTGAAGGTATCTTTAATAATATTGTTCTTAAACCCAATGGAGTTAAGAAAATTAGAAACTAACTAGAGATTAGCTAAGTTGAAAGGTTTCCTGGGTATTGATTTGGTGTTGGTTTCGTCCTTGGGATTAATACTTAGGGAATTGTTCTCTTACTAATTTACGGTTAGATGCTTATGGAATGGTGTCTTCATTAACACTGTTCTGAAACCCCGTGTGAAAAGAATAAGTCTTTTAACTAAGATTTAAAGAAGAATTACCAATTAATTGAATATTTAATTGGAATTGAAATGGAATGTGAATTAAGTTTATTGTCAATTGTGTTTTTAACGACATTCGTTCTTTAACCCGATTCACAGTGAAATGTGATTTGGAATTTATAAATCTTTTAATAAAGATTTAGGGGAAATTCCCAAAGAAAAGCTTTCCAGTTTAATAAAATAAATTGGAATGGAATGGAATTTGATTCGTTAATAATTGAAGTGAACTTCTGCGGAGGAAGACTTTTACAATATATGGAATTTGAGAGGCTTTTTCCGTTATTCCATTTATATTATCGGTTGAATATGGAAGTTTATATCAATTATATATATTGATCTGTTTTCCGTGAAGATTCCATAATTAAAGGAATGGAATTTTGGGTTTATCGCAAAATTTGTTTTAAATGACACTAGTTCTTTAACCCAGTTAGAGATAAGATTTATTTCTCAATTTTGAAAAATCATTAGGTAATGATTTTTAAGATTAAAACGGAATTGGAGTTTTAGTGAATCTTTAATTAGATTGAAAAAGAGGATGTGATAATTTAAATTATCAAATTCGAGAAATGGTCGAGAATGGGATGCCACCAGTTTTACTCCAGGTGATAGTTAAATCTTTAATTAGATTAGAACGTGAAATGGTAATTGAATTTACCGATAACACTGTGGTGTTAGATATGAAGTATTACCGGTTTTACTTCATGGGATGAATATGTTGGGATTGGGAAATTAAACAAACGATTACTTCGGCAAGGTTCACTAATCTCGGCTAGTATGGAAAACCTTAAAATGGTTTGAACTGATGTCCAAAGGAAGATTAAAGAATAAATTTAAAGAATTTATCTATGATAAAATTAATGGGAACCTTTCCCAAATTAAAAGAATATTTGAATAAAGGAATATTCTAGATAGCAATGAGGCGTATGTTGTATTTTTATAGCACTTGTTTATTATATACGCGAGTTATTCAGAAAGACCGGGTTTATCCCATTCTGAATTACTGATTCGACGATATGTCGAGGATGAAGACGGTAGTTAAAGACCGGAGGTCTTCACAACGTTTGGATGATTACTGATGTCTTGATTGGGCTGTACATCCAAGAGAAGGTAATAAGTGGTGATCGTCCAGGCGTACTTGGAGATCGACCGGATATGCGAGGACCTCTCTCCTGTATAGGATATATGGGACGAGGAATAAGGTGCCTCCGGTTTCATTCAGACCCAGAACGAACTTGTAAATGGATGTGTGTCTGACATCGGATTTCATTCTGTATGATTGATAGACATCGATTTCTTAGCGTGAATTGCCTGCGTGGCATGTTCAGATGCAAATGATCAAGGCTTCTGTTGAAAAGTAAAGTCTTGTGGTTGATGATCAAAGCACAGCTTTAATATAGCATATCTTTGTGTAGCATTAATTCGCGAGCCTCGCATCCCGGTGTGAACCAGAAACGGGAGAGGACATCAGGGAGGGCATGTGTTTCCTTGTAGAAAGGTGTGGTGTCAGGGTTTTGCATGGCTTGACATTTTACTTATGTGAATGATGGATAACGAGGTGCCTTGGTTATATCGATCTCTGCGGAGCCGATGGATGGTATGGTCTTTATACAGACCAATTTTACACCACATAGGGTGGGAAAAGGCAGTGTTCAGGCATTTCAATCCACTCCGTGTGGACCGGCCCTGACGATCTAAGGGTCGATTCGTTCTGACCCTGAGACATGGGCTAGATTGTCTCGAAGTGGTAAGGACGATCCCTGGCCCTGGTTCACAGATGGAAATCCAACTTCCAATACGTGACATTTCAGTTTTGATTGTAGAGCCTATTATAGGCGACATGATATATGATACCCATGCCCTCTAGGATTGATACATTTGTATTTGAAGTTGTTTTGACACTATGCACTTATAATAGTATCAAATGATTTATTTTAAACGTACCACGCATGTTTGGCTATTACAAGGGAAAACCCTATCCTCCGGCTTGCGTTGCATTGTGTGATGGGACCTGGGTCCTATAATAGCTTCATTTTTCCAAAAAGCATCGCGCATTTTTGTTATATGCACTGGTATTCTTTGGAGGAAACTCGCTCCGTGTTATACGGTGTGGTCCCTCGATATATCAGATTTAAGGTAAAGTTTTAAATAAATGTTTTAGTTCTCACACCGGTCATATGATTGACCTGGAGTTTATTGTTTTAACCTAAACTCTGGGTGCCCCTATTTTCCACACGGGCAGCTAGTAGTTTTGGTTTTGCGGATTCATATTCATAAGATCCTGGTTTACTGCTGGAATGATATTCAGAAAGCTCTGTATCCGTTTATCTCTTTCAGTTGTGTTTTGTATTATTTTTCCGCTGCTATGTATTTAAATGTAATTTAAATCTCTGATGTATATTAAATGTGTATTATTTATCCATACTCTGTTATATTCTTGTATTCTGATGGAATTATTGTAGTAAGCAATGAAATGTTCTTCTATTTGTGTTCTGATTTGTCATGTTCTCAATTCAATCCGGGCTTTCCTTTACGGGGAAGTTCGATTCGTTTCACTTGCTCTTGAAAGTGCTCATCAGACCAAGTTATTCCGAATGGGTAGTCGCCATCGTGTTTGTGACCAAATCGGATGGATCGCTAAGGATGTGTGTCAATTATCGAGAACTAAACAAGCTTACCTTGAAGAACAGATACCCAATACCTCGAATCAACGATATGTTCGATCAACTCTATGGAGCTAAAGTTTTCTCTCAACTCGATCTCGCCACTGGTTTTCATCAGCTTAGGGTTGCCGAGGAAAGCAATCCCAAGACTTCCTTTCGTACAGAGAATAGTTTCTACGAGTGGTTAGTTATTCCATTTGGCTTGACTAACACTCCATCCTTCTTTGTTGATCTCATGAACCGTGTTTTCCACGACGTCCTCAATAAGTTTGTCCTTGTTTTATCGATGATATTCTGGTCATTTCAAAGTCCAAAAAGGAACATATGGCTCACATGGAGTACGTTCTTGGAACTTTGAAGGGACACCAGTTGAAAGCCAAATTTGCAAAGTGCCATTTCTTGCAGAATGAGGTTCGTTCTCTTGGCCATATAGATTTTGAACATGGAATATCGGTTGATCCAGCCAAGATCGCTGCGATCAATGATTGGAAAGAACCTAAGAACCCCATAGAAGTTCGTAATTTCTTAGGCCTCGCAGGATACTATCGAAGGATCATAGAGAAGTTTTCCCGTATTGCCGCACCTTTAACTACTTTAACACGAACGAACGTTAAGTTTGTTTGGAGTGAAAAGTGTGAAGCTGCATTTGCAGAATTGAAGCAAAAACTTACTTTTGTACCTGTTCTCACTGTCCCTAATGGAAAGTTAGGACTTACATTTTAAACTGACGCATGTAAAGAAGATTTGGGGGCCGTTCTAATGCAAAATGGAAGGGTGATCTCATATGCTAGCGACAGGTTAAAATCATGAAGAAAATTATGCGGCCCATGATCTAGAGTTACTTGTGGTAGTATTCGCTTTGAAATTGTGGAGATATCATCTTTTGGGAACCGAGTTTGAATTATTTACCAACCATCAATCTCTTAAGTATATATTCTCCCAGAAAGACCTGAATCAAAGACAAGTTAGATGGCTTGGGTTTCTCGCTTCCTGTGACCTTGACATTAACTACACTTCTGGGAAAAGCGAACGTGGTAGCTGATGCATTGAGTCGAAAGAAGGCTATGTTGTGTCAAATTTTAGTATCGTTACCCCTTATGGATCACATTGCAGCCAAGCACGATGAAGATAGAATAATTAGACTCATCAAGGAGAAAGTTCGGAATAGAGGAGTAGGTGACCATAGTAAGATGGATTCCCAGATTGATAATAAAGGGATCCTACGGATTAGAAATAGAATATGTGTTCCAAAAGTTGATGGCCTGAGATAAGAAGTATTAAAATAATGTCACCAGTCCAAACTCTCTATTCATTTAGGTGTAAACAAGATGTTCCAAAATATGAAGAAGATATTTTGGTGGAGAGGTATCAAGCGAGATGTTTCTCGTTACGTTAGTAGATGTGTGACCTTACAGCAGATAAAAGCTGATCATCAAAGGGTAGCTGGATTATTGCAACCTCTAGATATTCCTAGTTGGTAATGGGATCAAATTTCTATGGATTTTATTGATGGCCTCCCTAGGACGAGAAAAGGGAATGAGAGCTTTTTGGTAATTGTTGACCGGTTGACCAAGTCAGCACATTTCCTCCCTGTTAAAGCTAGTCGTTCTGCTGCAAGACTAGCCGAGTTATATATGAAAGAAATTGTTGCATGGTGTTCCATCGAGCATTGTCTGTGATCAAGATCCTATTTTTACAAGTAGATTTTGGAAATCATTTCAGGAAGCCTTGGTTACTAAATTAAATCTTAGTACTGCATACCTTCCATAGACAGATAGTCAAATTGAAAGGTTAAATTAGGTATTGGAATGTCTCCTTCACGCTTGTATCCTTGACTACGGATGTTCTTGGAAAGATCACCTTCATTTCGTTGAATTTACGTACAATAATAGTTAACAAGCAAGCACTAAAAGATCCCCCGTACGAGGCCTTATATGGAAGACCTTGTAGATCGCCCACTAATTTGATTGAATGTAGAAATCGTTTACTTCTTGGACCAGATATGATCTTTAAGACAACACAGAAAGTTGTCGATATCAAGAATAAGATGAGAATTGCTCAAGATCATCAAAAGAAGTATGCCGATAGGAGGCGAAAGAAATTAGAGTTCGAAGTTGGAGATCGAGTTTTCTTAAAGATCTCACCGTTAAAGAACGTAATTTGATTTAGACGGAAAGGGAAGCTAGCTCCGAGATTTATTGGCCCATTCCGTATATTTGAGAAAATTAGTCCCTTGGTTTATCGCATTGAGTCTCCTGAGAAGCTTGCAGGGGTGCATAATGTGTTTCATGTATCCCATATTCGGAAGTGATTGCACGATCCTTCTTCTTATGTTCAGCCGACTGCACTTGATAGCTTGGATATCGAGCCTAATCTGATCATTAAGTAGAGACCACTTCGTATAGTTGATAGAGGTATGAAGCAACTTAGAAGAAAATTAATTAATTTAGTCTAAGTGTAATGGAGTGACGATGATCGAGATTGTACTTAAGTGATGAAGGAGAGCACGCGCGGTTGAAATCCAGAATTATTTACCAAGGTAATATTCGTTGAATTTATTTATCTTATCTATATCTATTCTTTTGTTATCCACTCTTTGATCGATTCCTTTTCGAGGACGAAAAGCTTTAAGTAGGGAGGATGTAACAATCTCGCAAATTTAAAGAATTAAAAATGAATTAATAATTTTATACCTTGAAACTAAGAATTTATCTTATTAAATTTCTAAAATTTAACGTCTGAGAATTCAACGTTAATAATATTTAGCATTGCCTAACCATTGTGCACATAGCTGAAAACATGTGTAAAACAAATAGCGTTATTAGTCCGTTCGTTGCGTTATCCATTTGTGTCTTTATATTGATAAAAAAGAATTTAATTATAATTTCCTAAACTGCGTCAATAAAAAAGGAAGGAAATGAATGGTTAAAATAAATTTGAACCATGCAATAGCGGTAGATAATATTCAGCAAATTTAACGCTTGTCTCTATGCTGAACAAAATTAACAAGTGTTCTTCTACCTCAGAAATATTTCTCCACGTTACTTTTTGAATATGAAATTTTGTTTCTCCCTAAAAATATGGCAGCAGCTCTAAATCTTGCACTGTCAGCAATACAGAAATTTTAAACAGTGTATAGGGATTTCGAAATCTCCCACTGTTAGTTACAAAGATTTCGAAACATTACACCAAGATTTTGAGATCTGCATGTGCAGAGAACCCAACGCTTTTCTCAAATAAAAAATTCATATGACAGGAATATATGCCTAATTTCGAAACACAACTATTCCATTTTTCTACCCCATTTCTTGTTCACGCAACCAATCTTTCTCCTACTCCAAAATCTCTCCATCCCAAATTCTATAAAGAAAAAAAAGTAAACTAAGTTTCAAAATTGCCTGGGAGAATAGCACGCATCTCCCTCTCGACTTGAAATTAAAAACCCATCAAAGAGATCCTTCCCACTTTGCTTCCATCTCATCTTCTCAGCACCCTTTTCTCCGAATATAAATGCAACTCCATGCCCAGCAAACTCACTAATGTCAACCGCCGAGCCGCCAACATCCAGGCCGCCGCCTTCCCTCGACTCTGTCTAAGCCCTCCTTGCTCCGTCCACTTCGAGATTTTTCCCTCTTCTTTCTTAAGACCTGTAACCCATGACAAAAGTAAACAGGACAACAACCAGAGGTCACGCGTTGATCTGAAGTCGCCACTCGAGTCCACCAATGCCGACGTCATCGCCCGCCTTTATCTGAGCCCGTACCTTTTCGGCGCCATACACTGCTGTTGTCGTGAGTCTCCTTGTTTTACTTTGCATGCATATGCATGGGCTGACATGTTTATACCCATAATCTTTGCTTTGCTAACAGTACCCATGCATGTATATGTTCAAATATATATATATATATATATATATGTGTGTGTGTGTGTGTGTGTGTGTGTGTTTCTTCCAGTTAAGATGAAATGTGACAAACATGTACTGTATATCATCTATGAACTTGGCCATCTTTGTTCGTCTATAAACTATGGACAATGTTTAACGCATGCAAGAGCATAAGACTGATTTATATACACACTGCATCCGTTAATATTTGTTTCTTGTGCAAAGCAGTAACAATGAAATATACATGCTTGTCTTAATGAATGGTGTTGTGTCTCTTTCAGTCAATTTGCTAGTACATGCAATATCACCCCTTTCTGTTTTGAACAAAAAATTTATGTAGTTGAGTGGTTTGACATGCAACTCAAAACTAGAAGGACACTAGTTTGAACCTAGTTGTAGCAACTTGGTTTTGGTCGATTATTTTTGACCAAAATCTTTTGCATAAATTTTCGCATAAAAGTTAATCCGCTTTCTAAATAAAAATCTTGCCTTTGTTCAACGTAGCGAATTTCTCCTTGTAGCCGTTAGCGTCATTCTACTCATATCATGCCTTCTTTTTTGCCACAAATGGCAAGTTTTTCTCACTCACGACTAATTGGTTATTAAGTTAATTAAAAACTTGAGATGTTGAATGAAATATTAGGGTTCTCTAGATTTGTTTGCTTTGTGATTGTGCACATGCGACACATAGACCGTTTCCTTGCATGACATAATATGAATGTTATGTGTGGTACGCTATGTTTATTGTTCTCGCCATGCAAGTTCCCAATAGATTATGAAATCATTACGGGTTGAAATGATACATATCCGAACAACTATATATTCGAATGGATTTGGGATACGGGTTGAATTGATACATACCCGGGATTCGAATAATTTAAAGAACAGGTTGAAATGATAAATATCTGTATCACTTGACCATAGGATGGAAAATTATATACAGACACCGTGGTTAATAAAATAAAAATATTTTCAAAAATTATATCGATGTTGTAAATAGAAATTTTAATTAAATTTCCATATAACATAAAGAAAAGTTTATGGGGAAATTTGTTCAAAATTAACTTGAATTTATATAAGAAATCCAATTTGTACGTAAATAAGTTGTAAAAGTGATTATGCGAGTTAACACTTAAGTTAGATTTGTTTTAAGTAAATTCATAAACTTTGTGTTTCGTATAATGAATTTAATAACATGAAATCTTAAATTGGGTGATTCAATATAAAGGATTTGCAAAGACATGTTAAATGTTTTGGAACTTCTTTTGATACATGATTTGTCAAGTGATTTTTCACCATTTTAATGTAAGGAGTATTCCATCAAAAATGTAAAATTGTTAAAATTCTAGCACAAGAGGAATATACTTATCTAAATCATGGTAAATATGAGTTATGTTGGCATGTTGGAATTTAACAAATCATCATTTTGGTTAACAACTGACGCTAAAGTGTTTTGGGAAATTATTATATGGAAAGGATAAGCGGAATGCAAGGTAAACAATGGTTTGGGGATCATTTTAACCATGGAAGTATTGAAATTGAACCAAATAAAGGAATTTGATATAAATGTGAAGTCTAGATGGAAAAATAAATTGGGACATGGATTTAGATTGGATTAATATTATTTGAACAAAACTATGATTTCATAAAGGCAATTTTCCGCATTACTTGATTTTGTAAATTTTCTTTTATAAATAATTCGATCACTTTAACTATATGAATTTATAATAGTTTCCAACTATATATGTATATGTATATACACTATTTTTAATTTAATATATATATATATATACTATTTTCAACCTTAATAATTTTAAAATATTTTATAAATGCGAATAGAATCTATGTCCAATCCAATCTAGAGAATCCGAAGGGTGAAATAAAGTACTTCAAGCGATAATGATATTTCGTGGAAATTGAAACTTTAAAACCAAATGGTTGATAAAGTATAATGGTGAATATTGGATTTATAATCCTAACTGAAGCAAATGGTGAATTTATTTTAGAAATCAGTTTTGGGCAATACTTGGAATAAATGTATTTGAGATACCTTTAATATGATTTCAAATCTAATGACCACGATGTGAACAAAATGTAAATGTTTGGTAGTTAAAGAGACCGGAGTCGGTAGATGTCATACTCTCTACCAATACCGATACCACTTTAACAACTGTGTACATGGTGGAGATTCCAGAATGAAGTTGGATGGTATAGAGGCGATTACTGGATTTGAAGAAAGAGAACGCTGATGGATTGGCCTTGACCTTCGGGTCATAATTAAAATGACTAAAACAAGAGCCATACCTGGATTAAGTAAGGTCGCACCTCTGATCGAACATGCTTCTTTGATACCATCTCTATTACTATGTGATTGATTTGGGGGCCCCTTTTGATTATGAGAGTGTTATTTGAGGTGGGCAGTAGTTGCTACTATGCGTTAGCACCGGCCCGGGTGCCGTAATCCGGTAGAATCCTACTGTGGGTATTCCTCATGTGCCTTGTCATATTATCCTTATCGAGCCCCCTATGATTTTGATTTGTATTGTACTTACGAAGAGCCCTCTGATGCCATCGGGATACAGTGGGTTTACGGTACTGTATAGGCTACGGTATAGGGGTAAAAATGGAATCTCGCCTATGCTATTTTCTTTATATTTACCTTACTTAATAGACACTATTATAATTGCGTATTATTATATGTGTTAGTTTCGCTGATCCTTAGAGGATGAGAATCCCAAATATCCTTTAAGCTACTGTACATTTCAGTAGACACTTCATTGAGTTAATTCACTTATATGAGACTATTAGTCTTGACTTAAGTATATTTTTTCTTTGACTGTATGCTTGGATCAGCTTGAGCAACATAGCCATTCGTGGCGCACTTTGGAGGTTGGCACTTCATTTGGATCCTTCTGTTATCAACTACCTAGTTATCTTATTATCCAGCCTTATTATCAGTAATTATATGTACTCTATCTATTGTATAAGCTTATGACTCATTCATCAAATTACTTACATTATTCTGAATGCAACTCATTGATTCAAAGAGTTCAAAGCAAGATTCAAGGGTGGGAATCTAAACTCCTTAGTTTTGTTGGTCTTGCAGAGGTAATAAATTCAGTTATTACTCCAATCATTCTATATTGTCTTTTTATCTACCAAATACCAGAGTTTACATTAGATAAACTGCAGTCTCTATGTGCTTATTTTTTCTGGGGTGGAACAGCTCATAAAGTAGCTTGGAATACTTTATGCAAACCTAAAAGTGAAGGGGGTATTGGTTTGAACAAATTTTTTGTTCTTAAAAAAATAGCTTGTGTAAAACCGCTTTGGAATTTTCTTTCTAATTCATCACAATGGAGTAAATAGGTTAAAAAAAGATATTGTAAAAAAGATTATTTTTGGTCTATGGCAATAGATTCAAATGCTTCAAGTACATGGAAATCTATTCTAAGGCTCAGAACAAATTCAAAGCAGTTGTTTAACAAGGTTATATCAGGAGGAGAAAATACTTATCTACGGTATGAACCATGGATTAACTGCAAACGTAAGGTTGATTTGTGTTAATCCCTAAAAAACCTTACGCACATTGGGTAAAGGGGCACAAGGCGGGTCTTACCAGCGTCGGTCGTACACAACACAACCGCACTAAGCAGGATCCAAATATCAAACCCAAGGTAGGTCAAGTCTATCAGTGCGACCAGGCCATGAGAAGCGCGACTCGACAAAAATGAAGGCTGCATATCAAGAGAACCGCTCAGGCGCTAAAATAAGACAGGTCACCCGCTTTGCACGAGCTAGAGCAACCTCGTAGTATAACCATAAAGCCAAGCGGCAACATGCAAAGGCAACAAGAGGACGAGCGTCCTTGGTTCAAGAAGGGAGATCGCACAAGGAACAAAGGAGGATCGATCTCGGTTCTACACTCCGCTCTTACGAAATCTCCCAAAGCATCCGCGCCCACACTTAAGGAGCCACTCAGCTATTCGAGACACTCAGCAAGTCGTCCGCGCATAACACTGAATATGATATAGACAGCCGGCTACAGCTTTCCAGTGGCATGGTTGTAATTAGCAGAATGAACGACCCACAGCCTGGACAAAAAGATTCCAGATCGTTTACCAAGAGGAGTTCACCTATAAATACCTGATGGCTACCCACATCTAAGGGGGGCTTTTTGGAAAAACCACGAAGTGCTGCAAAACTTCAGACTCAACCGCAGATCTGGCCATGGTGTCAAGTACCATTTAAGAGTGAAGGCATCTTCTCTCTCAGTCATTCATCCATCCTTCTTCTCCTCAAACTCTATTATTCTCCTGTATGATTATCTAGATCAAAACATATAAACACGGGTATATTGAGTAGATAGAGAGATGTATGAGGTCAGAGAATTGATGTACTTTGTTATTTTTATTATAAGACAGGAAATCACCTTCATAGTGGACGTAGGCCTCGTTAACGGCTGAACCACTCTAAATCTCGTCTCCACTTTACTTTTTCTCGCATTTTTTTACTGTTTATTGCTAACCGGACATGGTTCCATTTTTTCCTTAACGAATTGGTGAAGAACAGTCTAGTACCTTGGGAATTTAGACCATTTTTGGTGTAAACATGTTGGCGCCCACCGTGGGGCCGTGTTTTGCCATTTTCCATTTCAAGTCTGACAAGATTTTCTAAGAGACACTGTGCTTACAATCATGAGCATGCTAAGGAGAACCGCCAATGAAGCCAACAACCCCAGCAGTGGCATCAACACCGTCATGCCACTGGATGGCAACTCCGATGAAGGGGAGCCACCAGAAATCAAAGAGATTGAAACCAGGGAAAAGTTGGAGGAAGCGATGACAGGATTAACGAGTCAGATAACTATCGCAAGAAACGCGATGATGAAGAAGATCGAGTCGATACTCACTATCCAAGCCGCTATCGCAAAAGCCACTCTAAGCACCACTTGTTCCTCGCTGACTCGGACGAATCACGGATCAAAAACAGAATTCCCTGCCTCACACTCAAGATAGCGGAATTCCATTCCAAGAGTTGCGCGTCGCACCAACCCGAACTACGAAGGGGGCAGTGCACCTGCAAACGATTACTTTGATGATGCAATCGCGGAGCGGGAAGACAGTCCTGCTACCATCAATACGTCCCTGCCAGAAGGATGCCCAGATTCCTTATCCCCAGTCCACGAAGGCGCATCTAGATCGAGGGTTGATGGTGAAAAAGATGGTCAACTCATGGATCTGACCAACGAGAGAGAGTACATCTTAGGAATGGTGTAAGCAATTGTGGGAGAAAGTCTGAGAAGGAAGGATGACCAGAAAGAATGGGAATCTTTACCAGCTAAAACCCCACTCACCAAGAGGATTAAGAAAACCGTATACCGACGAAGGTTCGAACCTCCATCGTTGCAGCCTTACGACGGGACAACTGACCCCGATATATTTCTGTGTAAATGTGACCAGTACATGAATGGAGCATGCGCTACTGACGAAATCAAATGCCTATATTTTCCGACTTACCTAGAAGGAGTGGCTTATCTTTGGTTCACAAAGCTGCCACCGCGGTCTGTAGACAATTTCGTGACGTTGGCTAGGTTATTCAATGAGCAGTTCAGATCCCAGGCATTAGAAGCTCAAGATGCTACGGAACTAAATGGACTACAGTAAAGACCAGGAGAGCCCATCATAGTTTTTCTCACTCGCTTTGATGTTGCATTGGCTAAAGTCAAGGATCCCGAACCCATCATGATCATAATGGCTCTTAAAAAGGGCATATGCAGGAAAAACAAGTTAGGGTGATGGATCAAGAAAAAGAAACCAAGTACACTCGAACGGTTACTTAGCAAATCCGAAAAAGATGCAAGTACTGAAGAGAGAAACGCACATGCAGAGAAGAATGGAAAGGTCCAAGGCAACTCGGACAATCAAAAAAGGAGTAGCGAAGAAGAAGACGGCCGAGCAAGGAAGAAGCTACGCTTTTTCAAGAACTCTGAATTCACCCCCCTTAACGATTCCGTGGGAAATATATTCATGGCAACTAGAGGCACCGAAAGATATCCAGTCTCGAAAAAAAGGCCTGTCAAAAATGCCGCCATGATGTCAGGAAAATTTTGTTATTTCCACAAACAACCGGGGCACGATACCGATGAATGTAGGCACTTAAAATCGGTAATCGAGGGGTTGATCAAAAAGGGCCAGTAGCAACAATATGTACGAGATCATAAGAGCTATCATGACTCTTCTCAAACAAGGGGCAGCACACCTTAGAAAGGAAAGGGCCCAGACCAATTCAAGGAGGATGCTCATCAGAGGGACCAACCTATAATACCTCAACAATGGAGCGTTAAACTAAAGCTCCCATTATCTTACCTCATTTCCCTGATTTTATCTTGTTATCAAAACTTTTTTAACTTGCTTTATTGATCACTATGTCCATGTTGAGTAATGGTTTACCTACAAAAATTGTGTGCATCAGAAATTAATTATGTGCCTACTTGAATGACATACTTATTGATCTATGCTAAAGGAAGAATAATTCCTCGAAATGTAGGTGAAGTAGGAGCAATCCGCCATACACAGCGGGGTTGTAGCACAAAGTCCCGGGTCATGCACTAAACGAAGTAGTTCTGGAATCGCAAACGTCAAGCAAAGTCAAACAAGAGGAATAGGTTCATTGCCTCAAAGGGAACCAGTTGTTCTGAGACAAACAGCCAAACGAAGGAATGCACATCTTATTATGGAATATGTTGAATACTTGGCAAACACTCATTCAAAGGGCTGCCACCAGACCTCTCTGAAGAATACAGAAAAATCACCAAATCTATCCCTCAGATGAAGTTGCTAATCCCAAAGAGGTGTTATCCTAGGAACAGGACATGCATTCCTCAAAACCGGAGTTGAATCCAGTAGCAAGGACTGATGCCCATCTCCTAGGAATCAACACCGAGGAGGGAGCAACTCAAAAAGTCCCGCGGTTAAATTGCTAAGCTCACCGAAGAAGCACCTTCTTAGGTGACCTTCCTAGGTGCTGGACACGAGTTTGCAACTTGAGAAAAAAAAACTCAATGAGGTAAGCCAATGTCTGTGTCCTAAGGTAAGGCAAAAGTCGGAAAAATCGACATGTCCCGAAACGGAAACATTGCCGATTTCAAATGGCGCCTACCTTGGTAGGTAAAAATACGAATTCTTCCCTCCGAGTCGAAAGCTCGATGAGATGAATTAGTGTCTGTTCCCCAAATGAATCATAAAATGGGGAAGGATTAAACATGCTGGAAGGACTAGCACAAAACAAAAAACTCAACCGAATGGACGGTGGCCATCCTTGTTCTTCGTTGATTAACCTAGTCAAACAAGGCCAAGGATGGACTACAAGAGCAGAAATCCTAGCCGAAAGGGGGTATCACAAATCCTAGCCATGCGGGGGTATCCTTTCTAGGACCCATTTGAATAACTAAAACAATCAAATGGGGCCTTAAATGGATCGAAATTTTTTAACACAAGCCCTCCCCTGGGGCACGTATTCAAAACCAATCTCGGGATTGAATACTAATAAATAAAAGACACCAAACGCGCTTTTAATAACACAAATGCATAACAGCCTTCGATAAGCGACAAGCCTAAAAGGATAACTAAATCCTAACCGTAATAATAACAATAGAAAACCGGGCGATATCGAACGATTAACAAAGCGCCCGGGCGAATGTGTAAATCAGAAAACAAAGGTGCAACGTATGATGCACCCGTGCGTAGATAAACAAACTCCGTAGCAGAGAGCCATAGTACAATAAAGTCCCAAAAAAAAACTAAAAGAGTCATGAACAAAAATGTACGAGAATAAGCGAGGCTGGCTCCCGCATATACAAGCCAGACTAAAAAGTATCATCTGAAAATCAAAATCAAAACAGGTGAAGCATTGGCAGGCCACATAAGATAGGAAATGATCCTATCCCTTGACTCTGGGGCCTCGACAGGTCTGTGCCTATCTTCCTCCAAAGCCTAAAGTCGTTTAAGATTCTCCCTATTTGACTGCTGAAGGTCTTCGACCAGGGAATGCCAACCACCCATTTGCTCCACAATGTAGTCTCTAACTGTCACGATGAGACCTTTAACCAGATGCGAACGTGGTTCCAGCTGATTGAATTCGGCCAATATGGTATCCTTCATGACATCCATCTTACCTGCTATAATCCATCTATCAAAGGGGTCTATGTACACACCAGAGCGCGAACTAACTGGACGCTGGGCTACAAATTCCTCTGCAAGATAAGGCTGACAAGGGTTGGGAACAAGAAGAGGCTCCGGTGCAGATGCATGATCTAACGTGACGGATGAAGAGGCCATGCAACTAACAATAGTCTGCATATCTGAGTCAGAAAATCCGTTCAGCGAACAATAACTATGAGCACCGTTCACACTAGAATCTCCTTACCCCGGGACGTCTTTTTGCTACCAGCCCTCCACGTCGGTTTCTTCCTGAGCTTCCTAGACATGAGAAATTCCATCCTTGGGCGACCTGCTTCAGAAAAGGTCAGTACGAACACAAATAATAACTATGGAAAGAGAAACAACTTGGTCAAACTCAAGCATAGACGAAATGTTTCAACCAAAAAAACCTAGGGTATTTCGCCAAAAAAATTATGAACAAATACCAAGCATCGATATTCCAAAGAAAAGCGTCGGATGGCCCTTGTCTTTTAAAGATAGGTACAGAAAGGGTATTTGCGCTTTATGAATTTTTACTTAGAAGGATCATGGCTTCTCGGAGAAGATCACTCAAGATAAATAGATGCTACTGCAGGCAAAGAGCAAAGTGGAAAAATGAGAAAGCTAAAGCCTTTTGAAGAAGAATCAAGGCACAAATGTCAGGCATAGATTACCTGATTGAAACCCTCAAGGAAGCATAGCCGTGACCAAAGATTTCTTTTGAGATGCAAAAATGAAATAAAGCAGGTTAAAGGTGTATAAGGGCGACCTAAAGGCATTCATCCAGAGAATTTACACCACGTCAGCCTAGTATCTGACAACACGAAAGTGTCTCATCAAGTCCCAATTGGCATCCCAAGACTCAGCCATTCGTACAGTAATCAAGAAAATACAACGAGCCTCTCGCCCGCAGGGAAAGACAATGCCAGTCAGCTACAACAAAGCGACCTCAGCCTTTGCATGAACAACTTCTCAACAAGTAAGGATAAACCTACCACCCAGTGTGCGATCAAATATATCGAAGCCCGTAATTCCTTACCGAAGAGAAATCACGAACTTCGAGGGGCAAGTGTTAATCCCTAAAAAACCTTAGGCACATTGGGTAAAGGGGCACAAGGCTGCTCTTACCAGCGTCAGGCGTACATAACACAACCACACTAAGCAGGATCCAAATATCAAAACTAAGGCAAGTCTATCAGTGCGACCGGGCCATGAGAAGCGCGACTCGACAAAAATGAAGGCTGCACATCAAGAGAACCGCTCAGGCGCTAAAATAAGATAGGTCACCCACTTTGCACGAGTTAGAGCAACCTCGTAGTATAACCATAAAGCCAAGCGGCACCATGTAAAGGCAACAAGAGGACGAGCGTCCTTGGTTCAAGAAGTGCGATTGCGCAAGGAACAAAGGAGGATTGATCTTGGCTCTACACTCCGCTCTTACGAAATCTCCCAAAGCATCTGCGCCTGCACTTAAGGACCCGCTCAGCTATTCGAGACACTCAGCAAGTCGTCCGCGCATAACACTGAATATGATATAGACAGCCGGCTACAGCTGTCCAGTGGCATGGTTGTAATTAGCAGAATGAACGACCCACAGTCTGGATAAACAGATTCCAGATCATTTACCAATAGGAGTTCACCTACAAATACACGATGGCTACCCACATCTAAGGGGGGCTTTTTTGGAAAAACGATGAAGTGCTGCAAAACTTTAGACTCAATCGCAGATCTGGCCATGGCATCAAGTACCATTTAAGAGTGAAGGCATCTTCTCTCTCAATCATTCATCCATCCTTCTTCTCCTCAAACTCTATTATTCTCTTGTATAGTTCTCTAGATCAAAACATATAAACGAAGGTATATTGAGTAGATATAGAGATGTATGAGGTCAGAGAATTGATGTACTTTGTAATTCTTATTATAAGACAGGAAATCGCCTTCATAGTGGACATAGGCCTCGTTAACGGCTGAACCACTCTAAATCTCGTCTCTACTTTAATTTTTCTCGCATTTTTTTTACTATTTATTGCTAACCGGGCATGGTTCCATTTATTTCTTACCGAATTGGTGAAGTACAGTTTAGTACCTTGGGTGTTTAGACCATTTTTGGTGTAAACAATTTGCTAGGCTTTAACAGACTCTATTTAATTGGTCAATATTAACAAAAAGTGAGCACTATCATCAAAAATAAAGCTTTTCATCCTGAAGTCCATCCTGCAACAAGAGAGTTAATAGAAGAAATTAGTCGATTAAAAGTTCATCCTAATCTAAGTCAGGATTTATATGAATGGTGTGAAGGGGGAAGTTTTTCTTTTCATAGAACATGGGAGTATATAAGACCACACGAAGTTACAAATCTAATGTTTTCTGTAGTATGGGATAAGAAAAACAGTAGAAGAATATCGTTTATATCTTACCTTGCAGTTATGGGTAGATTAAACACCAAGAATAGATTACTTCGTTTCAGCAACAATGAAAATACTCCGTGCCCTCTATGTGATAGCCACCCAGAAACCATACAATATTTGCTTTTCCAATGTGATTTTTCTGCATTCATATGGCTATCATTAAAGCAAAAATTGTCTTTGCCTCTTAATTTTCTTATTGATCTAAAAGAGGAAGCCAAATATCTTTATTCTCATTTTTGTGCCAAGGATCAACTTAGGGATTTAGCATTTGGTGTTTTTACTACAGCAATCTACTTTATCTAGAGAGAAAGGAACATGCGAAATTTTCACGACCGTAGGACTCATGCATCTAATACTTTGATGATGATTGAAAGAGAAATTGTTGATTTGGTTGGATCTAAGTCAGCTCGAAACATGTGAAATGAATAATTTCTAGAGAAGTGGGGTATTGAAATGAATGATACAGGTTGAAGGAGTAGATTTGAATTAAGTAGTGGTAGAAGTTGTGACGACCCCGAAACTCTGTACGATGGTGGCAAGGATAATCTTTGGAATATAACACATCAACAGATAATAGCAGAACAGAATTAAATAAATACACCAAATAATGTACAAATAATACACTGGATAAACATAATCATCAGAGTTACACAGTATACAGGATCATACTTAGTACAAATACAGTTCAGCTATACGTAAATGTCTACAGTGGAAAACAAACATAATATGTACAATAGGAGCTGAACAACATAAAAAGAGATAAATGGTAGAATCCATCTTCAGCTCCAGCTATCCAGAAAGAGCCTACTAAAACCTGAACACAAGGCTGCCCGTGTAGAAAAAGGGGCACCCGAGTTTGCAAGTGAAACAAACTACAAGTCAGTCATGGGAGTGGTATGAGAAATCTACTTAACACATTATAATATGGCTAATCACAGGACAACGCCACTTTCGGGGAACGGGTTTACTCCATTGGATTGCCAGTGCTTAAAACAAGTAAATCATTTAAACAACGCAACGCTTTTTACAAAAATGAAGCCATTATAAGACTCAATTTCCATCACACAATGCAATGCAAACCGGAGGATAGAGTTTTTACCTTATAATGGCCAAAATATGCTTGATACGAATAAAACAAAAGCATTTGATATTATTACTAGTGTTTATATGTTTCAAAAACAATTTCAAATCATAAGTATCAATCATAGACGGCATGGGTACCATATATCATGTCACCATATATAGGTATACAATCAAAACCGCACAGTCACGTATTTGGAAATTGGATTTCCGTCATGAACCAAGGCAAAAGATAGTCCTTACCGAATTCGAGACTCTCTAGGCCGAGCCTCAGGGCAAGTACTCAGACAAACCCTTAGATCGTCAGGGCCGGTCCACCTATGTGGATTAAAATGCTTGAACACTGCGTTTCCCTGCCCTTTGGGGGCGTAAATGAGTCCAATGACTCCATCGGCTCCACATAGTCACCGATATGTCCGAGGCACCTCGCAACAGCAACAACCACACAGGTGAAAATAATATAAATGTCAGGGCTAGTAGGTCACTGACACCACCCTAGCTAGAAGGAAACACATGCCCTTCCCGAGGTCCTCTCCCGTTTCTGGTTCATACCGGGTTTTGAGGCTCGTGAATTCACGTTTTACACAAAGCTATGCCACACAGGCCGTGCCTTGATCATCAACCACAAGACTTTGATTTTCAACAGAAGCCTTGATCATTTGTCACTCAGGCGTGCCACACATGCAGTTCACTCCATGCGACTGATTTCTATCGATATATAACCTCTGAGCTCGTACGTCTCAGAGAAGGGCATTAAGAAAGAGAATAAATTCTCCGCCGCCAAACAAATATATATTTAATAGAGATCAATCAGCACAGAACAAAATCCAATGTCAGACACACAGTCCATTTACAAGTTCGTTCTGGGTCTGAACGAAGCCGGAGGCACCACATACCTCGTATATCCATCGATCTCCTCATACGTCTGGACGATCACCACTTATTATCTATATTTCGGGATGCCTCCCAATCAAGACATCAGTTATCATCCTACCAAGGTGAAGGTCTCCGGTCTTCAACCACCGTCTTCATCATCGACTTCTTATCGCCGATCAATTATTTGAAATGAGATTTAACTCGGCCTTTTCAAATAATTCACGTATATTTAGAATTTAAATCGATTCATTTCAATGGTTAAATTATTCGACAACAATTCACGCCAAACACATTCAACCATCAAATATCCACTAAACCGGGTAAATTCGGTTTATTTCCATTCCATATCGTTTATAATATTTTATAACGATTTATCGCTATTTTTGTTTATTTTAAAATAGTCAATTTATTCAAACGAAGCTTCAGGCCATAACGCGGCTGTGGCGCTGTTTTTCTTCAGATTTGATTTACACATATCTGAAAATCTAACCGTTGGATCTTCACAAATTTTATGTCATTAGAAAGATCTTTTCGAAACAAATCCAACGGTTTTAGTTTTGGGAAAATCCGACGGTCGGATCTCTTGGTAGACTCGTTTGAAGTTTCGATTTCGAAATACGAACTGTAGCGTCGTTATTCGATTTAATTTAATTTAATTATATATATATATATAAATAGTCGATTCTGGCGCTGTTTTTCTTCAGATTTGAATTAAACATTCCAGACAATCCAACCTTCGGATTTTCACAAAGTGGGTGTCATTGGAAAGATATTTCCAAGGCGAACCCAACGGTTTCGGTTTCGGGAAAATCCGACGGTCGGATCTCCCGCACTAATCGTTTGAAATCACGGTTTCAAAACACGAACTGCAGCTTCGTTATTCGATATATTTTAATTATATTTATATATATATATTTATAAATATAATCGATTCTTAGACTTCAAAACCATTTTCACTTCACATATTTGATAAAAACGATATTTTTATCCAACAGATATTTATTTCAACACATGAATTTTGTTTATTTTATTTCCACACATGAATTTCTATTCAACACATGAATTTCTGTTCAACACATGGATTTCATTTATTTTATTTCCACACAGGAATTTCTATTCATCACATGAATTTTATTTCAACATTCAACACATGAATATTTTCTATAGTTTATATATATATAATAAAAATGTGATTTTTATTGCAAAACAATTTATTTCAAAACACGATTATTTTATATATTTTATATATAAGGTAAAAATGTTATTTTTGGTGTTAAAACAATTTATTTAAACCACTAATATTTTATATAGTCTATATATATGATAAAAATGTTATTTTTATATTTCAAAGAATTTATTCAATACACGAACTCCATTCAACACATGACTTTAATTTCAACATTCAACACATGAATATAAATCAAACATAGTAATATTTCAGAAAATTTTGGCAGCATAACGGCAGGGTAGTTAAAACCGGGACCGTCCCTAGTACGGCTCCTCGCTCTACCTTAAAACCTTGCGGTTTTTGACAATGGGGATTTCATGCATCTAGTTCGCATGCAGGCGGCATGTTTATTATTATTTTTCTTTTCCACAAACTAATCCTATGTGGTTTCAACCAAATAATTCTCAACCACAAACGGGTATTTTTCAACCATAATCAATCAATTTCAACCACAAACAATTCTAATCAACCATTCGCAATCAACCAATTTTCACACCAATCACAACCAATAAATATCGTCCATGGTTTGTGGACGAGGGGCGTATATATATATATATATTTATATAAGTATATTTCACTTCTATTTCAACACATATATAATTTTTACAACGCATATATAACTTATAAATCGCACATACAACTTATAAAACGCTTATACGTGAGGTGTACAACGCTTATATTACTCATACATCGACCATATAATTTATATATCGTCTTTCCATATCATTTATATTTCAGAAATCTCACATTGGGTTCCACTCCACCAAAAATTGTAGAAGGCTCAGAAAAATATTCGGTCTCTTCTAGAATGTAGAAGACATCCACACGAGTCCACTATTTCTTGTTTCACTGGATTTCGACAACATAACAAAAAGATATTCAATTCAACGCGTTAATCACTTAAGGAGATAACAAATTTAAATAATTAAATTTAAATTAAGCCCTTACTTCATCTTCCCTCTTCATCAACACAAGCCGATAACTAGAACCCATCGTCGTTGCCACGTAGGGCATGATTTCCCAACTACCAGAAACCGCCGGAGGTAGATCAGACACCTCCACGTTGGCGGCCTAGCTGAGCCGCGCCTCCCCTATCACCAGTGGCGAACTCGATCAGCTTTCGACGGCTGAAATTGGCAATGAACGGCGGCCCTTTCTGGCTAGAAATCGTGACGGATTCAACACCAGAGAGGATCAAAGTCGTACGAAATTGAGGGGCTTGAGTTGGTCTACAATTTTCGCTTAAGAACCATAAATCAATTTGAAGCAGATTGGAAGAAAATTGGGGGAATCGGATCGAAGAATATCGTCCGTTCCTTGCTGAGTGGCGGCGGATTCTTTAGGGGCTAGGGTTTAGAAATAAATGGGCTATCTATAATAAATATTTTATTATTTATTTATTTCTAAAAAAATCAATTTTCGTAGACGAACCCCAAATGGAACCCAACGACTGTTGCCCATAACTAAATACCCCCATTCCAAACACCATGGGATATGTTTCGTAGGCCCATTCGACTGTTTTAGTCTGTTTTTCTTTAAATTAAAATATAAAACATTCAATATTTGTTTTGAACGTACATTTCAATTTGCCGGGGCCACATACTGATTCTAAAAATCCCCGAAAAATAAATCTAGCTATGTTTTGACGATACGGTCCCAACAAAACTAGTTTCGTTGAATTCTGAGACCGTTTGAAAAATGGCCCTTTTTTGGTCGATCTAATTTAACAAAAATCGACCAAACACATTTTCCTTTGCCACGCTCATATACTAACTTCAAAAATTATGAAATTTGATACATAGAATAATTTGACATCCCAGATCCAACAAAAGTGGTTTCGTCGAATTCTGAGGTCGTTTGCAAAATGGCCATTTTCATGGGCTATATAAACTATATAGCGACCTTTCTGAAAATTCATTTAGCCATAACTTTTGCTTCCCGCTATGAAACTTCAATTTTTCAGATTTGTTAGAAAGAAATTCATAAACAGATTTAAATATTTTTAGTTTCAGTAAAATCTGTTTTATTTTGCACCCGGTACAGTCGGTCAAAGTTTGAATTGAAATTTTGAAACTGCCGCTCCATTTCAGGCCTCGTTTATAATTAAAAATAATTATATTTATTTTCAAACATCGATTCGAACATACTTTTCGTCGTTATTATTTAAAATATTTTATTTAAAATATTTAAAATCCACTAAAATAGCCAATTTAAAATTTTTAAACTGGTTTAGATTTTCCGGGTTGTTACTATCTCCCCCACTTAAAACTTTTCGTCCCCGAAAAGGAACAAAGTCGAAAGTGGTTTAACTAACCAACTCTACTTTCAATCTGGCTTCCATTCTCCAACTTTTCAGTTTCTGAGAATTTTCAAATTCTTTAAAAATTTGGCTAACACCCTAAATTTTCGAAAAATTTCGTCATAACCTCCTTTGTACGGGGAGGGATTTGGAAATTTATTGGGCCGTATTAGGTACCCAATAAATCCTAATAAACATGCACATATTTAAAGTGATATATTCCGATGTCCACAGGGGAGTGTGTATAGATCATAACTCCAGAGAATAAATTCTCATCACCCTATAAATGGTTTTTGTGCCTTAATGACCAGAGAGACGTGTTTATTGTCATCTCCAGACCCGTGTGGGGTTTTTATTAATTTTGCAATTTACCGTTACATTTTATATGGTCCATATCAGTCATCAGTTCGACCTGTAATATATAGTCATCGCCATAAAAGCCTCTCGCTCGTATGGTAAATCTTCTACCTCGTCACACAAGCTCCAAATGCTTATGTGGTATATGATGAAGTATGCCTATCTTCAAGAAGTATGCCATGTAGTGTAGTTTAAAATTAATTGTTACTATCCTATGGCGACATTTATTATTATACACAGAACAACCAGCACTCCACATCCAATGGCATCCGCAGGAGTTGATATAATAATAAAATTGCGCATCCAACTCATTAAGGTTTACCTATTTTTCGGGCACGCAAATAAGTTCTTTACTCAATAGCTAATCCATTTACCTGTTCAAACATATATAATGCACATGTATATATTTCTATCTATTTTTAAATATGTTCAATACTTGATTTAATTTCATAAATTTACCATCATTCTCTTCTTGATTAAATTAACTATCGTTCTAATAATTTAATTAATCATATCCACAAACATACAACACAAATAACAATCAATTTGTTTTTAACTTTTCAAAAATATACTAATCGATTCATATACTCTTTGAAAATAATCAGACTATAGAATTAAAAGTTTACCTCCATGAAAAGAAAATGACAACAAAGTAGAGAACATAATGGAAATTTCAAAATATGGTAAACGTACCTTGCAACAGAATCAATCAGAGATATCCACCCTGCACTTAGGATAGCCTTTCTTAATGCTTTCCTCTGTTTCCCAAGTACAATCTCGCGGATCTCCACTCCATTGCACTTTGACTAAGTGAACCTTCTTGTTCCTCAGCTCTTTGGTTTCTTTGCCAATAATCTTTATCGGCTCTCTTCTCACAGCTAATTCTGGAGTAATTTCCAATTCCTGTTGTGCGGCTTCTTCCACAACCGAGTCCGGATCCTATACATGCTTTCTAAGTTGAGAAACATGAAACACATTATGTACTCCAAGCAACCAATCAGGTAATTAAACTCTATAAGCGAGAGTTCCAATCCGTTCAAGAATAGGGAATGGACCAATAAATCTGGGCGCCAACTTCCCAGTTTTGCCAAATCGAATCACTCCTCTCATCGGAGAAACCCTTAGATACACATAGTCACCAACAGAAAAAGCCAAATCTCTTCTTCTCGAATCAGCATAGCTCTTCTGTTAGCTCTGAGCGGCGAGTAATTGTTTCTTAACGAAATCGACTTTGTCTGCAGCTTCATGGATCATATCAGGTCTCAATACAAGTCTATTACCTAGTTCGACCCAACAAGCAGGAGATCGGCACAGTCTACCATACAATGCTTTGAATGGTGACATTGTCAGGCTCACTTGGTAGCTGTTGTTGTATGAAAACTCAGCCAAATGCAAATGGTCTTCCCATGATCCACCAAAATCTAGAACACAAGCCCGCAATAAATCTTCTAGAATTCGAATCACCCTCTCAGTTTGACCATCTGTCTGTGGATGATAGGCGGTGCTTAGATTCGTCTTTGTCTCCAATTCTACTTGAAATGCCTCCCAGAATTTGCTAGTAAATATTAGATCTCTATCACTCAATATACTGATCGGCACTCCATGTAGCCTAACAATTTCTTTGAAATAAATCTGTGCTAGACTTTGAGCAGTTCTATTGGATCTGACAGGTATAAAATGGGCGATCTTTGTGAAGAGATCTACGATCACCCAAATACTGTCATTTCCCTTCTTGGTTCTGGGAAAACCATCTATGAAGTCCATGGAAATATGTTCCTACTTCCAACCTGGAATGTCCAGTGGTTGCAACAATCCAGCAAGTTTCTGTTGGTCGCTTTTGACTAGTTGGCAAGTAGAGCACCTGTTAACGTATAAAGAAATGTCTCTTTTCATAGATCTCCACCAGAAAGTGCGTTTGATGTCATTATGCATTTTTCTCACTCCTGGATGGATACTAAGCTTTGACTTGTGGCATTCATCCAGTACTTCCTTTCGGAGCTCAGAAATGTTAGGAACACAAATTCGACCCTTTAGCCTTAGAATCCCTTGGTTATCCAACTGAAAACTCAAGGGTTCGCCTTTCTGTATTCTTTCTTTGATCCTATGAATGAAGTGATCGTCCTTCTGAAGAGCAGATATTTTATCAATCAATGAAGTCGTAATAATAAAACTGGCGATTATTACATTCTTTCGACTTAGTGCATCAGCCACGACATTGGCTTTCCTTGGAGTGTACAAAATCTCAAAATCGTATGCTATGAGAAACTCTAGCCAACGTTGCTGCCTCAGATTCAAGTCTTTCTAGGTGAACAGATACTTTAGCGACTGATGATCTGTAAACAGTTCGAATTTCTCACCCAGAAGATAGCGCCTCCAGATTTTTAGAGCAAATACTATGGCTAACAACTCAAGATCGTGAGTAACGTAATTTTTCTCATGAGGCTTCAGCTAATGGCTAGCATAAGCAACCACCTGACCTCTTTGCATTAATACTGCACCAAGGCCTTCTCTAGAGGCATCCGTCCAGACTTTCAAGTCTTGATTGCCATCGATTATCGTTAACACTGGAGTAGTTGTTAATCTTAATTTTAGCATCTGAAAAGCCTCCTCACATTCGGGAGTCCACTTGAATTTTGCGTGCTTCTTGGTAAGCTTTGTTAAGGAACTAGATATCTTCGAAAATCTTTAACGAATTTCTGATAATAATTACCCAATCCCAGAAAACTTCGAACTTCTGTGGGAGTACTAGGCTGCTTCCAATTTTGAATAGCGGTGATTTTACCGTGATCCACAGAAATTCCTTCTTTTGATACAACATGGCCTAGAAACTTGACTTCTTCTTGCAAGAATATACATTTGGAAAATTTGGCCTTCAAGACATTCTTTCTGAGAATTTCTAACACTTGTTCCAAATGTTCCGCGTGCTCGCTCTCTGTTGGCTAGCTTTTTGACCAAGCCACCAAGGTTCACACACAAGAAGGAAATACGAAGCTTCGCTCTTTTCAGCCGTTGGCATTCAGGTCGTGGTCGCACACTCCTCTTCGGATCGCTACGCCCACTTCGGATCGTCCCCACGAGACGCGATCCGTCACCTGCACGAACCGATCCGATCCCCCGATGCGCAGCGAAGCCTTTAACTTGTTCAACCACGAACTGGTCTTCAGCGATCCGAAATACATGGATCCAGCGACACGTGTCCACAACTGTCACATTGACCAATTCTTCCTCTCTACGCGATCCGATCCGACTTTTTTGGGATGCGTGCCACGTGTGACCGCGATTCGCCCGACAAAATCAGCTATAAATAGCCCAGAGATTGGCATTTTTCGGGATCTTTTTGGCAGTTCCGAGTATTGATTCCACCATTACTGTCATACCACCAATTCTTATCAGTTCTACCTAGAAATAACCGAGAGAAATCACAATTGTAAAGTGAGCTTGAGAGAAATAATTGATTATACTAGCATTCAAAGTATAATCAATATCATATAAAGTGGACGTAGGCTCGTTAACGCCGAACCACTATAAATTCTGTGTGTTTTCTGCTTTTTCTTCATTCTTCAGTTATAATTCTCCACGAACCAGAAAAATTTCGGTGTTAGGTCCAAATTTTGATCTAACATTTTGGTGCTTTCATTGAGAGTTCAATTCTCAGCCTACCAGATTGCTATTCTACTATTTGGATTTGAAAGGCGAAGAAAACAGTCCCAAAACTTCATTGTTCAGATTTCTGAAGATTCCAGCGACATCTGATATCATGGCTGGAAAGAAGTCTAAGGAAGTACGAGCTTCGCAAGCGAATGAGGCAATTGAAGAAAGTGTTCACGAGCGGGTCGAGGTGGGTCTCGCGGATCGCGGGGACCAAGGCACGATCCGAACCGACCGTGGCGTGACGATCCGAGCAGATGAGGGCGCCACGATCCAGGCTGATGAGGGTGGAGCGAACCGGACTACTGAAGGGGTTGTCACACGATCCCATGACAATGCACCGAACCCTCTACCCAGCGTCACCACGAACCGAACCAAGGGGGGCGCAACGAGCCACCGACATTGATCCGCAGCGATCCGAAATGATGACCAGACTACAACTCGACCTGGAAAGGAGGTTATGGCTCACACTTCCCGTCCCGGTACCTCTGCCCGACCTGGTTCAAGTTCTCTGCGCATAAGAGAAAATGTTGATGATCAATATGACCCTTCTGCTCCCGTTACTGAGGGAGATCTTTCTCGCTTTTCTGAAATGTGGGAGAGGCTGTTTGATGAATTGGCTGCTCAAAGGCAGGAGAGCTCCGTGTTGCGATAGAACTTGACTGCTATGGATAGAAGGCTCAATGATCTTGCAAGGCAAAGGACGCCCCTAGTTCGTCCGCTCACCCCAGAGTACTCTTCTTCGTCAGAGGAATCGCTAAGACCTTCGCGGCGACCGTATGAGAGGCCTGAAAACATAGAGCAGCTCCGATTTGGAATCCTGCCATCACGGGAAAAAGAGGTACTGGGTGCAGGGCCCTCAAACCGCAATGTGAATAATCGTGCCGCAACTCCCAGAGCTCGAGGTGTGGACAGCCCTGTTGAGAATAGACTACCTCAGCCCCTTCGCCGTACAAATGCTCATGGTAACAGGGGGTAGCGAAGCCCAATCCGAGCCCCAGATTTCGTGGCTGCTCCTGGAAGGGAGATCAGAGAGTTCCACCGAGCAAGAAGCGCTAATCCCGATCCTCCGCTGACCAGTGCAAATGTTGCAGTTATGATCCATCAAATTCTGGCAGGTAGCCGTGGACAACGGAATGAAGATTGGGGAATTGACCGCAGTCACACCCCTTTCACTGATAACATTTTAGATGCGACATTCCCGAGGCGCTTCAACATGCCGCAGATGAACCGTTACGCGGGCAGATCTGATCCCATCCAACATCTGATGAGATATTCTTGGTCAATGACCGCTGCCGCAGCTTCTGACGCTGTCAAGTGCAAAGCATTTCCTATATTCCTGGAGGATGTAGCGTTATTATGGTTTACTCACTTACCAGCAAGATCAATTTCCAGCTTCAGGGAGTTGAGTGGAAGGTTTGTGGAACAGTTCTGCATCTATGCACAAAGGACGAAGAGTGTGATTGACTTGTTCCTTCTCAAGCAACGACCAGGCGAGAGTTTAAGGGTGTATCTAGACCGTTTCAACCTAGCCGCTACTGAAGTCAAAGATCCTCATGAGCCAACTGTTGTGGCAGCCCTGATTGATGGGGTAGATAAAGACACCGAATTTGGGAGATACCTGGCCGGCAAGCCACCTCATACTAAAGAGTTATTCTACGAAAAAGCTAACGTGCACTTACGTCGGGAGGAGGTATATGCTAACCGGAAGGCAAAAATGGCAGATAAGGAGGAAATCCAGAGTAATGTCACCATTAAGCAGACAGGAGACAGCTCGGTGAAAGTCGAAGTTAATGTCGGAAACCGGAACCAGGGTGGTCGCCAGTCAGGAAACAATGATAATAACAGTAATTGCAGTAACCGAAAAAGGAATCGAGGGAACGACTCCCAAAGAAGGACTCGTCCCAGGTCTTTTGAAAGTTATGCGCCAATAAACGATACTTTGGAGAATATCTTCATGGATTCGTACAACGTCCTCCAAAATAAAAGGCCTCCTCCCAGAGAGTCGACGGAGAAAGAACGTGAGACGGGGAAGTTCTGTCTCTTCCATCAGATTCACGGCCACTCAACAAATGAATGCCGTCACCTAAGAGATGTGGTCGAGAAGCTTCTCCGAGAAGGAAAATTGGATGAATAAAGAGTGACACCCAGAGACAGTGGGCAAGCCGTACAGGCCCCAAATCAAAACCAGAATCAACCTGCTGTCAGGCCAACTGCCCAGCAAAAGGGAAAGGACCTTGTTATCAATACCATAATCGGAGGGCTTTATCTTGCCGGGCACGGTTCCAAGGCATTGGATCAGTATGTCAATGCGGCTAAGCAGCACCTCGAGGTAGGAGAGTGTAGCAACCCTGAGGACAATGTCCCGGTAAAGCAACAAAAGATGATGTCCGACGACGTCGTTTTCCACGAACGAGAAAGCATTGGAGTCCATGCTCCGACCGAATATCCATTTGTAATCACAGTTCCTATTAGCCCGGCCACTGTTCATAAAGTCTTGGTGGATAACGGGAGTTCCGTCAACATTCTTTTCAAAAAGACATTCGACCAAATGAATCTCGAGATAAAAGACTTGAAGCCCTGTGAGGGATGGATCCGTGGATTTAACGGAGCATCCACCGCTCCAATGGGATATGTAGAGCTACCAGTTACACTTGGGGAAGGAGAACGCCAGAGAGTGAGAATTCTTCCCTTCGTGGTTTTGGGTATTGAATCACCCTATAATGCCTTCTTGGGCCGACCGGCCCTAGCAAAGTTCAGAGCCTATATAGCCCCCTGGTGCTTGTTATTGAAGTTTCCTACAGAAGCTGGTGTTGGTATTGTCAGAGGAGATCAGGTTGCCGCACGAGCATGTTATATTGCAGAGCTAAAGCTACTCCGCAATGGAGGAGACATAGAAACCAAGGGCGCTTCTCCCCCCGCAAGGGCGGAGACCTCATAGCAATTAAAGAGGATAACTGTAGGTGAGTCGCCCAGGGAGCTGCCCGAGGATATAGATCCCAGAGAGGACGAAGAACCTGGGGGCAGAATGGCGACTCCCAACGAGATAACTGTGGATGTACCGATCGATGATAGTGACCCAGAGAAGGTCCTTAAGATTGGATCCCAATTAAATCCAAATTTAGCTAAAGAACTGACGGAATTATTGAAAGATAACTTGGATGTATTTTTTTGGACCCACACAGACATGTGTGGGATATCTCCATCAATCATGAGCCATTCATTAAGCATTAACCCTAAGCATCCTCCGGTAAAACAAAAAAGGAGAATGGTGGGCCCAGAGAGGTCCGCTGCCCTGAAAGAAGAAGTTGGAAAGCTAAACAGTAATGGATTTATAAGAGACTCAACCTATCCAGACTGGATTTCAAATCCAGTTCTGGTAAAGAAGGCCAACGGGAAGTGGCGAACGTGTATCGATTTCTCCGATTTGAATAAAGCCTGCCCAAAAGACAGTTTTCCGTTACCCAGGATCGATCAGTTGGTGGACTCAACGGCGGGTCATGAACTTCTCTCCTTTATGGATGCTTATTCAGGATATAACCAGATTCCAATGCATGTTCCAGATCAAGAACACACTAGCTTCATTACGGATCTGGGATTATACTGCTACGTGGTAATGCCCTTTGGCTTGAAGAACGCAGGCGCTACATATCAACGGTTAGTGAACAGAATGTTCTATAACCAGATTGGGAAAACAATGGAAGTATACGTCGACGACATGTTGGTTAAGTCCAGGAATTCCTACAATCACACTACAGACTTGGCAGAGATGTTTGGCATTCTTCGAAAGTACGAGATGAAACTCAACCCAACGAAATGTTCATTCGGGGTCGCCTCCGGAAAATTCTTCGGATTCATCGTCAGTTCTCGCGGGATTGAGATTAATCCAGACCAGATCGAAACAATCAGAGGCATTCAGGAGCCTAGGCAAATTAAAGATGTGCAAAGTCTTGCAGGGAAAGTAGCAGCACTAAGAAGATACATCTCCAGGGCTACGGACAAATGCATCCCATTCTTCGAATTGATAAAGCGAGGAAAACGCCACTTCAAATGGACGCCTGACTGCATAGAAGCGTTTCAGAACCTACTGAGTCACCTGGAGAAACCTCCGATATTATCTAAGCCGGTGGATCACGAGGACTTATTCGTGTACTTGGCAGTGTCGTCCCACGCGATTAGCTCAGCATTGGTGAGAGAAGAAGATAAAGTTCAAAGACCAGTGTATTACGTGAGCAAAAAATTGGCGGCAGCAGAGCGTAATTATCCAAGGATAGAAAAGTTGGCGTACAGTTTGTTGATTGCCTCTAGAAAGCTTCGACATTATTTTCAGGCTCATCCCATCACCGTGTACACTGATCATCCACTCAAGCAAGTTCTACAGAGACCAGAAGCGTCTGGAAGACTACTCAAATGGAACATTGAGTTGAGTCAATTTGATCTGAACTTTCAGCCCCGGCGGTCAATACGAGGGCAAGTGATAGCCGATTTCATAGCAGAGTTTTCTGTCCCGGAGGAAGATATAGCGAACGAAGAAGCTGACCCACCAAAGTTACTTCTCGATCCCAGTGCCTGGAGATTGTATACTGATGGCGCTAGGAATGACAAGAGATCCGGCGCTGGAGTAGTGCTTGAAACTCCTGAGAAACGGCTGATATCCTATGCTATCCGGATGGAGTTTCACGCCACTAACAACGACTCCGAATATAAAGCCCTGATAGTCGGGCTAAGGATCGCAAAGGAGTTGGAAATCACAAAGCTGGACATATTTTGCGACTCCAAGTTAGTTGTAAACCAGGTCACTGGAAATTTCCAAGCCAAAAGCCCAAGATTGATTTTATACTTGGAGAAAGTGAAGGAGTTGTTGAACGGCTTCGATCA
Organism: Allium sativum; assembly: GCA_030737875.1. Taxonomy (NCBI): domain Eukaryota; kingdom Viridiplantae; phylum Streptophyta; class Magnoliopsida; order Asparagales; family Amaryllidaceae; genus Allium; species Allium sativum. Next base: position 65,874,186 of record CM060911.1, on the reverse strand, counting down.
CTACAGCATATCTCATATTCCGCGGTCAGAGAACCAACAGGCGGATAAGTTGGCGAAGATGGCTAGTTCCGACGATCCTGAAGAGACCGGGCTAGCCCCAGTTGAATTACTTCGGTCTCCTAGTATAGATCAGATAGAAATTGATCCGGTACTAGAGACGGAACCAGAAAGGGAGTCATGGATGACCCCTCTAAAGAATTTCTTGATGAATGGAACGCTTCCGACCAAGAAGAGCGAGAGGCATAAAGTAATTCGTAAAGCTTCCCGATACGTTCTGCAAGGCGGAGTCCTTTAGAGACAGGGATTTTCGATGCCCCTTCTCCGGTGTATAGCTCATGACGACATCAAGCGTGTACTGCAGGAGGTACATGAGGGTGAATGCGGCGATCACACTGGAGGGCAAACATTGGCAAAAAAGGTGTTGCGGCATGGTTATTTCTGGCCCACCATAAACAAAGATGCGGCGAAGTACGCACGACGGTGTGATGCGTGCCAGAGATTTTCAAAGATACCTAGGGCACCTCCTAGTCAGTTAAAAACGATGACAAGCCCATGGCCTTTCGCTGTGTGGGGAATTGATATCATCGGAAGTCTCCCCATTGCTAAGGGCGGAGCGAAGTTCGCTATTGTAGCTGTAGACTACTTCACTAAGTGGGTCGAGGCTGAGCCACTGACTACAATCACAACCAAACGAATGATAACTTCGTCGTTAGGAACATCATCTGTCGATTTGGGATTCCAAAGATCGTTATAACTGACAATGGAACTCAGTTCGATAGCACTGAATTCAGGGACTTCTGCCAGAAATACCACATCGAGAAACGGTTCACCTCTGTGGCGCATCCGCAGTCGAACGGACAGGTCGAAGCGGCGAATAAAGTGATTAAGTCCATTCTGAAAAGAAGACTGAAGCGGGCCAGAGCCATGTGGGTTGATGAATTACCCTTAGCACTATGGGCCTACATGACAACGTATAAATCGGCAACAGGCCATACCCCCTTCTCTCTTGCTTTTGGACCAGAAGCAGTCATCCCGGTTGAAATAAAAGTACCTTCTCTTCGAGTGACTTATTACGATCCGATGACTAATAACGAATTGCTCCTTGAATCCCTGGATATGATCGAAGAGAAGAGGGACGAAGCAGACCTACATGCCTTGAGATGCAAGCAACAGGTCGCCCGATACTATAACAAAAAGGTTCGAGCCCGAACCTTTGAACCCGGAGACTTGGTTCTGAAGTGTGTCTTTCCACCCCCAACTCATATGGGTGCGAAGTGGAAGGACTGTACTCCATTCTGTGCAAGCTTGATAATGGAACCTTCAAGCTAGCAACCGTAGATGGAAAGGAAATCCCCAGAGTGTGGAATGCCCAACATTTACGGCCGTATCTAACGTAAAGATGTCAGATATGTTCTTTTGCTTTATTAAGGACCATGTACAAGGCACGACTTGCCTAGAATAGTCCGATTTCTTAAGCAAAATATTACAAAGTGGACGTAGGTCATGATTCGACCGAACCACTATAAAAATATTGTGTGTCGTTTACCTTTATTGCACTATTATTTATCTGCCTTTCTACTTTTATGGAAATTGCTGTGAACCATACAACGATCAGAGGAACATATAATTATAGGTGCCTTCCATCAGAATGGAGTGCAATCAACAGTCAAAACTCTGAGGGTGCGATAAAGTAAATCATATCATTGATAGCGCTCTAACTCTCCAGAGCCGAGAGAGAGCATAACGGACATGAAGGCGATGTCCATAAGTCACGGCGGTGTACCATGATCGGAACCGCCTTGACGGAACTCTAACCTCGGCAACTGCCAGGAGAGTATAAAGGCGTCTCCGATTGAGCGCTGAGAAAGAGCTCTTACCCCGCTGAAGGATCGGGGAGCGACTGAACTGCTGAGCTCGAACTCTAACCTCGACGACTACCAGGAGAGTATAAAAGCGTCTCCGACTGAGCGCTGAGAAAGAGCTCTTACCCCGCTGAAGGATCGGGGAGCGACTGAACTGCTGAGCTCGAACTCTAACCTCGGCGACTGCCAGGAGAGTATAAAAGCGTCTCCGATTGAGCGCTGAGAAAGAACTCTTACCCCGCTGAAGGATCGAGGAGCGACTGAACAGCTGAGTTTGAACTCTAACCTCGGCAATCGCTAGGAGAGTATGAAAGCGGCTATGATTAAGCGCTGAGAAAGGTGCTGGAGACTCGGCGCCCACAGGATCTCTGCCCCGCTGAAGGATCGGTACGCAGATTATGATACGAGTTCGAACTTTGACCCGTAGATGGATCGGGAGAGTATCGAAGTGTCAAAAACCCGACACCGCAAGAACTCTAATCCCACAAAAACTTCCAAGTCCCCCATGGTCAGAAACAGGGGGCAACGTGCATATAACTCAAATCAATCTTTAACGATTGATTGGGGGCAGATATATGCATACATATATCTTGATGCAGTACAATACTGTTAAAGTCTTTTTGTTGCTTGAATGATTTGTAGTTATAAGCAAATAATTTATGATTAAGCATGAAAAGTTTATTAAATGCAGGTACACGAAGATGCAAAAGAAATGAACTTTCATTCATAAACTGCAAGTTGACAAAGTGAAAAGCAACCTAAAACAAAAGTGAGGGCCAGTCTCACAACTACATTTCATGGCCAGTGGGAAGCCTAAAGACAAAACATAGACAAGCGGCAGTATTCTATTTACGTTTGGACTTTTTCTCCTTCTTCTACTTTTCCAGCTCCGCCTTGTTAATATCAGATTGATCATCCTTCTTCCTTTTCCTTTTGTCTATAAGGGGAGCTGACGAATCATCAGAAGACTGGTCCTCCTCCTTCTTTCTCTTTCTTTTATCAGTGAGGGAAGCTGGGAAATCATCGGGATTCTCGAAATGAAGTTGTTTGGTGATTGATTTGGGCTGGAGCTTCAGAACCATCCCAGTTTTGGGATCAAACTCCGAGTTAGGAACTACGTTCAAAGGCTCTTGCTCCTCTTTTTTCAAGGCCAGCTGTTTATCTTGCCTAGCCTTCCATTTAGCCAAGGTTTTGTCGTCATCGCCTTTGTTTTCTTCGGTAATGACGACATCCTCTTCATCGTCTACATGACGCCCGTCCATGTCTTTCAAGGCATCGATGGACTCAGCATCTGTAGGAACATCAGCACTGGAAGCGAGGACGACCTTCTCCTTCGTGGCATCTTCGGGTTGCTTTGGATCTTTAGCGCTAGCGATTGGTGGAATGTCACTCTTCTCCGCCTCCGTCTCTTTCTCAGCATCCTTATCGACTGACCCGCCACTTGTATTACGAGAAACGAATGTTATTTCAGGAGAGAATGCGGCCTGCTCAGTTGATTGTTCGGCAAGACGGCGATAAGTAATGACAGCTTTGACGAATTGCGGAGAAAATATAGAGATACCTTCCGCTGATCCTCCATCCACGCCAGCGGCAGAAGCTCCGACAACAAGAGGAGTAGGATCCAGAGGAATCAATGGATCATCAGGATTGTATTCCTCAACTCCCGAGGCCTTGGGCTCTACAGCTGAGCTCGAGCCTTCGTCAATTTTGTTTTTGCCCTTGACCAGAGCCTTCTCCTTGTCCATCTCTTCTTGGAGTAAGCGTTTACCCTCCTCCAAATCTTCAGGCTCGTTATCCCTGAGAATGGTTCGCTTCAGCTCATCTTCATCAATCTCTTCAACTCCTAACCTCCGCTTCTCTCCTTCGACGATGGCATCCCATATGTTGGCTAAAGTGACATGGTAGTCCGGGATCCATGAGATGTTACGGGTTTTGAGGACATGGCCAAGGAAGTCAAATATCGTTTCTCCAAATCCTTCAATCTCTTTTTTTTTCTCGAGGAGCTTGTCGTTAGAAGCAGTAGCCATTTCGATGGCACTTTCTACGTTCTTTTCGGCGAGAGCCGCACGCCTTTCTGCATCTGCAACTTGATCATTCAGAATCACCTTCTCTCCTTCGGCCAAAGCTAGACTCTCTTTCAAGCTCGCCTTTTCTTTCTCCCAAGCAGATTTTTCAGCCTCGAAATGGTCTTGGGCAGTTTTTAATTCAGTATTGGTCGCTCGAAGGTCCTCTATTTCTTTCTTCAGTCTCAAGCGCTCCTCGCTATTCGAATCAAGCTCACTACGAAAGCGTTGCCTGGCCTCCTCAAGTTCTGTCTTGTATTTGTCAGCATCCCGTTGGGCCAAGGCAAGCTGGGACTGAGCATCTTCCAAGTCCGCCTCCATTTTCTTTCTGGCCCTCTCATTGTTGTCTATTCTCACTTTGGATCTGTGAGCTTCCGTTTCAAGTGTGCGGATATAGTCTGAAAGTTTCACAGCGTGTTTCTTCATTGCCTCGTATTGAGTAGCTACATGACGAACGTGTCCAATAACCTCAATGTCCCAACCACTGGGAACCGGCTCAAGAGATGGGACGTACATCATCCTATCGAAGAAGATGTTGGGAAAGTGTTCTCGCAGTTTCCCCAGCTTTGCCTGAAGCTCAAGGCCGTGGAGGTGGCCTCGTGCCCCAGGAACACTTAAACCTTCTTGACCAGAAGGGACGATGTCAGTTTTCTCCTTCTCAGAATCCTTGCTTGGATCCTTTTTCTTGTCCTTAGACTCGTGATGCTTTTTTGGATAATTTGTCTTGTGACGGCGTGCTCTTTGGAGGAGTTAAGTGGCGGCTTGTAGCTGCGAGGTTTTCCAGAATCTTGCCTCGACGGAGATTTTGATCTTGAAGAATGAGGCTTGTGGGGGTCCCGAGACCGATGGCTATCTCCCCCTCGGCTGCTGTCACGAGCCTGTTCGGGATCTCCGCGAAGACTTGGAGTGCCCGAGCGAAGGGAACGATATGAATAAGTCTGTTTGCGAGTCATCCTTCCTGCAAATGAAACAAGCATACATTAAAGTTATGAACAGCAATAGTGTAGAAAGTGCTGTGGTGAGTGGTGCATGTGATTTGTGCATCCCATATAACCCCCTAACGGACCAGGGCCCAGAGCTAGGCTCGTCTGTGCTACATCTTTTTCTTGGGCTGAAGTGTCTGTTTCCTCAATGACAGATAAGAATGGTTCTGCACCAAAATCTTCTTGCGAATACACGTCGTCTGGTGTAGGAAGCTTGTTTAGCTCCCTAAGTGTTTGCTCATCGGTTAGCTCCTCGGTAATGACGGGATCCGTGGGTGGTGGAATCTTTGGTGGGGATTGATTCTTAGGGACTGAAGTTTCTCTTTGCCCTTCATGTTCGGTTGTTTTAACTGCCCCGGAAGTTCCCTCTCCCTCAGCTAGAGCTATATATTTATAGCTTGTCCTTGCCAAGTCCAAACTTTATGTCTAGAAGACGGTGCTTATGAAGATTCTCGTCGGTAAGACACAGCTTTATCCTCAAGAAGTCAGATTTGCTTTTAAGAAGGCGAGATAGTCTATTCTTATATGTCTTGCCTTCCGTCCTTGGGATTTTACGATCTGCATACAAAGGAAATGGAACGCGTCAGTGCTACGATTATGAAATCAAGTCCTGTATCTAAAAGCTTGAAATCTACCTGATTTAATCCACCTCCTTGCACACCTAGTCTGCAGCTTTATATAGAACCAATCGGCTTTGGGATCCTCTATGTTGCTGCGACTATCGGATAGGACCTTCATGTTAACCACTGATTCGAAGAAATAAAGGTTTGGGGTCACCGTGGATCGATGTTTGAAGAGGAAATAGAACTTTAAATCCTTGAAAGTGAGCTCTGTGTGAAAAAATTCCGCATATGCGATACAGAGTGTGAACAGGGCTTCGTAAGCATTGGGATGAAGTTGCATGGGGGCAATGCGTAACCGTTTCAAAGTTTCTATGACGATTGGCGGGAACGGAGGAATAGCACCGACAGAACACATCAATTTACTGATGGTCATATATCCAGGCGGGGCAAGGTGGGGAAGATCGTCCTTTCCCGGAGTTTTGACGTCATCCCAAGATATTCCGTGCTTTAAGCATAGTCGCTTAAGTTTATCGTCGTCTAGTTTAGATGGCTTGCAATCGGTAAGCTTTTCGGGGCCCCTCACACCAGGAATCTCATCAGGAGCTCGTTCATCTAAATCGGACTCCTCAGTAGAAGTACTCTCTGACGAATCAGACTCCGATTCTGCTTCATATTAGGATCCAAATTTTTGACCCTCCGGATTAGTTGAAGGAAGCACATCAGGATCATCGTGTGTGGATGTTTCTGGTTCAGTATCTTTCTCTGGTTGTGTGGATATATTTGGTTCAGTGTCTTTCTCTGGCATCTCAGTCACTTGCTTATCAGACATAGCTGTGTTGGCAAACAGAAATTTGAATATAGTTACCCGTTCCCCCCCCCCCCCCCGTGTGTGCAAGTGCAAGTGTGTGTCTGTTCGTGCATTAAAGAGAAAACATAAAAGTCAATAAGATCATCAAGATATTAGTCATCATATGCAGTTAAATTATGTTGTCATCCAGTCCAGAAAGTCCAACATCAAGGCTCTAACCTAACTGTCCAGATTCTTGTGATAACAGTGCATTGTTTAAAGTTAGAAGTATGTTTGGATCGTGGGTTGAGGACTCGGTTCACAAGAGGGGTATAATCGGATCGCGATACACATAGCGGATCGCCCCCATTTGGATCGCCCTCATTCGGATCGCTCTCTTTGGGATCGCATGTATCTTTGGATCGTTAACCCGACATGAGTTCGTAGTGGGAGCACCACCTCGTGGAAAGCAACATCGGTTTGGGATACCTCTTCGGATCGCGAGTGGGGGTTCGGATCGTGGCGTATGCCTGGATTCACGAGACAAGCATGGATCAGAGATGGAGGCGCTAACTCTCGGGAGTGCTTCGGATCGGGTCGCTATAAGCTCGAAGCAATCCGCTCCCTCATCACACCACCATGATCCACTACTTGCTCTCCAACCCCGACTCCTTCCTTTTCCTCCCTCCACGATCCGCTCCCTTGCCTCTGCCACGAATCGCTAGCTCGCCATTCTCCTTCTTCTTCTACCTCCTTTTTCCTCCTCACCCACGATCCGTGCCCAAACCTCACTCACGACCCGACTTGCTCCGCTCTTTTCCCCTCTTCTTCTTCCTCCTCCGCTCCTTCTTTCTTTCTCGTCGCCAAGCTCCAACAATTAAACCCATGGTGCCTCGTCCATTTCCCAAGCCCAGAACACCACTCGCGTCTAAAACCTTAAACACCACAAAAATCGCCCCTCAATCTTCTCAAACCAGCGGAAAATCAAGAAGAACGAGGATAAAGTGGCTTGAAAACATTTTCGTCGTGATTACCTTTTTAAAATTAGAGGATAAGTAGATTTCCGGAGATTTGAAGAATTAGGGTTTCCTGGCGGCGCGATGCGGAAAGAGGAAGAAGGGGTAAAAGTGAATAGGGTCGGGTTTAAATAGGAAGAACCCCGGCCGTTAGTATTCCCGTTTTTGTCTCGTGCGAGCTGTGGGCTTCAGCGGGTCGTGGGGGCAAGCCCATTGGGCCCAGCGAAGAAGACAGGGCCGATCCCTGGCTCGTCCCGCTATGATGGATGGCCCACCGTACTTAAAGCCCGTATCGTTTTGTGAATAATCCCTGAAGGCTCACCAAGGAACGATCAGGCGCTTCGCTTCGTGGATCGTAATGATCCCATGCGATCCGAACCATCAAGCAATGTGACGAAGTGGGAATTCAGAAATTTACCTGGTGAACTCGATGATGAAGTCTCCTAAAAATTCCAGAAAAGAATTGTTCGATGAACGAGAAATGGTCGAAGATTATACTAGTATTTATACTTGTCAAAAGATGCAACTTTTTCGAAGTAGCAAGACTTTTCAGACAGGCATGACCATTAAATTGCATCGCTTCACGAAAAGTTATTTCTGCGACTTCGAAGCATGTTCCATCAATGAAACAATACTTCGAGGGGGCAAAATGTTGGCTAGCTTTTTGACCAAGCCACCATGGTTCACACACAAGAAGGAAATACGAAGCTTCACTCCTTTCAGCCGTTAGGATTCAGGTCGTGGTCGCACACTCCCCTTCGGATCGCTACGCCCACTTCGGATCGCCCCCACGAGACGCGATCCGTCACCTGCACGAACCGATCCGATCCCCCGATGCGCAGTGAAGCCTTTGACTTGTTTAACCACGAACTGGTCTTCAGCGATCCGAAATACATGGATCCAGCGACACGTGTCCACAACTGTCACATTGACCAATTCTTCCTCTCTACGCGATCCGATCCGACTTTCTTGGGATGCATGCCACGTGTGACCGCGATCCGCCCGATAAAATCAGCTATAAATAGCCCAGAGATTGGCATTTTTCGGGATCTTTTTGGCAGTTCTGAGTATTGATTCCACCATTACTATCATGCCACCATTTCTTATCAGTTCTACCTAGAAATAACTGAGAGAAATCACAATTGTAAAGTGATCTTGAGAGAAATCGTTGATTGTACTAGCATTCAAAGTATAATCAATAGCATATAAAGTGGACGTAGGCTCGTTAATGCCGAACGACTATAAATTCTGTGTGTTTTCTGCTTTTTCTTTATTCTTCAGTTATAATTCTCTACGAATCAGAAAAATTTGGGTGTTAGGTCCAAATTTTGATCTAACACTCTCTGACTTAGAGAAGATCAATATGCCATCAATGAAAACCAGAACAAATTTATTCAAGACATCGCGGAACACTCGATTCATCAAATCCACAAAATAGGCAGGAGCGTCACATAAGCTGAACGGCATTACTAACCACTCATAAAACAAATCGGGACCTCTGAATGTTGTCGTAGGAACACACTCTTTGGCAATACGAAGCTGATGGAAGCCTGTAGCTAGGTCCATCCTTTAGAATACCTGTGCACCATTCAATCGATCTAGCAAATCATCAATCTACGGCAATGGATATTTGTTCTTTAATGTCTGTTTGTTCAAATCACGATAATCCACACATAGTCGAAGAGTACAGTCTGACTTTGGGACAAACACCACTGCCGCTCCCCAATCAGAGAAACTAGGCCTGATCAGACCCTTCCATACAAGCTATCTAGTTTGATTTTCTAATTCTTCTTTCTCCTTTAGATTCATTCTCCGAATAGCGTGCACTACTGGCCTTGCATTCGGGATTAAAGCGATCTTAAAATCAATTTCTCTCTTCGGAGGTAAGCTAACCACTTCTTTGAACACATCAGCATAATTCTTGACGACATGAATATCTTTTATGAGGTCGGAAATATTCTCTGTGACTACAGGGATATTTTCTATTTGAGCAGGAGAAACATCTAGAGCTGACCAAAAGTCTTTTCTATCTGAATTCGGACCTTCACATGGTATGGTGATATAATCCTCTGATTTAATCCTTGCCTTAACCACTCTCTCGGCATATTTAACCTCAGCTTCATATTTGGTTAATCAATCCAATCCCAAAATAAGATCGAATTCGGTAAAATTCATGACGATCGAGATGGTAGAAACCGATATCGGGAAAAAAGAGACAGGCACCCCACATACCTAGCTAAGATCGAGGGAACCCCCAACTGGATTATGGACAGTGATGGGTTCTTTGATCCTTCTCAATTTCAAATCCAGCTTCTTAACTGCATTCTTTGCAATAAAGCTTCGCGACGCGCCTGTATCAAACAGTACTTTAACTGGAATGTTTTTGACAGTAAGCGTGCCTTCTAAAACATCAGACCTTCCCTGACTTGCTGAGGGTGTTGAAGTTTCTTCCACTTCGTTTACATGTACTGCTTCATATTTCTTTGAGAGTTGGCACTCCCTTGCAATATGGCCGGCTTGGTGACACTTATGGCATCTCCTCCCACTATGAGATTTCTTTTGTTTCTTTAAAGCTCTGCAATTTATCGATAAATATCCCTGCTTATTGCAGTTATTGGATACAGCAATCGTTATTGGTTCTTTCTCAGATTAACCCTTTTCCTCTTGGCTTTGGGCTTCTTACTAACCTCAGGCATCGTATTGGCCTCAGGACTATCAGTCTCCGACTCCCCTTTGATACTAGAACTGACTTCTACTTCGTCGTTCAAAAGACCTTTCTTATGGAGATCTTCATACTGATAAGAAATGTATATCATTTCGAAAAAAGGAAGCTTCACATGCCCCATTACTTTATTCTGGTATCTTCTTCGAAGACCATAAATAAACCTCAGATTCTTCCTCTTTGGATCTTGAATTAGATGCGGGGCAAAATGAGAAAGTTCATTGAATTTCTTATGATATTCTGGAATGGTCATATCTCCTTGTATCAGATAAGAGAATTCATCACATAACCGCTTATTGCTTCTGGAGGAATAAATCTTTCACTGAAAACCTCTTTAAATCTATCCTAGGTGATATCACCTTCTGGATTATCCATAATAATTGAATCCCACCAGAACAAAGCTTCTTCTTTGAGTGCCCAAGACGCTAGTAATCTTTTCTGGTCATCTCTTAACTTTAAACTTTCAAAGATCTTCTCAGTAGAACGAATCCAAGCTTGTGTTTCCATAATGGATTCTTTGCCCAAGAATGGTGATCCACCCAGATTTCGATACCTCTTTACTAGAGCCTCAATATCTGGTATGATATTCCCTCTTCTGTTTCTGCCACTGATTTTCTAGTACTTCTGCAAATGGCAGATCAAGTGTCAGGTCAACAGAAAACATATTATAAAGCATAGAAACATATACTTGAATGTAAATGTGTCTATCGGGGTGTATTTCATTCTGCTATAATCATACTAGGATATTACTGATCCTATCTGTAATGAGTTACTCGTCCTAGAACACTACTGGTTCTATTTCTGACGAGTTCATTAATATGTTATATTCCAGAACTAAGCTTAACCAAAGCTCTGATACCACGTTGAGACGACCCCGAAACCCTGTACGACGGTAACAAGGATAATCTTTGGAATATGACACATCAACAGATAATAGCGGAACAGAATTAAATAAATACACCAGATAATGTACAAATAATACACTGGATAAACATAATCATCAGACTTACCCATTATACAGGATCATACTTAGTACAAATACAGTTCAGCTATACGTAAATGTCTACAGCGGAAAACAAACATAATATGTACAATAGGAGCTGAACAGCATAAAAAGAGATAAATGGTAGAATCCATCTTCAGCTCCAGCTATCCAGAAAGAGCCTACTAAAACCTGAACACAAGGCTGCCCGTGTAGAAAAAGGGGCACCCGAGTTTGCAAGTGAAACAAACTACGAGTCAGTCATGGGACTGGTATGAGAAATCTACTTAACATATTTTATAATATGGCTAATCACAGGACCACGCCACTTTCGCGGAACGGGTTTACTCCATTGGATTGCCATTCTTAAAACATGTAAATCTTTTAAACAACGCAATGCTTTTTACAAAAATGAAGCCATTATAAGACTCAGTTCCCATCACAAAATGCAACGCAAACCGGAGGATAGAGTTTTTACCTTATAATGGCCAAAATATGCTTGATATGAATAAAACAAAAGCATTTGATATTATTACTAGTGTTTATATGTTTCAAAAACAATTTCAAATCATAAGTATCAATCATAGACGGCATGGGTACCATATATCATGTCGCCATACATAGGTATACAATCAAAACCGCACAGTCACGTATTTGGAAATTGGATTTCCGTCATGAACCAAGGGAAAAGATAGTCCTTACCGAATTCGAGACTCTCTAGCCCGAGCCTCAGGGCAAGTACTCAGTCAAACCCTTGGATCGTCAGGGCCGGTCCACCGATGTGGATTAAAATGCCTGAAAAATGCGCTTCCCCGCCCTTTGGGGCGTAAATGAGTCCAATGACTCCATCGGCTCCACATAGTCACCGATATATCCGAGGCGCCTTGCAACAGCAACAACCACACAGGTGAAAATAATATAAATGTCAGGGCTGGTAGGTCACTGACACCATCCTAGCTAGAAGGAAACGCATGCCCTCCCTGAGCTCCTCTCCCATTTCTAGTTCATACCGGGGTATGAGGCTCACGAATTCACATTATACACAAAGCTATGCCACACAGGTCGTGCTTTGATCATCAACCACAAGACTTTGCTTTTCAACAGAAGCCTTGATCATTTGCCACTCAGGCGTGCCACACAGGCAGTTCACTCCATGCGACTGATTTCTATCGATATATAACCTCTAAGCTCGTATGTCTCAGAGAAGGGCGTTAAGCAAGAGAATAAATTCTCCGCCACCAAACAGATATATATTTAATAGAGATCAATCAGCACAGAACAAAATCCAATGTCAGACATACAGTCCATTTACAAGTTTGTTCTGGGTCTGAGCGAAGCCGGAGGCACCACATACCTCGCATATCCATCGATCTCCATGTACGTCTGGACGAACACCACTTATTATCTATATTTCGGGATGCCTCCCAATCAAGACATCAGTTATCATCCAACCGAGGTAAAGATCTCCGGTCTTCAACCAACGTCTTCATCATCGACTTCTTATCGCCGATCAATTATTTGAAATGAGATTTAACTCGGCCTTTTCAAATAATTCACGTATATTTAAAATTAAAATCGATTCATTGCAATGGTTAAATTATTCGACAATAATTCACGCCAAACACATTTAACCATCAAATATCCACTAAACCGGGTAAATTCGGTTTATTTCCATTCCATATCGTTTATAATATTTTATAACGATTTATCGCTACTTTTGTTTATTTAAAAATAGCCAATTTATTCAAACGACGCTTCAGGCCATAACACGGCCGTGGCGCTGTTTTTCTTCATAATTGATTTACACATATCTGAAAATCTAACCGTTGGATCTTCACAAATTTTATGTCATTAGAAAGATCTTTTTGAAACGAATCCAACGGTTTCAGTTTTGGGAAAATCCGACGGTCGGATCTCCCGGTACACTCGTTTGAAGTTTCAATTTCAAGATACGAACTGCAGCGTCGTTATTCGATTTAATTTAATTATATTTATATATATATAAAAATATAATCGATTCTAGCGCTATTTTTCTTCAGATTTGAATTAAACATTCCAGACTATCCAACCGTTGGATCTTCACAAAGTGGGTGTCATTGGAAAGATATTTCCAAGGCGAACCCAACGGTTTCGGTTTCGGGAAAATCCGATGGTCGGATCTCCCGCACTAATCGTTTGAAATCACGGTTTCAATACACGAACTGCAGCTTCGTTATTCGATATATTTTGATTATATATATATATATATATATATATAATCGATTCTTCGACTTCAAAACCATTTTCACTTCACATATTTGATAAAAACGATATTTTTATCCAATAGTTATTTATTTCAACACATGAATTTTTTTTATTTTATTTCCACACAGAAATTTCTATTCAATATATGAATTTCTATTCAACACATGAATTTATTTTATTTTATTTCCACACAGGAATTTCTATTCAACACATGAATTTTATTTCAACATTCAACACATGAATATTTTCTATAGTTTATATATATAATAAAAATGTGATTTTTATTGCAAAAAAAATTATTTCAAAACACGGTTATTTTATATATTTTATATATAAGGTAAAAAATGTTATTTTTGGTGTTAAAACAATTTATTTAAACCACTAATATTTTATATAGTCTATATATATGATAAAAATGTTATTTTTATCTTTCAAAGAATTTATTCAATACACGAACTCCATTCAACACATGACTTTAATTTCAACATTCAACACATGAATATAAATCAAACACAGAAATATTTCAGAAAATTTCGGCAGCATAACAGCAGGGTAGTTAAAACCGGGACCGTCCCTAGTACGGCTCCTCGCTCTACCTTAAAACCTTGCGGTTTTTGACAATGGGGATTTCATGCATCTAGTTCGCACGCAGGCGGCATGTTTATTTTTTTTCTTTTCCACAAACTAATCCTATGTGGTTTCAATCAAATAATTCTCAACCACAAACGGGTATTTTTCAACCACAATCAATCAATTTCAACCATAAACAATTCTTATCAATCATTCGCTATCAACCAATTTTCACACCAATCACAACCAATAAATATCGTCCATGGTTTGTGGACGAGGGCCGTATATATATAAGTATATTTCACTTCTATTTCAACACATATATAATTTTTACAACGCATATATAACTTATACATCGCACATACAACTTATACAACGCTTATACATGAGGCGTACAACGCTTATATAACTCATACATCGACCGTATAATTTATACATCGTCTTTCCATATCGTTTATATTTCAGAAATCTCACATTGAGTTCCACTCCACCAAAAATTGTAGAAGGCTCAGAGAAATATCCGGTCTCTTGTAGAATGTAGAAGACGTCCACACGAGTCCACTCTCTCTTGTTTCACTGGATTTCGACAACATAGCAAAAAGATATTCAATTCAACGCATTAATCACTTAAGGAGATAATTAATTTAAATAATTAATTTTAGATTAAGCCCTTACTTCATATTCCCTCTTCATCAACACAGGCCGATAACCAGAATCCATCGTCGTTGCCACCTAGGGCTTGATTTCCCAACTACCAGAAACCGCTGGAGGTAGATCAGACACCTCCACGTTGACGGCCTAGGTGAGTCGCGCCTCCCCCTATCACCAGTGGCGAACTCGATCAGCCTTCGACGGTTGAAATTGGCAATGAATGGCGGCCCTTTCTAGCTAGAAATCGTGACGGATTCAACACCAGAGAGGATCAAAGTCGTACGAAATTGAGGGGCTTGAGTTGGTCTACAATTTTCGCTTAAGAACCATAAATCAATTTGAAGCAGATTGGAAGAAAATTGGGGGAATCGGATCGAAGAATATCGTCCGTTCCTTGCTGAGTGGCAGCAGATTCTTTAGGGGCTAGGGTTTAGAAATAAATGGGCTATTTATAACAAATATTTTATTATTTATTTATTTCTAAAAAAATCAATTTTCGTAGACGAACCCCAAATGGAACCCAACGACTGTCGGCCCTAACTAAATACCCGCATTCCGAACACTATGGGATATGTTTCGTAGGCCCATTCGACTGTTTCAGTCTGTTTTTCTTTAAATTAAAATATAAAACATTCAATATTTGTTTTGAATGTACATTTCAATTTGCCGGGCCCACATACTGATTCTAAAAATTCCCGAAAAATAAATCTAGCAATGTTTTAACGATACGGTCCAAACAAAACTAGTTTCGTCGAATTCTGAGACCGTTTGAAAAATGGTCCTTTTCTGGTCGATCCAATTTAACAGAAATCGACCAAACACATTTTCCTTTGCCATGCTCACACACTAACTTCAAAAATTATGAAATTTGAAACCTAGCAATAATTTGACATCCCGGATCCAACAAAAGTGGTTTCGTCGAATTCTGAGGTCGCTTGCAAAATGGCCATTTTCACGGGCTATATAAACTCTATAGTGACGTTTCTGAAAATTCATTTAGCCATAACTTTTTTTCCCCGTTATGAAACTTCGATTTTTCAGATTTGTTAGAAAGATATTCATAAACAGATTTTAATATTTTTGGTTTCACTAAAATCTGTTTTATTTTGCACCCGGTACAGTCAGTCAAAGTTTGAATTGAAATTTTGAAACTACCGCGCCATTTCAGGCCTTGTTTATAACTAAAAATAATTATATTTATTTCGAAACATCGATTTGAACATACTTCTCGTCATTATTATTTAAAATATTTTATTTTAAATATTTAAAATCCAATAAAATAGCTAATTTAAAAATTTTAAACTGGTTCAGATTTTCCGGGTTATTACAGAAATCTTTGATTAGGGCCTTCCAGTGGGCTGAGCAAATGGACCAATAGCTGAATTTTTTTTTCGGTTTTCTTTATGGTATTTGATTTTGTATATGATGTTAGTTTCTATCTTGTATTCACTGAATTTATAAGTACTCTTTTTCCATATAAGGCACCCACTTAGGTTGGGGGGTTACAGGGTTTTGAGGAGGCTTATAATGGAAGTTTTTAATTGGTTTAGCAATAAAGAGAACCAATTTTTTAAAAAAAACTTATGACTCATTATGTGTTATTATGCATCATGTAAGAACTTATGTACTTTTATGTTTCCGCCACAAGTTACTCTGTTTCTGTGATTCTGTGTTCTGATTTGTATTTACCTCAAAAGTTAAAATAACAATTCACTGTTTTGAGTAATTCAAGTCTGACATGTGTGGTTTATTGTCGATTTGAACGGTTCGAAATAGTGGGTTGTTACAGTAAATATCATCCATCAACCACGAAGCAAATATTTCAATCACATGCAATCAATACATATTCAAATAAGATTCTAATGACTTATAAATTCAATTGAGAGAGTTCTTACATTGGTCATTTAACGTTAAATAACGATAAATGTCAATTAATTTGAATCAGGCATTTTATCACGCTATAAGTTGTAATGATCACCAAATCTCTCCAAATCAGTTTCCTTGTGAAGCTCTCGACTCCACGATTCCAATGGATCCTGTTTCATCGGATTGTCATCACGTATGGAAAAGTTATTAATTTTATATGTTTGTATACAATTTCAGGTCATCAACAATATAATTAATTATAAATGATACCCTCAATTAGTTTTTAAATCCCTTCCTCATTATCTTCCTTCCAATACGTGTTGTCGAATACACAGGCCATGGCTGCACGTATTATCACCTCCTCCTCTTTCATTTCTCCATGGAAATTCAAATAAATATCACCAAAATTCCATCATCAATCCTTCTTTCATCTCATGCCAATAACACACAGCTCGCGAGCCCCATTCAAAATTTGTCATTTATCATTTTCGCAAGCTCTGTATTTTGAGCGTCCTTTTTTATAGCAAAACTTCTCCAAAATTTGACAAACACTGCTCCATACTTTCACGAACATTAATCAAATGCTATATGTTTGGATAACTCCATGAATTCCACATGAATCCAAGCCCTAGCTCGCGCTAGTTACAGGCCAACGAGCAATGTAGGTGTCGAACTAAATAAACATACCTAGAATTGAAGAGAAACACTTAGGGATCTCAAATATATTTGTATATCGATTTATAACATTTTATTTGTTTTGATATAGAATTATAAAATGCTTGATTTTGGTTTGAGGAAAAAATTAGGGGCGGTGTGGAGTTTGACCGAAAATGAAGAGAATAAGGGTTTATGTAAAGTTAGGATGTTATATGGGGGTGGGGAAATATTTTTTTTATTCTCTTATTATATTTTATTTTATTTGACCGTTACTTGCGTTCATTGTTAAAAAATTCGCATGACCACATGCGAAGTCCAATTGCAACAAAAATGGACGGACGACTATAGTTTGGCATTACGGACCCAATGAAACTTGTTTTGTCGATTTCTGAGTTTGTTTGCTCCAACAGCTTTATTTTTTGAAGTCAAATTATTGATCGGTTAATGCTTAAATTCTGCACGATCGTATACCAACTCTGATGGGCGCGGATTCATACAATCATTTAATGTCCTGGATCCAGCAAAATTGGTTTCGTCGAAAACGAAGGTCTTTTGGAAAATGACTATTTTTAAGGCCTTATGCAATATTATTATAATATTATAAAATTCCAAAATTATCCAATTTGATAATAAACTAAGTATTTTTATTGTATATATATATATATATTTGTATATATTTCCTAGTAGGATTGTATATAACTTCTTATTCAATATTTACTAATTCTAAGTTAAACGACATCCATTTACATATGAAAACCCTATTTGTATATTTCATAAGTCGACAGAATATTAATTAATTCCATAGCGATTATTTGGAAATTTGATTTGGACATATCTTACAATTTATAAGACGAAATCTTGATTTTTCACAATCGTTAAAAAGGCATAGTTAAATAGATCCTAGCGTTTCTTGTTTCAACAAATTGTGACTTTTATTTAGTTCTGTACAATCATTTAATGTTCAAATGTAATATTACAAACTATCACGACGTTACGAGCTCGTTTTGATTAAATTTTGAATTTATACGTTTTAACCTCAAATTAATTAAATTTCTCTTCGCTAATTCTTAAAATAAATCATTTTGAATATTTAATATTCATTAAATATTTCTTCCTAAATTTTGGGTCGTTACATTCTTCCCTACTTAAAAAGATTTCATCCTCGAAATCAAAGATGGAACTGAAGGTTTTTTACTTAACTAACTCAGCCTTTGTTCAAACTTACTCAAGTTCTTTAATTTTTAGTTTCTAAGAACTTCCAAATTTCTCGAAATTTGGCCAACGCCTAAAATTTTTGAAAAATTTCTCCATAACCTCCTATGTACGGGTCGATCGGTACAACTACAACTTGCCTCTCTAGGACCTCATCAATCAAAAAAAATCAAAAGTCAAGCGGCTTGTCAATCGGCTCATAAAGTCATTAAGCCCAATCAATACAGGAAACATGTATCTTTGTGTCAGGCATTCAATTTTATTCCTCTTCTTAGATTCCAATCAATAACCGTCCAATATATCCAGTTCCAACTAATTTCAAATTTTTACGTTCATCTTATTTTTATTATATTCAATTCCATTTGGTATAATTTCAAATCCACTCCCATTTTATTTAACTTGTATTAGTTAAATTTAAAGCTCAAATAATTTTCAAATACTCGTATAATGGGGTTTAAGTATATCTCGACGTTTCAATTGGAATTATATAGTCATCTCACTTTCGAAACTCAAAAATAAACACTGATGGTGTTCAAACTATCACCAGAATCATTCTCAACCGACTACAATGTGATTCTATATCTATTTAGTATATTTGAGACTTAAGATATACGTTGATCAGGCATGTATTCAAAATCATCTTATACTTGATAGTCCAACCTCAACATCAAATAAAATACTCAAAATATAATCTTTCAAAATTGATTTTGAAATCAATTTCTTATTACGAGACACTCTCTTGTATACCTAATACTCTGAACTCATTTTAGGGCATTACTAACCCATCTATAATGAGTTTTTCTTCTAGGATATTACTGATCCTAGCTCTGATGAGTCTTTTCGTCTTGTTCTAAAGAGTCGTACCTCAAAGATTTGTAAACCAAAGCTCTGGTACCATTAATGTAACATCCCACTTTTGGGTTCGGTTCAACCCGGTAATTAAACCAATTTAAACCGTCCTCATAGGTGGATTGCTAGAGGTACTTACACATTGGAACAAACAAAAGAACTTTTCGTTGTCTTTACAACCATTTTGCATCAGAGTACAAGGATTTATCAGAGTACAACAGATATCAGAGTATAGCGAAAATACATACCTAGCGAAAATATAAAACTCTCAACGGAAGACTAATAAATTATCCAGAGAATAGCTCCAGCCATAATCCATAATCCTACTCTAAAATGAATCCAAGGCTAAATCTGTAAAATCAAAACTATTAGTTTCCTATGTGGAAATAATGGGCACCAAGAGTTTAGGTGAGAAAAAACAATATACTCCGAGTCAATCATGGGACTAGTGTGAAAAATAAAACAATTACTTTCATTTTAAAACGACATAAATCATAGTACCATCCTCATAAAATTCAAAATGCTCTTTTAGAAAATGAAGCTACCACATGGTCTCACGCGATAAACATAATGCAGACACACACTTGGGCGAGGTTTCCCCTTATGATAACCAAAAAATGCTTGATACGTGAAATGTCTCTTATATTATTATTAGTGCATAGTGTAAAAATCACTTACGCAAATAAATGTATCAATCTTAGCAAACGTAGGTATTACGTCTGCATACATAAATTACAAAAAAATAATCGTGAAGGTTCATATTAGAAGTTGGGCTCCATCTGTAACACCCCATAAAATTCATAAGTGTTAATAATAAATAAATAAAAATAAGCAATTAAATTGTAAGGTTGGAAAATGAGATTTTGCAACTTTAGGAATTTGGCTAAGATATTCTTTTATTTGGATTCGTGGCAAAATTCTACGTTGTTTTCATATATAGTATGCTGAAAACGGTCAATGTATAAAGAAGTTATGAACAAATGAACTTGGATTGTAAAACGCAGAATATATATATGTATATATAATTAAATGGATAATATATATGAGTCCAAGATAAATTCAAAATAAATAGGTGGATTTAAAATTTTGAATTGAAGATAAGATCAGGGGGACAAAGTGTATTGTATATATAGAATAAGAGTAAGAGATTAAGCAACGCAGCCTTATTGGTTATTCTAGCCCCTAAGGGGTCGAGCGCCCCCTTGAGGGGAGTTGACAACCGGTCGACCACTCGGCGGTTGGACATCCCAATAAATCTAGCTAGTTAGGGTTTTTCTTAGAGGATATATATATAGATAGATAAAAGGCCTGGATTAGTTCTGAATAATCCAAAGGTCTATGCTTACACGGGCAACTGTATATAACACCTCATATCACACTATGAAACCCTAATCATTCTCTATCCCTGCCTCCATGCTACCTCTCTACCATTGCTAAATTCAAAAGAAAATAAACGTTAAGGATTTCTTCTAATTATCCAATCTAAATTCTTATCTCCTTTTTATTCTAATTCATATAGGTTTTTAAAATAAACTTTGGAATTTGGTATAAATATGTATATATAAGATTCTAATAATTGTCTATTGTGAGTATGTGTGTGTGTGTGTGTGTGTATATTAGGAGGATTGTTGGAGCATGGTTGAACGCAAAAAATTAGTGCAGATCTAGATCTACTACAGATTTCTCTCTATTCTGTTTAGATCTTGACTGGAATATCGTTTACTTAAGGCATATTCATGTTTTTATTATATTATCATATTGATAGATATGCCTAGGAGCATTTGGATATTCGATAAAAAAACACAAAAAACCCCATATCATCTATTCTATATTTGTGTATGAATTGTCATGATTATTTGGGTTTGTGGACTTTTTGATTTCAATATTGGGTTAAAAATGAAAATGGGTGTTGCTATTACTATTTCTATTTTGTGTAATTCACTGTATTGAACATTTGATTGTAACCTAAAAAGGCTTAGATTTGGGTATTTCTTGATTTGGTTAGGTTTGGATTGTATTTTGAATCCAAACGTATTCATACTTGAAATATTTCAAACATAAACATTTTTATGTGCATAATACCAAAAAGAGGTAAATCAAATAAAGTAGAAATTATAAACATACAGTTATAAATGTATGTAATACTCTATTTTTAATCCAGTATTGAAATCATTCCAAAAAGCCTAGGATGCAAGTTGAAAATTGTATGTATGTATATTTTCCATTCACTGCTATTTGTTATATTGTCATTATGCCATCGTGCCTAAGCTGCAACGGTAAAAGTAAGGAAAATCCAACTTGTATACCTTGATTAGGACAAACTGACAATTGCCACCTCGTTATAATGTTTCCTCGTTTATACGAATATTCACGTTGTTTAGGCGATATAATTATTTTATTTATATAAACATAATCAATGTAATTAACGTTGTATTAGCATAATAAATGCGATTAGGTTAGAATTCGAATTTGAAATGTCTCAATAATAAATATATATTTGATTGCTTGTGTATGCGTATATAGAATGGATTTATATATATATATATATAAATAGTGACACATAGACACGAGGTTAGTTTCCATTTGTGGTAGAAGTCTGTCCGGAATCGACCGACAAATCCAGCAACCAAAAATAAGGCTAACTAATGTGAGATGTCTTGGTGCCATAGGCCATTCATAAACTTAGTACACTTAACGGGAGGTTAAACCAACTTGTAGTAGAAGCCTGGCCGGAACCGACCAGCATATCCAACATCTACAGGTATATGGTTTAATGTGAGAGATCTAGTATGTATATATATAAGTCTATTGCATGTGAAAATAGGTAGGTTTACTACACCTTGAGAAGGTCTTAAGTGGCTGACTCTCTTTTTATCTAGTTTGGGTCTTAAGTGGTTAGGACTAGGATCCCTACGAAGGTTTACTCTTTGGAGAGGAACCCAAGTTAAGGGGCCCACCCTTATTAGATTTAAAGTAAGTCTTTGGGTCCTCCTTCTCTAAAAGTGGTTGGGCATAAAATAGTAACAAAGTAGGGTAGTTCACAGAGATGTCCACTTTCTCTAGAAGCTTGTAAGGGCTAAACTATGGACAAATTTGGTATATAAAAGATATGTGGCCAATGCATGATAACCAAATGTCTGAGGGAAGTTCTAAGCGACATAGTGTCCTACCGTAATATCAGTTAAGTAGTAACATTCACAATACTACTTCTCATATTACAAATAAGAGTATAAACTTTAAGAACGTTGACGTATTAGGGCAGGGTCTTAAGGGGATAGGGGTCCGCCTCAGGGTTATAAGAGATCAAAAAAATCCACCTTTAATAGGGCCATAAGTGACCAAGAATGCCCACCTTGTTGGGTCTTTACCCTAAAAACACTAATGGGTGGTTGACTTGGATATCCACCCATTGGTTAGATACTTATGTTGGTGTGAATATTGTGTGCTGCATAGACATACCTTGACATATATAACCTGCTAAAAATATACGGTATGGACATTAAGCGACACTATATTTCTGTCACACAGAATTTTATGTTCTGATCCCTCTCCTCAACATATCCAACAGGTCAGTAGATGGGGTAAAATCCGCGGATGAAGTCATGATAGAAACTGATGAAGAAGACTAAGTTGTTGTGCTATTATTGGTACTTTTTGCTTTACTTCTTTTGAAAACTTGTGAGAACGAACTAATTAATGTACCCATTGAGCAGATGTAACTGTGACTATTATATTTCTGTGGATTTTAAAAAATGGTATATCTTATTTGAAAATTATATTTTTTGTTTTCGTTATGTGAGATTTCCATTCAAAGTATCTATGTGTATATATTTTGTGCAAATGTAATCCTTACAGGAAGCAACAACCCGTTTAGAATGGCTCTAAATTTTGATGGGCCTTTTCTGGGTCGAAATTTAGGCCCATTCAGGATAGGTTGTTACATCATCAATGACCAAAGCAATGTATATAACTTAAACCAATTCGGAATACGCAGTTCCAGGATCAACGAATGCATAAAAATTTGGAACACTAAGTTCTAGGATCAAAGAATGCTACTAAATTTGGAACACTAAGTTCCTGGATTAACGAATGCTCCTCAATCTTTCTCCATCTGGGCCATAGATACATAATGGTTACACCTGGTTCTCCCAGGAAACATCCATCCCTTTGAGCCTTCTCAACTCTATGGATTTCACCCTCAACCTAGATCACAGTAGAAACAATGGTTACGCCCGGTTCTCCCAGGAAACATCTGTCGCCGTATCTTTCATAACCCTATGAATTACGCTAGCCGTCGAGCTCAAACGATTCTAGAATGTTGGGAATCACCCTACTTCGGCCATTTTCAGAATGTGAGGCTTGTCGAAGTCTCATTACACAAAGCTATGCTTTAGTAGGCCAAGCTTTGATCACCAATAGCTCTTCACTTAGCATGCCACATTGTCAATTCACAACATATAATCGGTGTCTATTAATATATAACCCTCTGAGTATATAAGTATCAAAGAAAGGTGTTAAGCTAAGAGAATAAATTCTACGCCACAAATTGATATAACATCAATAGAAACTAACTTATTATGTTGTAAACTACAATGTCAAACATACATCTAGTTACAAGTCCGTTTTGGGTCTAAACAAAATCAAGGCACCTTATTCCACGACCCCGCCTGGGTGTGATGACTTTGCAAATTCGGGCAATCTCCAAGTTTGTTTGGACGACTGCCACTATAACCTCATCTTAGGTGTATGGCCCAATCGAGACATCGACAATAATACAAACGATGTAAAGATCCTCGATCTTCAACCACCATCTTCAATAGCATTTGATCTTCTCCAACACGACGTTCTATTATTTAGAATGGTTTACGGATCCAAACACCGTTCCCGGTCTTTCCAAACAATAAGCGCAAGTTTAAAATGTGTGGAGAACATATAGCGATACTATAACTTTCATTTTATTTTGAATTATTCTTTAATTTCAATTAAACCTTAACACAATGGTTATTACATAAACCAGAATCCCATTTCCATTCGCTTAATGGAACACAGAGGAAGACATCATTCCTACTTTATCGGTCTATGGAAATTTCTACGTACAGTAGAATGTGACTAGCTCCTTACCCCAAATCCATATCTACATTCATTTTGGTAGATCCCAATTACCAACATTAATCTTTTTTCAATTCATTCAAATCTTCACTTGAAGATTTATTAAAAACTCTGACTTAGTTTTAATTTCCAAAATCATTCTTCAATGATTATTTAACTTTGGACATTAATCTTGTCTTTAACTGGGTTAAATAATAGATGTTATTCAAGATGCCATTCACGACAAACCCAAACTCCAATTTGATATCAAATATAAGGCTTTAAATTGAAATCATATCAACTTATATTCAACATCAAATTCTGAAATCAACAAATATCATATTGGGAATAACAATATAAATATTTTCCAAATTCCACAAACGATATCCGTATAACTTCGGAACCCCATGTTGAAATATCTGAAGACTATTTCCATTTAAATCCTATGAAATTAAACTTTGAAAACCTTTGGTTAATTTTAAACTAAATTTCGAAATATGTACTTACTATCTGAAGTAAATCAATCCAAAAGTAAAAATTTCAAATTATTGTTCAAAATTTAAAAATTCTTAGTCAAATCAATTAAATGTCATTAATTATGATTTATCATAATTTTCCTAGATTTTTAATAATTTTTATAAGGCTCTTTCAGTCGATTTCCTATTGTGGTCACCGAACTGCTTCTATAATGACCTTTTCAAAAATAGATTTGAATTTATTTTAAAATCTAACCATTGGATTTTAAAACTTTCTCTTTCATTTGAATACTCTTTTCATTTTTGACCCAACATTTTTTATTTTGGGAGAATCCAACAGTCAGATCTCCCTGTACGTAAATTCAAAGTTAATGGTCGAAATTTGCGAACGGTCGCTGCACGACTCGTCCTATTCAAACCATTTAATTGTTTATAACAAAATACATCAATTTAATCCAAACGTATTTTATAAAACGTTTATAAACTCATTTTAAAAAGGATTTAACCTCCAGTTCAATTTTAAATTAAAATGAATTTTTGATATTATTATAATATTATAATAATAATATGTTCAAAATATAATATTTTGAAATCCAAATTTTCTTGACATCCATTATAAAAATAAACAAGATTAGTGGAAGAATCCGTTTGAGTTAAAAACGTCGTTTATATACCTAACTCAAATTCACTTTTTAATTTATTATTCAAAATCTCATTTGAACTTAAAATTAGTCGTTTTTAATCCAAATTTCCTTCAAATCAATTTTAAATCATTTCAATAGTTTTTTGAAACTATATCAATCCCATCTTCAAATCAGTTTGGATTTAAAATTCCAATTTCTATTCTCTCATCAAATTTCACTTAAATGAATATAAAAATCATTTAAAATTCAAATAGAATGAAATTCAATCAATTTCCAAATTTCATATTCATGATATAAATTTTTGTGTCAATAATATAAACACATCCTTATCAGCTACCATCCATCAACCAATAATTATAATATAAGTGTTTCTATTGACAATGCTTATGTTCACAATTTAATAATATTATCAATAAATACTCTAAATATCATCCATCAACCATGAAGAAAATATTGTAATCATAGGCAATCAATACATATTCTTATACGATTCTAATAAGTTAACAATTCAATTGAGAGAGTTTTCACATTAGTCGTTTATTGTTAAATAACGATAAATGTCGATTGATTCAAATCAGACATTTTATTTCTCCATAAATTGCAATGAGCTCCAAATCTCTCCAAATCAGTTTGTTGTGAAGCTCTCGACTCCACGATTCCAACGGATCCTGTTCCGTCAGATTCTGATCATGTATGGAAAAGTTATTATTTATACGTTTGTATGCAATTTAAGGTCATTAACAATATAATTAATTATAAATTATACCCTTAATTATTTCTTAAATCCCTTCTTCGTTTTCTTCTTTCTCTTTCATTTCTCTATGGAAATTCAAATAAAAAGCACCAAAACTTCCATCTCTAATCCTTCTTTCATCTCATGTCAACAACATATGGCTCGCAAGTCTCATTGAAAATCTGTTGTTTATCATTTTTGCACATTGCCAGTATTTCGAGCGTCCCTTTTTATTGTGAAACTTCTCCAAAATTTGACAATCACTGCTACATACTTTCACGAACACTAATCCAATGCTATGTGTAAATACCACCATGAATTCCACATGAATCCAAGCCCTAGCTCATAAGAGTTACAAGCCAATGAACAATATAGGCGTCGAACTAATAAGACATACCTAGAATTGAAGGAACACCGAGGGATCTCAAATATATTTGTATACCGATTTATAACATTTTATTTGATTTGATATCGAATTATGAAATGCACGATTTTGATTTGAGGAAGAAATTAGAGACACCATGGAGTTTGACCTAAAAAGAAGAGAATAAGGGTTTAGGTAAAGTTAGGATATTATATAGGGGATGAAAATATATTTTTTATTCGATTATTATATTTTATTCAATCTTTACTTGTATTCATTGTTAAAAAATTCATATGACCACAAACGAACTCCAATTGCTGTGAAAATGGACAAACAACTATAGTTTGACATTGCGGACCCAATGAAACTTGATTCGTCAAATTCCGAGTCTGCTTGCTCCAGTAGCGTTGTTTTAAAGTCAAATTATTGATTGCATATATAAATTCTGCACGATCACATACTTACTCCCATGGGCATGAAATTTGGAATCTAACAATATTTTAACGTTTCGGATACAACAAAACTAGTCATGTCGATAATGGAGGTGATTTGCAAAATGGCTATTTTTAAGGCCTGTGTAATATTATTATAATATTATAAAATTTCAAAATTATCCAAAAAAAATTGGCAAAGCCGACAGGGTTGAGGTCTCCTACCTTTATTGAAGCATTAAGAAAGAAAAAATACACAGCTCTTGGTTAAAAAACCAAGAAGAGAATATGGGGGTAAACAATGCTCCAGCCATAGGAAGAAAAAAAAAAAAAAAAAAACGATCCACATAGTTATGCAGCAAATTGCTGATGAATTCCTAGATCGATAGCAGAATTGGCATGCTGAATTCCTTGCAATATTTCATGTGTTATCCATGCCTTGGTCGTCTGCTCACTTTTCTTTTGACCTAGTTTAGAAATGCACGCATTCCTCTCCTTTCATATCATGAAAATAAATTTCTTTAGAATTAAATTGTTTGATATTTTACCCTATGCTTTCATACTCGTAGCTTTGAAAATGTTATTCCAGGTAACCGAATTTCCATTGATGCTCCATCCAGCTGTCTGAGTTATATTATCCTACATTCTCCTCACAGTCCGGCAACAAGAAAAAAAGATGATCCAGTGTTTCTAGTTGCACCATGCAAAAAACGCAACTTCCATTAATTGTAATTCCCCTGTTGATCAGAAATTCCTTCGTCATGATAGCACCGTTTAACACTTTCCAAAGGAAATGTTTTTCCTTGGTTAGATTATAATTCTTCCAGACCATTCTTCTCCACTTCCAATTCATTAACTCACTATACTTTGTAAGGTGATCATATACATTCTTGATGTTGAAGCTTCCCCCCATCTTTTTTCCAACTTACGGTGGTAGTATGCGAAGGGTTTATTACACAAATATGTTGTCGAGTGAAATGATCCAGGTGTTGGAAGATGCAGGCAGTTGAATCACGTGTCCCCTTAATTGATTTTTGAGCAGAGCATCAGTTGTTATTCCAGTTTGAACAATCTCTGAGTGCTATATCCTACTACTGAGAATGTCTCCAAATTTTATCGATCCTGCCAAAAGAGTACATCATTATACCCATTCACATTGCATTTAATTATTGGTAACATAACTTCCCTGAGTTTAAAGAGGCATCTCCATGTCCAACTGCATTTCAGGGTATATCCATTAGGCAGAGGCTTATGTTCTTAATGATGTTCTTCTTTGACCATTGAGTCCACAAGTTGTGTTGGTTGTTGAAATAGGTGTCCGAATGACTTGCGTGAGCTGCCTTATTCCAAGAAATGATGCATATAAATCCTAATCCACCTTTGGCTACTGGTCTTTCCAAAATTTTAAAAATCAATGGGAGCAGCGTACCCACTAACTGTATTCCCTTTCCAGAAAAATCTCAGCATTGCAGACCTTATTAATTTAATTGGTTTAAGAGCTAATAGAAAGATTCTAGCCCAGTATACATGCATGGAAAAGGTCATAGCATTTAATAATGTAACACGATCAGCTTGACTTAAGCATCGACAAGACCATCATTCTAGTTTTTTTATTATGTTTTCATAGAGGGATAAGCATTGTGCCATGGTTATTCTAGAATTAACCAGCGGTAAACCCGGATATGACACTGTACCCCCATTCCTTTTAAGGCCCATGGCAATCATAATTTCATTGATCCGATCAGAGCTAATACCCACAGATACAAATTCCAATTTATCAATGTTAATTTTGAGGCCAATCAGTTTATAAAAATAACCAAGACAATGAAGAATAGAAACACTGGTGTCCTTTTCAAGCTTACAAAATATAATTCGATCATATGCAAACATAATGGAAATTATTTGTGGATCTTTACATTTTGGGTGCAGTTTGAATTACTTTTGACTGACAATTTTGTAAGCATTTGCGTAAGTAGTTCCGTTGCTATAATAAAGAGGTATGCAAACATGGGGTCTCCTTGTCTGATGCCTTGCTTCCCTTTGAAAAAACCCATACAAGACCCATTTAGAATTATGGAGTAGTTAACCGTTGATATACAAGCATATATCCACGAGATTATTGGTATTGGAAAATTCATATAACCTTAAATCCTGACAATAACATCCCAATGGATAGTATCCAATGTTTTTTGAATGTCCAATTTCAATATAGCATGTGATGATGATTGGGAAATGTTGTAACCGTACATTAGTTCATGAGATAGTAAAATATTGTCTAATATGTTTCTTTTCTCTACAGATGCAAATTGATTGTTAGAGATGATTTTGGGTAATACAACTTTGATCCTATTAGCTATTATTTTGGAAATGATCTTGTATATAACATTACAACAAGAGATTGGTCTGAAAGATTATACCTTGTCTGGGTTTTTTACCTTTGGCATGAGTGCAAATTAGTGTTATTGAAGGACAACTGCATTCTTGGTTTTTTTTTAAAAATGTTTGACTTCCCTAACAACATCCTCTCCAGTGTCATCAAGTGGCCTTGAAGAAATGATAATTGTAGCCATTAGGGCTACCACATGCTGAAGTGTTCATTGATTTGAATCCAAATTTAATTTTCCCATCTCACATTTCTTCAGAAAGTAAAATATGTCCTATAAGTCAATTCTTAGTAGTATGAATGAGTAATTTCCTTCAATGTTAGGGTAAAATGTGACACCCCACGTCTGTTAATGTCACACATAAGAGAATACATTAAGTTCGGTGAAGCGTAGTAGGTAATCACTAAAGAATATACAAGACAAATAAAATAAGAAGCGGAAAATTTTAAACTTTATTATAGAAGAAATAGAGCACACACTCAGAAACACATCAAAACCAGTTACTACTAGCAAACTATTTCAAATCAATTTTTCAAGACATCTTAGAAAATAAAATACCAAGGTACATAAAATCATATCCCATGCCATAAGCCAAACTAAAGTAGAGAGCAAGTCAAAACGGTACATCTCAAGAAGTCAAAGTCGAATCCAAGCTGAAGAGTAATCCTAGCTACTACTGAGTGCTACTACTCTGATGACCTGAAGGAGGGAAAGAAGAAAGAGGCGAAAGAAAAAGGGTCAGACATAAAGTTTGGCGAATTCCAGTGACTTACAAATATGCATAAAATGGGAATGCCATGACAGGTAAATAAGACTGGATAAAAAAGGTACAGTGTCATACAGATAAAATAAACATAATAGCAGGATGGATAAAATAACAAGAATGATTTATGATCGGACCATGCTTCACATTTATATCCTAAAATCAGGTAATGTCTGAACATATATGTGTGCACCAATACTAGTATAACAAGTTCAACATGATTTGCTAACAACATGATCAACAGCAGGATTAATAGCAGAAATAAACAGTGGGATTAAACAACAGGACTAAACAGCAGGATTAGGTGTACCCTAATTACATAACAAGATTAGGTGTTAACCTAGTTATATAATAGCAGGATTAGTTATTACACAAGCGATCAGCTCCCTACTACGTAAATATCCCGTGTCATCCCCGGTAGTAGGATATATTACTCCCTAACCCATCAACTATATGATACAGACCTATTTACTGGTGTTATAGCGTCTTATCTTCCCTAGTCAGATCCATGCACGCTCATGACTCCAACGAAACGCGCCCATAACCAACCCTATGTGAACCTCTTACTATCTAGTTCAGTAAAACATGCCCAGGCCCCAACCTAGTGTAGGACCCACATATAAGATATCTACATGGATAATAACTGCTATAGGTTCCAAACAACAGATTGTCACAAGCCAAACCCCGTAAGGCTTGTGCTCCCAAGTAACTAGGATTTAAGAGTCTATAAAACCCGATACAACAGCAGATGGGGGACCTCCTTGCTTATTAATATTTATGTTTAACCTCACAGGTTCACGTTTATTAATAAGCATGGTTGTAATGTCATTATATGTATACAAACCTATTCTTAACATGTCATTTACTTAATTCCCGTTTAAGTCAAAGTTAACGTGTCTAGTCCATATGCATATTATTTTCAACTACATTCCCAAGTTACAGGTTTATTATAATGTCCATTTACAGCAAGTATCTACATAAAGTCTAAACATGTATATCTATCTTTTTTCCCAAGTTATAATCAATTTAGCCCAAGTAACTACATGCCTGAATTCCTCTTTCATATTATTCATTATTGCCCCAAATGTACGCCCATTTTAATCAGGTATAGCCTAGGATTCCAAAGTCCTAGGCTTGGTGTAAAATAAAAAAGAAAATAGAGGGAGATGAATAGAATAAAATCACGTACGTGTATAGGCAAGACTAGATATAAACATAGAAAACAGGAAAAGGAAGATAGATACATATAACTTGTTAATCTTTCCAACATTATAGGGATATGTATAACTTGTTCAACTAACAACATCACATGCATATGTATAATAGGTTTTTAGCAACAACACATGCATATGTATAATAGTTTTTTAACAACATAACAGGCATATGCATAATGGGTTTATAACGGCATAGGTGAAAATAGTGAAACAGGTATATTTATTTTATTGTAAATCCTAACCAGTTTTATTTACTTGTCATGTTCAAGGCCTAAGAAATCAGATCTGTAAATAACTGTAACTCACAATGAATCTTGGTGAAAAAAATATGTATATAACATTAGGCCACAGGAAGTCCAAATCCAAGTTGTATGTATGCAAGTCTTGATGTTATCTCTGTTGAATCCAATCTCTTGCAACATTCCCTCATTATACGCATATAATATTCAGAATAATTTTATGGAGGCAGAAGACAAAGAGAATTTGTGTGAATTGGGAATGAGGGAAGTCATCTATTTATGGAGTTTATAGAGCCAACATCAACCCATAGATCTAGATTTTATATCTGAATGTACACGTCATGCTGAGTCAACATGAACACAGACAGAAAACAGGCCAGGTTCAGTAGAAGGAATCCGGATATATGAGGAGTGGGTTGAACCACCTACCACCTGGGTCGACCTATGAGTCAACCCAGCCACTCTTGGTTGACCCATGGGTGCACCCGGGATGGAGTGGGTCGTCCCCTATGGAGTAATTTATCCCTTCTATTTCTTGCTTATGTCGTTCGAAATTCTAGAATTTTATATTTAATTTATATATACATAAGCCTCTTATATGTGTACAAACTTCCAGAGCCCATAACTTCTTCATTCATTATCTATTTTACGCAAACTTGGGGTCTATCAGAACAAGAATTCTAAGACGAACGCAATAGTAATGCTATTTTCAGTTAATTATGAATATTCATTATGATTATTGTGTATTAAAGTTTGGGGTGTTACATTCTCCTCTACTTAAAGGATTTCGTCACCGAAATCTCCAAGTCTAGGAGAATGTTACTATCGTAGCATCCATATACAACCATTTACTCATCCATTATCCACATGAATCCATTGTGCTCGAGAGATTTCTAATGATTGTATGAACTTGTGCAAAGTGTTGTGTGTATATATCCTTACCCTAATGCGGAAATCAGGCGTTCGACCGATTCAGTTGACCTCCATAATGCAATATATGCGTGTGCCATGAATCCAAAATGTATGCAAATAGTTCTAGTATATCATGGAAACTCTATATATGTGCACAATCGTCCGTCCAAATGCACCATCCGTATGATGATACATCCATTTCCACCCATAGAAAAATTAAAATGCACACACATCCAAATGCAACATGTAAGTTATAGAGCCAATATAGTGTTGAGTGTGTGTTTATGCATCCACGAGCAACCACTAGCAAACACTTGCATCCACTTGCAACTATCAATCATAACACGTTTCAAATACAAATTTCCAATCATTGTATTCTACCTAAGGATCGAGAGGTCCTGATGATAGGATAAATTAACTTGAAGGTAGAAGAAAATGCAGAGTAAAAGCTTGGAAAATAAGTCAAGAACGTATTCTAAAAAAGAAAAGGATTTGAAGCGTGAATCCTATCTTCGGGTTCCCATGTTGCATCTTCACGGACTTCTCCCCATTACACTTCAACTAATTTAATTTCGTTGTTACGTAACTTCTTGATTTCTGATCCAATGATATGAGTAGGAATTCGTCTTACTAATGCTTCCTTCTTAACTTCTATGCCCTCAAGATTGCTCGACTCTACTATCTCTGCTGAGTCATTGTGACACCCCACGTCTATTAATGTCACTCTTTATCAGAATGCATTAAGTTTCGTGAAGCATTATAGGTAAACAAAAACAGAAACATTACAAGACAAATATAGAATAACAGTGGAACTAAAATTTTATTAAACAGAATAGCTTCGTGGTCCAAACCCAATTACATAATAAGTCTGTAATACTGAAAATTTATTACATCAACATAAAACTTCTATCTTCTACCAAAATCCTCATCATAGTACAATAATACATAAAAAGAGAATAATACCCAAAATAATGCCATAGTAGAGAAGACACGAAATCAAGCAGTACATTTAAGCATCTCCAAGCAGAACGAAAGAAGAATCCAGATCAATCTTGAGTATTCCCACCCTGATAACCTGAGGGGGGGGGAGGGGGCGGAAGAGAGAGAAGAGGAAACAAAATGGATCAGACATAAAGTCTAGCGAGTCCAGTTACTTTTGGCATATAAATAAGTAAAAGCATCATGACAGGCATATAAACTAAAGAGAGATAACAATGTCATAAGGCAAGTATAACAAGGTAAACAGGATAAACAGAATATGTTGCGCTTCTTTAATACTTTTCTCTACACCAATACCAGCATAACAAGAACAAAATGATCCCAACAAGTATAAGATGGTAGACTTAGGTGAACTTCTAGTGAGAGGTTTTTACCCCATACAATAACTGGTAGCCTAACAGAATTGACGGGTGTTACCCTTAGCGATAATAACATGCTCCTAAACAAGCAAGACTTGATGTACCCTAATTACTACCCCCAATCGTTCGGCTCCCTAACTCGTAGATACCTTGTGTTGACGCCACAGTAGGATGTATCACTTCCTAAAGTAACAACCCTTTGTTTACAAGATGTGCACAAACCATTTCTACAGGTGTCACGGCGTCTTAACCTCCCTGGATCGGACCCATGCACGCACATGACTATGTCGGAATGCGCCCCCTACACCGTCCCTTAGATGGACCTCTTACAACCAACTCAGTAAGCGTGCCCTGACCCCGACCTAGTTCGGGGTTCTCAGTTTGATACCAAGATAGGTTACTCACTAATACGGGTCTCACACACCGGATGATACAAGCACCCCCTAGGCTTGCATCCGCACTACTAGGATTCTTGAGGTTATGCCTACTAGTTTAACAAGACCTCATAACCCCAATATGTTAAGTTTGTCGGGTTTATATGTATAACTTATCCCCACATATTTAACAAGATTAACTTAACCCTTCTATTGATTCAAGCAAGTTTACTTAATCCCTACTCAAGTTGATAGGTTCATGTAATCCTTATGGATTCAAATAGGTTAATTATTACAAGTTTATCACAATTCATTCATTTATGGTTATTGATGCGCTAGATCCCTCACATTAAGTCTAACACTTTTGGATGCTGGATATGCCGGTTTGGTCATGTGACACCCCATGTCCGTTAATGTCACTCACTAAGGGAATGCATTAACTTTCGTGAAGCGTTATAGGTAAATAAGAACATAATAGCACAAGATAGACATATAAAATAGCAGCGTACTTAAATTTTTTATTTAAATCATAACATCATGGTCCCAAATACTGAATTTACATCATAGGTTTGAAATAACCAGTTACATGTTTAATAACCTCTCTTGCCAAAAATATCAGAGTACAAAACCATAAATCATATTTCCCAAGCAAAGCCATACGAGAGTTGACAATGAGTCAAAACTGTACATCAATATCCAAAGTCCAAGCTAAGCTGAAAAGAAACCAAATCAACTCTAAGCACTTCCACCCTGAGAACATGGAGGGGGGACAAAAGAGAGAGAAGAGAAAACAAAAAGGGCCAAACATAAAGTCTGGCGAGTCCAGTTACTTTTAAATACAAATAAATAAAAGTGTCATGGCAGGTATATAAAAATTGGAAGAACACGATAACAATAACAAGTGTAAACTGAACAAGATAAGATGAACAGGATATATTGCGCTTCTTATATACATTTCTCTATACCGCACAGATACTAGTATATCAGAAATGGAATGATCCCTATCAGTACTGTTCTATTTCATTTTCTTGTTTATTAGGTCACTTGGGTTAATTGCACTCAAGACTTGTATGCACATTGTACCCATTTACTTTCCCATGGATTCACCTAATAAAATATATGTAGTTATCTCTCAATATTGAGATACACCCCATGGTAACCCACTTGCACAGTCTCCACTGTAATGCAACAGAAGTGAACGCAGTCCCTCGTCCTATGTTGGGGTCTACATAACAATGTTACTTTCCGCATATATCTGTCATTACTATGCTACGTAAGCGTACGGACTGCCACCATCGATCGAATCAGACTCTAGATCGGAGTAATGCCCTCTAGTCTATGATACATCACCCAGAGCTGATGTGCATGTATCTAGACTGTCCCACGTACGTACTATAATTGTAGCTCGATGCCTCAATCGCACGTCTTCTAATGTGCACCGAGTTCCGTGACAAGGCTAAACACGGAACTCGGTCTGGAGCTTTTCCACATCTGTATAGGACCGTCTTTAAGAGCCTTCAAATACAAATTATCCTCGGGTATGTTTTCCATGGTGGCTATGGACCTACCTCGGCCCCTCCCTTAACTAGTAAAGACTATAGAGCTAAGCAACCGCCCTTAAAACAACCAATCTAAACATCCATGTGGCATCTCCCCTCAACCCCGTACCTCGATAGTGAAAGGTGAAATGATATCTTGGGGTTAGCTCAAGTCTTTTCACATCCCGCTGATTGTCGATGACGGGTATCCGACGATCTACTATTCTTTTCGGTCCACACCTTCCACCTCCTCATGAGGCAACCGTCGAATCACCCTGATATCACCTCGTCACAGCATTCTGACTACATAGCTACCTCTATATTCAAGGCCCACCCACCTGGTAGTTGCGCGCATACCCAACCTCTGTGAGCACAGTCCGAAGCTACACCACCACAGAGGACTACCAAGAGCACCTTCAATGTCTCAGGAAGCCGCGTCCTTCCCCTTCCAGTCCTTCGGAGCCGTCAAAAAAATCATATGAATGTACACTCCCCTCATGCCTTATAACACCTCGATGACCTACCCCGTTGGGTTATTCACCCTCAACCGTACGGACTGGTGCAAGCACCTCACTTTAATATGTTATTAGACCCTATGTCTAAACATTCTATTACGCGCTTGCCTTAACTCACCGGGTTTTCCTCTAACTTGGTTATTACCATTTATATTGAATTCTTATTCAAATTATCAAGTTTCTCTTGCTTATTAATTTCAATCATATAACTTAATCCATTTAAGTTTATTAATAAGCCCACAACATGTTATTCTCTAGATTATGGCCCAAGGTCCGAAATCCACAATTTATTTTATATTCTTGCTTAGTTATATCATTACAAAAACATGTCTTACTTAATATGTAATTAAGTATATCCAATTCACATGTTTTTTAATGAACATGTTACTTACCATTTATTATTAAATATAACTTATTTCATTTTACAAGTCTTCCTCATTCTTTGTCTTTTAATCATAAATTCAATTTACATCGTCACTACAACGTATCGTTGTCTACTTAGCAGATTATTACACATATCTATTTCTACAAGCTATGCTTACCCTACAAGGTGTCTTCCAATTACATAACTTTATTATTTCTATTGGTTATATATTCCACTAGTTACATAACCTTATTGGGTTAAGTTCGTGGGCCTATATGTAAATATTACCCATTGCCTCTATTTTACTTAACCCACCGACTACCCATGCAATTTTACATAACCCTAACTCAAGTTCATAATCATACAATCCTAGTGGATTAACTTAGGTTAAGTAGTCCAATTCATTACCATGTCCAATTATGATAATAATGGGCTAGACCTCCCACATTAGGCCTACAACGTGTGGAAGTCGGATATGCTGGTCGGGTCCGGGCTGTGATGATCATTTGGAATACAACATAAATACAATAATACATATCACAGATACAAAATAGCATGGGAAATTCATAGAGTAACAACATCATAGCAGCGGAAATATAATGTCGTCCATCACAGAAAATCCACAGTCACAGACTTCTACATTATTACATCAAATTTGCAGAAAAGAAATAAGTTCCACTTAAACAACGTGGAATAAAACAAATTTCATGTCTGAAATAAAAGGAAAGAGAAAAATGTAAGAGCAGCGAATGATAAGTCTTCAAACTCCTAGTCATCACCTCCCCACAAGCAAATCCAAGAGAAATAATAAGCAGCTCCAAGGAAAGGCTCCCAGCGAAAGATAACCTGTTTACTTGGATGCCCGTGTAGAGAAGAGGGCACCCGAGTTTGCAAAAAGGTGAAACAAACTACAGGTCAGTCGTGGGACTGGTGTGAGAATTCTTAACTAACATACTATTAATAATATGGCAAATCTAAAGACCATGACGCTAATGCGGAACGGATTTATTTCAATGGATTGTCGTGCATAACTTTAAAAGTGTCAGAACAAGCAGAGAAATAGATCGTGCAATAACGCAATGCTTTTTAGAAAAAATGGAATCACCATAAGACTCAAGTCCCATCACACAATGCAACGCACACCAGAGGATAGAGTTTTCCCTTATGGTGATTAAACATGCTAAATACGGCAAATACGGGTTTAATATTATTATTAATATATATAACAAAACATTTCAAAATAAATGTATCAATCCTAGGAAGCATAGGTACCATATGCCATGCCTCCGTACTAGTAATACAATCAAATCTGTAGGGTCGTATTAGGAATTTGGATTTCCATCTGAGTCAAGGCTAGGGAGGAGCTCCTACCGATTCGAGACACTCTAGCTAATGTCTCAGGATTCCCCGCAGTGAACCCTTGGAAAGCTGCAGGGCCGGTCCACACATACAGCTTCGTGGATTGGCAATTCCTGAACACACGTTTCCCGATCCTATAGGACCTATCCGAGGCGCCTCATTCCATCATCCACATAAGTAAAATGTCAGGGCTGGTAGGTCACTGACACCACTCTAGCTAGAAAGAAACGTGCTGCTCTCCCTGCGTTCCCTTCTCCCGTTTTAGACTCCGCCGGTGTGTGAGGCTCGCGAAGTCACATTGTACACAAAGCTATGCCTGAACAGACTATGCTTTGATCGTCCCACAAGGCCTGCTTTTCAACAAAACCTTGATCATATGCACTTTAGCGTGCCACATCATCACCCCATACCTTACTACCAACCCTTTGCCGAAATATATGAACGGGTGTTAAGCAAGAGAATAGAATCTCCGCCACCAAACATCCATACCTTCGACAAAAGATCACTAACGTGATATTTAATAGAGTATGATGTCAGACACACAATCCCTTTAATAACTTATGCTCTGGGTCTGAGCGAAAGCCTAATCCGTTCAATCAACATGTTCGTTCGGGCAATGACCTTGACCTTGACTTGGGAGCAAATCAATTCAAAGTCTAAATCACTGTCCTCCTGAGGGGAAGATTGACGGTCTTCATTCGTCGTCCTCTACTTCAAACCTTAACGTCGCTTGATTATTCGGAATGAGATTAACTCGGCCTTTCCAAATAACCTTCGTATATTTATACATATATTCATAAATAATGAAATTTTTGTCATGCAGTGTAAAGTCACCTTCTTAATTACAAAGAAAAATGTAATTTTTATCATGCGACGTATTTTCTCTCTTCCTATACATTAAATCAAAGGCAAATTAATCTTACGGTGTAAATCCCTTTTAATTACTTTACAAGTGATGTAACTTTCCCTACGGCGTACATTTCTTTTTAATTAACATTAAAAATAATGTTAACTTAACAAACGAAGAAATCTTTTTATATTAACATAAAAAAAAGTGTTACATCATCGTACGGTCAAATTCTTTTATTTTATCATTAAAAATGATGTTAAATCATCCTACGGCCAAATTCTTTTATTTTATCATTAAAAATGATGTTAAATCATCCTACCTACGGTCAAATTTTTTTATTTTAACATTAAAAATGATGTTAAATCATCCTACGGCTAAATTCTTTTATTTTAACATTAAAAATAATGTTAAATCATCCTACGGTCAAATTTTTTATTTTAACATTAAAAATAATGTTAAATCATCCTACGGTTAAATTCTTTTATTTTAACATTAAAAATAATGTTAAATCATCCTACGGTCAAATTCTTTTATTTTAACATTAAAAATAATGTTAAATCATCCTACGGTCAAATTCTTTTATTTTAACATTAAAAATCATGTTAAATCATCCTACGGCTAAATTCTTTTATTTTAACATTAAAAATAATGTTAAATCATCCTACGGTCAAATTCTTTTATTTTAACATTAAAAATAATGTTAAATCATCCTACGGTCAAATTCTTTTATTTTAACATTAAAAATAATGTTAAATCATCCTACGGTCAAATTTTTTTATTTTAACATTAAAAATGATGTTAAATCATCCTACGGTCAAATTCTTTTATTTTAACATTAAAAATAATGTTAAATCATCCTACGGTCAATTTTTTTTATTTAATATTAACATTTCAAATAAATGTTAGCTTCCTACGATGTAAATTCTTTTTAATTAACATTTAAAATAAATGTTAACTTCCTACGATGTAAATTCTTTTTAATTAACATTAAAAATAAATGTTAACTTCCTACGATGTAAATTCTTTTTAATTAACATTAGAAATAATGTAAATTATCATACGGTGTATTTCTTTTTATTACATTAACAAAAATAATGTAAATTATCATTCAGTTGAATTTCTTTTTATTACATTAACAAAAATAATGTAAATTATCATTCAGTTGAATTTCTTTTTATTACATTATAAAATAATGTAATTTATCATACAGTTGCATTCTTATTTAATTTACATTAAACAATAATGTAACTTTCCTACGGTAAAATTCTTTTTTTTATTTACATTATAAAATAATGAACTTATCCTACGGTAGAATACTCTTATTTTAACATTAAAATAATGTTAAATCATACGGTGTAAATACTTTTAATATTATCATTACAAATAGATGTTAATGTCATACATGTAAATTACTTACATATTAACATTAAAATAATGTTAATGTCATACGGTGTAAATTACTTACATATTAACATTAAAATAATGTTAATGTCATACGGTGTAAATTACTTACATATTAACATTAAAATAATGTTAATGTCATACGGTGTAAATTACTTACATATTAACATTAAAATAATGTTAAATTAACATACGATGAAAATTCCTTATTTTTTAATATTAAACAAAATGTCAATTTCTCATACAATGTGAATTTCTAACATGTCCAAGGTCTCGCCTTTTTACCACATCATAATGTAATTCATACACATGCCGTCATATTTTTCTTTCTTATTTTCCATATTCATCTTTTAACATTTATTTATTTGCAACCAAAATTTGCAGATCTAAATAACTGACAAGAAAATGTGAATCTAGCAAGCAAGGTGTACTTTCAACATCAAACTAGCATGGTGTAAATTGTTTTCTAGATGAATTACTAAAATGGGATAACATGTAATATCTCACAAAAATCAATAATCAACATCAATAACATAACAACAAGTCCAAACCCAATAACTAGCATCAAGGTAATTACAAACAGAGGTTTAACTTGGCATGAGGCAAAACAACAATTCAGGGTTTAATAAATTAATACATAATTAATTCTAATTAATCACTAATTTAGATTTAAACATTAAAATTTCAGATCTAACATCATGTCGTTATAGGCAATTCAGATTCTACATCATATGGTGTGAACAATTCAGATCCATGTTTAAATATCACATCATATTAGCTCTACTATGAATAGTCATAGAAATAATGATTAAATAAATGAAATTAAATTAAAAATAAATTCTCACCTTGCGAAGCTTAGAAAGAATAATTTGATTTAGAAAGGTAGATGTTGTTGTTGTAGATCCGTTTCAATGCATAATTCTAATTTGGTGTTGATTCCCCAATTCCCTTCTTTAATTAATTTTTTTCTTTCTTAGAAGAGAGTCTTTATTTTGATTTTAATTTGGAGGAAGAAAGGAGTGGAGAGAAGAGGCAGCCATTGTTGAGAGGAAGAAGAAAGAACGTAGATTTTGGTTTAGAATGGGTCTAAGGTTAGGAAATAGGTAGGTAATTTATTAAGGAGAATTGTACAAGATTGAATTTCTGTTTCCCGTATGTTATGTTCTATTTCTTCCTTTTTATTACAAATTTACTTACTTTATATATAAACTTTTGACATTTATTGTCCTATTAATTTGCCTATAAAATACATGATTACAATCTTAATTCTTATTTAAGTCAGTTGTAACCTTTACAATTACTGCAATTAATTCCAATACTGCTAACAATTCAAAAATCACAGCCATTTATTCCCCATTTATTAGGGAAAACCTTAACATATACCTATCATTAATAGAGTACATTCAAATCCAAATCTATAATTTGCACTTACCTAATTTATAATAACAGTACCTTATTTACGTATAGAAAATTATAATATAATTATTCATCTGTTAATGGCGTTTTAAAAGTAATAATTAATTCTCCAATTCTCTTTTTTTTTATATAAACAAGAGTACATACATGCATATTGTTTGTCTTGATATTTTTATACATACACATATAAATATATATATATATATATATATATATTTCTGTTCGTAAAATCATAAAACTATATTTCTCTCATTAAAACCTTTGAATACATTTATTATCCTAATTGAACCAAAACATATATTTCTCTCTTTTCATTTACTATCCTATTTGAATTAATACATCTTGTGAATTATTTCTTCCCTTCTTTTCTTTATAACATAATAATGTTGTTTTGTCTTTTATACAGATATTTATGTTAGATATATATATATATACACACACACACATATGGTTCTAGAGAATTTATACAAAATATCTTTTAAAATTTATTATTATTTACTTTTAGAATTAAAACTAAATTTCTCTTTTAACTTCAAATTTACCTTTACTATCTTTCCTTTTTTCTTCCATAATGCTCTCATGAAAACCAACAAAATATTGTGTTATTCAAACTTCTTATACACAAGACCATTTTTTTTTATAACTTGAAATCAAACATAAATTCTTCATATTACTATGCACAAATGTTTTATACATCATCATCATTTTTATTCACCTACATATCTTTCTGTTGAATTGGAATTTATTTTCAAATTACCATAAATGCAATAATCAATTAATTGCACTTTTGTTGGGAAAACATTCGTTATATATTTCAAAAACGTTTGCATTATCTCATGCTAATTTAGACTGAAGGTAATATTGTCATCTCTATGTTTAGACTTTTAAGTTCAGAATAGAATTAATATTATAAACTTAATATTTCAGCCATTATTAATAAAATAATTTATTAAAAATATAATGACTCATTTCCTTAACACAATTTATTAAAATAAAATTTTTAAAATTAGACCCAAATTTCCGGGTTGTTACACGGGCAGTCTTATTCCACAGTTGGGTCTAACCTCATGTCTTAGCCCGATTCGTATTTACGTACTTAGACCTTCTACATTAGGTTCAACATTAGTGGCTGTTGGATATGCCGGTCAAGTCCGAGCTGACTTCCACCACTAATGTAACCTAACCTCGTGTCATAAGTACAATTACAATTACTAATTGTAATTACTAAACATTGCATTATTAATTAATTAAATAATAATTAATCAATCAATTAAACCTTTCCCCCATTTGAATTATGTCTAATTCACTATTCAAATTATAGACTTTTATGCCTCTTTTTAATTCACCTTTTTAATTATGCACCATATGCCCCTTATCATAAATTAAGGTGTGTGTGTGTATATATATATATATATATACACACATAAGTCCCCTTAACTGTTAATGAAATGCAGCAGACCAATGTTTATGGCTTCAAGACTAGTTTTTTCTAGTGTACTTCTCCACATAAAAAACAACAGTTCAAATCTCCAGTGCAGAATTCTCTGAGCATGCAAAAGGAAGTTGAAGTAATCTCTGAAATTCAGACTGCTTCTGTAAATGTTAATCAGGAAACCATTGGTCCTTCAAGATAATTTCAACTTTATGACAGGTACAAGTAACGTCAAAGCAAAGCAGCCAAAGGTAAATGAGAAAAAAAAAGATAAATGTAGAGAAAACCGTTCTAGAAACCATTGCGAGCTTGGGAGTTGAGATTGAAAGTGGTGAATTAGACCCACATTTATGTAATGAAAAGAAAAAATTAATGGAGCTAATGTCAAAGAATTTCAAGGCACCCAAAAACAGGAAAGATGAGAATATCACAAGAAGAAAACATGATTCTAGTCCGTATGCTAATATTCCACCACCACCGGGCTATAAACCTAGACCTCCTGATATTATTGTTGCCAATTCTTCAGCAGCGGCTACAGCTGGAGTAAGTAGCAGTGCAGGTAAATCCCTGGTTACTCATAGCAGAACGCGAGCAGGGGTTCATACCCTCTTTGATAACGGATAAACCCAAATGTACCCTCTGTGCTTTCTTCTTGCACATGGATTTATAAAGGTTAAGTAATGTAGTAATATAAGTATTGTAGCAATGTAATTTTGTCTTCCCCTACGTGGGAACATGTATCTTGAAGCTGATATATGCTTAATATATCACCTGTGCGACTTGTAATTTTCAATTCTTTTTTAATAATAAAGTGTTATGGATCACTTTAAAAACCGGTCAGCCTTGCTATATATACATACATACATACATACATATATATATATATATATATATATATATATTGCACAAACCCAAACCCACATATTTTCCAATTTATAGCTAAAATTCTTATTCACATACTTTCTAATTCGTGTCCCAAATTATTATTTAGACATGTCCCATTCTATACCCAATTTCATATTTACATATATTCCAATACAAGTTGTACCCAAACCCATATTTGCATATTTCTAATGTATGCCTAAAATTCATATTCATACATGTACCAATTTATATGCCAAATTAATAGTTTCACGTTCCAATACAAATTAACCCAAATTCATGTTTTCTAATTTGCGCCTAAAATTCGCATTCATATTATCCAATATGAAACATGCTCCCAAATCCATATTCGTATATTTTCCTTATTTTATGCCCAATTTATATTCTTATTTTCCAATATCATTTATGCCCCAAATTATGTCTTTTCCCATTATTTCTAATTTCGTACGTTCGCATTTTTCAGCGTTAGGCATAGGCTTGTAGGTAGCCTGGCTATATAAAAATAAAAAGGAAAAGAAGGGGAGAAGAGAATCAAAATGGGCATAACAACAAATCAACAACATCACGATTGAAATAGGCATAAAATGAATTGACATATTATGACAAGATTATACTTGGTGATGATATAAACATATAAGAACAGATCAATGAAATATGTCATAATATAACTAATTAGGCACCGATTCAAGATCCAATTATTATATACATATCAAGATCACTATTTAGATATTTAGATCTAAAAGCAACATGAACTCACAGTGAATTTGCTGCGAAGAACATGTTGAATAAGTTTTTCTAGCCATCGCTAAATTTGTTGTAGCAATCTTTGAATATGTATAATCTTCTTTGAATTGATTTAGAAATAGAAGAAGGACAAGAACCATTTTAATTTCCATCGCAGCAGGGCTTTGCCGTCACCATTACTTTTCTATGAACAAAACCTAGGTTTAGGGTTCTTTATATGGGAATAGC
The DNA here is from genome assembly GCA_030737875.1 of Allium sativum. Classification (NCBI taxonomy): domain Eukaryota; kingdom Viridiplantae; phylum Streptophyta; class Magnoliopsida; order Asparagales; family Amaryllidaceae; genus Allium; species Allium sativum. The sequence continues at coordinate 65,829,450 of CM060911.1, read as the reverse complement.
GGAGCAACCACCCATCATATCGGACCAGAAACCATCAAAATCGTCCATGTTAGAAGAAGTTTCAGGAGCCATTGAGGGAAGGTCGTCGACACCTATGTAGACACCCCTATAGGAGGGTTGACACCTAGGTCGATACCCCTTAAGGGGGTCGACACCCTTTGAGCGGGATTTTTCCCACTCACTGCTTTTGACTGTATTTGAATCGGTTTGAATTCTAGAGATGATTTTGTTTTTATATATTTCCTTACGCGTATACAAACTTCTACAACTTATAACCTCTTCATACATTATCCGTTTTACGCAAACTTAGTGTCCATCTGAACCACAATTCTGAGGCAGACGCAATGGCGTAGTCAGTTTCCCTTAATTATGAATATTAAATTAATTATTCTTCAATTTATCCTCTTAATGTTGTTAAATTTTCGAGGTGTTACATTCTCCCCTACTTAAAGGATTTCATCCCTGAAATCTCTAAGTTAAGAAGAATGTATATCCTAACATCCAACATTCATACATCCATTTAGTAATTACAGACATCCATTGTCCTTAAGGAATTTCTAATGCTTTTACGAACATATGCAATATTGTGTGTATATGTCCGTAAACTAATGCGAAAGATCAGGCGGTCTACTGATTCAATTGACCTCCTTAATGCAATATATGTTTGTGCCATGCAACCAAAATGTATGAAAATCACCCAAGCATAACATGAAAGTTCTATATAGGTGCACAACCATCCATCCAAATGCAACATCAATGCAACGACCATCCATAAAAAGTTAAAATGTACACACATCAATATGCAACATGTAAGTGATTGAGCCGACCTAGTGCCTATTATGTGCGTATATGCATCCACGAGCAATCACTAGCAACCACTTGCATCCATCAAACATAACATGTCTCAAACACATGTGTACATTCATTAGCTTTCTGCCTAAAGACTCGATCGATAGGAGATATTCAAACGATAGACACAAGTATTAACTCGAAGCATGGAAAAAGAAGTTAAGAACATATTGTTGTATAAAACAGTGTTGTATACACAATTATATGATTTTTGTATGATGATAACAACCAAATATATATTACTATTTATGTGTTTTTAATTGTATTGTTTCATATAATATTTCTATTTAAATAAAATACAACTTTACAGAAATTTAAATATTTACAGTATTTTATTTGAATAGAACATTTTATTTCAATTTCAAACAGTACAAATTTTATACTCCACTATTTGTACATCTCTGTATTACATTTCCTATCATTTAAGATTTCATATACACAGCTCCTCACTACAGAATCACTCTGTCACTCATTTCGTATATACTTTCTTTCACTGTCATATACAGACACTTATACAATCTCATTGACTATTTACATTTTGACGCTCAACACTGTCTTTAGTCTTCTGCTTTACAACATCTTCCAGTCAGTCCAGTCATCGTTCGCTTACATGTCACAATGAAACACACACACACAGTACACTACAATAGAATTTAAAATGAATACATGTGAACATAAATTTTATTTGCCTCAGTTCTCTGGTGTGTTTCTCATCATTTTTCATGACTTGATCTGATTCATTTGTGTCTAGTCAGTTTGTATATGTATAGTACAGGGACAGGAAATCTTGTCTGATGGCGGCATATACACATGTGTATAAATATACATGTGTGCACTGCCTCGCCAATCAGTGTGCAACTGAGGAGTAGCCACGCAGACCATCTCGACTCAGTGCACATGAAAACAACAAAGTAAAAATGTCAAGCGATGCAAATCAAAGTGGTCGAGTATAAGCCAGCAAAATATGAAATCAGTTTCAAATGAAACTATAGCATATGGTGCAAGTTCCAAATGTGAACTGCATAGACATGGCATGGTCGAAGCTGCTCAATGCAAGTGAATGGTGCAAAACAGTGAGGAAGCAACAATGGTGGAGATCCAGCATGTTCAAATGTGTATGCACACATTTAAGTGGTTGTATATACATGCATAGGTGATACAACAACAAGAACACAACAAACTCAATGTACACCAAGAATATTAAGTGGTCGAGTTCATGTATATGTAATGCAGCAACAACAACAAGTGACACAGCTCTATATAGATGACACACACGCACAAACCAGTAAAGAAGCAGCTACAGGATGTTCATGATTCTGCATGATAAAAGTAGCATTGAAGCATACATGATATAAGCAAAGATGGTGGGTGCAGCTACATGTTTCGGTGAGCAAACAAAACAGCATCACAAGAAGGATATTGAAGCAAGTCAACTAGAGCAGCTAAAGCAACAAAATATGCAGCTATGAAGAAACATTCAAGTAAAGACTGCACACAGCCAAACGCTCAAGTGTTCGAGCAAAGTGTTTCAGATACATGCACTTCAGTTTCTAAGTGGTCTACAAATGAATACAATGGTGCAACTAGATGAATGGTCAAGTCAGTGAGCAAGTGTACCAAATTGATTCATATATATATATATATATAGAATTTCAGGATATATATATATTAAGAATTTCAAGATGGTCAATCCAAACAAATGAACAAATGCATGTCAGGGAGAAAAGAGCATCAAAACAGTGGCACAATGGCATAGCGACAAAAGTTGCTGGTAAACAGTTTTGGTAATTAAACTGTCAAGACAAATATCGTCAATTCAGAAAATCATATCAATTATTTCCAGGAATGGCACTATGTTCACACTGGCAAAAATTCAATCAAGGTATTCAACATGTATAGGGTACATGATAAACTTGGCAAGAGTTTAAGGAGCAAGAAAACTGTTTCAATATGTTTTCAGTTTTTGAATAAAAGCTTTTAAGGCAAGAATCAATTCGAGATTTGCTCAATCGTTTTTGGAAAAGATTTTTGGTTTTAAATCTGTTTTTATTGGGACAGCAATATTTTTGGCAAGTGCATATTTACAAACTTTTTGAGAGCAAGAAATTTTCAGAAATGATTCATGTTATTTCCTGTTTTGAATCAAAGAGGAAATTCTTTCAAAGAAGCCAATATTTCTTTCAATCGACCAGATACTTTCAAAGACAAATTTCATGGATAATTTCATCTCCAAAATCACGGCAGTTTCTACATCAAGGAAATCATTCTGCTGTTTTAAAAGGAAAATTTTATTTCTAGAAAGTTTTGTTTTGGCAAGTCATATTTGGAAATTCATTCACAGTGTCAAAGACGTGATCAAGAGGGACAAAAATCAAGGGTTTATTCAATCACACAAATCATACAAGGCAATACATTCAATTTCAATAAAAGCCGAGAATTCAAAAGAGGAATTCACACGCGAATAATCAGGGAGCCATTAACGTGAAATCATAGAATCAGGATTTTTCATAATCCTATACTATACCAATTCATCACGGGCAAACCAGAGATCGAAAATCAACAAAATCATTTTCAAGCAATTCAAAGAAAGAAATTTCAGAAAACTCACGTGTTTCGATCAAAAGCCTAAGCAAAATCAATCAACAAGCAAACCAGTGAATTCGAGCTTTAGAGTTTACCCAAAGCAATTCAATTTGAAATCGAGATTGATTTGGGGCAGATTGAAGAAACCCTAGAAGCCGCCGCCATAATTTTTCTTTCCAAAGCAAAGAGAGATCGGGACAAATAAAAACAAGGGTGCACCAAGTTAAAGATGATCGGCCAAGTCATGTTAAAGGGGATGACCCTTATTTCTATTTCCTAGGGTTTTTATTTATTTGTTTTAATTGTTTTTATTTCGAGTTGTTAAAACCGTCTGAACAGTTCTAGATTCTGTAAAATCTTGGGGGTTTCAGTTAGGGGTTAACCGACAGTTTACTAGTGTTTGTAAAACTAAGGGAAAATCTGGTCTAGCGAATATAGACCAGTCTAAGGTTTTGAGCGTAAGGTTAGGGCTGGAGCAGGCGCTACGAGTTTACATGTGATTGTAAGCGGGATCTGTTTACAACACCTAGTAGAAACCTTAGGAACGCAGCAGTCGGCAGGATTTTGCCGAAGCTGGGTATCTCTGTGTGTTATTTCCTTTCTGCTTGTCAGATTTTTAACTAAGCGAAAAACTGTGAAAAACCCTATTCACCCCCCTCTAGGCTTATTCTAGATCCAACAATTGGTATTAGAGCTTGGTTTCTTTAACCCTAGAATCATGGATCCTAATTGTCAGTCTTCTGAGAATCAGTCCAGTCGTATTCCATTTATTTTCAATGGTACAGATTTTTTAAATTGGAAATTAGAAATGGAATTATATTTAAAATCCGTTGATATTAAATGTTGGGATACTGTTATAAATGGGTATGATATTGTAAATAGGTTTGATACTGAATTTAATTTACGCACTACTCATATTTTATATTCATATATTGATGATGTACAATATTGCCTTATTTCCCATTGTTTAACTACGCAGGAAATCTGGCAGACTTTCAACGCACTGTATGGAAAAACTGACAACTGCTCAAAACCTCAGAAAGTCAACTCAGCTTTAGATTTGTGCTTAACAGGTTGTATAGATAGAAATTCAGATGGAGACTCAACAGGAAATATTTCTTATAAAGATTTAACTCATCGTTTAAATGGTTTAACTGAATCGGTTGAGAATCTAAAAATAAACTTCTGAAATCTGAGAAGCTTGAGTTGATCTGCAAAATTAATCTTTTGGAATCAAAACTCAAAAACGTTAAGAAGCCTTAAATTCTAATTGAAAAATTGTTTAAATTTGAAAAATGATCTTGTTCATCAAAAAAAAAAATATTCAGAAACTTGAGAATGAAATTCTGATCTTAAAAGAGAACAAGATAGAGCTTGAAAGCACAAACAATTGTTTGCAAAAAGAAAATTTTAAAACGACTGAAAATTCCAAATATATTTTTGCTGAAAGTCAAAGCTTATTGAAAACTGAGTCTATTCTGAATGAGATAGAAATTGAGATTGAAAAACTCAAGAAATTTGAATTTGAGATTCGAAAACATTTTGAATTTGAAATTGCTGAGTCTCAATCCAAAATTAATTTTCTTAATGATGAAAATTTGATTTTGAAATTTGATTTTGAAAGATGTAAGATCACTAAAAATTGTTGTTCGGATTTAATGAAAGAAAATGGTGATCTTAACTGAAATTCAACTGCTTGAAATAACATTGACTAAATTTTCTAATGGTGAAAAATCTTTAAATACGTTGTTGAAAAATCAGTTTTCATCAGGAAATAAAAGTGGACTCGGCTTTGTAAAAAATAATGTTTTTGAAAAACTAAACTCAAATGATTTGAAAAGTCCCTCAAACTGCTTTGGAAATAATTGTTTTGATAATATAAGCTTTGATAATTCCAAAGGATATTTGAATCGAAAGCAAAATGAGAATTTGTTTTGTAACAAACCTTTTAAACATTCTTAGATCCTAAAAGGAAATGAAACGGGCTTAGTTAAGTTTAAACAGATTTGGGTTCCTAAGGGTACAAAGGTTAATTCTGATGGTTTGTTATACAAACAGGTTTGGGTACCAAAAGTGGTAAACATATTTCAGAGTGGTTTTACAAATTTTGGTAGACTACTTGATTCTCTCAACTGCTAGGTACCAGTGAAGGTTGAGGAACTGCTATGCTGAAAAGAGATTGATTTCAAGTTGTTCAATATTTCTGTGTTCTTTACAGTTCCTTAGCCAAATCAGTTGAGTTAGAGATTCTGATTTACATTGGATTCAGGTATAATCTCTAAACTCATCTTTGTAAATATTTTTTCTTTTTCTTTGTATTCTCCTTCTACCTCTTCTGAATTTTTTTAATTTTTTTGTTGATTTGTCACTGTCATATCTTTGTAACTTTTTGGGCTTCATTAACTTCAAATTGTAGAATTCATATTTTTTCTAGAAATTCACTTCATTAAAATAGAACTTTAATGTTTTAATCATTCCCAGATATTGATTTTAATCTTGTAAATATCTGCAATTCTTTTGAAGTTTATTTTCTGTTTTCTGAATTTCTAACAGTGCTGAAGTATTCATTTCATATCTTGAACACTGTTAGTATAAATTCTAAATTCTTTAAGATTTGAAAGTTTAATGGAATTTCACACACTTCTGCTGTTTTGAGTTTCTTCTAATTCATTTTAGAAAAGCTTGATAATTTATACTCGTTATTGCACACTATTATTTCTCAGTCGTGATAATTTCATTGGTTTTCAGATTGGCTTGGATATTTTTTGATCTGTCTTGAATCACAGTGATACATCTGAAAATTCATCTTATATTTATGATCATTTATTTGGAATTTGCTTGTTTGAAATCAACTGAAATTCCTGGTATTTTGAATCTCACACACCTCCTAATTTTGAAAGCATCAATCTTGTGTGACCGATTCATTGTATCTCAAAACTTGACAATGATTCAAGTGATTTCAAATAAATTATTTCTTAATTTTTTGAATCATGAATATTTTTCAAACTTGATGTAAATAATCTGAAATCTCTTGTATACTTGTCAGAAAATTGCTTGTGAAAATTCTTTGAAAAATGGTCTTTGAAAATCACTGTTATTTCATGATGATTTGATTTAAATATTTGTTCACTTAAAATCATTTGAAATTACTGATTTACTGAATCACACACATATCTTGAATGTGAAGCAAATAATTTGGTGTGATCGGTTCATTGAATCTAGAGTTTTTTATATTCCTCAAATGATTTCAAATAAACGATATTTCTAATCTTGGATCATGAGTGATCTCATTCAAATAAATGATATTTCTAATCTTGGATCATGAGTGATCTCATGTGACCATCCTCTGACAAGTCGGCTGTGATATTGTTTTCGTTGCTGCTCTGATACTGTTTCAAATAACTGCTTGTTCTTGTCTGCAGCTTTGAAAAATGTGCAAATTTGTTAATTTTGTCTGTTTGGGCTTTGTGATTAAGATTTATTAATAGAGACACCAATTGGTATCAGAAGTGATGAATTTTTATGTATATATTTGTCTTATCCCTCTTGTCCTGTATAGCTCTTAATATCCCGCTTGTAATTGATTTTCAATTTTAAAATTATTTATTGATTATTCATTCAGAAATTGAAATCAATATCTAAATTGAACTATATTTATAATTCATCAAATTTATATCAGATTTTGAAATTGTGATGAATCATGACTGCAGTATATTTCACAACAAGAGGGGATTTTTTTATATTTTCATGATGGTTGAACATTTATTATAATATCTTTGAATTGGGAATTATTTCACGACCACCTCCTTTATCTATCATATTTCTGTCATCCATGATAATTCTATGTTAATGTGGAGAGTTTGATATTTTTTTTAAATATCATCTTGAATAAACAGTGAAAATTTTTGTGATGGAATTGTGGCTATGTAATTATTCAGAATTAGTAATAATTGAAAATTTTCAATAATTCCGGTACAGTCGAGCATATTTCATAATATAATTAATTTACAAATTTATTTCACAGACCATTTCTGTACCTACCGCATTTCTATCATCCATTTTTGGTTTTATGTACTAAGGAGTTTTTTATTTTGAAACTGAAAATGATAAATATATAATAAATATATAAGTGTGTCTCTAACCTCATTTAAAAATCCAAGCTCTGGTCATGCATGGTTAAGAGACAATTTATAATTTAAGCTGCGACTGACCTCATTTAAAAATCCAAGCTCTTGTTATGCGTGGTCAGTGTGCTCTTAAATAAAATAAAAAGAAAAAGGAAATATTGTGCTATAAATTGAAATTAATCTAAAATTATCCTTAGTGTATAAAAACCAGCCTATCAATCCATTTTCTATTTGTGAAATGTGTTGAAATTTTATGGCGTATTATGATCTGTTGATTGATAGCTATTGGGATTTGAGATTATACGATTTTATCACTTAAATTGAATTATTAACTATAGTCCAAATCCATCACTGTTTTTGTGCTCAATTTTATAAAATCCTTTTGGAAAATAATTGGAAATCATATTTTTTAGAAACTCTCTCCATTTTTATAAATTTCATCGTAAATCCGTCATTTTCTACAATGTGAAATATGCCACTAGTTCTCTGTTTATTATGATTTTTGTTTGACTATTTGAGATTTATGATAACCGTTCTTTCTCTTATGCTGAATTTATATTTTTTTAGTCTTTTTTCATTTGTATTTTAAATACTGTATCCTTTTGATGATAAAAAAGGGGGAGAATGGATTGAGATTTTGATTCATGAGTGAATATTTTATAAATATTTTTAATTTTGAAAATTCACTCAATTTTCATGCTTCTTCACTCATGCATAGTTATAGGGGGGGTTTCTGTTGTAGGGGGAGCTTTCAAATAGGGGGAGTAATATATATTTCATGTTTTCAAACACGTTTATGCTCAAAATCTTATATTTTTTTGTCATCATCAAAAGGGGGAGATTGTTGTATATAACAGTGTTGTATACACAATTATATGATTTTTGTTTGATGATAACAACCATATATATTACTATTTATGTGTTTGTAATTGTATTGTTTCATATAATATTTCTATTTAAATAAAATACAACTTTACAGAAATTTAAATATTCACAGTATTTTATTTGAATAGAATATTTTATTTCAATTTCAAACAGTACAAATTTATACTCCACTATTTGTACATCTCTGTATTACATTTCCAGTCATATCAGATTTCATATACACAACTCCTCACTACAGAATCACTCTGTCACTCATTTCGTATATACTTTCTTTCACTGTCATATACAGACACTTGTACAATCTCATTGACACATTTACATTTTGACGCTCAACACTGTCTTTAGTCTTCTGCTTTACAACATCTTCCAGTCAGTCCAGTCATCGTTCGCTTACCTATCACAATGAAACACACACATAGTACACTGCAATAGAATTTAAACTAAATACATGTGAATATAAATTTTATTTTCCTCAGTTTTCTGGTGTGTTTCTCATCATTTTTCATGAATTGATCTGATTCATTTGTGTCTAGTCAGTTTGTATATGTATAGTACAAGGACAGGAAATCTTGTCTGATGGCTGCATATACACATGTGTATAAATATACATGTGTGCATTGCCTCGCCAATCAGTATGCAACTGAGGAGTAGCCACGCGGACCATCTCGACTTAGTGCACATGAAAACAACAAAGTCAAAATGTCAAGAGATGCAAATCAAAGTGGTCGAGTACAAGTTATCAAAATATGAAATCAGTTTCAAATGAAACTATAACATATGGTGCAAGTTCCAAATGTGAACTGCATAGACATGGCATGGTCGAAGCTGCTTAATGCAAGTGAAAGGTGCAAAACAGTGACGAAACAACATTGGTGGAGCTCCAGCATGTTCAAATGTGTATGCACACATTTAAGTGGTTGTATATACATGCACAGGTGATATAGCAGCAAGAACACAACAAAATCAATGTACACCAAGAAAGTTAAGTGGTCGAGTTCATGTATATGCAGTGCAGCATCAACAATAAGTGACACAGCTCTATATGGATGACACACATGCACAAACCAGTAAAGAAGAAGCTACAAGATGTTCATGATTCCGCATGATAAAAGTAGCATTGAAGCATACATGATATAAGCAAAGATGGTGGGTGCAGCTACACATTTCAGTGAACGAACAAAACAGTATCACAAGAAGGATTTTGAAGCAAGTCAACTGGAGTAGCTAAAGCAACAAAGTATGCAGCTATGAAGAAACATTCAAGTAAAGACTGCACACAGCCAAATTCTCAATTGTTCGAGCAAAGTGTTTCAGATACATGCACTTCAGTTTCTAAGTGGTCTATAAATGAATACAATGGTGCAACTGGATGAATGGTCAAGTCAGTGAGCTAGTGTACCAAATTGATTCATATATATATATATATATATATATATTAAGAATTTCAGGATATATATATATATTAAGAATTTTAAGATGGTCAAGCCAAACAAATGAACAAATGCATGTTAGGGAGCAAAGAGCATCAAAACAGTGGCACAATGGCATAGCCACAAAAGTTACTGGTAAACAGTTTTGGTAATTAAAATGTCAAGATAAATGTCATCAATTCAGAAAATCATATCAATTATTTACAGGAATGGCACTATGTTCACACTGGCAAAAATTCAATCAAGGTATTCAACATGTATGGGGTACATGATTAACTTGGCAAGAGTTTAAGGAGCAAGAAAAATGTTTCAATATGTTTCCAGTTTTTGAATAAAAGCTTTTAAGGCAAGTATCAATTCGAGATTTGCTCAATCTTTTTGGAAAAGATTTTTGGTTTTAAATCTGTTTTTATTGGGACAGCAATATTTTTGGCAAGTACATATTTACAAATTTTTTGAGAGCAAGAAATTTTCAGAAATGATTCTTGTTATTTCTTGTTTTGAATCAAAGAGGAAATTATTTCAAAGAAGTCAATATTTCTTTCAATCGACCAGATAATTTCAAAGACAAATTTCATGGCTAATTTCTTCTCCAAAATCACGAGTTCTACATCAAGGAAATCATTCTGTTGTTTTAAAAGGAAAATTTTATTTCTAGAAAGTTTTGTTTTGGCAAGTCATACTTGGAAATTCATTCACAATGTCAAAGTCGTGATCAACAGGGACAAAAATCAAGGGTTTATTCAATCACACAAATCATACAAGGCAATACATTCAATCTCAATAAAAACCGAGAATTCAAAAGAGGAATTCACACGCAAATAATCAGGGAGCCATTAACGTGAAATCAGAGAATCATGATTTTTTATAATCCTATATTACACACCAAATCATCACAGGCAAACCAGAGATCGAAAATCAACAAAATCATTTTCAAGCAATTCAGTGAAGGAAATTTCATAAAACTCACGTGTTTCGATCAGAAGCCCAAGCAAAAGCAATCAACAAGCAAACCAGTGAATTCGAGCTTCAAAGTTTACCCAAAGAAATTCAATTTGAAATCGAGATTGATTTGGTGTAGATTGAAGAAACCCTAGAAGCCGCCGCAATTATTTTTCTTTCCAGAGCAAAGAGAGATCGGGACAAATAAAAACAAGGGTGCACCAAGTTAAAGATGATCGGCCAAGTCATGTTAAAGGGGATGAACCTTATTTCTATTTCCTAGGGTTTTTATTTATTTGTTTTAATTGTTTTATTTCGAGTTGTAAAAACTGTCTGAACAGTTCTAGATTATGTAAAATCTAGGGTGTTTCAGTTAGGGGTTAACTGACAGTTTACTAGTGTCTGTAAAACTAGGGGAAAATCTGGTCTAGTGAATATAGACCAGTCTAGGGTTTTGAGCGTAGGGTTAGGACAGGAGCAGGCGCTGCGAGTTTACATGGGATTGTAAGCGGGATCTGTTTATAACACCTAGTAGAAACCTTAGGAATGCAGCAGTAGGCAGGATTTTTCCGAAGCTGGGTATCTCTGTGTGTTATTTCCTTTCTGCTTTTTATTTTCTGCTGTGATCTGTTTATTATTTAGTATCCTGTCAGATTTTTAACTCAGCAAAAAACTGTGAAAAACCCTATTCCCCCCCCCCCCCCTCTAGGGTTATTCTAGATCCAACACATATTCTCGAAAAGGAAAAAAATGAAGCGCGAATCTTGTCTTCAACCTTCCAAATAGCATTCTCGCGGCCCATTCCCCATAGCACTCTCAATAACTTCACTTCTTTGTTGCATAATTTCTTAACTTCCGATCCAAGTATGCAAGTCGGAACTCGTCCAATCGTTGCTTCCTTATCTACTTTCAATTCGTCTCGCAAGTGTGGCTCCATTATCTCGAACTCTATACCTGTTATCGCCTCTTGATTGAATAGTCATTTATCAAACCTCTTCTCAAGTAGCTCCCCTACTTGCTTATCAAGTCCGCTCTTTTCTTTCACATGTCGCAAATCATCGGTAGATATATCAAGAGGTTCTAGGGGACTAAGCATGACAGTCCCTTTTGGGGTCATAAGAAATCTCGAGAGTCTTTCTATGGCAAGTAAAAAGTCTAACGACTCTCCTCTATCAATCTAGAATGGCTCCATATATGGTTAATGTAATAACCCGCATTCTACGCATCGGGGATCGTAGAATATTTATTTCTTTCCCGTATGAAGTCGTATGGTCATGTAACTTTGGGAAACATCCATTAGAGTCATTTCCCATGCTTATGATTTTTGTCGATTTTTAAATGACCGTTTTGCCCCTAGTTGATCTTGTTTTGGCCATAACTTTTGATTGGAAAGGAATTTTGACCTGAAACCACTTCCATTAGATTCGTTTGATGGTTTACCTTTCCGTATAGTGGTCATAATAGCCAAACGGATTTACCGTTTGGGAGATATGACTGAAATAAGGTTTGGAAGGTGAAAAACTACTTAATGGGGCCAAATAGGGTGATTAGTGAGTAGACCCATAACCCATTTCGGGATTAGGGTTATGAGGAGGCTGAAATGAAGTACAGAATCATTCCATTTCAGTTTTCTAGCCTCCACTTATCACCAAGGAACCCTAAAAATGGCCTCCAACCTCTAAATCACCTCCAAATCATCTTTTGATCAAGGCTTAAGCTTAGCAACATCAAATCAAGGAAGATCTACACCAAATCAACATTTGAGCTGCTGTTTAGCATTGGGATTTGCATCAAATCAGAGATTTATTTCAGATCTTAGTTTATTTGTGGCTAAGGTGAGTGATTTGCATAGTTTTGCACTAATTATGGCTAATTAAGGGTAATTAGTGTTAATTAGCGAATTTAAACATGATAAAATTTGGGAAAAATGTTCATAAAATCTTAAATGATGTTTTAGACCTCTGATATGAATTTGGGTTAATTTGGTTAAGTTTTGCTATATAATCCTATCATTAGTTTCACCTAAACATGCTTAAGGGGAAAATATGGGGTTTTGGGTATGTTTGATCCATTTTAACCTATCATATTGATGTTTTGATGTTTGTGGTGATTATGCATGTTGCTATGACTGTATGACATGCTTTGTGATTGATTTCAATAGTTAGAATGGTCGAAAACGTCGTCGAATGGCGTAAACATTTGCTGGAAAAGTTTCAGAAAATAGTGCAGGTTTCGGATCGGATTGGATATGGGGGCTCAGATCGGATATGTTGAACTGGGCAAGGGATTCGATCGGATCGGAACCTGACACTTGAGAAAATTGGCAAAAAGGAAGTCCACGCTAACTGAACTGGAATCGGATCGGATAAAGGAGAAGGGATCGGATCAGATAAAGAAGGAGAGATCGGATCAGAGCACGTGAAGAATGAGGGAGCGGATCAGAACGGAAGCACGAACTGGATGGGAGATGGCACCCGACCCGACCCGAAGTGAGACACCCGACCCGAACCGACGCGATGGAGCGGACCCGACCCGAACCGTACCAGAAGAAGACCCGACCCGACCCGAAGGAGGACACCCGACCCGAACCGATGGCTTGAAGGGAATCCGACCCGACCCAGTACTGACCAATAACCCGAGATGCAAAGGTAGTCCAATATGGGAAGTTAGAGCTCAGGATCCAGTTGGGAACCAATGAGTTCACTTCATGGTTGGGCTTTGCTGCGGGACGTGTGCTAAGGAGTTGTCGACGTTCATAACTTCGATTCACCACTAAAAATGTATGATGGGCTACTTATCAGTGCAGTAGAGTCATTATGACTCGAGGGGCAAGGTGATGGTAGCAAGACTACGTTATCAGTGCAGTAGAGTCATTACGACTCGAGGGGCAAGGTGATGCGTAGTAAGACTATGAGCCAGCGCAGATGGGGTGAATAACTCCATGGGGCAAGTGGACATAGTAAAGGATTGGTAAGACTATGAGCCAGCGCAGATGGGGTGAATAACTCCATGGGGCAAGTGGACATAGTAAGGATCAGTAAGGCTATGAGCCAGCGCAGATGGGGTGAATAACTCCATGGGGCAAGTGGACATAGCAAAGGAATAGTGGCTACGTTATCAGTGCAGTGAAGCCATTTATGACTTCATGGGGGCAAAGTGATCGTAGCAAGGATGGGTGATCGAGGTGGTGAATGTCGTATGCTTTACGCACTGAGTGAGAGATGTGAGGATGGTTGCTATGTTTGATTTTTTGCCATCACTATGACATGCACACCCCCACCTCCGTATCTTTACACCGTTTGATATGGCACCTTAGAGTGTTGTACAGTATGTAGTGCTAACTCTTTGGTTGCACTACACCAAAATAGCCAATTTGGCACACCAGGATGCAGATATTTGATATGGCTTTAAGCCGTATCAAATTTGATAAGGCTTATAGCCGTATCAAATTTGATAAGCCGTGTCAAATTTTCTTTTGCAATCCGCACCACCTTCAACACTTGAATTCTCACCCTAGATCATGAAGGGTTTGGATCGGTTCATTTTGATTATGCTTAGACCCGTATCAAATGGAAATGTTATTTTCTCCGTTCCGTGTTGTTCTTTTCTGTTTCCTCTCTCTCCACTTTTCCATTTCGGCTGAGAAAAAAAAATCCCAAATCTTCGAATCCCTGAAATTTCATTTCTTCGATCCAAATAAAAGAAATCCTCTGCTCAAGAACGATCTGAAAATTGCAATCGCTTCCTTCGACTTCGACCCGCCCTCCTCTCCTCCGACTTCGAGTCTCGACAGCAACCCTAGCCTCCAAGTTTCAACTATGTTTTTGTTTGTTAGACGTGTCCAAACTTATGATTTGTGCCTTTTTTTTATGAATTTAAGGAATAATTAATTTAGAGAAGTTCGAAAATGTGTCGTTCCATTTTTCTTAGGAATTATTATATTGTTTGCTGTAAATTATAGGCTAGAATCACAGAGTATATTCTAGTGCTTATTTGTTAGTTTGCTTTTGAACAATAATGGCCTTAACATGTACATCTAGTTCCTAGTTGGATGGTTGAAATTTGATCAATGAGTATTTTTCTCAAAACACAGACGAAAAGAGAAGAAATTATATGACAAGTTCATTTTTTTAATATGCCAGGCATATGTTTGATAACTATAAATTTGGTATGACTGTAAATTTACCACACATTATCTTTATTCTAAGCTTTTATAACTGAATCCATTTTAATGTAAATAAAGCATAAGACTGAAAAAAGGCTAATTATATGTATGTTATTAAAGCATGCCTTGCTTTGGTGTGTGCTTGCTTTGCTTTTATATTTTTTGTTGAGTGGTATATATTCGTACATATTGTACGGTTCCTCTTTTTTTCTTACTATGAGTTGAAAAAATAATGTTGATGAAGGCCCATCATACTATAAAATTGTATAAAAAAAGTTTGGTATAACATTGCTCACTCATTGGAAATTTTTGAAGGGTCATAAAAAGTTTTAAAGAGTCGTAAAAAGTCTAACAACCAAACAGAAGTCGATAAGAAACTAAATTAAATGAAATGGACGAACACTCAAAAGTTAACTATTTATAGCAGAACGTGTGTTTTATATATACAGATTATAGTATGTGGCTATGTGTATTGGTCATTATAGTTTTATAATTGATCTTATTTTTTGTGTTGTTACGGCTAGCTTAGAACTATAAGTATAGACGAAGTCCATGGATCGTGCATGCAAAAATTTATCGAATTATGATGATCATTTTTTGTTATAAGGGAGACGAAGAAAAAATGATGGTTAGTAAAGTGAGAAACAAATTTGGTTAGAAGCAGGAATGGACAAGGAAATATTAAAAGCATCCGATTTTATGATAAAAACAAAAGGATAAGGTGGTTATTTTTGTTTATATAGTAGATATTGAATGAAATATGTGTATAATGTTTGGTGAAAACTAATAGCTCGAAATATGTGAAAAAATCAGAAAGATAAGACAAAAAATCTAGGTTTAAAACATGAATATATATGAAAATAATTTTTATTTTTTTTAGATAAGTTATGGGTCCAGAATTAAAATATGTTTAGTCAGTAAATTAAAAATCAAAATGTTGTGAAGTGCAAGGAATTTTAAAATTTGGTTATTAGTGAGTATACTACTGCCTAATCATTAAGTATGAAAATTTAAGGCAATGATATGTTGAGTAGGTAAGTGTATTTGGTAAAGTGCTATAAGTAGGAAGCAATAAATGCACATTTACTGTTCAATAACACACTACTTGATAATTCAGTGTGAATCTACATGTCCACTAAAACAATGTTTAAATCGCTATGGTGGAAAATAGAAAACCAGGGCTAAGTAAGTACGTTAACTTAATTATGCAGCGTAAAAAAGTAGTGAAGCCTTAATCTGTATGTTAAACAATTGGGATAGATATAGAGGATTGTAAAGCCTTAATTTTTTTGGTATCACATTATACAACATTGTGAATCGACGTATGCATATTATGTGTATGTTAGTACTAGTTACGTATGTGCACAATTGTGTAATTCATTTTACTTTGGTTGGAACTATGATTGTACTTGTACACATTTTGGTTGGTGATTGTGCATAATTATGTAGTTCATCTCTTTCTCGTCATGTTCATTACTTGTGCATATCATTTAAAATGTAATAATAGTCAACTTGGTGTTATAAGTTTTTAACCATTGTATGTTGTCTGACCCTTTGCTTGTTCCCTTATTCATTTTAGCACATCGGAGTTGATGCATTTTATCTTGCATGTGCCGTATGCGGACCTACACCATTTCAGTTCAGATGTAATTTTGCAAAAGATGCTTGAACATCAAAACTGCAGTTTTGATGTTGTACTCTCATCAAAATTGTAGTTTTGATGCGGCAGTTCTGATGTTCCTAAAGGCTCATCAAAAAAAGAAGAGAATAACAAAGTGTACCAAACTTCAGAATTTAAAAGTGAAATATTGAATAGACGCTATATGAATTGGTTCCATAGGAGAAGAATTAGGTGCTGGACTTGATTCAAAATGAAAATATATCAGTCATTTTTAACTGAAATCTAAAAATCAGAATATGCTACTAGTATAACTGTTTGATTTAATGTACTATTATATGTAGATTTAATTAACAATATTTCAAGAAGGCTTTGTTTTGATTTCCATTTCTTCTTTGGTTGAAACTTCTCAGTCCATCAATTGATTTTTTTAAGTACGGGGTAGCAAAATAAAATTTAGTATTGAAAAGATTACAGATTACAACTAGAAAGGCAAATGCTGAGAGGTCGAGCATAATTGTAAGACATAATCAGTATGCTTGATAAAATGTAAAAATTATATAATTTTGTTGCTTTGTTTATGCCATCTTTTTTTATCTTTCTGCTTTCTAGAATATTTGAGCTTTTGGAGATGAAAAGGAAAAAAGATTTATGGTGGTTAGTGATATATACATTTGATTATAAAAGGTAATTTCATGGTTTTCTGTCCTATTAATGATGATTATCAAACAGAGAATTGAAAGCAAACAAGAAAGAAAATCCAAGCATATATTAACAATTACGAAATGATTCTACAAGTATCACAAATTAATTAAATCCTACCTTTAAAACATGCAGTACTACTTTTTTTTTTAATTAGGCATTAATCGGTAGTGGAGCATGCATTAACTTACATGTATTGATAAGGAAATGTTTGTTCTTTATTCTTTGGGATCTTCTTAATTTGATTCCCAAATGCTTTTTTTAATGATTCGTATATCTCTCCTGTTTAGCATAAAAGAACCAACATTTGCTCTCCACTCCTACTTTTACCCTAAGTTATAATAGTATTATTTTTTAGCTATTTGCTGCCTATATATAATTTATTGCTTCAGCGGACAGTGCATTTTTATTCATATACATGTAATGCTCTTTATATTTGATGTATCTACTCCTGAGATAAAAACTGCAAATAGGCTGCTTGCTATTAGCGACAGCACCTTTAAAAAAAGAAAAGAAAGAGAAATAGAACAAAACAAAACTTCTTTTTACAGTGTTTGGACAATCTTGGCTCTACTAAAAATGACAAAACCTTGGATGAATAATTATTTCGACATTTTAAACTATACGTTTATAGATGTAACTTTTGCAAAATTATTAGTGAACAAAATGTACAAGTTTGAGACCTAATGTCATTAGCAGTTAGTAATGAAATGTCGTTATGTTTTTTAATCTAGGCAGATTGCATGAACCAACCAAAATGTATGGCGAAGTTCCATTAATATGTTGTATTTGGCAGTAGATTATATCAGTTGTCTCCCAAATAAATTGAAGGTGATGGAAGAAGTGCAGGCAAACATTTACCTTGCTATTAATGTCAAATTCATAACTGATATACCTTCCTATTAATGTTAACATAACCAATATTTAGTGTACCTTTGCAGCCAAGAGTTGGTATACTTCTATAACTTCTTAGGTATTTGATGCGATGATGCAAACAGTATCTCCAAAAGCAATAAAAAAACATCTAGAAACAAGCACCACCATTAGTCGTAGTACAATTTTCACATATATGATATACATTACAAATCTTAAGTGTGGGTATATATAATATTTTCTGTCTGAACTGGAATTATAAGCATGTAATTAAAATTTGCCTTTTGTTTTGAATACATGGTTATAATATGCGGTTAAATGAATATGTGAATTTTGTTTTGGATTAGTGACTTTTTTTTTGACAGATGAACCCAGAATAGAATAACAGAAGAACACCGGTACATATAAATAGATAGCGTTGGAATACATAACACACAACTAAGATTGGCTGCCTAGAATACAAATTCATCAAGAAGCTAGAAGAGTCAGTGCCTACAATACAAATTCGTTTATGTTCCATTGTTCCATTGCATACCTTTTGTAAGTACATTATATGCTTGATTCATATAATTTGATTCAGTTGGAAAGAATTATACAATTATCAAAATCATATCAAATCGTTTATGTTCCATAATCAGCTTGGGTAAAACATTTTCCCACGTCGATCATAATGTAGTTCATGTTCTATTCATTGTACCAATTAGTGAATTGAAGACATTTCAATTTCATTTTTTTTAATCAATTTGATCTTAGAAATGAATACAATATCAGGTGCCATTACTGATTTTGTTATATGAAGCATCGCTTTCTTTGTAGTTATGTTTTTTACATATCTGTTATGAGAATAAAATACCCAGTACACAGAATTTACGTACCATTACGAAATTGATTTTGCTAAGATGCAACAATCCGAAAAATAGCAGACAAGTTCAACTTTGTCAAATTCATTTATGCACACGCCCATCGGGCATGCATGTGTACATGTGTGTGTGTGTGTGTATAATATAACTTATGTTGGAATTAGAAGACCAATGTTGCACAAATAAAGGGGTTACAGATCAACTTTACATTTGGATCAACATAAAACTAAACTCAAACTGTCCTCAGAAACTAAGATCAAATCTCGAATGAAACCTTAAAATTTTGCTATTTTTGATGTTGATCGAAACAAGAAAAAAAAAGATTAAATTTCCAAAGAATTAAAGTTACAGAATTCAATTCAACATGTGAACACGTGATTCAATGATTTGCAGGGTTTTGTGACAAGAGTTTTTGGAGGTCGCATAGTAGGAGCATTAGTCCACATTCAGGTGAGTCAACTTCACACAGTAAGAGTTCGACAGTAAAACATAGAAAGATCATATATATACCTGAACATGATGAACCAGAAGCAAGTTCTCAAACAAGCAAAATCCTGAAGATGAAGTTAAATATGAAGTGTCTTCCAACCTAAAGGCAAAAAAGATCTATTCTTTTGGTGAGTATTTTCTTTCCTAAACTTTAGGAAAAATATATCCACTGTCAATGGGTGAACCTATGTAGATTTATGTCTGTGACACAAAGGTTCAATAAATAGTGCAACAAAATATTTACTACATCATGGAGATGCTTTGAAATGGGGCGAAATCATATTCTAAAATGATTCCTCATGTTGTAGGATCGTTGGTTCGAGCATGAGAGTCTTTGCAATATGATTTTTTTCCCATCTTATATTCTTCAAGTGTCCATGTATTAATGAGAAACTGACTCCCATTAATAAAATAAACAGCAATCAACCTGCTGCCTTAAATAAAAAAAACTATATAAAGCAGTTCGATTGCTATTTATAGGTTTTTCTTATGAATAAACAACTACTTGTTTGTTGTTTATAATACAATTAGCAAAATTTGGTAAGGCTCAGTTTCGCTTTGTTGGCCTTGATGGAATGGTTGTGTAAATTTCCCTTTGTTGGCCTTGATTTAATCGGCCACGAATGGATGATTTTCTCGACAATATTATGTGATTATTGCCATGTACCCACGTGATTTATGGAATCGAATGGAATTGATTTTTGTCCCAAACATGTTTGCATACTTTGGAAAAAAAGAAAAAAAACTGGACATGCTGTGTCTTTTGTAAACTGGAATATACTTGTTGCCGTGAACCTCTTGTTTCATTTCAGGAATGTTAAAATTTCTCGCCAAAAACTATTTGCGAATTCCTTAACCCAAACTGTGATTTTCAGAAGAACAATAAAACTGTGTCTTGCCCAAGAATGAATTTCGGAAAAACAAATGCTTCCTTGCTAGAAACATTCTTTTATACACTGATTATAATTGGTAATCAATCATGTATATGTTGAGTTTTATAAATAAGCATAGTTTAATTTTATCACGGGATTATTAGGTACTCGCTATTATTAGGTTTCATCCCAAGAATTTTAACCTTTCATTAAACCAGTTATAGCTGTATGCTTGAAAAACAGTTTGAACATTTGGGACACTTGGGAAATTATATCTACCTATAGGATAACTTTTGCATTTTTGCTATAGCTGCTAAAGACTATAGGTTGTGATTCCTTGATTCACCTGAGTATTATTATGATCATGTTAGTCTAAAGCATTGGTGCTTTCCACTGACCTTCACTTTGAACACTAAACACTCACCTGATTTACACATATGCATATTGAGGCTCAGCGAAACTGAGCCATAAGGCTCAGTTGAAACTCAGCTTTACGGCCCAGTTTCAACTGAGCGTAAGGCTCAGTTTCAACTGAGCGTAAGGCTCAGTTGAAACTCAGCTTTACGGCCCAGTTTCAACTGAGCGTAAGCCTCAGTTTCGCTGAGCCTTAAGGCTCAGCTGAAACTGAGCCTTACGGCTCGGTTTCGCTGAGCGTAAGGCTCAGCGAAACTGAGCCGTAATGCTCAGCTGAAACTGAGCCTTCACTGAGCGTGAGGCTCAGCGAAACTGAGCTTCACGGCTCAGTTGAAACTGAGCGTAAGGCTCAGTTTTGCTGAGCCTTAAGGCTCAGCTGAAACTGAGCCGTAATGCTCAGCTGAAACTGAGCCTTACGGCTCAGTTTCACTGAGCGTGAGGCTCAGGTGAAACTGAGCTTTACGGCTCAGTTGAAACTGAGCGTAAGGCTCAGTTTCTCTGAGCCTTCAGGCTCAGTTTCACTATATACGAGAACCTCAGGCTTCTCCTTATACAACAGCTCTTAACAACTGCATACTGTCCAGATTGAGAATCATTTCTTCTTTAAAAAGCTATCATTGCTCCTTAAACCTGGTAAAAAAACTCTCATATTCTTGGACTTTATTAGCATCTTCCTCTACACAGTATATATACCATACTGATATTAGATTCATCCGTGCTATTATTTAACTATATACGAGTTGAGCCTAAAAAAGCTTTTATATCCACATATTTTCCTTTTTGTTACTACACTCTATTGCAATGTTGTTTAGGGTTGTCAAACCAGTGGATACCTTTAGAACCCATACAAAGTTTAGCCAGATCTAATGCTAGAAGCCTAAGAGCCTAAGAGTCTAACAGCTCGCTTAACCTAATACAAGTGTATTTATTGTCGCTTTGTATCAAATTAATATTATGAATTATCCGTATACAATTTAGTTTAGTAATAGCTATCGAAAGTGTAAGCTGTTAGGAAATGCATTTTAGTTTGTGCTTCAGCGCAAGGAAAACAATTACAGGTATATAGCTTCGCTTTAGTTGAATTCTTTGCATAGAACTTTTGCTTCACATGTTATGCAATAGGCAACATTTAGTTTCTCTTTGTCTTGAGTTCTTTGGACACAAATTTCTGTTCACACATTATATATTATATATGGTTGTTTATGGTATATTTTGATTGTTTTCTAATAATAGTCTAATTCATAAGGGTATCATATTAATTTATCGAGTATGGCCATGGTCTCAATATTATAGCTAAGATTAGAAACTGGAGTGTAGGTACAACGTAATTGTTTTGTTTTTGAGTATTATTAAATGTCTATATAAAACATCTTGGTCCAGAATTACGTCACTCAATCCTACTTAATGGATAGATTCATTTTTATGTATTGTTCCTTTGATGTTTTGTTTGTATGGCTGTCTCAATTCAGAACAATAGAAAAAACAAATTGACTTAGGATTTTTACTGAACCTATGGTATAAAGATGTTATCTAAAGCCTTAAGTTGCTTTACCAAAGGAAGTGTATGCACATATACATTTGATTTAGAAGTTAATTAATTATTATATTTGTTCATGTTAAAGTAGCTGATATTTTAGTTTTTTATCTGAAGTTGCTTATGATGTAGTCCAGTGCTTTTTATAAAAGCTTTCATGCTATATTGAAGCTATTCGAGTTCATTTTTAGCCAACGCTGAGCCTTAAGGCTCAGGTGAAATCAGGACTTGTTGTTGTGGAAGGCTTAGCTGCAATGATATTATATTTTGCTTTGCTTATTTAGTGTTAGTTGTGAAATCAGGACTTCTTGTTGTGGAGGCGAAACTAAACTAATGTTTGTTATTTTAATTTCTTTTCAGGCTTTGGAACAAGCATAAGTTGTATGGGCTCGACAACTGCAGTTTTGTTGTCTTTTTTTTAGAGGAAGAACTGTGAACTTTATGTTTTGTATATATTGTGTTATGTGGTTTGTATTAACTGAAGTTATGGTTTATGTATTAATCGAGTTATGCTTAGCGTATCTTCTTTATATACTATTATATAGGTGTAGCGCATCTTCTTTATTGTGCATATATATATATATATATATATATATATATATATATATATATATATCAATGGGTGCAGTGATTTGGTATATTGCATGTATGATATACCGATTTTGATACGGTTAAAAGCCGTATCTAATTCATTGTTATCATTGTAGGAGTGAGACATTAAACACGGTTTTAAGCCGTATCAGTATACCAGTTTAATACGGTTTTAAGCCGTATCAAATTTGTCAATTGATACGGCTTAAAACCGTAATGATCTATGAAGTTGATAGTGTCAGCATACCAATTTGATACGGTTTTAAGCCGTATCAATTTAGAAATTTGATATGGCTTAAAACCGTATCAAATTAGAAGTTGGACAGTGCCCGCATGCTAATTTGATACAGTTTTAAGCCATATCAATTGAGAAATTTGATACGGCTTAAAGCCGTATCTATTTAGAAATTTGATACGGTTTTAAACCGTATCAATTTATTATTTTGATACGGTTTTAAACCGTATCAAAGCAACAGAGACGCCATTTTTTGATACGGTTTAGGGCACTGCCAAATCGATTTTGATACGGCCATAAGCACTGCCAAATTGATATTTCTGGTGTAGTGTTGCAGGTCCAGGTTCAGGTATGTTTTGTCTACCTGTTATTGCTCACTTTAGATGCTTATCGCTCGTACCAGGCTTTATGTCTGACCCAGAGTTTTATGTCTCCTCTTATTACTCTGGGTGCTCACACGAGCAGACTAGAGACAGGTTAGCTGGTGGTGCGCGAGTAGCTGATTCAGAGGCGGGAAGGAGGCTTCCACGTATGATATATATATATATATATATATATATATATATATATATATATATTCTCCCTGTGTCGTTGGTGGTCGCTACTTGGGCATTAGTAGTGTACCTCCTTTATCTTACTTTTGCTATGAGACAGTTTGAAAAGTTGTAATAAGCTGTATTTTGGGATTTCCGCTGCTATGATGTTTAGTTCTGGTTTTCAGCTTATGCACTGTCTCACCTGTTTTATGTCAAGTATGTTATTATTATATTTTATTCTATGCGCTGTGAGACATTCTACAGGTTCTTTGTTAGTTCATTTCCTTCTTCCCTTTCCTTCTGACGACCGGTTCCGTGCTAACTGGACATGTGTACAGCGCACTTTTGGAGTAAATGTCGGTTGGTGCGGGGCGGGCCGTCACACTTGGTATCAGAGCTCTAGGTTGCGTAGTTAACCTAGGGAGAGATAGTACGTATATGAGAGTGCGTATTTATGATTACTTTGGTTTTCAAAAGCTATATATATATACTATTGGTAGTATAAGAATGAAGTCGTACTGCACTAGCACCACTATGGGGTCGTTAATCGTTTCCCTTTTACAGATTGACGATGAGCCGATATGCTAGAGGTGCTGGTAGGGGAGCCAACAATGGGAATGCCGCAGACATGAGGGCGATGTTTACTGACCTCATGAGAGACATGCTGAGAGAAGTGCAAGGGGCAATTCCCAATCCCGGAGTTGGTGTTGGCCCAGTAGTGCAGGCGCCTAGGGTCGATTTCGCCAAGTTGTGCAAGGATTACACTAACCTTGGTGGGAAGCCGTTCCACGGGACGGAATCGGCCACAGATGTTCAAGATTGGATGGATAGCTGTGACCGTATCTTCGATGACTTGGGTCTTGAGGATGCGATGAAGAGAAGGCTAGCGTCTCGTCAGCTGCAAGGGCGAGCGATGAATTGGTGGAATGCCATTAGAACAGCTACTCCAGAGGATCAGGTTACTTGGGTTCAGTTCAAGGCTCGCTTTAGCGAAAAGTTTATTCCAGCTGCCCAGAAGTCAGTGTTGTTCAAGAGGTTCTTGGAACTCAAGCAGAGTGGTAGGGCAGTTTCTGACTATATTGCTGAGTTCGACACCTTGTCGAAGTATGGACTATCTCTTATCGACACCCCTGAGAAGAAGAATGAGAAGTTCATTACTGGTTTGGATGGATACTTGGGGGAAAGGCTTATCAACCACATCGATTAGACTTTTGAATCGATCGTGGGGAAAGCTTTGAGATCAGAGAGTCTTTACCCTAAGTTAAAGACTGAGGTTGCATCTGCAGAAGGGCTGAAGCCGCAAGCAGGCGGTGGAGGCAAGAATAACTCTCAGAATAAGAGGAAGCAGGACCAATCTAAGGGTGGCCAAAAAAAGAGCAAGAAGGATGTTAAGCGCTTCAGCTGTGGTAAGAAGGGCCATTATGCTAAAGATTGTCGGGCCAAGCCAGCTGATAAGAAGTGCTTCAATTGTGGTCAAGTGGGACATTTCAAGGATAAGTGTCCGCAACCTCTTAAAGAGAAGCAGATCGTGAAAGCATATGCTATTGATGTTGTTCCTTCTTCGTCGAATGCCCCAACTGCGGCGGAGAAAGGAAATAATGTTGTTATTCAAGGTATGCTTTCTATTTATGATGTACCAGTTCGAGTTTTGTTTGATACTGGGGCTTCCCGTTCCTTCATATCTAGTGACCTGGTAGATAGGTTGGGACTGGAACCCGAGATAGTCGATAGACCATTGGTTATGACAAACCCGATTGGTGGTTCGACTAGCCTTAGTATGATTTGCAGGAATTTGGTCTTATCGAGTCATGGATGTATGTTTGTTTGTGTTTGCGTTGTTTTGGGCTTTACTGGGTATGGCATTATATTGGGAGTCGATTGGCTCCAAAGATACGGGGTGGTGGTAGACTGTGAGGGATTTTTGGTGATAGTGAGGGCGGATGATGGGCGGAGGGTAGTGTTTGGTAGTCTACCTAGTGATGGGGTTATGGCTAGTTTTGTAAATTCCCTCGACATCCCGCAGGATGAGTTATCAGATGAGCCCGTGGTTGGCCAGTATCTGGACGTCTTTGAGGAGGTGACCGGGCTTCCACCACACCGAGAGATTGAGTTCCGTATTGATTTAGTGAAAGATGCCAGACCTATAGTGATGCCACTTCGTCGTATGGCACCAAGGGAGCAGCGAGAGCTCGGGGTGCAAGTCAGCAATCTTTTGAAGAAGGGATTTATTATAAGGAGTGTCTCGGAGTGTGGAGCACCAGTTGTGTTTGCCACTAAGGAAGATGGTTCCCTTCGTTTGTGTGTGGACTATCGCGAGTTGAATAAGGTAACGAGGAAGAATAAGTATCCTCTACCACGGATAGATGATTTGTTTGATCAACTGGAAGGAGCAAGAGTGTTCTCCCAGTTGGACCTCGCGACAGGATTTCATCAGCTTCGAGTAGCAGATGAGAGTGTTCCGAAAACGGCATTTAGGACGCCGTCTGGATTTTATGAGTGGTTGGTCATGCCATTTGGGTTGACCAATGCACCAGCCTATTTTGTGGATCTTATGAATCAAGTATTCAGAGATCAGTTGAATAAGTTTGTTCTTGTGTTCGTAGATGATATCCTTGTTTACTCAAGGACAGAGGAGGAACACAAGGGACACTTGAGGATAGTGATGGAGGTGTTGAGGAAACACCAATTGAAAGCGAAATTCTCTAAGTGTCATTTTTGGAGAAGGGAAGTGAGATTCTTGGGTCATGTTGTTTCAGAGAGTGGTATTGCCGTGGACCCTGCGAAGGTGACTACGGTACAGGATTGGCCTATGCCCAAGAATGCAACAGATGCAAGAAGTTTCTTGGGATTAGCTAGATATTATCGTAAGTTTATCCAGGACTTCTCCAAGATAGCAGCACCGTTGACTCAATTGACTAAGAAGAATCAGTCCTTCGTCTGGGACGGAGTGTGTGAGGATGCCTTCAAGAGTCTAAAAGAGAAGTTGACGCGTGCGCCAGAGTTAGTCATTCCTAAAGGGAATGAAGAGATGACGGTATACACGGATGCTTGTGGTACCGGATTGGGTGCTGTATTGATGCAAGGAGGTAGGGTTGTAGCTTATGCTAGTCGACAGCTAAAGCCGCATGAGAAGAAGTATCCTACCCATGATTTGGAATTAGCAGCGATCGTGTTTGCGCTAAAGATGTGGAGACACTATCTCTTGGGAGAAAGATTTGAGTTGTTTACCGATCATAAGTCGTTAAAGTATCTCTTCTCTCAGAAAGATCTAAATCTCCGTCAGCAGAGATGGTTAGAGTTCTTGGCTTCGTATGATTTTGATATCGCATACACGCCTGGGAAAGGTAATGCGGTAGCCGATGCCTTGAGTAGGAGACATGCCAGCTTAGGGGCAATGTTTCTTGAGTGGAAGCAACTGGAGTATATCGCGGGGTTTGATTTCAGACCAAAGTGCGAATTGGATCCAGTTATGCTAGCTAGTTTGACGATCAGACCCACTTTGATAGAGCGGATTGGTTCCAGCCAGAGGGACGATCCTAATCTATTGGAAATCATCTCTAAGTTAGAGATGGACATCGACGGTGAGGAGATGAATGTGTATGGGCTTGATCGAGATGGATGGCTTCGGAAGAATGGAAGACTAGTTGTACCCAACGTAAATGGTTTGAGAGATGAAGTACTTAGAGAATGTCATCACTCAAAACTGACTATACATCCTGGTGGTAATAAAATGTATCGAGACATGAAGCAGACTTACTACTGGGAAGGGATGAAAAGAGACGTTGGGAAGTTTATATCCAAATGCATGAATTGCCAGCTAGTTAAAGCCGAGCAAAAGAAGCCTAGTGGTTTGTTGCAACCATTAGAAATTCCCGAATGGAAATGGGAGCAAGTCTCGATGGATTTCATCGATGGTTTACCAAGGACTAGATCGGGATATGATAGCATTTGGGTAATTGTGGATCGATTGACTAAGAGCGCAAGATTTATACCAGTCAAATCGACCAGAACGGCAGCCAAGTTGGCAGAATTGTATTTGAAGTGGGTAGTGAGATTTCATGGAGTACCTAAAAGCATTGTGAGTGACCGAGACCCGTTGTTCACTAGTGGGTTTTGGAAGAGCTTACAAGAGGCTCTATGGTCAAGATTACATCTCAGTACCGCATATCATCCTCAGACCGACGGTCAGACGGAGAGGGTGGATCGTATATTGGAAGATCTCTTGAGAGCTTGTATATTGGATTTTGGTGGATCATGGGATGACCATTTGCATCTAGTAGAGTTTGCATATAATAATAGCTACCAATCCAGTATCGGTATGGCTCCATATGAAGCTTTGTATGGAAGATTGTGCAACTCACCATCATGTTGGATAGAAACTGGCGAGAAGTTTGTGCTTGGACCAGATGTGGTGAGGGAAACTTCCGATAAGATTAAGATCATTCAACAACAAATGAAAGCTGCCCAAGATAGGCAGAAGAGTTTTGCTGATAAGAGGAGAAGAGACTTGAAATTCTCCGTTGGTGACTTGGTGTTTGTCAAGATTTCTCCGTTGAAGAGTGTGATACGATTTGGCAGGAGAGGCAAATTGGCACCAAGATTTGTTGGCCCATTCCCTGTTCTTGAACTAGTCGGGAATTTGGCGTATAGAGTTGGCTTACTAGAGAAGATGGCGGGAGTTCACAATGTATTTCATGTTTCCCAACTAAGGAAGTTCGTTCACGACTCAGATGTGACTATTTCACCTGATCAGTTAGAGGACTTCGAAGTGGAACCCGAGGCGGTTGGGAACCGCAAGCCGATTCGTATTGTGGGGCATGATACGAAGCAACTTCGAAGGAAGGCGGTGAAGCTAGTCAAGGTTCAGTGGGGCGAGAACGAGAATGATAGTACTTGGGAGACAGAGGAGAGCATTAGGAAGACGTATCCAAAACTCTTTGCCTGGTAAGATTTACTTCGTAATTTAGTTATTCTGCATGCTAGGATAGACTTATTTTGTTTGGTTGCATTGTTGATTGTTGTTTTATGGTTGATAGGCATGCGGGACCCTTTGTGTGTTTTGGTTAGGGAATTTTGGGGGGCGAAATTTCTTAAGGGGGGGGGGGGGGGGAGAATGTAATAACCCGCATTCTACGCATCGGGGATCGTAGAATATTTATTTCTTTCCCGTATGAAGTCGTATGGTCATGTAACTTTGGGAAACATCCATTAGAGTCATTTCCCATGCTTATGATTTTTGTCGATTTTTAAATGACCGTTTTGCCCTTAGTTGATCTTGTTTTGGCCATAACTTTTGATTGGAAACGAATTTTGACCTGAAACCACTTCCATTAGATTCGTTTGATGGTTTACCTTTCCGTAGAGTGGTCATAATAGCCAAACGGACTTACTGTTTGGGAGATATGGCTGAAATAAGGTTTGGAAGGTGAAAAACTGCTTAACGGGGCCAAATAGGGTGATTAGTGAGTAGGCCCATAACCCATTTCGGGATTAGGGTTATAGGGAGGCTGAAATGAAGTACAGAATCATTCCATTTCAGTTTTCTAGCCTCCACTTATCACCAAGGAACCCTAAAAATGGCCTCCAACCTCTAAATCACCTCCAAATCATCTTTTGATCAAGGATTAAGCTTAGCAACATCTAATCAAGGAAGATCTACACCAAATCAACATTTGAGCTGCTGTTTAGCATTGGGATTTGCATCAAATCAGAGATTTATTTAAGATCATAGTTTATTTGTGGCTAAGGTGAGTGATTTGCATAGTTTTGCACTAATTATGGCTAATTAAGGGTAATTAGTGTTAATTAGCGAATTTAAACATGATAAAATTCGGGAAAAATGTTCATAAAATCTTAAATGATGTTTTAGACCTCTGATATGAATTTGGGTTAATTTGGTTAAGTTTTGCTAATCCTATCATTAGTTTCACCAAAACATGCTTAAGGGGAAAATATGGGGTTTTGGGTATGTTTGATCCATTTTAACCTATCATATTGATGTTTTGATGTTTGTGGTTGATTATGCATGTTGCTATGACTGTATGACATGCTTTGTGATTGATTTCAATAGTTAGAATGGTCGAAAACGTCGTCGAATGGCGTAAATACTTGTTGGAAAAGTTTCAGAAAACAGTGCAGGTTTCAGATCGGATTGGATATGGGGGCTCGGATCGGATATGTTGAACTGGGCAAGGGATTCGATCGGATCGGAACCTGACACTTGAGAAAATTGGCAAAAAGGAAGGCCACGCTAACTGAACTGGGATCGGATCGGATAAAGGAGAAGGGATCAGATCGGATAAAGAAGGAGAGATCGGATCGGAGCACGTGAAGAATGAGGGAGCGGATCGGAGCGGAAGCACGAACTGGATGGGAGATGGCACCCGACCCGACCCGAAGTGAGACACCCAACCTGAACCGACGCGATGGAGCGGACCCGACCCGAACCGTACCAGAAGAAGACCCGACCCGACCCGAAGGAGGACACCCGACCCGAACCGATGGCTTGAAGGGAATCCGACCCGACCCAGTATTGACCAATAACTTGAGATGCAAAGGTAGTCCAATATGGGAAGTTAGAGCTCAAGATCTAGTTGGGAACCAATGAGTTCACTTCATGGTTGGGCTTTGCTGCGGGACGTGTGCTAAGGAGTTGTCGACGTTCATAACTTCGATTCACAACTAAAAATGGATGATGGGCTACTTATCAGTGCAGTAGAGTCATTATGACTCGAGGGGCAAGGTGATGGTAGCAAGACTACGTTATCAGTGCAGTAAAGTCATTACGACTCGAGGGGCAAGGTGATGCGTAGTAAGACTATGAGCCAGCGTAGATAGGGTGAATAACTCCATGGGGCAAGTGGACATAGTAAAGGATTGGTAAGACTATGAGCCAGCGCAGATGGGGTGAATAACTCCATGGGGCAAGTGGACATAGTAAGGATCAGTAAGGCTATGAGCCAGCGCAGATGGGGTGAATAACTCCATGGAGCAAGTGGACATAGCGAAGGAATAGTGGCTACGTTATCAGTGCAGTGAAGCCATTTATGACTTCATGGGGCAAAGTGATCGTAGCAAGGATGGGTGATCGAGGTGGTGAATATCGTATGCTTTACGCACTGAGTGAGAGATGTGAGGATGGTTGCTATGTTTGATTGTTTGCCATCACTATGACATGCACACCCCCACCTCCGTATCTTTACACCGTTTGATATGGCACCTTAGAGTGTTGTACAGTATGTAATGCTAACTCTTTGGTTGCAGGTCCAGGTTCAGGTATGTTTTGTCTACCTGTTATTGTTCACTTTAGATGCTTATCGCTCATACCAGGCTTTATGTCTGACCTAGAGTTTTATGTCTCCTCTTATTACTCTGGGTGCTCACACGAGCAGACTAGAGACAGGTTAGCTGGTGGTGCGCGAGTAGCTAATTCGGAGGCGGGCAAGAGGCTTCCACGTATGATATATATATATATATATATATTTATATATATATATATATTCTCCCTGTGTCGTTGGTGGTCGCTACTTGGGCATTAGTAGTGTACCTCCTTTATCTTACTTTTGCTTTGAGACAGTTTGAAAATTTGTAATAAGCTGTATTTTGGGATTTCCGCTGCTATGATGTTTAGTTCTGGTTTTCAGCTTATGCACTGTCTCACCTGTTTTATGTCAAGTATGTTATTATTATATTTTATTCTATGCGCTGTGAGACATTCTACAGGTTATTTGTTAGTTCATTTCCTTCTTCCCTTTCCTTCTGATGACCCGTTCCGTGCTAACTGGACATGTGTACAGCGCACTTTTGGAGTAAATGTCGGTTGGTGCGGGGCAGGCCATCACAGTTAAACCGTCCATCTTAGAATCAAACCGTATCTTATGAAATCAAGAACATATGTATCGCAATCAAACTCAATGCCTAACACAGAGATTCTCAAACCCTGACAAATCATTGATAAAAGAGCCATACCTCAAATGGGGTTTGAGGCAATAATGTGATCCAAAACCATACTAGTATCTAGGTGCAGAGACTCAACTCAACTAAAGGATCATATATGAAAGAATACGAAGCGCTAGAAAAAGAATCCTAACAGGATGATCAGAAATAGAAATCAATCCTTCGACGTAAACTGTCCTACCCCTATCCTGTCCACCAGCTATGAAAACATTAGCTTGCCTCCTAGAAGTTCTTGCCTACTGGCCTTGTCCTTATCTCTTTAGGAACTCCTTAATAAGGTGTCCCGCCTTACCAAAGTGGTAACAAACATCTTACCTCTTTCTGCAATCCTTTTTCAGGACCCACCGTTCCGAAGTTATGGTATTTCCTCTTTTCTGCTTTTATCTATATTTCCTTCTTAATCCACCATTTTCTTTCAACTTTGGGCTGTGCTCCTTAGCCGCAATTCCCTTATTCTCCTTTTTACCATCCTTGTGCAACATGCTAACCAGTCCCTTGAAAGCTTCCTCCATCACATGGAAATCCTTATGAGGTTCGAAAGAAAATAAGACGCAGGTGAAACCATTGCGGCTAAAGATGGGGGTTGGGCACTTTTTTGCCCTTCGACATGTACCATAGTTTTAACATGCCTACGGAACCATGACGAGATGGGATACCCTTTCAGGAAGAAATGGTTCCCCGAACAAAAGGAAAAGGAATCAAGCGGAGAATCGTGAAGTTATTTATGGCTTTGGGAAAAATACTTTTCAAAAACATACTTTTTATTTTAAAATTCTTTGTTTTTGAGACCTTTTTTAAAATCATTTTCAAAATACTTTATCTGATCTTATGACCATATGCTCTGATACCAAATGTGACACCCCACGTCCGTTAATGTCACTCACTAAGGGAGTGCATTTACTTTCGTGAAGCGGTATAGGTAAATAAGAATATAATAGCACAAGACAGACACGTAAAATAGCAGCGGAATTAAAAACTTTATTTAAATCATAACATCATGGTAACAAATACTGAATTTACATCATAAGTTTGAAATAACTAGTTACATTGTTTATTAATCTGTCTTTCCAAAAATATCAGAGTACAAAAACATAAACCATATTTCACAAACAAAGACATACGAGAGTTGACAATGAGTCAAAGCTGTACATCAATGTCCAAAGTCCAAGTTAAGCTGAAAAGAATCCAAATCAACTCTAAGCACTTCCACCCTGAGAACCTGGGGAGGGGGAACATAACTGAGAGAAGAGGAAACAAAAAGGGTCAGACATAAAGTCTGGCGAGTCCAGTTACTTTTAAATATAAACAAATAAAAGTGTCATGGCAGGTATATAAAAACTGGAGGAACAAGATAACAATAACAAGTGTGAACTGAACAAGATAAGATGAACGGGATATATTGCGCTTCTTATATACATTTATCTGTACCGCACAGGTACTAGTATATCAGAAATAGAATGATCACTATCAATACCGTTCTATTTCATTTTCTTGTTTATTAGGTCACGTGGGTTAATCGCACTCAAGAATTATATGCGCATCATACCCATTTACTTTCCCATGGATTCACCTAATAAAATATATGTAGTTATCTCTCAATATTGAGATACACCCCATGGTAACCCACTCGCACTGTCTCCAACGTAATGCAACAAAAGTGGACGTAGTCCCTCGTCCTATGTCAGGGTCTACATAACAATGTTACGTTCCGCATATATCTGTCATTACTGTGCTACGTAAGCATACGGACTGCCATCATCGATCGAATCAGACTCCAGATATGATTAATGCCCTCTAATCTATGATACATCACCCAGAGTTGATGTGCATGTATCTAGACTGTCCCACGTATGTATTATAGTTGTAGCTCAATGCCTTAATCGCACGTCTTCCAATATGCACCGAGTTCCGTGACAAGGCTAAACACGGAACTCGATCGGGTGCTTTTCCATATCTGTACAGGCCCGTCTTTAAGAGCCTTCAAATACAGATAATCCTCGGGTCTGTTTTCCATGGTGGATATGGCCCCATCTCGGCCCCTTCCTCAACTAGTAAAGACTACAGAGCTAAGCAACCGCCCCTAAAACAACCAATCTAAACATCCATGTGGCATCTCCCTTTAACCCCGTACCTCGATAGTGAAAGGTGAAATGATATCTTGGGGTTAGCTCAAGTCTTTTCGCTTCCCGCGGGCTGCCAATGACGGGTATCCGACGATCTACTATCCCTGTCGGTCCTGACCTTCCACCTCCTCGTGAGGCAACCATTGAATCACCTTGATGTCATCTCACCACAGCATTCTAACTGCATAGCTACCTCTGTAGTCAAGGCCCCCCCACCAGGTAGTTACGCGCAGTCCCAGCCTCTGTGAGCACAGTCCGAAACTACACCACCACAGAGGATTACCAGGAGCACCTTCAACGTCTCAGGAAGCCGCGTGCTTCCCCTTCTAGTCCTTCGAAGCCGTCATAACAATCGGATGAATGTACACTTCCCTCGTGTCGTATAACACCTCGATGATCTACCCCGTTGGGTTATTCACCCTCAACCGTATGGACTGGTCCAAGCGCCTCATTTTAATATGTGATTAGACCCTATGTCTAAACATTCTATTACGTGCTTGCCTTACCTCACCGGGTTTTCCTCTAACTTGGTTATTACCATTCATATTGAATTCTTATTCAAATTACCAAGTTTCTCTTGCTTATTAATTTCAATCATATAACTTAATCCATTTAAGTTTATTAATGAGCCCACAACATGTTATTCTCTAGATTGTGGCCCAAGGTCCAAAATCCACAATCTATTTTATATTCTTGCTTAGTTATATCATTACAATAACATGTTTCACTTAATATGTAATTAAGTATATCGAATTCACATGTTTTCTAACTAACATGTTACTTACCATTTATGATTAAATATAACTTATTTCATCTTGCAGGTTTTCCTCATTCTTTCTCATTTAATCATAAATTCAATTTACATCATCACTACAAAATATCGTTGTCTACTTAGCAGATTATTACACATATATATTTCTACAAGTTAAGCTTATCCCACAAGGTGTCTTCCAATTACATAACTTTATTATTTCTACTGTTTATTATACCACTAGGTGTCTTTAATTACATAACCTTATTGTGTTAAGTTCGTGGGCCTATATGTAAATATTACCCACCGCCTCTAATTTACTTAACCCACCCATTACCCATCCAATTTTACTTAACCCTAACTCAAGTTCATAATCATACAATCCTAATGAATTAACTTAGGTTAAGTAGTCCAATTCATTACCATGTTCAATTATGGTTATAATGGGCTAGACCTCCCACATTAAGCCTACAATGTGTGGATGATGTATATCCCGGTCGGGTCCGGGCAGTCTTATTCCGCAGTTGGGTCTAACCTTATGTCTTAGCCCGATTTGTATTTACGTACTTAGATCTCCCACATTATGTTCAACACTAGTGGCTGCTGGATATGTCGGTCGGGTCCGGGCAGACTTCCACCACTAATGTAAACTAACCTCGTATCATAAGTACAACTACAATTCCTAATTGTAATTACTAAACATTCCATTATTAATTAATTAATTAATTAAACCTTTCTCCATTAGATTTATGTCTAATTGACTATTCAAATTATAGACTTTTATGCCTCTTTTTAATTCACCTTTTAATTATGCACCATATGCCACTTATCATAAATTAAGGCATACATATGTGTATGTATGTATGTATATATATATATTGCACAAACCCAAACCCACATATTTTCGAATTTATACCTAAAATTCTTATTCACATACTTTCTAATTTATGTCCTAAATTAATATTTAGACATGTCCCATTCTATACACAATTCCTTATTTACATATATTCCAATACAAGTTGTTCCCAAAACCATATTTTCATATTTCTTATGTATGCCTAAAATTCATATTCATACATATATCAATTTATACGCCAAATTAATATTTGCACGTTCCAATACAGATTAACCCAAATTCATGTTTTCCGATTTGTGCCTAAAATTCGCATTCATATTATCCAATATGAAACAAGCCCCCAAATCCATATTCGTATATTTTCCCCTTTTATGCCCAATTTATATTCTTATTTTCCAATATCAATTATGCCCCAAATTATGTCTTTTCCCATTATTTCCAATTTCACACGTTCGCATAGGCCTAGGCTCGAAGGTAGCCTGGCTATATATAAATAAAAAGGAAAAGAAGGAGAGAAGAGAATCAGAACAAACATAATAACGAATCAACAACGTAATGATAGAAATAGGCATAAACTGAATTGACATATTATGATAAGATTAGACTTGGTGATGATATAAACATATAAGAACAGATCAATGGAATATGTCATAATATAACTGATTAGGCACCTATTCAAGATCCAATTATTATATACATATCTATATCACTATTTAGATATTTATATCTAAAAGCAACATGAACCCACAATGAATTTGCTTCGAAGAACATGTTGAATAAGTTATTGTAGCCATCACTAAATTTGTTGTAGCAATCTTCGAATATGTATGATCTTCTTTGAATTGATTTAAAAAAAAGAAGGAGAAGAACCATTTTAATTTCCATCGCATCAGGGCTTCGCCATCACCATTATTTTTCTATGAACAAAACCTAAGTTTAGGGTTCTTTATATAGGAGTAGCAGAGCAACCAAGGCCATCAGAACAGTCCAGAAACCATCAAAATCGTCAACGTCGGAAGTTTCTGGAGCCATGAGGAGAGGGGATCGACACCTGTGTCTACCCCCATATAGGCGGGTCGACACCTATGCCGACACCCCTTAAGGGGGTCGACACCTTTTGTGCGGGATTTTTCCCGCTCACCGCTTTTGACTATATTTGAATCGGTTTGAATTATGGAGATGATTTTGTTTGTATATATACTTCCTTGTGCATATACAAACTTCTACAGCTTATAACTTCTTCATATAATATCCGTTTTACGCAAACTTGGTGTCCATCTGAACCACAATTCCGAGGCGGATGCAATAGCGCATTCCTTTCCCCTTAATTCTGAATATTAAATTAATTATTCTTTAATTTATCCTCTTAGTGTTGTTAAATTTTTGGGGTGTTACAGGTCCTGGAAGACTTCTTCCACAAGTCGCACTTAGATCCCTCACATTAGATTTACCACTTGTGGATGCTGGATATGTCGGGCGGTTCTGGGAAGGCTTCTGTCATAAGTGTAATATAACCTCGTGCCTAAGAGCGGATATAATTTCTAATTACTATAAATCTAGGCATTTTCATTATTAACCAATTTCGTGTTTATTATGCCCTAAATCCCCATTTGATCCATGGTACAAGTTATGCCCAAGTTAAGGTTTATGTTAAGACATGGATTATGCCCCCAAATCCCAAGTTTGGTCAATGTACAAACTATGCCCCAAAATTCCCAATCATGGTTTACAATATGAATTATACCCCAAATTAATAATTCCCAATTGTTCCCAATTTCGTGTGTTCGCGTATTTCATTGATAGGCCTAATTTCGAAGGTAGCCGGGCTATAAAGTAAAAAGGGAAAGAAGGGGAGAAGAGAACAAGAATATGCATAATATATAAAACTAGCATATGATGATAGAATTGGTCATACTAAAAGAATAGGCATACATAATGACATGATTCGCCAAACTAATGGAACAAGCATACGATGACATGGTAAGCAAACTAACATAATAGGGATATCATGAATAGGAATATTAATATCTAAGCAATGAATTATGTATACAAATTGTGGCAGATCTGTTATGATTTCAGATTACTAATAGGCGTAGGCTTAGATCTAAACTTATAAACATGTCAAGATAACATTTTAGGTGTTTATATCTAAAAGAAACATAAAATCACTATGACTGGATCTAAAGAACATAGAATTGATTGTAGATGTTGTAGCAATGATCTCTGAATACGTATAACTTGTTGTTGAAGAGGAATAGGCTAGATATAACTGAGTTGGGGTAGCACCTCGTTGTCGCCATTAATTTAGATGAATAAAATAGTGGGATTAAGTTCCTTTATATAGCCATCATCCAACAAACCATGATACACAACAGGTCCAGTTTCGTTCGAGGGAGTCGACATAAGGGTGGACACCCCTTTTGTGAGGTTGACCCATGGGTCGACACCCATAGGGCACGCGGTCGACCGCCAACGGGCCGAATTCCCGCGCCTTCCCACCTCTGGTTTTTGGATTATTTTGAATTCTGGATAATTTTTGTTTGCATATATTTTTCTTGTACGTATACAAACTTCTAGGCTTAATAATTTTCTCATAAGATGTCCATTTTACGCAAACTTGGTATCTATCTTGACCAGAATTCCGAGACGAACGCAATGGCGCAGTCTGTTTTACTTAATTCCCAATATTTTATTAAGTATTCTTTATTTTGTCATTAAGAATTCTTGAGAATTACGGGGTGTTACATTCTCCGCTACTTAAAGGATTTCGTCCTTGAAATCTCTAAGTTAAGAAGAATGTGTGTCCTTACATTCATCATCCATCTACTCATCCACCAATCACAGGCATCCAGTGTCCTTAAAATATTTCTAATGTTTATATGAACATATGCAAAAGTGTGTGTATATGTCCCTATAATAATGCGAAAGATCAGATGGTCTACTGATTCAGTTGACTTCCTTAATGCAATGTATGTTAGTGCCATGAACCCAGCATGTATGCAAATAATCCTACTGTAACATGTAAGTTCTATATGTATGCACAATCATTCATCTAAATGCAACATCCATATGATGATACACCCACTTTCATCCATTAAAAGAAGAAAAATATGCATATGCATCCATATGCATTATGAGAGTGATTGAGCCGATCTAGTGCCTAATGTGTGTGTATATGCATCCACAGGAAACCACTAACAAACACTTGCATCCACTTGCATCCATCAAACATAACATGTCTCAAACACATGTTTACATCCATGGGTTCCCTACCCATAGGTCGAAGATTCGATCGATAGGATATACTTAAACGATAGAAACAAGCATGAATAAAAGCTTTGGAAAAGAAGTTAAGAACATACCCTTGAAAAGAAAAGGACACAAAGCATGAATCTTGTCTTCAGTCTCCCAAGTTGCATTCTCGGGGTCTTTTCCCCATTGAAATTTCGTCAACTTAACCTCTCGGTTGCATAGCTTCTTTACCTCTCATCCAAGAATACGGATAGGAACTCGTCTAACTGTTGCCTCCTTTTCTACCTCTACTTCCTCGAGTTTGCTCGGCTCAACTACTTCTGCAGTATCATGTAAGCACTTTCGTAAATGAGAAACGTGGAAAACATCATGAATGCCAGACAGTCTCTTTGGTAGCTTTACTCTATAGGCCATTTGGCCAATCCTTTCTGTTATGGGAAATGGCCCTACAAACCTTTGTGCCAATTTCCCTATAGATCCAAAACAAACTACATTCCTCAATGGTGATACCTTGATAAAAACCATATCTCCTACCTCAAACTCAATGTCAGTCCTTCTCCTATCTACGTAGTGCTTCTGCCTATCCTAAGCTGTCTTCATGTGCCTGCGAATAAGATCAACCTTCTCTGAAGTCTCCCTAATCATCTCAGGTCGAAGTAGAATCCTTTTTGTAGATACCCACCAACAAGTTAGTGATCTACATGGTCGTCTATGCAATGCTTCGAAGGGTGCCATGCCAACACTAGCCTGATAATTGTTACTGTAGGCAAGCTCTACTAAAGGAAGATGCTCTTCCCAAGTCCGTCCAGAGTCTAGGATACACAATCTTAAAAGATCCTTAAGAACTCTATTCACCCTTTCCGTCTTTCCATCGGTTAGAGGGTTATAAGCGGTGCTCAAACACAACTGTGTACCTAATGCCTCTTGCAAGATCCTCCAAAACTCACTAGTGAATATGGGGTCACGATCACTCATAATAGTGGAAGGTACTCCATGTAGACGGACTATCTCACGAAGATAAACTGCTGCCAACCATGTTGTTGTCCTCTTGCTCTTAACAGGGATGAAATGAGCACTCTTAGTAAGCCTGTCAACTATAACCTAAACATTGGTATTTCCTTTCCTTGATATAGGCAAACCATCAACGAAATTCATAGAGACGCACTCCCACTCCTGCTGTGGGACTTCCAAAGGACGAAGTAAACCACCGGGCTTCCTTTGCTCAGCCTTATCTTGCTGGAAAATCAAACATCGAGAAACAAATTCAGTTACGTCTTTCTTCATCCCAGCCCAAAAAAAACCCTCTTCATATCCCTATACATCTTATCACCGCCAGAATGAATAGTCATCATAGAACGATGGGCTTCCTCAAGGACTGTCTTCAACAAACTCCCGACTCGGGAAACACAAAGCCTTCTCTCTCGTCGCAACCACCTTTTATTGTCCGTAGAATATCCACTGAGGTGACTAGAAGTCTCCCGTCTACCAAGCTTATCCAAAATATCTGCTAACTGTGGGTCATCACGCAGTGAAGTCCCAATCTGACCCAATAGAGTAGGTCGCACCCCTAATGATGCTGATAAACCAGGTGTAAACTCGGTGGAAGGTCTAAAATTAAAAGTCAATATAAACTCTAATCTTTTCCTCTCCCCAAACAGAGGACTCAAGATCATCCTCTGCCTACTCAATGCATCTGCCATTACATTACCCTTCCCAGGGGTATAAGCAATCTCAGAGTCATAGGATGCTAGAAACTCCATCCATATTTTTTGCCTTAAATTGAGATCCTTTTATGAGAACAAGTACTTAATCGATTTACGATTGGTGTACAACTCAAACTTCTCTCCTAGTAGATAATGGCGCTAAGTCTTGAGTGCGAATACTATGGCAACTAACTCTAAGTCATGGGTAGGGTAGTTCTTCTCATGAACTATTAATTGTCTGCCTCCATAACATACTACACTTCCCTCTTGCATTAGAACACACTAACCCATGTACCACATGCATCAGTGTATAAATTGAACACTTTGTTCCCGTCAGGCAAGGTCAAGACTGGGGCTATTGTCAGAGCCCTGTTCAATCGCTAGAAAGCATCCTCACAATCTTTATTCCAAGAAAATAATATCAGATTCTTCTTCGTTAGTCTGGTGAGTGGGGATGATATATTTGCGAAGTCCTTAACGAACTTCCTATAATAGCCCGCAAAACCAAGAAAACTCCTCACCTCCGTTGCATTCTTTGGGACCTGCCGATCTTGAACTGCAACAACTTTCACGAGATCTACTGCTATCCCTTCTTTAGAGACCACATGCCCTAGAAATCTCACTTCTTTTCTCCAAAAACGACATTTGGATAATTTTTCCTTAAGCTGGTGTGCACGGAAGTTTTTAAAACCTCCCTCAAATGTAGGGCATGCTCTTCCTCGTTCTTCGAGAAAATCAAGATGTCATCAAAAATAACCACAAAGAACTTATTTAGGAACTCCCGAAACATCCTATTCATCATATCAACAAAATAGGTGGGTGAATTCGTCAACCCAAAAGGCATGACGAGCCACTCAAAGAAACCATCTGGAGTTCTAAAAGCAATTTTGTCGATACTATCCTCGGCCACCCTCAGCTGATGAAATCTCGAGGCCAAGTCTAACTGAGGGAAAACAGATGCACCAACCAGCTGGTCAAACGGATCATCTATCCTCGGAAGTGAGTGTCTATTCTTCTTAGTGAACTTATTCAACTCTCTATAATCCACACATAAGTGAAGCGAACCGTCCTCTTTAGTTCCGAATACTACTAGAGCAACCCATTCAGATATGATTCGCCTAATAAACCCTTTCTCTAGTAGCTCCCCTACTTGCTTGCTGAGCTCCCCCCTTTCTCTTCGATCCATGTGGTGCATATGCAATGCAACTGGCTTTGCATTGTCTACCGAGTATATACGGAAATCAATCTCGCACCTCGGAGGTAAGCCCCGGACCTCCTTTAAAACATCAGGATGTTTACAGACTAATGGTACAAATCATAGATCGTCGATAAATGCATCGAGCGACTCTAAGAAACTAAGCATGATAAATCCTTTAGGGTTACAAGAAATCTCGAGGGTCCTCCCATGGAAAGTCAAATGTCTAATGACCCTCCTCTCACAATCTACAATGCAACCATACATGGCTAGCCAATCCATCCCTAGAATCAAACCATAACCCATGAAACCAAGAACATATGCATCATATTCAAACTCGACGCCCAAAATAGATATTCTCAAAACTCGACAAATCATAGACAAATGAGCCATACCACCAACGGGGCTTGAGACAACTACAGGATCCAAAACCGTACTAGCACTAAGGTGCAGAGACTCTACCATAGAATCATATGTAAAATATTGCGAAGCGCTAGAATCAAAAAGAGTTCTAATAGGATGATTGGAAAGAGAAATCAAACCTTCAACAGAAACTTACCAACATCTATCTGGGGAATTATCCACGAGAGCATGCATCTGCCCTCCAGAAGGTCCTGCCCTTTGGCCCTGTCCTTGCTTCTTCGGGAAATCCTTAATAAGATGTCTGACCTCTCAACAATAGAAACCAATGTTCTTTCTTTTCTTGCAATCCTTTATCACATGAACCTCACATCTGTAATGTTGACATTTCCTCTTATCTCGAGCTTTTCCATTCTTTCCACCCTTCTTTTGTTGTTTTTCTTTCTTGGGCCACACTTTCTTGTTTTGTGTTTCCTCAACTTTAGCCTCTTTCTTTTCACCTTTATCTTCTTCATGCATCAATGATAAATCTACGAGTTCCTCAAAAGTTGCATCCATCGGAATATGAGACATAGCCAACCCATGGAGGGGGCTCATTCAATCCTCAATCAAACCTCAAAGCTTTCTTGTGCGGGTGTTTACTAGCTCTAAACCAAACCTCGCCAATTGATTAAACTTATTAACATACTCCTTGACAGACATAGCCCCTTGCTTAAGTACCAAAAATCTTTCTATTTGCATACTTCGCTCGGCTTAAGAAAGAAACTTCATCTCGAATCTCTATCGGAAATCATCCCATGTTTCGACTGGATGTCCTGCCTGTGTCACTTCCCACCAAAACGAGACCTCATCCTTCAAATGCCAAATGGCTAACTGAATCTTCCTATGATCATCAACTTCGAAAATTCCAACCAAATCCTCTTTCTCTTTAAGCCAATTCCTTGCTTCTACGAAAGTCTCAGTTCCTCGGAATGGCTTCCCGCCCATAGCATAGAAATCTTTGCATATTTAGAGAAAATATCAACACGCAGAGGAGGAGGACCAACGGTTGCAGCTAGGGGAGGAGAGTCTGCTTGGCCTTCTACAGGTGCCTTAGCCTCTAGATACTTAAGAAACAAAGGCAGTATTGAATGCCCTCGGGAATATTAGGTTCCCCAGACATGATGAAAAAGAAAAGGAAAAGGGGGAATCGAACAGAGAATCAAAAGATATTTCATATGGCTTTGGGGAATATGTTTTTCAAAATAGACTTTTCTTTTGAAAATGCTTTTTTAAAACCATTTTGAAAATCATTTTCAAAAACTTTTATCGGATCTAGTAACATTCAGCTCTGATACCAAGTGTGACACCCCACGTCTGTTAATGTCATTTTTTATCAGAATGCATTAAGTTTCATGAAGCTTTATAGTTAAATAGAAAAAAAATCCCACAAGACAGTTATAATAATAGCAGCGGAATTTAAAACATCATTGCTTAGTAGAAAAACATCGTAGTCTCAAAACCGAGTGTGTGTTTATGCATCCACGAGCAACCACAAGCAAACACTTGCAACCATCAATCATAATATGTTTCAAATACATGTTTCCAATCATTGGATTCTACCTAAGGGTCGAAAGGTCCTAACGATATGATAAATTAACTTGAACGGTAGAAGAAAATGCAAAGTAAAAGCTTGCAAAATAAGTCAAGAACAAACTCTCAAAAAGAAAAGGATAAGAAGCACGAATCCTATCTTCGGGTTCCCATGTTGCATCTTCGTGGTCTTCTCCCCATTGCACTTCAACCAATTTAATTTCCTTGTTACATAGCTTCTTGATTTCTGATCCAAGGATATGAGTAGGAATTCGTCTTACAAATGCTTCCTTCTTAACTTCTATGCCATCTAGAGTGCTCAGCTCTACATTCTCTGATGAGTCATTGTGACACCCCACGTACGTTAATGTCACTCGTTATTAGAATGCACTAAATTTCTTAAAG
Source organism: Allium sativum (assembly GCA_030737875.1). NCBI lineage: Eukaryota > Viridiplantae > Streptophyta > Magnoliopsida > Asparagales > Amaryllidaceae > Allium > Allium sativum. The sequence continues at coordinate 65,785,572 of CM060911.1, read as the reverse complement.
CACTATAGGTAAAAAAATAGAAACATTACAAGACAGATATAGAATAACAGATGAATTAAAACTTTATTAAATAGAAAAGCTTCGTGGTCCAAACCCAATTACATAATAAATCTGAAATACAGAAAACTCATTACATCAACATAAAACTTCTGTCTTGTACCAAAATCCTCATCATAGTACAATAATACATAAAAAGAGCATAATCCCTAAAATATAGCCATAGTAGAGAAGATACGAAATCAAACAGTACATCTAGGCAGCTCCAAGCAGAATGAAAGAAGAATCCTGATGACGCTTGAGTATTCCCACCCTGAGAACCCGGAGGGGAAAAGAAGAGAGAGAAGAGGAAACGAAATGGGCCAGGCATAAAGTTTGGCAAGTCCAGTTACTTTAGCATATAAATAAGTAACAGCATCATAACAGGCATATAAACTGGAGAGGGAGATAACAGTGTCATAAGTCAGGTACAATAAGGTAAACAGGATAGACAGAATATATTGTGCCTCTCTAACACTTTTCTTTGCACCAATACTAACATAACAAGAACAAGATGATCCCAAAAAGTACAAGATGGTAGAGTTAGGTGTATTTCTAGTGAGAGGTTTTTACCCCATATAATGGCAGGTAGCCCAACAGAACTGACAGGTGTTATCCCCAACGATAATAACAGGCTCTTAAACAAGCAAGACTTGATGTACCCTAACTACTACCACCAGTGGATTGGCTCCGTATCTCATAAATACCCTGTGCTGGCCCTATAGTAGGATGTATCACTTCCTAAAGTAGCATCCCTTTGTTTACATGATGTGCACAAACCATATCTATAGGTGTCACAGTGTCTTAACCTTCCTGGACCGAAACCATGCATGCACATGACCCACGCATACACAAGACCCAGTCGGAATGCACCTCCCACACCGTCCCTTAGATGGACCTCTTATAACCAACTTAGTAAGCGTGCTATTTACACCAAAATATGGCTTAAACACCAAAGGTACTAAAATTGTACTTCACTAAAATGGTAGGGAAATAAATGGAGCCGTACTTAACAATAATTGAAAAAATAAAATGCGAGGAAGATAAAATTGAGACAAGGTTTAGAGTGGTTCAGCCTTATATTAGGCCTACATCCACTATGAAGATAGCTTGCATTCTTATAACGGGGATTACAAAATACATACACTATCCTTTTTCATAAATCACTATACCCACTCAATATACTCTCATTTATACATTTCAATCTTGGAATTTTATGAGAGAATGGTAGAGTTTGAGGAGGAGAAGGGTGGGTGAATGATTGAGAAGGAAAATGTCTTTGTTTCCCCCAATTACAAGGTTGTACTTGATGCTATGGCCAAATGGATGATGGAACTTTGAGTGGAGAAGATGATCATTACTTCCAAGTGTTTGAGGAGTCACTGAGGATAGAATTTAGCAGCACTTTGTGGCTAAAAAAATTGGATCTCTTTTACGCTGGCAGCCATGGCGTATTTATAGGTGAGCTCCCTTGAGCATGTGATCTGAAATATGTATGTGCAGGCTATGTGTCTGTCATCCCATTAATTACAAACGTGCCATCGCCTAGCTGTATCCAGATGTCCGTAGCTGTTTTCAGTTGTCGTGTGCGAGCGACTCTATAGGAGCGAGCATTTTGGGTATACAGGCGGACGGTCATGATTTTCTGATGCGGCTATGTCTGATCCTGAGTGAGCAGGCGATGACCTTTTTAGTCTGGAGGTGACTGGCCAAGGCTTGCGATTTGAGATGTAAGTGCACTCTTTCTAAGAACTGGTGTATGACCGACCGGTAGGTGGTGTCTGATCAAAGTATTGGCATTCGACTAGCAGGAACATACGAGCGATAGGAGTTGCAATCCATGAGCGGTTATTAATTACACGTGCGACCTTGACTCCTGCTCTGATACGTGCGACCGAACTTGGATATTAGGTCAAGCGTCTTCTATTGTTGTGGGCGACTTGCTTTGTTTTGATTCTCGAGCAGCTTTGTTCCAATATGAATTACCGACCTTTGCTTCCGCGCCCGAATCACGACTCGCATCTAGTTTGGTTAAAGATATGGGCACGTAAAACATTGCAGGTGCTTGTTTGCAGCTCTAACCCAGGCTCGGTCTTTTGATGGATAAACATTTGCCCCTCGAAGTTTGTAGTTTTCTTTTTACAAAAAACTATAAGCTTCGAAGTAATGAGATACAATACCATTGGGTGGATTTAATCCAATGTTATGTAAAATAGGCGCCCTTACCAACATCTTATGTTTTTCAAAATTTAAACATTCCTATGATTGCTTGCCTACGGATACCTAATGGGATGTTTTTCGAGCATGTTAAATCGGATCACTGGGTTTTAATTGAGCTGTCATATCATTAAAAAGGGGCTTTCTAGTCCTTTTTAAATATTGTCTCTTCATTTTTCTGCCTTCATATTCCTTTGATAAACCTATTTTAATGGCGATTCCATTATAGAAGACTCTGTTGTCGCCTCCCGAAACTTTGATTTTCTCTTCTTGGTTGGTCGTTTCGCCTGACCTTTTTGGTTGAGGTTTTTTCAACCTCGTTTCCAGCTACAACACTCCTTTCTCGAATCGAATTTGTCTATTCGACTGTAAGTGATTTTTCTCCCCTTTTTGAATTAATTCACTTGGTTTTGTAATTGGTAAAGAGAAAATTAAATCGCTTGAACGCGAACGGTTGTGATGTTAATAAAGATTCGATTCGACTTAGTATGTACTTGGATTTCATGCAAAATCTTTTGGTAATTCTGATTTATAAAAAGACCATCTGGTCTTTTATGCCGGCGAGTTGCTTACTAAAAAGCCTATGAAATGACATTTCCCAATTCACCATGCCTTTACTGGATGTTTGATGGGATACTTGTGCCATAGCAACATTTCTGCTCTTTCCCTCTTACTGCTACTAGTATTCTCTTGGCATGTGCGATTAGTAATTTTGCAACCGATCAGATCAGAACCTGTGTTTCTCATACCTTTGAATTCGTAATTCTTCCTTTATGCGATTATACTATCAGTAAATCCTTATTGATGGGTATGACTGATGATTAATTACTAGCAACTCAAGTTGCAATTTCTTTTTTAAGCATACTTATCTGTGTTGAAATGTAAACTGATCATTAACTCATTCGAAACCCCAGTTAAACCATCATGTCTGGATAACTAAAGGGTTCGGATTAGGCAATCGAGGTTGCCCCGGCTGCTGGTTCTGACTTGGTTGTTAACCAGACTTATCCTCAACCTCGCTTTCTTGAAAGGGTGCCTTCTGGTTGTCATAAATCGACACTTTCTTTTGATCTATACTTACAAATGTGTGCTCGTTTTTGGTTTTCAAAAGACGAAGCTAGATTTCCAAGGAAGGAAGACTCGACCGATTATCCGCCTGTAGGTATGTGACAGTCATTTATCACATGCTGTCTAGTGGGGGCAATTCCTCCTTTTAATTCTTACTTAGAGTACGCTTTGCGGTACTTGGCCATTGCCCCATATCAATTGCACCCTAGTGGGTATAAGATTTAACGCGGGCTATACAAACTTTTCATGAAAGTCCGGCTGCAAGAACCTACGTTTACGGACATTTTCTCTTTATATGCTTTTAAAAAAAGGGAGGTGCACAGTCCTTCTTTCTTTTTTATAGAGGGTATGCATGGTAGAATTATTACTGGTTTAATGTATGGTGCCAAGGGGTTCCCTGATCAGTGTTTCTACATCCGGTGCCCTTGTAGATTTTATGGGCGATGGGAAAAAGGAGGTAATAACACCTTTGCTCTAGAATCCTTACTCCTTTCTCATTTGACTTTCTTTCTGATTTTTTGTAGTGATTCCTTCTGTTGCGGGTCTTAATCTAGACCAAGCTCTTCTAAATTCTTTGCTTATTGTTGACAAAAACGAAAGGACTGGACATGTATTGCTTTCAGAGGAGAACCTCCGCAAGTACCAGCTAATTCATTCTACACGTTCCTTCAAAAAAACTCTGTTCCATCCTCAATGTTCCATTGGTAAGCCTCCTTTCAAAAAGAAACGCCCAACCCTTGGTGAAAGTGGTCAATCTTCGACTTTGATTATCGAAGGGAGTGGTAGCGGGTAGACAAGAAAACGGATGGCTTGAGGGCCGATATAATTTTTGGAACGACCGTTGAAAGTTCTGCTCACCCTATCACTCAGGTGGAAGGTTTCTCATGGAATTTTGGAGGCCTAGGGGATTTAGACTCCATCAAATACCTGAGCCAAGGTGACATTATGATGTTTGATCCTGTGATACCTGATATAAGAAGAACTCGAGAATCCATTTAGCGTCCCAAAAAAGCTTCTAACTTCATAACTTCCCTTGAAACTGGTTTGATATTATCTCATTCGTAGCTTAATTTTCCATAAATCTCATAATTTTGAACGTTTACTGAATTCATGTTTTGCTTTTTAGGTGTAAATACGAAACATTCGTTATTGGATAGCTTCTCTCAGCAAGCTGACCTTACTGATACACAAAGTCTTTTACAATCTTGCCTTTCCTGTCATTTGAAGCGTTCCCAGTCCTCTTTAAGATCTCAGGTTCAACATACCTCTGAACTTCCGACAATTGATTCTTTAAAGCGCGGGGACTTGATTGTGCTAAGGCACTGGCCAAAGATAATAAAGGTGAAGATATCGTGGAAGGAGGATAAAGGAAAAACAACAGGGTCGACCGAAGCAAGAATGAGGCTTAGAAATGCTTCGCATCAATTGAATCTTCTGAAAGATCCATCGTTCCGACCTCTGCTCAAATTCATATGATACGTGATCGTCAACCTTATATAGTTCCACCTGGAAATTTGATGCTTAAGGACCGTTTCAGTGGTTGGAACCTAAAGGGGATGTTTTTTGACTTGGATTTACATCCAAATGATAGGCGAGATGCCATTAAGAGAGTTTGCACGCCATAAAAAGTTGTATGATTAATCAGTTTAGCACCTTTGAGAACCAACTTGAAACACAGCTGAATCTGGCCATGAATAATGTTGATAGGCGATTAGAACATTGGGCCAAATTTGGTTATGAATTCCAAAGATTGAATGCTCGGAACCTTGACCATATAGAAATCTTAGAAAATGATAAAAATGGACTGATTCACTTGATTAGATCCCAAGAATCTGAAATTGCCTCTTTAAAGAATGGGAACATCAAATAGAATAACTTAGAGGCCGGAAATGTCGAGCTTAAGAAAGAGTTGGAGGCTGTGTGAGTGCGACTTCAAGAAGCTCAATCTGCTCAAGAACTTGCTGAGTGCCACTAGGCCTTAGAAAGACGGGCTTTGATTTCTTTTAATTAGGAAAAAATGGCTCTCGAGAGCAAAATTACTTCCCAAAATGAGACCCTTAGAATCCTTGAAGAAGATAAAACCAGGCTGCGTAAAGATCTTGATGAAGCCAGAATCTGGACTGATAATACTTTGCTTCAATTCTATATTTGCAGTGTCATGAGTCGTGGAAGTCTAAGTTATTTGAACAAGGATTTTTCGCGAACTCTAACCCTTGTTTGGGAACAGGTACTTTTATATTCTAATAACGCTGATGATGAATACCATCAAGAGCGGCTTCTAGAAGGAGAAGACTGTATGGCTCTGGCTGAAGGCAAGAGGATATTGGCGAATGAGCGAGCTCAATCTTTTAGGTGGAAACATCCAGATGCCATCATTACTTGTGACCCTCCCAATTTTGTTAGGATTAACATTTCGAGCTTTCATATTCCACTCGTAGACCACTTTCCCTTAGATGTTGCTGGAATTCGACCCATTATCGAGCATCCATTTCAAGAAAATGTTGTTAAACAGTGCACGAGTCATGGCAACACTTCTTTAAATGCCAATGATTACGGGGTTGACTTTGTGTACCCAGTAACTGCAGGTAAAATTGATATCTATCAGTCTGCTCCAAATTTGGATTTCCTTATTTCTTTACCTGGGATTGCTGAGTTTCGTGCCTGCTATTCACTTGCATCAGGTGTGCTTTTGCCACCTCCATTGCCTGCTTGTGGTACTACTGTTCAACCTGTCGTCGTTGATTCCGTCTTAATATCCACCAGCACTAATCCTCTCATCATGCCTTCATTAGGCGACCCATCTTTACCTGATGTGTCGGATCCGGAAGATGAGGACGGAATTTGGAACACGAAGGCTGCGTCAACTTTAGTACGCAAAAGGAAACCAGTTTGCAAGTAATCCAGAATCATTAGCATGTTTGTTCCTAATAGTTCTTTTGTGTAAGTAGAGCAATAAGAGATGAATGTTGAGCAGTTGGTTCATATTTTGCTTTCCCTGTTTAAGAAGTAGCATTTATTACTATTGTGCTCTGATTTCAAACTATTTCTTTTATCTGTTATACATTTAGACCGATTGTATATGCGAGTGTCGGCCCTCGCTTAATATTTTAATGTTTGCGTACTTACGTTTGCATTGTTTGCGTACTTACATTTGTATTGTTTGGTATTATAATAGTTTTATTACTCCACTCTTATGAGTGACAGTATTCCATGGAGAATTTATTTTGTTAGCCGCGCGAATCTTATCGTTCATTTACTTTTCATAGTAAAGTTATAACAAGTCTGTGGTATGTTTTGTGTGGGCATTGTTGATTTTTTACACAATGGTGATGTCCCTATACCATAGCTCTTTACAATTTCATAGATTTTGTTAATTTTAATCATGGTTCAATTGATCAGTTCATGATTTTTGAGTTGATGTTCAGCCACATCCCCTGCTAACTTGGCTGTACAAGCTTATTTTCAGGGATTAGGTTTTTTTAGAGATGCGCGTGGTCATTATGTGTTTTTTTTGGGGTGCCCCCAGGGGAGGTCTTAGGTTTCAATTTTCAATCCAAGTTTGGTCTTGTTAGTCCTGATTTTTCTAGGACTGAAAAGACCTCGTTGGATACTCCTTTTCGGCTAGGATTTCTATTACACCCTTTTGGCTAGGATTTCTGATTTGTGCTGGTCCTTCCAGCATGTTTTTTCAGTCTTTCCGGCACTAGAACTGGTGTTTCCAGCCTAGGTATTTATCCGTGGGACATTTTTACCATTACCCTTGTACCTTTATTGAAGCCTGATGCCAATTTCTTCAGTGAACGCTTACTAAGAGAAGTACCACCTTTTGACTTGTTGTTTGTCTTAGAACGGCTTGTCCCACTGAGGCGATGTGCTTATTCATCCAAATTGGTCCGCATGCTATTTGTAGCTTTCAAGCTGCTTTGCTTAAAATGTGCTTTAAGAATCTTCCTGTCACAATTAGGCTGTATACGATTAATTGCTTCTATCATGCCTACATTCTGGAAAACCAGCTTTTAGAATGAAGTGACAAGTATGTTACTCAGATAAGCACATAATAATTTCCTTTGTACAAGGCAATTGTAAGTAACCATTGCTAAATATTAGTATGAATATAGTGAGTGACAAAGCAGGATAAAACAGCCACTATTTCTTATGTAAACAGGGTAAAAACAGATTAATAAAGCAAAGTAACGAGGATTCTAATTCAAAGCTCCGTAATCAGGACACCGGTTACTGATCCTTAAACAAGCATTGGTTCTGGATTAGTTTAGGCCTTTTCCTCAAAGCTCGATGCCTGTTGTTCGTAGAGAAGTGGGACAATGTTTGTGGTCTTGGACATACTGTTGCAAATGGTTCTCTCTAACCAACCCCTCAATTAATGATTTTAAGTGTCTACACTGGTCAGTATCATGTCCTGGTTGGTTATAGAGAAGACAGAATCTTCCTGATTTTATAGTAATGTATCTGACTGGCATCCATTCTGGAACTGGATACTTTTCAGTGCTCTTAGTTGCCATGAAGATATTCCCTATGGTGTCATTGAGGGGGATAAATTCAGAATTCTTGAAATAGCATGGCTTCTTTTTAGGCTAGTTGATTCTTCCTTTGTTGCTTCTCTTCGAAACTTCACCTGCTGTGTAACACCCCGTATTTCTGTTAACACTAATGTTCACAAATTAAAGAATAACTAATCACAAACGGGAGAATTAAGGGAAACGGGTTGCGCCATTGTATTCGTCTCGGAATTCTGGTTGAGATAGAGTCCGAGTTCGTGTGAATTGGACTTCGTATGAAGAAGTTATGGCCATCGGAAGTTTCAGAAAATTCAAAACAGATTTCAGAAAATTCAAATTTCTGAGTCAGACAGGCTAGGCGGGAAAATTCCCGCAAGGGCCAGGTCGACCATAGGGTCGACCCCAGGTCGACCTTCCCTGACCAGGTCGACCATAGGGTCGACCTGGGGGTCGACCTGACCCCCCATGCAGATTTGTTTTATGACATGTTGATGACTAGATGCTAACTCATTAGGGTTTCTGATATGCTCTAATTGGCTGGGATTAATTCTGGGTTGATCGGACGGCTTAAACTAATCCTAAACTCTATAAAAACACCTATAGACTCAAACCCTAAAATCAAAATAAAAATTAGATTCATGGCCTCCATGCCGTCACCTAGCAACTCAGCATAGACGCCACCAATCAGATATGAAGAAAGCTAATCTAATTCAGTTCTTTTCAACTTTAATAACGAATCTTCTTCAAGGGAAAGCTATTACAACTTCAAAACTCAGAATTCAGAACTCAAGACCTTCTTTGAGTTGTGAGTTCGATAATTTTAATAAAATAATTAGCAAATTAATTGGATTGAGTAATGATGTGGACTATTTGGATATGATGTGAATTATTGACCGCATGTTATTATTCATGTAGTAAAATTGTGATGTTTATGTTGTAAATTCTATGATGCTATCTTGTAAAATTGTGATCATCTATGTTGTAATTTTATGATTGGCTTATGTATAATCGAATCACCATGTTGTTCATATGTTAGTTTGGGTATGTTGATTCATATGATAAATCATAAGTATGTATGCAAGTTTATATTTTTATTAAGACATGAATCATATTCAAGTTGGGGTAAATTATATATAACCTTATATGCTTCATGACATCTATTTTAGATCTAAAGTTAGGCTATGACATGTGTGAGTTATATGCCAAATTCTACATGGTAGTTTACATGTTTAAATGTAAGTTTACACCATTGTTATGTTGCATAAATCAAATATGCAAGTTTATATGAAAATATGAGTTTGGAATATGAATCATGTTATGCAAGTTTGTGGTTATTGCCTATCCAAGTTTACACCTTTAGATGTAGATCTATGACATACATGATTTATGCAAGTTTGTGACCATTATCTCAACAAGTTCACACCTTTAGATTTGGCTTTATGACATATGTATTTTTATACAAGTTGTAACTTTGGCCTATGCAAGTTTTAGATGTAGAACATCATTCACACATGCAAGTTCACCCCTTATGTTTAGATCTAGTTTTAATTATATGTATGTTGTGATGTTTTCTCTTTATTCCATGAGTTAGACTATTCGATTCTAACGTACATTATACGTTAAACGAACTAACGTACAACGTGGGGTAAAGGGGATAATATTAAAAGATTTAATTGGCATAGATGCCTTAAAAGGCATAAAATAAATTGTGATGGAAATTGGTATGATTTTACATACCATAAATAGATGGACATAATTGAGTCAATTATGGCCATAGTTAAATTTGGAATTAATTGATAATTTGAATAGAGAAAGTAATTCAAATTGGGGAATGATTAATTAGGAGTAATTAATCGTCTAAGACACGAGGTTAGGCTCTTTTGTGGGGTAAGACTGCCCGGACCCGCCCGGCAAATCCAGCTGCCACAAATGCAAGTTTAATGTGGGAGGTCCTAGGCATAAACTAAATACGTAACAATTGTAAAGACACGAGGTTAGGCTCGTTTATGGTGTAAGACTGCCCGGATCCGCCCGGCAAATCCAGCTGCCACAAATGCCAGTCTAATGTGAGAGGCTTTATGAGGTTACGGTCTTAATGAATTGAGAAACACTTAACCAGAAAAACATGTAGTGGGACATGAGGGGGTTAAGTGGGTGCCTTGGGTGGCATGTGGAATCTAGTGGGTGCCCTGGGTGGCATTTGAAGCACGATTAGAAATACTTAACCAAAATTGAAACATGTAAGTGAACATGAATAAGAAGTGGGTTAAGTGGGATGTACTAGAGGGGACCAAGCTTAGGTGGATAGCTTGTGTCAAGTAATGACGACCCGTTTCAACCAGTAACCCATACGTATCTTTGTGCGCTCGACCCAAGTCGTGGACGGGACATGCATACTAGGCTTGACTGTAAGAGGCCAAAACGGGTTAGCGGTGGCAACGCAAGTCCAACGGGTTCATATGCGTGTGTGGACCCGGGCTGGTAGGTAAGACGTTGTTGCATCGTGTAGGTATAAGCCGTGCATTATTTGTGGTATCGGGTTGCCACTTTAGGGAGTGATACACCCCACTGTGGGGCCAACATGGGTATCTACGAGTTAGGGAGCCGATCGCTTGGGGGTAGTGGGTACACCTAGTGGAGATAGGGGCAGGCGACACCTATGAAGGCAGCTAGGGGTACACGAAACTACCAATATCATTATTAAGTTTTGTAGGCGGGATCAACCTTCGGGTGACTAGTGGTGGTGCGGTATAACAATTATCCTACAGTGTTGGTGTAGTTTAGTAATTATCTTATAGTGGTTTAGGTGCGCTTTAACGATATCGTTGTTCATCTTGTTTCCTTGTTTACTCTGCCATACTCAATGGTTCATGGTCATTTCCTGATTTTCCAGCTTATGCCTTAGCCTAGTTACTTTGGTAATTATATTGTTAACGTTATCGCACTCGTCAGACTTTATGTCTGACCCCCTTTGTTTCCTCCTCTTTTCTTCCTCCCCCCCAAGGTGCTCAGGTTGGAACTAGCATCAGTGGAGCTTGATTTTGGATAGCTGTGCTTCTTGCTTGTAGAAGATTGCTTGGATCGCTGAAGTAGGTTCAGCCTCTGTTTTATTTATGGCTATTTTGTATTGGGGATTATGTCTTTCAATTTATGTACTTTGAGTTGGTCAAGATGGATATTATGTACTTTGACTCTGGTTTTGATGATGTAATGAAACTTATGTATTTTCCGCTGCATTGAAATAAAGTTTTAATTTTTCAAGTACTGTTTATATCGGTCTTGGTGTTAAGTTTCTATTCTATACTCACTTAAAACTCTCCATAGAAGTTAATGCATTCCCTAAGTGAGTGACATTAATGGACGTGGGGTGTTTCACGTGTTATCAGAGTTGAAGGTTACCAGAACAGATATGAATTTTGAAAAGTTGTTATTCAAAACCATTTTTATAAAGAAGTACCTTCAAAAGTATGTTTTAAGGAAAGTATTTTCAAGACAAAAGCTTATTTTAGAAAGCATAACCCTAATGGCCATGTATCTTTCCTTCGGTTCTTTTGTATTGAATCTTTCCTTTTTCGTTTCAGCATGTCTGAAGCATCTGAGATACCAGAGGGTGTTCATGTACCCGATTGGTTTCGTCAATATCTCGAGGCTAGGGCCACCACCGCAGGTCTAGCAAATGCTCCTCCTCCTCGCGTCGATACTTTTGCTAAGATATGTAAGGACTTTCGGGCAATGGGTGGAAAACCTTTTCATGGGACGGAGACATTTGTTGAAGATCGAAACTGGCTAAAGGAGGTGGAAGAATTATTTGGAATCTTTGAAGTGGATGATGGAAGAAAGGTCCAGTTAGCTGCCTGGCTAATGAAGGATGAGGCCTCGTTTTGGTGGAAGGTCACTAATGGAGGACGCCCAGTTGATACATGGCCAGATTTTAGGCAGTGGTTTGAGGCGAAGTGTCTCTCACGAGCTGAAGAGAATCTATACATGGAAAGGTTTCTAGCATTGAAGCAAGGGAATCTATCGGTGAAAGAGTACGTCAACAAATTCAATCAATTGGCAAGATTTGGCTTGGATCTGGTGAATACTCTAGAAAAGAAGGCTCTAAGATTTGTTAAGGAGTTGAACGAGCCGCTTCATAGGTTAGCTATGATCCACATCCCCATGGGGGCTACCTTTGAGAGAATAGTTGACATGGCGCTTATGCATGAAGAAGAGAAGGGCGCCAATGCTAATAAGGCACCCGAGAAGAAAGGGGATCAAAAGAAGCCGCAACAGAACAAGAAAGGTGGAAAAGGCAACAATGCTAAGGGAAAGAAAAGATGCTTTAACTATGGGACACCCGGCCATCTAAGCAAAGATTGTAGGAAGAAAAAAAAGACTGGTTGTTTCCTCTGTGGCAAAGCGGGACATCTGATTAAGGACTGCCCAAGGAAAGGGCAGAGGGCAAGGTCTACCTCGGGAGGACAGGTGCAGGCTCTTATGGCACCAGGGCAGGCAAGGGGACAAGTTCAGGCTCTCGTGGTCCCACCGCTGCAAGAAAGAGGTAGAGCAATTTCCGTTGAAAGTTTAGTTTTTCTGTTTGATCATCCTGTCCGTACTTTATTCGATTCTGGCGCATCACATTCGTTTATCTCTACATCATTAGTTGAAACACTGCACCTAGATACTAGTCTAGTTACGGATCCCTTAGTAGTCTCAAATCCTATTGGTGGTTCGGCTCATCTTTCAATGATTTGTCGGGATTTGAGAGTGTTTATCTTGGGCATTGAGTTTGAATGCAACTCCTTTATTCTTGGCTTCATGGGCTGCGGGTTAATTCTAGGAATGGATTGGCTAACTAGATATGGGGCCATCCTAGATTGTGAAAGAAGGGTAGTTAGATTGTTGACTCGTTGTGGAAAGACCCTTGATATTTCTTGTGACCCTAGAGGTCTAGAAATGCTTAGTTACCTAGATTCCCTTGACGTATCCGATGATGATTTACATTCTGTTCCCATAGTCCGTGAATATGTTGATATTTTCGATGAGGTGAGGGGTTTGCCCCCAAAACATTGGATAGACTTTCGAATATATCTAGTAGATAATGCAAAGCCAGTTGCATTACCAGTGCGCCACATGGCTCCAAGAGAGAGAAGAGAACTCAGTAAGCAAGTGAAGGAATTGCTTGAGAATGGGTTCATCAGACGTAGTATATCGGAGTGGGGTGCTCCAGTAGTATTTGTCATGAAGGCAGATGGGTCCCTTAGACTTTGTGTGGACGATAGAGAACTTAATAAGCTTACTAAGAAGAATAGACACCCACTGCCGAGGATTGACTATCTCTTCGATCAGTTAGTAGGCTTCTCAGTGTTTTCACAGTTGGACTTAGCCACAGGTTTCCATCAGTTGAGAGTGGCTGAAGATAGCATAGACAAGACTGCCTTTAGGACTCCAGACGGTTTCTTTGAGTGGCTGGTGATGCCCTTCGGTTTGACAAACGCCCCCGCATATGTTGTTGACTTGATGAGTAGGGTGTTTTGGGAGTACCTTAATAAATTCGTGGTAGTCTTTGTGGACGACATCTTGATCTTTTCTAAGAACGAGGAAGAGCATGCCCTACATCTTAGGGAAGTGTTCGAGACTCTTCGAGCGCATAGCCTTAAAGCTAAATTTTCTAAATGTCACTTTTGGAGGAAGGAAGTGCGATTCTTAGGGCATGTGGTTTCCAAAGAGGGGATAGCCGTGGATCCCGCAAAGGTAGTGGCCGTCCAAGATTGGAAGGTCCCTAAAAATGCAACCGAGGTGAGGAGTTTCTTAGGGTTGGCTGGCTACAATAGGAAGTTTATCAAAGACTTCGCAAAAATATCAGCTCCATTAACACGCTTGACGAAGAAGAATTTAGTTTTCACATGGCACGTAGATTGTGATGATGCATTCAAACGTCTAAAGAGAGCTTTGACCACAGCCCCAGTCTTAGTGTTGCCAGGTAGGTGTAAGCCATTTACCGTTTATACCGTTGCTTGTGGGACAGGACTAGGCGCAGTCTTAATGCGAGAGGGAAGGGTAATAGCCTATGGTGGAAGGCAGTCGAGAGTGCATGAGAGAAATTACCCTACACATGACCTAGAGTTGGCCGCTATTGTTTTTGCGCTTAAGTCTTGGCGCCATTATCTTCTTGGCGAGAAACTCGAATTATTCACTGACCACAAATCGCTAAAATACTTATTCTCTCAGAAGGACTTGAACTTAAGGCAGCAAAGGTGGATGGAATTCTTAGCATCCTGCGACTTTGAGATAGCATATACCCCTGGCAAGGGTAACGTGGTGGCAGACGCCTTAAGTAGGAAGAGGTTATCCTTGAGTCCGTTGTTTGTTGAGCGGCGAAGCTTAGAGTTCATCTCAACGTTTGACTTTAAACTTTCGGTTGACTTTGTACCCGGTTTGCTAGCATCCTTAGAGGTCAGAACTACGCTTTTGGTACGGATTGGTGAGACACAGCGAGATGACCCACGGTTGGTTGAGTTAGTAGAGAAGATCAAAGGAGGGGAGTCATCGAGCCATCTCCGTAGGTATACCCTAGATGATAAGGGTTGGTTACGTAGGGACGATAGACTTTGTGTACCAAAAGACGAGGACCTAAGGAAGACTATTCTTGATGATGCACATCGTTCGAAGATGACCATCCATCCCGGCGGGGACAAGATGTACATGGACATGAGACGAGTTTACTTTTGGGCCGGCATGAAGAAGGACGTGGCCCAGTTTATCACTAATGCTTGGTGTGCCAACAAGTAAAAGCAGAGCAAAAGAAGCCCGGTGGATTGCTTCATCCATTGGAGGTCCCATAATGGAAGTGGGAAAGCGTCTCGATGGATTTTGTTGACGGGTTACCGAGATCGAGGAAGGGTAATACGGGGATTTGGGTCGTGGTAGACAGACTTACCAAGAGTGCCCATTTCATTCCCGTGAAGAGTAAGAGGACTTCTCCATGGTTAGCCTCCGTATACATACGAGAGATAGTTCTTTGCACGGTGTTCCTTCTAGCATAGTTAGCGACTGCGATCCTATCTTTACTAGCGAATTTTGGAAGAGCTTGCAAGAGGCGGTAGGGACTCAGTTATGTTTGAGCTCCGCATATCATCCTAAGACGGACGGCCAGACCAAGAGGGTGAATCGTATCCTAGAGGACCTATTGAGGTTGTGTGTCTTAGACTTCGGAGGTACATGGGAGGAACATCTTTCGTTGGTGGAGTTCGCATATAATAACAACTTTCAGTCTAACATTGGCATGGCACCATCAAGGCTCTTTATGGACGGCCGTGTCGTTTGCCTACATGTTGGTGGGAGTCTACAGATAAGATCTTACTTGGGCCCGATATGATTAGAGAGACTTCGAAAAAGATCGATTTGATTCGAAGGAGGATGAAGACGGCGCAAGATAGGCAGAAATCTTATGTGGACAAGAGAAGGTCAGATCTTGAGTTTGATGACATGGTCTTTATCAAGGTGTCTCCATTACGAAATGTCGTTCGCTTTGGGTCCGTTGGGAAGTTAGCACCAAGGTTCGTAGGGCCGTTTCCTATTAAGGAGAGGATTGGGCGGATGGCGTATAGAGTGGAGTTGCCCGGGAGACTTAGTGGCGTACACGATGTATTCCATGTATCACATTTGAGGAAATGCTTGCACGAGACCATGGAAGTGGTAAAGCCGAGCTTGCTTAGAGAGGTGGAGATAGAGCGTGATGCGATGATTCAACGAGCTCTTAAGTGCACTCTTGGGTCGGAGATTAAGAAGTTGAGGAATCTAGAGGTCAAGATAGTCAAAGTGCAATGGGGAGATGATGAGAGCAACGCTACTTGGGAGACGGAAGAGAAGATACGTTCATTATACCCTTTTCTTTTCGAGGATATGTCTTTTAATTTCTCCTTTATCGCTTACCTTGTACTTATCTTATCTTTAGTATGTCCTCTCGCTAGTATCTTTGACCTTTAGATTGGGTAGTCCTATGGTTGAAACATGTGTTTGAGACATGTTATGTATGATGGATGCATGTAGATGCAAGGGTTTGCTAGTGGTTGCTCAAGGATGCATATACACGCACTTTAGGCACTAGATCGGCTCAGTCACTTCATATTGCATATTGCATATAAATGTGTGTACATATCTAAGGAATGGATGTATAATGGTTGTACCATCATATGGATGTTGCATTTTGGTGAATGGTTGTGCACACATGTAGAAATAATATGTATCGATAGGGTTCTTTCGCATACATAATGGACGCATGGCACTATCATGGTTTGCATTAAGGAGGTCAACTGGATCAGAAGACCGGTTGATTTCGCATAAGATAAGGAACATATACACACACTTCTTGCATATGTTCATACAACATTAGGAAATTTTTAAGGACAATGGATGCCTGTGTTTGATGGTTGAGTAGATGGTTGTTTTGATGGTAGGATATGCATTGTCCTTAACTTGGAGATTTCGGGGGTGAAATCCTTTAAGAAGGGGAGAATGTAACACCCCGTATTTCTGTAAACACTAATGTTCACAAATTAAATAATAACTAATCTCAGACGGGAGAATTAAGGGAAACGTGTTGCGCCATTGTGTTCGTCTCAGAATTCTGGTTGAGATAGAGTCCGAGTTTACGTGAATTGGACTTCGTATGAAGAAGTTATGGCCATGGGAAGTTTCAGAAAATTCAAAACAGATTTCAGAAAATTCAAATTTCGGAGTCAGACAGGCTAGGCGGGAAAATTCCCGCCAGGGCCAGGTCGACCATAGGGTCGACTTGGGGGTCGACCTACCCTGACCAGGTCGACCAGCCCTGACCAGGTCGACCATAGGGTCGACCTGGGGGTCGACCTGCCCCCTTCCCTCGAGCAGATATGTTTTATGACCCGTTGATGACTAGATGCTGACTCATTAGGGTTTCTAATATGTTTTGATTGGCTGGGATTAATTCTGGGATGATCGGACGACTTAAACTAATCCTAAACTCTATAAAATCACCTATAGACTCAAACCCTAAAATCAAAATAAAAATTAGATTCATGGCCTCCATCCCGTCACCTAGCAACTCAGCATAGACGCCACCAATTAGAGAGGAAGAAAGCTAATCTAATTCAATTCTTTTCAACTTTAACAACGAATCTTCTTCAAGGGAAATCTATTACAACTTCAGAACTCAGAATTCAGAACTCAAGACCTTCTTTGAGTTGTGAGTTCGATAATTTTAATAAAATAATTAGCAAATTAATTGGATTGAGTTATGATGTGGACTATTTGGATATGATGTGAATTATTGACCGCATGTTATTATTCATGTAGTAAAATTGTGATGTTTATGTTGTAAATTCTATGATGCTATCTTGTAAAGTTGTGATCATCTATGTTGTAATTTTATGATTGGCTTATATATAATCGAATCACCATGTTGTTCATATGTTAGTTTGGGTATGTTGATTCATATGATAAATCATAAGTATGTATGCAAGTTTAGATTTTTATTAAGACATGAATCATATGCAAGTTGGGGAAAATTATATATAACCTTATATGCTTCATGACATCTATTTTAGATCTAAAGTTAGGCTATGACATGTGTGAGTTATATGCCAAATTCTACATGGTAGTTTACATGTTTAAATGTAAGTTTACACCATTGTTATGTTGCATAAATCACATATGCAAGTTTATATGAAAATATGAGTTTGGAATATGAATCATGTTATGCAAGTTTGTGGTTATTGCCTGTGCAAGTTTACACCTTTAGATGTAGATCTATGACATACATGATTTATGCAAGTTTGTGACCATTATCTCAACAAGTCCACACCTTTAGATTTGGCTTTATGACATATGTAATTTTATGCAAGTTGTAACTTTGGTCTATGCAAGTTTTAGATGTAGAACATCATTCACACATGCAAGTTCACCCCTTATGTTTAGATCTAGTTTTAATTTTATGTATGTTGTGATGTTTTCTCTTTATTCCATGAGTTCGACTATTCGAGTTTAACGTACATTTTACGTTAAACGAACGAACGTACAACGTGGGGTTAAGGGGATAATATTAAAAGATTTAATTGGCATAGATGCCTTAAAAGGCATAAAATAAATTGTGATGGAAATTGGTATGATTTTACATACCATAAATAGATGGACATAATTGAGTCAATTATGGCCATAGTTAAATTTGGAATTAATTGATAATTTGAATAGGGAAAGTAATTCAAATTGGGGAATGATTAATTAGGAGTAATTAATGGTCTAAGACACGAGGATAGGCTCTTTTGTGGTGTAAGACTGTCGGACCCGCCCGGCAAATCCAGCTGCCACAAATGCCAGTCTAATGTGGGAGGTCCTAGGCATAAACTAAATACGTAACAATTGTAAAGACACGAGGTTAGGCTCGTTTGTGGAGTTAGACTTTCCGGACCCGCCCGACAAATCCAGCTGCCTCAAATGTCAGTCTAATCTGAGAGGTCTTTATGAGGTTACGGTCTTAATGAATTAAGAAACACTTAACCAGATAAACATGTAGTGGGACATGAGGGGGTTAAGTGGGTGCCTTGGGTGGCATGTGGAATCTAGTGGGTGCCTTAGGTGGCATTTGAAACACGATTAGAAATACTTAACCAAAATTGAAACACGTAAGTGAACTTGAATAAGAAGTGGGTTAAGTGGGACGTACTAGAGGGGACCAAGCTTAGGTGGATAGCTTTTGTCAAGTAATGGGGGCCCGTTTCAACCAGTAACCCATATGTATCTTTGTGGGCTCGACCCAAGTTGAGGACGGGACATGCATACTGGGCTTGACTGTAAGAGGCCAAAACGGATTAGCGGTGGCAACGCAAGTCCAACGGGTTCATATGCGTGTGTGGACCCAGGCTGGTAGGTAAGACGTTGTTGCATCATGTAGGTATAAGTCGTGCATTATTTGTGGTATCGGGTTGCACCTTTTGGGAGTGATACACCCCAGTGTGGGGCCAGCACGGGTATCTACGAGTTAGGAAGACGATCGCTTGGGGGTAGTGGGTACAACTAGTGGAGATAGGGGCAGGCGGCACCTATGAAGGCAGCTAGGGGTGCACGAAACTACCAATATCATTATTAAGTTTTGTAGGCTGGATCAACCTTAGGGTGACTAGTGTTGGTGCGGTATAGCAATTATCCTACAATGTTGGTGTAGTTTAGTAATTATCTTATAGTGGTTTAGGTATGCTTTAACGATATCGTTGTTCATCTTGTTTCCTTGTTTACTCTGCCATACTCAATGGTTCATGGTCATTTCCTGATTTTCCAGCTTATGCCTTTGCCTACTTACTTTGGTAACTATATTGTTAAAGTTATCGCACTCGCCAGACTTTATGTCTGACCCCCTTTATTTCCTCTTCTTTTCTTCCTTCCCCCCTCCCCCCAGGTGCTCAGGTTGGAACTAGCACCAGTGGAGCTTGATTTTGGACAGCTGTGCTTCTTGCTTTTAGAAGATTGCTTGGATCGCTGAAGTAAGGTTCAGCCTCTCTTTTATTTATGGATATTTTGTATTGGGGATTATGTCTTTCAATTTATGTACTTTGAGTTGGTCAAGATGGATATTATGTACTTTGACTCTGGTTTTGATGATGTAATCAAACTTATGTATTTTTAGCTGCATTGAAATAAAGTTTTAATTTTTTAAGTACTATTTATATCTGTCTTGTTGTTAAGTTTCTGTTCTATACTCACTTAAAACACTCCATAGAAGTTAATGCATTCCCTTTGTGAGTGACATTAATGGACGTGGGGTGTTACACGTGGTATCAGAGTTGAAGGTTACCAGAACAGATATGAATTTTGAAAATTTGTTATTCAAAACCATTTTTATAAAGAAGTACCTTCAAAAGTATGTTTTAAGGAAAGTATTTTCAAGACAAAAGCTTATTTTAGAAAGCATAACCCTAATGGCCACATATCTTTCCTTCGGTTCTTTTGTATTGAATCTTTCCTTTTTCGTTTCAGCATGTCTGAAGCATCTGAGATACCAGAGGGTGTTCATGTACCCGGTTGGTTTCGTCAATATCTCGAGGCTAGGGATGCCACCGCAGGTCTAGCAAATGCTCCTCCTCCTCCTCACGTCGATACTTTTGCTAAGATATGTAAGGACTTTCGGGCAATGGGTGGAAAACCTTTTCACGGGACGTAGACATTTGTTGAAGATCGAAACTGGATAAAGGTGGTGGAAGAATTATTTGGAATCTTTGAAGTGGATGATGGAAGAAAGGTCCAGTTAGCTGCCTGGCTAATGAAGGATGAGGCCTCGTTTTGGTGGGAGGTCACTAATGGAGGACGCCCAGTCGATACATGGCCAGATTTTAGGCAGAGGTTTGGGGCGAAGTTTTTCTCACGAGCTGAAGAGAATCTATACATGGAAAGGTTTCTGGCATTGAAGCAAGGGAATCTATCGGTGAAAGAGTACGTCAACAAATTCAATCAATTGGCAAGATTTGGCTTGGACTTGGTGAATACTCCAGAAAAGAAGGCTCAAATATTTGTTAAGTGGTTGAACGAGCCGCTTCATGGGTTAACTATGACCCACATCCCCATGGGGGTTACCTTTGAGAGACTAGTTGACATGGCGCTTATGCATGAAGAAGAGAAGGGCGCCAATGCTAATAAGGCACCCGAGAAGAAAGGGGATCAAAAGAAGCCGCAACCGCAACAACAGAACAAGAAAGGTGGAAAAGGAAACAATGCTAAGGGAAAGAAAAGATGCTTTAACTGTGGGACACCCGGCCATCTAAGCAAAGATTGTAGGAAGAAAAAGAGAACTGGCTGTTTCCACTGTGGTGAAGCGGGACATCTGATTAAGGACTGCCCAAGGAAAGGGCAGAGGGCAGGGTCTACCTCGGGAGGACATGTGCAGGCTCTTATGGCACTAGGTCAGGCAAGGGGACAAGTTCAGGCTCTCGTGGTCCCACCGCTGCAAGAAAGAGGTAGAGCAATTTCCGTTGAAAGTTTAGTTTTTCTGTTTGATCATCCTGTCTGTACTTTATTCGATTCTGGCGCATCACATTCATTTATCTCTACATCATTAGTTGAAACACTGCACCTAGATACTAATCTAGTTACGGATCCCTTAGTAGTCTCAAATCATATTAGTGGTTCGGCTCATCTTTCTATGATTTGTCGGGATTTGAGAGTGTTTATCTTGGGCATTGAGTTTGAATACAGCACCTTTGTTCTTGGCTTCTTGGGCTATGGGTTAATTGTAACGACCCAGAAAATCTGAACCAATTTAAAATTTTTAAATTGGCTAAAATAATGGATTTTAAATATTTAAAATAAATATTTTAAATAATAGCGATGAAAACTGAGTTGAAATCGACATTTGAAAACCAATATAATTAATTATAATTATATATAGAATTGAAAATGGCGCGGTAGTTCGATAATTCGATTTCAAACTTCAATTGAATATACCGGGTGCAAAACAATCTGGATTATAGTGAAACCAAAAACATTAGTATCTAATTGATGATATCTTTCTAACGAATCTGACCAATCGAAATTTGATAGCGGGAATCAAAAGATATGTCCAGTTGAAAATTCTGAATAGTCGCTATGGAATTCAGGCCCTTAAAAATGGACATTTTGCAAATGACCTCGGATTTCGACGAAACCACTTTTGTTAGATCCGCAGTGTCAAGTTATTGCTAGGTTTCAAATTTCATAATTTTTCGAATCAATATGTGAGCGTGGCAAAGGAAAACGCGTTTGACCAGTTTCAGTTGATTTTAATCGACTGGAAATTGGCCATTTTGCAAACGGTCTCAGAATTCGACGAAACTAGTTTTGTTAGGACCGTATCGTCAATACGAAGCTAGAAAATATTTTTCTGGAATTTTTCTAGTTAGTATGTGACCCCGGTAATTTGAAATGTACGTTTAAAATTCAATATAGTGATTTAAATGTAAATTCAACGGAAACTGATTGTAACGATCAAATCGGCTTGCGATACATATCCCATTGTGTTCGGAATGGGGGTAGAACGCTATGGACGACAGGCGGTGGGCCTCGTTTCGAGGTCGTATGTAAAAGTCAACCCTTTTGCAAATTTAAATAATAAAATAAAAAAAAAAAACTCTTCCCTCCCTCCTTATCTCCTGCTTGGCCCCCCCCCCCTCATTCGATTATAACCAGAGAAAAAAAAAGGAAAAAAAAAAAACCCTAGCAATCGATTCGACGCCACCGCCCCCCCTGACAGTCCACGACCGCCGAACCCCCCCCCCCCCCACCGCCCTCCGATCTTCTCCCCCCCCCCCCCTGAAGCGAAGCCGCCGCCCTCACCGTACCCCCCCTCCCTCGTACTTCGAACCCCCCCTGAAGCGCCGCCTTGCCGCCGACGAAGGCGAGTCGCCCCCCCCCCCTTCGCAGGTAAGCGTTTCTATGTTTTTTTTTTATTTTTAATTCTGTAAAATACTGTTTTTTGTTCTGGGATGAAAAACTGTTTTTTTTTTAAGTTTGAAAAACTGATATTTTTAATAAAATGAAAAACTGATTTTAAAAGATTTAAAAACTGTTTTGAAAAGCATTTTTAAAACTAATTTTAAAAGATTTGAAAAGCATTTTTAAAACTGAATTTTTTTAAAAAAGTTAGAACAGAAATTTTTATAAAGTTTAAAACTGAATTTTTTTTAAAAGGTTAGAACTGAATTTTTTATAAAGTTAAAAACAGAAATTTTTATAAAGTTAAAAACTGAAATTTTTAAAAGTAGTTTAAAACTGAAATTTTTTAAAAAAAAAGCATAAAACTGTTTTTTTAAGGAAGTAAAAAAAAAACAGATTTTATAAAAGAAAAAACTGATTTTGTTTTTAAAAATAAAAACTGATTTAGTTTTAAAGGTAAAAGCTTTAAATAGGAAGAAAGGTTTGAACTTTCAAGAGAAGTAAAAATCATATTTTTAAATATTGAAAGTCGAAGTAAAAATCATATTTTTAAATATAGAAAGTCAAAGTAAAAATCATATTTTTAAATATTGAAAGTCGAAGTAAAAATCATATTTTTAAATATAGAAAGTCAAAGTAAAAATCATATTTTTATAAGTTGAAAGCAAAAGTAAAAAATCGTATTTTTATAAGTTGAAAGCAAAAGTAAAAATCATATTTTTATAAGTTGAAAGCAAAAGTAAAAAATCATATTTTTATAGGTTGAAAGCAAAAGTAAAAATCATATTTTTATATATTGAACAACATCGTAAAAATTCTATTTTTACATGTGTAGAGAATACGGGCGAAAGCGACAAAAGGCGAAGATTTCTATAAAGGAAGTATCGTAAAGTTGGATAGCTATTGGTGAGATTTCTGATTTAAAAATATTATATTTGTGTGAAATGAAAGTGAATAGCTATATATAAATTGCTATATATTTACATATATATATATATATACGCCCCTCGTCCACAAACCATGGACGATATTTATTGGTTGAAATTGTTGTGAAAATTGAATGATTGTTTGGGATTGTTTGTGATTGATATTGGTTGATTGTGGTTGAAAAATACCCATTTGTGGTTGTGAAATATTTGGTTGAAACCACTTAGGATTAGTTTGTGGAAATGAAATAAATATATATACATGCCGCCTGCGTGCGAACTAGATGCATGATTCCCATTGTCAAAAACCGCGAGGTTTTAAGGTAGAGCGAGGAGCCGTACTAGGGACGGTGCCGGTTTAACTACCCTGCCGTTATGCTGCCGAAATTTTGAATAATATTTGTGTGTTTGAATTATTTTCATATGCTTAAACTATTGAAAACATTCATGTGTTGAATTGATATTCATTCGTTGTTTAGAAATTCATGTGTTGAATGGTATTCATATTTTGAAATAAATTGTTCGATAATAAAAATCGCATTTTTATCGATATCTAAAAACTATAGAAACATTCATGTGTTGAATTGATATTCATTCGTTGTTTAGAAATTCATGTGTTGAATGGTATTCATATTTTGAAATAAATTGTTCGATAATAAAAATCACATTTTTATCCATATGTAAAAACTATTGAAAACATTCATGTGTTGAATTGATATTCATTCGTTGTTTAGAAATTCATGTGTTGAATGGTATTCATATTTTGAAATAAATTGTTCGATAATAAAAATCGCATTTTTATCGATATCTAAAAACTATAGAAACATTCATGTGTTGAATTGATATTCATTCGTTGTTTAGAAATTCATGTGTTGAATGGTATTCATATTTTGAAATAAATTGTTTGATAATAAAAATCACCTTTTATAGACTATATGAACTATATAGAAAAATAGTGTTTTGAAATGAATTATTTTACAATAAAAAAATCACATTTTTATTGTATGCATAAATCGTTAAAATGTGAAGTGTTAAAAATAACCACTTGTTCAAAATAAACATATATGAGTTGAAATATTCATTAATTAGCTAATGAAATGATTTCCACCTATTTATGTAACATTAGAATGAATGGTGTTTTTAAACCAAATAGAAATCGAATATGAAGTTGAATAGAAAATGAAAAATGACATGAACTGTATATATATGTACATGCAATATTCATTGAACAGGTTATAGCAAAAGGGGCTAGAGAAGAGGAATAAAATTTTGTGCCCGACAAATAGGTACACATTTACTGATTTGTTTGGGTGATGATTTTGAGCCTGTTGGCTAGCCGCTTGGCTAGCCGCTTGGCTTCTTCTTTTTCTTTTTGAGATTAGAAGGACCGGGACGCTATTTGCGATTTCCCGACGCTCCCGGTGCAGGGGAGGTTATGGCGAAATTTTTCCAAAATTTAAGGTGTTAGAAAAATATTTGAAGTGAAAACGATATTGAAATTGTTGAATGAACTATATTTATATAAATATATAAATATAAATAAAATTAAAACGAAACGAAGCCGTGCAGTTCGTATTTTGAAACCGTGATTTCAAACGACTAGTACGGGAAATCCGACCATTGGATTTTCCCGAAACCTCAACCGTCGGGTTCGCCTTGGAATAATCTTTCCAACGGCACCAACCTTGTAAAAATCCAACGGTTGGATTGTCTGGAATGTTTAATTCAAATCTGAAGAAAAACAGCGCCAGAAACGATTATATTTATATATATATAAAAATATAATTATATTTAATCGAATAACGACGCCGCAGTTCGTATTTTGAAATCGAAACTTCAAACGATTGTACCGGGAGATCCGACCGTCGGATTTTCCCGAAACTGGAACCGTTGGATTCGTTTTGAAAAGACCTTTCTAATGATGTAAATTTTGTGAAGATCCAACGGTTAGATTTTCAGATATGTGTAAATCAAATCTGAAGAAAAACAGCGCCACGGCCGCCTTATGGCCCGAAACGTCGTTTTGAATATATTAGCTATTTTAAAATAAATAAAAATAGCGATAAATAGTTATAAAATATCGTAAGCGATATGGAATGGAAATAAACTGAATTTGCTTGATTTATATGATGTTTGATGGTTGAATGTGTTTGGTGTGAAAACTATATAAAGAACACAATTAGTGTTGTCGAATAATTTAACCATTGAAATAAATCGATTTGAAATTCTAAATATACGTGAATTATTTGAAAAGGCCGAGTTAATTCTCATTTCGAATAATCGACCGACGATTGAAATTCGAAGATGAAGACGATGGTCGAAGACCGGAGATCTTCACCTCGTTTGGATGGTAACCGAGGTCCTGATTGGGAGGCATCCCGAAATATGGATAATGAGTGGTGATCGTCCAGACGTACGTGTTGGTCGATGGGTTTGCGAGGTATTTAGTGCCTCCGGTTTCGTTCAGACCCAGAACGGACTTGTAAATGGACTGTGTGTCCGACATTGGAATTTGTTCTGTGTGATTGATAGCCATCAGTTGCACGGTATGAATTGCCTGTGTGGCATGCTAAGATGCAGTGATCAGGGCTTCTGTTGAAAAGCAAAGTCTTGTGGTGATGATCAAAGCATCGCCTGTGTGGCGTAGCTTTGTGTATAATGTAAATTCGCGAGCCTCACACCCCGGTATGAACCTAAAACGGGAGAAGGACCTCAGGGAGGGCATGCGTTTCCTTCTAGCTAGGGTGGTGTCAGTGACCTACCAGCCCTGACATTTATATACTTTTCACCTATGTGGTTGTTGTTGTTGCGAGGCGCCTCGGTTTGATCGGACGATCCGGGTCCGATGGAGTCATTCGTTGGCTCGTTTACGCCCCAAAGGGCGGGGAAACGTATTGTTCAGGCATTTTAATCCACATCGGTGGACCGGCCCTGTCGCTCCAAAGGCTTGACTGAGTACTTGCCTGAGACATGGGCTAGATTGTCTCGAATTCGGTAAGGACTATCTTTTGCCTTGGTTCATGACGGAAATCCAATTTCCAAATACGTGACGATGCGGTTTCGATTGTATATATATATGGCGACATGATATATGGTACCCATGCCGTCTATGATTGATAGTTATGATTTGAAATAGTTTTCAAAACATATAAACACTAGTCATAATACCAAAGGCTTTTGTTTTATTCGTATCAATCATATTTTGGCCATTATAAGGTAAAACTCTATCCTCCGGTTTGCGTTGCATTGTGTGATGGGAACTGAGTCTTATGATGGCTTCATTTTTATAAAAAGCATATCGATTTTTAAAAGAAAGATTTGTTTTAAAGCACTGGCAATCCAATGGAGTAAACCCGTTCCACGCGAGTGGCGTGGTCCTGTGATTGGCCAATTATATATGTGTTGAGTGGATTTCTCATACCAGTCCCATGACTGACTCGTAGTTTGTTTCACTCTCAAACTCGGGTGCCCCTTTTTCCACGCGGGCAGCCTTGTATTCAGGTTTAGCTGGTTCTTTCTGGATAGCTGGAACTGAAGATGGATTCTATCATTTATTTCTTTTTATGCTGTTCAGCTCCTATTGTACATATTTTGTTTATTTCCGCTGTAGACATTTATGTATAGCTGAACTGTATTTGTACTAAGTAAGATCCTGTATACTGTGTAACTCTGATGATTACTTTTATCCAGTATTTTTTGTTGTTCATTCTGGTGTATTTCTTTAATTCTGTTCTGCTATTATATGTTTCTGTGTTATATTCCAAAAGATAACCTTGTTTCCGTGAGAACGGGAAATCGGGTCGTCTCAACGTGGTATCAGAGCTTTGGTTAAGCTTAGTTCTGGAATATAACATATTAACGAACTCGTCAGAAATAGAACCAGTAGTGTTCTAGGACGGGTAACTCAATATAGATAGGATCAGTAATATCCTAGTATGAGTAAAGCAGAACGAAATTACACCTCGATAGACACATTTACATTTGAAGTATGTGTTTCTATATTTTAAAATATCTTTTCTGTTGACCTGACACTTGATCTGATATTTGCAGAAGAACTAGAAAATGAGTGCCAGGAACAGAAGAAGTAATACTGACCCGGATATAGAAGCTCTATTCATGAAATATAGAAATCTGGGTGGAAAACCCTTTTCGGGTGAAGAAGCAATTATGAAGACACAAGCTTGGATTCGTTCGGCTGAGAAAATCTTCGAAGCATTAAAGCTGAGGGATGACCAGAAAAGATTACTGGCCTCCTGGGCTCTCAAAGAAGAAGCTTTATTTTGGTGGGATTCAGTTATAAAGGATAATCCAGAAGGTGATATCACCTGGGATAGATTCAAAGTGATTTTCTTAGAAAGATTTACTCCTCCCGAAGCAACCGAACGACTATGTGATGAATTTTCTTATCTAATACAAGGTGACATGACCATTCCCGAATATCATAAGAAATTCAATGAACTTTCTCACTTTGCTCCTCATCTAATTCAAAATCCGAAGAGGAAAAATATGAGATTTATTCATGGGCTTCAAAGGAAATATCGGAATAAAGTATTGGGGCATGTGAAGCTTCCTTTTTCAGAAATGATTTATATGGCTTATCAATATGAAGATCTTCATAAGAAAGGAATGTTGTGCGACGAAGAAGAAGTTTGTTGTGGTGACAAAGAAGATTCGGAAACTGATATTCCTGAAGCCAGTATGATGTCTGAGGTCAGTAAGGAGCCTAGAACCAATCAGAAAAGGGCCAGATCAGGAAAACAACCGGTAACGACCGCCATATGCAACAACTGCCATAAGCAAGGGCATATGCAAGGAAATTGCAGATCCTTAAAGAAGAAAGGAAAAAGCGGATCCAAACCTACGAAGAGGCAAAAGAACACACATGGCGAAAGGAAATGCCATAAGTGTAGTCAATCAGGTCATATTGCACGGGAGTGTCAACTCTCAAAGAAATCTGAGGCAGTACAAGTAAATGAAGTGGTAGAAGTACCTGCATCCTCGTCTGTTCAGGAAAGATCTGATGTTTTAGAAGGCACGCTTAATGTCAAAAACATTCCAGTTAAAGTACTGTTTGACACAGGCGCGTCGCGAAGCTTTATTGCAAAGAGTGCAGTCAAGAAGTTGGAATTGAATTTGAAAAAGCTCAAAGAGCCCATGACTGTTCAGAATCCAGTTGGAGGTTCCATCAATCTCAGTTGGATTTGTGCAGTGCCCGTCTCTTTTTCTTGCTATAAATTCCCCATTGTCTCTATCATCATGAATTTTAATGAATTCGATCTTATTCTGGGATTGGATTGGCTAACCAAATATGAAGCTGAAGTTAAATGCGCCGAGAGAGTGGTTAAAGCAAAGGCCCAATCGGGGAATTATATAACCATACCATGTGAAGGCCCGACTTCAAATAGAAAAGATTTCTGGTCAGCTCTCGATGTTTCTCCAGCCCAAATAGAAAATATCCCTGAAATCACTGAGAATATTCCTGACCTCATCAAAGATATTCCTGTCGTCAAAAACTATGCGGATGTGTTCGAAGAAGTTGTTCGCTTACCTCCGCAGAGAGAAATAGATTTCAAGATTGCTTTGATTCCAAATGCAAGGCCGGTAGTTCACGCTATTCGAAGAATGTCCTTGAAAGAGAAGGAAGAATTAGACAATCAAACACGACAGTTAGTATGGAAGGGCCTGATCAGGCCCAGTTTCTCTGATTGGGGTGCAGCAGTGGTGTTTGTCCCAAAATCTGATGGTACTCTGCGGCTATGTGTGGATTATCGTGATCTGAACAAGCAGACAATAAAGAACAAGTATCCATTGCCGCGGATTGATGATTTGTTAGATCGATTAAATGGAGCACAAGTATTCTCACGAATGGACCTAGCTACAGGCTTCCATCAACTTCGAATTGCCGAAGAGTGTGTTCCAATGACAGCGTTCAGAGGCCCCGACTTATTCTACGAGTGGTTAGTAATGCCGTTCGGCTTATGTAACGCTCCAGCCTATTTCGTCGATCTGATGAACAGAGTTTTCAGAGGAGTATTGAATAAATTTGTTCTGGTTTTTATTGATGATATTCTAATCTTCTCTAAATCAAAGGCCGAGCATGAAAAACATTTGGAACAAGTGTTAGAAATCCTGAGAAGGAATGTATTAAAAGCCAAGTTTTCCAAATGTATATTCTGGCAAGATGAAGTGAAATTTCTGGGCCATGTCGTATCGAAAGATGGAATCGCTGTGGATCCAAGCAAAATCACAGCTATTCAGAATTGGAAACAGCCCAGTACCCCTACTGAAGTCCGCAGTTTTCTCGGATTGGCTAGCTATTATCGGAAGTTCGTTAAAGACTTTTAGAAGATATCTGGCCACTTAACGAAGCTTACAAAGAAGCATTCTAAGTTCAAATGGACTGAAGAGAGTGAGGAGGCTTTCGAAGAGCTAAAGTTGAGATTAACTACTGCTCCAGTGTTAACCATCATCGATGGCAACCAAGATTTAAAAGTATGGACTGATGCTTCTAGAGAAGACCTTGGCGCAGTGTTAATGCAAAGAGGTCAAGTAATTGCTTATGCTAGCCGCCAACTGAAGCCGCACGAGAAAAACTATGTAACTCATGATCTTGAGTTATTGGCTATCATATTCTCTTTGAAAATCTGGAGACACTATCTTCTGGGCGAGAGATTCGAACTGTTTACAGATCATCAGTCATTAAAGTATCTGTTCACTCAGAAGGAGTTGAATCTGAGACAGCAACGTTGGCTGGAGTTTCTTGCAGCATATGACTTTGAAATTATATATACTCCAGGAAAAGCCAATGTCGTGGCTGATGCATTAAGCAGAAAGAATGTAATGATCGCCAGTTTTATTATCACGACTTCATTACTAGATAAGATATCTGCTCTTCAAGAGGATGATCACTTCATTCAGAAGATCAGAGGGATAATTCAACAAGGCGAACCCTCGAGTTTTCAAATAGACAATGAAGGGATTTTAAGGCTCAAAGGTCGAATCTGTGTCCCTAACATTCCTGAACTTCGAAAGGAAGTACTGGATGAATGCCACAAGTCAAAACTCAGTATCCATCCAGGAGTAAGCAAAATGTATAATGACATCAAACGCACTTTCTGGTGGAAGTCGATGAAAAGGGACATTTCTTTATATGTCAGCCGATGCCCTACCTGCCAGCTAGTCAAAAGTGATCAACAGAAATTGGCTGGATTGTTACAACCACTAGAAGTTCCTGGCTGGAAGTGGGAGCATATTTCTATGGATTTCATTGATGGTTTGCCCAGGACCAGAAAAGGAAATGACAGTATTTGGGTGATCGTAGATCGTTTCACGAAGACCGCCCATTTCATACCTGTCAAATCAAATAGAACCGCTCAGAGTCTGGCGCAAATATACTTCAGGGAAATAGTTAGACTACATGGAGTGCCGCTCAGTATAGTCAGTGATAGAGATACAATATTCACTAGCAAATTCTGGGAAGCATTTCAAGTCGAGCTGGGAACGAAGTTAAACTTGAGCACCGCTTATCATCCTCAGACAGACGGTCAGACTGAGAGGGTGAATCGCATTTTAGAAGATCTATTGCGGGCTTGTGTTATAGATTTCGGTGGATCATGGGAAGACAATCTACATTTGGCTGAGTTCTCTTATAACAACAACTACCAGGCGAGTCTGACAATGTCGCCATTCGAAGCATTGTATGGTAGACCGTGCCGATCTCCTGCTTGTTGGGTCGAGCCTGGAAATAGACTTGTGTTGGGTCCTGATATGATTCGAGAAGCTGCCGACAAAGTCGATTTTATTACGAAGAGATTACTCGCCGCTCAAAGCCGACAAAAGAGCTATGCCGATAAAAGAAGAAGAGATATATCCTTCGAAGTTGGCGACTATGTATATCTAAAAGTATCGCCGATGAGAGGAGTTATCCGGTTCGGTAAAACAGGAAAGTTGGCACCCAAATTCATTGGTCCGTTTCCTATTCTGGAACGGATCGGAACTCTCGCTTATAGGGTCAAACTTCCTGATTGGCTGCCTGGAGTGCATGATGTATTTCATATATCTCAGCTTCGAAAGCACGTTCATGATCCAGACTTGATCGTGGAAGAAGCAGCTCAGCAGGACATTGAAATTACTCCAGAATTAGCTGTGAGGCGAGAGCCGCTAAAGATTATCGGCAAAGAAACCAAAGAGCTGAGGAACAAGAAGGTTCACTTAGTCAAGGTGCAATGGAGTGGAGATCCGCGAGATTGTACTTGGGAAACAGAGGAGAGCATTCAGAAAGCTTATCCTAGATGCCGAGTAGATATCTCTGATTGACTCTGGTGCAAGGTACATTTAACCTACTTTGCATTACCTTTTAGTTCTCTATTCTGTTGCTATTTTCTTCCCATGGATGTGCATTGTTTATTCTATACTCAGAATATTAAAAACAAATTGGTTGTTGTATTGTGGGATTGTAGAGATATCAAACCACTTTCGACTTTATTCCTTTTCGGGGACGAAAAGTTTTAAGTGGGGGAGATTGTAACGACCCAGAAAATCTGAACCAATTTAAAATTTTTAAATTGGCTAAAATAATGGATTTTAAATATTTAAAATAAATATTTTAAATAATAGCGATGAAAACTGAGTTGAAATCGACATTTGAAAACCAATATAATTAATTATAATTATATATAGAATTGAAAATGGCGCGGTAGTTCGATAATTCGATTTCAAACTTCAATTGAATATACCGGGTGCAAAACAATCTGGATTATAGTGAAACCAAAAACATTAGTATCTAATTGATGATATCTTTCTAACGAATCTGACCAATCGAAATTTGATAGCGGGAATCAAAAGATATGTCCAGTTGAAAATTCTGAATAGTCGCTATGGAATTCAGGCCCTTAAAAATGGACATTTTGCAAATGACCTCGGATTTCGACGAAACCACTTTTGTTAGATCCGCAGTGTCAAGTTATTGCTAGGTTTCAAATTTCATAATTTTTCGAATCAATATGTGAGCGTGGCAAAGGAAAACGCGTTTGACCAGTTTCAGTTGATTTTAATCGACTGGAAATTGGCCATTTTGCAAACGGTCTCAGAATTCGACGAAACTAGTTTTGTTAGGACCGTATCGTCAATACGAAGCTAGAAAATATTTTTCTGGAATTTTTCTAGTTAGTATGTGACCCCGGTAATTTGAAATGTACGTTTAAAATTCAATATAGTGATTTAAATGTAAATTCAACGGAAACTGATTGTAACGATCAAATCGGCTTGCGATACATATCCCATTGTGTTCGGAATGGGGGTAGAACGCTATGGACGACAGGCGGTGGGCCTCGTTTCGAGGTCGTATGTAAAAGTCAACCCTTTTGCAAATTTAAATAATAAAATAAAAATAAAAAACTCTTCCCTCCCTCCTTATCTCCTGCTTGCCCCCCCCCCTCATTCGATTATAACCAGAGAAAAAAAAAGGAAAAAAAAACAAAACAAAAAAACCCTAGCAATCGATTCGACGCCACCGCCCCCCCCCCCCGACAGTCCACGACCGCCGAACCCCCCCCCCCCCCCCCCGCCCTCCGATCTTCTCCCCCCCCTGAAGCGAAGCCGCCGCCCTCACCGTACCCCCCCCTCCCTCGTACTTCGAACCCCCCCTGAAGCGCCGCCGAGCCGCCGACGAAGGCGAGTCGCCCCCCCCCCCTTCGCAGGTAAGCGTTTCTATGTTTTTTTTTATTTTTAATTCTGTAAAATACTGTTTTTTTTTCTGGGATGAAAAACTGTTTTTTTTTTAAGTTTGAAAAACTGATATTTTTAATAAAATGAAAAACTGATTTTAAAAGATTTAAAAACTGTTTTGAAAAGCATTTTTAAAACTAATTTTAAAAGATTTGAAAAGCATTTTTAAAACTGAATTTTTTTAAAAAAGTTAGAACAGAAATTTTTATAAAGTTTAAAACTGAATTTTTTTTAAAAGGTTAGAACTGAATTTTTTATAAAGTTAAAAACAGAAATTTTTATAAAGTTAAAAACTGAAATTTTTAAAAGTAGTTTAAAACTGAAATTTAAAAAAAAAAGCATAAAACTGTTTTTTTTAAGGAAGTAAAAAAAAAACAGATTTTATAAAAGAAAAAAAACTGATTTTGTTTTTAAAAATAAAAACTGATTTAGTTTTAAAGGTAAAAGCTTTAAATAGGAAGAAAGGTTTGAACTTTCAAGAGAAGTAAAAATCATATTTTTAAATATTGAAAGTCGAAGTAAAAATCATATTTTTAAATATAGAAAGTCAAAGTAAAAATCATATTTTTAAATATTGAAAGTCGAAGTAAAAATCATATTTTTAAATATAGAAAGTCAAAGTAAAAATCATATTTTTATAAGTTGAAAGCAAAAGTAAAAATCATATTTTTATAAGTTGAAAGCAAAAGTAAAAATCATATTTTTATAAGTTGAAAGCAAAAGTAAAAAATCATATTTTTATAGGTTGAAAGCAAAAGTAAAAATCATATTTTTATATATTGAACAACATCGTAAAAATTCTATTTTTACATGTGTAGAGAATACGGGCGAAAGCGACAAAAGGCGAAGATTTCTATAAAGGAAGTATCGTAAAGTTGGATAGCTATTGGTGAGATTTCTGATTTAAAAATATTATATTTGTGTGAAATGAAAGTGAATAGCTATATATAAATTGCTATATATTTACATATATATATATATATATATATATATATATATATATATATATATACGCCCCTCGTCCACAAACCATGGACGATATTTATTGGTTGAAATTGTTGTGAAAATTGAATGATTGTTTGGGATTGTTTGTGATTGATATTGGTTGATTGTGGTTGAAAAATACCCATTTGTGGTTGTGAAATATTTGGTTGAAACCACTTAGGATTAGTTTGTGGAAATGAAATAAATATATATACATGCCGCCTGCGTGCGAACTAGATGCATGATTCCCATTGTCAAAAACCGCGAGGTTTTAAGGTAGAGCGAGGAGCCGTACTAGGGACGGTGCCGGTTTAACTACCCTGCCGTTATGCTGCCGAAATTTTGAATAATATTTGTGTGTTTGAATTATTTTCATATGCTTAAACTATTGAAAACATTCATGTGTTGAATTGATATTCATTCGTTGTTTAGAAATTCATGTGTTGAATGGTATTCATATTTTGAAATAAATTGTTCGATAATAAAAATCGCATTTTTATCGATATCTAAAAACTATAGAAACATTCATGTGTTGAATTGATATTCATTCGTTGTTTAGAAATTCATGTGTTGAATGGTATTCATATTTTGAAATAAATTGTTCGATAATAAAAATCACATTTTTATCCATATGTAAAAACTATTGAAAACATTCATGTGTTGAATTGATATTCATTCGTTGTTTAGAAATTCATGTGTTGAATGGTATTCATATTTTGAAATAAATTGTTCGATAATAAAAATCGCATTTTTATCGATATCTAAAAACTATAGAAACATTCATGTGTTGAATTGATATTCATTCGTTGTTTAGAAATTCATGTGTTGAATGGTATTCATATTTTGAAATAAATTGTTTGATAATAAAAATCACCTTTTATAGACTATATGAACTATATAGAAAAATAGTGTTTTGAAATGAATTATTTTACAATAAAAAAATCACATTTTTATTGTATGCATAAATCGTTAAAATGTGAAGTGTTAAAAATAACCACTTGTTCAAAATAAACATATATGAGTTGAAATATTCATTAATTAGCTAATGAAATGATTTGCACCTATTTATGTAACATTAGAATGAATGGTGTTTTTAAACCAAATAGAAATCGAATATGAAGTTGAATAGAAAATGAAAAATGACATGAACTGTATATATATGTACATGCAATATTCATTGAACAGGTTATAGCAAAAGGGGCTAGAGAAGAGGAATAAAATTTTGTGCCCGACAAATAGGTACACATTTACTGATTTGTTTGGGTGATGATTTTGAGCCTGTTGGCCAGCCGCTTGGCTAGCCGCTTGGCTTCTTCTTTTTCTTTTTGAGATTAGAAGGACCGGGACGCTATTTGCGATTTCCCGACGCTCCCGGTGCAGGGGAGGTTATGGCGAAATTTTTCCAAAATTTAAGGTGTTAGAAAAATATTTGAAGTGAAAACGATATTGAAATTGTTGAATGAACTATATTTATATAAATATATAAATATAAATAAAATTAAAACGAAACGAAGCCGTGCAGTTCGTATTTTGAAACCGTGATTTCAAACGACTAGTACGGGAAATCCGACCATTGGATTTTCCCGAAACCTCAACCGTCGGGTTCGCCTTGGAATAATCTTTCCAACGGCACCAACCTTGTAAAAATCCAACGGTTGGATTGTCTGGAATGTTTAATTCAAATCTGAAGGAAAACAGCGCCAGAAACGATTATATTTATATATATATATATAAATATAATTATATTTAATCGAATAACGACGCCGCAGTTCGTATTTTGAAATCGAAACTTCAAACGATTGTACCGGGAGATCCGACCGTCGGATTTTCCCGAAACTGGAACCGTTGGATTCGTTTTGAAAAGACCTTTCTAATGATATAAATTTTGTGAAGATCCAACGGTTAGATTTTCAGATATGTGTAAATCAAATCTAAAGAAAAACAGCGCCACGGCCGCCTTATGGCCCGAAACGTCGTTTTGAATATATTAGCTATTTTAAAATAAATAAAAATAGCGATAAATAGTTATAAAATATCGTAAGCGATATGGAATGGAAATAAACTGAATTTGCTTGATTTATGTGATGTTTGATGGTTGAATGTGTTTGGTGTGAAAACTATATAAAGAACACAATTAGTGTTGTCGAATAATTTAACCATTGAAATAAATCGATTTGAAATTCTAAATATACGTGAATTATTTGAAAAGGCCGAGTTAATTCTCATTTCGAATAATCGACCGACGATTGAAATTCGAAGATGAAGACGATGGTCGAAGACCGGAGATCTTCACCTCGTTTGGATGGTAACCGAGGTCCTGATTGGGAGGCATCCCGAAATATGGATAATGAGTGGTGATCGTCCAGACGTACGTGTTGGTCGATGGGTTTGCGAGGTATTTAGTGCCTCCGGTTTCGTTCAGACCCAGAACGGACTTGTAAATGGACTGTGTGTCCGACATTGGAATTTGTTCTGTGTGATTGATAGCCATCAGTTGCACGGTATGAATTGCCTGTGTGGCATGCTAAGATGCAGTGATCAGGGCTTCTGTTGAAAAGCAAAGTCTTGTGGTGATGATCAAAGCATCGCCTGTGTGGCGTAGCTTTGTGTATAACGTAAATTCGCGAGCCTCACACCCCGGTATGAACCTAAAACGGGAGAAGGACCTCAGGGAGGGCATGCGTTTCCTTCTAGCTAGGGTGGTGTCAGTGACCTACCAGCCCTGACATTTATATACTTTTCACCTATGTGGTTGTTGTTGTTGCGAGGCGCCTCGGTTTGATCGGACGATCCGGGTCCGATGGAGTCATTCGTTGGCTCGTTTACGCCCCAAAGGGCGGGGAAACGTATTGTTCAGGCATTTTAATCCACATCGGTGGACCGGCCCTGTCGCTCCAAAGGCTTGACTGAGTACTTGCCTGAGACATGGGCTAGATTGTCTCGAATTCGGTAAGGACTATCTTTTGCCTTGGTTCATGACGGAAATCCAATTTCCAAATACGTGACGATGCGGTTTCGATTGTATATATATATGGCGACATGATATATGGTACCCATGCCGTCTATGATTGATAGTTATGATTTGAAATAGTTTTCAAAACATATAAACACTAGTCATAATACCAAATGCTTTTGTTTTATTTGTATCAATCATATTTTGGCCATTATAAGGTAAAACTCTATCCTCCGGTTTGCGTTGCATTGCGTGATGGGAACTGAGTCTTATGATGGCTTCATTTTTATAAAAAGCATATCGATGTTTAAAAGAAAGATTTGTTTTAAAGCACTGGCAATCCAATGGAGTAAACTTGTTCCACGCGAGTGGCGTGGTCCTGTGATTGGCCAATTATATATGTGTTGAGTGGATTTCTCATACCAGTCCCATGACTGACTCGTAGTTTGTTTCACTCTCAAACTCGGGTGCCCCTTTTTCCACGCGGGCAGCCTTGTATTCAGGTTTAGCTTGTTCTTTCTGGATAGCTGGAGCTGAAGATGGATTCTATCATTTATTTCTTTTTATGTTGTTCAGCTCCTATTGTACATATTTTGTTTATTTCCGCTGTAGACATTTATGTATAGCTGAACTGTATTTGTACTAAGTAAGATCCTGTATACTGTGTAACTCTGATGATTACTTTTATCCAGTATTTTTTGTTGTTCATTCTGGTGTATTTATTTAATTCTGTTCTGCTATTATATGTTTCTGTGTTATATTCCAAAAGATAACCTTGTTTCCGTGAGAACGGGAAATCGGGTCGTCTCATTAATTCTAGGAATGGATTGGCTAACTAGATATGGGGCCATCCTAGATTGTGAAAGAAGGTTAGTTAGATTGTTGAATCGTTGTGGAAAGACCCTTGATATTTCTTGTGACCCTAGAGGTCCAGTAATGCTTAGTTACCTAGAATCCCTTGACGTATCCGATGATGATTTACATTCTGTTCCCATAGTCCGTGAATATGTTGATATTTTCGATGAGGTGAGGGGTTTGCCCCCAAAACGTGAGATAGACTTTCGAATATATCTAGTAGATAATGCAAAGCCAGTTGCATTACCAGTGCGCCGCATGGCTCCAAGAGAGAGAAGAGAACTCAATAAGCAAGTGAAGGAATTGCTTGAGAAGGGGTTCATCAGACGTAGTATATCGGAGTGGGGTGCTCCAGTAGTATTTGCCACGAAGGCAGATGGGTCCCTTAGACTTTGTGTGGACTATAGAGAACTTAATAAGCTTACTAAGAAGAACAGACACCCACTGCCGAGGATTGACGATCTCTTCGATCAGTTAGTTGGCACCTCAGTGTTTTCACAGTTGGACTTAGCCACTGGTTTCCATCAGTTGAGAGTGGCTGAAGATAGCATAGATAATACTGCCTTTAGGACTCCAGACGGTTTCTTCGAGTGGCTGGTGATGCCCTTCGGTTTGACAAACGCCCCCGCATACGTTGTTGACTTGATGAGTAGGGTGTTTAGGGAGTACCTTAATAAATTCGTGGTAGTCTTTGTGGACGACATCCTGATCTTTTCTAAGAACGAGGAAGAGCATGCCCTACATCTTAGGGAAGTGTTCGAGACTTTTCGAGTGCATAGCCTTAAAGCTAAATTTTCTAAATGTCACTTTTGGAGGAAGGAAGTGCGATTCTTAGGGCATGTAGTTTCCAAAGAGGGGATAGTCGTGGATCCCACAAAGGTAGTGGCCATCCAAGATTGGAAGGTCCCTAAAAATGCTACCGAGGTGAGGAGTTTCTTAGGGTTGGTTGGATACAATAGGAAGTTTATCAAAGACTTCGCAAAAATATCAGCTCCATTAACACGCTTGACGAAGAAGAACTTAGTTATCACATGGGACATAGATTGTGATGATGCGTTCCAATGTCTAAAGAGAGCTTTGACCACAACCCCTGTCTTAGTGTTGCCAGATGGGGGTAAGTCATTTACCGTTTATACCGATGCTTGTGAGATAGGACTAGGCGCAGTCTTAATGCAAAAGGGAAGGGTAATAGCCTATGGTGGAAGGCAGTCGAGAGTGCATGAGAGAAATTACCCTACACATGACCTAGAGTTGGCCGCTATTGTTTTCACACTTAAGTCTTGGCGCCATTATCTTCTTGGCGAGAAATTCGAATTATTCACTGACCACAAATCGTTAAAATACTTATTCTCTCAGAAGGACTTGAACTTAAGGCAGCAAAGGTGGATGGAATTCTTAGCATCCTACGACTTTGAGATAGCATATACCCCTGGCAAGGGTAACGTGGTGGCAGACGCCTTAAGTAGGAAGAGGTTATCCTTGAGTCCGTTGTTTGTTGAGCGGCGAAGCTTAGATTTCATCTCAACGTTTGACTTTAAACCTTCCGTTTACTTTGTACCCGGTTTGCTAGCATCCTTAGAGGTCAGACCTACGCTTTTGGGACGGATTGGTGAGACACAGCGAGATGACCCACAATTGGTTGAGTTAGTAGAGAAGATCAAAGGAGGGGAGTCATCGAGCCATCTCCGTAGGTATACCGTAGATGATAAGGGTCGGTTACATAGGGACGGTAGACTTTGTGCACCAAAAGATGAGGACCTAAGGAAGACTATTCTTGATGATGCACATCGTTCGAAGATGACCATCCATCCCGGTGGGGACAAGATGTACATGGACATGAGACGAGTTTACATTTGGGCAGGCATGAAAAAGGACGTGGCCGAGTTTGCCGCTAGATGCTTGGTGTGCCAACAAGTAAAAGCAGAGCAAGAGAAGCCCGGTGGATTGCTTCACCCATTGGAGGTCCCACAATGGAAGTGGGAAAGCGTCTCGATGGATTTTGTTGACGGGTTACCGAGATCAAGGAAGGGTAATACGGGGATTTGGGTCGTGGTAGACAGACTTACCAATAGCGCCCATTTCATTCCCGTGAAGAGTAAGAGGACTGCTCCATGGTTAGCCTCCGTATACATATGAGAGATAGTTCTTTGCACAGTGTTCCTTCTAGCATAGTGAGCGACCGCGATCCTATCTTTACTAGCGAATTTTGGAAGAGCTTGCAAGAGGCGGTAGGGACTCAGTTATGTTTGAGCACCGCATATCATCCTCAGACGGACGACCAGACCGAGAGGGTGAATCGTATTCTAGAAGACCTATTGAGGTTATGTGTCTTAGACTTCGAAGGTACATGGGAGGAACATCTTCCGTTGGTGGAGTTCGCATATAATAACAGCTTTCAGTCTAGCATTGGCATGGCACCGTTCGAGGCTCTTTATGGACGGCCGTGTCGTTCGCCTACATGTTGGTGGGAGTCTACAGATAAGATCTTACTTGGGCCCGATATGATTAGAGAGACTTCAGAAAAGATGGATTTGATTCGAAGGAGGATGAAGACGGCGCAAGATAGGCAGAAATCTTATGCGGACAAGAGAAGGTCAGATCTTGAGTTTGATATTGGGGACATGATCTTTGTCAAGGTGTCTCCATTACGGAACGTCATTCGCTTTGGGTCCATTGGGAAGTTAGCACCAAGGTTTGTAGGGCCATTTCCTATTAAGGAGAGGAATGGGCGGATGGCGTATAGAGTGGAGTTGCCCGGGAGACTTAGTGGCGTTCACGATGTATTCCATGTATCACATTTGAGGAAATGCTTGCACGAGACCATGGAAGTGGTAGAGTCGAGCTTGCTTAGAGAGGTGGAGATAGAGTGTGATGCGATGATTCGACGAGCTCCTAAGTGCATTCTTGGGTCGGAGATTAAGAAGTTGAGGAATCTAGAGGTCAAGCTAGTCAAAGTGCAATGGGGAGATGATGAGAGCAACGCTACTTGGGAGACGGAAGAGAAGATGCGTTCATTATACCCTTTTCTTTTCGAGGGTATATATTTTAATTTCTCCTTTATCGCTTACCTTGTACTTATCTTATCTTCAGTATGTCCTCTCGCTATTATCTTTGACCTTTAGATTGGGTAGTCCTATGGTTGAAACATGTGTTTGAGACATGTTATGTATGATGGATGCATGTGGATGCAAGTGTTTGCTAGTGGTTTCTCATGGATGCATATACACGCACTTTAGGCACTAGATCGGCTCAGTCACTTCATATTGCATATAAATGTGTGTACATATGTAAGGAATGGATGTATAATGGTTGTACCATCATATGGATGTTGCATTTTGGTGAATGGTTGTGCACACATGTAGAAATAATATGTATTGATAGGTTTCTTTCGCATACATAATGGACGCATGGCACTATCATGGTTTGCATTAAGGAGGTCAACTGGATCAGAAGACCGCCTGATTTCGCATTAGATAATGAACATATACACACACTTCTTGCATACGTTCATACAACATTATGAAATTTTAAGGACAATGGATGCTTGTGTTTGATGGTTGAGTAGATGGTTGTTTGGACGGTAGGATATGCATTCTCCTTAACTTGGAGATTTCGGGGGTGAAATCCTTTAAGGAGGGGAGAATGTAACACCCCGTATTTCTGTTAACACTAATGTTCACAAATTAAAGAATAACTAATCTCAGACCGGAGAATTAAGGGAAACGGGTTGCTCCATTGTGTTCGTCTCAGAATTCTAGTTGAGATAGAGTCTGAGTTTGCCTGAATTGGACTTCGTATGAAGAAGTTATGGCCATCGGAAGTTTTAGAAAATTCAAAACAAATTTCAGAAAATTCAAATTTCGGAGTCAGACAAGCTAGGCGGGAAAATTCCCGCCAGGGCCAGGTCGACCTGGGAGTCGACCTACCCTGACCAGGTTGACCATAGGGTCGACCTGGGGGTCGACCTGCCCCCCCCCCTCCCCGGGAAGATTTGTTTTATGACCTGTTGATGACTAGATGCTGACTCATTAGGGTTTCTGATATGCTCTGATTGGCTGGGATTAATTATGGGATGATCGGACGGCTTAAACTAATCCTAAACTCTATAAAAACACCTATAGACTCAAAACCTAAAATCAAAATCAAAATTAGATTCATGGCCTCCATGCCACCACCTAGCAACTCAGCATAGCCGCCACCAATTAGAGAGGAAGAAAGCTAATCTAATTCAGTTCTTTTCAACTTTAACAACGAATCTTCTTCAAGGGAAAGCTATTACAACTTCAGAACTCAGAATTCAGAACTCAAGACCTTCTTTGAGTTGTCAGTTCGATAATTTTAATAAAATAATTAGCAAATTAATTGGATTGAGTTATAATGTGGACTATTTCGATATGATGTGAATTATTAACCGCATGTTATTATTCATGTAGTAAAATTGTGATGTTTATGTTGTAAATTCTATGATGCTATCTTGTAAAGTTGTGATCATCTATGTTGTAATTTTATGATTGCCTTATGTATAATCAAATCACCATGTTGTTCATATGTTAGTTTGGGTAAGTTGATTCATATGATAAATCATAAGTATGTATGCAAGTTTAGATTTATATTAAGACATGAATCATATGCAAGTTGGGGAAAATTATATATAACCTTATATGCTTCATGACATCTATTTTAGATCAAAAGTTAGGCTATGACATGTATGAGTTATATGCCAAATTCTACATGCTAGTTTACATGTTTAAATGTAAGTTTACACCATTGTTATGTTGCATAAATCACATATGCAAGTTTATATGAAAATATGAGTTTGGAATATGAATCATGTTATGCAAGTTTGTGGTTATTGCCTATGCAAGTTTACACCTTTAGATGTAGATCTATGACATACATAATTTATGCAAGTTTGTGACCAGTATCTCAACAAGTTCACACCTTTAGATTTGGGTTTATGACATATGTAATTTTATGCAAGTTGTAACTTTGGCCTATGCAAGTTTTAGATGTAGAACATCATTCACACATGCAAGTTCACCCCTTATGTTTAGATCTTGTTTTAATTATATGTATGTTGTGATGTTTTCTCTTTATTCCATGAGTTAGACTATTCGAGTCTAACGTATATTTTACGTTAAACGAACGAACGTACAACGTGGGGTAAAGGGGATAATACTAAAAGATAAAATTGGCATAGATGCCTTAAAAGGCATAAAATAAATTGTGATGGAAATTGGTATGATTTTACATACCATAAATAGATGGACATAATTGAGTCAATTATGGCCATAGTTAAATTTGGAATTAATTGATAATTTGAATAGGGAAAGTAATTCAAATTGGGGAATGATTAATTAGGAGTAATTAATCGTCTAAGACACGAGGTTAGGCTCTTTTGTGGTGTAAGACTGCCCGGACCCGCCCGGCAAATCCAGCTGCCACAAATGCCAGTCTAATG
The DNA here is from genome assembly GCA_030737875.1 of Allium sativum. Taxonomy (NCBI): domain Eukaryota; kingdom Viridiplantae; phylum Streptophyta; class Magnoliopsida; order Asparagales; family Amaryllidaceae; genus Allium; species Allium sativum. The sequence continues at coordinate 65,742,411 of CM060911.1, read as the reverse complement.
TGGGAGGTCTTAGGCATAAACTAAATACGTAACAATTCTAAAGACACGAGGTTAGGCTCGTTTGTGGTGTAAGACTGCCCGGACCCGCCCGGCAAATCAAGCTGCCACAAATGCCAGTCTAATGTGAGAGGTCTTTATGAGGTTACGATCTTAATGAATTAAGAAACACTTAACCAGATAAACATGTTGTGGGACATGAGGGGGTTAAGTGGGTGCCTTGGGTGGCATGTGGAATCTAGTGGGTGCCTTGGGTGGCATTTGAAATACGATTAGAAATACTTAACCAAAATTGAAACATGTAAGTGAACATGAATAATAAGTGGGTTAAGTGGGATGCACTAGAGGGGACCAAGCTTAGGTGGATATCTTGTGTAAAGTAATGGGGGCCCGTTTCAACCAGTAACCCATACGTATATTTGTGGGCTCGACCCAAGTCGAGGACGGGACACGCATACTGGGCTTGACTGTAAGAGGCCAAAACGGGTTAGCGGTGGAAACGCAAGTCCAACGGGTTCATATGCGTGTGTGGACCAGGGCTGGTAGGTAAGACGTTGTTGCATCGTGTTGGTATAAGCCGTGCATTATTTGTGGTATTGGGTTGCCACTTTGGGGAGTGATACACCCCACTGTGGGGCCAGCATGGGTATCTATGAGTTAGGGAGCCGATCGCTTGGGGTAAGTGGGTACACCTAGTGGAGATAGGGGCAGGCGACACCTATGAAGGCAGCTAGGGGTGCACGAAACTACCAATATCATTATTAAGTTCTGTAGGCGGGATCAACCTTAGGGTGACTAGTGGTGGTGCGGTATAGCAATTATCCCACAGTATTGGTGTAGTTTAGTAATTATCTTATAGTGGTTTAGGTGCGCTTTAACGATATCGTTGTTCATCTTGTTTCCTTGTTTACTCTGCCATACTCAATGGTTCATGGTCATTTCCTGATTTTTCAGCTTATGCCTTAGCCTAGTTACTTTGGTAATTATGTTGTTAAAGTTATCGCACTCGCCAGACTTTATGTCTGACCCCCTTTGTTTCCTCCGCTTTTCTTCCTTCCCCCATAGGTGCTCAGGTTGGAACTAGCACCAGTGGAGCTTGATTTTGGACAGCTGTGCTTCTTTCTTTTAGAAGATTGCTTGGATCGCTGAAGTAAAGTTCAGCCTCTCTTTTATTTATGACTATTTTGTATTGGGGATTATGTCTTTCAATTTATGTACTTTGAGTTGGTCAAGATGGATATTATGTACTTTGACTCTGGTTTTGATGATGTAATCAAACTTATGTATTTTCCGCTACATTGAAATAAAGTTTTAATTTTTCAAGTACTGTTCATATCTGTCTTGTTGTTAAGTTTCTGTTCTATACTCACTTAAATCGCTCCATAGAAGTTAATGCATTCCCTTTGTGAGTGACATCAATGGATGTGGGGTGTTACACGCTGTTCCTAAGATATATTTTCCCTTTTCATTCTGATCTATGGAACGAGTGCCTTTTCCCCTTCTAGATCTTTGCCCGGGCACATAATCATAATTTGGAAATGAGATATGTAGGTCTTCTTTCGAGGGAGATCCCCCCTTGATGGGATCATTTACCCATTGTGGGGTTGTGTTACTAGAATAATTACGCACATCATTGTGATACACAGTTTTCTAAGTAGAATTTTCTCGTTCAGCAAAAAATTCTATCTCGCTTGCATGACTCGTTTGAGTGAATGGAGGTTAGTGGCACTTGGTGCGGCTTTTACGGTATTGGCTTGAATAACGAGCGTCGACTCAATCTTCTTTTATCAGTACGTTGTTTGCAATAGTTATTTTACTCATTAGCCCTGTCATTGCTTCTTCCAGTTCTCTATTGGTTACGGTCGCCTCAACTTTTAATGGTTCCTTTACTTCGGGATGGACGGTAGGCGATGTGGTAATGTTGAAGACGCCGTTGATTTCGTCAATCACTTCCTTTGGCGTGGTCATGATTTCAAGCACAGTTTTTCTCATAGAATCTTCGTTGGACTTCAATTTGGAAAAGAAGCAAATACGGCCCCACGGTGAGCGCCAAAATGTTTATACCAAAAAATGGCTTAAACACAAAAGGTACTAAAATTGTACTTTACCAAAATGGTAGGGAAATAAATGGAGCCGTACTTAACAATAACTGAAAAATGAAAATGCGAGGAAGATAAAATAGAGACAAGGTTTAGAGTGGTTCAGCCTTATATTAGGCCTACATCCACTATGAAGCTAGTTTGCATTCTTATAACGGGGATTACAAAATACATAAACTCTCTTTTTTCATACATCTCTATACCCACTTAATATACTCTCATTCATACATTTCAATCCTGGGATTTTATGAAAGAATGGTTGAGTTTGAGGAGGAGAAGGATGGGTGAATGATTGAGAAGGAAGATGTCTTTGTTTCCCCCTAATTACAAGGTTATACTTGACGCCATGGCCAAATGGATGATGGAACTTTGAGTGGAGAAGACGATCATTACTTTCAAGTGTTTGAGGAGTCACTTGGATAGAATTTAGCATCATTTGTGGCTAGAAAAATTAGATCCCTTTTACGTTGGCAGCCATGGCGTATTTATAGGTGAGCTCCCTTGAGCAAGTGATCTGAAATCTATATATGCAGGCTACGGATCGTTCATCCCATTAATTACAAATGTGCCGTCTCCTAGCTGTAGCCAGCTGTCCGTAGCTGTTTCGAGTTGTCATGTGCGAGCGACTCTATAGGAGCAAGCGTTTTGGGTAGACGGGCGGACGATCATGATTTTCTGATGCGGCTATGCCTGATCATGACTCACGTCTAGTTTGGTTGAAGATATGGGCACATTACACATTGTAGGTGCTTTTTTTGTAGCTCTAACCCAGGCTCGGTCTTTTGACGATAAACACATGCCCTGACCCCGACCTAGTTCGGGGTTCTCCGTTTGATACCAAGATAGGTCACTGATTGATACGGGTCCCACACACCGAACGATACAAGCTCCCCTAGGCTTGCATCCCCACTTCTTGAATTTCCTCAGGTTATGTCTACTAGCTTAACAAGATTACATAACCCCAACAGGTTAAGTTTGTTGGGGTTATATGTATAACCCGTCCCTACATATTTAACAAGATTAACTTAACCCTCCTACTGATTCAAGCAAGTTTACTTAACCCCTACTCAAGTTGACAGGTTCATGTAATCCTAATGGATTCAAACATGTTAAGTATTACAAATTTATCACCATTCATTCATTTATGGTTATTAATGCGCTAGACCCCTCACATTAAGTCTACCACTTGTGGATGCTGGATATGTCGGTTGGGTCCAGGCAGACTTCTTCCACAAGTTGGACTAAACCTCGTGTCTTAGCACCGTTACGTGTCTATGCACTTAGACCCCTCACATTAGATTTGCCACTTATGGATGCTGGATATGCCAGGCGATTCCGGGCAGGCTTCTACAATAAGTGTAATCTAACCTCGTGTCTAAGCGCGGCTGGAGTTTCTAATTACTGTAAATCTCGGCATGTTTATTGTTAACCAATTTTGTGTTTATTTTACCCTAAATCCCCATTTGATCCACAGTACAAGTTATGCCCAAGTTAAGGTTTAGGTTAAGATATGCATTATGCCCCCAAATCCCAAGTTTTGGCTCAAGGTACAAACTATGCCACAAAATTCCCAATAAAGTTATCAATATGAATTATGCCCCAAAATTAATCATTCCCAATCGTTTCCATTTTCGTGCGTTCATGCATTTCAGCGATAGGCTTAAACTCAAAGGTAACATGGCTATAAAACAAAAAGGAAAAGAGGGAGAGAAGAGAACAAGAATGGGCATAATAAATAAAACTGGCATATGATGATAGAATTGGTCATACTAACAGAATAGGCATACAGTGACATGATTAGGCAAACTAACGAAATAGGCATACGGTAACATGATAAGGCAAACTTACAAGATAAGGATATCATGAATAGGCATACAGAGAATTAAGCAATGAATTAGGTATACAAATAATGGCAAATCTGCTATGAATTTGGCTTACTAATTGGCATAGTCTTAGATCCAAACTTATAAACATGTCAAGATTACATTTAAGGTGTTTAAATCTAAAAGATACATAAACTCACTACGATTGGATCTAAAGAACAGAGAATTGATGTAGATGTTGTAGCACAGATCTCTGAATACATATAACTTGTTGTTGAAGAAGAATAGGCTAGATCAAACTGAGTTGGGGAAACACCTTGTTGTCGCCATTGATTTAGATGAATAAAACAATGGGATTAAGGTCCTTTATATACCCATCACCCAACGAACCAGGATACACAGTAGGCCCAGATTCGTCCGGGCGGGGGGGGGGGGGGGGGTCGACAACCCTGTTGTGGTGTTGACCCATGGGTCGACAACCATAGGGCATGGGGTCCCCCCCCCCAATGGACCGAATTCCTGTGCCTTCCCGTCTCTGTTTTTGGATTATTTTGAATTCTGGACAATGTTTGTTTACATGTATTTCTCTTGCACGTATACAAACTTCTAGGTTTAATAACTTTCTCATATGATGTCCGTTTTACGCAAACTTGGAGTCAATCTTGACCAGAATTCTGAGATGAACATAATGGCGCAGTCTGTATTACTTAATTTCCAATATTTAATAAAGTATTCTTTAGTTTATTGTTATAGTATTCTTGAAAATTATGGGGTGTTACAATCGTGGAAACATTTCCTCGGATGGGAAACATGAAATACGTCGTGTACGCCCACCAGTCTATCTGGTAGCTTAATCTTATAAGCTATATGTCCATTTCTCTCTATTATAGGGAATGACTCTACAAATCTTGGCACTAGCTTCCCTACTGAGCTAAAGCGAACTACATTCCTTGGTGGTGACACTTGAATGAGGACCATGTCTCCCACTTCAAATTCCAAGTCGGTCCTCCTCTTATTAGCATAAGATCTTTATCTGTCATGAGCGGACTTCATTTTTCAACGGATAAGATCGATCTTCTCTGAAGTATCTCGAACCATGTCTGGCTCGAGCAAAAGTCTGTTGGTAGACTCCTACCAACAAGTCGGTGATCTACATAGTCGTCCATATAGTACTTCGAACGGTGCCATGCCAATGCTAGATTGGTAACTGTTGTTGAAGGCAAACTCCACGAAAGAAAGGTGCTCTTCCCACATCCCTTCAAAGTCTAGGATACACAGTATTAGAAGATCCTCTAGAACTCTATTTACTCTCTCAGTCTGTGCATCTGTCTAAAGGAGGTATGCTATGATTAAATGTAGTTGTGTACCTAACACCTCTTGCAAGCTCTTCCAAAACTCGCTAGTAAAGACGGGGTCGCGGTCGCTCACTATACTGGAAGGTACCCCATGCAAACGAACTATCTCTCAGAGATAAACCGATGCCAACCAAGATGTCGTCATCTTGCTCTTTATGAGAATAAAATGATCTCTCTTCATATGCCTATCCACTATCTCCCAAATGCTTGTATTACGCTTTGTTGATATGAGAAATCCATCGACGAAGACCATAGAGACGCTCTCCCATTTCCCACTACAACAAAGATACCTTTTTATGACGTTTAAAAACCGTCATAAAAACTTTCTATGACGATTCTATAAACGTCGTATATCAACATGTTATTAAATGTTGTGTACATATTATGATGTGTAATTGTTGCAATAAAAAACGTACTTCTGTTGCAATGTAAAACAGGGTCGTATTGATGCAACTGCTTTTTCATAGCGTTTTAAAATGTGCTGTTGAACTTTTATGATATCATTTGGTTGCTACAATATGTTAGCATGCCATATTATTATGGCATCTAAACATGCTATGGAATCATCACAAGAAGCTTTTATGATGCAATGATAGGCTATAGAAAATTCATTACTACCTACTACAACATCGTTTTGTTGCTATAAAAATTGTTTACTTCTTGTCAAATATTTTCTATAGCTCTAGCACGATGTTACAGTATAATAAAGCTAATAAAAATGTTTCTATTACAAATTTTTTTTGCCATAACATTCAAAACTTATAATTTTCAATTCTACTAGTATATTATAACAATTTAAGAAACCACATTTATCACATTAATGTATGTAGACAAATGGAGTCTAAACCAAATCACAAAATATATACATCCATAATATTTCATACATGAAGAATTAAGCATAAATATTTGTGATAAAAATTAACAATATATACGACTTCAACCTTTATCAGCTCTTCTCCACATTAATACCTAGACTACCTTATCATAACCAAAACAAACTCCTGACTTCAATCACCTTTACCTGAATAATTCAAGAAGCATGTGCAAATATACCTCACATCTCATTCCAGACATCTATATCTTCTGCAAACCATAATATTTCATACTCTCAAGAAAATGACACCTTCACCCCACACTTGCAATTTACTTCTCCATCGCACTTCACCCAAAACTCCAAAAAACTTTTCTACTATTACAACGTCGAGATCCAGAACTTCCTCCACCAACTCTCAGCAAATTCTCCACTAACATGCATTCTAGCAAACCTGATATTTGTCATAGTTGAATGGATAACCAATTGCATTCAAGTGGTCTTTATTTAATATTATTAAGTCTCTGAGTAATACCATTCACACATAAACAAAAAAAGTAGTAAAAAGAGTTCAAAATTAACATGTATATTGTCCATAGTTGTCCAATAAACAAAACTTCTTTTAGTCTTAAACTTGTGTTGCCCTTGCCACTTACAATTTCCAAAGCAACTACTCCAAAACACCCCACGTTCGGTAATGTCACTCATAAGAGAATGCATTAAGTTCCATGAAGCACAACAAACAATCATTACAGAGAACATACAAAACATATAAAATAAGCACTAGAAAATTTTAAACTTTATTATATAAGAAATAGAGCATAATCTCGTAAATACGTCAAAAATAGTTACAACTAGCAAACTGTCTCAAATATGTTTTTCAAGTCTTCTCAAAAAATAAAATACCAAAGTGCATAAAATCATATCCCATGCCATAAGCCAAACTAAAGTAGAGAGCAAGTCAAAATGATACATCTCAAGAAGTCCAAGTCAAGTCCAAGTTGAAGAGTAATCCTAGCTGCTACTGAGTGTTGCCACTCTGAGGACTTGAGGTGGGGAAAGAAGAAAGATGCAAAAGAAAAAGAGTCAAACATAAAGTCAGGAAAAATCCAGTGACTTACAAATATTCATAAAATAGGAATGCTAAGACAGGTAAATATGACTGCATAAGAAAGGTACATTGTCATATAGATAAACAAAACAAAATATCAGGATGGACATAAAAAAAGGAATAACTTATGATCGGATTTTGCTTCACATTTATATCCTGAAAACAGGTAATGTATGAACATATATGTCTGCATCAATACTAGTATAATAAGTTCAAATGATTTCCTAACAACAGGATTAACAGCGGGATCAATAGCAGAAATAATCAACAGGCTTAAACAGCAGGATTAGTTGTACTCTAGTTACATAACAAGATTAGGTTTTGACCTAGTTACATAACAACATGATTTGGTGTTATAGCATCTTATCTTTCCTAGTCTGATCCATGCACTGTCATGACTTCGGCGGAATGTGTTCGTAACCACCCCCACGTGAACCTCTTACTATCATGTTCAGTAAAGCATGCCATGTCCCCTACCTAATGTGGGATCCCCTGATAAGATACATACAGGGATACTGACTGTTATGGGTTCTAAACAACCGATTGACACAAGCCAAACCCCCTAAGGCTTGTGCCCCCAAGTAATTAGGATTTTAGAGTCCCCAAAACCCGATACAATAGCAGACGTGGAACCTCCTTTCTTATTAATATTTGTGTTTAACCTAGCGGGCTCAGGTTTACTAATAAGCATGGTTGTAATATCATTATATGTATACAACCATATTGTTAACATGTCGTTTACTTAATGCCCGTTTAAGCCAAAGTTAACATGTCTATTCCATATGCATTTTATTTATCAACTACATTCCCAAGTTATAGGTTTATGCATAATGTCCGTCTACAACAAGTATCAACAACAAGTCTAAAGATGTATATTTATCCTTTTTCCTAAGTTATAATCAACTTAGCCCAAGTAACTAACATGCCTAAATTGCTCCTTCATATTATTCATTATTGCCCTAAATGTACGCCCATTTTAATCGGGTAAAGCCTAAGCTTCCAAAGACTTAGGCTTAGCGCAAAATAAAATGGAAAGCAGAGGGAGAGTAATAGAATCAAAGAACACATGTACGGGAAAGACTAGAAATAAATATAGAAAACGGGAAAAGGAAGATAAATACATATAACTTGTAATCTTTCCGACATTACAGGCATATGTATAACTTGTTCAATTAACAACATCACAGGCATATGTATAACAGGTTTATAACAACAACACATGCTTATGTATAACAGGTTAATAACAACATCACATGCATATGTATAACAGGTTTATAACGACATAGTTGAAAATAGTGAAACATGTATATTTATTTTACTGTAAATCCTAACCAGTTTTCTTTAACTGTCAAGTTCAAGGCCTAAAAAATCAGATTTGTAAATAACTGTAACTCATAGTGAGCCTTGATGAAGATAAATATGTATATAACACTAGGCCGTAGAAAGTCCAAATCCAAGTTGTATGTATGCAAGTCTTGATGTTGTCTTTGCTCAATCCAATCTCTAGCAAAATTTCCCCATTATACGCATATAATTTTAAGAATAATTTATCGAGGCAGAAGAAGATATGAAGTGAATTTGTATGAATTGTGAACGAGGGAATCAATATATTTATTGAGTTTACATAGCCAACATCAACTCTTAGATCTAGGTTTTAAATCTGAATCGTACATGTCATGCAGAGTCAGCATGAACATAGACACAAAACATGCCAGTTTCAGCAGAAGGAATCCAGATGGATTAGGGGTGGGTCGACCCACCTACCACCTGGGTCGACTTATGGGTCGACCCAGCCATCCTTGGGTCGACCCAGGATGGAGTGGGTCATCCCCCAACAAGATAATTTCCAGCTTCTATTTCTCGCTTATGTCGTTTGTAATTCTGGAATTTTTTGTCTAATATATATATACACACACACACACACACACATAAATAAGCCTTTTATATGTATACAAACTTCAAAAACCTATAAGTTCTTCATTCGTTGTCCGTTTTACGAAAAATTGGGGTCTATCTGAACCAGAATTCTGAGACGAATGCAATGGTAATGCCTGTTTCAATTAGTTCTGAATATTTATTATAGTTATAGGGTATTAAAGTTTGGGATGTTACATAAAACCTATTAGTATTACCCAATAAATCAGAGAAGTCAATAATAATGGCATTTTGAATAATAAAGGCATTTTTATTAAAGGCATTCTGAATAATAAAATTATTCAATTTAATAATAAACTAATTATTATTATCGTATATATATATATCCTAATGGGATTATATGTAACTTCCAATTCAATATTTAATAATTCTAAGTTAAACGACATCCATATTATATATAAAACCCTATTTATATATTTAATAAATTGATCAAATATTAATTTATCCCATAGCGACTATCTGGAAATTTGATTTGGGTATAACTTACAATCTACGCTATGAAATCTCGATTTTCACACTCGTTAGAAAGATATAGTTAAGTAGATCATAATATTTCTTATTTCAACAAATTCAGACTTATATTGAGTTCTGTACAATCATTTAAATTTTCAAAACATAATATTATGAACTACCATGACGTTACGAGCTCATTTTAATTAAATTCTGAATTTATACACTTAAACCTTAAATTAAAAAAATCTCGTCTTTAATTCTTAAAACAAATCGTTTTAAATATTTTCTGATATTTAATATTCATTAAATATTTCTTCCTAAAATTCGGGTTGTTACAACTATGTTTCTCAAATTAACACATTCTACTTAACGTTAATTAACATGAATTACAAATTACTATGTTTAATATACTCTCCTTAATGTCAACATCTTTCTTAAATTAACATAAACATATATATATATATATATATATATATAGATTAATGTTAATTACATGTTTTCCAATCAACGCCATATTAAAATATCTGCAAATTAATGCCAAATAAATGTTCACCATATCAATGCCATATTAATATGTCAACAAATTAATGTCAAATTAATGTTCACCAAATCAATACCATACTGATATGTTTAAAAATTAATGTCAAATACATGTTTACAAATGACATGTTTACTTAGTATAAAACTAAGTTTAATCTATTCATGTTTACATATTCTTCCTTTATAATAACCCCAATTTACAATACTAATTGTAATATCCCCAATTTCCTTTTTTAACATTATTTCATATTATTCCAAAATCTATGCGATCAAATGGTAAAGGCATAATAAGATTATAAATAAAACAAATGACAAAAATGAGGATAAGGAAGAAAGATGTACATATATAAAAAAAATAACTGAAAATGAACATGTAATTGACGGTTTTAAAAATAAAAATAACATATAAGAATAAACTTATAAACGTTGTTACTTTTCAAATCCAATGTATATTTACTGTCGAAGTTCTTTTTATTTAGATTACTGCAACAACTATTGTATCTATTTAACTTTAACTTAGAAGAAATCAGAAAATCACAGTGATACTCACATAATACCGTTGTAGATTCTAAAAAAGCCTTTGAAATGGTTGTTGTTGAAAAACTAGAATTATCCCTTTAATCTAAGTTCTGGCAGCACCTCGACATATTCTTAATTTTATTTAGAACAGAACTTAGAGGGGGAAGAATATGAAGAATGTTTGTGTATAAGAAATGGTAAGGCTACTAGCCTATTTATAGTTATGTTAGGATAATCTAAACCATAGGGTATTAGGTTATAAAAATCAAACCGTTAAATACACATCATGTTGAGTTAGCAAATAATATAGTACAAAAATAATTCAGGCACATGAATACTGCCTGCTCTAAGGTGGGTCGACCTACCTTAGACATTGGTCGACAGTTGCGTTGACCCACCTTATACATTGGTCGACCCATATGTCGATCTATCTTAGACATGGTCGACCCAGGTGTCGACCCAGCTAAGGGTTGGGTCGCCCATATACCGTTCTTTTGTTTTCTATTTATAAACTAAATTATTTAATACAGTCCAAGCTTCTTTCGATCATAACTTGTTCAATTCTTGTCTGATTTACACAAACTAAAAGTTTATCTGAATCAAAATTTTGTAACGGACGCAATGGTAAAGTTTGTTTTACTCAGTTCTCAACATTTTTCTAACTAATTTTATTTTTATACTTTTATTCCACAATTAATTTATCGAATAATTAATTATTGTTTGTTAAAAATTTAGGTTATGACATGGACCAAGTTATAAACCTGATATCTAATGGTCCTAGGCTTCCTAATTCTGTTGTAAATATGCCTCAGTTCTTACACTAATTCTCTTTACTCCATTCTCCATTCTCTGCCTCCACAATGCAAAACTTCTTCCTTTAAAAATAATGGAGTCTGAAATTAAGATTTGGATTTTTACAAACAAAAATTAGAGGAATTTATACAAAAATTAGAGGAATTTACAAACAATAATTTGGGGATTATTTTGACAGTATAACATTTTTTAGTTTCTTTTGTAATTTATAGATTTTAATGTTTATCTCCTGTAATTGATTTTTGTATAATTGATTATTGTTTATATCCCTACTTTAGTCTGTTTCAGTAATTTATCTGTTATTGTAAATCATTCAGTTTACTTCTATCCTTTTTTCTTCATAGATTATTTTATACAAATCAAATTTTGCCCTATTTCATTTATAGATCTATTTTAATTGAGTCTAGGCCATGTAAGAGCCAAGACCATTGTTCTTTTTATTTCACGTTGAATTTAGGACTTCCAATGAGCCAAAACCTTTGTACCTTTTTGTTTTTGCACGCATTAAGAAAAATTGTGAATTTGATTATAAATGTGCATATTAGGATAGATATGAATTCGGATTAAAGGATTAAATTGGGTTTTATTGCATTAATACAGTAAGGGACAATTAAACTACAACTTTTGTGAAATCTTTGATATATTAAAAAACTTGGAATTTTGAATAGACGCTAGGTAGCTGGGATTGGGGTTGTATAATTGAATATAAACAAGATAATGTTAAAATGCAACATAAAATATAGCAAGAGGTTATATGGATTAATTAGACTTATTAATATAACTTAAAATGGGCGTTAAGTTTGTTATAAACAAATTGATAAGCATGAATAGGGGTCTGTTCCAGCAACGTGAGCTGATTAGAGGAAATAAGTGGCATATTAAGAAAGTATATAGCGAGAGTCCATTCCAGCAGCGATGACTGATTAGGGAAAATAAGTGGCTCCTGTTTTGGACCTTTCCGGCAGTAAAGGTAGGCTGATTAGCGAAAATACGTGGCTCATAGTTGTGGTCTGTTCCGACAGTAAAGGTAAGCTGATTAGGGAAAATAAGTGGCCAAACAAAATAATTAGTTTATAGTGGCCTTGGCGTTTGTTGACAATTCTATGGAGGTCTATGGTAGTTAGGTGGTCAACAATAATATTGTGGTGGCCTTGGCGATAATAAATTAATCTGGCGACTAAGACTAAGTCAAAATGCATTTTGATTGGGGACCTATATCAGCCAGTATCCCTTTTATCATACTATATAGATGTCTCACGAGGAGGCAAAGGCATGTGTATACTGTACTGGGTAGTGAGAGGTCCAAATGAGGTGGGTATGGGCATGTTCTAGTAGGAAGGTGAGCATGCATCGTGTCGATTGGAGAAAATAAGACACTGTAACGCATGTGACTAATGATATGTCCATTAGAGTGGTTGGTCAAGCCTGATAAAATCGAGACCATAGTTGGCATAGGTTATCACAATGGTGGTTTAGGAGCCGATCGATGGGTAGAATTAGGTTACATCCTAATTATGAGTTGTAGTAAATGGTGCAGAAATCGAATGATACGAATGAGTTGACAATCAAATATATCTTTGCTTATCTTTCTATGACCTTATTTACTGTTATTGTGCTTTAAACTATTATCATGTCTTGATTCCTTCTTTTATCACTCATGCTAGTAATTACCGTCGTCACCAGGCTTTATGTCTGATGAGTTTTCTTTCCTTCTTCTCGCTTCTTTCCCCTCCCTCAAGGTTCTCACGGTGAAGGATCTCAGTACTGATAGGGTTTTGGTTTAGCTTAGCTTCCTTTAGATTTCTGCTTGACTTACTTTCTTCTAGTTCATGTACCGTTCCACGTTTGTATTGCTTTTGTATTTGATTCTAGCACTCTGAATATTTTGCTTTTTCATAAGACAATTGTGGGTTTACGATAAAGTACATTTTATGATGTAATAACTTTTATGTTATTCATTAAATAAAGTTTTTTAAATTCCGTTGTGTTTACATATGCAGTCTTGTGAATTTTGGTCTCTATAATGTCATTTTATACCTATACGCTTCATATTCCTGAGCGTAATCCTCATACGGGTGACATTAACTGGTGTGGGTGTTACAAGGTTGTTATCATCAAAATTACCATCCATGGTACTAAATATATGCAATTCATGATTGTATAGTGACAAGTTTGGTCCAGATGTTCCAAAGGATATAGGCATAGTGGGAGGATGGAAAATTTTAGGGCATTTAGCATCCATAATCTCCTATGTGAATAGTGTACGACTTGGAACAAAGCATTAATCTTCATCAACATCTTTCTATGTCATGATTTCCTACATTAACTTCTTGATCATACCCGAAACTCACTCCACGCTAGTACTGTACCCAATTGATGAATGTCGGTGGTACACCGAGTTTTTGGCTTTGCAAATGATCTCGGTTAGCTAACTAAGATCCGGGTCCCTGGATATTTTGGTGGGCCCACTAGTGGAATTTAATACTTTTAGAGGGAGTTTCACATTGGGTTTAATTGCGTTAATTTGATTTTCTCTTCCTGTGTAGCATTAGCGTTAAGGTTTTCCAAATCGGCATCCTGAACAATGCCCAATGCTCTCATCAATTCCAAGTTTTAAGCAATATCTGCATGGAAATTTGGATTGGTTTCTACTTGAGATTCTCATGGAGTTTTGTTCGATTTCCTTCCACAAATGCTTGGTTTATATCGAATGTATGCATGCTCTATGCCTGATTTTGATTTCTTCCTGGCTTACCCAAAGCAGAACATGGTGCATGTTCCTCCAAGTTCAAATCTGCTCTAGCAGATCCAGGGGTTGTCTAAATGGAAGCACGAATAAAGCCTTTATTTTGTCTGCTAATACCTTATTAGAAGGTTCCATGCGTTGGTTCATGTTCTTCACCATCATGTATAGTTGTCATCGGATAATGGCATTGACATGGGAGAAAGCTATGTTTGGATCACTATTTTCCCTTATAGTAGAAGTAACATTGACGTCCTAACCTACAGTTCCTGAAGCACTACCAGACTTGTTGTTCTTCTTCTTCGCCATTTTCTCTTCTACTTAACTTAGACCTTTCACAGCTTCGATAAAAGATCTACCATCTATTGCAGTAGATAGTGAGTATCTCTTCCTTTGTTCGAGATCTTAATGAAAGCACCAAATATTAACACTAAAAATAGCAGTAACACCTGAATTGAATGAAAACACCTGCTCTCTTTCGGCAATTGACTCAGATCAAGCAAAATTAATATAAAACAAATGAAAATTGAAAGACTTAAAAGAGCAGAAAGTGAAGAACACACATAATTTTATATTTTGTTTAATTGTTAATGAAACATACATTCACTTTTTTTATTGACTATGTTCTCCATGCCCATTACAATGATTTTGAGTATGTGCAGTTAAATAGCTTAGTCGTTCTATAGTGGTGGAGGTGCAGAAAGTTGTAGTAGGGATATAATGGAAGTGAACAAAGGTTCACTAGATGTAAACAAAATAATTAAAAATAATTAAAATTATCATTGTCACATTATTTCTGTAGAATAAATGAATATTAATAAATATTATATGACAAGATCAAACAATATCATAGTTATGCATATATATATTTGATGATTATTGTAGATTTCTATTTTATATTTTCCAATTACAGCTTAAAATTAGCTAATTCTTTTAACTTTTTTGATTTGTCTAAAGAGAACTGATCAAATCATCATTTATGCACTATATTTCTAAAGCGGATGCTAAATAGTCTTGATTTAGTGGGTGCAGCGGAAAATAGCGGGGCTTAAAGCAGATCTACTCCATCAGCACTAAATTGAAATAGCGTAGCGATCGGCAAGTGCTACGGGATATAGTAGGGATATTGTGGGACTTTAGCGGGGCATTAACTGCATAGTTTTGAGTACAAACGTTTAAGTAATTCTCCAACGAAAGACTAAATTGGAATCATAAGTGCAAGGGACTGTTGGAGTAGGGCACAACAGCCCTGTTGGTAAAAGGATACTTGCTATCCCTGGAAAAGACCGGTGACAAAGAAATGATTTGCCTGTGTATAAGAACGGGGGAAAAAATCCTTTTCTAGTAGGAAGTAGGTAAATATTTATAAGAGTTCTGAGATGATTTGGGTCGAGATATTAGGCAAACATGTCCAACTACAGTGTAGAATGCCTTCATCAAAACATCAATTTAATCTGAATAATGTCTATGGACTAATGTTGATCCATAATACATGGATAAATACTAATCCATGGACCTAGCAGTTTTTGTATTCTTTTCCAGTCTTCCATGCTCTTATGATGCTTCATGTCAAGTTTTGTAGGATTTGAACTTCATTTATGTATACTTGTGAATCGAGCTACGTTGATCTGCCTTCAAATTGTATAGTTTATTGACTATCTTGAGTTCCAGATATCAGATTGCTACCGAACATGAAGGATAACATAACAAGAAGTCTATGATCAGCATGAGTAGCTGAATAGGGATCTCCAATCATGATATGGATAGATACCAACCCACAGGGTATTAGTCAATGTCAATCCACACATTTAGCTTATTTTGGGTTTAGTATATTTATACCTCCTTCCTTATTTTTATCCTACTTGATGAGTTTGAGAAGAGTCTGACTTCGACTTGGTTTCTGATTTCCATGGATCTTCCTTTTGAGTTAAAAATTAGGTTAACAATTTATATACATACAAACGTACATATAGACGTACATATACATACATAAATATATGTATGTATGTATGTATTAATGTATATGCATGTGTAACATGATAATTCGTGAAGGGCATAATATGCTAGCACATTGATGTTTGGATTTACATTGCAACGGATAGCTTATTTTATATACATTGTATGTTGTCCGAATATGTGCATATATACAAACTTTATAAAACTCAAATTATATACTTTAAAGAATATAAATTATATGCATATATATAATTATATTATAAGTTATGATTTAAAATATTAATATATATATGTAGTATGTATATGTATATTTTTATATTTGTAAATATAAGAAAACTGAGATTTTTTTGGCAAAGCCAACCAGTTTTAAAGTGACCACAAACACTTATTATTATAACAAATAATGATAACAATATTACTAGGAGATTGGTCAATTACTAATCTATTACGTATCGGTTTTAAAGATGGACCGTGCACCCTAAATATTATTTTTTATAATGAAACTAAAATATTATGGCTTTATATAGACAATTCCAAAAATACAAAAAAAGAGTATTTATATGAATAGATTATTAAAATTTATTCTAATTTAAAAAAAATATGTCCATTGAAAAATTAAGCTCTGAAGTTTATCAAATAATATTTATGAACTAAAAACAGTTTGGTAGTAAATAATTAATAAAAAATATAAGAGTGAGAAAACCAATTTTAAATAAATTTTTTAAACCGAAGATCGCAAAACATATGTCCCAAAAAAATTCAAATTTATTTGACTTCAAATATTATTTTTAATAATTAAATTATGGAAGTTTCAAAAGTAAATAATTAGTGCAAAATACATAAATGAAAAATTTTCAATTTCTGAAATTTTCGAAAATCAATGATTACAAAACGTATGCTAAAAAATAATCGCATCATATTTTTCAACCTCAAATATTATTTTTAAAAAATAAATATTCGTTTGGTCAAAATTAATCAAATCATAAAAAATATTCAATATTTATTAGAAATCCGGAATTTTGTTCAAAGGCTTCTTGCATGATGTATTAACTTTTAGACATGTAAATTTGGATTCTCAATCATTAATTATTTTATACAACTTAAAATATTCATATAAACATAAAATTTGCCAATAATATATATAAATTGATTAAAAAATTGTTTTTGGTTTTCATAGTTTTTTAGCAAGCTAGTTGGCTTTATAGTGGTTGTGCCACTTGTATAAAAAAATTATTAAAAGTAAAATAAGTGTTCAAAAGAAACTCTAAGCATCTAAATATGGTTTTAAAGTGGCCGAATCATTAGTTGTTAAGGAAAATACTCCAGAACGACACAAATAAAATAATAACAATTGCTAGACTTAAATGTCTCGACTGCTAGCTATAAATAACTAGCCTCCCATGTCTAAATTGCTCCATCCCTATTTACCTTGTATGGATAATTCACGACATTTCCGCTCAATCTGATAAATAAAACTCCTCGTTTCTGCATCATCCACACTCATAACTTGCAATATGTATCCAATGAAGTCCCATACCTAGGGCTGTCAATGGGTCGTGTCGGGTCGGGTTCGGGTCGTGTCAAGTCGGGTTCGGGTTGATTTATAAACGGGTCGGGTAAACCTGTTTATTAAACAGGTCATATTTTCCCAACCCTAACCCGACCCATTTATAAACGGGTTGACCCTACCCGACCCGTGTAACTCGTTTAACTAAATGGGTTGTGTCAAGTCGTGTTGGGTCGGGTTTACCCATTTGACGCATTGATAGATATTACCTACTAATATAAGCAACAAAAGAGCCAAATCACCAACATGATACTGTTATGTAATCACCAACATGCAATAAGTTGCAAAGTCACCAACAGACAACACATATATAAAGCATAAAATCACCATATCCAAAAATCATTTTCGATATATAAGTATATATGTCCATACTGCATAAATAAAAGACTACCAGTATGGAAGAGATATAGTTATTATAAGTAAAATATAACTAACAACATACAAGAATAAATTAGTAAAATATAACAGCTTACATATACGAGCATACTGATTATTGCTTACATAAAAGATTAACACTAATAGTATACATAAAAGACTAACAGTATGGAAGAGATACAACATATAATCGGGTTTGGTGGGTCAAAATCGGGTTAGCGGGTCAACCCTAAACCCGCCCGTTTATAAATGGGTCAAATTCGGGTTGACCCGAAAATGACCCGCTAACTAAACGGGTCGGGTTAACCCGCTAATTTCCGTGCGGGTTTCGGGTCGGGTCACGGGTCGTGTAGGAAATTGACAGCCCTACCCATACCTCATATTTGTGGCTTTGTGTATTCATGATCGCTTATAAGATTTCTAATAAATAATCTCATCCACAGGAGAAACTATTAGCAGCAACCAAAGCCTACATAGCATGATCTGAAGTTCTGGATTAACTGGATCGTTAGAAACAACCTTCTCACTAGGCACACCAGGATAGAGGGAGATGCTTCCACGGACTTAGGAACCCATTCATGATTGGCCCAGAAAGAGGGATTTTAAGTGGAGGAATAGGAGTAAGGACTATAGCAGCATAACATAAGCTACTCGTATGGCCAAATGACTGACATATGATAGATATATCAGGTTTCCATTTATATTGGACATCGACTTCCATTGCAATACCACCTTCACCACTAACTCTCAATTTATAAGGTAATAGTTGTTGGATGGGTATTTTGTATCCAAAGTGACTTTCAAACTAATCTTTTGAAAAAATCAAATTTGCATGGTCATCATTTATGAGTTTCATGAATGCATAAATGTAGTCAATGTGTGTCTCTTTGTTATTTGCAAAAACAGTCCTATATATAGCTGCTGTTATCATCATTTGAAGTATGAAAGAAAACAAGTAAATTATCTATTTAAGTTTTATCATATTCACAACATCATTTCAATCTTGTTTTTCTTATCATAAAAAACCAACATATTTTTGGTATTAGAGCATCCCCTTGGATTCTTTTATCCTCTACAATGGCCTCCTAAAGCAACAATGATCTAACATTCACATATTCCCAACAAAGTGTTCCCATATTTATTGGCCAAAATTACAAGTAGTGGAGTGTTCTTATGCGAACATTATTCATATCTCATGATCTATGGGATATTATTGAAGCGGTATTCAAGCCATCAACTCCAGAAGACGTGGCTGCATTCACAAATGCACAAAAGAAGGAGCATAAGGACAACAAGACCAAAGATGCAATAGCCTTGTCCTTTATGCACCAAGGGGTAATTTGATCCATTCTTTTACGAATTACTATGGCTAAGACATCGAAAGATGCTTGGCAAATATTGAATAGTCAATTTGGAGGACATGAAAAAGTTATCACAATCAAGCTACAAAATACATGGCATGATTTCGATAATTTAATGATGAAAGAAAATGAGGGAGTGCAAGACTTTCATCCGTGTTATTGCAAATCAAATCAAAAGCTACGGAGACACTATAGAGGAGAAGAAGATCATCGAAAAAGTACTTCGTTGTTTACAAATGAAGTTCGAACATGTCGTCGCCACAATTGAAGAATCTAAGGATTTATCAAAGTTTTCCTTAGATGAACTCATGGGGTCTCTCGAAGTGCATGAAAAGAGGATGAGAATATTTTCAAATCTGATCCTAGAGCAAACCTTTCAAGGAAAGGTTAGTCTCTCCCAGAAAGATCACAATGAAGATAGTAAACAAGAGGGAAAAAACCACCACCAAATTTTTCTCAAGGGAGAGGTCGTGGTAGACATCAAAATTTCTGAGGAAGAGGAGGCAGAGGTATTAACCCTCAAAAATATAATCATCCAAATTCTAATGAATGTTGCTGCATCTGTAGGAAGAACAACCACGACACAAATAACTGTCAATGCAAGTGCAAGAGATGGAGAAACGAAACCCACTCTCATAGAGATTACTGGTATCAACAAAATGGTGATAGAAAGAAGAAAACTTTATAGAAAAAGAAGAGGTGGAGTAGTTATTTTATTCCTATTTGAATTCTCAACAACATGGTGAAAATATCTGGTATGTGGATTGTGGTTGTAGCAACCACATGACAGGAAATAAAGAGATGTTCGTCGATCTCGATGAGTCATATTCCTCTGAAGTAAGGCTCGACGATGGCAACGAGCATAAGATCACTAGAAAAGGAGCAATTGTAGTAAAATCCAAAGAAGGAAAAATCAATGTCAACAAGGATGTTTTTTGTGCCTAATCTTGCTCAAAATTTGTTGAGTGTGGGACAGTTGCTGCAAAAAGATTACAAAGTGGAATTTAATAATGAACTTTGCACCATTATTAACAAGGAAAAGAATCTCACTGTGGCAAAGATCAAGATTACTCCAAACAACATCTTTCCCCTTAGTTTTCCATCAACTAAGGAATGTGCACTTCAAAGCACCGCCGTTGGCGATGACCAAAAAATTTGGCATTTGAGGTATGGCCATTTAAACTACAATGGATTAATTTTGTTGAAAAAGAAAAATATCGTTTTTGGTCTCCCACACATTGTCGAACAGAAAAGTCCGTGTGAAGGATATATTTTTGGAAAAATGCATAGCCAACCATTTCCAAAATTTCATATAAGCCAAGGATCCTTTGGAACTAGTGCATGCTGATATTTGCGGGCCAACACAAACTCCTTCTCTCAACGACAACAAATATTTTCTACTCTTCGTTGATGATTACACCAGGATGATGTGGGTGTATATCTTAAAGCAAAAATATGATTCTTTCCTAAAATTTCTTGAATTCAAAAAATTGGTGGAGAGTCAGTGGGAGGAACATTAAGATTCTTCGCACAGACCGTGGTGGAGAATTTATTGAAAATTCATTCAAGGAGTATTGCAAGGAAAAAGGGATTTATAGGGAACTTACAGTTTGGTACAGTCCACAACAAAATGACATTGCCGAATGCAAGAACCAAGAGATTGTAGAAATGGCTCGTAGCATGCTAGTGGAGAAAGGACTTCCAAAGAGTTTTTGGGCTGAAGTTGTACTCACAACAGTCTACATATTAAATCGATCTCAGACGAAGGCAGTTCCTGATCGAACTCCATATGAAGCTTGGTTCTAAATGAAACCACAGGTACAACATCTCAAAAATTTTGGTTTGATTGCATATTCTCATATTCCATCCCGGAAAAGAGAGAAATTTGATGACAAAAGTGAGAAGCTTATTTTCATTGGCTACAGCGACTGTCGAAAGGCTATTGTTTGGTAAATCCAAAAAATAATAACTTAGTTGGCTCTCGAGATGTGATTTTTTATGAGAAACAGTCATGGAGTTGGGGAGAAGATCAAAAATCAAAGCCAATCCTTTGCACACAACTTCTCTAACAATTCCAGACCCAACATGTACTGAAGAAGCTTCTATTTTCCCCACTGATCCGAATTCAACCTCATCGAAATCCACTGGAGATTCATCTCAAAGCCCAGCAAGAATATATCATAGCTTAATAGACATTTATGCTATAGCAAATGTGGCTCTTTATGTAGGGGAACCTGAATCTTTTAAAGAAGCAATCAAAGATGACGTTTGGAAAAAGGCTATGGACGAAGAAATAGCGAGCATCGAGATGAACAAAACGTGGGAGCTCATTGATCTTTCTAAAGGAAAGAACATTATCGAAGTGAAATGGGTGTACAAGACAAAATTAAATGAAGATGGCTCAATCCAAAAGCACAAAATCCGCTTAGTCGCAAAAGGATACTCTCAACAGCCCGACATTGATTTCAACGAGACATTTGCGTCAGATGTTCGAATGGAGGCCATTCGAATTGTTCTTGCTCTTGCTGCTGAAATGGAGCTACCCGATTATCAACTAGACATAAAGTCAGCATTTCTAAATGGCAATTTACGAGAGGAGGAATATATCCAACAACCTGATGGGTATATTGTTGATGGAGAAGAAGAAAATTTTTATCGTCTCAAGAAAGCCTTGTATGGGCTGAAGCAAGCATCGCATGCTTGGAACACTAAGATTGATGGTTATTTTTAGAAGGTTGGCTTTTACCAAAGTCCAACTGAAGCATCATTATACATAAAGATAGGTGCACATAGTTTTCTTATAGTCTGCATTTATGTTGATGATTTAATCTACATGGGGAATAATCCTATTATGCTGAAAGAGTTCAAGGAAGATATGATGAAAGATTTTGAAATGACTGATTTGGGACTAATGAAGTTCTTCCTTGGAATTCAAGTTCGTCAATCAAAAGGAAAAATCTTTATTTCGCAAAAAAAATTATTTTAGAGAATTACTGAGAAAATTTCAGATGGATAGTTGCAATCCTATCTCTACTCCTCTTGCTATTAATGAAAAATTGAAGTTGGATGATGGAGCAGCCAAGGTCGATGCAAGCACATATCGAAGCTTGGTCGGGTCACTGATTTATTTGACAAACGCCAGGCCTGACATTGTTTATGCAGTTAGTTTGGTCTCAAGATTCATGCATAACCCAAGCAATTTACATCTTGCAGCAGCGAAGCGAATTCTGTGCTATCTTCAAGGAACGAGGATATTTGGGATTAAGTATATCAAAGAGAAAGAAAATGAGCTTATCGGTTACATCGTTAGTAATTGGGCTGGATCACTTGACGATCACAAAAGTATATTTGGATTTGTTTTCTCTTTGGGATCAAATATCATTTCTTGGTCATCAAAGAAGCAATCAATGGTCTCATTTTCATTAGCCAAAGCAGAGTATATTGCCGCAAATGAAGTTGCTTGTGAAGTGGTGTGGTTAAGATAAATTCTTGCTAATGTTGAGAAGCATCAAGACAGTGGAACTTTATTTTATTTATTTTCCATAATATGTCTGTCATTGCAACGACAAAGAACCCAGTTTTTCATGAAAGGTCAAAACATATCAAAATTCGTCATCACTACATCCGGCAACTTGTGGCAAAAAAAGAAATCCAGTTGAAGTTTGTGGACACCAAGAAGCAACTTGCAGACAGCTTTACAAAATCTGTGAGTTCTGAGACACTTGCATAGTTTAAAGATCACTTTCGGATTACAAATTATGAAGTGGTGTTGAATGGGTAATTTGTATGCAAAGTGACTTTCAAACTACTCTTTTGGAAAAATCAAAGCTACATGGTCAGCATTTTATGAGTTCCACAAATGCATAAATGTAGTCAATGTGTCTCTTTGTTATTTGCAAAAACAGTCCTATATATAGTTGTTGTTATCGTCATTTGAAATTAATTATCTATTCAAGTTTTATCATATTCACAGAATCATTTCAATCTGGTTTTTCTTATCATCAAAAAACAACAATACTTTATCAAGAGAAAATTCTATCAGAGTGTGCATACTTTTGTGGTTCATGGTGCTGGCCCCAAAACATTTAAATTCACTAATATGACTACCAAGCCAATTCAAGCAAAGTAACATTCGAAGGATATAATGTATATGGATGAAGGTGGCCCAAACCCAGATAGAAAGAACCTACCATCTTGCTTTGTAAACCTCTTCACTGTATGGAGTTACAATAAAAGGTTTCCCAACGATAATGAGAGGATTATGCTTTATAGCTCTAAGATTATCCTAATTATTAGCCCATTTGAAGTAGGGCACTGAATTAAAGAAATGAACATGTAGTATACCTTTTGAATGCCAGACCTACTTGCAGTAGAGACAAACTTCATCATACAGAGGAGGGGTACAGTCTAGAAACAAACCAACAAGAAAGTCTGATTAATAAGACTCACCCTTAAGAACCACCTTTCTTAATAATATAATGACACATTTGTCAACGAAAGTTTAAAAATAGCACATGAGAAGTGGATAAAGGATTTTGGTAAAGACTTGAATAGGGATGTCTATTTCTTAGACAACGACGTAGAGCCTAAGCAAGTTCAGCATTACCAAACTAAGCAGAACCATCAAGGAATAAAACGAGGGTAGATTAAATAGTATTATATTTTATTTTATAATTAATAATTAGAACAGCCGATCATACAAAAAATTAAATCAATTTTATACATTATTATAACGACCCGCCTTTTTGCCCGGTTCAAGATGGTAATTAAACTAACTCAAACCGTTCACAAACATAGATTATTATTGGGGTAGTAACACATAAGAACAGAAACAAAAGAACTTTTATTGCTATAATAAATTCTTGCATCAGAGTTACAATGAGATATCAGAGTACAACAATACATGGTGGAAAACTATAAACTTTTAACGGAAGAATAATGATCCATATGACAGCCCCTGTCCTAATCCAGCATCTGCTCTTAACTAACTCCAAGACTAAATCTGCAAACCATAACTACAAGGCTGCCCATGTGAAAAATTATGGGTACCCAGAGTTTAATTGAAATAACGATAAACTCCAGGTCAGTCATGAGACTAGTGGTGAGAAACTTAAAATAGTAATGTTTATTTTAAAGTGAGGTAAATCATAAGACCACACTGTATAACACGGAATGAGTTTTCTCTTATGAATACTAGTGCAAAAAATTTGCAATGCTTTTTAGAAACTGAAGTTATCATAGGGCTCGTCCCACATCAAACAATGCAAGCGCACACCTATTTGCGAGTTTTGTCCTTATGATGACCAAAAATGCTTGATACACGAAAGCCATTTGATATTATTATTAGTGCATAATATGGAAAATCATTTCGCAAATAAATGTATCAATCTTAGCCAACATAATACCCTATCCTATTATGCTGACATATTGGTATACAACTAAAACTGTAGAGGCTTGGAGTGGAAAATTGAATGCCAACAATGATAAAGACAAAGGATCTTCCTTATCCGATAGAAACATCTCTACAGGGATGCACCTTGTGAGAAAACAACTCGTGCTTTCTCAGCTACAAAAGGCCGGACCGTCTCTATATACTGACTCTACTAGAATATGGCATTCCCCGGTCGTAATCAACCTTTAACCAAGCGCTCATTTACAATATCCACATAAAGTAGATTTCCACATAAGTAAATCCTGGGCTCCATACTATGGTATTACTTTTTATCTAGAAGGGAATGAGCGTACCATAATGGGAGTGACCCACATATCCTTGCTACATGATGTAGCACAGACTGATACAACAGATGACATAGCATTAGATTAATTGGTTTCGGTATTACTTCTATTTGTTTGGTACCAGTATCGGCTTCCTTATCCTTCTGTTTCAACTCTATTGTTTCGGTCTTGGTTCCATTGGGAGTTAAGATGTTTTCATTAGATTTTGTTTCGACTCAGTAGTTTAGTGCTATCGTTTTATCGGTAGTATTCTGTTTTGTTAGTTCTGTTTTGGCTCAGAGGTCCAATTGGATTTTCTTTCGGCTTCAGTTCTGTGGTTCCAAATTAGCTACTTTGCATTCCTGTGATAGTTATGGTTTAGTTTTATATTTGTTTCGGTATTGAATTTCTTTGTATTCTATTTCAGTATCATTTTACTTATATAAGTAGTGCTGGTATTGGCTTCGACTTTTAGAACAATATAAATAGGTTTCGTAACCATGTAATAGACAGCGTATTCGATAACCAAAATTTGGCTTTCTGCTATAGTTGGAAGCTCCAACATTTATCTCCATTTTTGGTATTCTTTGCGAGTCAATGATGTGGAAGATCAATCTTTCCAACATCATTGGATCAATGGAAAATTTGTGATAATGAAGGTAATAGAAGTTCTTGATTTCATCATTACGACGATACGAGATCTCAAATCCATACTCAAGTGATGGATAGGCGATGGGAAGCGAAAATGAGAACAGAGTTCCCAAAATTTAAAGGAGGTAAGTAAGTAGAAGAATTTTTAGATTGGATTTCCATAATCGAGGAAATTTTAGAGTATAAAGGTGTTCTGGAGGAACATCGGGTTCGATTGGTTGCTACTAGATTGATGGGTAAAGCTCAGCTTAGTAGCAACAAACGAATTGACTTGAGAAAGGATGGGAAAACCCATGGTGGTCACATGTGAGAAAATAAAAAAAATGACGAGGGCTACATTTTTGCCTTACAACTATCAATCGCTAATGTATCAATGGTTGTAGAATCTACGGCAAGGAACTCATTCAGTTAATGAGTAAGAATTCTATTAGTTAATTTCCCATAATGACATATCGGAAACTGAAGAACAATTGGCTGGGGGATATATTGGGGGACTTAGGAGCCAAATCCAAGATATGACAAATATGTATGATCTAAACTCAGTTTCTAAGGCACATCATAGAGATATTGCATGGGAAAAACAGGGTTGATGAGGAAGGAGTTTCATGACTTCGAACAGTCAGAGCAAGAATGTTGGTGGTAGTACTCCAACCAGTAAACCAAATATTACAGATCTACAAAGGCAAAAGGAGGCAGTAATTTAAAGTTTTTAAATTGCCAAGAAATGGGTCATAAAATTTCTAAATGTCCAAATACTTTAAAAAGAACTATGGTAATAGATGACAATGGAGTTTGCAACAATGAGGTCGAGTTTGATCCTTCGAATCCACCACAGTTTGACAAAGAACAAGAAGAAATTGTTACTGGTGATGAAGGGTTTAACTTGATAATGTGGTGGGCTTGTCTAACTCCAAAGACAGCCAATGAATCCGAGGGGTTAGGACGCAATATTTTCCAATCTACATGTACTATTTTGGGAAAAGTTTGTGGATTCGTAATTGATGTGGGATGCTGTGACACCATTATTTTAGATGAAGCTATTAAAAAGTTTGGGATCAAGACAGAAAAGCATCCTCGACCATACAAGCTAGCATGTTTGAAGATAGAAGGAGAGGTAACGGTTTCTAGATGAGCATTTATTCCTTTTTCTATTGGACTTAAGTATAAAGATGAAATTTGGTGTGATGTTGTGAATATGGATGCATGTCATCTCTTGTTGGGGAGGTCGTGGTAATATGAAAGGGTTGTACAACATGATGGCGCACAAACAGTTGTAGCTTCATGTGCGAACGCACTAAAATTACTTTAGTTCTTAAGAGGCGTGATCAAAGTGGAGCAAAACCGGACAAGAAGACAGAGACTGTCAGTTTGATATCAATAAATGACTTTGTGGACAAGGTGAAATAAGGTGATGAGATGTATTTGTTAGTGGGATTAGATGTTACAGAAATTGATGAAATTCCAGAACCAGTAAAGCCATCATTATTATTATTATTTAAGAAAGGAATATACAATATAACAAAAGGGAGAATCTAGCAATTCTCCAATGGCTCACAAAACAGTAACTGCAAAATGTAGAAATCGTGCACACATAATCCAAAAGTACGCCATAAAAAAACAGATAAACATTAGAAGCGATAAAACAGGAAATAGGCCTAGAGAATCCCAAGGTTGTAGGTGAAGAAGACGATTCCGCTGCATACTGATCCCTAGGGCACAGGCATCTCAGAAAACGTGAAGACACCACAATGGACGGATATCAAATGTGACTCTCCAGGAAGATAGAGGACTAAGGTTAAAGAGACCTCCTGACTCCTCGAATACTCCCTCTCAACAGCACGACCATATCCAACTAGTAGACAACACCTTCTGCCAAAATGAGCCTTCGAACCAGTTAAGATCCAAAAACCTAAAAACCAGGACCTGCAGCACTAGCAAACAACATAATTTCTATAAAGGGGGTGGGGATGCATGAAAAAAGTGCAGACACCAAGAAAAAAAGCCCAACGTTGATGGAATCAACCAATTCTTGCTCTTGGAGTTGACCGTACCTCAGAAATTCCAAAGGCACGTGCTAAACTCCTTGAGTGAGAACCGATCCCTCCCTTGAAGGGTCTTCCCTGAAAGGCTAAGAAAACGTCATTCCTAAATCTACGGATGATAATAGAGGATCCATAGGCACTTCGTCGAATATTGCTTTGTTTCTCGAGCACCAGATATGCGAGCAAATAAGACAAGGGATTAGACGATACAAGATGGAGTGGATGGATTTACCTGAGATGCCAGAGCACCAGATTCTCAGTAAATCCGACAGCGTGGATACATTACCTCTGCAACCAACCAGGTTGCCGAAGTAATTCCATATTGAATTGGCACAAGATCCTATAAAGAACAAATGAGTCACAGATTCTAAACCAGCAGAATTGCAGCACCTACAACGGGAAACTGTAGGAATCTGGATTCTCTGCAAATTTCCGTCTAGTGGTAACCCATCATAAAGGTATCTCCACATGAACAAAGATACCTTCCGGGGGATCCGCATATCCCAGGTGAAGGAGAATATGAAAAGATGAGGAGCTGGAGACCTTGCCGAATTCCATGCCGCCTTGAGCGAGAAGGGACTACCATCCTAATCGGTTCCACCCCCATGTGAATCTGAGAAAGCCTTGACGGATTGCATCCTTTTCCACGTCTCGCTAGCATAGGATGGGATACCGGTGAAATTCATGCCTGAAAGCCTACGGTACTTAGCATTGTGAAATGACGACCAAACAGAATCATTCGCTCCAACTCTCACCCATAACTTGCAAACAAAGGCTGTGCAAACGTCCTTAGGGTTATGGATCCTAATCCACCCTCCGTCTTTGGATGACAAATTGTACTCCATGAAATCCAATGATGACGTAGCTTGTTGTCCTTTGTACCCAAAAAAAAAGACGACGCCAATGATTGATTAGCGCAAAAGGAGCAGGTGGGAGTCATGGCTGCAAAGATATGTGATCCCATAGTGTCTAACACTAAACAAATAGGAACAAGTCTTCCTGCTTGCGAAGGAAGGGCCGCATTCCAATGAATGATTTTTCCTTTGACTTTGTCTGTCAGTGGATCGAAAATGGCGTTAAGCTTCCGACCCTGGTATAGGAAAATACCGAGATAAGGTATAGGTAGAGAGGCAGCCTGAAATCTAGTAAAGTTTTGAATCTAGGAAGATCTGATCGCGAACAAATCTTTTGCGGGGACAAAGCAACTCTTTTCGGACTTAACTAACTGACCGGAGCTACATTCATACTGCCTATAAGGCTAACTAACTGGTGGATCGAATAAGGACTACCATTCGTGAAAATAATGATGTCGTCGGCGAAGGATAAGGAAGAAATAATTGGGCACCCCCAATGGATGCCAAATCTATGGATTTTCCTAGCTATCGTCAATGAATGAATACCATGAATGAAAGCCTCGGCAGCGATCACAAAAAAGAGAAGGGGAAAGAGCGTCTCCTTGACGTAATCCCCTTCCTTCCTTGAAGAAACTGTTGGCTGATCCGTTGATTAGAACGGAAAACCAACAATTAGATATTATACGCCAGATAAGATCTATAAGTGATTCTGGGAACCCGAATGCCCTCAACACCTTGATGACGAAGAACCAAGACATGCGATCGTAAGCCTTAGCCATATCAAGCTTAACGACCACATTAGAACCCTCGACTTTTTTATCGATCTAAGAAACCAGCTCCTAGGCTAAAAGGACTTTATTAGTAATCAAATGTCCTTTTACAAACACAGCCTGAGAAGAAGAGATGATACGTTCAAGAAACGGTGCCAGACGAGAAGTTAGTACCTTTGATATAACCTTCTTAGACAAGTTACACAAGATGATCGGGCTAAAATCTGAGCAAGTGCTAGAATTTTCGCACTTGGGAATAAGAATCAAATTGGTGGAAGTCTACCCTACTGGCAGATCTCCACCAGAAAAAAGGTACTGAATGGCGAGATAGAAGTCGGCCTGAATAATCGTCCAGACACTCTTATAAAAGACCCATTGAAACCGTCTGGCCCACTCGCACTATCCTTACTAAGAGCAAAAACACAAGAACAATTTTCCTCCGAAGAAGGAGGTGCGGCAAGGTCAAGGGACTCCGATGAAAGGATCAACTGAGGAGTGAAAGCGAGAAGAGTCGGATCAGAGACTGACACCGACTGGATGCCAAGAAAGGCTTGGAAATGGGAAAGGATAGTGTCTTTGACTTCAAAAGGCACGGAAGCCAAAGATAGGTCAGGACGTTAAATCCAGTGAATCGCAAGCAGACTATTCTTCTTGTGATGGAGGAATGGAAATTTTTGGAGTTCGTATCACCCTCAACAATCCACTTGATCTTCTAGTAAAGCCATTATTTTGTGAACGCAAAGATGTGTTTCCAAAAGAGCTACCAAATGGTCTACCGCCACTAAGAAACATCCAACATCAGATTAATTTGGAACTAGGTACTGTTTTACCTTATAGACCACATAAAGAATGAGTCTTAAGGCACATAAGGAATTCCGATGGAGGATTTGTTAAGACAAGGCCATGTTCATGAAGAACTAGTCCTTGTGTAGTGCCTGCGTTGGTAGTACCAAAGAAATACGGTTCATAGAGGATGTGTACTAACATCCGAGCTCCTAACAAGAGTACTGTGAGATATCGGTTCCGTATTCCACGTCCAGATGATTTATCGGATCAAATTAGCGGGTCGGTTATTTTCTCAAAGATTGAATTGAAGAGTGGATATCATCGGATTAGAATTAGGATAGGTGATGAATGGAAAACTTCTTTCAACACTAGAGAAGGGTTGTATGAATGGCTTGTTATGCCCTTCGGGTTGTCAAATGTGCCAAGTACTTTCATAAGGGTAATGTATCAAATTTCATGCCTTACTTCAGGAGGTTTGTGGTTGTCTACTTCGATGATATTCTCATCTATAGTGCTAGCCAAAGTGAGCATGTACAACACTTGCAAGAGTTCTAATCATTCTTCATCAAGAACAGTTTTATGCAGTGACGAAAAATGTGTATTCATGACTTCAAGTGTGCTGTTTTTGGGTTATGTTGTTCTAAAAGAAGGGTTGCAAGTTGATCAAAATAAAGTTGCGGCAATCAGATATTGGCCACAGTCGAAGACAATTTCAGAAGTTCATAGTTTTCAAGGTTTGGCGTCTTTTATAGGCGATTCATTGCACATTTCAATAGTATTATAGCTCCAATGATTGACTGCATGAAGTGGAAGCAGCTTATATGGACTGAGAAGGAAAAGCAGTTTTCTGAACGTATTAAGAGTCTGTTAACTTTGGCACCTATTCTAATACATACATAATTTCATCAACCATTCGAACTTCATTCTGATGCTTCAAAAGTTGGGATTGGAGGGGTGTTGAGTCAGAATGCAAGGCTTACTGCTTATTTTAGTGAGAAATTGTCAGGGGAAAAGATGATATACAACACTTTGGATATCGAGTTCTATGCAGTGATTCAAACTATCAAGCATTGGAGGCATTATCTTTTTCATAAGGAATTCACTTTGTACACGAATCATGAAGCTTTGAAACATCTCTAGGGTTAAGACAAAGTGGAAGTTAGACATACGTCATGGATTGCATATCTGTAGCAGTTCACGTTTGTAGTGAAGTGTAAGGCGGGAGCTATGAATAAAGTAGCTGATGCATTAAGCCAGAGGGGTAATCTATTGACAACCATGGGAGCTGAAGTGTTGGGATTAGATTCGCTTTCAAAATTATTGACTACAGATCCTTATTTCTTAAAGATATTAGACAAAGCAAAGAAATGTGAAGCGACGGACTTTACATTGTTGGATGGTTTTCGATTCAAAGTGAATCAGCTATGCATTCCTGAATGCAGTCTTTGAATGAAGGTTGTCAAAGAACTTGTAGGTCGAGATTGTACACTGCAGCTAATCTTGGATTCATATTATTGGCCTTCGGTGCGTAATGTAGTAGAAATTTTGTGCAAAGGTGTCACATTTGTCAAGTGTCCAAGGGGACGACAACTAATGCGGGGTTGTATATGCCACTGCCCGTTCCTTCTAGACCATGGGTAGAAGTAAGCATGAATTTTTGTTTTGGGTTTATCGAGGACACAAAGAGGCAATGATTCCATTTATGTAGTAGTTGATCGATTTTTGAAGTTGGTTCACTTTATTTCTTGCAAGAAAACCAAGGACACAGTAAATGTGGCTCAACTATACTTTTGGGAGATATATCAACTTCTTGGATTACCAAACTCAATTGTTTTGTATTTTGATATTCGCTTCTTGAGTCGTTTTTGGATAAGTTTGTAGGGGATGGTGGGTATGGAATTGAAATTTAGTAGTGCATATCATCCACAAATGGTTGAACAAACATAGTGGTGAATAAATCATTGGGCAATCCATTGAGGAGCCTAGTTGATGACAACTTGAAAAGTTGGGATTCGAAGTTGTGCCAAGTTGAATTTACTCATAACCATGCTGTCAATCGCAATACTGAATTCATTCCTTTCAAGATTGTGTATTCATTAGTACCAAAAGGACCCTTAGATTTAACTCCATTACAACGACAAGATAAAATGCAGCGAAAAGCCATTGATCTTGTTTTAGTATTACAGGAGCTCAATCGTATGGTACAAGAATGGTTGGTTGAAACAAATCACAATTACAAGCAAGCTACTAGTTCATAGTGTAAGCATGTTGAATTTTAGGAAGGCGACTTTATGCGGCTGTGTTGACTTAAGATCAATTTCCTGCTGGTACATATAACGAACTAGCTTCCAGAAAGATTGTTCCTTTGAAGATTGTTAAGAAAATAAACCCCAATACACATCAATTATGGCTACCATTACTACCAAAATTAACCCTAAAATAGGATGACAGTGAAGGGTCATCGGAGGGACATAATCACAGGACAATCTTTCGAAAGCAAAAAGTTGAATAATAGAAAGAACTGAAAGTAGAAATGAATAACTGAGAGCGGCATAAACCAGCAACATCCTAGGAGAAAGGAACTCAAAAGACACATAATGCCGACAGAGTACATCCAGAAGGGTCCATTCGATAAGGTCAACCTGTAGGAGGATCCCATAGCGAAAGGTTGCCAAAGTCAGAAGCTAAGAAAGGAAGAGGAAACGAAGGCATCATAAGTATCATGCCAGAAGTACATAGTAATTATCCGGAAACTGCTTACGAAACATCTGTTGCATAAATACCGAAATGATACATTAGTAGAAAACATACGCATCACCAGGAGCTACCTTCCGGAAGACCAGACTATCCCAACAGCTCCACTAGAAGGCTAACCGGAACCCTAAAAGGGATACAGGCTATCTACACTAGTATACTTAGTACAGACACCGACAGTGATTTTACACCGGCAGCTGTCTATATACATCACGAGGGTAAGCTTCTCTGAGTTTTCATAATAAATCGAAAGCCTACATCCAGAAGCTTACGAACCAAAGATTACACCCAAGGACCATAATCGAGATTTCAAATGCCTTTCGAAAGACATTGCATCGACAAGATCATCTCAATCTCAAAGAAGCCCCCAATTAACCGGGACCCTCACTTCGGAGGCTATAATCAGCACCACAAAAGCGGTCGGAAGCAAAACATCCAAGACCAACGAGGAAAGCGGTCGACAGAGGCCCTTGCAGGCTGAATAGCCCAATAGCAGAAGGGACCCTGAATTCTCTATAAATAAGACCCTAGGGGTCAGATTTAGAGGAGGATTTTTTCACTTTCTCAATCTTGCTCTTTCTTCTTTAAGGGACAAACCCTAATTTCCAAATCGGATTGAGGATTCCTTCAACTCTTGTAATATATCTAAAACTTATGATTGAAGAAGTCCAAGGCTTAAACATTTCGTGATTTGATAATCATATTGTAGCATTTATGGTGAAACATGGAGTTAACACTAACCACTCGTATGAAAGAGTTGTTCACGATACCCTCGTAGAGAGGAAAGATTTCGTGGAACCCGGATGCCTTTCCCCTCTTTACCTCGAGGGCTGGAAATGTGAATCGACCCTATCATAATGATCCTAATGTTACTCAACTCTAGAAAAAAAGGTTGAATGTAGGCTTATGACTAGATCGCTAACACTACCAAGGTCCTTCGGGCTGGCTCGATGAGGAAGGATCGTTTAAGTTAATAAGCGTTGCAATTACCCTTACCTTCCAAGTATCGGGAAGCATTAGCCTGTTTTCCTCTCATTACAATGTATATCATTTTATCCATGATTTAAGGGGTAATTGATTATGCAAGGCTTCAGTTGTACTAAGTTAAGTGAATCCTTCTTCAAGGTGCTTTGGGACTCCATAATCCTGTAAGTGTGATATAACCCCCTTGAGGGAAGAATAGTTAATCTTTGGAATGGAGATTCTGGTACTTAAGAAATAATTGATTTAGCTAAGGAACACTGACCTCAGATTGCCCTTCAGTAATCTTAGATCATGGTTGCACAAATTTTCGTAAGTATATGTTTCATATAACTCATTCCAGGTGTTGACGGAAAATATCGTTAACATTTTGGCACTAGAGGGAGGTCTTGAACCTCCAACCTTTTGGTTAATATTCACAAAAGTTAATTTGGTAAACTTATTGCTCCATGGCTGGGAAGATGAAATCAAAGAGATTGGAAGAGAGAAATAAGGAATGGACTCCTAGTGCAACCCTCAAAGGAAACATGGTCTTAACAATAATCTAAATAATAATGAAAAAGGAGTCACGTCCAGTCCAACACAACCACCAAATCCAAATGCCATGGAAGACAACGTCGCAAGAATTTTGGCCTTGGAGAAGCAACTCCAAAAAATGCAAGCTCAGATGAATGTTGCTCA
Source organism: Allium sativum (assembly GCA_030737875.1). Taxonomy (NCBI): domain Eukaryota; kingdom Viridiplantae; phylum Streptophyta; class Magnoliopsida; order Asparagales; family Amaryllidaceae; genus Allium; species Allium sativum. Next base: position 65,707,719 of record CM060911.1, on the reverse strand, counting down.
AATGCAGAAGTCTTCAAGGCTCACCAAATCTAGTCAAACAGAGACGAACGAATCTTCAAAAAGAAAGGATCCCATCCAGCACTCCAAAGAAAAAGAGAAGCTCAAGGCGACTTCCTCTAAGAATAAGAAGTCCCATTTGACAGGAATAAACCATCAAGGAAATCAGTGCGAACAAGAACAATCCGGGAGTTCCACTTCCAAAGGTTGTGATCACAAAAGAATAAACTACGACAACATGGAAGCTTATTTAAAGACATTGCTCAGAAGACCATCAAAGATTTGTTGGGAAGCAAGGGAGGAGAACCCAAGATGACAGGGTTAATGACAACAATAGAGTAGCTCCTTTTGTCGATGAAATTATGAACACCATAATACCATATAGAGTGAAGGTTCTCACCATAAAATATCTTGGGACAGCTGATCTTCATGATTATCTAAGGCTTCGAGAGCCAGATGGATCTCTACAATGCTTCAGGAGCCGTCAGATGTCGTCTCTTCCCAGTGACCCTTTAGGGAGCAACCGCAATGTGGTATCGTCAATATAGAGAAAACACAATTTATTCGTGGAAACAGTTCTCCTACGAATTTTCAGCGCAAGTCTGCATTTGCAAAGATTTGATGGTTGATTACACAGTCATTGCTAACATCAAAAAGAGGCATAGGGAATCTCTAGGATATTACTTGAAAAGGTTCAACATCGAGGCATTGAAGGCCATAGATATGAACGACCATGAAAAATTGATAGCTGTGCATTCAGGGTTAATTGACAACACTCCATTCTGGAAAGAATTATACATCCATGGTTGTAAATACTTACAAGACTTTCACTTCCAAGCTGACAAGTTAATTCGCATGGACAAATTATACTTCACAAAGAGAAAGTTCGGGCCTCGAGGGGAAGGAGGAAGGTCGAACTTCAGACGAAAGCCTCCGGAGGGAAATCAAAAGTGATCAAGATGGGAAGATTCTAATACCAACTCGATTACTCTAAGCAAGCCCATCTCGTTTGTGTATGCGGTTGTGAAAGAAAGGGTAATTACTTCCCCATCTCATTCAAAGTCAAGAAATTCCCTGAACCTTATTCCAGTGGTAAGCATTGCGAATTTCACAAGATCAACGGCCATAAGACTGACAAATGCAAGGTATAACACGAGATTATTCAAAAACTAATCGATAAAGGACACTTGAAGGAATTTGTTTTAAAAAAGACAACATCTTCTCAGCATACAAATGGATAACAAAAGGTTTCAGCAAATGCAATAGAAGCTACTACGGAAGAAGGCAACCTTTACTTGGGTTCGCCCATAAATCGCATCAGTATGATCCATGGAGGGCCACACCCTACCGGAAACTGTCCGAGAGCCAGGAATCAATACATGAAGGAAGCCATGGAAGGAATATTCTCCATTCGGGCAGAACCATTGTTGAAGAATGCACGTTATGCTCTCAAGATGCACAACCTAGTGGTTTTTGCAGAAGAGATGAAGAAAGGGGCCTGCCACCTGCATAATGATCCCCTTATGATAATAGTGCAAATCGAACTCTCTGTCATCTCCATGATCCTTGTGGACACTGCAGGAAGTGTCTTCAATGTCATCTTCAAGCATGCTTTTTATCAAAGGGAAATTTCTAAGAAGAAGCTGGAGCCAAGCAATGAACCGATCTTCGGCTTCAATAACAAGTGATCAACTCCGGTAGGGAAGATCAACCATCTGGTTCAAGTAGGGTTGTCTCCACTCCATAGTACCTTCAAAACTCTCTTTGTATTGATTGATTAACCATCCTATTACAACACCTTCTTTGGTAAACCATCTCTGTAGGAGATGGACGCTTTTTTCTCTTCCAAGTACCTTATGTTAAAATTCTTAACCAAGCAGGATGGGTAACATCAGGGGAGAACAGTTTAGCTCTTGCGAATTGTATTTCGCAACAATTGACAAATACAAAAGTGAGTGTTCTTCGTACTTTTATTCTTCTACTATTTTTATACCTTCGGATAGGGGATTATTACATCCCACATTCGAAGCCAAGATAAAAATTAATAAAGCTAACAAGCGTGCAAATGGTAGGTACACTTCTTTGAAAAGAAAGAGGAAGAGAGCCGCTGATGTAAACTTGACTAAAGAAGAAGAAATTGCTACGGATTTAGATTCCATGTGGTTATTGAAAGAATGAAACCAATAGAAGATGTGGAAGAGGTAAATGTTGATTCAAATGATAAGGCAAAAGTTGTCAGCATAGGGAAAAGGATGGAAGAGCCCCTTAAAAGCAACCTAATTCAGTTCCTGCAACTCAACAAAGATGTCTTCGCCTGGACCCATTTAGACATGGTCGGGATCAACCCCTTTATTATGAGTCATTCGTTAAACATTGATTCTTCAACAATCCTGGTTCGGCAAAAGAAGAGACTATATAATAAAGACCGGTTTGACGCCCTAAAGGAGGAACTCTAAAGGTTGTAGACAAACGAGTTTATTTGAGAAGTTCTTTACCCAAAGTGGTTAGCCAACCCTGTGCTAGTAAAGTAGTCTAATGGGAAGTGGAGGAGATGTGTTGACTACATGGATTTAAACAAGTCTTGCCCAAAAGATTGCTATCCCCTCCGACGGATAGACCAATTGGTCATTGCAACCAGTGGCCATAAGATATTGTCCCTAATGGATGCTTACTCGAGGTATAACAAAATTCCAATGCATAAACCCGACGAAGAGCATACAATCTTTATCACTAATTGGGGAACATTTTGCTATAAAATAATGCCCTTCGGGTTGAAAAATGCGAGAGCAACATGCCAAAGTCTAGTAAATAGAATGTTTCAAGAACAAATAGGGTGCAACAAGGAAGTGTATGTAGATGATATGCTAGTAAATTCCGTCGAAGCAGAAAACCATTTGAAAGACTTAGAAGAAATGTTCAATGTCCTAAGAAGTTATCAGATGAAGTTAAACCCACAGAAGTACTCTTTTGGAGTTCAATCTGGAAAGTTCCTAGGGTATGTAGTAAGTGAGCAAGAAGCTAGCCCTGACCAAATCCAAGCCATAAGAGACATGGAAGAACCTACGATAAGCAAAGAAGTCATGAGCTTAAACGGGAAGGTAACAGCCCTCTGTAGGTTCATTTCCAAAGCCACAAACAAATATGTTCATTTCTTCGATGTATAAAGAAAAAGAAGAATTTCAAATTGAATGAAGAATGTAAAAAGGATTTTCAAGAATTGAAAGTTTATATTGGAACTCCTCCTATTTTATCCAGTCCCGAAAAAGGAAAAGATCTATACCTATATATGGTTGTCTCAGAATATGCGTTAAGCTTAGTCCTTATAAGGGAAAGTGATCTCAATTAAACCCAATTTATTACGTTAGCAGAAGGCTAAAGGACGTGGAAACCTGATACCCAATAATGGAAAAAATAGCATATTTTCTAGTACTCACCACGTGAAAGCTAAGAAGGTACTTCCAAGCTCATCCCGTCAAGGTTTTAAATTGCTTTCCGCTTAAATAGGTGTTCAGTAAGCCAGAGAGTTCTGGAAGGCTATCCAAATGGGGACTTGAACTTAGCCAATACGAGATTGAGTTTCACCCTCGAGCGGCAATTAAAGGACAAGCTCTCGCAGACTTCGTGTACGAATGCACAAGTTTTGTTACAAAGCAATTAGTTAGGGAGAATGACTTAAAGGCCAAGTGGAAACTTTTTGTAGATGGAGCTTCAAACGAACAGGGAGCATGGGCAAGTTATATCATAATTAGCCCTGACGGACACTACTTGCACTACACCATGAAGTTAGGATTTCTGACAACTAACAACGTAGACAAATATGAGTCAGTGATGGCTAGTTTTAATTTGGCACTACAGTTGAATATACCTTAAATAGAAATCTTTAGTGATTCATAGCTAATGGTAAACAAAATAAGGCAAACTTGTCGAACCAAGGATGCATGGGTAACCCTATAAGTGAAAATGCTATTAAAGATGCTTTCCTGATTTGAGGATTTTTCAACTAACCAAATACCCCGCAGGAATAATACTCAAGCAGATTCACTGGCCAAATTAGCTAGCTCCCGGGCCCCCCTGAAACTCGAGTAATTCCCATGGGTTATCAAAAAAGACCTAGTATCGATCATGTAAAATCAGGAATGGGGAAAAAATTATTAGTCCTAACTAGATCCCAAGCCTTGAGAAAGGAGGACGAAGTGAACAAAGAGGGAAACTCCAATGTGGAACCTCCCTTAAAGGAAACGAATTGCTATCATGAAAATAAAAGGATGACTCCCATGATAGATTACCTTCTAAACGGAACTTTACCCCTTGATAAGCATGAGGCAAGAAGGATGACACACCATGTAACAACCCGTATTTTTAATAATCTGTTATAACATAAATTGAGGCAGAATTAAATTATAAAATGGGAATCAAGGGAAACGGGCTATGCCATTGCGTTCGTCTCGGAAAAATACGCGAAATAGAGTCCGAGTTTTCGAAAATCGGAGTCCGTAAGACCCAGTTAAGGCCCATTGAAGTTTTCAGAAAAATCCTAAGTAAAAACAGATTCAAATTTAAAGAATTGGGCCAGCTGGGCCAAGGCGGGAAAACTCCCGCCAGGGGCCCCATGTCGACAGGCCTGTCGACAGGGTCCCCAGGGAGTCGACTGCCCTGTCGACAGCCCTGTCGACAGGGGGTAGCCAGGCAGTATTGCCTGGTGCACCATTTTGGTTTGGGCTTGGTTGTGTGGCCTGGTTCTAGAGCATTCCGAAATCTGACGGGCCAAAATTCACCTAGGGTTAATCCTATGGTCTAAATCACTCTAATCTTCTATAAATAAGCTCCTAATCCTACCCTAAACCCTCATTATTCACTCTAGCAACCAAACTATGTCAAATTGAAATCTCAAATGGCCTCCACCTAAAAACCCTAGCCTCCACATTCCTCAAAGTTTAATCCTATGAAGATATGATGATCATACAACCTTTTCTATGTTGTATGAATGCTTAATAACTTGCATACTTCATTAAGTTGCAAGTTTGATTTGCTAAGTTTGTGTTTTTGGGATTTTGCAAGAGGGTTTTCTTATGTGAAGCTTTGTTTTGGGTTTTCAAAGGGCTTCTTTGGTGGATTTGTGACTTGTTTATATTTGTAAGCCCTCTTACCTTCATTTTAGAAACTCTAAAGTTAATGTGTGATGAAAGTTGGGGTATATGCAAGTTTGCCAAGTCATGATTTGTATGTTTATTGAGTTATGCATGTTTATGCAAGTTTGCTAAGCCATGATTTGAATGTTTTGACAAGTTGTGCATGCTTTGACAAGTTATGCATATTTATGCAAGTTTAAAATGACAAGTTGTGCATGTTTTGACAAGTTGTGCATGTTTTGACAAATTGTGCATATTTATGCAAGTTTAAAATGACAAGTTGTGCATGTTTGACAAGTTATGCATGATTAAGGTAATATGCAAGTTCACTATGCTAAGTTATGCAAGTTTAACATGTTATGCATGTTTATGGTAATATGCAAGATCACTATGCTAAGTTATGCAAGTCTAACATGTTATGCATGATTGTTGTGCAAGTTTATCATGTATGTTGTGCCAAGTTCCCTCTTCCTATCCTTTATGCGTTACCACGAATATGTAAGCGATAGAATGACGTTGGGGGTTTTGGGTAAACTTAAAATACATGAAAATACAAGATTGGGAATTTACCTATTAAGTTAGGTCTACCCCTTGGGAATTTACCTATTAAGTTAGGTCTACCCAAGTAATTGTTGACTTGTAATTATGTTTTGAAATAAAGTGGACATGACACTTAGAAAACATAAGTGTGGCCAACTCGAGGTTGGGTTGAGTTTTTAGCGTAATTCTACCCGGAACCGACCGGCTTAACTAGTGGCTACAAACAATAGGACCCAATGTGAGAAGTTGGTCATGGGGTGCCAAGACCCGAGGTTAGACCAAGTTGTGGTGTAAAGCTACCCGGACCCGCCCGGCCTAACTAGTAACCACAACAAGGTCTAATGTGAGAGGTTGAGGTGCATTAAATTAATTAATGCCTCATGGTTAGGGTTAAGTCAGGGTCCACTAATACTTAACCAATTTGGGGATTCAAGGGATGAGAATGGGGTTAAGTTACACTTAACCAATTTAATCAAGTTGGGAATACAAGGGATTAGAATGGGGTTAAGCCACACTTAACCAGTCTAATCAAGGATTAGTGAAGGGTTAAATCACACTTAACCCTCTTGGGAAACCCTAGCAACGTGGTCTGTTCTAACAGTAATCCCAGTTTGGTATCATTCACAACCCTAGAAGCTAGGCTAGGGCGGGGCACGATTACTGGCAGATGTAAGCGACCAAAGGGCGATGGCCGAGTGGTACAGCGGTGCGGGTTCGGCGGGCTACGGACGTGCACGTAGTCCGATATTGGACAAACTCGAGGCACGGGTACCAGTAGATTAGAGCTGTGCATTATTGCTTAAGTGTCTGGGGTTGACATCTGAGGGCTTGATACACCCAAAAGGGGGACCCAGCACAGTCTAACTACAACCATACGTGGGCCATATGGACACCAACACTTAACGTGTTAGGTTTATAGGGAGCCGATCGACTAGACCGTGGGGCTGGACCTTATACTAAGGTCACTTCATGTTATTGGGCCAAAGTTTGGGCTAAGGGATCAATACCTGTTATGTTGGTTTGCTAGTACACCGTGGTGCAAAAACTTAACTCTGTTTATGCGATGACACCTCTATCTATCTTGTAGTTAATTTATCATGACAGTATGTTGTTATCTATGATCATCTCAGTTTCCATCATGATGTTAACTTTATTAGTTTATAGACTGATCGTAGCAGGGCTTACTCAGTCTTTTTGACTGACCTGTTTTCTTTCGCCTCTTTTCTTCCGTTCCCCCCCCCCCAGGTTCTCAGGGAGGGAATACTAGAGCCTAGCTTGGATTTTAGCTGCTTCCTTGGATAGCTCAAGTATGCTTTGGACTTGAGCCGCTATGGTTTATCACTCTTATTTGGGGATAGTACTTATGTATTTTCAGTTTATCAGATGATGTATTTATCTAGACTTGTAATTTTGGGAAAAGTGACATTTTGATGTACCAGACTTGAGTTTTGAAATGGTTTATAAATCTTCCGCTGTTTTATTTGCTTACTCTGTTTATTTACATATACATATATATGTCATGTCCTACCTTGCTATATCATTATGCATGTTTACCAATAATGCCCCTCCAAAGCTAGTGCATTCCTTTGCGAGTGACCCTGGCGGAGGTGGGGTGTTACATTTGGTATCAGAGCCAGGTTTACGAGAAGGGATAAAAAGGTTTTAAAAACTTTTGAAAAACTATTTTCAAAACCAAGTATAAAGTATTTTCCAAAGAAAAGTCTAGTTGTTTTTAAAGGCTATTCCCCAAAAGCCATTAGCACTATCCTTTGACTCCTCGTTTAAACTCTTTTCTTTTCGTTTCCAGCATGTCTGATAATCTCATCTTGCCCGAAGGAGTAACGATACCCGATTGGTTTCGTCGGTACTTGGAAGTCACGGCACCGGTCCCGGGTGTCCCTAATGTTGTCTCCCCAGTCGAGGCCGCTGTTCCTCCTCCTCCTCCCGTAGCTGATGTTCCTCTTCCCCCTCAGCCTCCACAAGCGGATTTTGCGGAAACTTGCAGGAACTTTAAGAGGATGGGTGGCAAGAATTTTAATGGAACAGAGACTTTTGTAGAGGCAAGGAATTGGTTGAAAGAGACCGAAGATCTTTTAGCCACCTTTGATATAGGTGACCGCAGGAAGGTTTTGTTGGCAGTATGGTTGCTAAAGGAAGAAGCTGCACGTTGGTGGGTAGTCACCACCGCTACTAGGCCAATTGAGACTTGGGATGACTTTAGAGGAAGGTTTGGACTGAGATTCTTATCACTGAAGCAAGGGGACATGACTATTAGGGAATACATAGATAAGTTTAATCAACTGGCTCGTGTCGATTTAGACTTGGTTAATACAGCTCAGAAGAAGGCCCTACACTTTGCTCTAGGATTAAACGAGCCATTACATGGTTTGGCCATGTCTCATATACCCTTGGGGGCGACTTTCGAGAATTTGGTGAATATGGCCCTACTTCAAGAAGAAGATAACAATGACAAGAAAGAGGTCAAGGCGAATGAGTCTCAAGGCAAGAGAGTAAATTCCGGGAAACGGGGCAAGAATAACCACAACCGCAAGAACAAGCCAAGAGGGAGTAGGAAATGCAACTTCTGTGGTGAAGTTGGACATGTAGCCAGGGAATGTAGGAAGAAGAAGAGAAAGCGGGGCGAATGCTTTGATTGTGGTGAGTTTGGACATTTCAGCAAGGATTGCCCGAGGAAACAAGGGCAAGGTCAGACTCAGTGTGCAGGACTATCTGGAGGGCGAATTCATCCCCTCAACCCCGTTCTTCCAGCTCATGATAGAGGTAGTGTTTCTGTTGAAAATCTTGTTTACATTTTCTGATTTTGCCTGTTCGAACTTTGTTTGATTCTGGCACATCGCATAGTTTTATTTCATCTGATCCAGTTGAAAGTTTTGCACCTAAGTACTAGTATAGTTGATGATCCCGTATGTGTTTCAAATCCAGTTGGGGGTTCGGCCCGTTTGTCTATGGTCTGAGTGGATTTGAAAATTTCTATCTTGAGTATAGAATTCTCGTGGGATGTTTACATTCTCGGTTTCAGGGGATATGGGTTGGTTTTGGGCATGGAATGGTTGTCCTATTTTGGAGCCATTCTGGGTTTTTGTATATAGGGTTGTGAGGCTCATGACTCGCCTCAGCCGTACCCTTAGAAATTTCTAGCAACCCTAGGGGTCCCGTCATGTTATGTTATCTTGAATCCCTCAACTCGTCTATCGATAGTTTGCAATCTGGGAGGGTGGTCCGAGAATATCCTGATATCTTGGGAAAAAGGGGTTATCCCTAGACGTGGGATAGATTTCCGTATTTTCTGGTTGGTAATACCAAGCCAGCTTCGTGGCCGGCTAGGCACGTGACCTCACGAGATGAGAGTTAAGAAAGCAAGTCAAGGAGTTGCTTGAGAAGAACTTCCTGAGACGAAGCATTTTCGAGTAGGGTGCTCCAGTAGTATTCGTTACTGATGTGGACGGTTTGTGTCGCTTATATGTTGATTATCGTGAGATAACCGTTACCAAGGATCAATGATTTGTTTGATCAGCTTGTAGGAGCATCCGTTTTCTTTTGATCTAGCTACCGGATTCCATCAGCTTAGGATGGCTGAGAATGGAATTGACAAGACTGCGTTTAGGACTCTGGATGGGTTTTAGAATGGCTAGTCATGCTATTTGGTTTGACTAATACACCCGCATATTACGTGAACTTGATGGGTAGGGTGTTTAGGAAGTCCTTGAACAAGTTTGTCAGGGTCGTCGAAGACGATATTTTTATCTCCTCAAAAACAACGAGGAAGAGCATGCTAGACATCTCGAGAAGGAGATGGATACGCTTAGAGCCACCAGTTGAAGGTCAAGTTCTCCAGATGTCACTTTGGAGGAAAGAAGTTGGATTTCTTGGGCACATAGTTCTTAGGTAAGGCTTAGCGGTGGATTCCGCTAAAGTGGCTGCGGTTTGAGACCGGAAAGCTCTGAGAAGGGCAATTGAAGTAAGAAACTTTCTCCGTTTGGCTAGTTAGCATTCCCGGAGCTTAGACTTACTCTTCTAGATCAAGAAGGGGGTTTCACGGGAAGAAGACCCGCAGTTGGTCAAGAACATGGACCAGTCGATTCGAGGCGAGATGTTAGGTCACCTCGCTAGATATATTATAAAGGATGACTAAGGCGCGACAAGAGATTATGTGTTCCTCGAGTGAAAGACTTGGTAAAGAAGGTCCTTGGAGATGCGCATCACTCGAGGAGGTGGCCGAGTCGGTCTCGGGATGCATGTTGTGCCACCAAGTTAAGGCCAAGTCATAGAAGCCCAGTTGGCCATTACATCTATTGGAGGTTTCGCAAGGGAAGTGTGAAAACATCTCGATAGATTATGTGGATAGACTACCTAGATCAAAGAAAGGGAATACGGGTATGAGGGTCATAATAGGAAGACTCACGAAGAGTGCTCATTTCAGCCCAGTGAAGAGCGAGAGGACTGCATCATGGTTAGCAACGGTTTACCCTCAAGAAGTTGGCCAGTTTTGTAATAACCTACAGGAAGCCATGGGTAGGCAATTGAATCTAGGTATGGCCTATCACTCATAGGCGGATGGTTCATTTCGATTAAGCATGAGTTATAGAAAATCACGTTTATAGGGTAATTGGCAACGTGGATTGGTATTTTCGAGAGAAAGTTCTGCTGCATGGAATACTTTATAGTAAGTAGACGAGATCCAGGATTCACTAGTGAATTTTGGAGAGCTTGCATGAAATCATGAGTTTATTGTATGTTTAAGCCAGGTATACAGAAGGAAGAATAAGTGGAAAAGAAAGACGAGAGGCGATAATGAAATGACTTCCAACTCGAATTTGGGAAATAGGGGTTAGGAAGCCAAGGAATCATGAAGGGAAAGATAGTCAAAGCACAGTAGAGTTAAGCTCAAGGAAACGTAACTAAGAAGAATGAAGACTAGGTACGCGCATCATATCTCTTTTTAAGAGTGCATCTTTGATCCTTGTTTTCCTGTGGAGCTTGCTTGCAAGTTATCTTTTGAATATATCCTCTCGGTCCCATTCTCGATCTTATTTCTGTTGTAAACTCCATAAGGGGGTTAAGACTCATCGGTTAGTACTATATGTCAAAGTTTGAATGGATTTCTTGTAATCCAAAAAGGAGTTTATCTAGTTTATCTAGTTTATCGTGTTTATCTTGACATGAGAACCTTAGGTAGAAACCCTTTGGATGAAACATGTGTTTGAGACATGTTATGCTTGATGGTTGCAAGTGGTTGCAAGTGTTTGCAAGTGGTTGCTCGTGGATGCATTATACACGATTAGGCACTAGATCGGCTCACACACTCCTCATATTGCATGTGCATGAGTGTTTATGCCTATTCTTGGATGAAATTCGTATGCTATCACATGGATGTTGCATATGGATGTATGATTGAGCACGCATGTAGATATTATACAGTATGTTAGGAATTTGCATACATATGGATTCATTTCACTGACATACATGTGCATTAAGGAGGTTTACTGTATCAGTAACCGCCTGATTTACATACATATGCATTAAGGAGGTTTACTGTATCAGTAACCGCCTGATTTTTGCATTAGGTAAGTACATATACACACACTTTTGCATATGTTCATCCAGCATTTAGAATCTTGTAAGGACAATGATTGCTCGTGGATGATGCTTTGAGTAGATGGATGATTGAATGGTAGGATACGTTCTTCCTAACTTGAAGATTTCGGGGACGAAATCCTTTAAGGAGGGGAGAATGTAACAACCCGTATTTTTAATAATCTGTTATAACATAAATTGAGGCAGAATTAAATTATAAAATGGGAATCAAGGGAAACGGGCTATGCCATTGCGTTCGTCTCGGAAAAATACGCGAAATAGAGTCCGAGTTTTCGAAAATCGGAGTCCGTAAGACCCAGTTAAGGCCCATTGAAGTTTTCAGAAAAATCCTAAGTAAAAACAGATTCAAATTTAAAGAATTGGGCCAGCTGGGCCAAGGCGGGAAAACTCCCGCCAGGGGCCCCATGTCGACAGGCCTGTCGACAGGGTCCCCAGGGAGTCGACTGCCCTGTCGACAGCCCTGTCGACAGGGGGTAGCCAGGCAGTATTGCCTGGTGCACCATTTTGGTTTGGGCTTGGTTGTGTGGCCTGGTTCTAGAGCATTCCGAAATCTGACGGGCCAAAATTCACCTAGGGTTAATCCTATGGTCTAAATCACTCTAATCTTCTATAAATAAGCTCCTAATCCTACCCTAAACCCTCATTATTCACTCTAGCAACCAAACTATGTCAAATTGAAATCTCAAATGGCCTCCACCTAAAAACCCTAGCCTCCACATTCCTCAAAGTTTAATCCTATGAAGATATGATGATCATACAACCTTTTCTATGTTGTATGAATGCTTAATAACTTGCATACTTCATTAAGTTGCAAGTTTGATTTGCTAAGTTTGTGTTTTTGGGATTTTGCAAGAGGGTTTTCTTATGTGAAGCTTTGTTTTGGGTTTTCAAAGGGCTTCTTTGGTGGATTTGTGACTTGTTTATATTTGTAAGCCCTCTTACCTTCATTTTAGAAACTCTAAAGTTAATGTGTGATGAAAGTTGGGGTATATGCAAGTTTGCCAAGTCATGATTTGTATGTTTATTGAGTTATGCATGTTTATGCAAGTTTGCTAAGCCATGATTTGAATGTTTTGACAAGTTGTGCATGCTTTGACAAGTTATGCATATTTATGCAAGTTTAAAATGACAAGTTGTGCATGTTTTGACAAGTTGTGCATGTTTTGACAAATTGTGCATATTTATGCAAGTTTAAAATGACAAGTTGTGCATGTTTGACAAGTTATGCATGATTAAGGTAATATGCAAGTTCACTATGCTAAGTTATGCAAGTTTAACATGTTATGCATGTTTATGGTAATATGCAAGATCACTATGCTAAGTTATGCAAGTCTAACATGTTATGCATGATTGTTGTGCAAGTTTATCATGTATGTTGTGCCAAGTTCCCTCTTCCTATCCTTTATGCGTTACCACGAATATGTAAGCGATAGAATGACGTTGGGGGTTTTGGGTAAACTTAAAATACATGAAAATACAAGATTGGGAATTTACCTATTAAGTTAGGTCTACCCCTTGGGAATTTACCTATTAAGTTAGGTCTACCCAAGTAATTGTTGACTTGTAATTATGTTTTGAAATAAAGTGGACATGACACTTAGAAAACATAAGTGTGGCCAACTCGAGGTTGGGTTGAGTTTTTAGCGTAATTCTACCCGGAACCGACCGGCTTAACTAGTGGCTACAAACAATAGGACCCAATGTGAGAAGTTGGTCATGGGGTGCCAAGACCCGAGGTTAGACCAAGTTGTGGTGTAAAGCTACCCGGACCCGCCCGGCCTAACTAGTAACCACAACAAGGTCTAATGTGAGAGGTTGAGGTGCATTAAATTAATTAATGCCTCATGGTTAGGGTTAAGTCAGGGTCCACTAATACTTAACCAATTTGGGGATTCAAGGGATGAGAATGGGGTTAAGTTACACTTAACCAATTTAATCAAGTTGGGAATACAAGGGATTAGAATGGGGTTAAGCCACACTTAACCAGTCTAATCCAGGATTAGTGAAGGGTTAAATCACACTTAACCCTCTTGGGAAACCCTAGCAATGTGGTCTGTTCTAACAGTAATCCCAGTTTGGTATCATTCACAACCCTAGAAGCTAGGCTAGGGCGGGGCACGATTACTGGCAGATGTAAGCGACCAAAGGGCGATGGCCGAGTGGTACAGCGGTGCGGGTTCGGCGGGCTACGGACGTGCACGTAGTCCGATATTGGACAAACTCGAGGCACGGGTACCAGTAGATTAGAGCTGTGCATTATTGCTTAAGTGTCTGGGGTTGACATCTGAGGGCTTGATACACCCAAAAGGGGGACCCAGCACAGTCTAACTACAACCATACGTGGGCCATATGGACACCAACACTTGACGTGTTAGGTTTATAGGGAGCCGATCGACTAGACCGTGGGGCTGGACCTTATACTAAGGTCACTTCATGTTATTGGGCCAAAGTTTGGGCTAAGGGATCAATACCTGTTATGTTGGTTTGCTAGTACACCGTGGTGCAAAAACTTAACTCTGTTTATGCGATGACACCTCTATCTATCTTGTAGTTAATTTATCATGCCAGTATGTTGTTATCTATGATCATCTCAGTTTCCATCATGATGTTAACTTTATTAGTTTATAGACTGATCGTAGCAGGGCTTACTCAGTCTTTTTGACTGACCTGTTTTCTTTCGCCTCTTTTCTTCCGTTTCCCCCCCCCCCCCCAGGTTCTCAGGGAGGGAATACTAGAGCCTAGCTTGGATTTTAGCTGCTTCCTTGGATAGCTCAAGTATGCTTTGGACTTGAGCCGCTATGGTTTATCACTCTTATTTGGGGATAGTACTTATGTATTTTCAGTTTATCAGATGATGTATTTATCTAGACTTGTAATTTTGGGAAAAGTGACATTTTGATGTACCAGACTTGAGTTTTGAAATGGTTTATAAATCTTCCGCTGTTTTATTTGCTTACTCTGTTTATTTACATATACATATATATGTCATGTCCTACCTTGCTATATCATTATGCATGTTTACCAATAATGCCCCTCCAAAGCTAGTGCATTCCTTTGCGAGTGACCCTGGCGGAGGTGGGGTGTTACACACCAAGCTCCTACATTTATGATTATAGATAATATACTCTATAAAAAGGGACGTTCACTTTCTTACTTAAGATGTGTAAGCTCCAGAGATGGGTTTAACTTGTTAAGAGAGGCTCATGAAGGATTGTGTGTAGACCATTCTAATGGAATTATGCTGGCCAAAAGGGTAATGCGATAAGGCTATTATTGGCCACAGACGGTTAATCAAGAAATTGAATATGTCAAGAAGTGTGAAAGGTGTCAAAGGTACTCTAAAGTGTCCCGGCTTCACCCTAACAAGCCAACCACTATCTCAAGCCCCTGGTCATTCAATGTGTGGGGAATATACCTAATTGGGCCCTTACCAATCTCCAAAGGTGGAGCTAAGTATGTCGTAGTGGCCATCGACTACTTCACCAAGTGGGTGGAGGCAGAACCCCCTCCAACAATCACATCTAAAATGGTGTTGACATTTTAATAAAGAAGATTGTTACCCGCTTATAAATCCCACAAAAGATCGTATCAGATAATGGAACACAATTCGAGAGCGAAGAATTTACTCGGTTTTGTGAGAAGAATGCAATTATCAAAAGTTTTTCCTCGGTAGCCCATCCTAAAGCTAACAGAGTTGTCAAAGCCGCCAACAAAACCATAAATAAAATCGATAAAAAGCGCCTAAGCCAAGCCAAAGGAAATTGGGCCTAGGAGTTACCATTAGTGCTTTGGGCATATAGAACCTCTACCAAAATAGCAATGGGACATGCCCCTTATTCCTTGATATATGGAGGCGAAGCCATGCTTCCGATTGAGATTGAAATCCCATCGCAAAGAAGGATAGCATACGCGTTTAATCCCAATCAAGAGCTAAGAAAGGAATCCCTAGACCTAATACAGGGATTAAGAGATGAGGCTGCAATCTGAACGGCTGAATATCAAAGGAGGATCACAAGATACTACAACACAAAGGTCAAGACCAGAACCTTCGCAAAAGGTGAATTATTTTTATGGAGAGTGATGGCTAAGACAAAGAACCCAGCGGATGGCCCTCTTGGTTTAAATTGGAAGGACCCTTGATCGTCCATCAAGAAGTCATATCCGGAACATATCGACTATGCAGACCCAACAGTGATCTCGTTCGAGAACATGGAACTTGGATCATTTAAGACCATACTTCTCAATGATAAAGGAGTAAGGGAAAAGGCTTTCCTCAAAAGAAGATCACGTAACCTTTGGCACGGAAACCCTTTCAAAACCTAAAGAAACCCAAAAGGGGTCAAACCACGAATGGATCAAGTCCCTTGTCAACTCCAAATTGGTCAGGGCAAGGCACCCCCTGAAGGGGGTGGTGTGTTAGTATTTTTCCATACCTAAATAAGAGGGATGCTAGGTTAAAGCATAAAAAGCGTAAGCCTCTGTTTCACAATAAAAATGGTCGTGACGGTGCATCTAAAATTAGCACGTCTTGCCTCTACTCGTAGGAGAGTACACCCTGCCCTTACTAGAACTAAGCACGTCCTACCTATACTCACAGAAGAGCACGTCCTACCTATGTTTATGCTCCGCGTTACCCGAGAAGGGAATTCCAACCCCTGTCATTGTCTATGATGGTCAGGATAAGGCACCCTCGGAGGGGGGTGGTGTGTTAGCCTCTATTAGTACCCACAATGGTCAGTATAGTGCATAAAAAGAGTAAACCTTAGTTTTATATCTACAATGGCCCCGTCTAAGTTTCTAAGACCTTATCATCACCTACGTTGGTCAGGATAAGGCGCCTTCTGGAGGGAGGTCGAGTAAGTCCTTGGGCCCTGCTTATGGATAAGCTAGCCAAGCGCACCGGACGCACAGGCCCAGAGAGTGTCCAACAAAGCACGTACATCCTCTGTTTTGACATCAAATCCCAGAGAGTGGCTCAAGAATCACATACAACCTCTGCTTCACAAATCAAATTCAAAGGGGATAACAAAACACAAATACCGGAAGAGGATTCCCGGTCTTAGAACTTTAATTGCCTGAACAAGGGTGGTTCAGGTCTCCAACATTAATACTCAAATATGGGTTGATTCGGCTTTTCTAAATACCGGAAGGGGATTCCCGGTCTTCAATATTTAGTTAACTGAACAAGGGATGGCTTCTGTATCAATACCTGAATCTAGGTTGATTCGGCTTTTCACAAATGCCGGAAGGGGATTTTAGGTCTTCAATCTTTAGTTGCCCGAACAAGGGTTGGTTAAGGCCTTCTATATTAATACCTGAATCTGGGTTGATTCGGCTCTTCACAAATAACAGAAAGGGATTTCTGGTTTTAAATCATTAAGTTACCCAGTAAGGGTTAGTTCAGGGCTACTATCAAAATAGGAAACCGGTCATTGGCTTTCAATCACTAACGGTCGAGAAAGAGCTAGCACAAAAACAATGCCTTGTAGATTTCATTATGAAGTTCAGCGTTGAAAACAACTCACAAGTGAATTGAAAGGAGTATAGAAAGAAAAGTTTGACTTGGAAATTCGAAAATACCCCTTCACTAGGGGAGGGACAAATGTTACTACCAAAATTAACCCTAAAATAGGCCGATAGTGAAGGGGCATCGGAGGGACATAAGCACAGGAGAATCCTTCGAAAGCAAAAAGCCGAATAATAAAAAGAACCAAAAGAAGGAAGGAATGATCTGAGAGTGGCGTAAATAGGCACCGTCCTAAGAGAAAGGAACTCAAAAGCCACAGAATGCCGGCAGGGTACATCCGGAAGGGTCCATCTGACAGGGTCAACCCGGCAGGAGGATCCCATATCGAAAGGTCACCAAAGTCAAAAGCTAAGACAATAAGAGGAGACGAAGGCATCAGAAGTATCAAACTAGAAGTACATAGAGATTATCCTGAACTAGCTTCCGAAACATATGCGGCATAAATACCGAAAGGATTCATTGGTAGAAAACAGATGCATCACAGGGAGCTACCTTTCGGAAGACCAGACTATCCCAACAGCTCCACTGGAAGGCCAACTGGAACCCTAAAAGAGATACAGGATATCTATACTAGTATACTTAGTACAAACACCAATAGTGGTTTCACACCGGAAGATATCTATATACATCATGAGGGCAAGCTTCTCTGAGTGTTCATGATAATGTCAGAAGCCTACATCCGGAAGCTTACGACCGAAGGCTTACACCAAAGGGCCACAATCGAGAGTTCAAATGCCTTTCGAAAGACATTGCATTAACAAGCACATCTCAATCTCAAAAAATGCCCCAATTAACCGGGACCCTCACTTTGGAGGCTATAATCAGCACCATAAAAGCGGCCGGAAGCCAAACATTCAAGACCAAAGAGAAAAGCGGCTGATAGAGGCCCATGTAGGGCCAATAGCCCAATAGCAGAAGGGACCCCGAATTCTCTATAAATAAGATACCAAGGGTCACATTAAAAGGAGAATTTTTTCACTTTCTAAATCTTGTTCTTTCTTCTTCAAGGGACAAACCCTAATTTCCAAATCGGATTGGGGATTCCTTCAACTCTTGTAATATATCTACAATTTATGAACGAAGAAGACCGAGGCTTAAACATTTTGTGATTTGATAATCATATTGTGCCATTTATGGTGAAATAGGGAGCTAACACTGACCTTTCATATGGAAGTGTTGTTCACGATACCCTTGTAGAGAGGAAAGATCTTGTGGAAACTCGAAGCCTTTCCCCTCTTTACCTTGAGGGTAGGCAATGTGAAGCGACCCTCTCATAATGAGCCTAATGTTACTCAACTCCGGAAAAAGAGGTTGATTGTAGGCTTATGGCTTTATCACCGGCACAACCAAGGCCCTTCGAGGTGGCTCGATGTGGAAGGATCGTTTAATTTAATAAGCATTGCAAGTACCCTTACCTTCCGAGTATCGGGAAGCATTAGCCCGTTTTCCTATCATAATGTATATCATTTTACCCATGATTTAAGGGGTAACTGGTTACGCAAGGCTTCAGTTTTACTAAGTTAAGTAAATCCTTCTTCAAGGTGCTTTGGGACTCCATAATCCTCTAAGTGTGATATTTACTCCTTGGGGGAAGAATAGCTAATCTTTAGAATGGAGATTCTGGTACTTAAGGAACAATTGATTTAGCTAAGGAACACTGATCCCAGATTTCCCTTTAGTAATCTTAGATCATGGTTGCATAAATTTTCCGAAGTATATGTTTCATATAACTCATTTTAGGCGTTGACGGAAAATGTCGTTAACAGCTACCAAGTCATATACGCACTGCTGATGTTTTCAATGTTAAACACATGTTGCCATATTATGAGAATGCGATGCTGGAAGAGACTGTTATGAATTCGTGGATGAATTCTTTTGAACTAGGGGAGGATGATGCAGTGCAGACCAATACGAAAGATGATATAGAATCAGGTTAGTTGCTTTCGATATTACTTCTGTTTCTTCTGTATTGGCTTCATAATCTTTTAGTTTTGGCTCAATGGTTTCGATCTTGGTTCCATTGGGAGTTAAGAATTTTCATTAGATTTTGTTTTAGCTCAGTAGTTCGGTGGTATCATTCTATCGATAGTATTTTGTTTCATTAGTTCTGTTTCAGCTTAGAGGGATCAAGTGGATTTGCTTCCGGATTTAGTTCTTTGGTTCTAGATTAGCTATTTTGCATTCCTATGATAATTCTGGTTTAGTTTTATGTTTATTTCAATAACTAATTTCTTTGTATTCTGTTTCGTTATTGTTATACTTGTATCTGTAGTGCCGGTATTGGCTCCAACTTTTAGAACACTATAAATAGGTGTTGTAACCATGTAATAGATAGGCATATTCTGTAATCAAAATTTGGCATTCCGCCATTATTGGAAGCTCCAACATTTATCCCGATTTTCGGTATTCTTTGTGCATCAACAATTTGGAAGATTAGTCTTTCCGGCATCACTAGATCAATGGAAAATTGGTGACCAAGTTCTAGCATCATCTAGATTAACAGTAACGACCCGGATTTTCCGAACTAATTTAATATATATATTTTTGAAATTTTAGTGGATTTTGAATATTTAAAATAATTTATTTTAAATAATAACGTCTAAAATTTTTATTTTAGTCGAAGTTAGAACAAATATATTTATTTTAATTATAAAAGGAGCTAGAAATAGCGCGGCAGTTTGAAAATTTGAATTTGAACATTGACTGAATGTACAGGATTTAAAGTAAATCAGATTTCAGTAAAACCAAAAATATTTAAATCAATTGAAAAATATCTTTCCAATGAATGTGAAATTTTGAAATTTCATGGCGGGAATAAAAAGTTATGTCCAGATTAAAATTAGAAATAGTCGCTATGGAATTTAATATAATATATAGCCCTTATAAATAGCCATTTTGCAGATGAAATCCGTTTTCGATGAAACTACTTTGGTTGGATCCGGGATGTCAAATTATTACTAGATTCCAATTTTCAAAATTTTTGGAATTAATATGTGAGCGTGGTAAATCAAAACGTGTTTTGTCAATTTCAGTCAATTTCGATCGACCAGAAAAGGCCATTTTTCAAACGGTCTCCAAGTTCGACGTGATTAATTTTGTTAGGACCGTATTGTCAAAACATAGCTAGGTTTATTTTTCAGGAATTTTTGGAGTCCGCATGTTGCCCCGGTAAATTAAAATGTACGATCAAATTAAATAATTAAATTTTTATATTTTAAATTAAAGAAAAATAGGCTGAAACTATCAAACGGGCTGATAAGGCCGAGTCCATTGTGTCTGGAATAAGGGTATTTGGCTGGGGGCAACATTAACTGGGCTGTATTTGGAGATAGTAGGAATTAACGGGCTTTTTTGAAAATTAGAGAATTAAATATTTAAAATATTATAAATACCTAGATTATTAGAAACCCTAATCCTATTTCTAACCAGCCGCCCCCATCCAAAATCGATGGCCACACTCTTCACGAATTCACATCTAATTTATATAAAATCCACACAAAGAAATTCCAAATTTCCAAAAGAAAATCTGAAGAACTAGGTTAGATCTAGACAACCAACTAGGTTAGATCTAAGGGATTGGCTAGAAATTCGAGCTGGAACACGTCCAGTTCGCGCCGGAAATCGAGGCATAGATGGAGATCGAATTGGAAGTGGCTCAGGGTGGTGGATGGCGATTCGAAGGGGGTTCGCGTGGTGGGGTTTGATCGATGCCAAGGTGGACGTAATTAGGCGCGGCGGTGGAGAAATTGGTCGAGATGGGTTACGATTTTTTCAGCTTCAGGAAAAAAGAACGATGAAGAAGCCAGAGGGCAAAACAGGAAAAAGGGAATTAAATTATCTATTTAATTGTATAAATAATTTAAATAATGTAATTAAAGTACAACTGCCATCACTTGTTCAAACAAAAACAGAACTGGACGATTTCAGTTGCGTTGGACTCGTGTTGACACACTCTACCTTTCAGAACTGACTAGAAGCGATTTGGAGCAAGTTGATATTTTTGATCAAATTAAACGTCCTGTCTAATTTGATTAAAATAATCATTTTACTGATTTCAAAACCAATCAAGGTGATAACTCTCTCACTAAAATATTTTTACAGTTATTTATTTTATAATTGCATATATATTGATTGTTAATGTTGAGTTTTATCTTTTTTAATTATCATAAAATGTTGAAATTAAATTATAAATATCCATTTATAATGTACAGTATGAGATTTCGTTTTTAAATAATTAAAATTAACTAATTATTATCGCGTTCCGGAATTTTTACATATATCCTGTTAAATTCAGTTCGTTGTTGTATGTGATTTGATTTGGTTTGATTGATGTTTTTTGGTGTGATCTATTTGATTTAATTGTATATAATGTAATTATTGTAAATTAATCTTCTGCTTTTGTATTATTTTTTCGATGTACTGTGATATGTTCTATACTTTGATGTTACGTTATTATGATGTAACAAAAGTCTTCTTTTGTTGTTCTGATGTGTTATATGCCCAAAGTTAGTGAACCGACGATTCTCGACTTTCGGATTGGCCCTTGCAGTCGATTCGTAGGATGGGGATTCACATGTCATTATATGTGGTATCAGAGCTTTGGTTAACTCAAATTTTTGGGGTACAACTTGTTAGAACTGAACAAAAGACTCATCAGAGATAGGATTAGAAATATCCTATAAACGAATTATAACACCCTGGATTTTTGAATAATTGAATTAACTAAATTAAAGAATAATTAATCTCAGACATGATAATTAAGGGAAATGGGTTGCGCAATTGTGTTCATCTCGGAATTCTGGTTGAGATAGAGTCCGAGTTTTGCGGGAAAGGAATACCGGATGAAGGAGATATGGACGAACGAAGTTAGGTGGCCAAACAAGAAAAAAAATAAAAAATATTGCACTGGCGCAATTGGGAAGTGCGCCAGTACAAGTTTGCACTTGCGCACCTGCCATGTGCGCCCAGGCCGAGCAGCAGGCCTGCACAGCTTTCTAGTTCAGTCTGATCCGTGTTGTGACTCATTGTTGAGTCCTTTCTGACTCCTTGCTGAGTCATTAGGACTGAGGTGTCACCCTATCCCGACTGAATGGTTTTGATTAACCCTAAGATCATCCGACGGCTATAATTAAATTAAAATTCTAAATAAACATGGGTAGACTCAAACCCTAAATCAAAATAAAAACTGAACTATGGCCGTCATGCTGTCAATTTGTAACCTAGAGTAGCCGCCACCAATTAGAGAGGAAGAACAAAAAAATCAATTCGGTTCTATTCAACATTAATCTAAACAACAACGAATCTACTACAAAGGCGAGCTTAATCAATTTCAGAACTCAGATTTCAGAACGCAAGACCTTCTTCTTGTGAGTTCGATTTCTTTAATAAAATAATTAACGATTTAATTGGATTAAGCTATGATGCGGATTATATGGCTATGTTGTGAATTATTGACCGCATGTTATCATCTATGTTGTAAATTTGTGAAGTTATCATTTATGTTGTAAATTCTATGATGCTATCATCTATGTTGTAAAGTTGTGATGTTATCATCCATGTTGTAATTCTATGATTGGCTTATGTATAATCAATTCATAATGATGTTCATATGCTAGTTTGGTTATGATGATTCATATGATAAATCATATGTAAGTATGCCAGTTTAGGTGTTGATTTAGATATAAATCATATGCAAGTTAGTGAAAATTTTATATGTTTCATGACATCTATTTTATGTGTAAATTGGATCAAAAGTTAGGCTATGACATGTGTGAGTTATATGCTAAATTCTACATGCTAGTTTACATGTTTAGATGTAAGTTTACACCATCGTTATGTTGCATAAATCACATATGTAAGTTTATACTAATATATGTGTTTGGAGTATGAATCATGTTATGTAAGTTTTTGGTTATTGCCTATGCAAGTTTACACCTTTAGATGTAGATCTATGACATACATGATTTATGCAGGTTTGTGACTATTACCTAAACAGGTTCACATCTTTAGATTTGGATTTATGACATATGTAGTTTTATGCAAGTTGTGACTTTGGCCTATGCAAGTTTTAGATGTAGAACCTCATTCACACATGCAAGTTCACCCCTTATGTTTAGATCTAGTTTATCTACATGTATGTTGTAATGTTTTCTCTTTATTTTATAAGTTAGACTATTCGAGTCTAACGCATATTTTACGTTAAACGAACGAACGTACAACGTGGGGTAATGGGATAATATTAAAAGATTTAATATTGAGAATTGGCATAAATGCCTTAAAAGGCATAAAATAAATTTGTGATGAAATTGGTATGATTTAACATACCATAAATAGATGGACATAATTGAGTCAATTATGGCCATAGTTAAATTTGGAATTGATTGATAATTTGAATAGGGAAATTAATTAAAATTGGGAAATGATTAATTAGGTGTAATTAATCGTCTAAGACACGAGGTTAGGCTCTTTTGTGGTGTAAGACTGCCCGCACCCGCCCGGCAAATCCAACTGCCACAAATGCCAGTCTAATGTGGGAGGTCTTAGGCATAAATTAAATGCGTAACAGTTTTAAAGACACGAGGTTAGGCTCTTTTGTGGTGTAAGACCGCCCGGACCCGTCCGGCAAATCCAGCTGCTATAAAGGCCAGTCTAATATGGGAGGTCTTTATGAGGTTACGGTCTTAATGAATTAAGAAACACTTAACCAGATAAACACGTAGTGGGACATGAGAGGGGTTAAGTGGGTGCCTTGGGTGGCATGTGGAATCTAGTGGGTGCCTTGGGTGACATTTGAAATACGATTAGAAACACTTAACCAAAATTTGAAACATGTAAGTGAACATGAATAAGAAGAGGGTTAAGTGGGATGTACTAGAGGGGACCAAGCTTAGGTGGATAGCTTGTGTCAAGTAATGGGGGCCCGTTTCAACCAGTAACCCATACGTATCTTTGTGGGTTCGACCCAAGTCGTGTACGGGACACGCATACTGGGCTTGACTGTAAGAGGCCAAAACGGGTTAGCGGTGGTAATGCAAGTCCAACGGGTTCATGTGCGTGTGTGGGCCCGGGCTGGTAAGTAAGATGTTGTTGCGTCGTGTAGGTATAAGCCGTGCATTGTTGGTGGTATCGGGTTGCCACTTTGGGGAGTGATACACCCCACTGTAGGGCCAGCACGGGTTTCTACGAGTTAGGGAGCCGATCGAATGGGGGTAGTGGATTCACTTAGTGGAGATAGGGGCAGGCGGCACCTATGAAGGCAACTAGGTGTGCACGAAACTACCTTTATCATTATTAAGTTCTGTAGGCGGGATCAACCTTAGGGTAACTACTGGTGGTGCAGTATAGTAGTGGTGGTGCAGTATAGTAATTATCTTATAGTGGTTTAGGTGCGCTTTGACGTCATCTTTGTTCATCTTATTTCCTTGTTTACTCTGTCATGCCCAATTGTTCACAGTCATTTCCTTATTTTCCAACTTATGCCTTAGCCTAGTTATTTTGGTAATTATATTGTTAAAGTTATCGCACTCGCCAGACTTTATGTCTGTCCCCCTTTGTTTCCTCCTCTTTTCTTCCTTCCCCCCCCCCCCACCCCAGGTGCTCAAGTTGGAACTAGCACCAGTGGAGCTTGATTTTCGACTGCTGTATCTCTTGCTTTTAGAAGTTTCTTGCATCACTGAAGTAAAGTTCAGCCTCTCTTATTTATGGCTATTTTGAATTGGGGTTATGTCTTTCAATTTATGTACTTTGACTTAGTCAAGATGGATATTATATACTTTGACTCTGGTTTTTGATGGTGTAATCAAACTTATGTGTTTACCGCTGCAATGAATAAAGTTTTAAATTTTTAATTACTGTTTATATCTGTCTTGTTGTTAAGTTTTTGTTATATACTCACTTAAAATGCTCCATAGAAGTTAATGCATTCCCTTTGTGAGTGACATTAATGGACGTGGGGTGTTACACGTGGTATCAGAGCTTAAGGTTACCAGAACAGATATGAATTTTGAAAAACTATTTTTCAAAAACACTTTTATAAAGAAGTACCTTCAAAAGTAAGTTTTAAGGAAAGTATTTTCAAGAGAAAAGCTTATTTTAGAAAGCATAACCCCAAGAGCCATATATCTTTCCTTCGGTTCTTTTGTATTGAATCTTTCCTTTTTCGTTTCAGCATGTTTGGAATTCCAGATATACCCGAGGGGATAACGATACCAGGATGGTTTAGGAGGTATTTGGAGACTAGAGCCACCACCGCAGGTCCAGCAAATGCTCCTCCTCCCCCTCCTCCTCCTCCGCGCGTCGATACTTTTGCTAAGATATGTAAGGACTTTCGAGCAATAGGTGGAAAACCTTTTCATGGGACGGAGACATTTGCTGAAGCTCGAAACTGGCTAAAGGAGGTGGAAGAATTGTTTGGGATCTTTGAAGTGGAAGATGGAAGAAAGGTCCAGTTAGCTAGCTGGCTAATAAAGGATGAGGCCTCGTTTTGGTGCGAGCTCACTAATGGAGAACGTCCAGTTGATACATGTCCAGATTTCAGGCGGAGGTTTGAGGCGAAGTTTCTCTCACGGGCTGAAGAGAATCTATACATGGAAAGGTTTCTAGCACTGAAGCAGGGGAATCTATCAGTGAAAGAATACGTCAACAAATTCAATCATTTGGCAAGATTTGGCTTGGACTTGGTGAATACACTATAAAAGAAGGACCTGAGATTTGTTAAGGGTTTGAATGAGCCGCTTCATGGGTTAGCTATGACCCACATCCCCATGGGGGCTACCTTTGAGAGACTAGTTAACATGGCCCTTATGCATGAAGAGGAGAAGGGCGCCAATGCTAATAAGGCACCCGAGAAGAAAGGGGATCAAAAGAAACCGCAACAACAGAACAAGAAATGTGGTAAAGGCAACAATGGTAAGGGAAAGAAGAGATGCTTTAACTGTGGGACTCCAGGCCATCTAAGCAAAGATTGTAGGAAGAAAAAGAAGACTGGCTATTTCCACTGTGGCGAAGAGGGACATCTGATTAAGGACTGCCCAAGGAAAGGGCAGAGGGTAGGGTCTACCTCGGGAGGACAGGTGCAGGCTTTCATGACACCAGGGCAGGCAAGGGGACTAGCTCAGGCTCTCGTGGTCCCACCGCTGCAAGAACGAGGTAGAGCAATTTCCATTGAAAGTTTAGTTTTTCTGTTTGATCATTCTATCCATACTTTATTCGATTCTGGCGCATCACATTCATTTATCTCTACATCATTAGTTGAAACACTGCACCTAGATACTAGTCTAGTTACAGATCCCTTAGTAGTCTCAAATCTTATTGGTGGTTCGGCTCATCGTTCTATGATTTGTCGGGATTTGAGAGTGTTTATCTTGGGTGTTGGGTTTGAAAGCAACGCCTTTGTTCTTGGCTTCACGGGCTACGGCTTGATTCTAGGTATGGATTGGCTAACTAGATATGGAGCCATCCTAGATTGTGAAAGAAGGGTAGTTAGATTGTTGACTCATTGTGGAAAGACCCTTGATATTTCTTGTGACCCTAGAGGTCTAGTAATGCTTAGCTACCTAGAATCCCTTGATGCATCTGATGATGATTTACATTCTGTTCATATAGTCCGTGAATATGTTGATGTCTTTTATGAGGTGAGGGGTTTACCCCCAAAACGCGAGAAAGACTTTCGAATATATCTAGTAGATAATGCAAAGCCAGTTGCATTGCCAGTGCGCCACATGGCTCCAAGAGAGAGAAGAGAACTCAGTAAGAAAGTGAAAGAATTGCTTGAGAAGGGGTTTATCAAACATAGTATATCGGAGTGGGGTGCTCTAGTAGTATTGGCCACGAACGCAGATGGATCCCTTAGACATTGTGTGGACTATAGAGAACTTAATATGCTTACTAATAAGAATAGACACCCACTGCCGATCTCTTCGATCAGTTAGTTGGCGCCTCAATGTTTTCGCAGTTGGACTTAGCCACCGGTTTCCGTCAGTTGAGAGTAGCTGAGGATAGCATAGACAAGACTGCCTTTAGGACTCCAGACGGCTTCTTCGAGTGGCTTGTGATGCCCTTCGGTTTGAAAAACGCCCCCACATACTTTGTTGACTTAATGAGTAGGGTGTTTAGGGAGTACCTTAATAAATTCATGGTAATCTTTGTGGACGACATCTTGATCTTTTCTAAAAACGAGGAAGAGCATGCCCTACATCTTAGGGAAGTGTTGGAGACTCTTCGAGCGCATAGCCTTAAAGCTAAATTTTCTAAGTGTCACTTTTGGAGGAAGGAAGTGCGATTCTTAGGGCACGTGGTTTCCAAAGAAGGGATAGCTGTGGATCCCGTGAAGTTAGTGGCCATCCAAGATTGGAAGGTCCCTAAAAATGCTACCAAGGTGAGGAGTTTCTTAGAGTTGGCTGGCTACTATAGAAATTTTATCAAAGACTTTGCAAAAATATCAGCCCCATTAACGCGCTTGACGAAGAAGAACTTAGTTTTCACGTGGGACGTAGATTGTGATGATTCGTTCCAACGTTTAAAGAGAGCTTTGACCACAGCCCCAGTCTTAGTGTTGCCAGATGGGAGTAAGCCATTTACCATTTAAACCGACGCTTGTAGGACAGGACTAGGCGCGGTCTTAATGCAAGAGGGAAGGGTAATAGCCTATGGTGGAAGGCAGTTGAGAGTGCATGAGAAAAATTACCCTACGCATGACCTAGAGTTGGCCGCTATTGTTTTCGCGCTTAAGTCTTGGCGCCATTATCTTCTAGGCGAAAAATTTGAATTGTTCACTGACCACAAATCGCTAAAATACTTGTTCTCTCAGAAGGACTTGAACTTAAGGCAGCAAAGGTTGATGGAATTCTTAGCATCCTACAATTTCGAGATAGCATATACCCCTGGCAAGGGTAACGTGGTGGCAGACGCCTTAAGTAGGAAGTGGTTATCCTTGAGTCCGTTGTTTGTTGAGCAGTGAAGCTTAGAGTTCATCTCTACATTTGACTTTAGGCCTTCCATTGACTTGTACCCGGTTTGCTAGTATCCTTGGAGGTCAGACCTACGCTTTTGAGATGGATTGGTGAGGCACAACGAGATGACCCACAATTGGTTGAGTTAGTAGAGAAGCTCAAAAGGGGGGAGTCATCGAGCCATCTCAGTAGGTATACCCTAGATGATAAGGGTTGGTTACGTAAGGACGGTAGACTTTGTGTACCACGGGAGGAGAATTTGAGGAAGACCATTCTTGATGATGCACATCGTTCGAAGATGACCATCCATCCCGGGGGGACAAGATGTACATGGACATGAGACGAGTTTACTTTTGGGTCGGCATGAAGAGGGATGTGGCTAAGTGTGTCGCTATATGCTTGGTGTGCCAACAAGTAAAAGCAGAGAAAAAGAAGCCCGGTGGGTTGCTTCACCCATTGGAGGTTCCACAATGGAAGTGGGAAAGTGTCTCGATGGACTTTATTGATGGGTTACCGAGATCGAGGAAGGGTAATACGTGGATATGGGTCGTGGTAGACAGACTTACTAAGAGCGCCCATTTCATTCCCGTAAAGAGTAAGAGGACTGCCCCATGGTTAGCCTCCGTATACATTCGAGAGATAGTTCGTTTGCACGGTGTTCCTTCTAGCATAATGAGCGACCGCGATTGTATCTTTACTAACGAATTTTGGAAGAGCTTGCAAGAGGCGGTAGGGACTCAGTTATGTTTGAGCACCGCATATCATCCTCAGACAGACGGCCAGACTGAGAGGGTGAATCGTATTCTAGAGGACCTATTGAGGTTGTGTGTCTACAAAGGCGAGCTTAATCAATTTCAGAACTCAGATTTCAGAACGCAAGGCCTTCTTGTGAATAAAATAATTAACGATTTAATTGGATTAAGCTATGATGCGGATTATATGGCTATGTTGTGAATTATTGACCGCATGTTATCATCTATGTTGTAAAATTACGACGTTGTCATTTATGTTGTAAATTCTATGATGCTATCATCTATGTTGTAAAGTTGTGATGTTATCATCGATGTTGTAATTCTATGATTGGCTTATGTATTATCAATTCATAATGATGTTCATATGCTAGTTTGGTTATGATGATTCATATGATAAATCATATGTAAGTATGCAAGTTTAGGTGTTAATTTAGATATAAATCATATGCAAGTTAGTGAAAATTTTATATGTTTCATGACATCTATTTTATGTGTAAATTGGATCAAAAGTAAGGCTATGACATGTGTGAGTTATATGCTAAATTCTACATGCTATTTTACATGTTTAGATGTAAGTTTACACCATCGTTATGTTGCATAAATCACATATGTAAGTTTATACTAATATATGTGTTTGGAGTATGAATCATGTTATGTAAGTTTTTGGTTATTGCCTATGCAAGTTTACACCTTTAGATGTAGATCTATGACATACATGATTTATGCAGGTTTGTGACTATTACCTAAACAAGTTCACATCTTTAGATTTGGATTTATGACATATGTAGTTTTATGCAAGTTGTGACTTTGGCCTATGCAAGTTTTAGATGTAGAACCTCATTCACACATGCAAGTTCACCCCTTATGTTTAGATCTAGTTTATCAATATGTATGTTGTAATGTTTTCTATTTATTTTATAAGTTAGACTATTCGAATCTAACGCATATTTTAGGTTAAACGAACGAACGTACAACGTGGGGTAATGGGATAATATTAAAAGATTTAATATTGAGAATTGGCATAAATGCCTTAAAAGGCATAAAATAAATTTATGATGAAATTGGTATGATTTTACATACCATAAATAGATGGACAAAATTGAGTCAATTATGGCCATAGTTAAATTTGGAATCGATTGATAATTTGAATAGGGAAATTAATTCAAATTGGGAAATGATTAATTAGGTGTTATCAATCGTCTAATACACGAGGTTAGGCTCGTTTGTGGTGTAAGACTGCCCGGACCCGCCCGGCAAATCCAGCTGCCACAAACGCCAGTCTAATGTAGGAAGTCTTAGGCATAAATTAAATGCGTAATAGTTGTAAAGACACGAGGTTAGGCTCTTTTGTGGTGTAAGACTGCCTGGACCCGCCCGGAAAATCCAGCTGCCCACAAATGCTAGTCTAACGTGGGAGGTCTTTATGAGGTTACGGTCTTAATGAATTAAGAAACACTTAACCAGATAAACATGTAGTGGGACATGAGAGGGGTTAAGTGGATGCCTTGGGTGGCATGTGGAATATAGTGGGTGCCTTGGGTGACATTTGAAATACAATTAGAAACACTTAACCAAAATTTGAAACATGTAAGTGAACATGAATAAGAAGAGGGTTAAGTGGGATGTACTAGAGGGGACCAAGCTTAGGTGGATAGCTTATGTCAAGTAATGGGGGCCCGTTTCAACCAGTAACCCATACGTATCTTTATGGGCTCGACACAAGTCGAGTACGGGTCACGCATACTGGGCTTGACTGTAAGAGGCCAAAACGGGTTAGCGGTGGCAATGCAAGTCCAACGGGTTCATGTGCGTATGTGGGCCCATGCTGGTAGTTAAGACGTTGTTGCGTCGTGTAAGTATAAGCCGTGCATTGTTGGTGGTATCGGGTTGCCACTTTGGGGAGTGATACACCCCACTATGGGGCCAGCACGGGTATCTACGAGTTAGGGAGCCGATCGAATGGGGGTAGTGGGTTCACCTAGTGGAGATAGGAGCAGGCGGCACCTATGAAGGCAACTAGGGGTGCACGAAACTACCATTATCATTATTAAGTTCTGTAGGAGGGATCAACCTTAAGGTAACTACTGGTGGTGCAGTATAGTAGTGGTGGTGCAGTATAGTAATTATCTTATAGTGGTTTAGGTGCGCTTTGACGTCATCTTTGTTCATCTTATTTCCTTGTTTACTCTGTCATACCCAATTGTTCACAGTCATTTCTTTATTTTCCAACTTATGCCTTAGCCTAGTTATTTTGGTAATTATATTGTTAAAGTTATCGCACTGGCCAGACTTTATGCTTGACCCCCTTTGTTTCCTCCTCTTTTCTTTCTTTTCCCCCCCAGGTGCTCAAGGTGGAACTAGCACCAGTGGAGCTTGATTTTGGACTGCTGTATCTCTTGCTTTTAGAAGTTGTTTGGATTGCTGAAGTAAAGTTCAGCCTCTCTTATTCATGGCTATTTTGAACTGGGGTTATGTCTTTCAATTTATGTACTTTGACTTAGTCAAGATGGATATTATGTACTTTGATTCTGGTTTTTGATGATGTAATCAAACTTATGTGTTTACCTCTGCAAAGAATAAAGTTTTAAATTTTTAAGTATTGTTTATATCTGTCTTGTTGATAAGTTTCTGTTCTATACTCACTTAAAACGCTCCATAGAAGTTAATGCATTCCCTTTGTGAGTGACATTAATGGATGTGGGGTGTTACAAGAATGCTCATTAGAGAAAGGATCAGTAGTATCCTAAATGAGAAACTCGTTAGAGATGGGTTTAGAAATGCCCTAGAATGAGTTGGGAGTGACAAGTTCATAATTAATGTATTTGTGATTATATATATAATCCGATCTTAGAAAATATGATTTTTGAATATATAAAAGTTATATATATATATATTTGAAAAGCTAATCAACTAATTGATTGATGATTGTGTTGTGTGATTACTAGTTCAACTAATAAAATTATTGAAACCAATAAAAGAATGAAAGTTGAGTTAGTTAATTAAAAAACTTTCAGCTCCGTTCCTTTTCAAAGACGAAGATTTTAAGTGGGGGAGATTGTAACAAACCGGATTTTCCGAACCAATTTAAAAATTTGATTTTAGAAATTTTAATGGATTTTGAATATTTAAAATAATTTATTTTAAATAGTAACAAAAAAATTTATTTTAATTGAAGTAAGAATGAATATAATTATTTTAATTATAAAAGGAGTTAGAAATAGCGTGGTAGTTTGAAAATTTGAATTTGAACTTTGACTGAATGTACATGATTCAAAATAAAACGGATTTCAGTAAAACCAAAAATATTTAAATCTGTTAAAAAATATCTTTCCAACGAATTTGAAAAATTGAAATTTCATAGCGGGAATAAAAACTTATGTCCAGATTTAAATTAGAAATAGTCGCTATGGAATTTAATATAATATATAGCCCTTATTAATAGCCATTTTACAAGCGACCTCCGTTTTTCGACGAAACCACTTCGGTTGGATCCGGAATGTCAAATAGTTGCTAGATTCCAATTTTCATAATTTTTGGAATTAATATGTGAGGGTGGTAAATCAAAACAAGTTTTTCAATTTTAGTCAATTTCAGTCAACCAAAAAAGGCCATTTTTCAAACGGTCTCCAAATTCAACGAAATTATTTAGACTAGGACCGTATCGTCAAAACATAGCTAGGTTTATTTTTCGGGAATTTTTGGAGTCCGTATGTGGCCCCAGTAAATTAAAATATACGATCGAATCAAATAATTAAATGTTTTATATTTTAAATGAAAGAAAAATAGGCTCAAACGACCAAATGGACTGATGAGACCTAGTCCATTGTGTCCGAAATAGGGGCATTTGGCTGGGGGTAACATTCACTGAGCTGGAGGAATTAACGGGCTTTCTTGAAAATTATAGAATTAAATATTTCAAATATTATAAATACCTAGATTATTAGAAACCCTAATCCAATTTCTAACCAGCCGCCACCATCCAAAATCGATGGCCACAATATTCATGAATTCATGTCCATCAAATTTCCAAAAGAAAATTCGAAGAACTAGGTTTGATCTCGACAACTAACAGTCGCGATGAAATTTAGTTAAGGGATTGGCTTGAAATTCGAGCTGGAACACGTCCAGCTCGCACCAGAATTGGAGGCACAGATGGAGATCAAATTGGGAGTGGCTCAGGGTGGTGGATGGAGATTCGAAGGGGGTTCGTGTGGTCGGGTTTGATCGATGCTAAGGCGGATCTAGTGAGGCGCGACGGTGGAGAAATTGGTCGAGATGGGTTACGGTTTTTTTTGGCTTCAGGAATAAGGAACGATGAAGAAGCCAGAGGGTAAAACAGGAAAAAGGGGAATTAAATTCTCTATTTAATTGTATTAATAATTTAAATAATGTAATTAATGTACAAACTACCGTTACTTGTTCAAACAGAAATGGAATTGGATGATTTCGGTTGCATTGGACTCGTGTTGAAGAACTCTACCTTTCAGAACTGACTAGAAGTGATTCGGAGCAAGTTGATATTTTTGATCAAATTAAGCATCCTGTCTAATTTGATTAAAATAATCATTTTACTGATTTCAAAACCAATCAAGGTGAGAACTCTCTCACTAAAATATTTTTACAGTTATTTATTTTATAACTGCATATATATCGATTGTTAATGTTGAGTTTTATCTATTTTTAATTATCATAAAATGTGGAAATTAAATTATAAATATCCATTTATAATTTACACTGTGAGATTTCTTTTTTAAATAATTAAAATTAATTAAGTATTATCGTGTTTGGGAATTTTTACATATACGTTGTAAAATTCAGTCCGTTATTGTACATGATTTGATTTGGATTGATTGATGTTGTTTGGTGTGATCTGTTTGATTTAATTGTATATAATGGAATTATCGTAAATTAATCTTCTGCTGTTGTATTATTTTTTCGATGTACTCTGATATATTCTGTACTCTGATGTTACGTTATTATGATGTAATAAAAGTCTTCTGTTGTTGTTCTGATGTGTTGTACGCCCAAAGTTAGTGAACCGACGATTCTCGACTTTCAGATCGGCCCTTGCGGTCGATTCAGAGGACAAGGATTAACGGGTCATTTCATTAACGGAATTGGTGTTATCGTATTCATCTCAAATTCATTGATATCTTCATTTTGAAGTTCCATTCCTATATCATCATCTCGATCAATGGAATTCGGAGTTGTGTCGGTTTTATCTACAATTTGTGATTTGTTGTTGGGAATTATCAGAGTTTCGATATTAATTCGAGACTTTTTTGCTACTGGCTGTGTCACTACCATAATCATGTTTTAGGCCATTACCGGGCTTGACGAAGTCTCGTTACACGATGCTATGCTTCATTAAGACATGCTTTGATCATCAATAGCTTATCACTTAGTAGGCCACACTATCATTTTATAACATACAATTGACAATCACTAACCATATCACCTTTGTGCTCGTACGTCTAAAAGAAGGGTGTTATGCCAAGAGAATAAATTATCTGCCACCAATCAAAAATATGTTTACTAAAGATCAATCACACATTATAAAATACAATGTCAGATACGTGTCCGTACAAGTCTGTTCTGGGTCAGAACGAAACCAAAGGCACCATATTCCTCGTCCAATATAGCAGAGAGTCCCTTGAAAATATGGAAAATCTAGAAGTATGTCCAGACCACTGCTACTTATAACCTTATGACGTGAGCTACCCAAGGCATGAACATGAAGTACATTCGATGTGAAGATTCCCGATCTTCAACCACCATCTTCAATACCTTCAATTGCTCCATTTCATCATGTTATTACTTGGAATGGTTTTCGGATACAGATCTGACCCTGGTCTTTCCAAATAATAAGAGCTCTTTTAAAACATATGGAAATACAGGATTCATCAAATCTCATTCCACCTTGATTGGTTAACTAAAACCTTTTGGTTATCTTACGAAAGCCTCAAATCAATTATTTCATAACTTGGAATAAAAATCAATAAAATATCCTCATTCGATTTTCAAAACCAAGTTTTATAAAACTTAACCAAAGAAAACTTTCTTTACAAAAGTTTCATTATTGATTATCAAAAACAACCCTATATCAATATGATTTATTTTTGTTTCTTTTCAAAATATCTTTTATCAAATCCATTACATCTTAATCAAAAGAAATTTACTTTATCAAATTTTTTTAATTCTTTATTTAAGTATTATAAACCATTTATTAAATCACAAACCTAGTTTTTTTACTCAAAACTTAAGTAATAACATTTCCCTAAATCTTTAATTAATAGATTATAACCTCTATTATCTCCGAAATCAACTAATCCTAACTAGGTTAAAGAACGATGTTATTTAAGACACCATTCACAACAAACCCAAAACCAGTTGATATCAAATATAAGATTTAGACATAAATTATATCATCTTATATCCAATACCAATTCCCATGTCAACAAATACTATAAGTGGAATAACAGTATAAATACTTTTCAAATTCCTCAAATAGTACAAGTTCTCATTAAAATATTTAACACCAAATATCAGAAGATTATCTCCATCTAAATACAACTTATTTAAAATTAGAAAACCTTTAAATCTTATGTAAACTTGAATTTACTTATAACCAACTTGTCTTAATATTTTAAACTTCCTAAAATACTTTATTTATCATTTGAAAATTATTTTCAAAGTTGTAAACAAGTTTAAAACTTTAGAACCAAATATTACCGAAAAAGTGTTACAAAAAGTGTTCCAAAAGGCTGATATTAGCTAGTCTGATCAAAAAAACTTTTATATTATCCAAAACTTCATATTACTAACTCAAAACATTTTTAAATAACTAATTATCATTTTACAAAAAAATCCATATTTTTAAATATTTTATAACAAGCATTTACCATTACGGTCAATGAACTGCACTTGCAACGACCTTTTTCAAAACAGTTTTAAACACAACTTGAAAACTATACATCGAAATTTAAAAATTCATTTTACATTTGAAAAAAAATACTGTTTAAAACCAAACCTTTACCATTTGGTGCTCCAGTTATAAGCGTTTGATGTTTATGGCCGAAATTCGTGAACTAATGCAGCACGACTAGTTCAATTCAAACCATAATTCAACTTCATATCAAAAACTTGTCTGATTTTTTCAAAATAAGTTTAAACTTCATTTCAAACATATATAATAATATTTGAAAACAATATTTCGAATTCTCCATTTTAAAACCATTTATTTATATTAAATGAATATTAAAATAATATTTTATTAATAAAATAATAATATTTTTCAAAAATTAATCTTTTGGAAACTCAGACTTTCCTGAAATCAAATTAAATAATATATAAGGTAATCAATTTGACACTTCCATATCATTTATATACCAAGCACAACTTCAATTTTCGATTTTACTATTCAAAATCGATTCAAACTTAAACAAGCCTTTTATATTCAAAACCTTTTCAAATAAATTTATAACTTTTTAAAAGTTTTTCATAAACACTTCAATTCCATTCCCAATTCGTTTCGGGTATCAAAATCCAAGTTTTATTTTTACTCTTTTATTTAATTGAATATAATATTTAATTACATAACCAAAGTGGGTCAAGACTTAACCAATAGCCGCATTATTCCACATTTGCGTGTGTAACTGTGCAGTGAACATATTATCACGAATAACAGGTACTATAACATCCATAATAACCATAGTAACCATTCACAATATACACACACACAGTGTATGTATATATCACAACATATGAAATACAGTGTAAATGACACCGTGCATGTTTGTACAAGTGTTAGATAATTAATGCTTATACCTCATTAATTAACTAATTAACAACAAATTCACATCCATCATCAAGCATATAAATAACTATATATATTTAACCACTAAATATACATAAATAAATTGTTTCTCACCAGCATTGCTCCACCAATCTCTACTATAGGACTTCGCTTGGACCGTCGGATAATGTCACTTTATCGCACACCATTTTCTTTACTTCATTATGTATATGCACTTAAATATATTTTTTATAAGAAGGAGGAGGGGTTTGGTGGTATTTAGCCTTGGAGTGGTTAATGGCTTGAGGAGACGCAAGGAGGGAAGGGCGATGGCATGTGGGGGAGGGGCTTTAGTCCATGGCCGAGGGAGGTGGAAGGGGCTGAATTTGTGAGGAAGGGAAGAAAGAGGATGGATTTGGTGGTGGAGGGAAGGGGAAAGGGTCTGAATTGGAAGTAGGTTGAGAAGAGGATTAAGAGGAGGAAAGGAGGAAAAAGAAGGAGGAGAAGAATGGCTAGGAAGCCATGGCCATAAGGAGGAAGAAGTATAAGAATAAGAGAATGATGATAACTGAAGAAAAAAGTGAGGGGATGCCTCATTTTATAGGAAAGGAAGTGTCTTAATGTGTTTCCACCTTATGTGACACTTTTCTTTAAAGCAAGCTTAGGTCCATACATGTTGACAAGTGTCCTAGACACTTCTTTAAACATGAAAGGTTGTATTTTTGGTAGCATTTCCTACCGAATGCAACATCTAACACATATAACACTTAAACAAATGCTTCCATATCATCTTGTTCTTTATTTATATTATAAAATATTTCTTCCTAAGTTATAATTTAATTACTTAATAAATTTATACTTAAAATGGTTTTATTAATATGTATTTAACCAACCGATCCCATAGCTGATTTGACAAAAGCTGATATATTTTGTTAGTTTATGTTACAGTCTTATTTGTTAGTTTTTCAACAACTGTTTATTATTCAAACCTCATTTAGAATATAACTTAAAATTATTAAATTATAATTCTAAATGATTAAACTCAATCAAATTTTACAAATAAAAAAATCCTTGGTCTGACAAAAATACCATTTTGACAAAGTTCATTTTAAACGTTATATTTTGATGAAACATACTATTAATATTAAATCTTGCTTAACATATCTTTGAAATCATATTTCAAATTATATTTGTTGTTTATTACACCAAAAATTTATATAAAATTGTTCTGAATTCAGATTAAAAATCTTGGATCGTTACATTCTCCCCCTTCAAAGAAATTTCATCCTTGAAATTTGAACGAGAACATGTATAAGTTCATAACTGTATAATACCATACCCAAAAATCAATACTTGTGCCAAATTACAAATCATAGACTCATTACTCTTGTTTAAATACCTAAATAGCTCAATTTAGATCACCTTTTAAATTAATTATCAAATATCCCTCAGTTAGATTCTCAAACTTGTTCATACGGTATTTAAACTGCTTTTACCCATCCAAATATACTCTTCTTTTTACCCAAAAACAAATCAAAATTTATTGGTTATCCAAAATCGTCAATAATTCCGACTTCTAATCCAAATTCTTTACAAGGACTGCCATAGTTTAAGTTTGGCTATTCTTAATCATTACCCCTAATTCAAAGTTATAAAACTTATTCCTCCTAATTTCAAAAATCATTGAGATCTATCCTTAACTGGCTTAACCTATATAGTTCAAAATTCCAAGATATCGCTTATCCTTATATCGTCAAATATCTTGTAGTCAAACTTTGAAATTGAATTCATAAGGTATTCAAACTACTTTTATCTATACAACTTACTATAGATTTTATACATTGTCCAAAACTGTTGATAGTTTAAATTCTTTATTCCAACTTAAATGGCTTAATTTTAAGTTCTTCCCAACTTTCTCAAGTTCAAAACATGACTTTCTCTTAACCATTTTCCAAATACTCTAAAAATAACTGAGTTCTAATTATATTTTTTGAAATATTTCCTTTAATTGATCAACAAATAGATGAACAACTTTAGTTAGATTGCAAAATTCTAATCACAAGTTGTCTGTATTCAATTTTCAGCCATCTTAATTATTCAAGTTATCTAAATATTCTTTCAAACCAGTATAATTACCAAATCATATTCTTTTATAATCTTTCAAAACCAAACCATGAAAATACGTTCTCTCATATATAATACTCTCAAACTCATTTTAGTGCATTACCTACCCTATCTCTAATGAGTTCTTACTGTCAGTTCTAATGACTCACATGATAAGCTTTGTATAAACAAAAGCCTCGATACCAAATGTAACGACCTGCCATTTCGCCCGGTTCAAGACGGTAATTAAACCAACTCAAACCATTTACAAAGACGAATTGTTATTAGGGTAGTAGCACATCAGAGCAGAAACAAAAGAAATTTTATTGCTATAACAATTTCTTACATCAGCGTTACAATGAGATATCAGAGTACAACTATACATAGCGAAAAAATATAAAATTTCGGCGGAAAAATATAATAATTTTATTGCCTTTTACTTACTGAGTGTGGCGGCTTCCACTAGCGATTATCTTGCTGTTCCGTTTCGATTATGCAGGTTGGTTATGCAACTCCCTTGCTAAATAATTCGTTTAGTACCGATGTGATGAAATTTCTTGTATGGTATTTTATTGTTCGACATGATGATTTGTTGGTGTAAGTTTTGGATTATTTAGTTGGTGAAGGATGCGTTCTCTTCGTGGAACTTCTTGGCACGCGGCAACTACTCTGTTTGCATCTGCCTCGCGTTTCACCATTCCTTGAGTTGGTATGCCTGCTTGTCTACATTTTACCTTGTGTTTTGGGCATCTAGCGAGGTGAGTTAATGAAGTAGTGGCTTGGTTCTACTAGCTTATGTTTGGTTGTAATGGTGCGTTTGTGAAAGTGTTATTCAACGTGTGTTTTGGATGTCGTCTTGTTGAGACTGAGTCACAGATTAGCATACTTCTTGGTGTTCTGGTAATTGATGCCTTATGTGTTTGTTGGATTAATCTTGTTTATTTGGAATTATGTTATTTACCTGTGTCATTGTTTTTGGAAATGTGAGTCTTTAGGTCTGCTAGTCGATTGTTTCATCAACATTTCCTCAACAACCACGGGAAGCCTTGGCTCTGACTATGCCGAAGTATGTTTGAAATACCCCACCTCCGTTAAGGTCACTCACAAAGGGAATGCCTTAACTTCGGTGGAGCATATTAGATAAAAGATGCAGACAAATTACAAGACAGACAAATAAAGTAGCGGAAAATAAAGTCATTTTATAAACAATGTGGTTCAGTCAAGCTTTTACAATATTGTCTCAATCATAATTAAAAGTAATACATAGAACTTCTGTCTTGATTTAAAAACTTCCAAATATAAAAGAAGCATAAAAATAACAATGATATTCCCCAATAAAGCTTGAACCAACAATAGCAGTGGAAGAGAGAGTCCAAAGCAATACATCGCTTATCTTCGAGCTTGGAAAGAAAACTGTGCTAAGTAGTAACATTTCCTCCCATCGAACTAGGGGGAAATGGAAGAAAAGAGGTGAAAAAAACTAGGTCAGACATAAGTCTGGTAAATCCAGTGACTTTCAGCAAATAAACAGGCAACAGCATCATGACATGAATAAACTGAATATAAGACAATACCGTGAGAACAAGGATAACAAGATAACATACGATTAGTATATATATGATAAGGCAAGATAAACAGAATGCGCTTCTACTCTTTCTCTGCTTTGCTACTACCATGTTATTCTGATTTTTATATCTCTGCACCACCTACTAGTGTCCCAACTAGTAATCTATATAAAATGATCAAATTGTAATGTGTTCCCAATCCCCGCAGTTGTGGTAGCCTTCAGGTGTATATCTATCGTGAGGATTCCACCTCAATCTGCCTAATTGCCATGAACATGTTAGATGTACCCTTACTACCCTAGTGATCGGCTCCCTATTTGTATTAATTTCTCTTGTGTCTGTGTCAATCGGCCCTTTCTTGCGTGTAGATATCCCGTGCTTGTCCAACCATAAGGTGTATCAATCCTTATGATAGCAACCCGAGACGACTCAAGATGCACAGTGTATAACTATTGGTACCCAGTGCCTGCTTTTTTCCACTCCGGAGTACGTGCACGCCCGTAAACTGTCGGAACCTACACTGACGTAACCCCTGCCGCTATTTTGACCGCTTTTAATTAGCCCAGTAATCGTGCCCCACCCTGCCTAGCTCAGGGTACCATGATACATCTATGTGGGTTACTGCTGAAACGGGTCCCCGTTACTAGGGTTTCCCACTGGTTAAGTTTGTGGGCCTATATTAACTAATATTACCCACCAACATGGTATGTACTTAACCCTCCCACTGATTCAAGCATGTTTATTTAATGGTTAAGTTTGTGGGCCTATATTTACTAATATTACCCACCTAACTTGATATGTACTTAACCCTCCTGCACATTATGCCATATTGGTTAAGTGTTTGTCCATTCATGTTAACTTAACCCAACCATTAATCACGTCATGTTGGTTAAGTGTTTCTTATTAACTTAAACCGCCTCACTTATCATGTTGGATTGGTTAAGTGTTTCCTATTAACTTAACCCCATTCGTCCATCAAGTTATATTGGTCAAGTGTTTCTTGTTAACTTAACCCCACGTTTTCATCATGTTATATTGGTTAAGTGTCATTAATCAATTCAAGTGACTTAACCCACCTACTTGTCATGTTACTTTGGTTAAGTGTTGCCTTCTTGTGCCAACTTAACCCTACCACAAATCAAGTTATATTGGTTAAGTGTTGCCCTCTTGTTTTAACTTAACCTTACCACAAATCAAGTCATGTTGGTTAAGTGTTGCCCTCTTATTTTAACTTAACCTTACCACAAATCAAGTCATATTGGTTAAGTGTTTCTTATTAATTAACCCTACCCATTCATCATGCTATACTGGTTAAGTGTTTGCTATTAACTTAACCCTAGTCATTCATGTTATATTGGTTAAGTGTTCCTATGAACTTAACCCTAGTCGTTTATGTTATATTGGTTAAGTATTCCTATGAACTTAACCCTAGTCGTTCATGATATATTGGTTAAGTGTTCCTATGAACTTAACCCTAGTCATTCAAGTTATATTGGTTAAGTGTTCCTATGAACTTAACCCTAGTCATTCATTTTATATTGGTTAGTGTTCCTATGAACTTAACCCTAGTCATTCATTTTATATTGGTTAGTGGTCCTATGAACTTAACCTAGTCATTCATGTTATATTGGTTAAGTGTTCCTATGAACTTAACGCTAGTCATTCATCTTGTTCATTAGCATTAATTGATTTATTAATTCACCAACCACTCACATTAGATATGTGTTGTTGCGGTTACTGGATGTGCCGGGCGGTTCTGGGCAGCTTTACACCACAATTCAATCTAACCTCGGGTTTTTCTTGGGCATGATGCACTAACCTCTCACATTAGATAGGTATTGTTGTGGTTACTGGATGTGTCGGCCGGTTCCGGACATTTTTACACAACAACTCAATCTAACCTCGGGTTAGGCATGCTCATCTTTATTTTACACATTTACCATATATACCCAAATCTAGATTTTACATGCTAATTACCAATTCACCAAAACTAGTCCTGTTCCAATTCCCAAGTTATGCCCAACAAATTCCAATTTCAATTTATTAATCAAAATTGGCTATACCCAATCCTCCCTAAATTTGCAATAATAGTCAAGCCCAAAATCGCTATGCATTATGTTTGGTGTCCCAAATCAATAGTTAAGCCTAAGCTAAATATAATATTTCAATTTACAGTTTATGCCCAAAACTAGTTTTTTCATGCCAAATTTCATACTTTGTCGTTCATGCCAATTCTAGGTTCAATATGTCAAATTGCGTATTCCATAATTCATGTCAAATTACCCCAAATTGCATCTTAACAGTCATGCCATAATACATGTTCCAAAATATGCCAAATAAATGTCAATTTTATGTTATACCCAATTACCCGCGCATTCGTAATGTACGTATTTCGAGATTCAATGCAAGATTCATGAAATAAGTGGAGAAACAATATGGAACATAAGAGGCATAAAAATAGGCATATGACGATAAGAACTATTGGTCCAATAAATTTGATATACCAAATTGACAAGTTTTGCATAGAAAACATTACAGGCATATAGATATGATATGAATATCATTATGAACCATCACAGAGGTATCGGTTTGACAAGAGTTGTATCATGAACTTAAACAGGATTACAATTCCGATATACAACAAGGATAGATATGATTGGACCAATTCCATAGTCAATAATGATTACCAAAGGCATATACTAGCACGGATTCAAATGAAAGGATTACTTACATCAAGCATAAATCTAATGGATTAGATTTGAATAACATCGCAGGCATAAATCTAATGTATTAGATTTGATAAATCTAAAAGGATTATCTCACAATCAAGTATAGCTTAGATCCAGATTATTACATGCAAAGAATTTCAATTAAGAATTCACATCTGAAAGTAACTTGAAATTACAAAAAGAGAATGATCCTTGTATTTCTGGAATCTGTTTTCTGAAACTGAAAAGCTATCCCTTGACGTAGATTATCGATTCTCTAATTTAGATTTGATTCTTAGAAAATAGTTGTTGAAGTCGTTGAATTAGCCTTTGAATCACTACTTGAATTCTAAACTTGATTTCTTGAAGAACTAGAGCAGCATAAGGACGTCTTTAATTTGTTTTGATATGAATTAGGATAGAGTATAAGCGTAATGAAGTTGTGTAGAGAAAACTGTAGCCTTAGGGGTGTTTATATAATATAGGGATCGATGAATCTGGTTAGAACGGGCGTCCAAATGCAAAAAACGAACCAGCCCTCTGATCTGGAAATGGGGGGGTCGACCTCTAGGTCGACCTGTGTCCTCGGCAGGAAATTTCCCACCCAGCCCGGGTGTGTGATTTGAATTTCGAACTTAAATCTTAGCTGTTTTAATTTATTTAAATTCCTGAAACTTCTGAGGGCCATAACTTCCTCATACGAAGTCCGATTTACGAAAACTTGGACTCTATTCCAAGCAAAATTTCGAGACGAACGCAATGGCGTAACCCGTTTCCCTTAATTCTTCTTTTAAAAATTAAGTATACTTTAATTTGTTACTTTGACGTTCATAGAAAATACAGGGTGTTACATTCTCCCCTCCTTAAAGGATTCCGTCCCCGAAATCTTCAAGTCAAGTAAAATGTATATCCTACCATTCAATCGTCCATCTACTCAACCATCAAACACAGGCATCCATTGTCCTTAAAAGGTTTCTAATGTCGTATGAACATATGCAGAGTGTGTGTATATGTTTCTTATCTAATGCAAAATCAGGTGGTCCACTGATCCAGTTGACCTCCATAATGCGAATCATGAGAGTGTCATGCGTCCAATATGTTTGCAAATATCCCTAATCATGTAAATACTATATGTGTGTGTATTCACTCATCCATATGCAACATCCATATGATAACACATCAAGTTTCAATCCATATACAAATACATTCACATGCATATGCAATATGAAAGTGACTGAGCCGATCTAGTGCCTAATGTGTGTGTACATGCATCCACTAGCAACCACTTGCAACCACCAATCATAACATGTTTCAAACACATGTTTACATCCATTGGTTTCTACCTAAG
The DNA here is from genome assembly GCA_030737875.1 of Allium sativum. NCBI lineage: Eukaryota > Viridiplantae > Streptophyta > Magnoliopsida > Asparagales > Amaryllidaceae > Allium > Allium sativum. The sequence continues at coordinate 65,663,690 of CM060911.1, read as the reverse complement.
GATAAGGAATAGGATCGAGGAGATGTACTTAAAAAGGTAGGTACAAGCATGCATAAACTTAAGGAAAGAGAGATCAAGGATGTACCCTAAAAAAGAAAAGGGTAGGCTGCACGTATCTAGTCTTCAGTCTTCTACGTCGCATCTTCTTGAGCTTCACTCCACTATACCTTAACTAATTTAACTTCACGATTGTGAAGCTTCTTGACCACCATTTCCAAAACTCCCTAGTAAAGATAGGACCTCTATCACTTACTATGCTAGAGGGTATCCAATATAGTTGAACTATCTTTCCAAGATAAACATGTGTTAACCATGATACCAAGTGTATATACTAAGATGATTAGAGGTCTCTCCTCTAGTAAGCTTATCCATCATGTCACAAATCTGAGGGTCTAAAGCAAAAGGTTGTTATGTACTTTTTACCTCTCTTAAGGCCAGTCTTACTTAGGGCGCCTGCCGCAACCATTTATTTCTCACACAAACCATCCGAGTCGAACACGACATCCCTCAAGTACAAGCCCCAAAGGCCTAAACCAATATCAAACAAGCACCCAAGGAATACCTCCTCCGAATTTGAACGAACTATGTGAGATGATACTAGCAAAACAACCAAACAATTGAGCACTTAACCAACTCTGGCTATCATCGCCAATCTTTCTCCAAAACTATCGTTGATCGCATAACTGGCTTTGCATTGTCAACTAGATATATGGGAAAGTCTATCTCGAGTTTTAGGGGGAAAACTCATAAACTTATCAAAAACATCTGCGTACTCATGGACTATTCTAACGGATCGCAAATCGTCGATAGATGCATCAAGTGATTCTAGGTAGCTAAGCCTAACTGGTCCCCTCAGGATCGCACGAAATCTCGAGGGTATTCCCGAGGCAAGTAAAAAGTCTAACTACCCTCCTTTCGCAATTACTAGCTAACCAACCCATGCCTAGAATCAACCTATAGCCCATGGGACCAAAAACATAAGAATTACACTTAAACTCCATAATTAACATAGTTATTCTCAAATCCTTACAAACCAAAGATAAATGAGCCGAACCACCAACCGGATTTGAGACAATAATGGGATCTTCCATTATACTAGTACTAAGGTGTAGAGACTCAACTACGGAAGCAGATATAAATGAATGTGATATGCTAAAATTAACAGGATGATCAAAAAGAAAAACTAAACTTTACTATCTTTCTCTTTACCTCCTTTGTGAACCATGTTGACAAGTCTCTCGAACGTTGCCTCCACCGCATGGAAAATCCTACAAAGCTCGAAATAAAATTAGTCATAGGTGAAACTACTGCGGCTATAGATGGAAGTTGGATTATTATTTGCCCTTTGACAAGTGTCGTAGTCTCGTGAAGCCTACGGAACCATGCCGCGATGAGGTTACCTCCCAGAAAGCAAGGAGCCCCGGAGACTCAAGAAAGAAGGAAACAAGGATTCAAACAGAGGATCAAAAGATAGGGCATATCGCCTTGGGGAATATGCCTTTAAACAAAATCTTTATTATAAAAATGCTTCTTTTAAAACCATTTTGAAAGTAATTTTTCAAATCTTTTATCTGATCCGGTGACCTTCAGCTCTGATACCAAGTGAAACACCCCACCTCCGTTAAGGTCACTCACAAAGGGAATGCCTTAACTTAGGTGGAGCATTTTAGGTAAAAGATGCAGATAAATTACAAAACATACAAATAAAGTAGGGAAAATAAAGTCATTTTATAAACAATGTGGTTGAGTCAAGATTTTACAATAGTTGTCTCAGTCATACTTAAAAGCAATACATAGAACTTCTGTCTTAATTTAAAAACTTCCAAATATAAAAGAAGCATAAAAATAACAATGATATTACCCAATAAAGCATGAACCAGCCATAGCAGTGGAAGAGAGAGTCCAAAGCAATACATCGCCTATCTCCGAGCTTGGAAAGAAAACTGAGCTAAGTGGTAACATTTCATCCCTTTGAACCTGGGGGAAAATGGAAGAAAAGAGGCAAAAAAAAGGTCATACATAAGTCTGGTAAGTCCAGTGACTTTCAGCATATAAACAGGCAAAAGCATCATGATATGAATAAACTGAATATAAGACAATACCGTGAGAACAAGGATAACAAGATAACATATGATTAGTATAGATATGATAAGGCAAGATAAACTGAATGCACTTCTAGTCTTTCTCTACTTCGCTACTACCTTGTTATTCTGATTTTTATATCTCTGCACCACCTAACTAGTGTCCCAACTAGTAATCTATATAAAATGATCATATTGTAATGTGATCCCAATCCCCGCAATTCTGGTAGCCTTCAGGTGTACATCTATCATAAGGATTTCACCTCAATCTGCCTAATTACTATGAACATGTTAGATGTACCCTTACTACCCTATCGATCGGCTCCCTACTTGTATTAATTTCTCTTGTGTCTGTGTCAATCGGCCCTCTCTTGCATGTATATACCCTGTGTTGGTCCCACCATAAGGTGTATCAATCCTTATGATAGCAATCCGACACGATTCAAGATGCACAGTGTATAACTACTGGTACCCAGTGCCTGATTTTTCCCACTCCGGAGTACGTGTACACCCGTAAACCGTCGGAACCTACACTGACGTACCCCCTGCCGCTATTTTGACCACTTATAATCAGCCCTGTAATCTTGCCCCACCCTGCCTAGTTCAGGGTACGATGACACATCTATGTGGGTTACTGCTGAAATGGTTCCTCATTACTAGGGTTTCCTACTGGTTAAGTTTATGGGCCTATATTTACTAATATTACCCACTAGCCCGATATGTACTTAACCCTCCCACTGACTCAAGCATGTTTATTTAATGGTTAAGTTTGTGGACCTGTATTTACTAATATGACCCACCCAACTTGATATGTACTTAACCTTCCCACACATTATGCCATATTGGTTAAGTGTTGTCCACTCATGTTAACTTAACCCACCCAATCATCATGTCATGTTGGTTAAGTGTTTCTTATTAACTTAACCCTCCTCACTTATAATGTTGGATTGGTTAAATGTTTCCTATTAACTTAACCCCATTTGTTTATCATGTTATATTGGTCAATGGTTTCTTGTTAACTTAACCCCACGTGTTCATCATGTTGTATTGGTTAAGTGTCATCAATCAATTCAGGTTACTTAACCCACCTACTTGTCATGTTACTTTGGTTAAGTGTTGCCTTCTTGTATCAACTTAACCCTACCACAAATCAAGTTATATTTTGCCCTTTTGTTAACTTAACCTTACCACAAATCAAGTCATATTGGTTAAGTGTTGCCCTCTTGTTTTAACTTAACCTTACCACAAATCTAGTCATATTGGTTAAGTGTTTCTTATTAATTAACCCTACCCATTCATCATGCTATACTGGTTAAGTATTTCCTATTAACTTAACCCTAGTCATTCATGTTATATTGGTTAAGTGTTCCTATGAACTTAACCCTAGTCATTCATGTTATATTGGTTAAGTGTTCCTATGAACTTTACCCTAGTCATTCATGTTATATTGGTTAAGTGTTCCTATGAACTTAACCCTAGTCATTCATGTTATATTGGTTAAGTGTTCCTATGAACTTAACCCTAGTCATTCATGTTAAATTGGTTAAGTGTTCCTATGAACTTAACCCTAGTCATTCATGTTATATTGGTTAAGTGTTCCTATGAACTTAACCCTCGTCATTCATCTTGTTCATTAGCATTAATTGATTTATTAATGCACCAACCTCTCACATTAATGTGTTGTTGTGGTTACTGGATGTGCCGGGCGGTTCCGGGCAGTTTTAAACCACAACTCAATCTAACCTCGGGTTTTTCTTGGGCATGATGCACTAACCTCTCATATTAGATAGGTATTGTTGTGGTTACTGGATGTGCTGGGCGGTTCCAGGCAGTTTTACACCACAACTCAATCTAACCTCGGGTTAGGCATGCTCTACTTTATTTTACACATTTACCATATATACCCAAATCTAGATTTTACATGCTAATTACCAAATTCAACAAAACTAGTCATGTTCCAATTCCCATGTTATGCCCAACAAATTCCAATTTCAAGTTATTAATTGTAACATCCCATGTCTATTAATGTCACTCACAAAGGGAATGCATCAATGTCCATGGAGTGTTATTGTTGCATATAACAAATAAATTACAAGAATAGATAAATAAAACAACACAACGGAAGATAAAACTTATTTCATAGCATCATAACTCAAAACAAGCTTACATAAGTAGTTTCCAAAACCATTAAAACAGGATCAATAGCCTTTTCCAAAAACTTCAAAGTACATAAAGAAGCAAATACTTAAATATAATAAATGCATAAATCCCCACTAAGCATAAGCAAAGCCATAAAGATGAGAGAGTCCAAAGCGATACATCTACTTTTTCAAGCAACTGAAAGAAATCGGCACTAAGCTATAGTATTCCCTCCTTGCAGACCTGGGGGGGGAAGGAAAGAAAAGAGGTGGAAACAAACGGGTCAGACATAAAGTCTGGCGAGTCCAGTAATTTTAACAAATAATAGGTAAGGTAAATGATCAAGAAATAAATAGGCATCATGATATGGCTGTAACTTAGATAAGGTAGATAAAAAGGATGGACAAGATGATTTCGTTCCTAAGTACTAAGACAATCCTACACCTTGGCTAAGCGAACAACCCTCCAAGTACTAACCCCGAAGACCGAAGTCAACATCAGACTAGCACCCAAAGGACTATCCAACTAAACCAACATGTATTTCGTTACACCGCACTTTTTCTAAGTTACACCACATTACTTAATTACACCGCACATCTACTAGTATCTTTTTACTAGAGGTTGATCCCTTCCCACTAACTGTACTCACATGACAAACTTGGTAGTTACTTGTACATAGCTGCTATCGTGGGTGCCGGCTTGATCCTACCACCACTAAGGTATCCTTACCCTACCCATTCGATTGGCTCCCTAAACCCCGTAGGCACTCGTGCTGGCCCCACAGTGGGGTGTATCACTCCCCAAAGTGGCAACCTCAATACCAACATAAAATGCATGGCTATACCTACACGATGCAACAACGTCTTACTTGCCAGCCCGGACCCATGCACGCACATGAACCCGTTGGACTTGCGTTGCCACCTCTATTCACGTTTTGACCTCTTACGTTCATGTCTAGTAAGCGTGCCCCAACCCCGGCCTAGTACAGGGCCCAATTAGATACTCAAAAGGGTTACTGGTTGAAACGGGTCCCCATCCGACACAAGTCTCCCACCTATGCTTGGTCCCCACTAGGTTTTCCTCCCACTTAAACATTTTAATTTAAATGTCCATGTCTTACACATGCTACGGTTAAGTCCATACTTACATGTCATAATTTACATGTTTTATCTTATTCCGGTTAAGTCCATATTTACATGTCATAATTTACATGTCACCCCACATAACCCTCTAACCATACCCATGTCTTATTATGGTGAGTATTCCTTATGACGAACGGTGCATGACCTCCCACATTAGACCGAACACTTTGTGGTCGCTGGATTTGCCGGGCGGTTTCGGCCAGTCTTACGCCACAAACCGGGTCTAACCTCGTTTCATTAACCGTTACGCCTACAATTCATTCCTTTAGCCTCTCACATTAAACGTCCAATTGTGGCAGCTGGATTTGTCGGGCGGTTCCGGGCAGTCTTACGCCACAATTGCGCCTAACCTCATGTCAAAGGTTTATTAATAATCGTATTTCACCCATACCCAATTTTCATGTCATGTATATCCAATTAAACTTGTAATCATGTTTATAATATTGCCTATTCCAAATTGTAACTAATTACATATTAATTAGTCTCAATTACAAATTTACAATTATAGGCAATTTCATCAATTCCTGTAATTCATACCTAAATATGCCAATTTCACATATTATCCAATTATCCAAAATATCCAATAATATCCGATTTTCCATATTTCACATATTCTCATCGTTCCCACGTATTCGCATTCGTGCGTATTTTTAACATAGGCTCGAAGGTAGCCTAGATCCAAAAATAAAAGGAATAGGGATAAGAAGAGAGAATCAAATCACAGAAAATTGGAATTAACACAACAACATGAAATAAAGGGGCATGTAAACTGGCATAGAGGCATAATGACAGATTCAACATGAATAAACTGATAAAAGATATGGACTTTACATAGAAACATAGGCATATGATGACATGAATCAAAAAGGTGAAGACTTGGATGAGATTTAAATTACATACATACATATGAATCCTCTTTATAACTTCATCATGTTACTTTTAATCCCATTATATTGTGAAAATCACCGTACTTACCTCTCGTGGTTAAAGAATAGAATTATGCACGGAAATCGGTGTTGAAACGTTGCGGTGTTGCTGATTTATCTTCTTGAATTGTTGTAGAAGCTCTAATCTTTAATTTGAGTTGAAGTTGAACACTTGAGATTTGATTTAGAGGCGGCAGCTAGGGTTTAAGAGAGAGCTTGACAGCATAATGGTGTCATAGATAATATTTTATGAATTAGGGTTAGGTCTTAAGGTGTATATATAGATGTCTAGGATCGATTAGAGCTCTTAGATTAACCCAGAAATCATCAGGACCACTCAGATGCAACATCGGCCCATAGCGCGAATTGGGCCAGGGTTTGACAGCCAAACACCCTGGATCGACGCCTAGTCGACCCAGCGGGGCTTGGGTCGACTACAAAAATGGTGCGGTTCGGCTATTCCCCCTTCCGATTTTTTGTTTTGAACTTTTTTGATTATTTATTTATTTAAATTTTATATATATCTATATATATCTCTCATATGCATACAAACTTCAAGGCTTAATAACATCTTCATAAGGTATCTATTTCGTGCAAACCAAATGTCTATCTTTACCCAAAATTTTGAGACGAACATAATAGCGCAACCCATTTCACTTAATTCTTCTTCTAAAAATCAAGTATACTTTAATTTGTGAATTTTACTGTTATAAAATTATGGGGTGTTACATTCTCCCCTCCTTAAAGAATTTTGTCCCTGAAATCTCCAAGTTAAGAAGAATGTGTCCTACCATCCAATTATCCATCTACTCAACCATCATCCACAAGCATCCATTGTCCTTAAAAGATTTCTAATGTTATATGAACATATGAAAAAGTTTGTGTATATGTTCTTTATCTAATGCAAAGATCAGGCGGGCCACTGATTCAGTCGACCTCCTTAATGCAAATAATGATAGTGTCATGTATCCACCATGTATGCAAAGAACCCTATACATATCATTACTACATGTGTGCACAACCATTCATTTAAATGCAACATCCATATGATACGTCCATTTAATATACATCCATTTAACTAAATACATCCATTTATATGCAATATGAAAGTGACTGAGCCGATCTAGTGCCTAAAGTGTGTGTATATATATCCACGAGCAACCACTAGCAAACACTTGCATCCGCATGCATCCATCAATCATAACATGTCTCAAACACATGTTTCAACCATAGGACTACCCGATCTAAAGGTCAAAGACTTAAACGAGAGGATATACTAAAGATAGGACAAGCACAAGCTAAGCGATAAAGGAGAAATTAAAAGACATACCCTCGAAAACGAAAGGGTATAATGAACGCATCTTCTCTTTCATCTCCCAAATAGCATTTCCTTGATCATCTCCCCTTTATACTTTGACTAGCTTGACCTCACGGTTCCTGAACTTCTTAATCTCCGACCCAAGAATGCATGTAGGAGCTCATCGAATCGTCGCATCACGCTCTACCTCCACCTCTCTAAGCAAACTCGGCTCCACCACCTCCGTGGTATCATGCAAGCACTTCCTCAAATTCGAAACATGGAACACGTCGTGTACACCACTAAGTCTTTCGGCCAACTCTACTCTATATGCCATCTGTCCAATCCTCTCCTTAATAGGAAACGAACCTACAAACCTTGGTGCTAACTTCCCAACTGACCAAAAGCGAACAACATTCCTTAATGGAGACACCTTGATAAAGACCATGTCCCCAATATCAAATTCAAGGTATGTCCTCCTCTTGTCCGCATACGATTTCTGCCTATACCGCGTCGTCTTCATCCTCCTTCGAATTAAGTCGATCTTCTCCGAAGTCTCTCTAATCATATTGGGCCCAAGCAAGATCTTATCTGTAGATTCCCACTAACATGTGGGTGAACGACAAGGTCGTCCATAAAGAGCCTCAAAAGGTGACATGCCAGTGCTAGATTGAAAGCTATTGTTGTACGCAAACTCCACCAAAGGAAGATGTTCCTCCCATGTACCTCCGAAGTCTAAAACACATAGCCTCAAAAGGTCCTCTAGAATATGATTCACCCTCTCGGTCTAGCCGTCCGTCTGAGGATGATATGCGGTGCTCAAACATAACTGAGTCCCTACTGCCTCTTGCAAGCTCTTCCAAAGCTCGCTAGTAAAAATAGGATCGTGATCGCTCACTATGCTAGAAGGAACACCGTGCAAACGAACTATCTCTCGAATGTATACGGAGGCTAACCATTGAGTAGTCCTCTTACTCTTCACGGGAATGAAATGGGCACTCTTAGTAAGTCTGTCTACCACGACCCAAATCCCCGTATTACCCTTCCTCGATCTCGGTAACCCATCAACAAAGTCCATCAAGACACTCTCCCACTTCCATTGTGGGACCTCCAATGGGTGAAGCAACCCACCGGGCATCTTTTGCTCTGTTTTTACTTGTTGGCACACCAAGCATCTAGCGACAAACTCGGCCACATCCTTCTTCATACCGGCCCAAAGTAAACTCGTCTCATGTCCATGTACATCTTGTACCCGCCAGGATGAATGGTCATCTTCGAACGATGTGCATCATCAAGAATGGTCTTCCTCAAGTTCTCGTCTCGTGGTACACAAAGTCTACCATCCCTACGTAACCAACCTTTATCATCTAGGGTATACCTACTGAGATGTCTCGATGACTCCCCCTTATGAGCTTCTCTACCAACTCAACCAACTGTGGGTCATCTCGCTGTGTGTAACACCCCACCTCTGGTAGGGTCACTCACAAAGGGAATGCACTAGTTTTGGTGGAGTATTATCTAGGTAAACATACACAGAGATATCACAAGGCAGAACATAAATAAAGCAGCGGTAAAAATTAAAAACCAAATTTTTATTACTTTCAAGAAAAGAGTCAAAACCCCATATATCCAAGGTATAAATTATTCCATTACATCAAGTTCCAAATAAAGAAGCATAAACTTAAGATAACAAAAGTAAATTATTCCCCATAAATAGCAGAAGCATCCATAGCATAGCTCAAGACCAAACCGTACATGAGCTATCAGAAAGCAAGCTAGATCCAAGAAAAGAGCTAGTGTTTCCTCCCTGAGAACCTGGGGGGGGGACGAAAGAAAAAGAGGCGAAAGGAAAAGGGTCAGTCATAAGACTGGTAAGCCCTAGTGACTTTCAGTATACAAACTAGTAAAGGTAACATGACATGTGAAAACTGGAATTAAACATAAGGATGATAACAGGACTAGTATGACAATTAAGATAACAAGATAAGTCAAGTCTAGCATCGCATATTCAAGATTCGCTGCACCAACTGTACTAGTATTCTAACCCATGTCAAGTATTAATCATGAAATGATCCCTTGGCCCAGTATCATGAAGTGACCCATTACGGGGTCCTACGGTACGATTTACTAATCGATCGGCTCTCTACAAGTTCTAGCTCGTCGTGTGTCTGCGTCATACGACCCCATCCTGAAATGTAGTTACCTGTGCTAGGTCCACCATAGGGTGTATCAAGCCCTATGGTGCCAACCACCGACACGAATCAAGCACGCACAATGTAAACCTACAAGTGCCCAATGCCTGCTTTTTCAACTCCGGACTACGTGCACGGCCATAGTCCGCCTGAACCTACAATGGCGCACCTACTCAGCCGTTGTTCTGGTCGCTTACAATCAGCCCAGTAATCGTGCCCCACCCTGCCTAGTCCCAGGGTATCGTGATACATCTAAGTGGGTTACTACTGAAAAGGACCGCGTAACTAGGGTTTCTAATGGGTTAAGTATTGTCATTCAAATTCGTGACTTAACCCTATCCAAATCATGTATCAAGTTGGTTAAGTGTGTTCAAGCGGTTCATGACTTAACCCTATCAAATCATCGTGTCAAGTTGGTTAAGTATATTCAAGTGGTTCATGACTTAACCCTATCATGTGGCATTAATTCATTAATGCACCACCAACCGCTCACATTAGACTAACTGTTGTGGTCACTGGATTTGCCGGGCGGTTCTGGGCAGATTTACACCACAACATAGTCTAACCTCGGGTTTTTCGTGCGATATGACCAACTGCCCACATTGGATCCTATTGTTTGCAGTCACTTGATTTGTCGGGTGGTTCCGGGCAGATTTACATTGCAAACTCAACCCAACCTCGAGTTGGCCATTTTCCAGTTTATCTAATTGTCATGCCCACGTTCAAGTTTACATGTCAAAATACATGTCGAGTTTTCATGTCATGTTTCATGTCAAATCGTGTCAAGTTCATGTCCATATCCAGGTTCAAGTTATAATAACGTTCATGTTCAAAGCCAATTTATGATTTACCTAATCTACCCAAACCGTATTCCCATCGCACATAAGCTCGAATCGATACAAATAAATCTAATTAGGGAATAACATAAAAAGGGACGGGTATATGGTGGCAAAAGTGATAACTAGCATATCATGGTATGACTTGAGGTAAATGATTATAACATTACTGGCATATGGAATATTGGCCTCAAACATAAAGATTCCAAATCTAGCAAAATAAGGTACTAGTCAAGATAACAGTTGTCATAAGGTGATAGTATAGTCATGGTAACGATTGACATAAGGTGATAGTCATAAACTTGTGACTAATAGCAGATTCAACATGATAATATGAGGGGGTTTTCTCTTTGATTTACAACATGAATAGGCCCCAAATCAATGTCATAGTAATATACCCAAAAGTCAAGATCCAAGATGAACAAGAATGGATGTAAAACAGTCATCATACATAGGTCCAATTTCAATTTACATCATATTCATATTACATTTATAGTTTAAATCTAAAAAAAACTGGGGCTTACAGATCGTGGTTCGAGAGTTAGAAAAAGAGAGTCGATGTTGAATTTTTATATGCTTAGTCAAGTCCTAACAGAAATCCGCAAATCAGCAATTCCCTTAACGCAGTTTCGACGTAGAAGAAGTAGTCCCCTTCTCTAACTTTTCAACCAGAATCAGAGCAGCATAAGGTCAGAGAGAATTTTGTGTAGAGAGACTAGTGTTAGGGGCTGTTTATATGCTTAGTCAAGTCCTAACAGAAATCCCCAAATCAGCAATTCCCTTAACGCGGTTTTGACGTAGAAGAAGTAGTCCCTTCTCTAACTTTTCAACTAGAATCAGAGCAGCATAACGTCAGAGAGAATTTTGTGTAGAGAGACTAGTGTTAGGGGATGTTTATATAGTGTCAGGTCAATGAATGTGGACAGAAACGAGGCCAGAAACATCAGAGTGAATCCAGCTTCAAAAGTGGGCTCGGCCACCAGGTCGACACTATGGTCGACCTGGTCCTGGGCAGGTCGACTACATACTTGACCCCCAGGTCGACCTGGTCCTGGGCGGGAAATTTCCCGCTCAGTCCATTCTGAGGTTTGAAATTCGAAATTTGAATTCGAATTCTGAGCTGTTTTGAACTTGAAAACTTCTGAAAACTTCAACAGGTCATAACTTGGTCATACGGACTCCGATTTTCGAAAACTCGGACTCGTTTCCAAGAAGAATTTTGAGACGAACGCAATGGCGTAACCCGTTTCCCTTGATTCTTATTTTTAAAATTAATTCTGCCTTGATTTATGGTTATTACACGTTATAAAAATACGGGTTGTTACACTGTGCCTCACCAATTCGTCCCAAAAGCGTAGGTCTGACCTCTAAGGATGCTAGCAAACCGGGTACAAAGTCAATGGAATGTCTAAAGTCAAACGTAGAGATGAACTCTAAGCTTGTTGCTCAACAAACAATGGACTCAAGGACAACCTTTTCCTACTTTAGGCGTCTGCCACCACGTTACCCTTTCCAGGGGTATATGCTATCTCGAAATCGTAGGACGCTAAGAATTCCATCCACCATTGCTGCCTTAAGCTCAAGTCCTTCTGAGAGAACAAGTATTTTAGCGATTTGTGGTCTATGAACAATTCGAATTTCTCGCCAAGAAGATAATGGCGCCAAGACTTAAGCCCGAAAACAATAGCGGCCAACTCTAGGTCATGTGTAGGGTAATTCCTCTCATGCACTCTCAACTGCCTTCCTCCATAGGCTATTACCCTCCCCTCTTGCATTAAGACTGTGCCTAGTCCTGTCCCACAAACATCAGTATAAAAGGTAAATGGCTTACTCCCATCTGGCAACACTAAGATTGGGGCTGTGGTCAAAGCTCTTTTTAAACGTTGGAACGCATCATCACAATCTACGTCCTACGTGAAAACTAGGTTCTTCTTCGTCAAGCGTGTCAATGGGGCTGATATCTTTGCGAAGTCCTTGATAAACTTCCTATAGTGGCCAGCCAACCCCAAGAAACTCCTCACCTCGGTAGCATTTTTAGGGACCTTCCAATCTTGGATGGCCACCACCTTCGCGGGATCCACAACTATCCCTTCTTTGGAAACCACGTGCCCTAAGAATCGCAATTCCTTCCTCCAAAAGTGACATTTAGAAAATTTAGCTTTAAGGTTATGCGCTCGAAGGATCTCCAACACTTCCCTAAAATGTAAGGCATGCTCTTCCTCGCTCTTAGAAAAGATCAAGATGTCATCCACAAAGACCACCACGAATTTATTAAGGTACTCCCTAAACACCCTACTCATCAAGTCAACAAAGTATGCGAGGGAGTTTGTCAAACCGAAGGGCATTACAAGCCACTCATATAAACCATCCGAAGTCCTAAAGGCAGTCTTGTCTATGCTATCCTCAGCCACTCTCAACTGGTGGAAACCAGTGGCTAAGTCCAAATGGGAAAATACCGAGGTGCCAACTAACTGATCGAAGAGATCGTCAATCCTCGGCAGTGGGTGCCTATTCTTCTTAGTAAGCTTATAAGTTCTCTAAAGTCCACACAAAGTCTAAGGGACCCATCCTCCTTCGAGGCAAATACTACTGGAGCACCCCACTCCGATATACTACGTCTTATGAACCCCTTATCAAGCAACTCCCCTACTTGCTTATTGAGTTCCCTCCTCTCACGAGGAGCCATGTGGCGTACTGGCAGAGATACGGGTTTTGCATTGTCTACAAGATAAATACGAAAGTCTATTTCATGTTTTGGTGGTAGAACCCTCACCTCATCGAAGACATCAACATATTCACGGACTATACGAACAGAATTTAAATCATCATTGGATGCGTCAAGTGACTCAAGAAAACTAAGAATCACCGGTCCTCTAGGGTCATAAGAAATATCAAGGGTCTTTCCACTATGAGTCAACAATTTTACTACCCTTCGTTCACAATCTAGGATGGCACCATGTCTAGCTATCTAATCCATCCCTAGAATCAACCCATAGCCCATGAAACCAAGCACAAAAGCATTACATTCAAAACCAATGCCTAAGATAGACAATCTCAGATCCCTACAAACCATGGATAAATGAGCCGACCTACCAATAGGATTTGAGACTATAATGGGATCCACAACGAGACTAGTATTTAAGTGCAGTGTTTCATCTAATGATATAGAGATAAACGAATGTGATGCGCCGGAATCGAATAGAGTACAGAAAGGATGATCAAACAAGAAAATCAAACTTTCAACAGAAATTTTTTTACCTTCTTCCTACCCCAGAGCCATGAGAGCATGAACCCTCCCTCCCGAAGTAGAACCTGCCCTCTGCCCTTGTTTCTTAGGACAGTCCTTGACAGCATGACCTGGATCACCACAATGATAACAAGCGAACTTCTTCTTCTTCCTACAGTCTTTCTTCAAATGACCGGGTATCCCATAGTTGTGACACTTCCTCTTTTCTTTACCACCTTTCTTTTGTTGTTGGGCTTTCTTTGGATCTTCCTTCTTATCTTGCAGCCTAAAAGTACTTACACCCTTCTCTTCTTCATGCATGTATGCCATATCAACAAGCTTTTCATACGTAGCCCCCATTGGAATGTGGGACATAGACAAACTGTGAAGCGGTTCATTTAGGCCCTTTGCAAACCTCAAGGCCTTCTTGTGAGGCGTATTCACCAACTCTAGCCCAAATCTCGCCAACTTATTGAATTCGGTCACATACTCCTTCACAGTCAAGTTTTTCTGCTTCAATGTCAAGAACCTCTCCATGTACATACTCTCCTCAGCTTGAGAAAGGAATTTCAACTCAAACCTTCCCCTAAAATATGCCCACGTCTCCACAGCATGCTCTCCATTAGTAACCTCCCACCAAAATGAAGCTTCGTCCTTTATCAACCAAGCAGCCAATTGGACCTTCTTACAATCCTCCAAATCGAAAATGCCAAACAGATCCTCCACTTCCTTCAACCAATTTCTAGCTTCAGCGAACGTTTTAGACCCACTAAAAGGTTTTCCACCCATCGAACGAAAGTCTTTACATATCTTGGAGAAACATCTCCACGCGGAGGAATGACTGGAGCTGGGAGAGGAGGAGGAGGAACGTCGACCGGACCCGCGGCACCGGCCCTAGCCTCAAGATATTGACAAAACCAACCGGGTACATGAACACCCTTTGGTATCTCAGATGCTCCAGACATGCTGAAAAGAAAAAGAAAGAGTTTCAAAACAAGGGAAGTGAAAGGAAGATGTATGGCTTGCGAGGATTATGCTCTTTAAAGTAAACTTTCCTTGAAAATAGCTTCTTTAAAACAAGTTTTTGAAAATACTTTCTAGGAAAATAATACTAACACTTTTCAAAACTTTTTATTTGTTCTTGTAACCATAGCTCTAATACCACGTGTAACACCCCATGTCTATTAATGTCACGCACAAAGGGAATGCATCAATGTCCATGGAGCGTTATTGTTGTATAGAACAGATAAATTACAAAAATAAATAAATAAAACAACACAGCGGAAGACAAAACTTATTTCATAACATCATAACTCAAAACAAGCTTACATAAGTAGTTTCCAAAACCATTACAACAGGATCAATAGTCTTTTCCAAAAACTTCAAAGTACATAAAGAAGCAAATACTTAAATAACATAAATGCATAAATCCCCACTAAGCATAAGCAAAGCCATAAAGATGAGAGAGTCCAAAGCGATACATCTACTTTTTCAAGCAACTGAAAGAAATCGGCACTAAGCTGTAGTATTCCCTCCTTGCAAACCTGAGGGGGGGGGAGGAAAGAAAAGAGGTGGAAACAAACGGGTCAGACATAATGTCTGGCGAGTCCAGTAATTTTAACAAATAATAGGTAAGGTAAATAATCAAGACATAAATAGGCATCATGATATGGTTGTAACTTAGATAAGGTAGATAAAAAGGATGGACAAGATGATTTCGTTCCTAAGTACTAAGACAATCCTACACCTTGGCTAAGCGAACAACCCTCCAAGTACTAACCCCGAAGACCGAAGTCAACATCAGACTAGCACCCAAAGGACTATCCAACTAAACCAACATGTATTTCGTTACACCGCACTTTTGCTAAGTTACACCACCTTACTTAATTACATCGCACATCTACTAGTCTCTTTTTACTAGAGGTTGATCCCTTCCCACTAACTGTACTCACATGAAAAACTTGGTACTTACTTGTACCTAGCTTCTATCGTAGGTGCCGACTTGCTCCTACCACCACTAAGGTACCCTTACCCTACCCATTTAATTGGCTCCCTAAACCCCGTAGGCACCCGTGCTAGCCTCACAGTGGGGTGTATCACTCCCCAAAGTGGCAACCCCGATACAAACATAAAATGCACGGCCATACCTACACGATGCAACAACGTCTTACTTACCAACCCGGACCCATGCACGCACATGAACCCGTTGGACTTGCGTTGCCATCGCTATTCACGTTTTGACCTCTTACATTCAAGTCCAGTAAGCGTGCCCCAACCCCGGCCTAGTACCGGGACAAATTAGATACTCAAACAGGTTACAGTTTGAAACGGGTCCCCATCCGACATAAGCCTCCCACCTATGCTTGGTCCCCAATAGGTTTTCCTCCCACTTAACCATTTTAATTTAAATGTCCATGTCTTACACATGTTACGATTAAGTCCATACTTACATGTCATAATTTACATGTTTTATCTTATTCCAGTTAAGTCCATATTTACATGTCATAATTTACATGTCACCCCACTTAACCCTCTAACCATACCCATGTCTTATTATGGTTAGTATTCCTTAATTCATTCCTTATGACGAACGGTGCATGACCTTCCACATTAGACCGAACACTTTGTGGCCGCTGGATTTGTCGGGCGGTTCCGGGCAGTCTTACGCCACAAACCGGGTCTTACCTCGTGTCATTAACCGTTACGCCTACAATTCATTCCTTTGACCTCTCACATTAGACGTCCAATTGTGGCATTTGGATTTGCCGGGCGGTTCCATGCAGTCTTACGCCACAATTGCGCATAACCTCGTGTCAAAGGTTTATTAATAAACGTATTTCACCCATACCAAATTTTCATGTCATGTATATGCAAATAAACATGTAATCATGTTTATAATATTTCCTATTCCAAATTGTCACTAATTATATATTAATTAGCCTCAATTACAAATTTACAATTATAGGCAATTTCATCAATTCCATGTAATTCATACCCAAATATGTCAATTTCACATATTATCCAATTATTCAAAATATCCAATAATATCCAATTTTCCATATTTCACATATTCCCATCGTTCCCATGTATTCGCATTCGCGCGTATTTTTAACATAGGCTCGAAGGTAGCCTAGATCCAAAAATAAAAGGAATAGGGATAAGAAGAGAGAATCAAATCACAGAAAATAGGAATTAACACAACATCATGAAATAAAGGGGCATGTAAACTCGCATAGAGGCATAATGACAGATTCAACATGAATAAACTGATAAAAGGTATAAACTTTACACAGAAACATAAGCGTATGATGACACGAATCAAAAAGGTGAAGACTTGGATGAGATTTGAATTACATACATACATATGAATCCTCATTACAACTTCATCATGTTACTTTTAATTCCATTTTATTGTGAAAATCACCGTAGTCACCTTTCGTGGTTAAAGAATAGAATTATGCACTGAAATTGGTGTAGAAACGTTGCGGTGTTGCTGATTTATCTTCTGGAATTGTTGTAGAAGCTCTAATATTTAATTTGAGTTGAAGTGGAACACTTGAGATTTGACTTAGAGGAGGCAGCTAGGGTTTAAGAGGGAGCTTGACAGCATAATGGTGTCATAGATAATATTTTATGAATTAGGGTTAGGACTTAAGGTGTATATATAGATGTCTAGGATCGATTAGAGCTCTTAGATTAACCTAGAAATCATCCGGACCACTCAGATGCAACATCAGCCCTTAGCGCAAATCGGGCCACGGGTTGATAGCCAAACACCCTGGATCGACCCCTAGTCGACCCAATGGGGCTTGGGTTGACTCCAAAAATCGTGCGGTTCGGCTATTCCCCCTCCCGATTTGTTGTTTTGAACTTTTTTGAATATTTATTTATTTAATTTATATATATATATATATATATATATATATATATTTCTCTCATATGCATACAAACTTCAAGGCCTAATAACATCTTCATAAAGTATCCGTTTCGTGCAAACCAAATGTCTATCTTGACCCAAAATTTTGAGACGAACATAATAGTGCAACCCATTTCACTTAATTCTTCTTCTAAAAATTAAGTATACTTTAATTTGTGAATTTTAATGTTATAAAATTATGGGGTGTTACATTAATCAAAATTGGCTATACCCAATCTTCCCTAAATTTGCAATAATAGTCATGCCCAAAATCGCTATGCATTATGTTTGCCGTCCCAAATCAATAGTTAAGCCCAAGCTAAATTTAATATTCCAATTTACAGTTTATGCCCAAAACTAGGTTTTTCATGCCAAAATTTCATACTTTGTCGTTCATGCAAATTCTAGGTTCAATATGTCAATTACATATTCCATAATTCATGTCAAAATAACCCAAATTGCATCTTAACAGTCATGCCATAATACATGTTCCAAATTATGCCAAATAAATGTCAATTTCATGTTATACCCAATTACCCCCGCGTTCATAACGTACGTATTTTGAGATTCAATGCAAGATTCATGAAATAAGTGGAGAAACAATATGGAACATAAGAGACATAAGAATAGGCATATGACAATAAGAACTATTGGTCCAATAAATTTGATATACCAAATTGACAAGTTTTGCATAGAATACATTGCAGGCATATAGTTATGATATGAATATCATTATGAACCATCACAAACGTATAGGTTTGACAAGAGTTATGTCATGAACTTAAACATGATTACAATTTTGATGTACAACAAGGATAGATATGATTGGACCAATTCCATAGTCAATAATGATTCCCAAAGGCATATACAAGCGCAGATTCAAATGAAAGGATTACTTACATCAGGCATAAATCTAATGGATTAGACTTGAATAACATCGCAGGCATAAATTTAATAGATTATATTTGATAAATCTAAAAGGATTATCTCATAGTCAAGTATAGCTTAGATCCAGATTATTACATGCCAAGAATTTCAATTAAGAATTCACATCTGAAAGTAACTTGAACTTACAAAAAGAGAATGATTCTTGTATTTCTGGAATCTGTTTTTCTGAAAATGAAAAGCTATCCCTTGACATAGATTATCGATTCTCTAATTTAGATTTGATTCTTAGAAAATAGTTGTTAAAGTCGTTGAATTATCCTTTGAATCTCTACTTGAATTATAAACTTGATTTATTGAAGAACTAAAGCAGCATAAGGATGTCTATAATTTATTTTGATATGAATTAGGGTAGAGTATAGGCGTAATGAAGGTGTGTAGAGAAAACCGTAGCCTTAGGGGTGCTTATATCGCAAAGGGATCGACGAATCTAGTCAGAACGGGCGTCCAAATGCAGAAAAACGAACCCGTCCTCTGATCTGGAAATAGGGGGGAGGTCGACCCCCTGGTCAACCTATGTCGACCCAAGTCGACCCCCTAGTCGACTTGGGTCCTGGGCCGGAAATTTCCCGCCCAGCCCAGGTGTGATTTGAATTTCGAACTTAAATCTGAGTTGTTTTAATTTATTTAAATTCCTGAAACTTCGGAGGGTCATAACTTCCTCATACGAAGTCCGATTTACGAAAACTTGGACTCTATTCCAAGCAGACTTTTAAGATGAACGCAATGGCGTAACCTGTTTCCCTTAATTCTTCTTTTAAAAATTAAGTATACTTTAATTTGTTACTTTGACGTTCATAGAAAATACGGTGTGTTACAATGTTGGTGGATTCATTTATTTCCTTCCTTTGCTTGTTATTTTACCTAGGCTGACATAGCTGGTAATTTGCATGGTCATGTCAATATGTCAAGTTTTTCTAGAAAATAAGGTACTTTGTACCCTATCCATTACCTTTTGGTTTGTGGCTCGAGATATTTGCTCTGTCCCTCTTCTGTGAGACTACATGGTCTCTGCAGTGTATAAGCTATAGTAGATAATAATTTATAATTGTATTGGTTGGTTCGTCTCCTGTAGTTGCTATTGTTATAGGATATGTAACAAACTCCCTACATGGAGTATGAAATCCGTAGTCTAGTTTTTAGCTAGCCCTTGTAAGGATAGTGGTAGACGGCCCACCTTAAAAACCGTATTTGTAGTAGATTGACAAACCGTTAATCTCCTGTAATATTGTTATTATTATTTTTTATAACAATAAGTGTTTAATGTCACTTTAAAAACCGGTTGGCTTTGCCAAAAAATAAATTAAGACTAGGTCGTATAACATAGAACGGGTTTTCACTTATGAATACTAGTGCATAAAATTCACAATGCTTTTTAGAATATGAAGCTATCATAAGCATCATTGCACATCACACAATGTAAGCGCACACTAATGGGCGAGTTTTGTCCTTATGATGACAAATAATTTTTGATACGCAAAAACCATTTGATATTATTATTAGTGCATAATATGGAAAACAATTTCGTAAATAAATGTATCGATCTTAGCCAACATAATACCCTATCCTATTATGTTGACGTATAGGTATACAACTAAAACCGGATAGTCTCGTAGTGGAAAATTGAATGCCAACAATGACCAAGGCAAGGGATCTTCCATATCCGATGGGAACACCTCTAAAGGGATGCACCTTATGATAAAACAACTCATGCTTTCTCGACTGCACAAAGCCATACCATCTCTATATGCTGACTTTACTAGATGGTAGCACGAATATGACATTCTTTTGTCGTAACTAACCTTTAACCTATCGCTCTTTTCAAACATCCACATAAAGCATATTTCCACATGACTAAATACCTAGGCTCCATACCATGGTATCACTTTTTATCTAAAAGGGAATGATCATACCCTAATGGGAGCGACCCACATAGCCTTGTTACCATAATCCTGTTTTAGGCCAATACTAGGGTGTGAGGCTTCACGAAGTCTTGTTGCACAAAGTTGCGCTTCACTAAGCCATGCTTTGATCATCAATAACTCATCACTTAGTATGCCACACTATCATTTTATAAAATACAATTGATAATCACTAACTATATCACCTTTGAGCTCATATGTCTCAAAGAAGGGT
Organism: Allium sativum; assembly: GCA_030737875.1. Classification (NCBI taxonomy): domain Eukaryota; kingdom Viridiplantae; phylum Streptophyta; class Magnoliopsida; order Asparagales; family Amaryllidaceae; genus Allium; species Allium sativum. The sequence goes on along the minus strand of CM060911.1, from coordinate 65,642,854 downwards.
GTTAAGCTAAGAGAATAAATTATCCTCCACCAATTAGAAATATATTTAGTAAAGATCAATCACCCATTACAAAATACAATGTCAGACACACATCTATACAAGTCCGTTCTAGGTCTAAATGAAATCGAAGGCACCTTATTTCTCGTCCAATAAAGGAGACAGTCTCTTGCAAATATGGAAAATCTACAAGTACGTCCGGACCACTGCTACTTATTACCTTATAACGGGAGCAACCCAAGGAATCAACAAGTTGTCCATTCGATATGCAGATTCCCGTTCTTCAACCACCGTCATCAATATCTTCGTTTTCTCCATTTCGTTGTGTTATTAATTGGAACAGTTTTCGGATACAGATTTGATCTCGGTCTTTCCAAATAATAAGCGCTATTTTAAAACCATATGGAAATATAGGATTCACTAAGTCTCATTTCACCTTGATTTGTTAATTAAAAACTTTTGGTTATCTTACGGAACCTCAAATCATTTATTTCATAACTTGGAATAAAAATCATTAAAATTTCCTCTTTTAGTTTTCAAAACCAAGGTTTATAAAACTTAACCAAAGATAATTTCGTTCATAAAACTTTCATTATTAATTATCAAAAACAACCCCATATACCTTTTCTTATCTTTTAAACAAGATTTATCTTCATTTCTTTTCAAAAGATCTTTCATCAAAACCATTGCATCTTAATCGAAAGAAAATTCCTTTAACGAACCTTCCTTAATTAGGAATTATTATAAACTATTTATTCAATCATATACGTAGTTTTTTACTCAAAAATTAAGTAATAACATTTCCTTAAATCTTTAATTAAAATATTATAATCCCTATTATCTCTCAAAATAACTTAATCTTAACTGGGTTAAATAATGATGTTATTCAAGACACCATTCACAACAAACCCAAAACCAGTTGATATCAAATACAAGACTTAGATAGAAATTATATCATCTTTATAAATTCCAATAATCAACGAATACTATAAGTGGAATAACAGTATAAATACCTTTCAAATTTCTCAAATTGCATAAGTTCCCATTACGGAATTTAACATTAAATATCCGAAGATTATCTCCATCCAAATCCAATTTATTTAAAATTGTATAAACCATTAAATCTTAAGTAAACTTAAATTTACTTATAACCAACTTATCTAAATATTTTAAACTTCTAGAATACTTTAATTATCATTTGAAAATGATTTTCAAAGTCGTATACAAGTTTAAAACTTTAAAACAAAATTTTGCTGAAAAAGTGTTTCAAAAGCATTATAAAAAGTGTTCCAAAAGGCAGATATTTGCTAGTTTGATCAAAACAACTTTTATATTATCCAAAAATTTATATTACCAACTCAAAAAAAAATTAATTATGATTTTACAAATAAATTCCATATTTTAAATATTTTATAACAGCAAATGAACTACACTTACACCGACCTTTTACAAAAGAGTTTTTAACACAACTTGAAAACTATATATTGAAATTTAAAAAATTCATTCTCATTTGAAAACAAATACTATTTAAAAACAAACGTTTCTCGTTTCATGGAAATTCGATTTAAATTGCTCCAGTTATAAGCGTTTGAAGTTTATGGTCGAAATTAGCAAACTATGGCAGCGCGACTAGTTCTATTCAGACCATAATCCAAGTTCATATCAAAAACTTGTCCGATTTATTCAAAATAAGTTTAAACTCCATTCAAAACATATATAATAATGTTTGAAAACAATATTTAAAATTTTCCATTTATAATGTTTGAAAACAATATTTAAAATTTTCCATTTTAAAACTAATTATTTATATTAAATGAATATTAAAATATTTTTTTTTCAAAAGGCAGTTTAAAACTTTTTATGACTAACAAACCAATTACAATTTACAATTACAACAATCATTATCATCTCTTAAACCTCCTCACAGATCCTCGCCATACATTCATGAATAACCAGAAAAGCCTTTTGCATACTAATATCTCTTGTAGCATAGATGAAATGAATAAAACTTACACGTAGCAGTAATCGCCATAACAGTTTATCACCTCGGATTTATGCCAGTCATCAGATTGGCCAATGAGAATTTCACGTCAAAAATCACAAATGCATGAAGTAATGAAATCCCTAACATAGTATATCACACAACAGCAGCTCATCAAGTAAGAGAAGGGTCATACATTGGATTTTCCTATGTATTCCTTCTTGAAGTTTTCAGCTTACTACTGAGTTGCATCACATCTTCTGGACCATAATCGTGTCCTTCATCCAGATCGCCATCTTCCCAGAATTTTCCTTTGGGTTTATTGCTTTTTGGAATTGAATGATGGAAGTGAATTTGTGGGCACCGCAGATGACAGCAGAGCAACATTAACTAAAGGAAAATTCAGGCCAGAGCCGGCTATATTTTGTGGCGGGAGTTGAATGTTCGAGGGAGGTTTTAAATTGGCATAAGGGGAAGATTTCGAGGGTGTAAAAGTAATATTTGATGATATGTAGGAATTAACGGCAAGAGCAGAGGATTTAGAATTTATAGAACTGACTGTTGTTGAACTCATCGAACCACATGATGCTTCATAATTTGACATACCTGATTTTCCTTTAGCCAATATATCCCCATTAATAAAATTTTCTTCAAATAAATTGCCTGCTAGATCCCCTACCACTTCATCTTGATCAACTTGCTGTTTAGAAAGATCTGTTGCCTCCTGATTAATGTTGACTTGCACTTTAAGACCAGCGGAAGCATCAACATTACATCCTATATTATGTTCAACCTCTTCACCATTAACTTGCTCATTGGAATTAGGCTTAACATCATCATTTACTGTCCCTGTATACCATTTCTATTCTACTTATTTGCTAAGGCATCAAAAGGATTTGCATCAACATTAGGAACTTCATCTTTAACGTTAACATTACTTTATCATTAGTAGCACCTTTCTTTCTCCAATACTTCTTTGCCTTAGTGTTAACTGATGTCCAACTATTAGTATTTATGTTTGTAGAGCCTCTCCTGTTATACTTGCGAGTTGGATTATGGGGTTTGTGATGAAAATTGTTTTCATAATCCTCTTCATGATCAATATCCTCATTTTCCTTTGCACTGAACTCACAAATTGTAGTTGTATGGCCAAATACCTTACAAGTAGTACAAATATTGGGTCTCCAATCATAGGTTAGCCTGATTGATGGGCAATCTTTACCTAACTCATCTAAAACTATTTTATTTGGTAGCTCGAACTCAGATGAAATCTCAATTAGTACCTTAGCGTATCTAAATCTCTTCAACCTTTCCGTGCTACTATCAAAACAAATTAGTATAAAATGATAATATTTTTTCAAAAATTAATCTTTTGAAAACCCATACTTTCCTGAAATCAAATTAAATAATATATAAGGTAGTCGGAACAATCGATTTGAAACTTTGACATCATTTATATAACAAGCACAACTTCAATTTTTTATTTTACTATTCAAAATCGATTTCAAACTTAAACAAGACTTTTATATTCAAAACCTTCTCAAATAAATTTCTTCCTTTTTTAAAGCTTTTTACAAACACTTCAATTCCATTTCCAAACCATTTCAAGTATAAAAATCCAACATTTATTTTTACCTCTATATTTAATTGAATATAATATTCAGTTACATAACCAAAGTGGGTCAAAACTTAACCAATACCCGTATTATTCCACATATGTGTGTGTAACTGTGCAGTGAACATATTACCTGTAATAACAGCTAGTATAACATCCATAGCAACTATAGCAACCATTCACAATATATGTACACAGTGTTTGTATATATATATATATATATATATATATATATATATCACAACATATGAAACACAGTGTACATGACATCATGCATATTTGTACAAGCATTTGATAATTAACGCTAGTACCTCATTAATTTACTAATTAACAACAAATTCACATCCATTATCCAATCATCAAGCATATAAATACATATATATATATAACACTAAATATATATAAATAAATTGTTTCTCACCAACATTGCTCCACAAATCTCTACTATAGGACTTCTCCTGGACCATCGGGCAACGTCACCGCATCGTGCAACATTTTCTTTACTTCATAATATGTATACACTTATATATCCTTTTTTATAAGAAGAACTGGGGCTTGATGGTGTTTAGCCGTGGTGGATGACTTTGGGTGGCACAAGGAGGGAGGGACTGACGGTACGTGGGGAGGGGCTCCAGGCCTAGGGAGGTGGAAGGGGACGAATTGGTCATGAGAGGATGGAAGAGGAGAGGGAGGATTTGGTGGTGGACGGATGGGGAAGAAGGGACGAATTAGAAGGAAGAAGAGAAGAGGAGAAGGAGGAGGAAAGGAGGGAAAAGAAGGAGGAGAAGAATGGCTTGGAAGCCATAGCCACAAGGAGGAAGAAGGAGAAGAATAATAGAATGGAGATAAGTGAATAAAAGAGCAAAGGAATGCCTCCTTTTATAGGAAAGGAAGTGTATTAAGGTGTTTCCACCTTATGGAAAACTTGTATTTCAAGCATGCTTAGGTCTATGCATGCAGACAAGTTTCCTAGACACTTGTTTAAACATGGATGGATATACTTTTTGGTAGCATTTCCTACCAAATGCTACATCTAACGCATATTACACTTCAAAAAATGCTACCATATCATCTTGTTCTTTTTTTAGCTTATAAAATATATCTTCCTAAGTTTTAAATTAATTACTTAATAAATTTATACTTTGAATGGTTTTATTAATATGTATTTAACCAACCGATTTCTTAACTGATTTGACAAAAGATGATATATTTTGGTAGTTTATTTTATAGTCTTATTTGTTTGTTTTTCAACAACTATTTATTATTCAGTCCTCATTTAGAATCTAACCTAAAATTATTAAATTAAAATTCTAAATGATTAAACCCAGTCAAGTTTGACAAATAACAAAATCCTTGGTTTGACAAAAATACGATTTTGACAAATTTCTTTTTAAAACTTTATATTTTGGCAAAACATACTATTAATATCAAATCTTGCCTAGCGGATCTTTGAAATCATATTTCAAATTGTATTTATCGTTTATCAATCCAAAAATTTATATAAAATCATTCTAAATTCAGATTAAAAATCTAGATCGTTACAATTATATAATCATATATGTTATAATGTAAGTTGTGCATATGATTTTCAATATATAATTAATATATATCAACAAATAAATAATCTAATTTGGTGCAAAAATCCTAGGTTTAACAATAATTGATATGTGTGTGTGTTTGTGTGTGCGCGCTTTTGTGTGTGTGTGTGTTTGTATGTATGTATATGTATGTATATGTATCTATATGTTTCTATTGACTAACATGCAATAGTAATAATAAAACAAGGTTTCTAATATGAACAATTTATATATTACAGTCATGGTATAATATCAGTAATACATTTGAAGTTTACCAATTAATGATGAATTTGAGTCTACGTTGAAACAATTATTTCTCTCCTTTAAATTTTTCTCGATTTGTCAGGTTGCTAGTATGTAAAGATAACCTTCTACTATCAAATAATATTTGAATTGATTTGAATTGATTTGCGATTTTAAAAGCTTATTTGCACATCTATTTGGTTAAAGAAGAGAGGAGAAATGGTGGCTAAAAGCATTAGGAAAAAAATAAGTTTAGATATCCTTTTTTTTAGTTGCATATGATAGAAAAAATTGGTAGATAAAAGCATCAGTATTCTATGGTGGAATTGTACATAGCGACAAGGCCCCAACTTTCCTCCCTTTGTCTTCTTTCTGCTCACAATTCTCCCCATAAATGCTTCAATGACCTCTCCTCTCTCCACTCGTCTCGTCTATCTCTCTCCTTGTTTTTGTCACACATGATTTCACCACTGAATACCTCTTAATCAATTTCGGATCTGAAGCTTTAACCTAGGCAACAGTCTAACGCGGAGCTTGGATGCATTGTAGCTTACTGCTCCTTTATATTCCTTAATTCACTTCCACATCTTAGCTCGTACAATATATCTTTTCTAAGCATTGGCTTTAACTCTTTGTTTCTACAACCTCATATTTACCTTCCTTAACTCATGGATAACGCTTCTGACAACACTCCAAGCAACAATTGGGGGCCATTCAGGCAACTAAAAGACGTCGTGCTTATTCTTCAACTGGTGGACGTCATTGTAGCAAGGAGCTTGGCTTCAACACGGAATTTCAAAGCTAACATCAACTCCATATGGTATGATTAGTTAATGCATCTCGATATTTTTATCTGTGATGGGACTTCTCGCTTGTTTGTATTCAATGTTTTGCCTTGAACTGTCTCGTTGTTTGTTCAAGGTTGCTGGTTATGTTTATCTTTGGGAGATAATGATTATTCAGGTGTTTGGTTATTTGTTTGGATTTCTGGTGCTCAGTTTCCATGTAATTGGTCACTGCTGTTAGCCATTGATGCACCTGTTTTTAGTTTACTTTTGACCAGATTTTGTTGTCTTCTCTCTGAAAATTTGCAAACTTTTTTCGCTTGCTTTCTCTTCTATTTTGTGCTATTGTTTCTCTCCTCTATTGAGTGCTCGTGCTCTTGCTCTAGACCTTTGTTGCGACTTGCGCTATTTGTTAGGATTATGGCTCTGGAGTTGGTAGCTTTGTGGTTGAAGGCTCGTTTCTGAACCCCAGTCCGTCTTTTGCCTCGATCACTAAAGTGATATTGGAGGTGGCGGAGACTCTGCTCTCTCTTATTGTAAACGGTTGCTATATGGTTGAGTTTCACCTATTCTTCTTGGGCTCGATTGTGGAAATGACGAGAATCAGGTACTTGTTAGTTGAGAGGAGCTTCTTAGAGCTTTCTCCGAATTTTACAGGCACTCTTGCATCTTGCCTCCCTCCGCGACATGTTGTGGTTTTTATTCCAAATCTGGATGTTATGGGTGCGAAAATCTGCCTTGACATTGGCCGAGAGAATAGGGATGTCACCACCCAATTTCTCTCTCGGTTGAGCTTCAAGGGGTCGCAATCTTCTTGTATATCGGCAAACCATGGTTTCCTTGTTGATTCGTTGATTTGTGGCGGAGTCTTCGACGTAGATTTCGGGCATAAGGTTGAGGCCACTGGGTCAAGTGGTGGAGATCTGACCACACCACTCCTCCCAATGCCAAGTCTCGGCTCTATTGAGGTGTCTAGTATGACAGTAGGTGTTCAGCGGTCTTGCTTATATCGACGATGCTAGGGATTGTGGAATGGATCGTTAAGGCAAAACCAACACTAGAGGGGGGTGAATAGTGTTTTTAAGAAACTAAACAAAATGTAAAACTTATATGATCTACTATGTGAATCACACACCACAGAAACAATCACAGAAACAGAATCAAACACAAACACAAAGATAAATAAAAATAAAATGCAAAAAAGGTAAGAACACACCGAATTTTATACTGGTTCAAATTACTCCTACGTCTAGTCCCACGAAACACTAGATTGCGTAGATTTTTATTACTATATCAATATCCATGTACAACCCCCTTGATTTCACGGCTACAAGGTTAACACCAATTCCACACACTTGATCAAGTATATTCCCCTTGATTTCATAGCTACAAGGTTAACACCGCTCCCGTTCCTTGATTTCACGGCTACAAGGAAAACACTGATTACCTAAACACTTCCCAAAACGATTACAATAGCCCTATAAATCTTCAATAGTACTTTGATTCAGAGAGTAATTAGTAGAGAGTGAGAAGAGAAGAAGTTTTATGTAAATAGAATTGAATTCAACAGAGTATAAGTGTAGAAATCATAAAAATAAGAAAATATAATGGTGTAAAGAAAGGAGATGAAGATGGAAAAGAAGAATGATGAAAAAAATTTCGAAATCAGCCCCTATTTATAAGAGTTGAAAGGTTGCAACGTTTCAGGAATGTTGCAAATAATGAAAAGGCCACTACAACAAAAATACCCTATTACAACGTCCATTTTACAACGGACACTGGTTGCATGTTGTAATAGAATGCTATTACAACGGTCACATTCTGAACCGTTGTAATAGATGCTTGTACAACACCATTTTACAACGGGCATAGGCCGCCCGTTGTAATAAAATGCTATTACAACGGTCATTTCTGGACCGTTGTAATAGATATCCTTTACCACGCTTTTTTTACAACGGGTAAAAGACTACACGTTTGTAATAGAGAGATATTACAACAGTCATTTTAGGCCCGTTGTAATAGATGTAAGTTTTACAACATTCACAAAATGTCCGATGCCTAGTTTACAACGGTTACAAAATTATTACTAATTAGTACTGATTATTACAAAATTATTACTAATTGTTGTATACATATTAGATTTCATTCAATGATGTTATATAACTTATATTATTGCCTTTAACTACAATATTACATTGATAATTACTAATCATTAATAATCCTATATTATTTATTAATATTTAATAATTAATCATTTATAACTTGTAAAAATCACTAATTATTATTAAATAATCACTAATTACTAATGCCAATTTTACAACGCTCATAAAATGCCAATTTTAAATAATATTGTAATAGATGCCAGTTTTACAACGATTATAAAATGTTCGTTGTAACTAATGCCAATTTTACAACGCTCACAACGTCCATTGTAATATGTGCCAATTATTAATAAATACTAAATTACATTTAATATTTATTAATTACATTAAATAATTAATAAATAAAATTAATAACTTATATTAAATAATTAATAATTAATACTATTAAATAATTGATGATTAATAACTAAAATTTAACAATAGGTTTATACCCTTGTGCATTTATCGAACACATTTTTTGATTGGTAAAGAAACAATTCCATTCCCTAATATAAAATCTCGCTTTATAAATTTTTATTTATAATATTTATAATCAATAATGTATGTATGATAGCTTATATAGTTTATACTTTACAATCTAATCAGTAATGTATAAATGATAACTTTTATAGTTTATAATTTACAATCTAATCAACATTGTATGAATGATAACTTATATAGTTTACAATTTACAATCTATTAAAACTTATGATTACTAATATATGATTTATACAATCATTTTTATAATAAATAATTAGTTATAATTAATGATTTATAATTATTGCTTCAAGAATAATAGTTTATAATAAATTATTTGTAATTAACCATTTATAAACACTAGTATAAATAATAATTTATATTTGTTAACTATAGTTTTGAATTAATTTATGGATAATGATGGAGATGTATACAATAAACATAAGCTTACCTGTTAATTAAACATGAACTTACCTGCTAACAAAATTTAAACGCCTGCATGACTTCCCCCTCCAATTTCATTCACCGCCTTCGTTTCTAAAAACCTAAATCCCAAATCAGACCTTCCAATTTTTCCCAATTCAACGCCATCGCTCAAATTCGAGTTCGCCCTAAAATTCCCACCCAATCCAAATACCTCTTTCTTTTTCGAGATTCGGTCATCCGCTTTAGATTTGCGACATCAGGCTCCAATCTTCTCGCAGGCTTCAGATCCGGTCTTTCGCTTCAAATCCTCGACTTCAGGTTCCAGGTCTATTCGAACGTCACAGACCCGCCCTACATCTCAGACCTGTTGGGATTTCAAACCGTTAGGTATGTATATTGCTCTACTTTCCTACCGATTGAGTTTATTGAAACCTTATGTTCGCGTCTTCGTCAAATTGATTATCCCTGTTCATGTTTATGTAATTTGGAATTTATGAATCCGAATGGTGAACCAAGAAACAGATTTTGTTTTACTTGATTCTAGAAAATGCGTTAATGTTTTGTTTAGGGTCTCATTTAGTCAAACTGATATAATTATTTAAGAGTTATATCTCATTAAAAATATTGGGGGATTAAAACGATGAAGATAATATTTTTTCTCTTTTTAGTCCTGCGCTTGTGGATTTTGTACTTTTTTTGTTTTTGAAGTTTCTAAAGTTTTTGAAGAAATTGTGTGATGTCTGTGTGTTGTATGGATTTGTCATTAAGTGCAGTGAAGCATGTTGGCAGTCAGGTGGTTCGCGGTTTATGCACGTGAGTGATGGAGTCTTATGCTGCTGGTATCTTCAGGCAATATTGTATTGTTTTAGTTGGTAGTCTAACGGGACTAGTACAAATGACCCAATCGTGTTAAATCAAATTGAATAAAATCTGGAATTTGAGATGTTAAATCAAAATTACAATTAAAACGTAGTAGGGCTTTACCGTTTACTTTTGTATACAATTCACACAAATGACACATTTGGTCTATGGTTCACATGAAATTGCATTGTGTAGTAACCTCAGTATATGTAACTTTTGACCATTAGGCAGAAATAAGAGATTTAATGTTCAACTTTAGAAACTAGGACTATGAAATACTCATGGAGAAAATTGTTACAATATTTAACGTTATTGACTAAAATTCAAACTGTCGTATTTGACAATAGGATGGATAACATTTTATCAGTTGTATGCATTTTGTCATCCAGCAGTGAATAAATTGGTTTCATCAATGGCCAATTGCAATTCAATATGCAACTTTAAACATTTTGATATAGCGAGACAAATTGATATGCTTTTTTATTTTAGTGAATAGCCCGAGAATCTCATTTTCCACAAATTATTGTATGTATGGTATTAGATCAATTGCTTACCATAAACTAGTTGAATGTCGGAAGATTTTGTATACTTGCTAAAGTTAGTATTACCGTTTTTCTTGAGTATTTTCATGTATTAGAATTATTTGAGTAGTTAATTTTTTTTTATTGAATTGCTATAGTTTGAATTCTGTTTCAAATTAAATATCTTCGACCGTGATTCGATTCTCAAACTCCTAATTGAAGAGTCAAGTAACATTACAGTCAAGAAACTCATGTTGAGTCAAAAAGTATCAAGATACTTATCTACTATCCAAGTTCTTATTATTTCTAAAACAAATTATGATAAAACAAAAAGGAAAATTATGCTTTAATTTTGCATGTGGAAGCTTCAAAAATCAATTAATAATTTGAACTTTTTGGTTTTAAAACCTTGAACAATATTCTTATTGTCTTGCTTTCTAGTCACTCAAATTTCCTATCAGAAATCTATGTAGATACCAAGCTAGAATATATTTTGCAGGCATTTTGAGTTCGGTTACTATAGATAGCTATGCTCATGAAGTGCGCTAGTTATCCAAGTTAGCAGCTTGTTTTACCATTTAAATTTTAATGTAATTATGAAGCTTTATGGTTCCTAGCTAAATGCACTTTAATAGCAGCTAATTTCAAATTTAAGTTTATCAGTCGTCGTTATTTGTTGTGTAGCTGGATATAATTGACACCACAATGTTTTGTTACATGGTATGGCATTTCTGTTGGAATATTTCTACGAACTCATCAAAAGTAGCATGTTGTCTGCCATTTCTCATTTCCCACTTTGTGCAAGGTCCAGCAAATTGCTGTTTATTATGGGCAGATAGTATTTAAAACACCATCCATGGTTATTAAGGCCTAGGGTTTTAGTCAGAATTTTGTTATTTTGGCTGTCCTTGTTTGACTGAAATGAGATGGAATCCTGCTAAAAAGGCATTCCTATCTATCAGTAAACCCCACAAAAATTAAAAAAATAAGAGAACGTAAAGTTAAAAGTTAAAAGTGGTTCCTCTAAAAGACTGTGAATGGCAATTATACACGAATGGTTAAAACTGCTGAACATGACGAAACACCTTTTTACATATACATTCCGTCTTTACTGTGACTATGTGCGAATGAAACATCAATTTTCTTTGAAGATATATGATTACAGGAGTACAATAAGTCTGAAACATCAATTTCTTTGCTGGGCTATTTGTTTCTCTTTTTTAATTATGGTAATAAATGATATTTCCTGCTAACACATATTCCGCTGCTGCGTTCGGCAGGTTGGCTATTTGTTTGTAAGTTGCATTTTTGATGTTTGTTGCAACAACTATATAAAACATTGTGTTGGTTTCCATGGAAAAAAAAAAATAAGATTTCACAGTTATACTATCCAAATTCGGTTTCATGGTTGAGTTGTTTCCAGTGGTGCTCATGAAACATGAATCCATGCAACAATTGGTTGTGCAATACACCTGAAGCCCATATGCCATAATTAGCTCCGTCCATAATTGTGACTGTTTTCTGGCTTGATATTTCATGCTTCAGTGTTGTGTAATGTCTTGGATGTTTATGTCTTTGCTTGATATTCAGTGCTTTCAAGGTATAAGGATAGCAGAATTAACTTTTAATTGTCTATTTATATAGCAGAATTAACCAGATTCCAATTGTGCTCATGAAATAGGGATCCATGCAACAGGTGGATGTGCAATTCACTTGAAGCCTATACACCATATATAAGCAGCTCCCTCCACAGTCCATGCTCATTTGCATCATCACACAAGCCATTTAAGCCGCTGTTTGCCTCAGTCCAAGGATCGTGTTCTCTGTCCCTAAAATACCCTATCCATCCAAACACCAGTTCCTGGAATCTACAGAGCGTTTTGCATTTTCTGTTCTTCAAAAGCTGCAATTCCAAATTTACTGCCAAATGTTGAAATCCAGATGCATGATTTTGGGCTTGCTTCTCTTGAGCATTGCCTCACAATTGCATTACCAATCCTTCTTGATATTGACATGAAAGTGATCCATCTTCTTTTGGTTAAAAAACACATATATAACATCATTCACCTTCCTTTTGGAGCAGCAGCAGTCCTTTCCTTTTGGAGCAGCATCAGTCTTGTTTCCAACTGATAGCAGCAGTATTTTAAAGGAGGTTACTCCTTCATTTTTCTTCTGCATACTATGCACTACATTCATTTCTAGGTACTTGTTTTCTGGTTTGAGTACAAATTTGAAGAGCTTCATAGGCTTAGCAATTGACTTTGGGTTAATCACTGAAGATGAAGACATTCAGAGTGAGATTGAGTGTAACGGAGTGCATGTAGTGCGGCAATACTTGTACAAATGAACATTTAGTATAGTTATTGTGTAACAAATATAAACAAAACTTTGTGCTATTCAAAAGTATAATAAAATTTTTATTTGATTTGAATAGTTATTGTGTATGGTCGATGACCTGTTGTAAAATAAGTTTATCAAGTAGTATAGTAGTATATTACAAGCATTACAGTATATTACAATGGTCAACGACCGTTGTAATATACTGTATTACAACGGGCAAAAGCCACTTGTAATTTATTAGATATTACAACGGGTTTATAACCATTGTCATACAGTCATTGCACGTGATAGAGCAAGTTATTACAACAGTCCTTTGCAACAATCTTGGCCCGTTGTCAAATAGTTAGGAGCTATTACGACGACGCATATTAAGATGGGCATACGCCCGTTGTGAAATGCATATTACAACGGTTTTTGCCCGTTGTAAAAGGGTTGTTTTGTTGTAGTGGGCATTTCCTTTCAAAATAAAAAATATGACAGTTATATGTCGGTATAGTCATAAATGTATGTCGACAAAACCAAGTATGGAATTGAATTTTGAGCATTTTTGAAGTGTTTTGATATATATATATATATATATATATATATATATATATATATATATATATATAATTCTAGAAACTCTTGGGTTAAAACATCATGTTGTAGATGAATATTATAAAGTAGAAAATAATTTGAAACCATAAGTATAAATTATATAAACATATTTATAAAATTATAAAGTTTAAAACTACATAAATATAAAGTATATAAAATTATAAATATATAAAACTTATAAATAATTGAGTTTAAAATCAAAAGTAAAATATAAGAAGTAAAACAGAGAAAATAAAGATTGAAGATAGAATATTTTGTAAGTAGAATTTGAAATCATAATTTGAATTTGAATTTGAATTTGAACCTCGAGTGCTATTTAGAGTCTTACATAAACTAGACTCTATTACTATATTTATCTTGAACTCTTGAAATCTTGATTCCTCATGAGTCTTGAATCATCTCTGAAATTTGAATCTTTATAAGCTCCTAAACTGTACAGTCTTCAGTATTAATTCCTCTATATAAATCCTGTATATGTGTGTGTGTGCATATATATATTCTAGATATAGGTGTTAATATATATTTTATAATCAATTAATATTGAAATAAGGTTGTTGTCATCAATACTTCATTCTCCACCATACGACGACGACGGACTTTTCGAATTCGGTCTCAATACTCTGAGGTTCCGCCACTTATTGCTCCGGACTCTCTTCTTTCTGCTATTTCTAGTTCAGTTCCGAGGGCTTTTGGACGTAAGTAGGCTCCACCTGCGATAGAGTTGACCAATGCTTTTTTTGCTATTTACGGGCTCAAGGACGCTTCGCCTGTGCATACTGCATACTATCTTCGGGTTGAAGGGTGTGTTGTCTCTGTCTGGAACTTCTCTTGTCATCGAAATGCAGCATGAGGGAGAAGATTTCATCACCACAACTTCAGCTGCTGACGGTAAACAGGAGACTGAGCGGACAAGTTTGTGCGCCCCTGGTTCATTCTGCTCTTCTTTGGGTTTTCCAGATCCTATTAATGAAGTGTTTTCAAGGAAGGAAGTGGATTTCACCACTTTTCAGCCCTTGCATTCCCTTCCTCTGAACTGAGAATGGTAGATGGTGCCCACGGTGGTAGCTTCCTTATGCAGACTTCTTCTCACATGTTGCGTTCATTGGAGCAGCTGGCTTTTTCCTTTATGGTTCAGGTTCTAGCTAGGTTACAGGTCATTGGAGTAGGGCTGTCTGGAGCAGGTTAGTGCTTTCGTTACTCTACCTAGGTGGGTTGCTGGAGCACGTGAAGTTGTTGGTGCTTTACATGGAGTGGTAGGATAGATGTTTTCTCTGGTCTCGCTTGCCACCTTGGATACGATGGAGCTTGTAGAGACGGAGGTATCGACGGTTCTACGATCATCTTCTTGGACTTCCCGGCCTTTGCCCGAGACCTTTCTAGACGGCCTGTAAGCTTGAGGGTACGTCGCCACCTTCTCTTCGGTGTCCATCTGCCAAGGCTTCTTCTGCCTTGTCCGCTGCTGATCTTGCATTTCGCTTTTGTCTACCGTTTGATTTTAGATGTTTGTTGTTCTCGTATGTTTATTTCTTGTATTTTTGTGTATGCACGGTTTCTGCATTTTGTAGAAATCCTTTTTGTGAGCCATTGGAAGATGACTAGATTCTTCCCATTTTGTTATATTATATATTTATATTAAAAAAAAAAGTTCAATAAATTGTGAAAAGACAACACTTAGTCAAAAAATAATCACCTGAGTACTCTTGGTTCTTGAATGGTGCTCTGGTTTATGCTATGTTCTAATTATAGATGGCAATACATGGACGAATTTGCTCAATTCTTGCCATCGCAGGTAAAGCATCATTCTTTCCTTCCATTTCTGCTGTTGAGACCGTACCTTGCTTATTGTTTACATGCTATACCCCTAGTTCTCCTAGCATGTGATGGGGTCTTTTGGCTCTTCTTATAATGCAACTGTTCTCTGTGTACTTTGGATTGGTTTTGGGCTTAATTGGCCTTACCCTGCTTTTTGTCATAGTCATGTGAAGCTGATTATTTCTGCTTTTTACTATGCTATCCGTGACTCTATGTCGCTACGCACATACTTTAATGGTAGATATCTTATTGTAGTTATATGGGTTACATCATGTATTATCACTTGTTATCAAGTATGAAAGCTTGTAAGCATTGTTCTTCCTGCGTGGAGACAAGTATATTGTAGTCTAGTTAATTAGCTATCTCCAGTACTATAGGTTAGTGTAGGCTGAGTGGACGGAACACTGTAAACTCTATAGGTGGTGGACGGTCCACCTTAAAAACCGAAATAGTTGACTGCTAACTATAGTCATTTGTACAATATTGTAATTTTATTGTTAGTCATCATAAAAGAGTGTTATGGAATACTATACAAACCGGTCGGCTATGCCAACAAATTGCTGGATAAGATTTAAACATTCTCACTTAATCTTAACCATGAATCTCTAAACTCATGCATTATATATGATTTAACCACCATAATCATCCCAAAGAAAAAAATGTAGCTTTGATAATGAGTTTTAAATACATTCCAGACTAAGACAATACCACAGAATTAAATCGAATTTAATCGCTTATCAATTTCATATATCGATTGATATATTAATAATTATTACAAATATATAACATTATTCATTTTTCTAATCATATTACAATTTAATAAATTAAAATTTAATAATTTTTATTTAATTAAAAATGGTCATAAACTAACTAAATCATTTGATTTTAAGAGAATTCATGGTTTCAGTTGTGTAACACTTAGTTTGTAACGACCCGGTTTTTGACTGAGTTTGTAATATAGTTTATTTGGATTATTTTGGTAATTTGTTTTAATATAAATAAATTTAGAATAATAAATTGAGGAAAAATTCCAAGTTTATATATTTTTAATGGTTTAAATTTTCTAATCAATGTGTATATATCGATAAATAAAGTAAGTGATGTTTTGTTATGTTATTTTGTATTTTTAGATGTGTATTTTATTTTGAGGTAATTAGAGAGAAGGACAAACTTTGCCAAAAAAATAGGCTAAAGGAAACCAAGTTTTATTTTTTAGTCTGAAGGACAAACTTTGAACAGAAATTAAGCTGAAGGAAAATGCTAAATGTAATTAGCATTATATTCAGTTTTTTACACTACGCGAAAATGCTAAATGTAATTAGCATTATTCAGTTTTACATTGCAGAAAGTGCTAATTACATTTAGCATTGTCCTTCAGCATAATTTTTTTCAAAATTTGTCCTTCAGTCTAAAAATAAAACTTGACGTCCTTCAGACTATTTTTTTTCCAAAGTTTTGTCCTCGTGCATATTTCCACTTTTATTTTTGTATAAATATATAATAGTAGATTTGAATATTCAAGAAAAAATAGAATAATAATTATTTATTTTCGTGTGTGTATATTTTAACTTATTATATATATACAAGTAATGTTATTTTAATATTTTATTAGTATTCAAAATTGTTTTTATCTCATATAAATATAGAATTACATAGACTTAGATAAGAATATTTTATAACAAAATTTAAGTATTATTCACATGAAAGATAACTAAGTTAAAATTGGAAATTTACTTGAAGTAAAAATAAGAAATAACATAAGTAAAATTGGTTTACTTCATAAAAAAGGAAACAAGAACATGGCTATATCAATGCAAAAGGACATATTTATTAAATGAGAGATGTAGCATTAAATTGATAGGAATGGCATAGGATTAACATTTAATAGCTTGATTTCATGAAAACAAAGTATTGCATTTTGTACATTATATATGCTACAGGCTCATGCCCATTAATATTTTAGGTTGCCTAGCTTCTAAAACCCTTAGGCACATTGTTGTACACTTAGAGATATGTACCTAGATAGGCTAAAAACATAGATGCCGATAGGATTCATATGATTAAACACTTCTCTTTTCAATCAAATAACCAACCTAACCATTTACTAGCAAGCCTAGCTTCTAAAACATATTTGCACATGGGTTTGTACATGCAAATGTACTTCAAAGAGAACTGGTTGTGCCTTTTCTAGGGAAGCAAAGTTGTAGAACTAGCTACAACCTAACCTAGAACTTCATTTCAATCAAACATACAATTGCTATATTATCAAATCATATGCATTAACTACAAGGATTGCTTGAGAGCCAAATTTATTTTTTAAACCAATATGTCCATGTGCTTTGTGCAAATTGTGTACTTCAAATTACCTGGCCATGCATTTTTATCTGAAGCTATTTGAATAGCTATAGAACATAGCTTCATTCCTCTCAATCAAATGAAGAATAACAGTCCTCAAGCATCCATTCAGTACCCTCTCTAAGCCTAAGATCATGACCGTGCAAGGCATCCTATAACTACCTTATTCGAGCCTATAAGCTGTATACCATTTTCCATCTATAAATACACCTAGCCATGTGCCAAATTCGTTCACAAAATCCTGTTGAATCAAACTAAAACCTCAGAGTAAAACATGGGCTGCAAATGGAAATCTTGAGAACTGGAAATGGATAAGAACTATAAAAATAACAGGTGAGTAAACACCTACTTTTCCTATTCAAAATCTAATTTAAAGTTGTATGTATTTCATTCAAATATTTGTCTTCATGTAGCTGCTAATGATTTGTATAGCGTCATTGTTCTTGGTTGATTGAAATTTTACAAGAAAAATTGAAAACTGTATGTATATTTTAAACAGTGGGTATATTCATCTCCTGGTAATTCAAAAAGAAAAAAATCCATAAGTAAAATTTTAGTGCGTATTAGGATTTGAGTTAAACATGAAAGTTGTTTATATATGTCTGACGTTTATGTTAAAAATAGTTTCACTTCAAATAAGAATATATATGTTAGACCCAAAAGTGGTTCTAACACCCAAATTGATTAAAAGCAAAATGAAATGAAATAAAAATAAGAATGAACACACAGAATTTATAGTGGTTCGGCGAAGAAATGCCTACGTCCACTTATCTTTTACTATATTCAATGATTCGGTTGCAAATACAATGTAAGCTTCACTCAATTCCACTCACAACTCACTTATATTCACTCAATAGACTAAAACAAGTAATGAAAGAAGATTTGGATTCTCCGGGAGTAATGGAGTTCGGACTATGGGGATGGTTGAATTCTCAAAGTGCCTAAAAAAGATCCTTTTCTTTGTCTCCAGACGGGGTATTTATAGGTGTGAATTTGCTCAAAACTTGATCCGGGTCGGGGCCACGTGTCGTCCATCCCATTAGCTTCGGGTTCGGATGAATTATTGTGTTGACAACGCATCAGAGTAACGAACGTTATGGGTAGGAACTGGTCACAGCCAGTCCGGATATCCAGGCGCTTTTGCAGGAGAATAATATGGAACATGGGCTCGGGTCGGAGACACACATATAAGGGGTTCGGATCGGGATACCCGATCCGACCCGGATTAGCTTGGATGCAATGCTCTCTTCTTCTTTAATCTGCTCCGCTCCGATCTATTTCCTTGGCAACCAGGTGGCTTTCCGATCCGGTTGAGATTATATTGTCCTCCGATCCGAATAGCTATGCCTTACCAGTTTCCTCAGCAACAGTTTACCGATCCGAACAGAAGATTTTATCTGATCCGAACCGATATGCTGCTCTGGCCCGATCCGAACGACTGCAGCTATCCAATCTAGGTTGTAGTGTCTTCTCCAATCCGAACCGAAGTCTTCTAATTAAAAATGCTCTTCAATGTCTAATTTCTTGACTTTGTGTTGCCTAGTTCACAAAGTAGGCTAACGCTTTTCCCCCTCAAAGGATGCTTCTGTTGGAAACGGAGCATGCTTTGACTGCCATAGCACAAAAGCTTCATCCTTCCTTTTGAATTCACATGCCAAGTTGTCGTGCTTCATCCTGTTCGGTTCGGATTCCGACCCGAACGAATTTCTGCTTTGGGTCCCGACCCGAACTGATCTCCTTCTTCTCTGCAATGTATTAGTGGGCCAAGCTGCGTCATTGGGCTTTTCGAACCGGTCCGATCGGGAATACGAATAGTCAGCTTGTTTTTTATATAAATTCACTTCTCTTTTCTTCCTTTCTCTCATTCACCACTTCTGCTCATCCGAACCGATTCCACATCGAAACTTTAATCTTTCCAAGAAACTCCAAAATTCTCGCTTCAATCTTTGAATCAAATACATAGGTAGCCTTGTAATCTTGAATCTCGTTGCCATAATTGTTTTTAATTTACATCCGTAGCTAAGTTGAACGATTCGAGCAAAGTAATTGGCTAATTCCACCGCCACGACTTCCTTCATCCTCCGCCTTCGTCGTTAATGGCATCAACATCATTTCGAGGCGTTGGAGGAGGGTATTAAGACTCGCAGTTGAATACTCGAGTGCTGACCCACTTGATTTTAATTAAAGCCTGGGACATCGGATTGGGTTCACTACTCAAGAGGAGGAAGAGGAAAGACATTGAAGAAGATCGGTTCGGGTAGGGGAACAGTAGGAGAAAAAGGGAAAGAGAGAAATTCACAGATCCGGACCGGGTCGGGGCAATAGGACAAGGAAATGGGACTGAACTCGTTTGACCGGGTCGGACTGGGTTATGAAACGAAAGAGAGAATAGTAATATGGTTATCTAGGTTAATCCGATCCGCCCCGAAAGTCAACCTCCGAACCGATCCGGATATTTCTCTCTGAGTGCGAGCCTTTGCTCATCCGATCTGATCCTGGTGTCTGCATCCGAACCGAAAACTACTCAATCTAAAACACAAACTTTCGTCCAACTATTTAAAAGATATTACTTCCAACTTCATGAACAATTAGGATAGTGCCTTGCGGACATAAATGAACATTAAGAACTACTCTGACTATCGCTTTCTTTTCAAAGTTTCGCCCTACATTGTTGCACTTTTACTTTGCATTTCTCACATTCGCTGCACACATTTTAGTTCACACACATACACAGGGGGGTACGGGCTAATCTACTCTAATCCGTGCTATTGCTTCTTCAATAGTTCTATGACAATGAGGCCAGACGCTCTTCCAGACTAGCTGAGAGGAAAGAAGCCCCGGAAACTTCTAACAAAATCACTCTCGAGGATATATCTTCTTCTTCGGATCCAGAATGGGACAGCGAGGGTCCAGATTACGGGGTTGGACATCGGGAAAGCGACGAGGTGTCTTCAGAGAATGAAGTTTCTCTGGGTTTTGAGGAGGAAGGAGGGATTGGTGACGATCGAGCCCCTATTGAATTTGAATCAGCCATTATACTGGAATCACCTTCGGACTCCGTTGAATCAACAATGATCGACTTGTCCGAATTTGCTTAAAATACGGGATAATGAAAAGGGACACTCTAGTGCCTTCACGCTCTGACCGTCCCCATAACCCTCTAGAAGGATATATGGCGGTCACTCGATTGATGTGCATGGTCGGCGCCATTCCTCCATTCTCTCCTTTCATCGTTGATTTTTTAAGACAGATGCGGATTGCCCCCATGCAGTTGCATCCCAATTCATATGCCTATTTGCACACCTTGTACATAGCATATCGTGAAATCCTAGGCATAGAGCTCACGTTCGATGACGTTCACTTCTTCTATAATTTCAAGCATCGGACTCGAGAGACTCCATCTTTCTGCTACTTTGAATCAGTTCCAAAAAGGAAGATAATCTCTGCACCATTTAGCAGTAAAGCTGGAGATTCCAGACTAGAATGGTTCTATGTGAAGCGACAGCCTGGATGCGCCAGGAGATGGACAAAATCAAGTAAAGCACTGGTTTTCTAAATCCGGACTCTATACACTTGAATCATCACCTTGACTTGTTTTCCTTTTTGTTTGCAGTCGACAATCCCAAACAGATATCAGATCAGGTGTTCTTTGATCGGATGCACCGACTTCTTAATGGCGATCAAAAATTCTTGACTATCGACGAGGTCCTTAAAGATGAATACCTTCACTTTCATGGGCTGCTATCCGTTTTTCGTAGCATCGGTCATGGGACGGTCCCTTACGCATACATTCCTCCAGTGGAGGTAGTTCCAGAGACAGGAGAAGGCTCGGGAATTCCTACAGTGCCTCTTCAAACTTCACCTTCTCCATCTTCTACACAAGATGATGAATTGGCTAATCTGGCCGAAAAGCATCGTGAAGGATATATTGCCCCCGAGGAAACTACTTCTCTAGACAAGTCAAAATCCTTCCACGAGTCGCCACTTCATGCTTCCGAGGGGGATGTTCCTAGAACTGATGAGCAAATATTTCAGGGTTTGGGGGATCTCCCCTTACCTGAGACTATATACACTTCAGAGGATTTTAGAAAGGATCCTCTAGTCTTCACCTCTTCTGAAGAGACCACTCCCGCTAAGGCCAAAGAGCCTGCCCGTACTAGTCTAGCTTCAGACTCGGGTTGGTTGGGGGGAAACACACCACTTAGGACACACTTTACACAACAGCATTAGCATTCATTGCACTTCTTTCTCCGTGAATCCATTAATTCTAAATTTCGTTTATTTTATCGTGCAGGTACGATGTCTCGATCCTACTATGATATCAGAAAGCTTCGTCGCAGCATGTCTAATCCTCATCAGGATGTTGAGTATGATCGTCGTGATGATCGGGGCAGGGATGAGAGAAGACCTTATGACCCCTTTCGTTCTCGACCCTCACGCTCCCGCTCTCCAATTCGACCTGAACAAGAGAAATACAAAGGGTATCAAAGCCGTAGGGAAGAGGACAGACCACAATCCAAAGACTCCACCTCTTCCCATGAAAAACGCAGTAGAGAGAAAAGTCCTCCAAAAGAAACTGTGTCTCGAAGTAAGCAAAAGGTCCCTGCTGCTAAACGATCTAGGACAGACAAAGAAACTACCGAATCCTCCTCAGGATGGGACACCGAATTGGCAATCCTCGCTCCTCCCCCACCAGATGCGGGAACTGCAATAAAGCGGGCATATTTGAAAGAGCAATTTCCCGAACACTACTTCGACACTCTGACTTTTTTACCTGCCCTTAAACCTATTTCTTCTAAGTGGGCGGATGAGGCCAAGGCAAAGATTGATGCGGTGGAAAAACAATATACTGAGATGTTCAAATATTCACGCAATCTTTCTAGAATCATCCGCACTCTAATCACAAATACTGATTCAATGCAAAAGACCGCGGAGGAGGATGCTAAGGCCTTAAAAGCTCTAGGAAAAGATTTAGAAGACACTCAAGCTCGGCTAGCTGTCGCTCAAAGGGACGCTTCTAACTTCAAACAACAATTCGAGGACATGCAAAAGCGTTATCATGACTTGCTTGAATCTCACACTCAGGAGCGCTCTGAATTAAAAAAGCAAGCTGACGAGGCCAAGTCAGAAGCTGCTAAGACACGCCTTGCTTATGCTGAGCTTGAACGGAAAAACGCCGAGTTAGCAAAGAGAAGCGCTGAACTAGAAAAGAAGAACGCTGACTTGGCTTCAAAGCTGTTGGAGGCAGAGAACAGAGCTACCCTGGCCGAGGGCAATGTGGAGTGTACTATTAAATCTGCGGAGGAAGCCCGCAAGCAACTATTAAAGGTGGAGGCTGATATTCAGGGTTTCAGCGAGCTAATGATTGAATTCTTCGCACATATTATTCGTCGCCGAAACATTTCTTGGATCGAGGACTATCCATCCACTCTAGTTCAAGTATGGAATCAGATCGTCGAGTGGGAAAAAGAGGAACTTAAGGTCGATTCCCTCGATGAAGATAAACTGATGGAGAAATACTTGAGAGATGATGAACCGGAGCGCCTAGCTGAAGGGCGCCGCCTTATTGCTGAGGCCATGGAAGAAGAGAGACGGAAGTCTAAACAAAAAACCATTCTCGAAGCTGGTTCCTCTTCTTCTGCCCCTGCAACTTCCGAAGTAGAAGGGTATGATCCCGAAAATCCGGGAATTCCCCGAACAACTCTGTTATCCCCTATTCCTGAAATAGCCCCAGAGGTAGTAGTCACCCCCGCTGAGAAGTCTTCGGAAGGTATCCCTATCTTTTCTCCTCAATTTGCCAAAGCTATTTCTACCTTTCGCCACGTGATTGAACAATCGATGAGAGACCCATTGTTTTCGCCTGAGTTGATAACTGTTGCTTCTCATTCTGTAGGTGTCGAATCATCCGAAAAGACAGATGTAGTTCAAGGAGCTGCCGCTGGGACAAAGCCTGCAGATAGGGCCAAAAAAGGGGAAGACAAGGCTGCTTCTATAGACTTGGGAGAAGGAAGTGAGCCAACTAAGGTCACCACTCCCCATGATGAAGAAATGATAGCAGCTTTAAAGGACGACGGCGGAGACGGGGGGCATGAAGAGGAACCAGAAGTTGCAATAACCGGGGAGTCAAAAAGTGCTGATGACGTTACCTTGGCTGCAATGAAGGCTGATCAAGACAAGCGCTTGTAATTAAAGGCCGAAGAACTAGACCCTGAGGTCCTCAAGCCCCTCGCAGTTGTGGATGCGGGATCAAGGTTAGTTGTTAAGCTCTCAACTAGATCTATTACAGAAGAACTTGCTAAAAAATCTTCTCTTGATTCCAGTGCCCCACCCTCCGGGAAGAAGTCTACTGGCTCCAGCACCGCATCTTCAGGAAAAAAGAAGTCAAAACGAATCTTGACCGAAGCTGAGAAAGAAGCAAAGGATGCGGAGAAAGCCGCCAAGAAATCCAAGGCTCATTCCAAATCTAAATAGTGGATTGCCCTATACCTTTTTAGCATTTTTGTGAACCAATAATTGCTGCTACAAAAGTAGCTCCTACATTTTCTTTTTTAGCTATTTTCCTGTACAAATTCATTCATTTGTAAATAAAAATAATTCACTTTTTGCAATGTTTGTTTGTTAGTAGTTCTGCACTTATGTAAAAATGCATGTCTATAGTTGTGAAACGAAGTTGTGGAGGGGGGAAATATGCATACGCATACGTGTCCCCAGTCAATTCCCACAAACTATTTAATGCTTAGTCGAGCAATCTGAATGCTCCCGATTCTCTGACGGGATAGCACTTCCTGTGCCGTCGGTACCCGTCGCTTTTTCTGGCATTTCTTTTATACTCTCTCTCTCTTTCTTTTGAGAGTTAGAGTTCGAGCTCAGTCATCTATTTATTCCCCGGTCTTTCAACGGAGAAAGATTTCTTTCTCAGCGCTCAGTCGGAGACGCCTTTATACTCTCTTTCTCTCTGGAAAGTTAGAGTTAGGAGAAGAATTTCTTTTTCAGCGCTCAGTCGGAGACGCTTTTATACTCTCTCTCTCTCTGGAGAGTTAGAGTTAAGAATGTCGTTTTCTCATTCTTTTATGTCTTATCGCACAAACAGTCGTTGTGCTTCTTTTTATGTCTAAACTGTCTTCAACCTTTTTAAGTTGTGAGTTATCCTGTATCTTATAATCACAACAGAATAACTGATAAATGTATATACGTAATGCATAAAAGTAAATAACACACAATATTTTTATAGTGGTTCAGCTAAGTCGCAGCCTACATCCACTTTATAGTCCTTTATTCATATCGTCAGATTTTCCCAAGGCAAGTCGTGCCTTATTACAGGGTTCATAGGAAAAATAACAAAGAGTACAGCATTTCTAATCCAAATATCGCATTAAGTGTTGGGCATTCCATGCTCGAGGGACTTCTTCGCCATCTACGGTCGTTAACTTGAAGGTTCCTTTTTCAAGTTTCCGTTGGATGACAAAGGGTCCTTCCCATTTTGGGCCGAGGTGAGGAAGGGATGGAAAAACTCTCTTTAGCACCAAATCTCCTGGTTCAAAAGTCCTGAGGCGAACTTTTTTGTCATAATAGCGTGCCATCTGACGTCGATGTCTTGCCGCACGCAAATCCGCTTCATCCCTTTTTTCTTCGATTTCATCAAGAGACTCAAGTAAGAGCGCCCGATTCGTCATCGGGTCATAATATGTCACCCTGTGGGAAGGAACTTCCAGTTCAACTGGAATTACTGCTTTTGAGCCAAAGGAGAGAGAGAAAGGGGTATGACCGGTGGCTGTCTTAAATGTTGTTCGATATGCCCATAAAGCTAGGGGCAATTCGTCAACCCATCTTGCCTTTGCACGCTCTAACCGTTTCTTGAGGATGGATTTTATTATTTTGTTTATTGCCTCTACTTGCCCATTTGACTGCGGATAGGCAACTGTAGTATATCGCTTGTCTATCTTATACTTCTGACAGAAATTTCTAAATTCAGTACTATCAAACTGGGTTCCATTGTCAGTTATAATCGTCCTTGGGATCCCGAACCGGCATATAATATTTCTGACCACAAAATTTATCACCTTTCTTGCTGTGATCTTGGTCAAGGGCTCAGCTTCCACCCACTTCGTAAAATAGTCCACGGCCACTATTGCATACTTAGCTCCTCCTTTAGCAATTGGTAGAACTCCAATGATATCAATTCCCCATGTGGCAAATGGCCAAGGACTCACCATTGATTTAAGTTGGGTCAACGGTGCCCTGGGGATTTTGGCGAATCTCTGGCACTTATCGCAGCGTCGTGAATAATCAGCTGCATCTTTATTGATCGTAGGCCAGAAGTATCCGTACCGCAATATCTTCTTTGCTAAAGTTTGACCTCCTGTATGATCTCCATACTCACCTTCGTGTACCTCTCTTAATACACGCTTGATGTCGTCGTGTGCTATACATCGCAACAGGGGCATAGAAAATCCTTGCCTATAAAGAGTATCATCTTGCATGACATATCTGGTAGCTTTGCGAACTATAGCTCTTTTCTCACTCTTCTTTGATGGGAGTGTCCCATTCTTAAGGAAATTCTTAATTGGAGTCATCCACGACTCCTTCTCTGGTTCCGCTTCAAAGGCGAATTCAATTTCCATTGACTCAAAACTTGGTGATTCCAACGTTTCAATTGTAATTATTTCAGTTTCTTCTGGATTGTCGGAACTAGCCAGCTTTGCCAGCCGATCCACTTTCTGGTTTTCAACTCTGGGAATGTGCGTTATGTTGTACCGCTCTAAGCTATTCAATAGCTCTCTCACTTTCCCGAGGTAGGCGATAAGTCGAGGTCCTCGAGCCACAAATTCCTCTCGCACTTGGCAGACAACAATTTTAGAGTCACAAAATATGTCTAACATTTTTATTCCGAGGTCTTTAGCAAGCTTCAGCCCGGCAATCAGGGCTTCATACTCAGAGTCATTGTTAGTCGCCGAAAATTCTAATCGCAGGGCGTAATATAACGACCGTCCTTCGGGAGTGACTAAGACAATTCCAGCTCCGGACCTTCGGTCGTTCTTGGCTCCATCTGTATATAGTTTCCACGGATTTATCTTTAGCTCATCCTCGGACTTAACCACTCTGTCATTGACTACTTCCTCCTCAGGAATGGTGAACTCCGCAATAAAGTCTGCTAGAGCTTGCCCCGTGATTGACTTTCGTGGTTGAAAATTCAAATCAAACTGACTTAGTTCTATGTTCCATTTGATCAACCTTCCCGATGCTTCGGGTCTCTGCAACACCTGCCTTAAGGGCTGGTCGGTGTATATGGTTATTGGATGGGCTTGGAAATAGTGACGAAGTTTTCGGGATGCGATCAGGAGGCTGTAAGCGAGCTTCTCAATTTTTGGGTAGTTGCGTTCTGCCGCCGCTAATTTCTTGCTTACATAATACACTGGCCTTTGTACTTTATTTTCTTCTCGAACAAGGGCTGTACTGACGGCGTGAGCCGAGATTGCCAAGTAAACAAACAATTCTTCGTGATCTACGGGCTTTGATAAAATCGGCGGTTTCTCTAGCAGTTCCAATAAATTTCGAAAGGCCTCAACACAGTCCGGAGTCCACTCGAAGTTCTTCTTTCCTCTTTTAATCAAATCAAAAAATGGAACACATTTGTCTGTGGCTTTGGGGATGAATCTACTCAGTGCCGCTACTTTCCCTGCAAGACTTTGGACGTCTTTAATTCTCCTCGGCTCTTCGATATTTCTAATCGCTGCTATCTGGCTAGG
Organism: Allium sativum; assembly: GCA_030737875.1. Lineage (NCBI taxonomy): Eukaryota > Viridiplantae > Streptophyta > Magnoliopsida > Asparagales > Amaryllidaceae > Allium > Allium sativum. The sequence continues at coordinate 65,615,380 of CM060911.1, read as the reverse complement.
GTTGATTTCAATTCCTCGGGAACTCACAATGAAGCCAAGGAACTTTCCCGATGCCACTCCAAATGAGCATTTCAGAGGATTCAATTTCATCCGGTACTTTCGCAGGATACCCAACATTTCCGCTAAGTCTTGCGTATGGCTGGAGGACTGTTTCGATTTGACAAGCATGTCATCCACATAAACTTCCATAGTTTTTCCTATTTGATTATAAAACATTCTGTTCACCAAGTGCTGATAAGTAGCTCCAGCGTTTTTCAATCCGAATGGCATTACAACATAACAATATAATCCCAAATTCGTAATGAAGCTCGTATGTTCTTGGTCTGGTACATGCATAGGAATTTGATTGTACCCAGAATATGCATCCATGAAAGAGAGAATGTAACAACCTGTAATTTTAACCTGTTAAGATATAAATGAGGCAGAATTTAATTTAAAAATCTGAATAAAGGGGAACGGGCTATGCCATTGCGTTCGTCTCGGAAAAATACGCGAAATAGAGTCCGAGTTTTCGAAAATCGGAGTCCGTATGAGCCGGTTAAGGCCCATTGAAGTTTTCAGAAATTTCTATGCTAAAATCAGATTTAAATTTCAAATTAAGAGCAGGGATTAGGGCTAATCGGGGTCAGGCGGGAAAACTCCCTGTCGACAGGGGGTAGCCAGGCAGATTAGCCTGGCGCGCCACTTTGGTTTGGGCTTGGCTTGGGCTTGATTGTGTGGCCTGGTTCTAGAGCATTCCGAAATCTGACGGGCCAAAATTCACCTAGGGTTAATCCTATGGTCTAAATCACTCTAATTCTCTATAAATATACCCCTAATCCTACCCTAAAGCCACATTAATAAATCTTGCAACTAAACTATGTCAATTTGAATCCTCAAATGGCCTCCACCTAAAAAACCTAGCCTCCACCTTCCTCAAAGTTAAATCCTATGAAGATATAATGATCATACAACCTTTTCTATGTTGTATGAATGCTTAATAACTTGCATACTTCATTAAGTAGCAAGTTTGATTTGCTAAGTTTGTGTTTTTGGGATCTTGCAAAAGGGTTTTCTTATTTGAGGCTTTGTTTTGAGTTTTTAAAAGGGCTTCTTCATCTTATTTGGTGGATTTGTGGCTTGTTTATATTTGTAAGCCCTCTTACCTTCACTTTACAAACTCTAAAGTTAATGTTTGGTGAAAGTTGAGATTTATGTGAGTTTAGTTGATTATGCATGCTTATGCGAACTCACTATGTCATGTTTTATATGATTCATAAGTTATGCATGCTTATGCGAACTCACTATGTCATGTTTTATATGATTCATAAGTTATGCATGCTCATGCGAACTCACTATACCATGTTTTACATGTTTCATAAGTTATGCATGCATATGCGAGATTACTATGCCATGTTTTACATGTTTCACAAGTTATGCATGCTTATGCGAGTTTATTATGCCATGTTCTACATGTTTCATGGGTTATGCATGTTCATGCAAGTTCATCTTACCATGTTATGCAAGTTTAATGGATTATGCATGCTTATGCAAGTTCATCTTACCATGTTATGCAAGTTTAATGGATTATGCATGTTCACCTTACCATGTTATGCATATTTAATAAGCTATGCATGTTTATGCGAATTCACCATGACATGATTTGCAAGTTTAACATGTATGCATGTTTATTATGACGTGTGAAGTTCACCATGTATGTTATGCCAAGTTACCTTTTTATACCCTTATACGTATGACGAGTATGTAAGCGAGATAATGACGTTGGGAGGGTTGGGTAAACTTAAAAATACATGAAACTGAAAGATTGGGAATTTACCTATTAAGTTAGGTCTACCCCTTGGGAATTTACCTATTAAGTTAGGTCTACCCAAGTATATGTTAACTTGTAAATATGTTCTAAAGTGGACATGACATTAGATAACATGATATGGCCAACTCGAGGTTAGACCTAGTTGTGGTGTAAATCTTCCCAGGTAACCACAACGTGGGGTCTAATGTGGGTAGTTGGTCATGTTGCACCATAAGACCCGAGGTTAGACCTAGACGTGGTGTAAATCTTCCCAGGTAACCACGGATGTCTAATGTGAGAGGTTGGGTGCATTAAGTAATTAATGCCTCATGATTAGGGTTAAGTCATGGCCCACTAATACTTAACCAATAATGGGGATGCGAGGATTAGATGGGGTTAAGTGGTTACACTTAGCTAATCTAATCCAGGTTTAGTGAGGGGTTAAAACCACACTTAACCCTCTTAGAAACCCTAGCAACGTGGTCTGTTCCAGCAGTAATCCCAGTTTGGTATCATTCACAACCCTAGAGGCTAGGCTAGGGCGGGGCACGATTACTGGACGGATGTAAGCGACCAAAGCGACGGCTGAGTGGTACAGCGGTGCGGGTCCGGCGGGCTACGGACGTGCACGTAGTCCGATATTGGACAAACTCGAGGCACGGGTACCAGTAGGTTTAGACTGTGCATTATTGCTTAGGTGTCTGGGGTTGACACCCGAGGGCTTGATACACCCAAAGGTGGACCCAGCGCAGTCTGACTACATCCATGTGGGCCGTATGGACACCAACACTGGACGTGTTAGGTTTATAGGGAGCCGATCGACTAGACCGTTGGGCTGGACCTTATACTAAGGTCACTTCATGTTATTGGGCCAAAGTTTGGGCTAAGGGATCAAGATCTGTTTTGTGGGTTTGCTAGTACACGGTGGTGCAAAGTTTAATCTCATCTATGTGATGTCACCTTTATCTATTGCCAGTATGTTCATCTCAGTTTCCATCATGCTGTTAACTTTATTAGTTTATAGATTGATCGTAGTAGGGCTTACCAGTCTTTTTGACTGACCTGTTTTCTTTCGCTTCTTTTCTTCCGTTTCCCCCCCCCCCCCCACAGGTTCTCAGGGAGGGGCTACATCTGCTTAGTGGACCTTTGGCTTGCTTGTTGGATAGATCATGTATGGATCTGAGCTAGCTGTGGCTTATCTTTTATTTCTGGGGATTAGTACTGATGTTTTACCGTGTATTTTGTTATCACGTATCTAGACTCATGTTGTATTTTGGATTATGACATTTTGATATTATGTACTTGACTATGTTGGTTTTTCTGAAATGGTGATGATGGGTTTTTATCTGCTACCGCTGCTTTATTTATATTTATTTTCATATATTCTGTCTTGCGATATCTCGGTGCATGTTTACCCTCACAATAACGCCCCTCCAAAGCTAGTACATTCTAAGGAGTGATCCTAGTGGAGGCGGGGTGTTACATTTGGTATCAGAGCACAAGGTTTACAAGATTGAACAAAATTTTTGGAAAAAAAAAAAAAAAACCTTTTCGAAAAACTATTTTCAAAAACCTACTAAGTATTTTCCAAAATAAAGTCTAGATTATTTTAAGGCTAATCCCCAAAAAGCCACTAGCGTTATCCTTCGTTCCCTTGACCTAATCTTATCTTATCTTTCGTTTCAGTATGGCTGAGAATCTTGCCATCCCAGATGGAGTAAACGTACCACTCTGGTATAGGAGACTTCTAGAAGCTAGGGCAGTAGCTGACCCCGCAATTCCTACTCCCACTCCTCCTCCTGTAGTTGAGAATCCTCTCCCTAATGTCCCTCCTCCAGTGGTTCCTATTCCCCCTCCTCCAGTTGCTGAGGCTCCTCCTCCTCCTCCCCCTCAGCATCCTCAGGTTGAGTTCACGAAGGTTTGTAAAGACTTCAAGGCAATGGGAGGCAAAAATTTCCTGGGCACAGAATCCTTTGTTGAAGCTAGGAATTGGCTGAAAGACACGGAGGACTTGTTTGCTATCTTTAGAATTGATGACGAGAGGAAGATCTTATTGACAGTATGGCTTTTGAAGGACGAAGCAGCCTATTGGTGGGAGGTCACCAATGGGACGAGGCCCGTGGAGACTTGGGCCGATTTGAGGGCTAGATTTGTGGCCAAGTTTCTATCCTCCGCCGAGGCGAATTTACAGATGGAGAAGTTCATTGCATTGAAGCAAGATGATATGACTGTCAAGGAGTATGTTAACAAGTTTAATCAGCTGGCCCGTTTTGGTTTGGACTTAGTAAACACTCCTGAGAAGAAAGCTCTCCGATTTGCTAGAGGGTTAAATGAACCACTACAGGGTTTGGCGATGTCGCATATTCCGCATGGAGCTACTTTCGAGAGTTTAGTCGATATGGCTCTACTTCAGGGAGAGGGAAAGAAAGAGGTCAAGTCAGGTGATACCCAAGCAAAGAAAACTGATCCTCAGGGTAAAGGCAATCAAGGTGGTCAAAGCAGTCAGGGGAATCAAAGCAAGAACAAGAAGGGCAACAATAACAAAGGCAAGGGAAAGTGCAATTACTGTGGCATAGCTGGGCACTTTGCTAAGGATTGTAGGAAGAAGAAAAGGAAACTTAGTGGAGGATGCTTCTCTTGTGGAGAGGCTGGGCACTTTAGCAAGGAATGCCCAAAGAAGAAAGGGCAGGGTCAGGCTCAACGTGCAGGGTCATCTGGAGGGCAAGTGCATGCTCTCAACACCACTACAGTTCCAGAACGAGGTATTGTTTCTGTGGAGAACCTTGTCTATATTTCCGATCTTCCAATTCGTACCTTATTTGATTCTGGTGCATCACATAGCTTTATTTCATCCGATCTTGTTGATAGTTTGCACCTTAGTACTAGCTTAGTGGATGATCCCGTGTGTGTTTCGAATCCCATTGGGGGTTCTGCTCATCTATCTATGATATGTGAGGATCTGAGGATCTCTATACTCAGTGTAGAGTTCTTGTGTAGTGCGTATGTTCTTGGTTTCAGGGGATACGGATTGATCTTGGGCATGGATTGGCTGTCTAGATATGGAGCCATTCTGGATTGTGAGCATAGGGTTGTAAGGCTTGTGACTCGCCTGGGCAACACCTTAGAAATTTCATGCAATCCGAAGAATCCTGTCATGTTGTGCTATCTCGAATCTCTCGACTCGCCAGAGGAAGCCCTTCAGTCTGTAAGGGTGGTCCGAGATTATCCAGATGTTTTTGAAGAAGTGAAGGGGTTGCCCCCTAAACGAGAGATTGATTTTCGCATTTATCTGGTAGATAATGCTAAGCCTGTTTCTTTGCCCGTTCGGCACATGGCTCCGCGTGAGAGACGGGAGCTCAGCAAGCAAGTGAAGGAATTGCTTGAGAAGAACTTCATCAGGAGGAGTATATCCGAATGGGGAGCGCCTGTGGTGTTTGCAACCAAGGCAGATGGTTCTCTTCGGCTCTGTGTGGATTATAGAGAATTGAATAAGCTGACTAAGAAGAACAGACACCCGTTACCGAGGATCGATGATCTCTTTGATCAGCTTGTAGGTGCCTCTGTTTTCTCTCAGCTTGATCTTGCTACGGGTTTTCATCAGCTCAGAGTGGCTGAAGATAGTATAGACAAGACCGCATTCAGAACTCCAGACGGATTCTTTGAGTGGCTTGTTATGCCGTTCGGTTTAACGAATGCACCCGCGTATTTTGTGGATTTGATGAGTAGGGTGTTTCGGGAGTTCTTGAATAAGTTTGTCGTGGTCTTTGTGGATGATATTCTGGTTTTCTCCAAGGATGAAGAAGAACACGCGAGGCATCTTGTGGAGGTGATGAATACACTCAGAGCGCATCAGTTAAAGGCCAAGTTCTCCAAGTGCCATTTTTGGAGAAGGGAAGTCAGATTCCTTGGGCATATCGTATCCAAGCAAGGCTTAGCGGTGGATCCCGCTAAGGTGGTTGCAGTTCAGGATTGGAAGACTCCAAGGAATGCAACCGAGGTGAGACGCTTTCTAGGTCTTGCGGGTTTTTACCGGAAGTTCATCAAGGACTTCGCGAAGATATCCGCTCCTCTCACTAAGTTGACGAAGAAGAACTTAGTCTTCGCTTGGGATATGGATTGTGAGCTTGCTTTTCAGAGACTCAAGAGAGCCCTTACCTCAGCACCAGTTCTAGCCTTACCCGATGGTGGCAAGATATTTACCGTGTACACTGATGCTTGTGGCACGGGATTGGGCGCCGTTCTGATGCAAGAGGGCAGAGTTATATGTTTTGGTGGGAGGCAACTTAAGGTGCATGAGAGGAATTATCCCACTCATGATCTAGAGCTGGCAGCGATTGTATATGCACTCAAGGCTTGGCGTCATTATCTTCTGGGAGAGAGATTTGAGCTATATACTGATCATAAGTCTTTGAAGTATCTCTTTTCGCAGAAGGATCTGAACTTAAGGCAGCAGAGATGGATGGAATTCTTGGCTTCCTATGATTTTGAGATATCCTATACCCCTGGCAAGGGGAATGTTGTAGCGGATGCATTGAGTAGGAAAAGGTTGACACTAAGTCCTCTATTTGTTGAGATGAAGAATTTAGAGTTCCTGGCAACCTTTGATTTTTCCTTGACAGTTGAGTCGATGACCGGTTCTTTGGCATCTCTAGAGCTCAGGCCTACCCTTCTGGATCAAGTCGGGGCTTCACAGAAAGAAGACCCTCAGATAACTGAGGTCATGGACAAGCTGGTTCGAGGGGAGACATCTAGTCACCTTGCTCGGTATTCTATAGACGATAAGGGTTGGCTGAGGAGAGACGGAAGGCTTTGTGTTCCGATGGTAGAAGACTTGGTGAGGAGAGTTCTTGAGGAAGCACATCGCTCCAAGATGACTATACATCCAGGTGGTGATAAAATGTACAAGGACATGAAGCGCGTTTTCTTCTGGCCCGGAATGAAGAAGGATGTGGCGGAGTTTGTCTCGAGATGTGTTATTTGTCAGAGAGTAAAAGCTGAGTCGAAGAAGCCCGGTGGGCTATTACATCCGCTAGAAGTCCCGCTATGGAAGTGGGAGAGCATTTCTATGGACTTTATTGATGGGCTTCCAAGGTCAAGGAGAGGGAATACGAGCATATGGGTCATTGTAGATAGGCTTACGAAGAGTGCTCATTTTATCCCAGTAAAGAGCAAAAGGACCGCACCTGGGCTAGCATCAGTATATCTTCGGGAGATAGTGCGACTACATGGAGTCCCTTTTAGCATAGTCAGTGACCGAGACCCCATCTTTACTAGTCAGTTCTGGAACAGTTTGCAGGAAGCTATGGGCACAAGGTTGAATCTGAGTACAGCTTATCACCCACAGACGGATGGCCAGACCGAAAGGGTGAATCGAGTGCTTGAGGACTTGTTGAGACTTTGCATTTTGGATTTTGGTGGTACTTGGGAGGACCACCTTCCTCTTGTAGAATTTGCATATAATAACAGTTATCAGGCGAGCATTGGGATGGCACCATTTGAGGCTCTTTATGGGAGGCCGTGCAAGTCGCCTACATGTTGGTGGGAGACTACCGATAAGCTTATACTTGGGCCTGATATGATTAGAGATACATCCGAGAAGGTCGAGTTGATTAGAAGACGAATGAAGGCGGCCCAAGACCGGCAGAAATCCTATGCTGACAAGCGAAGGTCCGAATTGGAATTTGAGGTTGGGGACAAGGTCTTCGTGAAGGTTTCTCCTTTGCGGAATGTGGTCCGGTTTGGAGCTGTTGGGAAATTAGCACCAAGATTCGTTGGACCCTTCCCCATCATAGAGAGGATCGGGCAGATGGCTTATAGAGTAGAGTTGCCCGAGAAGCTTGCTGGAGTGCATAATGTCTTTCATGTTTCGCATCTCCGAAAGTGCTTGCATGAGTCAGCAGAGGTGGTTGAGCCAAGTGTTCTAGAAGATGTGGAAGTAGAGAAAGAGGCTACCTTAAGGAAAGCTCCGATCCGTATCTTAGGAACAGAGATCAAGAAGCTAAGGAATCGTGAGGTCCAGTTGGTGAAAGTTCAATGGGGTGAAGCCGAGGAAGACGCGACTTGGGAGACTGAAGAGAAGATGCGTAGGCTTTATCCATTTCTTTTTGAGGGTACACTCTCAATCTCTTTCTTTTATCCATGTCTATCTAGTTTATCTAGTTCATCGTATCTATCTTATCATGAGAACCTTAGGTAGAATCCTTTGGATGAAACATGTGTTTGAAACATGTTATGATTGATGGACGCAAGTGGTTGCAAGTGTTTGCAAGTGGTTACTCGTGGATGCATGATACACAGTAGGCACTAGATCGGCTCATACACTTCTCATATTGCATGTGCATGGGTGTTTATGCTTATTCATGGATGGAATTTTGTATGCTATCACATGGGTGTTGCATATGGATGAATGATTGAGCATGCATGTAGATATTATACATTATGTTAGGGATTTGCATACATATGGATACATTTCACTAACATATTCTGCATTGATCTTTGCATTAGATAAGTACATATACACACACTCTTGCATATGTTCATACAACATTTAGAACCTTTTAAGGACAATGGTTGCTCGTGGGTGATGTTTTGAGTAGATGGATGATTGGATGGTAGGATATATTCTTCCTAACTTGAAGATTTCGGGGACGAAATCCTTTAAGGAGGGGAGAATGTAACAACCTGTAATTTTAACCTGTTAAGATATAAATGAGGCAGAATTTAATTTAAAAATCTGAATAAAGGGGAACGGGCTATGCCATTGCGTTCGTATCGGAAAAATACGCGAAATAGAGTCCGAGTTTTCGAAAATCGGAGTCCGTATGACCCGGTTAAGGCCCATTGAAGTTTTCAGAAATTTCTATGCTAAAATCAGATTTAAATTTCAAATTAAGAGCAGGGATTAGGGCTAATCGGGGTCAGGCGGGAAAACTCCCGCCAGGACCCGCATGTCGACAGGCATGTCGACAGGGCCCCTAGGGAGTCGACAGCCCTGTCGACAGCCCTGTCGACAGGGGGTAGCCAGGCAGATTAGCCTGGCGCGCCACTTTGGTTTGGGCTTGGCTTGGGCTTGATTGTGTGGCCTGGTTCTAGAGCATTCCGAAATCTGACGGGCCAAAATTCACCTAGGGTTAATCCTATGGTCTAAATCACTCTAATTCTCTATAAATATACCCCTAATCCTACCCTAAAGCCACATTAATAAATCTTACAACTAAACTATGTCAATTTGAATCCTCAAATGGCCTCCACCTAAAAAACCTAGCCTCCACCTTCCTCAAAGTTAAATCCTATGAAGATATAATGATCATACAACCTTTTCTATGTTGTATGAATGCTTAATAACTTGCATACTTCATTAAGTAGCAAGTTTGATTTGCTAAGTTTGTGTTTTTGGGATCTTGCAAAAGGGTTTTCTTATTTGAGGCTTTGTTTTGAGTTTTTAAAAGGGCTTCTTCATCTTATTTGGTGGATTTGTGGCTTGTTTATATTTGTAAGCCCTCTTACCTTCACTTTACAAACTCTAAAGTTAATGTTTGGTGAAAGTTGAGATTTATGTGAGTTTAGTTGATTATGCATGCTTATGCGAACTCACTATGTCATGTTTTATATGATTCATAAGTTATGCATGCTTATGCGAACTCACTATGTCATGTTTTATATGATTCATAAGTTATGCATGCTCATGCGAACTCACTATACCATGTTTTACATGTTTCATAAGTTATGCATGCATATGCGAGATTACTATGCCATGTTTTACATGTTTCACAAGTTATGCATGCTTATGCGAGTTTATTATGCCATGTTCTACATGTTTCATGGGTTATGCATGTTCATGCAAGTTCATCTTACCATGTTATGCAAGTTTAATGGATTATGCATGCTTATGCAAGTTCATCTTACCATGTTATGCAAGTTTAATGGATTATGCATGTTCACCTTACCATGTTATGCATATTTAATAAGCTATGCATGTTTATGCGAATTCACCATGACATGATTTGCAAGTTTAACATGTATGCATGTTTATTATGACGTGTGAAGTTCACCATGTATGTTATGCCAAGTTACCTTTTTATACCCTTATACGTATGACGAGTATGTAAGCGAGATAATGACGTTGGGAGGGTTGGGTAAACTTAAAAATACATGAAACTAAAAGATTGGGAATTTACCTATTAAGTTAGGTCTACCCCTTGGGAATTTACCTATTAAGTTAGGTCTACCCAAGTATATGTTAACTTGTAAATATGTTCTAAAGTGGACATGACATTAGATAACATGATATGGCCAACTCGAGGTTAGACCTAGTTGTGGTGTAAATCTTCCCAGGTAACCACAACGTGGGGTCTAATGTGGGTAGTTGGTCATGTTGCACCATAAGACCCGAGGTTAGACCTAGACGTGGTGTAAATCTTCCCAGGTAACCACGGATGTCTAATGTGAGAGGTTGGGTGCATTAAGTAATTAATGCCTCATGATTAGGGTTAAGTCATGGCCCACTAATACTTAACCAATAATGGGGATGCGAGGATTAGATGGGGTTAAGTGGTTACACTTAGCTAATCTAATCCAGGTTTAGTGAGGGGTTAAAACCACACTTAACCCTCTTAGAAACCCTAGCAACGTGGTCTGTTCCAGCAGTAATCCCAGTTTGGTATCATTCACAACCCTAGAGGCTAGGCTAGGGCGGGGCACGATTACTGGACGGATGTAAGCGACCAAAGCGACGGCTGAGTGGTACAGCGGTGCGGGTCCGGCGGGCTACGGACGTGCACGTAGTCCGATATTGGACAAACTCGAGGCACGGGTACCAGTAGGTTTAGACTGTGCATTATTGCTTAGGTGTCTGGGGTTGACACCCGAGGGCTTGATACACCCAAAGGTGGACCCAGCGCAGTCTGACTACATCCATGTGGGCCGTATGGACACCAACACTGGACGTGTTAGGTTTATAGGGAGCCGATCGACTAGACCGTTGGGCTGGACCTTATACTAAGGTCACTTCATGTTATTGGGCCAAAGTTTGGGCTAAGGGATCAAGATCTGTTTTGTGGGTTTGCTAGTACACGGTGGTGCAAAGTTTAATCTCATCTATGTGATGTCACCTTTATCTATTGCCAGTATGTTCATCTCAGTTTCCATCATGCTGTTAACTTTATTAGTTTATAGATTGATCGTAGTAGGGCTTACCAGTCTTTTTGACTGACCTGTTTTCTTTCGCTTCTTTTCTTCCGTTTCCCCCCCCACAGGTTCTCAGGGAGGGGCTACATCTGCTTAGTGGACCTTTGGCTTGCTTGTTGGATAGATCATGTATGGATCTGAGCTAGCTGTGGCTTATCTTTTATTTCTGGGGATTAGTACTGATGTTTTACCGTGTATTTTGTTATCACGTATCTAGACTCATGTTGTATTTTGGATTATGACATTTTGATATTATGTACTTGACTATGTTGGTTTTTCTGAAATGGTGATGATGGGTTTTTATCTGCTACCGCTGCTTTATTTATATTTATTTTCATATATTCTGTCTTGCGATATCTCGGTGCATGTTTACCCTCACAATAACGCCCCTCCAAAGCTAGTACATTCTAAGGAGTGATCCTAGTGGAGGCGGGGTGTTACAGAGAAGTTCATGACCTGCTGTCGAGTCTACAAGCTGGTCAATCCTGGGAAGTGGGAAACTATCTTTTGGGCAAGCCTTGTTTAAATCTGAAAAGTCAATGCAAGTCCGCCATTTTCCATTTGGCTTCTTTACCAATACGGGATTCGATATCCAGTCGGGATACGTCGAATCTCGAATAAATCCATTCTGCTCCAACTTCTCTACTTCCTCTTTGAGAGCAGCCGACCTCTCTGGGCCCAGCATGCGTCTCTTTTGCTTCACAGGTGGATGTTTCGGATTTACATTCAATTTGTGACTTATAACGGATGGCGATATCCCACACATGTCAGCATGGGTCCAGGCAAACACGTCTAGGTTTGCCTTCAAGAAATCCGTTAGTTCTTTAGCTCGACGTGGATCCAATTGAGAACCAATTTTCAAAACTTTTGTCGGATCAGCTTCATCAATGGGAATTTCCACTGTCGCTTCATTAGGAGTTGCATTCCTAGCCTCTGGTTCCTCGTCTTTTCTGGGATCCAGGTCTTCAGGTGTTCCTTTGGGCAACTCCTTTGGGGTCAATCTCTCTAATTGCTATGCCGTGCCCCCCTTAGAGGGAGACGAGGCATCTTTACTTTCAACGTTAAGTCCTTTCATCAACATCTTTAACTCGGCCACATAGCAGGCCCGTCCAGAAACTTGATCCCCTCTCATTACTCCAGTTCCGGCTTCGGTTGGGAACTTAAGTAACAAACACCAAGGGGCGATACAAACTCTGAATTCAGCGAGGGCAGGCCTCCCCAAAAATGCATTATAAGGCGAATCTACGTCCAATACTACGAACTGAAGCATCCGCACTCTTCTACGTTCTCCTTGCCCCAGGGTCACGGGCAACTCTATGTATCCCATGGGAGCTGTCGACGCCACGTTGAAGCCTCTAATCCATCCTTCACACGGCTTCAAATCTTCAGATTCAAGCTTCATTTGATCGAATGACTTTTTGAATAAAATATTGACAGAACTTCCGTTGTCTACTAATACCTTATGGACCAAGGCCGGCCCAATGGTGGTAGTAATAACTAACGGATCATCGGTGGGTGATTGGATCCCAGTATTGTCTCGGCTGCGGAATACCACGTCGTCAAACATGGTCTTCTGTTGTTTTATGGGGGTGATATCTTCCAAATCATCACCCTCGTTCACCTCTAGGTGCTTGGCAGCGTTTACATATTGATCCATTGACCTGAAACTTCGGATTGCCGGGTGAGGTCCGCCTACTATGGAGTTGATAACAATTCCTTTACCTTTCTGCTGCGCTGTAGGCTTGGGAGCAGGTAGAATCTGTTTTGGAGCCTGCTCTCCTTGCCCCCTGTCCCTCGGGGCAACCTTGTACTCATCCAACTTTCCTTCACGCAGCAGCTTCTCAATTACATCCCTCAAATGCCGACATTCATTGGTTGAATGCCCATGAGTTCCATGAAACAAACAAAATTTCCCTGTCGCCATTTCTTTTTCGGTCGAATCACGAGGTGGCGGTCTTTTGTACTGTAACACATTGTACGTATCCAGGTAAATATTTTCCAGGGTGTCGTTCAATGGTGTATAATTCTCGTAGTTCTGGAATCGGGGTCTTTTGTTAGGATCACTTCCCCTATTTCTGTTTCTTCTGTTACCGTTTGGATTACGGTTATTGTTGTTGTTACCCCCGCTTCCAGCATTGCTGTTTCCACCCTTGTTTCCTACATTTACTTCAACCTTGCCAGAACTTTCCCCAGACTGCTTCACGGCGATATTACTCTGCACATTCTCCTTTGAAGCCGTCTCAGACTTTCTCTTTCGGTTTGCCCTGGCCTCCTCTCGTCTTAGATAAATATCGGCTTTTTCGTAGAATATCTCCCTTGTGGAAGGTGTTTTCCCAGAAAGGTAATCTCCAAACTCAGATTCAGGATCGACTCCTTCCTTCAATGCCATCAGGATAGTGGGCTCATGCGGGTCACTGACCTCAGTCACAGCTTGGTTAAAACGGTCAAGATATGCCCTCAAAGACTCTCCTGGTACCTGCTTGATTCTCGATAATTCAATAACACTTTTGGACTTTCGGGGATGGAGTCGGAACTGGTTCATGAAACGCTCGCTTAGTTCCTTGTAATTTGAAATCGAACGAGGAGGAAGTCGGGTAAACCAGAACAGTGCCACATCTTCTAAGTAGATTGGGAACGCTTTGCACTTCACTTCATCAGGGGCAGCAGCAGCATTCATGAGCCACGAATACCGCATCAAATGCTGTCCCGGATCAGTCCTTCCGTTGTACTTGTCCATCTGTGGCAAGTTAAAGCGTCGGGGAAATTGGAAGTCGAGGATATCGTCGGTGAAGGGAGTATGGCTTCGCTCAATGCCATAATCTTCATTTGTATAATTCCGGCTCTCGGACATGATCTGGCGAACCTTTGCCTGTACATCAGCATTAGTTAGGGGCCGCTCAGGTTCCCTGGCCCTAGTATCCGAGTTCCTTCTGGGCTCTTGTTCAGGAGATGCCCTTCTTCTTCGAGCTGCCTCTGCTCGATTCCGTTCCCTGCGCTCCCGGTCGATCTCGGGAGGAGGGGACTGGAGTCTTTGCCCCCGAGTGGGGTCATTGTTTCCTAATGCTCGTGCAATATCCTCACGAGATCCCAAAGATCCAAATGTCAGCTGCTCCACGTTCTGAGGTCGTTCGAGTGGCCTTCGTTCACGGGGCCGCTCTTCCTCGGAAGATGAAGATTGATCCACTGGTGTGTGACGAACCGGTGATGGAGTTCTCTGTCGACGGAGTTCACTAATCTCCCGACTCACGAGCCTCATATTTTCCTGCATCATGAGATTAGTGCGCTCGTGAACTTTCATAGCCTCCCTTGTGCTCTCAAGCATGTCAAGCAAGCGCGAGAAATCTCCTTGAGTGATGGGCGCAGATGGATTGACCTGATCACCAACCCTGGTGGCTGGAATCGGAGCATTCATAGGGACTCGAGTAGAGGTTCCAGCTTCACCAAGCATCGGGTCGGATCGGAGGTAGGAGGTCGGGTCGGTTCGGAGCTGGGGAGCCTGGTCGGATCGGTACGTGGCAAGCAGCTCGGATCGGTTCAGATTGGGGGAATGCACTGCTTCAGAATCTCCTACCCGGATCGGATCGGAGCTCTCCCCCTGCTGGCGGCTCGGATTTCCTGCATTGGTTCTTCCTGCTGCTGAACTCTGCCCCCGAGACCTTGTTACAACAGCATTTTGCTGATCTTCGCCAGCTCCATTTCCTCGAACAGACTGAACTTCCTTGCCTTTTCCTTTGGCCATGAGTCTTTGACAATCACTTCAACAAATATAAAAGAGCGAAAAAACTTAAGGATTAACTTCTTTGAACTCAACGGTCCAAAAAGTAGAAAGAAATCCCGGAAAATGAAGAATTCAGATGAGGTTTCTCAGTGAAAGCACCAAAATGTTAGACCCAAAAGTGGTTCTAACACCCAAATTGATTAAAAGCAAAATGAAATGAAATAAAAATAAGAATGAACACACAGAATTTATAGTGGTTCGGCGAAGAAATGCCTACGTCCACTTATCTTTTACTATATTCAATGATTCGGTTGCAAATACAATGTAAGCTTCACTCAATTCCACTCACAACTCACTTATATTCACTCAATAGACTAAAACAAGTAATGAAAGAAGATTTGGATTCTCCGGGAGTAATGGAGTTCGGACTATGGGGATGGTTGAATTCTCAAAGTGCCTAAAAAAGATCCTTTTCTTTGTCTCCAGACGGGGTATTTATAGGTGTGAATTTGCTCAAAACTTGATCCGGGTCGGGGCCACGTGTCGTCCATCCCATTAGCTTCGGGTTCGGATGAATTATTGTGTTGACAACACATCAGAGTAACGAACGTTATGGGTAGGAACTGGTCACAGCCGGTCCGGATATCCAGGCGCTTTTGCAGGAGAATAATATGGAACATGGGCTCGGGTCGGAGACACACATATAAGGGGTTCAGATCGGGATACCCGATCCGACCCGGATTAGCTTGGATGCAATGCTCTCTTCTTCTTTAATCTGCTCCGCTCCGATCTATTTCCTTGGCAACCAGGTGGCTTTCCGATCCGGTTGAGATTATATTGTCCTCCGATCCGAATAGCTATGCCTTACCAGTTTCCTCAGCAACAGTTTACCGATCCGAACAGAAGATTTTATCCGATCCGAACCGATATGCTGCTCTGGCCCGATCCGAACGACTGCAGCTATCCAATCTAGGTTGTAGTGTCTTCTCCAATCCGAACCGAAGTCTTCTAATTAAAAATGCTCTTCAATGTCTGATTTCTTGACTTTGTGTTGCCTAGTTCACAAAGTAGGCTAACAATATATTTATGTATATATATAATACATCAAAGTGGTTTTAAAAATAAAATTTTCAATCACTATGCCATAGATGACTTATCCCAACGAAAATCCATGGTGTTGCTAGCTACAGTGTTGCTATTGCTATGCTGTTTTTTGTCTATTGCAACACATGCTTAAATGTGTTACCATAGATATAACACTATGTTGTAGTAGCTATAGTTATATTCAAGTTAAAAAAAATTAAAAAAATTATCAATTCGTGTATAAACGATCCAACAGTCTACGTTAGCTATCCACGTTAATCTAATTTTCATACTCTGCCTCAGCTCCTTTGCCCTCAAATTTTCAATTTCCCGCTAGAACATAATTCATTTCTTTATCTCTTGGGAAAAAATTAAGCTGACTTTATAATTAAAAACTAGGGTTTTGGCCTCTTCAAACAAATCGCGACTTCAAAAAAATTGGGGATAAAACATACAAAAGACCACGCTAGACAGTAAATCCACACCCCATCCTTATTTATGTTAAAATCACGAATTCCAAATCAGAACAGAAAAAAATAGGATGAAATAGTTGTGGAGGTAGGTGCGGTGGATTTTGGGTGGTGATTTGTGGTTGCGGTTGAGGTACGCTTTATCCTGATTTATTTCTATGTACTTACTATCATGATTTTGGATTTAGGCTTTAATTGTGGTAGCCCAAATAATGTAGGGAAAAAAATTACGATTTGCAAATCAGTGCAATCACGAAAACGATTGCAGCTCACCATCTAGCGGTGAGGAACAACAACAAACCAGTAGCTACAAACGCTTGAATTCGATCAGCTGAACTTGAAACTGAAGGATTGAAGGTAATTAATTTGGATTTTATGTTTTAAGTATTTACTTACTGGGTCATTATCAGCCTTTTCGTTGGTCTATCTGTCAAGTAAGAATTTTTATTATTGTTGTACATAATCTGTCAAGTAAGAATTTTTTAACTCTGATATATCAAAGACCATGGTGCATGCAAATAATTTAATTTGAGATTGATAATACTCAGCAAATAATTTAATGTGATTTTTAGTTAATGTGAGCTTGCATTTTCTTTAGCTGTTCTATTAATTTGAGATTTTTAATTGCTTTATTGCATGATGGATTTGAAGTGACTTTACCTTTGTTAGCTTTAGAAGATAAGGAATTCGAGTTGGCTAATGCAGAGAAACTTAGGCTTGAGCAATTGCAAAGACAGGTACTTTATACCTTATACTTGAGCAGTTGCAAAGTCAGTTAGAAGTTGTATCATTACATAACCAGTACTTGACTGCATGTATGGTATAGTGATCATTATATAACCAATACTTGACTATTGAAAGAGCTTGTGAAACAAATCTGATGGTGGATTAAGCATCCATCTACATTCTCAAGCCATTCACTTCAAAGGATAGACAACTTATGTTTGACAACTATAGTAGTACCACTTGGTATAGTACTTCATTGAAGCCAAGATTGAGCTAGGCAGCACTAGCGAGACTTTTGTCATTGGTTTGTTGCTCATTTGTCCCTAGAAACAAGTCAGATCAGCTTTTGTGGAATTGAGAGGTTTGGAAATAGGAGAGTTTTCAGCGGATGGTCATCCTTCTAGTGTTAATATATGAGTATTTCTATGGCCAATCATTCCTGGTTCCAAGCACAGCTGGTATTGAACCTGTAGTCATTAACATGTGTTATGATCTTTGAATTACAAGTTATGAATACAAACATTACTTTTATAAACAGGTTGTATACTTACCACTAAGATTCACAGTTGGAGGAGGGTCGTCGCTGACGCCAGTCAACACAAAAGAAGTGACATCCTGTGGTGTCGCATTCAATGTAGTTCCAACTGCAGCAGCCCAGGGTTGAGTTTGCTTCCCAACTCGGATATGAGTAGTAGAAGGAATCATGCTTGTTATTAGGAAAGGAGTCCTTGAATGCAAGGAGAGAAGCTCTGTCTGCTTTGTTGCATTTTACTGCATTAGAAAAGAATTGGGTTTTATAATCTGAAAACACAGGGCTCTATGTTTGATCAGTGGGTGCATGGCGATTCCTTGAGTTAGCTAGAGCAGGTGCTTATCTTTTCATATGTTTATTGTACTTTATAATCTGTTAAATAAGTCCTATTCTCCTAGCATGGATCTTCTTTTCAAACTTGATTGGTCTTATGGAATTTTTTTGTATAATTTATCCTGGAATTATTAACTAGCCCATTTGTTAAAGCTGCACAGCGGTTGATAGGTTTCAAAACCATTTGACAATCAAAAAAGTTTGTTGTCCTACATAATGTTTTACATTGCATTATATATCCTTGTTCCTATTTGGCTCTTAATTGCTCTTTTACTAACATGAATTTTAATCACTATAATATTTTTTATTTGGCTCTTGTTAGTTGTATTCTATTTGGCTCTTAATTGCTCTTTTGTGGAGATGGTCAACCTGCAATATATTTTTTTATATCCACAAAACACCAGTATTGATATTCTACTTGAATGAGTGACAGTTCAAATTTTTGGAAGTTTGACACACCATGTATATGGACATGCAAATTGTGGAATTTCTTGTATTCAAATGCCGTGATTTTAGGAGCTAAAAGGAATGGTGATGGAAGTAATTTTATTCATCATTGATTTAGGAGCTAAAAGGAATTGTACATTTCTTTAATTATTTCGAAATGAATTGACCAGGATAGAATGCCTTGCCAACACTACATGAACATGCCTGGTGTTGGAAGATTGCCGGTGCAACTGGGAGTGAAAATGCCAGCACAAGCAAACCAGAAACTCGTACACAGCGATGATGACCCGGCGTTAGAAAATGATCTGTTTGAGGTATACGACGTAGTTCTTTATTTAGGAATCATCAAGTGACAATGTACTGATGAATGTATGTACACATGAATGATTGTGTAATATATGAGTGAATACACAATTGTGTAGTCAAAAAAATTGTACCATTTGAAATGTTGATATAAAATATTTATTTGAATAAAATACTGTGTTATAATAATATATATTATAATATTATGAAATCTGTGATTAATAGCACTTGAGGTGTAATTACTTTTATAGGTGTAAAACAAATTTTAATAACTCCTAGAAATAGTTGTAAAAAAGATTGACTTTATTACGATTGCCAGTTGTACCAGACATATTACAACTATTTTTGGCAGTTGTGAAAGGGTATTTTTTGTGGTAGTGGTACCTGTGGCAACACCTGTACTGATGTGACCATAGGATCGCAAAGGTGTTGCCTTTGACTCTATGTTTTGGAAGAAACGATGGTCGATGCTATAATTGCAATAAACTAGGACATATAAAGAGAAAGTGTCCATATCCAGACAAACCAATTCAACAAACGGACAATAGCAATTCATCAAAGAAAAGAAAGAGATCATGCGCAAAAACGTTAGATGATTCAGATTCATCATCAAGTGATGATGAGCCAGAAACTGAAAATTCAAACATATGCTTCACAAAAATTAAGAATTCAGAAAATATCAAATGGATCTAAAAACCGGGTATGCCTTAATTAATTATTAATTTTTTTTTTTGGTTGAATGGATGCTTTGATTATTTGCTTTGTTTTGACTTTAAAATTTAAACTTTAAAATTCAAAATTGAAATTTAAACTTTAAAATTTGAACTTGAAATTTAAAATTTAAAATTTTCAAATTTGAAATTCAAAAAAATAATAATTTAATAATTAATAAATTTTGTATGTTTGCTAGGATTAATATTATCTTAGGAAATAGTTAAACTTGAAATATAAATTGATATTTAAAACCATAAAGTCATAAAATCATATTCCTTGAAAAATTTAGACATGTATTTCGACATACATATGTCTATATGTCGACATAATACCCTATAACTTGAAATTCAAAATTTTAATGTCAAAAGTTTAAACTTTCAAATTTCCCTCAAACTTTTCACCAACTCCCAAGGTCAGAAAATGTGTCATTGATTTCTGAAAAGTTGGGAATATTCAATTCATATTCACTCAATTTATATTTATACATCTATTCTCTCTACCTCTCATTCACAATTCAACCTATATTCTTTATATCTATACTCTTCAAAACAAACATTTCAATAGCTTCCTCAAGTTCATCTCAGAAATTGAAATTAATCAAAACCATCAAAGGTTATCTTCACAATGATAGAGAAGCAATCAAAACCTATGTTGACTATATAGCAAATGCAAAAGTCAATACGGGTGCTTTCTCCATCTTTGGAGACTTTCCATCCTATGATCTTATCTCTCTTTTCAATCACAATAAGTATTAAGCTTGATTGACTCTCGGGATAACGATGAAGTTTATTACCCGAAGCTTGTCAAAATGTTCTATGCGAATCTTAATCGCGGTTTTTTTGAAGGAAATGAGGAGTAGTGTCTTAGGCACGCAAATTGTTCAAGATTGCGAAATCTTTGGAAATATCATAAATTGTTGAAGCACATGCTCAGATTTTTCGAATTTCAAAATTGATGAAATCGATTTAGAAACTTTTTACCACATATTTGAAAGCGATGCTCACGTGAAATTCAAAAATCGCTTTTTCCGCCCAAAAACAAGAATCGTAAACCTTCTCCTTTAACATACCATCACTCCTCATTCTGGAAATTTTAACAACCCAACTCTCAAGGTCCAAAAAGCACTCTTTGCCATTATTGGTGGATATAACATCAATTGGGCTGACATGATCGTAAGAGAGTTCAAGCCATAGAAACATCATCAAGAGAAAACACTCTTTACTATGGAGTTTATCTCACTCGTATTTTCAAATATTTCGGAGTTGATCTTCATGGAGAAGAATTTGTGCCAAGAAAGGTGTTTGACTCTACAAACATACACCTTATGAAAATTCCACTCACTTTCAAATCTTATGAGACATTCGAAGACAAACAAGCCCGAATGCAACAAGAACAAGAGCCTGTGGAAATCGAAGAAGAAGAAACTTCTTTGGAATGTGTTAAGTGTCCTATCAACACTAGAACCATTTCCAAAGAGATGATTGTTCAAAATCAAGTGAAAATCGTCAAAAATCAAAAGAAGCTGAAAAAGAGTTTTACCAAAATGACTAAGTTCATGAGGAAGATAGGAAGAAAACTTTGAATTTCATGTTCCTCCTTATCATCCGCTGAAATCTAGCCTATCCAGTTTTATTTGTCTTAAGTATTTGCTTGTATTTGCTTTCAAATCTCGTATTTAGCGTGTCTTAATTAGTCGGATGTATTTTCTTTTTAAGTAGAAATGAATGGAGTTTTATTTATGTAAAAACAATCTTTAAGTTACTGTAAAAACTTTAGAATTAAATATAATATAAAATAAGAACAAAAAATTCAAAATTTGAAAAAAATTCAATTTTTTTTACTAAGTAGGTCGACATACATAGTTGATTATGTCAACGTGTAACTGCTAGTTTTTCAAAAAAATTCAAAATTCAAAATTAAATAACTAACTCATGTCCATTCAAATCCAATGAATTCCAAACCGATTTAAGCCTATTTCTTCCAGAAAAATTTGTTATATCATTTCTCCTTCTTATCTATTCAATTCATATCAAAACTACGGTAAATCCAATTTATAACTTAAGTGAAAATCTTGAAGTGATACTGAATTCCTTCAAAAACATTATTTCTATAATATTACGAAACCAGTGTCATCCTGAATTAGGCCAAATAAAGATGTTTGAACAACTAGAGAAGCACTTTGATGCCATTTGTTGGCTAATATCTTCTCTTTTAAGAGATGAAGATAACATCCTCGCTAGGGCACCACCGACAAAAGAAGATGAAGACTAGGAGGTCAACAAGAAGGATCCTATCTTTGGAGAAGACGGTTGGGTAGAAGTCTTAAGAAACGTTTGATTGTTCGGTATGATTTGATTGGTTTTATTTGTTTGAATTGCTTGACTTAAAACATGTATATATTAAAACATATGTAAATATTACTTGGATTGGCTTGCTTATATGTATATGACTCAAAACATATGTAATTATGATATTTGGATTGATTTGTTTATATACTTAGTATTGATTATTATATAGCCATGAATTTAGGGGGAGTAATTTACTTTAGACAGAAATAGGATTTATGGGAGGTAATTTTAGAATTACTTTTTAATAGTGCCAAGGGGGAATTATAAAATATTTACTTAGTTTAAGTAGAATATATAGGAATCATATTGACAGGGGGAGTATTAGAAGGATCAACATCAACAGGTATTAACAGATATAAATATTTTATGAACTAAGGTATTCATCATCAAAAGGGGGAGATTGTTGGAGAATGGAGTTTTAATGAGAATAACCTCATTTCTATTTTAATTGATTATAAAATATGTACTAACATCTCTGTCTAGAATATATATATACACACACACACATATATGCAAGATTTGTATACAGGGATTAATATTGAAAACCATACAGTTTTAGAGTTTTAGAGACTCAAGAGATTCAGAATTCAGAGAAGATTCAAGACTCATTAGTAATCAAGAAATCAATATTTTAAGAGTTCAAGATAAATATAGTAATAGAGTCTAGTTTATGTAAGACTCTGAATAGCACTCCAGGTTCAAATTCAAATTCTGATTTTCAAATTTGAAATTCTATTCAAATCCTAATTAAGTTTTTCTATTTTAATTTTGATTTAAACTTAAGTTTTTAAGATTAGAAGTTTATATATATTTATATAGTCATATACTTTTATACTTTTATATTTATGTTGTTTTAAACGTTATAATTTTATAAACATGTTTATATAATTTATATTTATGTTTCATATGATTTTCTACTTTATAATACTTATATATATCACTATGTTTTAATTCAAGAATTTCTAGAATTATATATATATATATTAAAACACTTAAAAAATACTTGATTTTCAATTTTGAAATACATATGTCGACATACATATGTTGGCATGTCGATATATAACTGTCAATTTTTCAATTTTGAAAGAAAGTGTCTTTTCACCATATGTAACGTTCTAGAAGTGTTTCAACCTTTCAAATCTCATATATAGGGCTTGATTTCAAAATTTTAACCATTCATCTTATCCATCTTCATCCCTTTTCATTCCTCCATTATTATTTCATATTTTTATGATTTCTACATTTATACTCTACCGATTTCAATTCTAATTATATAAAACTTCTCCTTTTCTCACTCTCTACTCATTACTCTCTGAATCAAAGTGCTATTGAAGAGTTATAAGGCTGTTGTAATCATTTGGGAGTGTTATGGGATAGTCATAGAAATGGTGTTTTCCTTGTAGTCGTGAAATCAAGGAAGGGGAACTGTGTTAACCTTATAGCCGGGAAATCAAGGGTAGTGGAAACAGTGTGAACCTTGTAGCCATGCAATCAAGGAGATTGTACTTTGATATTTATATAGCAATAAAACTAGACGCAATCCAGCATTGCTTAGGACTAGACTTTGAAGTAATCCGAACTAGTATAAAATTCGTTGCGGTCTTTCCTTTTCTGCATTTTATTTTTGTTTATTTTTTCTTTTGTGTTTAATTATGTGTCTGTGATTATCTCTATGGTGTGGTTCATATAGTAGATCATATAAGTTATAGATTTTCATAAATTACTTTAAAACACTATTTACCCCCCTCTACGGTTAGTTTTGCCTTAAGATCCATTATGCATTCCCGAACAAGGTGTACGTGCGTGTTCATACTTTTAAATCATGATTTTTAAAACAAATTTCATGATTTTTAGTGTCTTAAAAGTTTAGTTAAGGTTTAATTTTGAATTTTGGTTTAAAAAATTAATTTGTGAATTTTATTTAAGGATATTGGAAACTGCTAGTGTGGTAGTTTCGTGGGGGTCAGGTAAAGGAGTGCACTGAGTTTGGTCGGCGTCGATGGTCTGAGGAAGGCGAACGAGGCCGTTTTAGGTTTTTAGAATGTGTTTTGGGTTCAGTTTATGATCGCGTCGAGTTAGGCTGTGGGATGATCGAGTTGCATGGAAATTGGTGTAGAGATGCACATGTAGTTATTGTCCACTATGGCGGTGGTGGCAGGTGACTTGGTGGTCGGAGTTGGCGGTGACGTCGAGTTTTAGGGTGATTATCTAGAAGTTGGTTTTTTGTTTTAATGGTGCTAGGTATGGTTTTTGAGAATGAGTGATGTAGGGGCACTGTAGTTGGCCGATGGCGACTTAAGGTGGAGATGAGGGTTGTGGGTGGTGACGCGACGATCGTTGGGTGGTCGGAGCAACTATGCACGTGTAAGCAGGGGGTGTGAACATGGGTCTTGGGTATTTCTTTTTGGTTATGGCACGATGGTTGTGATGTAGCATTGGTTTAAGGAGAAGGGTAATGGGCTGATCGGATTTGCATGGCTTGAATAATTGGCTAACCAGGCTAGAGATGAAGAAATGTAAAGCACTAAAAGGAAAGGAGATAGAAAAGAGAAGTAAGAGAGAGCAGGGGGGAAGAGAGACGTGGGCGGAGTGGTTTGGGCCATATTGGGCTGAACAGAAAGAAATAGGAAAATAAAGAAGAAAAGAGAAAGAAGAGGAGAGACAATCGTGGGCTGTAGGGTTCTGGATTATGGGATCAACCCAGTTTGATTTTAGAGAAAAGACAAAAAAAAAATAGAATTTAAAATTTTAAGTTTAAAATATATATATATATATATGTATGTATGTATAGAGGAATATATATATACATACATATATATGTTATACATGTTGTTGATTTAGTTTGGGCTCAGCCAATTTAAAGAAAACTAAAAAGAAAAGGAAAGAAAAAGACTTTTAGTTTAAAATCATAATTAAAATAGCTTATATATTTATATACATACATAGGTATATATATACATATATATATATATATATATGTTAAGTAGAGTTTACATATATAGGTGAATGTATTTATTCTATTATGTGTAGATCGAGTCGGTCGTATCCAAGAAATTACTAGTGTATTTTGGGTATGCAATTCGACTTAGTGTCGAGTTCAATAAGATTCAAATTTAATTTGATTTTATTTCGTAATTATATAGTTGCCTTTAATTATAAGAATCATTTATAACAAACGTAAATTTATTCTTGAACTAAATTAATGCACAACTATTAATAATTGATCTGTAATGGTCTGTAAATTCAGTAAATTCTGAATTGGTTGATCAATTAATTAATTAATTAGTTGAGTTATATTAAATTACATTAACCATAATTATATTTTATATGTTGACATCTGTTAGTGGAAATAAACACTGTTCCAGTATAAATTGAATTGAATGAATTGTTTAGACACCCTTCTAGCAGAAATAAACACCGTTCTACTATAATGATTAGTTTGACATATTTTATCCGGAAATAAATGTTGTTGAGATATTATATTATCAATTGATAATATAGAATTGTATTTACATAGCTGTTTGTGAAAATTAGGTTAACGACTTGAATGTCGTCTGTTGAAAGAAATGCTAAGTTATAATTTCTGTAAAGTAAATCAGAAATTAACTTATATTAAATTGAATAATTGTTTTTAAGAAACAATTAAAGGTGATTATTTTAAATTAATTATATTATTAATTAATTTAAAAAGGCAGGATTAATTGTAGTAAATTAATCCAGTAACTATGCTTTTTTCTATTTGATTGCATCAACTTTTTAAATGTAAATCGATTATTAAATTAATTAATTTCTAATTAATTTAATAGAAATATTTTTTAATAAATAGTTGTTAAACATGGAAATGTTTTATTAAAATTTAATTAATATTTTAATTAACAGATTTGGTAAGATAATTGTGCAGTTAAATAAAGAAGTTAAAATTTGATAAATTACCCAGGATAATGTTTTTAACTAAATTAATCTCTGAATTAAGTAAGTTTTAAAGATAATTTAATTATCAAAGGAAAAGGAAATTAAGTCGATTTATTTGATTAAACCTTGGTTTTAAATATTAAAGTTATTCATGTCAACTTGATGAATGTTTTCAAAACAACGACGTTATTTTGGAAATGGTTTAAGATTTGAAAATCAAATTGATTTACAAATTATGGTTTGTCGAATATTTTGGATATCGAACTTCTAAGAATCTTAGCGATAAGAATGATGTCGACTCAAGATCTGAGAGGTAATTATAATACCCCAATATGAACGATTTCACCATTATCCGGTAGACAATATTATTTGTTTTCGAAATGAGTGTTAAAATGAACAAAAAGAAACGGTAATATCTATGTTGAAGGCTGTAGCGATTTCTTCCTCCGTGCCTTCCTCCTCAAGCCTAATACCAGTGCTGCCACTGATGATCCTCCCTCTATCTAGGCCTGTCAAATGGGTCGGGTCGGGTCTAAATGGGTCGGATAGAATTTGACCAGACTTATTTAAAACATAAACAAACCCAACCCATTTTACCCATTTAATAAACGGGTCAACCCGACCCGACCCGATTAATAAAAGGGTTGATCCAATCCAACCCGTTAACAATTCTGCATTTAAAAAAAACTACACAAGAAAACGAACCGCTGCACATCATATTATCAAAAATAGAACCAAAAAATGGAAAACTGCACTATGATACTGTCAATTCAACACAAACCCCAAATTTTCTCCAACAAATAGGAAAACTGAACTACATATTACAACAACTAGAATATTTGAAAGTTCTACATCATATAATTACAAACTGCAACACTAAAACTAAAAGATTCGGAAGTATCATGAACATACAGAAATGAAACTAAAACGTTTCAGTGCAAACTCATAGAAATGAAAATACAGAAAGTTCCACTGCTTTTGTCCAGCATCCAAACCCAAGCCACCTAAAAAATAATAATGAAAGTAAAGTTAGAGACCCTAATCAGAACATCAAGGAAATGGGAGGAAAAGAAGCAGAACATCAAAAAAATTTGGTTACTTGTGGAAACCTGAATCATGAAACATAGCAGAAGTGTGATTAAACCTAATATCAGTTAACTATGCAGGTCATAACATGCTGCAACTTCTCCAAATCTTTGACAAAATATATACAAGTAGGGGCATGATTATTCAACAGTGGTGTGGCAAATTGAAGGACATGCATATGTTCCAATAGGTACAAGCAAGGGTGTGTATCATGCAAATATTTGGCTCAGGTATTCCTAATAGGGCTACAACTCTAATGCTAAGAACCTATAATGGTGTGCTAATGTACTATAGAAGAGTGCTAATTGCTGATGAAATTTACGGAAGATGGTTCAAAGTGAATGTCATCCATGACACCACTAAAGCAATAGCCAAAATTTTCATTGATGAAGATCTTAGATTAGAAACAAATGAATACTTTTAATATGTGAAACAACCTGCAGTTAAAAAAAAGGTGGAAGTTGAATTATATATCAATTTACTTCTTCACCTAGAAACATAAAAAACTGAAGAACTGCACTATTTGCTTGAATGAAATATAAACTTGTGTAATGTTCCAACTGACATTGGAATCACATTTTACTAAAACATTGCTTAAATATACTCACATGCTGACTTTAGAAGCTATAGAATTTGCTCAACAATTGCAAATCAATTCAGTTGACAGCAAGTGGAGAC
The DNA here is from genome assembly GCA_030737875.1 of Allium sativum. NCBI lineage: Eukaryota > Viridiplantae > Streptophyta > Magnoliopsida > Asparagales > Amaryllidaceae > Allium > Allium sativum. The sequence goes on along the minus strand of CM060911.1, from coordinate 65,588,055 downwards.
AAAGGGTCTAGATAATTCTGGTGATATGGCACAGAAGTGGCGGTAAAGTAACGAGGTAAATATACTCACATGCTGACCATTTGAGTTGGCTTTTGAGTCTGGAGAGGTAAACTTCTTGTATGGACGGTTGAATGGCAGTGACAGAGCTTTTACGTTAGACATTAACTGTGCTGATTACTTTCAGTTTTGTTTTGGAGAAATGGTTGCTAAAGTACTTATGTATTTATGTATGGTGCACTTTCCTGTTATAACAGATTTAATTTTTTTCTTTTCTTATTACAAGAGAAGATTTTATAAAAGTTTATGAGATTTAAAATCTTGCTGTAATTGTTAAACACAGACACAGTTGTGGCTAATAGGAAAGGAAGATTCATTTTTACTTCTTATGGCAAAACTGCATAAGAAATAGGAGTGAATTCAGAGCCATGCATCAAGTTTAACTGTTAAAATATTCTGTATTGAAATGTATCAGCTATTTTTTGCTGTGGCATTCTCCACTATTCTTATATGATGATCTTTATATCAGTATCATCCATTATACTCTTATTTATAGAGACTACTGTTCACACAGACTCTACTTAGAAAAGTAACAGATTAAATTTATAGTAACAAATACAGTAATACAAAACATACCTTAATGATCACATCATATCAAACTCCTACTGAATGGCAGAAAAAGAAAGACCATAATTTGATTTTCCAATCTTTCAAGAACAAAGGCTGAGCATTGAGTGAAGAAGAGAAAAAGTCAGCCAAATATGTTAAAAAGATTCTAATGAACACTACATGATTCATTCTTCTATGTCGAATGGTAATGTTTCTATACATATAATAACCAATATAGCTTTGGCAGTAGTTGAAAATTATGGCTCTGGATCATTAAAAATCATTGACAGTTAAATAATGATTTGATAAGCATAAAAATAATTACTCACTTCGGAAGCCATGTTCTGATAGACAGGTAAGAGAAATAAGCTGTCAATGATTCCAAAAATGAAAAAACATTAGAAATGCATGAATAAAACATCTAATATTTTGAAATGTGCATGTCAGTACCTTATAGGCTTATACTAAGACAATCAGATGGAGTAGAAACTTGAACAAGTTGTTCCGCATCAACATGAAATTTTGAAATATCTTCATTCTCTTGATCCACTTCTGATGCAATAGCATTTCCATACAACCAATCACGCGTGCAAAGTAATGCTTCCACAATATCATCCTTAAGAGAACTCCGATAATCGTCTAAAACCCTTCCGCTAATGCTAAATGCACTTTCGGAGGCAACGGTAGTAATAGGCACGGCTAGACCATCTTTCGCCATGAGTGAGAGAATAGGATATTTGAGTTGTTGAGATTGCCAAAATGAGAGAATATCCAATGGTAACTTACGATCTAACAACCCATCTTCTAGATATAACTTAAGTTCCGAATTATGAGAACTTTCAGCAAATTCGGAATTTCTAAATATGTCAAATTCTTCCATTACATCGGCACACTCTTGAGAATAAGGTCCTACAAACAAATCGCTACAATCCAATTCTTTAGACCCAATTGCTTCATTGTTAGATTCCTTTTCTAATTTTTTTTTATACTCTTCATAAAGACCTTTTAATTTTGCCTCTACCTTCTCAACCCTTTCATTATAATCATTTCCATAAAGCTTTTTGTAACAAAACTTGACAAAATCCATCTTATATCGGGGATCAAGAATGCAAGCAATGCAAAGCAATGTATTAAACTCACTCCAATATTTATTGAACTTTAAAAACATGCTACTTGCCATTTCAGACATAAAATCATCAGATCCCATACACTTTTGCAATGTAAACAAAACCATAACAACTTTCGGGAAAAACAAATTAGAAGTTGGATACTTCGTTCCGGAAAATAAACAAGTGGCATCATAAAATACTTCCAAAAATTCAGCAATTTTTTTGGCCTTCATCCATTCCTCTTGTGTAGGACAATAAATATAATTCTTATCGACAAGCTCCAACCGACTGAGTGCTTGTTTATAATATATAGCACTTTTCAACATAATGAATGTCGAATTCCATCTTGTTGGCACATCCTAACGCAATCCCTTATTACTGTTATCCAAAGATAGATCCCCTATACATTCTATAAAATGTTTCTTTCTTGATTGTGAACCTTTAATATACTTGATGCTTTCCCTTATATTACTTAAACATGAAGCAATGCATTTTAAACCATCTTGTACCATTAAATTTAAAATATGTGTTGTACATCGCACATGCAAATACTCTCCATCCGCCATCAAGGCTTTACGATAAGTTAGGTGGGACTCTAATAGCTCTACAAATTTGTCATTGGATGAAGCATTGTCTAATGTATAAGCAAATATTTTATCTTCAATATCCCAACTAAGTAAAAGACTACATATCTTTCCAAAAATAGCAGCTCCTGAATGGGGTGGTGGCATAAGACAAAAACTAAGCAATTTTTTCTGCAATTTCCATTCGTTATCTATGAAGTGTGCAGTTAGAGTGATATAGCCGTCTGTATTAACCGATGTCCATAAATCGGTTGTCAAACTAACCCTCCCCGTACAAGTTTTCAAAAAACATTTAAGCTTGGATTTTTCCTTTTCATATATTTTTAAAACATCTACACGGGATGTATTTCTCGAAAAGGGTAAAACTCTGTTGTTAAGATATGAATGTATATCACGAATGCCTTCATAATGAACAAACATAAATGGCAGATTATGTCTAATGACCGCCTTAGCCATTAATTCTCTATATTTATTTTGACTGAAAATAGTTTGATTTTGTTTCAATGCTTTGGCACTTATCAATGAGCATTTCGGTATGTGTTTTCTTAAATTGGAAGTACCATATTTGCCCCCCCCAAATGTATGACTTCTTGCATTCCTTACAATAACATGTCTGTTTTTCCCCTTCAGCAACTTCATTCTTTTGAAAATACTCCCAAACTTCAGAATGAGTACTCCTAACTCGCTTTTTTCCTACGGAACTATTTACCGAATCCGGATCATTCTCCATATTCTCCATAACAACATTATCATGTTCAACCAAATTCATAATCAATCACCTTAAAATCACAAAAAAATATTAATTACAAAATGCTACAAACTGTAAATAGACACACAAATGCATGTATATGTGCATGACAATATATTAAAGCCTTAAGATCCAATGGAGGGGAAGAAAAAGAAAGAAATTACATATATATTTTTACTCTTTTGTTTCAGTTTCAGTTTCACAGTTAACGCAATTAGTTATGTATTAATCATACCATACATCCCCAAGGTAATGGGAGTTATTAAGTTCCTACTGGGGGGCATAATTTATATAAATACATAAAACAGTAGTTTATGTCCTAAAGATGATATCATTACACGTTGAATTCATTATTCAAACTAAATTATCACACGGCTTTTCACATGCCTTTATATAAATAAGGTATTTAACCATTAGAGACAGCTAATCCTTGCATAATGAATGACACCTCTTTCTAGTCCAATTTTTGTAAAATAAAATCATAAACACAGGCATATGATGGACCGTGAGATTCTAAAATATTCCTACGCCGAAGAATAATCAGAAGATAAATCCAAAACTGAAACCATGTTAATTGTTTCACAAACATTTTTTTTGGAAAACAGTAAATAACAAAGGCATATGTGATTTAATTTTGGTATGACAAACTTAAACTCAAATATTCTGACTTGTAAATGCTTGAGAATAGTTTCATGTTCAGTTTATAATGATTGAGAACTTTTAACATTCTGACTTGTAAACGTGTCGCCAAAAGATGACAACGCCAAATTCCAGTTTATAAGCAACTTATACGTTGCCACATTCTGGTTTACAGAGAATGAATTTCTAGTCTACAAGAAACTTATAAGTTGTTACTATCTTATCTATCATTATCATTATCTATTTTTAATAAAGACCATCCTGTCACCCAAAGCTGGCAACATGTGTGTGTGTGCGCGCATATAACACAGATTTCGCTGCATTAGTTAATAATTCCAAAGTTTTCCACTTCATTTTGTTCTTGGCTGTGTATTATACAGGAATTAAAGATAAGTTGAACATATAAAACGATAATTTATGTTGTAATTTCGATCTGTAAGACGAAGACGAGTAGAAGAAAGTGTGATTTTAGCTTAGAAGTGAAACGAAATGCGATAACGATATCAATATCTCATGTCTCTTGGGTCATATACATGTCAATCGCAAACTTTATTCTTTGTATAATTGTGATAAAGAATAAAGATACCGACGCTACACCTTACACTTGAGTGATTGTTAGATTCTTATTTGATGGCATACAATATTCCGTAACATAATATCATGGTGATTCACAATTAATGATATGATAGCAGTTTAGACTAGAGCCCATGCGATCTATAAAGAAGAACTTTCTGATTAACTTTTGTGCATGTCAAGCACCCAATCCACTAAACACAAAACGTTCTTCCCAAATCGTCTAACAAAGAAATAATTAAAAATAAAGTAGTAAAAAAAAAAATCCAATTGTTAACTTTAACAAAAAATGAGCGCCGCCTTCTCTAAAGTTGTTCGGCTTAACTTAATCCAAGTGAATAAATTTACAGATTAGGTGGCACACTAAAATGATCATAAATGGCACATGTTCTGTTAACAAGTCGTATTTTGCTATTTCAGTCTATCTAAACTTTGCTTATACTACTATATACCTACTACTGAAGCAAGATACAAGTAATTGTTGCTTATAGTTCAAAAATGAGTGTGAAATTCAGAATGAATTTAAGTGCAAGCAATAGGTTAGAAGCAACAACTATTCTTTTTTGATTCTAATGACATGATCGGTACCAGATATTGCTACATATACCAATATATTCGCTGTCGCAGCAAACCAACTACATGCAGAATTATTTGATTAATGTCACACTCTACTAAAATGAAAACAAATTAATCTGAACCAACAAATATGCAGGCCAAAAATAGTTAGAATGCAATCTGTTAACTTTTAGGAGCTTAAGCATGTTTGAACATGATCAAAATTTGATGCTCGACGAAATCGATTATTATTGATTATTGAATACGTGTTACTCTTGGGAATTATCAGTTATGAAATTAAAGTTCAAATCAGTCATTAATTAATCAATCACCTTAAACTCAAATATGTATAGTTTCAGTTTCACAAGTATAAGGAGAAATACACATCCCAAATAAACTAAAGAGAATATACTTCCATTACCTTGGGGTTTCGGGGTCACTTAGAAGGGTATTCCAAATCTGAATGCTGTCAAAAAAGATAAATTCCTAGATGAAACTTAGAGTGATCGATATACATGTGTAGAGCTACGGATTAACCTGCATAATTGCATAGAGTTGCATTTCATTTTAGAATTCTATGGATGCAGAGGTAATATGAAAATACCTTCACAATTTGGTAAAATATGAGATAATATAATAGTAAATAAGAGAGCTATCACCTATGAACTTACCTAGAGTAATGATCTTTTGCCATGTACACATCTCCTACATTTTCAGCTCATTCAAACTGCATGCGAAGGTCGTCTAGTCTGCAGTTCAAAGGGATATTTAATTATAAAAATCAAGTAATTGACAAGGTGTTGTAAAACATCGCAGGAGAAGGTGAAATGAAATTATACAGCGATTACATGGAAGCCTAGGTTATCGTGTACTTACTTTCTCTTGAGAAGGATTCTCTGTCGCCTATTATACCAGCAGTCCTTGGCTCACTGACAATTTTATTTAACTGAAAACAGAAATTATGAATCAGAAGAGAGTTGTAGATGAATAAGATATGCAAGTGACATTTTATTTCACCCAAAGTGAACCTGTATTGCTTGCAACTGAAAAATGCTCCCCTTAGAGGGCAGAGACAGACTGCACTTCTCAATAGAAACAGATTGCAGTTTAATTACCCACGTGTGATATCTTCTCAATAGAAACAGACTGCACTTCTCAATAGTTTCAGTTTCACAAGTATAAGGAGAAATACACATCCCAAAAAACTAAAGAGAATATACTTCCATTACCTTGGGGTTTCGGGGTCACTTAGAAGGGTATTCCAAATTTGAATGCTGTCAGAAAAGATAAATTCCTGGATGAAACTTAGAGTGATCGATAAATATGTGTAGAGCTACGGATTAACCTGCATAATTGCATAGAGTTGCATTTCATTTTAGAATTTGATGGATGTAGAGGTAATATGAAAATACCTTCACAATTTGGTAAAATATGAGATAATATAATAGTAAATAAGAGAGCTATCACCTATGAACTTACCCAGAGTAATGATCTTTTGCCATGTACACATCTCCTACATTTTCAGCTCATTCAAACTGCATGCGAAGGTCATCTAATCTGCAGTTCAAAGGGATATTTAATTATAAAAATAAAAGGAACAGATTTTTGAATTATTTTCCAATTTGAATAACAGAGGGAAAAAATAACCGAGTAAGTAAAAGTGATGTTATACTTGGGCAAAATCACTATCCACCAACACGCTATAGTAACTATATTAATCAAAAGGATTATTGGGTACATGATTAGTCGAATTTGCATTAAAACACAATGCCATATTCAAATCAAGTAGAGTATCAATCAACAAACTAGTATTTACAAAGCCAAGTAGAACACAATATTCAATTCAAAGAAATCTAAAGTCAAATATCAACTTTTTATATGAAATAAAACGTAGTTCAAAATAGAATGCTTCTTGCATTTTTTTAAGAAAATTTTCCAATTAGTTGGTATAGCTAAAAAAATTCAACATAGTATATGTTATTGTTCTTGGTGTACATCCATGATTATTTATTTTATACCCCATATTCTTAAACCAATATAATCTGTCCACCTCATCATCAAAGTCCCCATGCAAAAATATTCTTGATTCAATCCCAGAACTGCAACCTAACTCAAATCCCTTTGCACACCTTTAAATCTAGCAGAAATTTTCCACACCCTCAGTTCCACTGCACTTTGGTCTAATTCATATTTTGAATTACTAAAAATAATAATAATGGTTCGTTTTACAAAGATAACATTGAAGTTAAAAAGAATACATATTTTAATAATGCCTCAGTTTTCATTCACAAAAACAAAAGCAACAGATCAAAACAAAAAGAATACCTATTTTAATGATACCTCGGTTTTTATCCACAAACTAAAATAATTATGTATTATCGAGACTTCAATTAATAATACTTAATTTTCATTCACAAAAACAAAAGCAACAGACCAAATTAATCTTCAAGGTGATTTTTATTCATTTTTTTGTTACTGCAAGAATCAAATTTATCTTCTTGTTTGTTCCTAAAAGATATATCCAACAACATATATTTGAAATTTCGTAATTGTAGAAACGAGAAATGGACCACAGATTGTCTGTCGTATTAATTAACTAGAACTGGAATTTAACTTGATATATAAAATGATTATTATATGTCTGTTAAAGCAGTGTTGTATTGTGTCAGCTAGTAGCAACATAAAGCGGAAGATAGATTCCACTTGCAACTGAATTATGACTGGGTAAGGGGTTCAACTAATCTATAGCTACCACTTTCATCCTATTTTTTTTGCTTCCATTACTCCACACTTTACTCTTTTCTTAAATCCGAAGAACTTTTTTCCAGCTACAACGAAGAAGATGAGACGTACACGGAGTAAAGTTTACAGAAACTTAATATGTGTTAAGAGAAGCATATTACCTGTAGCACGGACAAAAGCAAGCAAGTAGAAACCAAGTAGAAATTAAACTGAGATCGGTCACAAATTAAGCTTATCGCGCATACAATCTACACAAAGCGTAATGAAAGAAAAAAGGTTAAAAAAACATACCATGTTAAAAATTAAACTTTAGAAACTGAAATTTCGAGAACTTACTCACCTAGGGTTTGCAAATCCGAACAACGATGAAGCTCGCAGTGAAGAGAAGCCACCGAAATTCGAAGTTACGGTTGTCAGATAAATCAATATACTCTTTAAATCGTGGATAAAGTTAGGATTAAGGGTTGCTAAACGATCGTAGGGTGATCGCCTGATTTTTTCTTTCGTGATTTTAGGGTTGTGTGGATAGAATCGGGTTGGGTCGGGTTTTGAGCTTTGGATTGGCAGCTGGAAGAGGGTCGGGTTAGAAATAAATGAAAGTTGATTGGGTTGGACCCAATCCTTTTAATTTTAGGGTAAAAGGGTTGGGTAAACGGGTTAGGGTCAGTTTTGACGGGACTACCTCCATCGATCCTGCACCTATACCACCACCCGCATCACTGGATCCTCAAGCATCCACTTCTTTGTTTCTGCCTTTATCTCAAATACCTTCCATGCATGAACATCAACGTCGATATACAACTCTTTTTCAACACTTACCACACAATGTTGACAAGTATGTTCCCGTTGAAATGCATCCTACTTTCAACGGTGACGCTAGGGAGCACACTAAGGCCATAATTGAAGCTGGAACACAAGTATGGAAGGAATTACTTGTAGGTTTCTTCTTAGATCAACTGTTTTCTTTTACTATAGTATTTCAAAAAGTTAACTCGACTTGGAAACTGAAAGGCTCGCTCTGAGTTAAATCAGATGGTATTATTTTCTATTTCAGTTTTCCAATTCTGAAGACAAGCAAAAGATTTTGATGGGGGACCCGATTATAATGAGAAACAATTTGTTCATAATTAAATCTTATGATTCCCTAGTTAGTAATGTATGTGGATCTGTTAAGGCGATACGAGTATGGGTACAATTCTCAGACATCCCTATATTTGCATGTTCCTATCTAGGTATTAACTGGCTTGCAAGCAAATTAGGAAGGCTTATTTGTTTAGATGAAATGATAGAGAAGTTAGAAAGGTTGCAATATGCTTAATGCTTGATAGAAATAAAACCGGACAAAGAGCTAGTTGATTATTTTTTGGTTACTACTCCTGATGGTGGTACTAAGAGAATCAGAGTAAACTACTTGTGGAAACCATTATTATGTACTTGTTGCAAAGTATGCGGCCATTGTTTATAGAACTGTGATGAGAATTCATATCTAGTGGAAGGTGAAAAAGTAGAGAAGAAACCAACAACAGTGAATTACATTTCAATCAGAAAAAGCCAATGACAAATGCAGATAATAGCAAAAAGAAGGAAATGCCTAAGGGTCAAAACTAGAGCAATGTAGCTACTCGTCAGAGGAGAATGACTTCAACAAGAGTTCACCCTTGGCTAAAAATTGAGCGAAATAAGAATAAAGTCACCTTTAAAAATCATAGAAGTAAAAGCACTCTGGGTGATTATCTGAACATTACTAGGAAGACTCAATGGAAAAACAAGAAAGAAGTCATTACATGCCTTGAAGAAAGACGTTCTTTAGAAGAAGTGGAGATATCAGTCAAAGAAATGCAGAATGATGGCAACATTTCAATAAATAGTAAAATGGCTATGGGAGAAAATATGTGTGAAAAGCATGACAGAAACAGGATTGGCAATATGATAATTAGCAACATATCTGAAACCTTGCAAGCTTTGAACAAAGAGCAACAAGAAAATACAACCGATCAAGCTATAAGTAACAAAGACATAATCAATGTGGTAGCTTCAGGTATGTAGAGTATGAAAAAGAATGAGGGCTTTGTTACTCAAGATTTAAATACTAATTTGTGTCACTCTGCATTAAATAAAGTGAGTGACCAAGCCAGTTTACAAATTACTACCTGCAATGTGAACAATATCAGCAAACAACAAAATGAAAGCACTATTGACTTTGATGCTACTGAACACCAACACCCAATGATGCTAACTGCTTTCCACTAACTGGCGGATTGATATCGAATGATCAACAAGCAATAGACATCATGAGAAATAATATATTGGAAACAATAGTGCAAGAACAACAAAACATAGAAAAACAAGTAGATATTGCAACTGCTTCAAATCTTGGACGTGCTGAAAGTGGAACATAATGAGGTGAATGCTCAACAAAATAATAGCCAACTTGTTGAAGAAAGCAATACAACTAATAACACCAACAATAACAAAGATTGCATTTCATCAAATACCAATTCATGTAATATTACCCCACCTCTGGGACACAAATCCCCAACTGAATCCCATCACTATGAGGCTGGAAATAAATTCAATGACATGCAAGCCAATGTTGGCTTCAAGCTAGCCAAACTATCTTCTATAGAATCACCTCTACCAAGAAACAATGTAATAGCTATAGAAGCATCATAGATCCAAACCAGATCTAAGGAAAATAGTGCTAACAAAACCAAAGTGTTTCCCAATGATGCAAAACATTTGCGCTTGGAACATTAGAGGTGCTCATTCGGACCTCAAACTCAATCAGTGTTAGCTTCTCATAAGAAAGAAAAACCTCAGTGCACTAGCTATTCTGGAAACTAAATTGAATGAAGCACTATCAAGGAGAGCAGCTTGGTACATTGATACTAATTGGTCCATATTACACAACCTCTCTGATGCAAGCTATGGTAGAATACTTTTACTTTTTGGTTCATCTATATTTAGTTTTACCATAGTGAATGCATCCAGTCAACACTTGCAGTTCCACAACACACACATCCCTACATTTACCACTTTCTATGGCACTTTTGTTTATGCCCATAATTCTGCTGCAGCGAGGGGTAAATTTTACAACATGTTACTTTCCTTAAAACAACAATCTGAACCATTGTTTGTTTGTGGAGATTTTAGTTCTCCTCTCAGTCTAACTGATAGGTTTGGAGGCACTCCAGTTACTCTGCATGAAATAAGAACTATTAACTTAGCCATTAGCAACTCAGATTTACTTAATATAAAAGCTTTTGGAGTTGAATGTACTTGGAATAATAGTTAACGTGAAGGCACTAGAACATTTTCTAAGATTGATCATGCTTTTGCACTTAACTTGTGGCAATCTCTATATAATGAGCTCATATTACCAATATTAGTTGATCACTCACCTCAGCTAATACCAAGGTTCCAAATCCCGGTTTCCGGTTCCGTTCCGGTCACCTAGAAAATTTGAAAACCCGGTTTCGTTTCGGAATTTCCGGAAATTCCGGTTTAATTCCGGTTTGGTAATTCCGGTTCATTTTTCATAAATATTCAAATTCTAAGTTCCAATCAATAGAAAGTTCTAAAATTTTGGCGCCTTTTCGGGAATTCCGTTTGGTTTCGGATTCCGTTACACTTAAAATGAATTGTTAGTAAATAACAGAAATAAGCGTTTAAAAGTCTAAAATTTGCAAATATGTTAATTTTAATCGTGAAATCAAAAGCCTGAATCATTCAGGAAAAATAAAACTAGGCCCAATAATTCAAATATTGTTCAATTCTTCAAAATTACTAAAGATAGAAACATTCTAATCAAACTTTAAGGCCCAACTCAAAAATTAAAAAGCGCTATCATTCAAGATCTTAAGGCCTGTTGTGCTGTCCCTAACCCTAAACTCAGAACATCTGGAAATCTGCAGCCGCCGATGTTGGTAAAATGGAATAAACGTCACCTGCTTCTCTTCTTTTCTCTTGCTTGCTAGTTAGGAGATTATCCTTGCTTCAATTTATATTTTCAGGTAACTCAGCCTGGTATTCTTCCATATTTCTACACTAAGACTCCAAGACCAGAAATTTCCATCAATTCCGGCCCGGTCAGTGCTGGAACCGGGCCGAGATAGCTGGAATTCTGGCGTGCCGGCCGGATTCTCGAACTATGGTTAATACATCTTGGTGATCAACATAATATTAGGAAACCTAGCTTCAAAATTTTCAGTTCTTGGTTAAATGAACCTAAATTTAATGATTTTATTCACTCTGTATGGAATTCCCCTTGTTATGATAACCCTATGTTCTATCTTTATAAGAAATTGAAATCTATAAAAGAAGCCCTTAATACGTGGGCTAAAAACAAATTTGGTAGTGTGAGTTTACTTTCAACCACGTGGTTGAATCAACTGACTCAAATCCAGAATCGGATGCTCAATGATCCCACCAAAAACTCTCTTGCAAAATTGGAATCTGATTTCTTTCTCAAGCAATTGAATGCTCTCCAAACTGAAGCTCACGAAGAAACAAAAGACCAGGATGTGATGGTTCGAATATAGGGAAAGGAATTCGACTTATTTCCACGCATCTTTAAAAGAAAAACATAAGAAGCAAGACATTATTCACACTGTGATTGATCACAATGGTCAGGTACACACTAATATGTCTGACGTTCAAAATTATTTTGTTCAATATTATGCCAATCTCTTTGGGAATGAAAATGATTTTATCCACTACTGGATGAAATCAATCCTTACATGCTACTCAGATTTAATGATACTCAGTGTGAAATGCTCACTACTCCTATTAATGAAACTGAGATCAAAGAAGCTATTTTTTCTCTAAACTCTAATTCTTGTGGGGGACGAGATGGGTTTAACGCAAAATTTTATCAACATTGCTGAAGTATTGTCAAATTTGATGTTTTCAAGGCTGTGAAACAGTTTTTCTCTAGAGCTAACATGATGGATCTTTCAATAATACTAGTATTGCCCTCATTCCCAAAACTAAAAATACTAACAATGTTACCGCGTTTAGGCCAATATCATGTTGCAACAATGTATACAAATGTATAGCCAAAATTTTAGCATCCAGACCGAAAATTGTTTTGCCTTATATTATTTCTCATAACCAAGCAACTTGTCTACCTAAACATAATATTCTTGATAATGTTTTATCAGCTCATGAGCTAATAAAAGGTTATAACTCAAAGCGTATATTTCACCACGTGTTTTGCTTAAGCTTGATATTAAGAAAGCTTTCGACTTACTTCAGTGGCAATCTATCATTAGAATTTTGAGTTATCTGAATGTTCCTACCACATTTACTACACGGATTTATGAATTCATTAGCACTGTACATTATTTAGTTAATGTGAATGGTTATTCGGTGCGTTTCTTCGGTAGAAAACAAGGTGTACGACAATGAGATCCTATCTGCTCTTATCTTTTCATAGCACTGATGGAGCTGCTCACAAGTATGTTAAATAATCTGGTAGATGAAAATCGTTTTGCCTTACATCCCAAGTGCAAGAACCCTAGAATAACTGCATTGTTGTTCACTGATGATTGTATCATCTTTTGCAAACCTAATGATGGCACTCTTATCAATATTACGACAACACTTGAGCAATTTTATATGATGACGGGATTGAAAATAAACTACAAAAAAATCTGATATTATGTTTGCTGGAGTTATTGACTTGAGAAAGCAGCACATTTACAGTTTAACTAGTTTGAGTATCAGTGGCATTAATTATGAGAAAATTAATGGCAAACTTGAGTGTTGGTCCACCAAACTGCTTAGTCAAGCAAGTAGAATTATTCTTGTGAAGTCTGTGATTATTGCGATGAAAATTTGTGGGGCGAGAACCTTTGTTCTCCTTCATAAACTTCTCTGCGTGATCAGGACTACTTTCATGAAGTTCATATGGAAAGGCAATATTCACAGCAAATTTTTGGCTCCTATATCTTTCAATGTTCTTGAAAAACCCATTAGTAAGGATGGACTAGGAATCTTCAATATAATTTTCCGGAATCAAGCTGCTTTTATTCAGCACATTAATGACATATTATGCATGAAAAAAAAACCTCTGGGTTCACTGGTCGTATATACATATTATGAAAGACCAATCGTTCTGGGCTATGACATCCAAGCAGTATCATAGTTGAATGTGGAAGAGCCTACATAACATCAGATCCAACGTTCTTCCATATTTAAATATGGACAAGCTGCCTTCGCTTTGGCTCGATTCTTGACTGACCCTTGGGTCGACTTCGGGTTTGTCAACATTGATGAAATTTCATATTTGGAAAGACAACATTCTGGTGTTACCCATAACTGTTGCATCGATTAAATTGTTGACAGTAATCAGTTGAGGTTGTCGTCCACCTCTAACCACAATGTCAGTGCACTTTGGCAGAAATTCCATGCAGCAGCACAACAGGGATTTAGCAGTGAGTATGTGATCTGGAAATACAAAGATGAGCAGTTTCATATAAAGTATGTATAAAAAATTTCTTGGTACTTCAAATATGAATGAATGCAGATGGCATAAAGCGGATTGACGTAGATATAATTGTGCCAAAGATAACCTAACTCTATGGAAGGTCACGTCTGGAGCACTACTAACAAAGGATAAACTCGCGAGCTACGCATTGGAGCTGGTTAATTGCGGTATTTTCTGCCGTGTTCAAAATAAAAGTATCCAAAATTTGTTCTTTTAATGCATAGTGACTAGCAGCATACGGAATGATGCATTTCAGCAATTATAGAAAGTAGATGTGCTACCACTAGCAACAATGAATGGGAAAGGATCCATGTTACACCCCACGTCCATTAGTGTCACTCTTTAAGAGAACGCATTAATTTTCGTGAAGCGTTATAGGTAAACAGAAACAGAAATATTACAAGACATATGTAAAATAATAGCGGAATTTAAAACTTTATTGAGCAGAAAATATCGTGGTTCAAAACATAGTTACATCATGAGTCTGAAATACATAAAACCCAGTACACCAACTTAAAACTTATGTCTTACACTAAAATCATCAGAGTACAGTAAATAAAGAAGAATAACCCCCAAAATATAGCCATAGTAGAGAAAATATGAAATCAAGCAGTACATATAAGTAGCTCCAGGCAGAAGGAAAGAAGAATCATAATCAATCTTGAGTATTCCTACCCAGAGAACCTGAGGGGGAACAAAAGAGAAAGAAGAGGAACAAAATGGGTCAGACATAAAGTCTGGCGAGTCCAGTTACTTTGAGCACATAAATAAATAAAAGCATCATGACAGGCATATAAGTTAGAGAGAGATAACAGTGTCATATGGTAAGCATAACAAGGTAAATAGGATAAACTGAACAGAACAGACATTACGTGTAACACCCCGCATTTTATGACAATTTAATAATTAAATAATGCATATGTACACACACACACACACACACACACACACACATATATATATATATATATATATATATATATATATATATATGCACAGACATAAATATATGAAGAATAAAATAAAGTTAATATGTGATTGCATACATGCACTGAAAAAGAAGAAAAAAATCATGCAATGGGTTAAATGAAATATTATAACAAACATGGAAAAGAGAAGTAAGAAAAGAATAATAATTACCATTGTTCTATGCCTTATTAACAATAACCTTAGTAGTCTAGTTGGCTAGAGCATGTGGCCTACATGCAAGAGGTACAAGTTCGATCCCCACCGGCGTCATATTTTCGTTTTAAGGGAACAGCTAAAATAACACATGTTCATAAGAGAAAAATATGTATAAACGCACATATAAAGGAAAATATACATATAAGGAAGAAAAGAAAATATGTATATACATATATGAGAATATATATGTATATATGTGCAGAAATATATATATACAAGAGATAAAGTTCAAGATAAGGCTGCAATCAAAGAAATATGGTAAGAATTAAATAACGAAACAACACCATTTGAATTTTGAAATCAAAATCAATGTTGTGCGTATATATATACGCATAAAATGGTCATTAGAAGATTTGTATATGTATAAGAAGATTATATGTGAATATAATAGTTAAGCGAATTCCATAAATTCAAACATTCGAAATTCAAACTTCTGCGCCAAAACAGCTCGCGGGACCTATTATGGGATCGACCCAGGGGTCGACACCCAAGTAGGTGGTCGACACGGGGGTTGACACCACCCAGATCCTGGCAGATTCATCAACGTATCGGGACTATTTTCTTCACACATATAAATATGCTAGCAGAGCCTAGAATAAAACTCATATTCTCCGGGACAACATCTAAGCTCTGCCATTCTACCTCCTCCTCAAATCTATTCAGAAAAAAGAATAATTAGTTTAGGAAAATTCTGAATCAAGATCCAGAGGAAAAGAGTGAATATTAATTAGAAGGTGTTCAGAATCATATTCGAAGGTAATTTCTTAGATCTGTTCTATTTCAATCTTTATCCTCTTTCTTCCCTTTTTCTTTTAGTAAGAATTGTGGATCCATAGTTGCTAGGTTCTAAATTCAGTTAGGAGGACCATGGAATATTAAGATCTGGACCAGATTCAGGATTATGAAAGTAAATTTAGGTGAGTGTATTTAAGTTATATCATTTTTGATACTGATATATTATCGTTTGACATTCCCCATTAACATGCAATGTAAATCTGATAGAATGATTAAAGTGATGAAATGCTAATATGACATGTTGAAATATTAATATGTTAAAATATTAATATGTTGGAAAATTCATATGTTGAAATGTTTAATGTGCTAAAATGTTCATATGTTGAGATGTAAACTTGTTAAAATATGTGTAGCGATTACTGTTGTTATAAATACATGGTTATGGCATATTATGTACTTGAATTATTAACTATAGAATTGAGAAAATTACATGTTAATTTGTTAGATTTGAACAGTTACATGATTAAATAATTACATGTTAGAATAGAATTAATTACATGTTAAAAAGAACATGCAATATAAAATAGGCTTAATATGATGACATGAAAAATATAGATTACAGTAAAAATTCAAAAGAATGGACATGCCTAAACTATATAGAAAATTTACAGTAAAAAGAAAATTGTAACTGCACTTAGATACGAGGTTAAATTCAACTTATGGTAGAAGTCTGCCCGGAACCGTCCGGCAAATTCAGCGTCCACAAGTTGTTAATTTAATGTGAGGGGTCTAGTGCATTAATAATCATGTAATGGTGCTAAGACACGAGGTCAAGTCAACTTGTGGAAGAAGTCTGCCTGGACCCGCCCGGCCAATCCAGCATCCACAAGTGGTAGGCTTAATGTGAGAGGTCTAGTACATAAACATATATATAAATATATGTAAATAGCACGATTGATAAAATAGCATTAATTGTGATTAATGGAAATGAATAAGGAAATGAATCGAAGTTACAACAGTAAAAGAAAGTGAATGAACGGGGAATGATAATAACCTATTATAATTAATTACATTAATGAGAATGTTATATAATAGGTAGACTTGACCTAGGGACAGTTGGAGATTATAAAAACTAATAAGAAAATGTTATAACTTGTGTAATGAGATAAGTGGTAATTAATTGTAAATTAAGTAATCAGTAAATGGGGAAACCTGAAACTAGTTGTTTGTAATAAGTAGAGAAAAGGGGGAAATTTATGAAATGCAAGAAGTTGTACTTAATTATAAACTAAGTAATTTGTAAACTTGGAAATCTGAAATCTGCTGATAAGAATAACATGTTATGGTTTGTCCTAGGGACAAGTGGAAATTATAACATAGGTTATAATAAATGGAAATGAGACTTATTAGTGAACCTTAGTTAAGAGAACTAAGTTAATAAGTAAACAACGATAAGTTGTAGTGACAATGTAAGATAGAATTATGATTAAATAGAAAAGAGTGAGGCAAACTTATGAAATGAAATAAGTTATATTTAATCATAAATAATAAGTGACATGTTAAACAGAAAACATGTGAATTGAGATATACTTAATTACATATTAAGTAGAACATGTTATTGTAACTATGAAATCAAATAAGAATATAATGAGATTGTGGGTTACATACCTTGGATCACAATCTAGAGAATAACATGTTGTGGGCTTATCAATAGGCTTAAATGGGTTAAGTTATATGACTGAAATTAATAAGCAAGAGGAACTTGGTAACTTGAATGTGAATGGGAATAACCAAGTTAAATGGAAACATGATGAGGTAAAGCAAGCGCATAAAAGAATGTTTAGACATAGGGTCTAATAACATATGAAAATGAGGCGATTGGACCAGTTCACACGTTTGAGGGTGATTAACCCAATGGGGTAGATCATCGAGGTGTCATGAGGCACGAGGGGAGCGCGTTCATCTGATTATTCTGTCGGCTCCGAAGGAATGGAAGGGGAAGCACGCGGCTTCCTGAGACGTGGAAGGTGCCCCTGATAGTCCTCTGTGGTGGTGTAGTGTTCAGGTTGTGCTCACAGAGGTTGGGTCTACGCGTAACTACCCGGTGAGTAGCCTTGACTGCGAAAGTAGCTTTGTAGTCAGAAAGCTATGATGAGGTGGCACTAGGGTGATTCGACGATCGCCTCAACAGGGAGGTAGGGGTCGCGACCAACAAGGATAGTAGATCGTCAGGTACCCATCATCGGCAGCCAGTGGGATGTGAAAAGACTAGAGCTAAACCCAAGACGCCATCCACCTGTCACTATCGAGGCACGGTGGTTGAGGGAAGACGCCAACTGGATGTTTAGATTGTTTGTTAGGGGCAAGTCGCTTAGCTCTTGAAGTCTTTACTAGTAGAGGAAGGGGCCGAGGTAGGGCCATAGCCACCATGAAAAACAGACCTGAAGGATATTAGTATTTTGAGACTCTTAATGGCGGGCCTGTACAGATATGGAAAAGCTCCCGATTGAGTTCTGTGTTTCTTGTATAGCCCTGCCACGGAGCTCAGTGCACATAAGAGGTTATGTGCGATTAAGGCATCAAATACGATAGATGATACTTGCATGGGAAAATCCAAATACATGCATGTCTGGTCCAGGTGGCGTACCGTAGACTTGAGGGCATTACTCTGCGATGGAATCTGATTCGATCGAAGGTGGCAGTCTGTACGCTTACGTAGCATAGTAATGACAGATGTATGTGGAATGTAACATTGTTATATAGAGATCTGTACGTCACTCTGACGTAGGATGAGGGATTGCGTATATTTCTATTGCATTACGGTGGAGATCGTGCGAGTGGGTTACCATGGGGTGTACGTCGATATTGGGGGTAGCTACATATATATTGTATTAGGTTAATCCTCTGTGAAGTAGATGGGCACGACTTGTTTGTAAGCCTTGAGTGTTGATAACCCAAGTAACCTAATAAACAAGAAAATGTAACTGAAAGGTAAATGTAGGATTATCCAAAATTTATAGTTTAAACCAGTCACCAGAACTTGTGTTACGACACCCTCCTTATAACATACTCGCAGGTTAGATTTGTGGCAAAGATACGATAGCTTTGGATGCTGGTTAGGCAGTATTATTAACACGGTAAGGCTGTACTTTGATTATATTATACTTTATCCATTTCGCTGTGAGATATTTTCTGAGCTCTGATATATTTTATATCTCTGTCTTTTATGCAGGTTACCAGAGCAACCAACACGGATTTCGATGGATTAGAATTTTGAAAAAAAATATCGGTCTGTCGGAATTCGGGTTGTTACATCTGGTATCAGAGTTTAGGTTTAGGATTCCTGAATAAATAGTGAGTGAACGTATTTGTATTCTTAAAAATATAAACATATTATATGTATGTCTAAATCCATAGAGGAACCAACTAAATAGAAAGAGTATAATATGGTAAGAATTGGGATGACTGTTTTGTATACTAAAGGAATGAATATGGAAATTTGAGACCTTTAGGAAATTTTGGTGGGAATTGTACAATATAATTTGAAATAGAGAAAGGAGGATCCCATATGTTAATTGTTCATATTAGTAGGTTTGGCAGTGAAACCTTATAAATTAGAAAAGGTTAAAAGAGAAAAATGGATTAGGAATATATAGTTGAGAGAATTGACCTTGTGGGAGTGTCTAAGAAAGCCTAGTTAAGATTGAAAACCCACTTTCAGTCTAACCCATTATTCACTTTTAAGAACTTGAAATTGTAAAAGTTTTGGGAAAATGGTTTATGGTGTTTTCAAGTTTTAATCTTAAAAGTTATAGTTTTAAAATATGTAAAGAAGTACATATTGAATTTTGATTAAAATGGGGTATATTTTGGAAATAATGATTTCTTGTGAAAATTTTGTCTAAAGTAAAATTCTCTCAGTAAAAGGTGCATATTATAGAGCATGTATAGCTCGTTAGTTTTCTTGTTATATTGCATGAAAGGATTTAAAAGCAAAACTTAGAAAAAGTTGCATTTTGTTGAAAATTGGAATTTCCAGTAAAGAAAGTTTTGAAATCTCTATTCTTTTGACAATCATTTTTGATAAATTGATTTAAAAGGGAAAATTTTTGTTGGGTGGACAAAATAAGTTGTACAAATTAAGAATAGAGTAGACGTTTGCACCTTGTAGGAAGTAACTGGACCGACCTTATACGTAGGAACAAGTTATAAACCCGATTGAGAAATAGTTGTCCTTATCTACTCCAGTTTTAGTGATTTGAAAAAAAAAACGATTTACAATTTTTTTAATATATATAACATGTTTTATGGTTTGGCAAAAGTAAGTTTTCATGAGGAAAATAAAGTTTTGACACTTTTAAATTTTTGGAAGAAAATTTGAATGAAAAGGGCCATACCATGTTTTAAAATGTATGGAGTAGGTAAGGATTATTTCCTAGGAAAGACGGGAAAGAGTTTTGAGGCTATGAAATAGATAGCAAGAATTATATTGTCTTGGAATAATGTAAGTTCCCGTAAAATGAGTAAGCATTGAAAACCCTAGGGTGTTTCTTGAAATGACCGTTGGTACACAGCTAGGACTAGTAGTGACTACTAAATAGAAAAAAGGGGCAAGTAAGTATTTTGATATGGTTGCTAATTTTCATGTTAGGGGTAAAACCCGTTACTACATTTTTGTTGGGATCGTTCGGTTATTTTATTCTTGTTGGGTAGTTAAGATAACACCTAAACCTGTCGTGGATCCTATGGTTTGGACTTTTCTGTCTAACGAGGACATAGTCCCGAGATTCTTAGCCCCTTAATAGTAGCTGTGTAGAGTGTCTGTTTTCCTATTTTAGTTGAAAGGCTAGAAGTTTCATTTGAAATCTAAACTTAGATCAGATGATTAAATAAGCTGAAGAAAGAGAAATGGTACAACTAAAAGGAAACAACAAATTCAGTAAAGCAACTGTAATAATCCGCATTCTACACATCAGAGAATCGTAAAATATTTATTTCATTCTCATATGAAGTCATATAGTCGTGTAGCTTTGGGGAACGACTATTGGGGTCATTTCCCATGTTTACGATTTTTACCGATTTTTAAATGACCATTTCGCCCCTAGCGAGTCTTGTTTGCCTATAATTTTTTACTGTCAAGGAATTTTGACCTGAAACCACTTCCATTGGATTCGAAAGATGGTTTATCCTTCAATGAGTAGTCACATTAATCAAACGGACTTACGGTTTGGGAGATATGGCTCAAATAAGGTTTAGAAGGTGAAAAACTGCTTAAACGGGTTTAATAGGGTAATTAGCAGTTAGGCCCATTAGGGATTTCGGGACCAGGGTTATACAAGGGCTGGAAGGGGTTAGAGAAACCCTTCTTTTTCATTTTTATGTCCGCTGCTTACCTTTCTTCAACCCTAGCAATGACCTCCACCTTCTAAATTCATCTTTAATCACTTTGTAATCACATATTAACCAAATCTACATCAAATTAAGGCGGATTAGCATAGAAATCGAAATAGAGCTGCTGGAATACATTGGGATCCATGCCAACTCAGCTAGAGTTTCAGATTTGAAATTTATTTATGGCTTAGGTGAGTGATTTGCACTTTTATTTACTAATTACGGCTAATTAGGAGTGATTAGTGATAACTAGCGAAATTATGCATCATAAAAATCTGGAAAAATATGTAGAAATTCTAAAATATTATTTTATGTCACTTGTGAAAATTTGGATTAAGTTTGTTAATTCAATAGTTAAAATATGGTAAAAGGGATTAAGGGGAAAATCATGCTTTTGCGAATAATTGATCTAAAATATTTTATGTGGTTGATGTTTTAATGTTTTCGGTTGATTCTGCATGTTAGTACTATTGTTTGGTATGCCTTGTGGTTGCATATGAAAGTTAGAATGGTCAAAAATGCCGTCGAGAGGTGAAAATAGTTTGCTGGAAAGTGGTGCAGGTTTTGGGTCGCACAAAGCGGTTCCTTGGTGAGCGACCATGAGGAAGTGAGCGGTTCCTAAGGGAGCGACTATGAGGAAGCGAGCGGTTCCTAGCCGAGAGACTGTGAGGAAGGGAGCGGTTCTTAGGCGAGCGACGAGGAGGAAGCGAGCGGTTCCTAGGGGAGCGACCATGAGAAAGGGGGCGGTTCCAATGCGAGCGACCATGAGGAAGTGAGCGTTTCCTAGGGGAGCGACGATAAGGAAGCGAGTGGTTCCTAGGGGAGAGACTATTAGGAAGTGAGCGGTTTCTAAGCGAGCGACCATGAGGAAGTGAGCGGTTCCTAGGCGAGCGACTATAAGGAAGCGAGCGGTACCTAGGGGAGCGACCATGAGGAAGCGAGCGGTTCCTTGGAGAGCGACTATGAGGAAGTGAGCGATTCCTAGGAGAGCGACCACGAGGAAGTGGGCGAATCCTAGGATGGCGATCCAGAGAAGGAAGAGTGAGCGACCGAGCCAAGGAAGGAAGAGTAAGTGGTCTCCATGGAGTATGAATGAGCAATGACGACCATGGGTTATTTTGAAGATTGATTCCAATTCGACCAAAACCTGAGATGCAAAGGAAGTGAAGATGATAAGTTAGGGATCCTGATTCAAATGGGAACCAACGAGTTAACTTCTAAAGTTGGACTTTGCTACGGGACATGTGCAAAGAGGTTATCGATATCCGTAATTTTGGTTCACCACTGAGAGATGGATTATGAGCTATGGATCAGTGCAATGGGCTCATTGTGATTCCTAAGGGAAAAGTGATCTTAGCAAAGGGTTGGGTGATCGAATTGGTAGATATCATATGCTTTACGCACTGAGTGAGAGATGCGAGGATGATTTCTATGTTTGGTATTTGCTATCACCATGACATGTGCACTTCCACTTTACACTTTATGTTAGTGTTATCTTAGAGTACTGTATATCTTGTTGTGTTAACTCTTCGGTTGCAGGTCCAGGTTCAGGTATGATTATTTATACCTGTTATTGTTTTTTGCTGCTATCGCACATACCAAAATTTTGTCTGACCCAGAGTTTTATATCTCGTCTTATTACTCTGGGTGCTCCTAAACTAGCAGACTAGAGACATGTTAAGTGGTTATGCACGAGTAGCTATTTGGAGACGAGCGGGAGGCTTCCACGTACTGTTTACATATATTCTCCCTGTGTTATTGTTGGTCACTGCTTTGGGCTTTAGTAGTGTACCTTTTCTATTTCACTTTAGAGATGGTATTTTGAAGTTGTAATAAGGATAGTTTGGATCAACAGCTGTATTTTGGTTTCCGCTACTCTGATGGTAATGGTTTAGTTTTCAGCTTATGTACTGTCTCGCTTGTTTTATGTCAAGTTATGTTATTATTATATTTTATTCCATGCACTGTGATTCTCTACAGGTTCTTTGGTGATTCAACGTTTCAAAACCCTTTTCCTTTGACGAACGTCCAGTGCTAGTCGGGCATTGGCACAACGCATTTTGGGGAAATGTCAGCTGGTTCGGGGTGGACCGACACACTTGGTATCAGAGCCTAGGTTGCATAGTTAACCTAGGGAAAGACACCAAGGAGAGAGTATACGTATATGAGAGTGCATATTTGTGATATTTTGGTTTTCAAAAGCTATATATATAGTATTAGTATATCTAAGGATGAAGTTGCACTGCACTGGCACCACTATGGAGATGGTTAATCATTTTCTCTTTACAGATTGAACGATGAGTCGATGTACGAGGAGTACGGGTTCAGGGGACAACAATGGGAATGTCCCTGATATGAGGAAAATGTTTACTACCTTCATGAGAGAGATGTGCGGGGATGTTTAGGGAGCAGTTCCTAATGCTGTTAATGGTGGTGGTGCAGTAGCGTAGGTACCTAGAGCCAATTTCGCCAAGCTCAGCAAGGATGATACTAATATTGGTGGAAAACCGTTACATGGAACGGAGTCGGCAATAGGAGTTCAAGATTGGCTTGATAGTTGTGAGTGCATCTTCGAGGATTTGGGGATCGAGGATGCAATGAAGAGAAAGTTAGCATCGCGTTAGATTTAAGGACGAGCAACGAATTGGTGGAATGCCATCAAAGCGGCTACTCCCGGGGATAAGTTACTTGGAATCAGTTTAAGACTTGCTTCAGTGAAAAGTTTATTTCAGCTGCTCAGAAACCAAACTTGTTCTGATTTTTTTTGGAACTTAAGCAGAATGTAGGGCAGCCTCGGAATATATTGCAGAATTCGATACTTTATCGAAATATGGATTATCCCTTATCGATACTCCCGAGAAGAAGAACGAAAGGTTCATAACTGGCCTAGATGAGTACTTGGGAGAGAGACTCATAAACCATATCGATGAGACTTTCGAATCTATTATGGGAAAGGCATTGAGATTTGAGAGTCTTTACCCTAAGTCGAAGACCGAGGTTGTTATTACATCTGCAGAGGAGCCAAAGCCGTAGGCAAAAGGTGGAGGCAAGAATAATTCCCAGAATAAGAGGAAACAAGACCAAACCAAGGATGATTAGAAAAATAAGAATAAGAAAGATGGCGAGTGGTTTAGTTGTGGCTAGAAGGGCCACTATGCCAGAGATTGTCAGGAAAAGCCTGGGGAAAGGAAGTGCTTCAATTGCTTCCAAGCGGGACATCACAAGGATAAATGTCCGCAACCCCCTAAAGAGAAGCAGATCGTGAAAGCATATGCTATCAACGTTGTTCCTTCGTTGTCGAATGCCCCAACTACAACACAGAAGGGAAAGGGTGTTGTTATTCAAGGTATGCTTTCTATTCATGATGTTCCTGTTCGAGTATTGTTTGATACTAGGGCTTCCCATTCCTTTATATCTAGTGACCTGATAGATAGGTTGGGATTGAAACCCGAGATAGTTGATAGATCTTTAGTTGTGATGAACCCGATCGGTGGTTCGACTAGCCTTTGTATGATATGTCGTAATTTGGTCTTATTGAGTCATGGATGTATGTTTGCTTTGTTTTGGGCTTTACTGGGTTTGACATTATTTTGGGAGTTGATTGGCTCCAAGGGTATAGGGTGGTATTGGGTACCTACCTAGGATGGCAATAATAACTGGAACTAGGGGAACAAAGGGATTCGGGTTGGCCATGACTTGTGAAGGTAGACCCTTTGGAAGCATATTCAAAAGCTGTGGTGAATAGCATGAGAGTTGTGGTATTCCGTATTAAATGAGTGATTGCTATGGATTGTTTAGGACTTTATATTGATGTTCTCTTTGGTTCAAGAATGGTAATAAATTCGGAGTAAAATCAATGAGGAAATCTAAAAGCGATAAGATGTGTTCGTTAATCGTGGGGATGCAATGAAGGTTAGGACGATTCAAGTTGGACTTGAACTCGTAAACAATGGTTGTTCGTTAATCTTGGAGATGCAATGAGTCGGGAGATGACTCATGTTGGATTTGAGTTTGTGGGTAATGGATACTCAAGACTGGGTCTAAGTTTGTGGATAGTCGCCGGCGATGCCGACTAGAGTAATAGAGAGATTATCGTTGTCATAAGTTCTAGTAGTCTCTGGGAAGCAATGTACATTGGACGTGCAATAGTCTGGTTAGAACTAGGGTTGCTATTTACCCTTGACATATGGCATGTGCCGTCGTGCTATCAATGATAGTTTCGAAGTAGGGTTGGCGAGGATTGCCAGAGTTAGTTATGAGTGCTCGAGTGTTTGGTTGTTTTGTTCATATCATCTCACGTAGATTGTCTGGATTCGGAGGAGATGTTCCTTGAGTGCTTGTCTGATATTGGTTTAGGCCTTTGGGGCTTGTGCTTGGGGAATATCGAGATCGACTAGGATGGTTTGCGTGAGATATAAGTAGTTGTTGTGATTTCCAATGAATGATGTCTTCGTTTACTCGAGGAGTGATGGGCAGCCATGACATGATAAGACTGTTCGATGATGTGGATTGCCCCGAGTTGGACTCGATAGGGCTATGAGATGACTCGAGTGGGACTCGAGAAGGCTGCAAGATAAAGAATTGACTTGGGTTGGACTCGAGTTGAAGATGGAGTTGTGAGTAGCTCTTCTGATGAGGTGCCAAGGAATCATCGATAGTTTGGAGTGTTCTAGGAGGAATTGAAGTAGGGGTATCTGGGATGCCTATTTACCTTGGATCTGTTCGACGTGATCTAGTTATCCTTGGAGGATAGACGTACGTTGGACGTGTGGTAGTCCGTTTGGAACCGGGGCTTCCATGGGCCCTTGATATTGGTTGGACCAGTCATATGAGTATTGACATATTAATGGCTTTAGCATGTGATAGATAAGACTTGTTTGATGGTTGATATGGTTGTTCCTATTTTTCTTCTCTTGAGTAGATTATCACCTTTAGGATTCTGGCGATGGGAAATGAAGAGATGACGGTATACACAGATACTTGTGTTACCGGACTAGGTGTGATAGCTGATGCATTGAGTAGGAGACATACCAGTTCAAATGATATGTTTCTTGAATGGAAGCAGCTGGAGCATATCACGGGATATGATTTCGGACCTAAGTATGGATTGGATCCAGAGATGTTAGCAAGTTTGACGATTAGACCGACTTCGATTAAGAGGATTGGTCCCAGTCAGAGGGACGATCCTAACCTAATGGAAATCATCTCCAAGGTAGAGATGAATATCGATGGTGATAAAATGAACATGTATGGACTTGATAAAGAAGGATGGCTTTGAAAGAATGGGAGACTAGTTGTACTCAACGTTAATGGATCGAGAGGTGTAGTGCTTAGAGAATGTCATCACTCGAAATTGACTATACATCCCTGTGGTAAAATAATGTATTGAAACATGGAGCAAACCTACCACTGGGAAGGGATGAAGAGGGGCGTTGGGAAGTTTGTCTCCAAGTGCATGAATTGCCAATTAGTTAAAGCTGAGCAAAAGAAGCCTAGTGGTTTGTTACAACCGTTGGAAATTATGGAATGGAAATGGGAACAAGTCTCAATGGACCTCATCGATGGTTTACCAAGGACTAGAGCAGGCCATGATAATATTTGGGTGATTGTGGATTGCTTGACCAAAAGTGAAAGGTTTATACCTGTCAAGTTGATTAGAGCGGCAGCTAAGTTAGCAGAATGGTATACAAAGTGGGGGGGGGGGGATAATGAGAATGACTGTACTTGAGAAACCAAGGAGAACACATATCTAAAGCTTTATACCCGGTAAGGTTTTAATCACGATATAGTTATTTCGCATGCTAGGATAGGCTTGTTGTGTTTATTATATATGTTTGATTGTTTGTAAATGGTTGATAGGCATGCAGACCACCTTTATATGTTTTGGTTAAGGAATTTCGGGGGCGAAATTTCTTAAGGGGGGAGAGTGTAACGACCCGCATTCTACGCATCGGAGGATCATAGAATATTTATTTCATTCTCATATGAAGTCATATAGTCATGTAGCTTTGGGGAATGACTATTGGGGTCATTTCCCATGTTCACGATTTTTGCCGATTTTTAAATGACCGTTTTGCCCGTAGCAAATATTGTTTCGCCTATAACTTTTGATTGGCAAGGAGTTTTGACCTGAAAGCACTTCCATTGGATTCAGATGATTGTTTACCTTTCCTTAGAATGGTTACAATAGTCACAATAATCAAAAGGACTTACCTTTTGGGATATATGGCTGAAATAAGGTTTAGAAGGTGAAAACTGCTTAAACGGGCTTAATATGGTAATTAGCAGTTAGACCCATTAGGGATTTCGGGACTAGGGTTATATAAGGGCTGGAACGGGTTAGAGAAACCCTTCTTTGTCATTTTTACATCCGCCACTTACTTTTCTTCAACCCTAGCAATGGCCTTCACCTTCTAAATTCACCTTTAATCACTTTCTAATCACATATTAACCAGATCTACATCAAATTATGGTGTATTAGCATAGAAATCGAGATAGAGCTACTGGAATACATTGGGAACCGTGCCAAATCAGTTAAAGTTTCAGATCTGAAATTTATTTGTGGCTAAGGTGAGTGATTTGCACTTTTATTCACTAATTACGGGTGATTAGCGAAATTATGCATCATAAAAATCTGGAAAATAATGTAGAAATTCTAAAAAATTATTTTATGTCACTGGTGAAAATTTGTGTTAATTTGGATTAAATTTCTTAATTCTATAGTTAAAACATGGTAAAAGGGATTAAGGGGAAAATCATGCTTTTGCATATGTTTGATGTAAAATATTTCATGTGATTGATGTTTTAAAGTTTTTGATTGATTCTACATGTTACTACTATTGTTTTGTATGCCTTATGGTTGCATTGGAAAGTTAGAATGGTCGAAAACACCGTCGAGAGGCGAAAATAGTTTTCCGGAAAGTGGTGCTGGTTTTGGGTCGCACGGAGCGGTTCCTAGGCGAGTGACTATGAGGTAGGGAGCAGTTCTTAGGGGAGCGACTATGAGGAAGCGATCGTGTAACACCCCACCTCCGCTAGGGTCACTCACAAGGGGAATGCACTAGTTTTGGTTTAGTATTATCTAGGTAAACATGCACAGAGATATCACAAGGCAGAACATATATAAAGCAGCGGTAGAAATTAAAAACCAATTTTTTATTATTTTCAAGAAAAGAGTCAAAAGCTCATATATCCAAGATACAAATTATTCCATTACATCAAGTTCCAAATAAAGAAGCATAAACTTAAGATAACAAAAGTAGATTATTCTCCATAAATAGCAGAAGCAGCCATAGCATAGCTCAAGACCAAACCGTACATGAGCCGTCAGAAAGCAAACTAAGTCCAAGCTAAGAGCTAGTATTTCCTCCCTGAGAACCTGGGGGGTAACGAAAGAAAAAGAGGCGAAAGAAAAAGGGTCAGTCATAAAGACTGGTAAGCCCTAGTGACTTTCAGTATGAAAACTAGTAAAGGTAACATGATATGTGAAAACTGGAATTAAACATAAGGATGATAACAGAACTGGTAGGATAATTAAGATAACAAGATAAGTCAAGTCTAGCATCGCATATTCAAGGTTCGCTGCACCAACTGTACTAGTATTCTAACCCATGTCAAGTATTAATCATGAAATGATCCCTTAGCCCAGTGTCATGAAGTGACCCATTACGGGGTCCTAAGGTACGATCTACTAATCGATCGGCTCCCTACAAGTCCTAGCTCGTCATGTGTCTGTGTCATACAGCCCTATCCTGAAATGTAGTTACCTGTGTTAGGTCCACCATAGGGTGTATCAAGTCCTATGGTGCCAACCACCGACACGAATCAAGCACGCACAGTGTAAATCTACGGGTGCCCAATGCCTGCTTTTTTAACTCCAGACTACGTGCACGACCATAGTCCGCCTGAACCTACAATGGTGAACCTACTCAGCCGTCGTTCTGGTCGCTTACAATCAGCCTAGTAATCGTGCCCCACCCTGCCTAGTCCCAGGGTATCGTGATACATCTAAGTGGGTTACTGCTGAAAAGGACCGCATAACTAAGGTTTCTAATGGGTTAAGTGTTGTCATTCAAATTCGTGACTTAACCCTATCCAAATCATGTATCAAGTTGGTTAAGTGTGTTCAAGCGGTTCATGACTTTACCCTATCAAATCATCGTGTCAAGTTGGTTAAGTATATTCAAGTGGTTCATGACTTAACCCTATCATGTGGCATTAATTCATTAGTGCACCTCAACCTCTCACATTAGACTAACTGTTGTGGTTACTGGATTTGTCGGGCGGTTCCGGGAAGATTTACACCACAACATAGTCTAACCTTGGATTTTACGTGCGATATGACCAACTACCCACATTGGATCCTATTGTTTGCAGCCACTGGATTTGCCGGGCGGTTCCGGGCAGATTTACACTGCAAACTCAACCCAACCTCGAGTTGGTCATTTTCAAGTTTATCTAATTGTCATGCCCACGTTCAAGTTTTTATGTCAAAATTCATGTCGAGTTTTCATGTCATGTTTCATGTCAAATCGTGTCAAGTTCATGTCCATATCCAGGTTCAAGTTATAATAACGTTCATGCTTAAAGTTCAAAGTCAATTCATGTTTTACCTAGTCTACCCAAATCGTATTCCCATCGTACGTAAGCTCGAATCGATACAAATATATCTAATTAGGGAATAACATAAAAAGGGACGGGTATAAGGTGTCAAAAGTGATTACTAGCATAGCACGGTATAACTTGAGATAAATGATACATTACTGGCATATGGAATATTGGCCTCAAACATAAAGATTTCAAATCTAACAAGACAAGGTACTATTCAAGATATCAGTTGTCATAAGGTGATAGTATAGTCATGGTAACGATTGACATAAGATGATAGCATAATCATAGTAACGATTGGCATAAGGTGATAGTCAAAAACTTGTGACTAATAGCAGATTTAGCATGATAGTATGAGGGGCTTTCCTTTTGATTTACAACATGAATATGCCCCGAATCAATGTCATAGTAATATATCCAGAAGTCAAGATCTAAGATGAACAAGAATGGATGTAAAACAGTCATCATACATAGGTCCAATTTCAATTTACATCATATCCATATCACATTTACAATTTAAATCTAAAAATAACTGGGGCTTACAGATCGTGGTTCGAGAATTAGAAAAAGAGAGTCGATGTTGAATCTTTATATGCTTAGTCAAGTCTAATAGAAATCCCCAAATCAGCAATTCCCTTAACGCAGTCTCAACGTAGAAGAAGCAGTCCCTTTCAAACTTTTCAACCACAATTAGAGCAGCATAAGGTCAGAAAGAATTTTGTGTAGAGAGACTGGTGTTAGGAGCTGTATTTATAGGGTCAGGTCAACGAATGTGGACAGAAACGAGGCCAGAAACATCAAAGTGAATCCAGCTCCAAAAATGGGCTCGGGCACCAGGTCGACCACCAAGTCGACACTCTGGTCGACCTGGTCCTGGGTAGGTCGACTACATAGTCGACCCCCCAGGTCGACCTGGTCTTGGGCGGGAAATTTCCCGCCCAGTCCATTCTGAGGTTTGAATTTTGAATTCAAATTGAACTGTTTAGAACTTGAAAACTTCTGAAAACTTCGAAGGGTCATAACTTGGTCATACGGACTCCGATTTTCGAAAACTCGGACTCGTTTCCAAGCAGAATTTCGAGACGAACGCAATGTCGTAACCTGTTTCCCTTGATTCTTATTTTAAAAATTAATTCTGCCTTGATTTATGGTTATTACACGTTATAAAAACACGGGTTGTTACATTCTCCCCCCTTAAAGGATTTCGTCCTCGAAATCTCTAAGTTAGGGATGATGTATCCTACCATCCATCATCCATCTACTCAAAGCATCATCCACAGGCAACCATTGTCCTTAAAAGATTTCTAGTGCTATATGATCATATGCAAAAAGTGTTTGTATATGTGCTTATCTAATGTAAAAGATCAAGCGATTACTGATTCAGTAAACCTCCTTAATGCAAAATATGTTAGTGTAATGAATCCAACATGTATGCAAATTCCTAACATAGTTTATAATCTCTACATGAGTGCACAAACATTCATCCATATGCAACATCCAAGTGATAACATAACAAGTTCCATCCATGTACAAGTATAAGCACTCATGCATATGCAACATGAAAATGTGACTGAGCTGATCTAGTGCCTAATGTGTGTCATGCATCCACTAGAAACCACTTGCAACCACTTGCAACCATTTGCAGCCATCAACCATAACATGTTTCAATCACATGTTTACATCCATATAGTTCTACCTAAGGTTCTCAAGATAAGATCGAGAAGATAACAAGACAAACGTAGATAGTAGAAGCATGATACGAAAAGGTTTCAAGTTTACAGGAAAAAGAGATCAAGAATGTACCCTAAAAAAGAAATGGGTAAAGCGCGCGTATCTTCTCTTCGATTTCCCAAGTTGCGTCTTCTTGGGCTTCACTCCACTGCACTTTAACTAGCTTGACTTCTCGATTCCTTAGCTTCTTAATCTCCGTTCCTAAGATACAAATCGGGATTCGCCTCAATGTTGCTTCTTTTTCCACTTCTACGTCTTCAAGGATGCTTGGATCAACCACTTCGGCTGACTCATGTAAGCACTTCCGGAGATGCGAGACGTGAAAGACATTGTGCACCCCAGCCAGCTTCTCGGGTAAGTCTACCTTATAGGCCAATCGTCCAATCCTTTCAGTGATAGGGAACAGTCCTACGAACCTTGGTGCTAGCTTTCCGACTGCTCCAAAATGAACTACATTGCGTAATGGAGAAACTTTTACAAAGACCATTTCTCTGACTTCGTACTCTAGGTCTGTCCTCCTCTGGTCTGCATAAGATTTCTGTCTATCTTGGGCCGTTTTCATCCATCTTCGTATCAACTCAATCTTCTCAGAAGTGTCCCTTATCATGTCGGGCCCAAATATAAGTCTGTCTGTCGTCTCCCACCAACAAGTTGGCGACTTGCACGGTCTTCCATACAGGGCTTCGAACGGTGTCAATCCGATGCTAGCTTGGTAACTATTGTTATATGCAAACTCCACGAGAGGAAGATGGTCTTCCCAAGTGCCACCAAAGTCAAGAATACATAGCCTCAGGAGATATTCTAGTACCCTATTTACCCTTTCGGTTTGTCCATCCGTCTGTGGGTGATACACTGTGCTCAAGTTCAGTCGTGTTCCCATTGCTTCTTGCAGACTATTCCAAAACTGGCTAGTGAAATTCGGGTCACGATCACTAACTATACTAGAAGGAACTTCATGCAATAGTACTATCTCTAGAAGGTAGATAGATGCTAGCCCTGATGTGGTTCTCTTGCTTTTCACTGGAATGAAGTGAGCACTTTTCGTGAGTCTATCAACTATGACCCATATGCTAGTATTTCCCTTCCTTGACCTAGGCAGTCCATCCACGAAATCCATCGAGATACTCTCCCATTTCCATTGCGGAACTTCCAAAGGATGTAATAGCCCACCGGGATTCTTCGACTCGGCCTTTACTTGTTGGCACACCATGCACTTCGAGACGAATTCTGCCACGTCCTTTTTTATTCCAGCCCGGAAGAAAATGCCTTTCATATCCCTGTACATCTTATCCCCTCCGGGATGTATAGTCATCCTTGAGTGGTGCGCTTCTTCGAGAACATTCCTTACCAGGTCTCCCACTTGTGGGACACATAGCCTTCCATCGCGCCTTAGCCATCCCTTGTCATCTATGGCATACCTACTGAGGTGACTCGACGTCTCACCCCTAATCAGCTTGTCCACGATTTCGACTATTTGTGGGTCTTCCTTCTGTGAAGTCCCTACTTGATCAAGAAGTGTAGGTCTTAACTCAAGAGATGCAAACGTAGCAGTCAATGACTCAACAGCAGGTGTAAAATCAAAGGTTGCTATAAACTCAAGGCTTTTCCTTTCAACAAACAAGGGGCTCAAAGTCAACCTTTTTCTGCTTAGCGCGTCCACCACATTACCCTTGCCAGGGGTATAAGCTATATCAAAGTCATATGATGCCAAGAACTCCATCCACCGCTGTTGTCTCAGATTTAAATCTTTCGATGAGAAGAGGTACTTAAGTGATTTGTGGTCGGTATATAGCTCGAACCTCTCCCCTAGGAGATAATGGCGCCAAGCTTTAAGTGCAAAAACAATCGCGGCCAACTCCAAGTCATGCGTGGGATAGTTTTTCTCATGAACTTTAAGTTGTCTGCCCCCTTAGTATATTACTCTTCCTTCTTGCATTAGGACAGTACCTGATCCCGTGCCGCACGCATCTGTGTACATGGTAAACATCTTACCTCCATCGGGTAATGCCAAAACTGGAGCTATGGTGAGGGCTCTCTTAAGTCTCTGAAAAGCAACGTCACACTCTTGTCCCATACAAAAGCTAGGTTCTTCTTTGTTAACTTAGTAAGAGGGGCTGAAATCTTAGCGAAGTCCTTAATGAACTTCCTGTAGTAGCCCGCCAAACTGAGAAAGCTCCTCACCTCCGTTGCATTCTTAGGAATTTTCCAGTCCTGTACCGCAACTACCTTTGCGGGGTCCACGGCTATGCCTTGCTTAGAAACTACATGCCCAAGGAACCGAACTTCCTTCCTCCAAAAATGGCATTTGGAAAACTTAGCCTTTAACTGGTGTGCTCTAAGCGCCTCCATGACTTCCTTGAGATGTCTAGCATGCTCTTCTTCATCTTTTGAGAAGATCAAAATATCATCCACGAAAACTACCACAAACTTGTTAAGGAACTCCCGAAACACCCTATCATCAAATCTACAAAGTACGCGGGTGCATTCGTTAATCCAAACGGCATGACGAGCCATTCGAAGAACCCATCTGGAGTCCTAAACGCAGTTTTGTCAATGCTATCCTCAGCCACTCTAAGCTGATGGAATCCTATGGCTAGATCGAGTTGAGAGAAAACAGATGCTCCCACAAGCTGGTCAAACAGATCGTCAATTCTTGGTAGTGGGTGCCTATTTTTCTTTGTCAGCTTGTTTAACTCACGATAATCTACGCATAGACGAAGCGATCCGTCCGCCTTAGTAGCGAATACCACCGGAGCACCCCATTCAGAAGTACTTCGCCTTATGAAATTTTTCTCAAGCAACTCATTAACTTGTTTACTGAGCTCTCTTCTTTCTCGCGGGGCCATGTGCCTAACGGGCAATGAAACTGGCTTGGCATTATCAACAAGATAAATTCGGAAGTCTATCTCGCGTTTAGGAGGTAACCCCCTCACTTCATCAAAGACATCTGGATATTCTCGAACCACTCTTACAGATTGCAAGTTATCGTCGGACGGGTCAAGGGATTCAAGATAACACAACATGACCGGAACCTTAGGGTTACAAGAAATTTCAAGGGTATTACCAAGGCGAGTCATGAGCCTCACTACCCGTCGTTCACAATCAAGAATGGCTCCATAATCGGACAGCCAATCCATACCCAAGATCAAACCGTATCCCATAAATCCGAGAACATAAGCATTACACGTGAATTCTACGCTTAAGATAGAGATCCTCAAATCCACACACATCATAGATAAATGGGCAGAGCCCCCAATTGGATTTGAAACTATAATGGGATCTTCAACCAGATTAGTACTTAGGTGCAGATTTTCAACAATATCAGAAGAAATAAAAGTATGCGATGCGCCAGAGTCAAATAAGGTTCGAACAGGAAAGTCAGAAATGTAAACAAGGCTTTCTATGGAAATATTACTACCTCGGTCAAGAGCTAGAGTGGTGTTGAGAGCATGCAACTGCCCTCCAGAAGGTCCTGCTCGCTGGGTCTGCCCTTGCCCCTGCCCTTGCTTTTTAGGGCAATCCTTGCTGATGTGTCCAGTATCTCCACAATGGAAACATTCACCCAACTTCCTCTTCTTCTTTCTACAGTCTTTAGCTAGATGTCCAGTAATACCACAGAAGTTGCACTTCCTCGTCTCACGTGATTTGTTGTTTCTCTTGTTATTCTTGTTGTTCCCCTTCTTAAAATCAGCTTTCTTATTCTGAGTCTCACTAGGCTTAACCTCCTTCTTGCTATTCTTGTCTTCCTCATGAAGTAGAGCCATATCCACCAAGCTTTCAAAGGTCGCCCCATGGGTATATGAGTTAGGGCCAAGCTGTGTAGTGGCTCGTTCAATCCTCGAGCAAAGCGTACAGCCTTTTTCTGGGCTGTGTTGACCAAATCCAAACCGAACCGAGATAGCTGATTAAACCTATTCACGTACTCCCTAACAGACATGTCCCCTTGCTTGAGTGCTAGGAACCTCTCCATCTGAATGTTCTCTTCTGCTGATGATAAGAATTTAAGCCCAAAGGTCTCTCTAAAGTCTGCCCAAGTCTCAACTGGCCTGGTAGCGTTGGTGACTTCCCACCAAAATGCAGCTTCCTATTTCAACAACCATGCTGCCAACTGAACTTTCCTATGGTCCTCCATATCAAAGATAATGAACAAGTCTTTCGTCTCCTTTAGCCAATTTCGTGCCTCAACAAAGGTTTCAGTTCCAACGAAGTTCTTGCTGCCCATTGCTTTAAAGTCTTTGCATATTTTGGCAAAGGCGGTACCAGAAGGAGGAGGAACCGCAGCCACTAGGGGAGGAGGAGGGATGTCTGTCGTGCCCGCGTCGTTGGCTCTGGCTTCTAAGTACCTTCGGAACCATCCAGGCACGGGTATTCCCTCAGGCAGGTTAAGATCAGCCATGCTGAAAAACGAAAAGAAGAAGATTCAAACGAGGAAACAAAGGAAAGTGCTAATGGTTTCTTGGGGAATAGCCTTTTTAAACATAAAACTCTTCTTGATAAATGCTTCTTTATAAATGGTTTTGAAAATAGTTTCAGAAGGTTTTTAAAACTTTTTGCCCAGCCTAGTAACCTTCTGCTCTGATACCAAATGTAACACCCCACCTCCGCTAGGGTCACTCACAAGGGGAATGCACTAGTTTTGGTGGAGTATTATCTAGGTAAACATGCACAGAGGTATCACAAGGCAGAACATATATAAAGCAGCGGTAGAAATTAAAAACCAACTTTTTATTATTTTCAAGAAAAGAGTCAAAAGCTCATATATCCAAGATACAAATTATTCCATTACATCAAGTTCCAAATAAAGAAGCATAAACTTAAGATAACAAAAGTAGATTATTCCCCATAAATAGCAGAAGCAGCCATAGCATAGCTCAAGACCAAACCGTACATGAGCCGTCAGAAAGCAAGCTAAGTCCAAGCTAAGAGATAGTGTTTCCTCCCTGAGAACCTGGGGGGGGGGGGACAAAAGAAAAAGAGGCGAAAGAAAAAGGGTCAGTCATAAAGACTGGTAAGCCCTAGTGACTTTCAATATGAAAACTAGTAAAGGTAACATGATATGTGAAAACTGGAATTAAACATAAGGATGATAACAAAACTGGTAGGATAATTAAGATAACAAGATAAGTCAAGTCCAGCATCGCATATTCAAGGTTTGCTGCACCAACTGTACTATTATTCTAACCCATGTCAAGTATTAATCATGAAATGATCCCTTAGCCCAGTGTCATAAAGTGACCCATTACGGGGTCCTAAGTTACGATCTACTAATCGATCGGCTCCCTACAAGTCCTAGATCGTCATGTGTCTGTGTCATACGGCCCTATCCTGAAATGTAGTTACCTGTGCTAGGTCCACCATAGGGTGTATCAAGTCCTATGGTGCCAACCACCGACACGAATCAAGCACGCACAGTGTAAATCTATGGGTGCCCAATGCCTGCTTTTTCAACTCCGGACTACGTGCACGACCATAGTCCGCCTGAACCTACAATGGTGCACCTACTCAGCCGTCGTTCTGGTCGCTTACAATCAGCCCAGTAATCGTGCCCCACCCTGCCTAGTCCCAGGGTATCGTGATACATCTAAGTGGGTTACTGCTGAAAAGGACCGCATAACTAGGGTTTCTAATGGATTAAGTGTTGTCATTCAAATTCGTGACTTAACCCTATCCAAATCATGTATCAAGTTGGTTAAGTGTGTTCAAGCGGTTCATGACTTAACCCTATCAAATCATCGTGTCATGTTGGTTAAGTATATTCAAGTGGTTCATGACTTAACCCTATCATGTGGCATTAATTCATTAGTGCACCTCAACCTCTCACATTAGACTAACTGTTGTGGTTACTGGATTTGCCGGGCGGTTCTGGGCAGATTTACACCACAACATAATCTAACCTCGGGTTTTATGTGCGATATGACGAACTACCCACATTGGATCCTATTGTTTGCAGCCACTGGATTTGTCGGGCGGTTCCGGGCAGATTTACACTGCAAACTCAACCCAACCTCGAGTTGGCCATTTTCAAGTTTATCTAATTGTCATGCGCACGTTCAAGTTTTCATGTCAAAATTCATGTCGAGTTTTCATGTCATGTTTCATGTAAAATCGTGTCAAGTTCATGTCCATATCCAGGTTCAAGTTATAATAACGTTCATGCTTAAAGTTCAAAGTCAATTCATGTTTTACCTAGTCTACCCAAATCGTATTCCCATCGTACGTAAGCTCGAATCGATACAAATAAATCTAATTAGGGAATAACATAAAAAGGGATGGGTATAAGGTGGCAAAAGTGATTACTAGCATAGCACGGTATAACTTGAGATAAATGATATAACATTACTGGCATATGGAATATTGGCCTCAAACATAAAGATTTCAAATCTAACAAGACATGGTACTAGTCAAGATATCAGTTGTAATAAGGTGATAGTATAGTCATGGTAACGATTGACATAAGGTGATAGCATAATCATAGTAACGATTGACATAAGGTAATAGTCATAAACTTGTGACTAATAGCAGATTTAGCATGATAGTATGAGGGGCTTTCCTTTTGATTTACAACATGAATAGGCCCCAAATCAATGTCATAGTAATATATCCAGAAGTCAAGATCTAAGATGAACAAGAATGGGTGTAAAACAGTCATCATACATTGGTCCAAATTCAATTTACATCATATCCATATCACATTTACAGTTTAAATCTAAAAATAACTGGGGCTTACAGATCGTGGTTCGAGAATTAGAAAAAGAGAGTCGATGTTGAATCTTTATATGCTTAGTCAAGTCTAATAGAAATCACCAAATCAGCAATTCCCTTAACGCAGTCTCAACGTAGAAGAAGCAGTCCCTTTCAAACTTTTCAACCAGAATTAGAGCAGCATAAGGTCAGAAAGAATTTTGTGTAGAGAGACTGGTGTTAGGAGCTGTATTTATAGGGTCAGGTCAACGAATGTGGACAGAAACGAGGCCAGAAACATCAAAGTGAATCCAGCTCCAAAAATAGGCTTGGGCACCAGGTCGACCCCCAGGTCGACACTATGGTCGACCTGGTCCTGGGTAGGTCGACTACATAGTCGACTCCCAGGTCGACCTGGTCCTGGGCGGGAAATTTCCCGCCCAGTCCATTCTGAGGTTTGAATTTCGAATTTTGAATTCGAATTGAACTATTTTGAACTTGAAAACTTCTGAAAACTTCGAAGGGTCATAACTTGGTCATACGGACTCCAATTTTCGAAAACTCGGACTCGTTTCCAAGCAGAATTTCGAGACGAACGCAATGACGTAACCCGTTTCCCTTGATTATTATTTTAAAAATTAATTCTGCCTTGATTTATGGTTATTATACGTTATAAAAACACAGGTTGTTACATATCGATTCCTAGGGTAGTGACTATGAGGAAGTAAGCAGTTCTTAGGCGAGCGACTATGAGGAAGTGAGCGGTTCCTAGGGGAGCGACGATGAGGAAGCGAGCGGTTCCTAGGGGAGCGACGATGAGGAAGCGAGCGGTTCCTAGGCGAGAAACGATGAGGAAGCGAGCGGTTCCTAGGTGAGCGACAATGAGGAAGTGAGCGGTTCCTAGGGGAACGACTATGAGGAAGCGTGCGGTACCTAGGGAAGCGCCCGTGAGGAAGCGAGCGGCAACTAGGGGAGCAACCTGAGGTAGTGAGCAGTTCCTTGGAGATCGACTATGAGGAAGTGAGCGATTCCTAGGAGAGCGACTACGAGGAAGTGGCCGAATCCCAGGATGGCAAGCCAGAGAAGGAAGAGTGAGCGACCGAGCCAAAGAAGGAAGAGTGAGTGGTCTCTATGCGGTATGAACGAGCAATGACGACCATGGGTTCTTCTGAAGATCGATTCCAATTCAACCAAAACTCGAGATGCAAAGGATGTCCAGATGAGAAGATAGGGCTCAAGATTCAAATGAGAACCAACGAGTCAACTTCTAAAGTCGGACTTTTCTGTGGGACGTGTGCAAAGGGGTTATCGATATCCATAATTTTGGTTCACCACTGAGAGACGGATTATGGGCTATGGATCAGTGCAATGGGGTCATTCTGAATCCCAAGGGCAAAGTGATCGTAGCAAAGGGTTGGGTGATTGAAGTGTTGGATATCGTTTTTGTAACGAACTGGGATTTTCGACACCGAAAATCAACACACAACTGCCATGTTGACTATTCGAACATCGGAAATACCTGATCATTAATAGAAAGAAGTTGGAGGGTGAGAATAGATAAGATAGAAAATTAGAATAGAAGAAGAAGAAGAAGATCACCATAGAACAGAATCAGAGTAATACGAACCTCATAGCGGAACGAATAAAATATAATATATAACATAACTTTGTAATAAAACAGTGTATATATATAATAACATTATCAGAGTACAACACTTACTCATAGCGGAAATAACAATAGCTATATAATCCTGAAGCCTCCTGCTTCAAGCTCCTCCAAGTATATCTATAAAGACCTGAACTACTTGACTGCCGATACAAATTTGGGCACCCTAGAGTTTAGGGAAAACAAAACAAAATAACTCTGGGTCAGTCATGGGACGGGTGTGAGTAAACTCAAATCATTTGGTTTAACTTTTCAAAATCCTTTTCAAAAGAAAAGGTAATCGTAAAAACAATTCACACATAAATACGGATGGTTTTTTACCTTACGATAACCCAAACAGTTTGGAAATCAATAATTATCTGATATTATAATAATGTCTAGTCACAAGTAAATAACAATCTAGCAGAACGCTAGCATCTCACGTTCCACATGTATAGTATAAAAATCAAAATCGCAGGAGCTTATTGGAGATTGGATTCCGACTATGACAAGGTATGGGACCACCTGCCGATAGTGTATCTCTAGAGGCGAATACACGGGGTTTAAGAAGAATGTCTTGCAACCCGGCCCACACATGACCGACCACTCATTTCGCTTGAGCGTATCGAATGTATATCACCAACGATTGGGAGCTACCCACCGTTTCCCGAAAAGTTACAGCATCGAAAATAGATAAAAGAATGAAATGGATTTTCTCTAGATAGGTGATATACACCATAATGGGGGCGACCCACATAGTTATGCTGCCTGCCTGATTTCTATCATTTCCCGGTTGATGAGGCTTGAGGTCATAACGTATCTTTTGTAACACCTGACCACCATTCACTTTGAATGCCACATCGTCGTACCCACCAAATCACAAATTGATTTCCCCAAAAATACCACGGGTATAAAGTTAAGAGAAATGAATTCCTCCTCCACCAAACGTAAGTACGTTTGAAGAGATCAACTTACGCGATCTGTTAGATATACTTTGTCAGATGTTCGTCCATTGACGTTGTCTTGGGACTGGACAAACCGAAGGCACTATTATGTAAACATGATAGCCCTTGCATAACTCCGTCTTCAATTATCTTCATCACGTTTGACAGCAACGCTAACGTCCATACAAGTGGTTTTCAGATAATGAATCTGATCCCGGTCTCTCCGTATTGACGACAGAAAAATGGTCAAAAACTTCGATAGACAGTGATTTAACTGTCAAAAAAATAGGTGTACAACCAACGATCTTATTTCCAGATAGAATTTTGATCGATCAATCATCAATCAACACTGGTCTCCTTTAATTTAACTTATCACTAATTTATTCATTTCAGATTTCTATATATTTGAAAATTCCTATTTTCTAAATTTAGAAAATATACTTTATAATCATTTGAAAACATCTCCATATTTGTTCCCATTTCTTGTTTTCTATGTTAGAAAACATTTCTGATTCTTGTTGGGAAAAAATTTCCAAAACTCCATTTGATTTAGAAGATGTTTAAATAAAACATCACTACACCAATCCAAACCAATATACTCATTAACTAAATTCACTTAACCAACCTTCACTATCGAAATTTACCCATTTCTTAGTTAAAACTGAAGACAATCAAGTTGGGGTATAATTACCTCTTAGACATTAACTGAACAACATTTCTAACCTCGAAATAGACAAAATTCACCTTTCAAACCTTTAACAAACTTCCTTACATAACTTTCATATTTTATTTACGAATTCACTTCTCTTACACAAATCATTTGATTATAACGATAGTGTTATAATCCTATGCTTTTGAAATGTATTAACTTAAATATAACTTTTATTTATTAATTTGGATAATTAAACAAATAACTAATTTATTAATAAATAAATAAGTCTTGATTTAAAAACGGAAAGTACATAATACTTTCCTACATTCGATATAATCGAATTTCAACTTACAACTCCTCTCTCGAATAATCTCTATTCGATAACTCCCTTTCAAATAACTATATTCGATTATCACTCTTTCGAATAACTTATATTCAATTTATCACTCTTTCAAATAACAAATATTCGATTACTCTCTTCTTCGAATAACTTACATTCGATAACTTTCTTCTTCGAATAACTATATTCGATTATCAAATTCGGTTTCCAACCGACAACTAATTTTCTGGTTAAATCCTAATTTATTCAATATGTAATCTTTTCAAATAAATTATTTTAAAACATCTGGCTTAGTTGAATTCTAATTACAAATCTTTATGGATCTTATTTAATCCTTTTTAAATTTCGAATATCGAAATGGATTTCATCATTCCCTTTCAAAACAACTCCAAATTTCCCATTCCAAATTCACTATTGAATTTGTAATCTCAATTACCCACTGATAATTATATCTTAATTTATTTATAAACACTGACAAGTTATTTATTCTAACTATTTGAAATTCCATTTCTATTTAATTTCTAGTTCAAAAATCCACTTGCCTTTACAAATGTTTTTATTTGCAAAACCTTTACTTAATTCCATTATTCACATCAAATGTGAATAATATTCCTTTTTATATAATCTATTTAGTTTAATTTCGTATTTCAAAACAATACCTCATTGTCCAAATTTTATTTACTTCTATTTGTAGCTTTATTCATACGAAATCTTCTTTTTATTTCTAACAATTAATACTCATTTTTAAATTCTTTATAAATGTTGAGTTCACATTCTATTTAAAATATCGGTGTTAAAACCCGATTTCTACTTCTCTACATAAGTTCGGACTTATATATTCCATTTACACAATGGTAAATATTTTATTTAATTTATAAAATATTATTTATAAATAAGTCTACTCAATTTATCTGTTTAAACGTATTTCTATTGAAAATCTACTTTGAAACCATCTTCTCGTTGTTCTTTTACATCTTGTCAATTCTCCTTTATAGTTATATTTATTTCCCAAAATAATTTCCTTAATAATTAAATTTGATTTCCTAAATATTTCCTTTCAATTCTATTTGTTTTCCTAAATATTATATTTACTCCATAAAGTTCTTTATTTACTCCTTATTACTTTCATTTAGTATTTTAACCAAATCGGTCTTTCAAACTTCCATATGATTGTTGTTAACTTCATACAGAAGTCTTTTATTTAATTTTCAAATATCTCCTTTTAATAAGTCCGTTTGATTTTATAAATTCAAAAATCCCATATTCACTTCATACATTTCTTTTTATAAAATACTTTGATTTTATACGAATATTTTTATTTCAATATACACTTTGAAAATTTCCTTTTCACATTCTAATATTTCCTTTGGTATTTAAAAGTACCAAATAACGATGATCAAACACACATAATCAACAACAGACTATAAATCATATCATATATCACAATATATGAAAAACAGTAAATAAATGTTAAGGAATCCAGTTGGATCCCTCCGACTTGTTTCCCTGCATCCATAGATATTAATCAACATAAATAACACGAACATGAAGTATTCTAATAAACAGAATTAATATTCGATTAACGATTTATATATATATATATATCGTTATCTATATTTTCAACCAATCAACTAGCAGTTCAACCAAATGGTCAACACACAGCAAACAACCATCATTTATCAGTTATAAAAATAAGTTATAAAAATATAACTAAGAAGAGTTATTGAGTTTTTCTCACATTGGACGATCATCGTTAATAACGATAACCATCGCTTGATTTAGTCGGACAATTTATTTTACTATAAATTGTAACGAGCTCCAATTCACTCCCAGTCAGTTCCACTGTGTTGCTCCCGTCCATACGATCTCAACAGATCCTGTTTCGTCAGATTCCGATACCGTATGAATAAGTTATTCAATTTACAAGTTATACGTATTTAAATTAACTTGAATATCATTTCTTTTTAAAACAATTTGGCTCACCCTCGAAAAACCCGGCCCACTACTCTCTAAAGCCCAAATCCGCTCATACCTTCTTCCTCCTACGCACCCGTGACCTCTAGGAAACAATTCCTCCTTCATTAACGCGACTTTAGACCACAACGGCTCCTCCAATACACCATTATTCAACTTCAACTCAACACCATTTCAATCCTCTCCCAAAACCTCACCTTTATACCTCCTTAAGTTCACACTCGATCGCCGTATTGATGTTGCGACATCCAGTCCGTGCTTCAGGACATCGAACAAAACAATCACCGAGATTCTCAAAACCTTGCACACAACTTCCATTTTCACTCGCGAATGTAACTACGAACTCACGTCGAGCTAATTCTCCTTCAATCGCCCCAAAAATCAAGCCATAGGTTTACTGTTGTATTTCCCAGCAAGCGGAATTGATGTCGAGCTATGAAATACTCATACCAATGGATAGGGAAGTGATAAGGATCTCAAATATCGATATCTTATGATTTATAGATTTTGTTTTGATTTTATTTGGATTTTCCAAATAACCGAACTTTGATGTAAGAAAGAATGAGACGGCACAAAATGTTTGACCAGAGAAATGAAGTTAATTAGGTTTAGGAAAGTTAGAGGGTATCTATAGAATAGTTTTATTATTATTTTTATTCGATTATTATATTTATTTTTAAGCAATCGCTGTTTACATTTGACCTTAAAAATTCCTATGATCACACATGATATCTAAAAATCACGAAAATGGACATACACCTTCAGTTCGACATTTCAGACCCAATGAAACTGGTTTCGTCGAATTCCGACTCCGTTTGCTCTCACAG
The DNA here is from genome assembly GCA_030737875.1 of Allium sativum. Lineage (NCBI taxonomy): Eukaryota > Viridiplantae > Streptophyta > Magnoliopsida > Asparagales > Amaryllidaceae > Allium > Allium sativum. The sequence goes on along the minus strand of CM060911.1, from coordinate 65,543,297 downwards.
CGTATTTTTAACTATCAAAATATCGACTGTTTTTCACATTAAAAATCCGTACGGCCACATACTGACTCCAAAAATCATGAAACTAGAAATCTAATAATATTTTAATATTATGGATCCAACAAAATTAGTTTCATCGAAAACGGAGGTCGTTTGCAAAACTGGCTTTTTTTAAAGCTCTAAATAACTCGTTTAAATATATAAATATATTTAAAAACAATTAAACTAAATAAGTAAATATATATTATCGTATATATATATATATTCATGCAGAATATCGTATAGCTCCAATTGGATTTATAACTCGATATTCAAATCCCAGTTGAATCGATATCCGATTTATATTGAAAAATTCTTTTATAATATAAATAAATCGCTATAATTTATAAAGGGATTCCATAGCGACTTTTCTAAAATTTGATTTGGACATAACTCAAAATCTACACAATCAAATCCTGAATTTTCTCTTCCATTAGAAAAATATACTTCACCAGCCCCAAACGTTTCTTGTTTCACAGAAATCCGATTTAAAACCGACCCTATATATTCAGTTGAAGTTCAAATCGCCAAATTACGAACTGTCGCGCCTTTATGGGCTCGATTACAATTATAATATAATCATACGTTCAAACTTCATTTAAATAATATATTCGTTATTATAATTCAAATTCTAAACTGAATTAAATATTTTAAATTGTCCAGTTCACATTGTATTGTCAATTCACTATTTCCGACTATTTCGAAATTAAATATATTATTCTATTTTTTATATTAATTAAATATTACTTATTATTTAATTCTGGTCATTTTAAATTACCAAACCTTTATTTAAATAATTAAATAAATTATTTATTATCCATAAATTACGGGTCGTTACAATTCTTTCCCCCTTAAAAATAATTTCGTCCTCGAAATTGCTAAGGTAGAAAACAACCAACCATATTAACTGGTTTAAAATTATTCTTTACTTATTTAATTTCAGTTTTCAACTAAACTAATTTATTTCAATTAAAATATTAATTCATTTAGATTAACAAAAATTTTCAAAAATTCTGAAAATTTTCTAACACTCTAAATTTTCGGAAAATTTCGCCAGCACCTCCTTTGTACCAGTCAATAGTTCAAACCCCAACTCGCCTCTCTAGGCCCTTTCCTTTCAAAAAGAAGATCAAAAAGCCAAGCGGCTTGCTGATTCGGCGCATAAGACCTCATATGGAAATTTAAACATGTACCTTTATCTGGCATATCATTATATTCTTGCACTTGCTTCTACTCAATATCTGCTGATCATATATCCATCTATACCAATCGATTTCGAGTCAATTTTAATCAATCAAATCTCAACACAATTATTCGCTTATATCCACGCCAAATTTCATTTCAAACCAAAGTTCCATTTTTCTTAACTCGTCAATCCCATATACTTAACCAAGTTAAGTTTCATTCCCACATTCCATTACCTAATTGATTTCTATAATCAGTTATCTTCATCCCAAAATCACAAATTCTGATTTTTATGTCAAAAATCAATCCATTTACTCAACCGAGTCCAATTATATACAAAATTTCAATTTTACTCCATTACTCTATTTCAATTCAATTTCTACTTAGCTGGCTTTAATATCAATTTTAATTTGCTTTCCCAAATTACTTTAAATTTTGTTTTTATTCAAAAAAATCCTTTCCTGGAAGTTTTAAATAACTTTGCTTTTCACAAAAATAAAATATCCCTTTTTGGATTTCAACCAACTTGTTTTCCTCAAACAATTTAAAACCATTTCTTTGGTAGTAATCCGTCACATACCACTCGAAAATGAACACCGATGATGTCATGATCATCATCAATTTCCAGCCATCGAAGTGAGTTCAATACTATATCACTTTCAAACCATTTCTAAATACTTTCATTTTGAAATTCATTTTGAAATATCCTTTTCAATGCTTGTGACCAATTTAAAATATCCCAGGATTTTTTTTTTAAATTCACATATAGTTAATCTAAATCCATTTACAAACACTTATTCAGATTTTCAGAATTTTAATTCCAATTCTGATTTTAATTCCAATTATGATTTTAATTCAGATTTAATTCATCTGATTTCATCTATTTCACTTATATGAATTCTAATTGGTTATTTACATAATCATTCCAATTATACTTCCATTCGATTATAGTAGTACCCAACACATCAAATATAATAATTTTAATATATATTCACTTTTATATCAAAATATACTTTGGGTAAAATTATTTCATTTACCCTCTTTCCAAAACATATCGTGTCGGTTCATCGTACTCGAGTGTTTATAAACCCCTACCGATATAGTGGATCAAACTGATCGACCAAAACTCATAAACAACTCAACCAATAAATCTCCACAATATAAAACCAACTTATAAAATCCACACATATGCTCTCTCGTATATACACTCAGCTCAATCTAGGGTATTACAAACCCATCTCTACTGAGTCACGCCATAGAGCCAAGGCAATCACTTAACCTTCAGCTCTGATACCACTGTAACGAACTGGGATTTTCGACTTCGAAAATCAACACACAACTGCCATGTTGACTATTCGAATATCGGAAATATCGGATCATTAATAGAAAGAAGTTAGAGGGTGAGAATAGATAAGATAGAAAATTAGAACAGAAGAAGAAGAAGATCACCGTAGAACAGAATCAGAGTAATACGAATTTCACAGCGGAATGAATAAAATATAATATATAACAAAGCTTTGCAAAAAAACAGTGTGTGTGTGTATATATGTATATAATAACATTATCAGAGTACAACACTTACACAGAGCGGAAATAACAAAAGCTATATAATCCTGAAGCCTCCTACTTCAAGCTCCTCTAAGTATATCTGTAAAGACCTGAACTACTTGACTACCCATACAAATTTGGGCACACAAGAGTTTAGTGAAAACAAAACAAAATAACTCTGGGTCAGTCATGGGACTGGTGTGAGTAAACTAAAATCATTTGTTTTGACTTTTCAAAATCCTTTTCAAAAGAAAAGGTAATCATAAGACCAATCCACACATAAATACGGATGGTTTTTTACCTTACGATAACCCAAACAGTTTTGGAAATCAATACTTCTTTGATACCATAATAATGTTTAATCACAAGCAAATAACAATCTAGCAGAATGCTTGCATCTCACGTTCCAAATGTATAGTATACAAATCAAAATCGCGGGCGCTTATTGGAGATTGGATTCCGACTATGACAAGGTATGGGGCCACCTGCCGATAGTGTATCTCTAGAGGCGAATAAACTGGGTTCAACAAGAACGTCTTGCAACCCGGCCCACACAAGACCGACCATTCATTTCGCTTGAGTGTATCGAATGTATATCACCAACGATTGGGAGCTACCCACCGTTTCCCGAAAAGGGATAGCATCGAAAATAGATAAAAGAATGAAATGGATTTTCTCAAGATAGGTGATATACACCCTAATGGGGGCGACCCACATAGCCATGCTACCTACCCGATTTCTATCATTTCTATGTTGATGAGGCTTGAGGTCATAACGTATCTTTTGGAATAACTGACCACCATTCACTTTGAATGCCACATCGTCATACCCGCTAAATAACAAATTGATTTCCCCAAAAATACCACGGGTATAAAGCTAAGAGAAACGAATTCCTCCGCCACCAAACGTAAGTACATTTGAAGAGATCAATATACGTGATCTGTTAGATATACTTTATCAGACATTCATCCGTTCACGTTGTCCTGGGACTGGACAAACCGAAGGCACTATTCTGTAAACAGGATAGCCCTTACATAACTCCGTCTTCAATTATCTTCATCATATTTTATCGCAACACTAACGTCCATATAGAGTAGTTTTCAGATAATGAATCTGATCCCGGTCTCTCCGTATTGACGACGGAAAAACGGTCAAAAACTTCGATAGTCGGTGATTTAACTATCAAAGAAAAATAGGTGTACAACCAACGATCTTATTTCCAGATAGAATTTCGATCGATCAATCATCAATCAACACTGATCTCCTTTAATTTAACTTATCATTAATTTATTCATATCCCATTTCTATAAATTTGTAAATTCCTATTTTCTAAATTTAGAAAATATACTTTATAATCATTTGAAAACATCTCCATATTTACTCCCATTTCTTGTTTTCTATGTTAGAAAACATTTCTGATTCTTGTTGGGAAAACATTTCCAAAACTCCTTCATTTGATTTAAACAGATGTTTAAATAAAACATCACTAAGCCAATCCAAACCATTATACTCATAAAATAAATTCACTTAACCAACCTTCACTGTCGAACCTTACCCATTTCTTAGTTAAAACTGAAGCCAATCAAGCTGGGGTATAATTACCTCTCAGACCTTAACTGAACAACATTTCTAACCTCGAAGTAGACAAAATTCACCTTTCAAACCATTAACAAACTACCTTACGTAACTTTTAGATTTTATTTACGAATTCACTTCTTTTACACAAATCATTTGACTATAACAATAGTGTTATAATCCTATGCTTTTGAAATGTATTAACTTAAATATAATTTGTATTTATTAATTTGGATAATTAAACAAATAGCTAATTTATTAATAAATAAATAAATCTTGATTTAAAAATGGAAAATACATAGTACTTTCCTACATTCGATATAATCGAATTTCAACTTACAATTCTACTCTCGAATAATCTCTATTCGATAACTCCCTTTCGAATAACTATATTCGATTATCATTCTTTCGAATAACTTATATTCTATTTATCACTCTTTTGAATAACATACATTCGATTACTCTCTTCTTCGAATAACTTACATTCGATAACTCTCTTCTTCGAATAACTATATTCGATTATCAAATATCGGTTTCCAACCGACAACTAATTTTCTTGTTAAATCCTAATTTATTCAATATGTAATCTTTTCAAATAAATTATTTTAAAACATCTGCCTTAGTTGAATTCTAATTACAAATCTTTACGGATCTTATTTAATCCTTTTTACATTTCGAATATCGTAAGGATTTCAACATTCCCTTTCAAAACAACTCCAAATTTCCCATTTCCAAATTCACTATTGAATTTGCAATCTCAATTATCCACTGATAATTATATCTTAGTTTATTTATAAACATTGACAAGTTATTTATTCTAACTATTTGAAATTCCATTTCTATTTAATCTCTATTTCAAAAATCCACTTTCCTTTACAAATGTTTTAATTTGCAAAACCTTTACTTAATTCCATTATTCACATCAAATGTGAATAATATTCCTTTTTATATAATCTATTTAATTTGATTTCGTATTTCAAAAAAATACCTCATTTTCCAAATTTCATTTACTTCTATTTATAGCTTTATTCATACGAAATCTTCTTTTTATTTCTAACACTTAATACTCATTTTTAAATTCTTTATAAATGTTGAGTTCACGTTCTATTTAAAATATCGATGTTAAAACCCGATTTCTACTTCTTTGTATAAGTTCGGACTTTTATATTCCATTTACCAAATGGTAAATATTTTACTTAATTTATAAAATATTATTTATAAATAAATCTTCCTAATTTATCTATTAAAACGTATTTCTATTCAAAATCTACTTTGAAACCATCTTCTCGTTGTTCTTTTATATTTTGCTAATTCTTCTGTACAATTCTATTTATTTCCCCATATAATTTCCTTATTAATTAAATTAGATTTCTGGAATATTTCCTTTCAATTCTATTTGTTTTCCTAAATATTATATTTACTCCATAAAGTTCTTTATTTACTCCTTATTACTTTCATTTAGTATTTTAACCAAATCGGTCTTTCAAACTTCCATATGACTGTTGTTAACTTCATACAGAAGTCTTTTATTTAATTTTCAAATATCTCCTTTTAATAAGTCCATTTGATTTTATAAAATTCCAAAATCCCATATTCGCTTTATACGTTTCATTTTATAAAATACTTTGATTTTATATAAATATTTTTATTTCAATATACACTTTGAAAATTTCCTTTTCACATTCTAGTATTTCCTTTGGTATTTAAAAGTACCAAATAACGATGATCAAAAACACATAATCAACAACAGATTATAAATCATATCATATATCATAATATATGAAAAACAGTAAATAAATGTTGAGGAATCCAGTTGGATCCCTCCGACCTGTTTCCCTGCATCCACAGATGTTAATCAAAATAAATAACAAGAATATGGATTATTCTAATTAACAGAATTAATATTCGATTAACGATTTATATATCTCGTTATCTATATTTTCAACCAATTAACTAGCAGTTCAACTAAACGGTTAACACACAGCAAACAACCATCATTTATCAGTTATAAAAATACGTTATAAAAATATAACTGAGAAGAGTTAGTGAGTTTTACTAACATTGGACGATCATCGTTAATAACGATAACCATCGCTTGATTCAGTCGGACAATTTATTTTACTATAAATTGTAACGAGCTCCAATTCACTCCTAGTTAGTTCCATTGTGTTGCTCCCGTCCATACGATCCCAACAGATCCTGTTTCATCAGATTTTGATACCGTATGAATAAGTTATTCAATTTACAAGTTATACGTATTTAAATTAACTTGAATATCATTTATTTTTAAAACAATTTGGCTCACCCTTGAAAAACCCGTCCCACTACTCTCTAAAGCCCAAACCCGCTCATACCTTCTTCCTCCTACGCACCCGTGAGCTCCAGGAAAAAATTCCTCCTCCATTAACGCGACTTTAGACCATAACCGCTCCTCAAATACACCATTATTCAACTTCAACTCAACACCATTTCAATCCACTTCCAAAACCGTACCTTTCTACCTCCTTAAGTTCACGCTCGATTGCCGTATTGAAGTTGCGACACCTAGTCCGTGCTACAGGACATAGAACAAAACAATCACTGATATTCTCAAAACCTTGTACACAGCTTCCTTTTTCACTCCTCAATGCAACTACAAACTCACGTCGAGCTAATTCTCCTTCAATCGCCCCAAAAATCAAGCCCTAGGTTTACTGTCGTATTTCCCAGTGAGCGGAATTGATTTCGAGCTATGAAATGCTCATACCAACAGATAGAGGAAGTGATAAGGATCTCATATATCAACATCTTATGATTAATATATTTTGTTTTGATTTTATTTGGATTTTCCAAATAACCAAACTTTGATGTAAGAAAGAGTGAGACGATGCAAAATGTTTGACCAGAGAAATGAAGTCAATTAGGTTTAGGAAAGTTAGAGGGTATTTATAGAAAAGTTTTATTATTTTTTTATTCGATTATTATATTTATTTTTAAACAATCACTATTTACATTTGTCCTTAAAAATTCCTATGATCACACATGATATCTAAAAATCACGAAAATGAACATACATCTTCAGTTCGACATTTCAGATCCAATGAAACTAGTTTCGTCGAATTCCGACTCCATTTGCTCACACAACGTATTTTTAAATATCAAAATATCGACTATTTTTCACATTAAAAATCCGTACGGCCACATACTGACTCCAAAAATCATGAAACTGGAAATCTAATAATAATTTAATATTACGGATCCAACAAAATTAGTTTCGTAAAAAACGGTGGTCGTTTGCAGAACTGGTTATTTTTAAAGCTCTAAATAACCCATTTAAATATATAAATATATTTAAAAAAAAATTAAATATAAATAAATATATATTATCGTATATATATATATATATATATATATTCACGCAGAATATCATATAGCTCCAATTGGATTTATAACTCGATATTCAAATCCCGGTTGAATCGATATCCAATTTATATTGAAAAATCCTTTTATAATATAAATAAATCGCTATAATTTATAAAGGGATTCCATAGCGACTTTTCCAAAATTTGATTTGGACATAACTCAAAATCTACACAATGAAATCCCGATTTTTCTCTTCCATTACAAATATATACTTCGCCAGCTCTGAACGTTTCTTGTTTTACAGAAATCCGATTTAAAACGGACAATTTATATTCAGTTGAAGTTCAAATCGCCAAATTACGAACTGCCGCGCCTTTGCGAGCACAATTATAATTATAATATAATTAAACATTCAAACTTCGTTTAAATAATATATTCGTTATTCTAATTCAAATTCTAAACTGAATTAAATAATTTAAATTATCCAGTTCACATTATAATGTCAATTCACTATTTCCGACTATTTCGAAAGTAAATATATTATTCTAGTTTTTATATTAATTAAATATTCCTTATTATTTAATTATGGTTATTTTAAATTACCAAACCTTTAATTAAATAAAGTATTTATTATCCGTAAAAGTGCGGGTCATTACAGTTTTCTTTGTTCACTGAGTGAGTGATGTGAGGATGACCGCTATGTTTGATGTTTGTTATCACAATGACATGCACACTCCCATTTTACATTTTATGTTAGTTGTTAGCCTACTTTGTGAATTAGGCTACACAAAGAGCGAAAAGTGAGAAAGACACCAATTGGTTCGGATCGGAGGAAGATACTGCAGGAGGTGAGTAAAGATCATAGATGCAGAGGTCACGTCGGATCGGATCGGTAATACGTCAGCAATATCAAAGGATAGCAAGTGTCCTTATCGGTTCGGACCGGAAGAGCACGTCAGCGACAACAGATAGCAACTGGACTTATCGGATCGGATCGGAGGAGTACGCAAGCAACATCAAGGGATAGCAAGCTGCCGCACCGGATCGGATCGGAGGCCCCGATTCGAACCCCTTTTTCCCTTTGAATCTGTAGCCGTTGCTGCACATATCTCCTGAAGACTCGGACTAGGCCTGACCATTTCTCTCATGATCTCCTACTAATCCAATGCGCTGTCATCATCTGGGAGCCTCTGAACCCGACTCTCATGGGATGGGTGCCACGCAATTCCGAACCGGAGCCACTTCGAAGAGATTTTTCACCTATTAATACACCATCTAGAGGCATTTGGAAGGATCTTTTGGCAAATTCCCAGTCCATACTTCCTCCATAGCCGAATTCTACAATCATATTCAGATCAAAATCATCTCTTAAAGTCCATTTTTGAGAGATTCGAGTGAGATTATGCATTGTAATTGTGAAGTTGAGTGAGAATCATTGCTGTATTTGTATTCAAATCATCAATTAAAAGAAAACAAAGTGGACGTAGGCTCGTTAACGCCGAACCACTATAAATTGCGTGTTCTTTATTGCTTTTTGATTCTATTTCATTGAATTCATATCTAATTTGGGTGTTAGAGCCAATTTTTGGTCTAACATTTTGGTGCTTTCACTGAGAAACTTCGAATTCTCAGCTTTTTTGGGATTATCATTCTACTATTTGGACTCTCAAGTTCAAAGAAGTTAATCCCTTCTCTCTGACATCTTTCAGTACTTGTTGACTAACCGTTGAAGAATCAAGTATTATGGCTAAGACCAAAGGAAAAGAAGTGAAAGACGTTAGAGGAAATGATGCTAGAGAAAATCAGCAAGCTTTCGTGTTAACAAGGTCACGCGCTCAAAGCTCTGGAGCAGATCACTCCAACCAGGAGGATCCGAACCGGATCGGAGGTGCCGATCTGAACCAAGAGGAAATGAACCAGATCGTGTTAACACTAATCCGAACTGATGATCCGATCCGAACTGATGGTGTCGGGGGCTCTCACTCTCTCCATTCGAACCGCTCCGACCAGGCTGCTGTGAGCTGATCCGATCTGAATCAAAATGAAGCTAGAACTTCTACTCGAGCTCCCTCCAATGCTCCGATTCCAGCCACAATGACTAATGTCCAGCCTAATCCATCTGCACCTGTTTCACAGGGAGACTTTTTACGTTTTCTTGACATGCTTCAGAGCACTAAAGAAGCATTGGAGGCCTAAAGGCGTGACAACCTTCTCATGCAGGAAAACATGATCACCATGGGTAGAGAACTACAAGAGCTCCGGAGGCAGAGGATTCCTTCCCTACCGCGCCGTATTGCTACAGATGAGCCGTATTCTTCGGAGGAGGAACGTCCTCGCGAGAGAAGGCTGCTTGAACGACCTCAGAATCTCGATCGATTGACTTTTGGATCTCTAGGATCCCGAGAAGATGCTGCTCGTGTATTGGGCCCTGATGACCCGAGTCTGCAACAGCCTATGTTGCTACCCATGCGCGGATCCCACGTCCTACCCAGGGATCCTAATATTACTAACCCAACACAGCAACAACTTCTCCAACCTTTACCTCCAGATATTGACCGGGAGCACAGAGAGCAACGTAGAGCAGTTGCCACCAGAGACAGAAGGTTATCCCCTGATCAGGAACCTAGGGGTAATCCGAACATCAGATCTAGAGAGCCTGTGCAGACATTAACCAACGTCGATGTATGGGAAATGGTGCGCCAGATTATGTCTGAAAGCCGACGATATACTAATGATGATTGGGGCATTGAGCGAAGTCATACCCCTTTCACAGATGACATCCTGAATTTCCAGTTCCCCCGACGATTCAACTTGCCTCAGATGGATCGATATTCAGGAAGAACAGACCCAGGGCAGCACCTAATGAGATATGCATGGTTCATGAATGCGGCAGCAGTTCCCAATGCCATAAAATGCAAAGGTTTTCCCATCTATCTCGAAGATGTAGCGTTAATATGGTTCACTAGACTTCCTCCTCGGTTAGTGTCAAATTTCACAGAATTGAGTGAGCATTTCATGAATCAGTTTCGACTCCATGCCCAAAAGTCCAAGACCGTCATAGAATTGTCACGGATTAAACAGGGCCCAGGAGAATCTTTGAAGTCGTATTTGGATCGCTTCAACCTGGCCGTCACCGAAGTTAGTGATCCCCATGAGCCCACTATCCTAATGGCCTTAATAGAAGGGGTAGATCCTGACACAGAGTTTGGGGATTACTTCGCTGGAAAACCACCTCCTACTAGAGAACTGTTCTATGAAAAGGCTAATGTCCGTTTAAGGCGAGAAGAAGCTAAGGCAAATCGAAAGAGAAAGTTTGAAGGGGCCTCGAAGAAGGGTGTCCAGAGTAACATTGCTGTAAAACAATCTGGTGACAGTTCAGGGAAGGTAGAAGTAAATCGTGGCAACCAGAGTGGTGGTAATAGCAACAGAAATGGGAACGACAATAAAAGGAACAGAAACCGAGGGAATAGTTCAAATAAAAGACCCAGATTCTAGACTTTTGAAAATTATACGCCGTTAAATGACACGTTGGAGAACATTTATTTAGATACATACAGCATATTGCAGTACAAAAAACCACCACCCAGAGATTCTACTGAGAAGGAGATTGAAACAAGAAAGTTTTGCTTGTTTCATGGTACACACGGTCATTCCACCAATGAATGTCGTCATTTGAGGGATATCATCGAAAAATTGCTGCGAGAAGGGAAGTTGGATGAGTACAAAGCCGCCCCAAGGGATAGGGGCAAGGGGGACAAGCCCCGAACCAAGAACAACCTGCTTCAAAACCCATAGCTCAGCAAAAAGGTAAGAGGATCGTCATTAACTCCATTATAAACGGACCTCACTTGGTTGGTCGTAGTTTTAAAGCAATGGACTAGTATGTCAACGCCGCCAAGCATTTTGAAATAGGAGAATGCAGCAGCCTTGAAGACGTCACTCCAATAAAACAGCACAAAACAATGTCCGATGATGTTGTATTCCGCAATTGAGATGAGTTTGGAGTTCAATCTCCAACCGATGATCCATTAGTGATAACCACGACAATTGGCCCTGCCTTAGTCCATAAAGTGTTAGTAGACAACAGAAGCTCGGTTAATATCCTCTTCAAGAAATCTTTCGAACAAATGAGGCTCGAAGCAAAAGACTTAAAGCCATGTCAAGGATGGATACGTGGCTTTAACGGAGTATCTACAGCTCCGATGGGTTTTGTGGAATTACCAGACACACTAGGGCAGGGAGACCGCCAGAGAGTAAGGATCCTGCCGTTTGTAGTTTTGGATTTGGAGTCACCTTACAATGCTTTCCTAGGCCGACCAGCCCTTGCCGAATTTAGGGCATGTATTGCGCCTTGGTGCTTGCTGCTTAAATTCCCGACTGACTCAGGAGTTGGGACAATGAGGGGCTACCAAGCTACGGGACGAGCTTGTTACGTGGCAGAGTTAAAGATGTTAATGAAGGGGCTGAATATAGATGCTAAAGATGATTCCGCCTCTCCGAAGGAAGCTTCAACATAGTAACTAAGGGGTCCTGCCCCAAGAGAGTCGCCCTCAGACGTGCTCGAGGATATAGATCCCAGAGAGGATAGAGAACCCGGGGACATGAAGGCAACTCCCAACGAAATAACAATCGACATAACAATTGATGAAACAGATCCAATAAGAGTACTGAAGATCGGCTCGCAACTGGATCCAGTTAGCGCAAGGGAATTGGCTGATTTCTTAAAGGCAAATCTGGATGTGTTTTCCTGGACTCACGCTGACATGTGTGGGATTTCGCCTACCATTATGAGCCACTCTTTGTGTATCAATCCAAAACACCCACCAGTCAAGCAGAAAAGACGGATGTTGGGCTCAGAGCGGTCAGCAGCTTTGAAAGAAGAAGTAGAGAAGTTAAAAGGTAACGGATTCATTAAGGATTCGAAATATCCCGACTGGATATCGAATCCTGTCCTGGTCAAAAAGTCAAACGGCAAGTGGAGAACGTGCATCGACTTTTCTTAAACAAGGCTTGCCCGAAGGATAGCTTTCCTCTTCCCAGAATTGATCAACTAGTAGATTCAACTGCCGGGCATGAACTCTTATCCTTTATGGGCACTTATTCTAGGTACAATCAAATTCCCATGCACATACCAGATCAAGAGCATACAAGCTTTATCACCGACTTGGGATTGTATTGTTGCGTCGTAATGTCGTTTGGGTTAAAAAATGCGGGAGCCACATACCAGCGCACAGTCAACCGCATGTTCTACAATCAAATTGGGAAGACCATGGAAGTTTACGTAGATGATATGCTAGTGAAATCCAAGCAATCTCCCGATCATACGAAGGACTTAGCAGAAATGTTTGGCATATTACGAAGGTATGGGATGAAGTTGAACCCCTTGAAGTGTTCTTTTGGCGTGGCATCAGGCAAGTTCCTTGGCTTTATCGTGAGTTCCAGAGGAATCGAAATCAATCCGGACCAAATAGCAGCAATCCGGAATATAGAGGAGCCGCGAAAGATTAGGGATGTTCGAAGCTTAGCTGGAAAGGTTGCAGCACTGGGCAGGTTCATCTCCAAAGCAATAGACAAGTGTGTGCCCTTCTTCGATCTCATAAAACGGGGAAAGCGAAATTTTGAGTGGACTCCCGACTGTGTGGAGGCGTTCCGGAATATGTTAGACTTCTTAGAAAAGCCTCCAATATTATCAAAGCCCGTGCAACATGAGGATTTGTTCGTCTACTTGGCGGTATCATCTCACGCCGTCAGTGCAGCACTAGTACGTGAAGAGGATAAAGTCCAGAAACCTGTGTATTAAGTAAGCAAAAAACTAGCTGCTGCAGAATGTAACTACCTAAAGATAGAGAAGCTTGCTTATAGCCTCCTGATAGCTTCCCACAAACTTCGCCATTGTTTTCAGGCACAACCAATAGTTGTGTATACTAACCAACCTTTGAGACAAGTGTTGCAGAAACCTGAAGCATCAAGGCGACTACTTAAATGGAATATCAAGCTGAGCCAGTTTGATTTGAACTTTCAGCCACGAAGATCAATAAGGGGGCAGGCCTTGGCTGACTTTATAGCAGAATTTACAATTCCTGAAGAAGAAACGGTGGGTGACAAGATAGTTACTTTGGATCAAGAGTTGGAGCTCTGTCCGTGGAGACTATATACGGATGGAGCCAAGAACGATAGAAAGTCCGGCGCCAGAGTTGTTTTAATAACTCCTGAAGGACGATCCATTTATTATGCATTACGGTTGGAATTTACTGCTACTAACAATGATTCCGAGTATGAAGCCCTGATTGCCGGGCTGAAACTCGCCAAAGATTCGGGAGTGAGGACACTAGATATATATTGCGATTCCAAGATTGTTGTATGTCAAGTTCGGGAAGAATTTTCTGCTAAAGGACCTCGACTTATCACTTATCTCAAGAAAGTAAAGGAGTTGTTGGAAGGTATGGAGCATTATAGCATAACCCACATTCCAAGAGCGGAAAATCAGAAAGCAGATCGATTGGCAAAGCTAGCAAGTTTAGATAGTCTTAAAGAATCCGAAATGTTTCCGATAGAGGTGTTGGATTCACCAAGTTTCGTTCTAATGGAAACAGAGCTAGCCTTGGATGTTGAACCAGAAAGAGAATCCTGGATGACATCAATCAAGAATTTTCTCAAAAATGGAACCCTCCCGATAAAAAAGAGCGAGAGACGAGCTGTAAGATGTAAGGCCATAAGGTACGTTTTATAGGACGACGTCCTTTATCGTCAAGGGTTTTCAATGCCCCTGCTGCGGTGTGTCGCACACGACGACATCAAATGTGTACCGCAAGAGGTGCATGAAGGTGAGTGTGGAGATCACACTGGGGGCCAAACCCTAGCAAAGAAAGTGTTACGGTACGGATATTTCTGGCCTACCGTGAACAAAGATGCGGCTGCTTATTCACGACGCTGCGATAGATGTCAAAGATATTCCAAAGTTCCTAGAGCGCCTCCGACTCAGCTCAAGTCAATGGTAAGTCCGTGGTCGTTTGCCATGTGGGGAATTGACATTATTGGAGTGCTACCTATTACCAGAGGAGGAGCTAAGCACGCGATCGTTGCCGTGGACTACTTCACAAAATGGGTGGAAGCTGAACCTCTAACAACCATCACGGCAAGGAAGATGATCAGTTTTGTGGTCAGAAACATTATTCATCGATTTGGGATTCCAAAGACCATCATAACCGACAATGGGACACAATTTATCAGCATTGAGTTCAAAAACTTCTGCCAGAAATATAAGATTGATAAACGATATACTGCAGTAGCTCATCCGCAGTCAAATGGACAGGTCGAAGCCGTAAATAAAGTCATTAAATCAATTCTAAAGAAGCGGCTGAAGCAGGCCAAAGCCAGATGGGTAGACGAGTTGTCGTTAGCTTTATGGGCCTACAGGACGACCTTTTAAGACGGCTACCAGCCATACTCCCTATTCACTTTCCTTTGGGTCTAAAGCGGTGATCCCGATAGAATTGGAAGTCCCTTCTCATCGAGTTGCGTACTATGACCCGATGACGAATAAAGCGCTCCTCCTAGAATCTCTTGATATGATTGAAGAAAAAAGAGATGAAGCAGACTTGCGTGCCTCAAGACATCGACATCAGGTAGCACGTTATTATGACCGGAAGGTTCACCTCAAAACCTTTGAGCCAGGAGACCTAGTACTGAAGCGAGTCTTCCCACCTTCAACCCAATTGGGTCCAAAATGGGAAGGTCCATACACCATCCAACGGAAGCTTGATACAGGAGCATTCAAGCTAACGACCGTGGACGGTGAGGAGATTCCCAGAACATGGAACGCTCAGCACCTACGACGATATCTGAGCTAAATATGAAATGTCATTTCTTTTGTTCATAAGCTATGTAAAAAGGCACGACTTGCCTTAAAAAGTCTGTTTATGTGAACAAAAGATTATAAAGTGGATGTAGGCTACGACTTAGCCGAACCACTATAAAAATATCGTGTGTCATTTACTTTCTTGCATCATTTATATCTTCAACTATTATTCTATTATGACTGTGAAACACGAAATGTTAAATTAAAGTTGGAGATGACCTATATGCAGGAACAAACAAAACGACTGTTTGTACGATAAGACATAGAAGAATGGGAAGACGACATTGTTAACTCTAACTCTCAAGAATCGAGAGAGAGTATAAAGGACGGGAAGACGACGTCCTCTGAGGCGTGAAGGTGCAGCCAGATGAGAGACCACCTCAGTGAAAACTCTAACCTGGATATGAGACAGGAGTGTATAAAGATGCCAGAAAAAACAGGCATCAATGACGAAAGGAATATGGCCCCGTCAGAGAATCGGGGACATTTGGACTTTTTAATTTAATTTAACCTTGAATATTACTTGCTCGGTTATCTAAGATTGACAGGGGGCATACATGTGCACGCATACTCCCCTCCACCATGACCACATTACATAACTTTAGCATGACATACTTTTGTATTTTTACTTAAGTGCTGAACTAACGACTATCAGGCATTGCAGGAAATAAACTATTTTTATTTACAAACGTGTGAGTTTGTACAAGGAAAACAAGCAAAAAAGAATACGTGAGGGCCACACTCGCTACAACAATTGCGAACCAATTAAATGCCAAAATAAAACGAAGCACTTCATCATTTGGGCTTCGGATCAGACTTGGATTTTTTGGCAGCTTTCTGAGCAGCCTTAGCTTCCTTTTCAGCTTCGGTTATAACGCGTTTCAACTTTTTCTTCCCTGTAGCCGAAGTGCTGGAATCAGTTGGTTTTTTCCCAGGAGATGGAACGCTGGAATCAAGAGAAGACTTTTTAGCAAGCTCTTCTGTAATAGATCTAGTTGAAAGCTTAACAACTAACCTTGATCCAGGGTCCACCACTGCAAGTGGCTTAAGGCTTTCGGGGTCCAGGTCTTCAACCTTTAGCTGCATACGTTTATCTTGTTCGGCTTTCATTTCAGCCAAAGTGATGTCATCAGCGGTTTTTGGATCCCCGACTATAGCCACATCAGGGTCTTCCTCATGCCCCTCGTTACCGCCATCATCTTTCAAGGCGTCTATCATCTCGTCATCGTGAGGAGCATCAGCTTTATCCTTTTCTCCTTCAGCCTTCTCCACTGACTTTGCTTCAGCGGTGGTTCCCTAAGGCACGTCTGTCTTCTCGGACGGTTCAACGCTTATAGAATGAGAAGCAACAGTTATCAACTCAGAAGAAAATAAAGGGTCCTTGATTGATTGCCCAATTATGTGATGAAAAGTGGAGACAGCTTTGATGAATTGGGGTGAAAAGGTAGAAATACCTTCCGATGATTTCTCAGCTAGAGTGACTGCCGTCTATGACGCCGTCTCGGGAATGGGGGATAAAAGAGATGCCTGAGGGATCTCCGGGTTTTTGGTGTCGTATCCCTCAACTTCAGGAGTTTCAGCGGTAGTAGAAGAAGAACCAGCCTCGGAGATATGCTTTTGTTTGGCCATCCTCTTTTCCTCCTCCATAACAGCAGCGAAGAGGCGACGCCCCTCAGCTAGACGTGGCGGCTCATCATCTCTTAGATATTTTTCCATGAGCTTGTCTTCATCGACGGAATCTACCTTGAGTTCCTCTTTCTCCCATTTAATAATTTGGCTCCACACATGAAATAAGGTAGTCGGATAATCTTCGATCCAAGAGATGTTTCGACGACGAATTATATGCGCAAAAAATTCGATCATTAATTCGTAGAAACCATGCACATCCTCCTTGGCCTCTAACAGGTGCTTGCAGGTCTCTTCGGCGGATTTAATAACACTTTCAACATTACCCTCCGCTAGGGCAGCCCTATTCTCGGCCTCCATCAACTTGGAATCCAAGTCAACATTTTTCTTCTCCAATTCAGTGTTCTTTCTCGCTAACTCGGCCTTTTCTCGCTCAAGAGCATTGTAAGCAAGTTGCATTTTGGCGTTATCCGACTTAGTATCTTCTGCTTGCTTTTTCAGCTCCGAGCGCTCTTGACTATGAGACTCGAGCAAGTCGTGATAACGTTTTTGTAGCTCTTCAAATTGTTGCTTGAAGTTGGTAGCATCCCGTTGAGCGATGACAAGTTGGGCCTGTGTATCCTCAAGATCTTTCCCCAAATTTTTCAAGGCTTTTGCGTCGGCTTCAGCAGTCTTTTTCATCGAGTTAGTATCCGTGATTAGAGTTCGGATGATTCTGTAGAGGTTACGTGAATACTTGAACATCTACGAATATTGTTTTTCGACTGCATCAATCTTCGCCTTGGCCTCATCTGCCCACCTCGAGGAAATAGGCTCAAGGGCAGGTAAGAAAGTCAGATTTTCAAAATAGTGATCGGGGAATTGTTTCTCCAGATATGCCCGTTTAACTTTAGCTTCAGCATCCAATGGTGGAGGTGCGCTATATGTTAGCTCAGTATCCTTATGATGAGCGGGCACAATGGCCTCCTCACCCTTCCTAGGCTGCTTAGCAGAAACCTTATGCTTGCCTCGTGAATCGGTATCTTTCGGCGGGCTCTTTTCCCTACTGCGTTTTTCTTGAGGAGTGGTTTGATCATTTGAATGCGATCTGTCTTCTCCTCGACGACCTTGGTAGATTTTGTATCGTTCTGGATCCAACCGAACGGGGGAGCGAGAGCGCGAGATACGCGACTGATAATAGTCATAAGGTCTTCTATCCTCTCTATCCCGGCTTTCGCGGCGATCATGCTCAACATCAGAAGGGGGACTAGTCATGCTGCGACAAATTTTCCTGATGTCATAATGAGGGCGAGACATTGTACCTGCGCAACAATACAAGTGGAATTCAGAATTAGAGTATTCTCATGAGAAGTAAGTGATGTGAAGTGTGGTGCTATTGTGTTAAGTGCATCCTAAGTGGTGTGCCCCTTGACAAACCCGAGTCCGAAGCCAAGCCAGTGTGAGTGGGCTCTTTGGCCACAGGAGTAGTCTCCTCTGAAGAAGTAAAAACTAAAGGATTTGTGCCAAAATCCTCGGAAGTATATATAGTTTCAGGTAGGGGGAGATCTCCTAAGCCCTGAAATGTAGGGTCATCGGTAATAGGGGCATCTCTTTGGGAAGCGTCTGTTGGCAGCTCTTTAGGAGATAAAGATTTCTCAGGAGAAATAGCGTCCCCAGGGACGATGTACCCTTCTCGGTGTTTTTCAGCTATGTTGGCGAGCTCATCGTCTTGAGTCGAAGATGGCGAAGGTGAAGTTCGAAGTGGCATCGTGGGGCTTTTCGATCTCTCGCTCGTTCCTGGAATTACATCCACTGGGGGGATGTATACATATGGACCCGACCCATGACCTATGCTACGGGTAATGGACAATAGCCCGTGATGATGAAGGTATTCATCCTTAAGGACTACATCGATGGTTAGAAATTTTTGGTCGCCATTAAGGAGCTGATGCATCCGATCAAAGTACACTTGACCCGATATTTGTTTTGGATTATCAACTGCAAACAAAAAGAAAATGGATTAATGTGTTGGCGTGAACATTCAAAGTTGAGATTTAGAAAACCAATGCTTTACTTGATTTTGTCCATCTCCTGGCACATCCCGGCTGTTGCCTTGTATAAAACCATTCCAGCTTGGAATCGCCGGCCTTGCTGCTGAACGACGCTGAAATTATTTTCCTTTTTGGGACTGATTCGAAGTAAGAGAAAGAAGGAGTTTCTCGAGTCTGATGCTTGAAGTTATAAAAGAAATGAACGTCATCGAAAGTGAGCTCTGTACCTAAAATATCGCGGTATGCTACATATAAGGTATATAGGTAAGCATAGGAGTTGGGATGTAGCTGCATGGGAGCAATCCGCATCTGTCTTAGAAAGTCGATAACAAAAAGAGAAAACGGTGGAATAGCCCCAACCATGCACATCAATCGGGTGATCGCCATAAATCCTTCTGGAGGACTATGAGGACGGTCAGTTTTCGACGGCACCAGAGTATCCCTTTTTAATATCCCGTGCTTTAAGCATATGCGGACAAGTCTGTCGTCGTCAATCGTCGATTCAACAGAGTCTGTGGGTGATTCCAAGATAATGGCAGACTCAAATTCGTCAGGAGCTCGATTATCTCCAATCCCTCCTTCCTCCTCATAGCCTAAAGAGACTTCGTTGTTAGAAGGCGTTTCGTTGTTATGCACTCCCATTTCATAATCTGGGCCCTCATCGTCCCATTCAGGGTCTGGAGACGAAGATATATCATCAATGGTAACTTTCTCAGAAGTTTCTGCAACTTCCATCTTCTTTGCCAATCTAGATGAACGTCTTTCGGCCATGATCACTAGACTATCGAAGAAACAGTAGCAAGAATTAGAGTAAAATTGCCCGTGTCCCCCGTGTGTGTATGTGAACTAAAGTATGTGCTACGTGTAACAAAAATGCAGAGAAAATACATGAAAGCATAATGTAAAGGTCCAAGGAAGCAATAATGTTCAGAACAATTCTTGATATTTGTCATGTTCGAAAGGTGTTATCCTAACTGTTCATCAAGTTGAAGGCTATGTCAAGCATTTATTAAGATAGTTGAAAAAATTCTTGCACATTAAGATAGGCTGTTTCGGTTCGGTTCGGATATCTGTATTGGGATCGGATCAGAGGGCAAAGTCATGTTTCGATC
This sequence comes from Allium sativum, assembly GCA_030737875.1. Taxonomy (NCBI): domain Eukaryota; kingdom Viridiplantae; phylum Streptophyta; class Magnoliopsida; order Asparagales; family Amaryllidaceae; genus Allium; species Allium sativum. The sequence goes on along the minus strand of CM060911.1, from coordinate 65,522,985 downwards.
GGAAGTGGATGTCCTACCCAGTGAGTTAAACCGGATCGGCTCGGATGTAGGCTTTTGGAGCGGAGCGGATCAGTTTGAGTAATCTTTCTTCTCTTTGTCTCTCATTACCATCCGATCTGAATAGGTGAGTTTTGCTTTCCCCTTCTTTTTTACCTTTCTCTGCTCCGACCCGATCCGGTCTTGTAAACACCATCCGATCCAGTTAAGTGGGTTTTGTTTCCTTTTTTTTGCTTTTTTTTTGCCCTGAACCGATCCGGCCATGTGAACACCTCTCCTTTTCTTTCACTCCAACGTTTCTTCATCCGAACTGATCCCAGCTCCTCTCTTCTCCTTCATCTCCTTCATTCTCCATCTCGCTGAACCAACGCTGAACCCGATTCAATTTCACGAAACCCAATCGAAGCCAAGCACTTACGTGCTCAAGCATACCATAGAACCCTAATTCTCTCTCTCCACACTTCGAAGTGGTGACAGAGCCACCAACGACGACGACGAGAAGAGAGGAGGCCAAGGCGTTCAAATCAGGCAAACGCCATGATCGAATCATCTAGTTTTGCCACAAACGTAAATCGAAATCGATTACAGTAAAGTAATTCGAGCTTTTAACCTACCAATTTGTTTTATTTAGGGAAGAACGAGAAAAGTTTGGGAGCCTTTGAAATTCTAAGGTTTTGGTGTGAATTCTGTTGGACGAGAATAATGAGAGAAGAAGATGGGGGAAAGATTTATACGAAGCTGCGGTGACTACTCGTATTCCCGATTTCCTCTGACCCGATCGGACTGGAAGTCAAGCCCACAAAGGAACTATGGCCTGTTAGCCCATTGATAAGCAGCGTATAAGGGAAATCCATTCGGATCGGGGTCCGAACCGAAGAAGGTTATGCTCATGGACTTGTCATGAAGGCTGAATTCAGGAAGAATTCTAAAAAAAAGAGAAAAAGTTCACCTGGAAGAATCAATAGACATCAAAAGGAGCTCTCAAAGTCGTTTGAAAATGAAGTAAGTGATTCATATGGATTGTGGATATATGTAAGCAGCTAAAGCCACGACTTTATGAAGTGACACAACACTACAAGTAAATGGAGGCGATCATTCAATGATTCTAGTTCAAAGGATGTTTTGTAAATTGCTTCGAAGCACACTTTATCTTAAATAAGAGTGTACTTCGAGGGGGCAAAATGTTAGCCTACTTTATGAATTAGGCTACACAAAGAGCAAACAGTGAGAAAGACACCAATCGGTTCGGATTGGAGGAAGATACTGCAGGAGGTGAGTAGAGATCAGAGACGCAGAGGTCACGTTAGATCGGATCGGTAATACGTCAGCAATATCAAAGGATAGCAAGTGGCCTTATCGGATCGGACCGGAAGAGCACGTCAGTGACATCAGATAACAACTGGCCTCATCGTATCGGATCGGAGGAGTACGCAAGCAACATCAAGGGATAGCAAGCTGCCGCACCGGATCGGACCGGAGGCCCCGATCCGAACCCCTTTTTCCCTTTGAATCTGTAGCCGTTGCTGCGCATATCTCCTGAAGACTCAGACTAGGCCTGACCATTTCTCTCACGATCTCCTAATAATCCAGTGCGCTGTCATCATCTTGGAGCCTCCGAACCCGACTCTCATGGGATGGGTGCCACGCAATTCCGAACCGGAGCCACTTCGAAGAGATTTTTCACCTATAAATACACTATCTAGAGGCATTTGAAAGGATCTTTTGGCAAATTCTCAGTCCATACTTCCTCCATAGCCAAATTCTACAATCATATTCAGATCAAAATCATCTCTTAAAGTCCATTTTTGAGAGATTTGAGTGAGTTTCATTGTAATTGTGAAGTTGAGTGAGAATCATTGTTGTATTTGTATTCAAATCATCAATTAAAAGAAAACAAAGTGGACGTAGGCTCGTTAACGCCGAACCATTATAAATTGCGTGTTCTTTATTGCTTTTTGATTCTATTTCATTGAATTCATATCTAATTTGGTTGTTAGAGCCAATTTTTGGTCTAACATTAGTGTTACCTTAGAGTACTGTACAACTTATTGTTCTAACTCTTTGGTTGCAGGTCCAGATTCAGGTATGATTATTTGTACATGTTATTGTTTTGATTTGCTGCTATCGCTCATACCAGACTTTTGTCTGACCCAGAGTTTTATGTCTCTTCTTATTACTCTGGGTGCTCCTAAACAAGAAGACTAGAGACAGGTTAGGTGGTTACGCACGAATAGCTGTCCGGAGACGAGCACGAGGCTTCCACGTACTATTTACGTATATTCTCCCTATGTTTTTATTGGTCACTGCTTTGGGCATTAGTAAAGTACCTTTTCTATTTTACTTTAGAGACAGTATTAAGTTGTAATAAGGACGGTTTGGATCAATAACTGTATTTTGGTTTCTACTGCTCTGATGGTTATGGTTTATTTTAGCTTATGTACTGTCTCGCCTATTTAATATCAAGTTATGTTATTATTATATTTTATTCCATGTGCTATGAGATATACTACAGGTTCTTTGGTGATTTAACGTTTCAAAACCCTTTTCCTTTGACGACCGTCCCGTGCTAATCGGGCATTGGCACAGCACGTTTGGTGAAATGTCGGCTGGTTCGGGGCGGGCCGTCACACCAACAAACATGGCAGGTAAAGAAAAATGGAAAATTATAAGGAAAGATGGATAAGAATAAAAATTTCCAAGATAAGATGAAAAAGAAAATCGGTATTAAAGAAAATTTTCTTATGTGAGCTGTGCTTAGATAGGAAAATAGGGAATTTTTATAAGTGGAAATTCATGTGAAGGGCTTACTAGTCGGTTCCAATTTGTTTTGAGGACACAACTTCGTTTGAATAAGTTTTAAGGACAAAAATTAATGCGCTGCTTATTTGACAAATGCATTTTTTTTTTCAAATTGAAAAATCGATGTTCATTAAACTATTAAACCAAAATTTTTTGAAATTGAAAAATTGCTCAAAACAATCGTTTTCTCCAATTTTATCAAACATCGAATTCTAAAGTAGATCTATCAAATTTGTCAAAATGTTTAGGCGATTTTTGATTTCGTGCTACGATTGTTAATTTTATCAGTTGAGGTGTATCTTTTTCATTTTTATATCTATTGTGAAATTAGAAATCAATCTAATACCTTCACGAGATTAAAGAGGCAATTTTCTTTGTTTTTTTTTCAATTTTATCATGCGGTTTTCATTATTTTGAATTGAATCTTTGATTATAATTCTATCAGGTGATTTTTATATTTTGGTTGAAACCTACATTGTCACATAATACATCATTATCTCATTTTTTGTTCTTGATTTTTTTGTATTATGTAGTTCTATCAAGGAGAGATGAAATTCACAGTTCAAGTAGTCATTTGCAATATCGGATTGCTGAAAGGTACGATGTTTTTATTATTAAATATCGTGCTTTTGTTAATTTATAGAATGCATTGGTAATTCGTATATAGATGACATTGGATTTTTGAATTCAAAATGGTTGACTAGAAAGAATTATGATGGAAATGCATTATGAAAACGATAAATGGGTTTAATTTTTGGTTATTAGTTGATTTGTTTATTCGAATAACATAACAGATGTTATAGGACAAAAAAGGATAATTGCTTATATCTATTTTAAACTGTGTGATAAATTGAAATGTATTATGGAGAAGTATTATAATGTTTATTCAAATAACATAACAGATGTTATAGGAATAAAATAGATAATTGCTTTTATCTTTTTTAAACTATAATAAAACATTATAAAACGTTGGTCTATTGTTATATAGTACCGCTTCAAATATAGTGCAGTTTCATGATAATTTGATAATTTTATAAATGATAAAACTTTTATATTATATTGTATGAAAACTAATAACTTCTTTAAAAAGATAAATCTATTTATCTTTTTTAAAATTATAAACATATCCAAGTCATATGATTGTCTGAGTTTCATAGTTGTAGCATATGATAAAATGATAAAAGTCATTAACGCATATTTTAATGAACCCATAAATTATTCCGCTCAATAGCCGCCTCGAAAGTATAATCGTTATTCTAAAAAAATTAACCACATCAAATCTAATGGGTGCTTCGGATGCAACAAAACAAGGCACTAGGGATTTAATTGTACATACCATCAAAAAAATTCGCAAAAAATTGCGAACCCTAAAATTAAAACTCATACTTCAGCCGAGACATTTTTCGATGATTTCAATTGGGCTAGATCTATGGTGGTGGTCTCCATAGCTCGGGGAGCTTTCTCTATCGTCGAACTTGAAGATCTCATCATATCCAGGTTCGGCAAGATAGTGTCATATTGGAACTAGACTGTTGGAAAAATGGGTGATAATTTTATTGTGAAATTGCCTCCATCCCCATTGACTGATAATTTCTACTATTCCTTTGTTATGACGAAGGGAGTTGTGACTCTAAAGAGGTGGAGCCCACAGGTTGGCAATATATCCAAGAGGAAGTTTGAAGTATGGGTTAGTTTTAAGAACTTGCCGGTTGTTTGCAGACATTTGGAAGTGCTTAGAGCAGCACTGGCGGATTTGGGGTATGTGAACAGAGTTTGGTACAGATCTTTGCATGCTGCAGATTATAGTTGCTTGAGGGCGCTGATTCTGATAGATGAAGATTTGGTACTCCCATCTTCAATTATCATTCCCATTGAAAACTTTTATCTTGAGGTAACCATATGATGCTAGATGGAGAGTCTTCTGAGGAGTTTGACATAAGAGAGTTTAGAAGGAGTGTTTTGCCAGGGGCGATGATGGCAGGCTGATGGTTCTGAATTATATGAGAGGCGGGTGGCTCTGGTAGTGCTCCAAATGTTCCGGCTATGAATGTTCCTAGTGCTAGTTTTCCTATTGTTCTTTTCTCAGAATAAGTGAATAAACTGGATAATGTTGAACAAGGGGAAATGTGGATAACGCTTTTCTGAATTATGAAGGGGGAGCTCAGGTAGAAGTTGATGTAGGTGGAAACATTATGGGAGTTGGTAATGCGCAGCCAAATGATGATGATTCAGTAGGTTTGGATGATTTGGTGATGATCTGGTTGATAGCAACGAGCATTTTGAGGGCGATGAAGATAATTATCAGGACATGGATCTTGGTGGCGGAAATGCTTTGGATCTTACTGATTCAGTAGAATGCTCTGAGATCACTATGAAAAGGAAGGACAAAAGACATCTCGACTACTCTGGAGTGGTGATGGTTAGGCACAGTGCAAGAGGCCTACCTCATCCTATGGAAGGCACTGATAAGAAGAAGTATGTTGAAAGCATTGTTGGCAGAGTGCGTGCAACGGTCAGAAGGATTGTTTGACCTTCTGCTTGAAGATGCTATTGAAGACTTTATGGTACTTTGTTACTTCTAGGGTTGTAATATGTAGTACACGTTGCTGTATTTCTTTTTAGGGTGTGTAATATGTTGTATATGCCGCTCTATCTCTTTTTGGCAGGGAATGATGTATTTTCCTAGTTTTTATGTTTCTAAATACTATGTACATATACGTATGTTGTCCTGAACTATAGTTAGTAATATATTAAGGCATGAATCTGCATGATTCACTACCTTCTTGTTCAAAAGAATTATATGGTAGGATGAATATTTGGTTATATGGATGTGATGAATGTTACTTTTTAGCAGTGATTATCGTCAAGAATTGATTAAAATTATGCAAGATTATGTTTTGTTATATGTTGTGGTTTAGATGATTAAAAATATATTCAATTTTATCTTTTTATTTTATATTTTGTAATTTATTCTTTTATTGAATGATTATTTGGTTATTTGGCCTTGTGAATTTTATGCTATGTTTTGTTGAATGATTATTTAGTTTTTTTGATAGCTAAGATTTTAAAAGATAATTGTATTTATCTTTTCATGTAAAGGCAATGCATTAAGTTTGTTGTATGTGCTGACTTTCATAGGTTGTTGAATGTTGACAACAACGGATAAGGCCAAACATTTTCCTATTTTTAAAGTAATGATTTGGATTTTATGTTGATCCTTCTTTGAGTGAACTGATGTACCATGACTTGAAATATGTTGACTTGAACTTCGTGTGTATTTGAAACTGAACATGTTGTTGGTGACTGATTTTATTTGCAGTTTTACAAAATGATAAATTGTTTTATCTTTTTTCCACTTGCAAATACAATAAAATATAAAGTCCCAACATTACAGTTTTGTTTAATATTTTCTTTGAGTTAAAGTTGACCCTCTTATGATGTAAAGTTTGGGGAATAAACATAATAATGAAAAAGCAAACCCAAGAGTATACAACAGTCAGAAAATTTGAAATAAACACAATAATGCACAATTGAAATATCAACTATAACAACGCAAAGTAATCAAGCAACAAATATCTAATCAGCATGGTATTGTATGACATATTTGACTCCAAAACAAAATTTGAGAAGATTTGAAAACTATATACATATTCCTAAATCAGACAACATATAGATCCGTCTAATTAGTAGTATTAAAATTATCTACTTTACATGTATTATTATTTGAAATTGTTTGCAAAATTTTTAACTTGAGACATTGAATTTTTCCGTCATCCAGTGGTACGGTTCGTCTGGCGACACAAAATTAACTCTTAGTTTGTCCATATCTTCTTGAGAAATGCTTGCTATCATAGGTCTTTCATGCGTAAAATTTCTCAAGTTCATAATGATATACATTCCACTGTCATATCTGTTGTAAACAAAAGAAAAAAAGTTAAACTTTTATCAACTATTATCTTTTTTGAACACTAATGGTTGAATTGTCAACTGTCCCAACTAGTATAACATGTAATCATGGTTTTCAAGGAAGTACAACATCATACAACTATTGGGCAATCCATCAAAATTCGTAACTTGTATATGATATTTTATACATAAAGACAAATAAAGTATAAGGTTAAATAAGATATTGCCAAGTATCAATTATCGGCTCAGTAACATAAAAAGATAAACTTATTTATCTTTTTTTTTTAAATATAGCATACCTGTAATGATAAACACATTAAAAAAATATAAACATAATAATTTAACAATATTTTTAAATACAAAAGTTATCTTTTTATGTTTTTGTACAGAAATACTGTAACAACCCGTATTTTTGATAACCGGTTATAACGTAAATCGAGGAAGAATTTAATTTATAAATCTGAATCAAGGGAAACGGGCTATGCCATTGCGTCCGTCTCGGAAAAATACGCGAAATAGAGTCCGAGTTTTCGAAAATCGGAGTCCGTATGACCCGATTAAGGCCCAACGAAGTTTTCAGAAAATTTCAAAGTAAAAACAGATTTCAAATTCAAGTTTGAATTTGAGAATTAGGGCAGAGGGGCGCAGGCGGGAAAATTCCCGCCAGAGTACCCAAGTCGACAGCCCTGTCGACTTGGGGGTCGACTTGGTTGGACCCAAGTCGACAGCCCTGTCGACTTGGCTGTCGACTTGGTCCAGCCGGGCAGTTCTGCCTGGTGCACCATTTCGGGTTTGTGTTGAGCTTGGGGGACAGATTCGGTTTTAAGGGCTGAGATTGGAACTAGGGTTTAATCCTAAGGCTAGAACTAGTCCTAATCTCTATAAATAAGCCCCTAACCTAACCCTAAATCATCATTATTCATTCAAGTAACTAAACTATGGCAAAATCATTCCTCTCATGGCCTCCACTCTCTTCATAAAATTCCTAAGTCATTTCTATGAGAGATTTTCCATGCATACAAGTGTTTTCAAACTTGTATGAGCATCATTAGCTTGCATTCAAGTCAAGTTTCTATATTTGCATCATAAAGAAAGAGTTTTGATCATTTTGGCCTAAGGGTTTTTCTATTGAAGCTTGCATTTTGGGTTTAATTGGTTGCATAAGGGCTTTGTCATATTTTTGTGACTTCCTAAGCATTGTAAGCCCTATTCTACTTTCATACTTAAACTCTAAAGTTAAATGTATGATATGCAAGTTTGCCATGATATGCAAGTTTACTATGTTATGTTATGCAACTTCGCCATATTATGATATGCAAGTTAACCATGTTATGTTATGCAATTTTGCCATGTTATGATATGCAAGTCTATCATGTTATGATATGCAAGTTTATATGCAAGTTTGCCATGTTATGATATGCAAGTCTATCATGTTATGATATGCAAGTTTATATGCAAGGTTGCCATGTTATGTTATGCAAGTTTGCTATGTTATGATATGCAAGTTTGCCATGTATGTTATGCAAGTTTGGGGTGATCATTTTGTTCATGTTATCATGTTATGCAAGCTTATCTTGAGTATATGAACATAAAGCTTCAAGCTTTATGCTAAAAGTTGCATTTTGGCAACATGTAAGTTATCATATCTCTTATGATAACTTGCATGTGAGGCTAAATGCGAATTTATGGCCATTTTTACATGTCCTTTATCACCATGTATCACCAATATGCTAAGTTTGGTTTTATGCATGCTTTTGAGGCCTAGAAATGTAATATGCAAGTATATGAACATATGTACATTTCATATGCCACCATGTTAAACTTGTGGCTTCAACATCTTTATGTCATGATTATGCCAAGTTCCCTCTTTCTATCCTTTATGCGCTATTGCGATATGTAAGCGATGGGATTGCGTTTGGGGTTGGGTAAACTTAAAAGACATAAAAACATAAGATTGGGAATTTACCTATTAAGTTAGGTCTACCCATTAGGAATTTACCTATTAAGTTAGGTCTACCCAATTGCTTGAAAATTTGTAATATGTTTTGGAAACATGATGGACATGACATTTAGAAAAGATAAGTGTGACCAACTCGAGGTTGGGTTGAGTTTGTAGCGTAAACCTACCCGGAACCGACCGGCTTAACTAGTTGCTACAAACAATAGGACCCAATGTGAGAAGTTGGTCATGTGGTACCTTGAACCCGAGGTTAGACCAAGTTGTGGTGTAAAGCTACCCGGAACCGACCGGCTTAACTAGTAACCGCAACAAAGTCTAATGTGAGAGGTTAAGGCGCATTAATTAATTAATGCTACATGATAAGGTTAAGTAAATTTGACTTATGACACTTAACCAATCTGAACTCGGTAAATTAACGGGGTTAAGTTAACCTACACTTAACCAAGCTGAACTCGGTAATTTAACGGGGTGAAGATGAACTATACTTAACCAAATCAACTCAGTAATTTGGTAAGGCTGAGAACCAATCTGATACCTGGTCTGGATAAATTAACTTGATTGATAAATAAAACGAACCTGTTTTGCGGATCTATAGGACCCACACTAAGTTAGGCAAGTTTGTAAATCTGTTATCTGATCCGTTAGTCTGAGAACTAATCGTCTGAACTTTGTATGTCTGAACTCTGTTAATAAGTTAATCTGAATCTGATAGTCTGGGGACACAAGGGGGAATACTTGTGTCATTTGTTGTTTGGGACCCATATTAGTCAGTAACCCTTTCTGGTATCAAAACTTTGACCCAACTGTAGGTAGGGTCCGGGCACGCTTACTGAACTAATTATAAGTGGTTCATTCTGATAAGGGCGATGGGTGTTGATGGCGCGTTCCAACCGGGTCATGTGCGTGCATGGATCCCGGTCTGCCTCTGAGGATGTAAGACGCCGTGACATCTGTAAATAGGCCTGTGCCAATTGGTTGCCACTTTAGGGAGTGATACACCCTATCGTGGGGCCGACACAGGGTATTTATGTATTAGGGAGCCGATCGCTTGGGTAGGATTTAGGGTACACTTAGCTCTGTCTGATTCCGTTGGTACCGTCTGTTTTGTTGGGTGGCAACACCCGTCTGTTTCTGCGTGGTACCGTTCTGTTAGGGTGGTTAAGGCCCATTATTGTTAGCATTCTGTTTCTGCACTTTATCTGTTAGGGTGGTTAAGGCTCATTATTGTTAGCATTCCGTTTCTGTACTTTATCTGTTAGGATGGTAAAAGCCCATTTTTTTTCCAAACTCTATTCTGTATGGACCATTCTGTTCCGTCTTGTTTCGATGTGAACATTGGGGTAACACCTAATCCTGTTATACTAGAATTGGTACCAAGAAGTTGGATCTTGATTTTAAGTCAAACACCTGATACTGGGCCATGTTTAGGCCAAGGGATAAATTCTTGATTATACATGACATGTTAGAATGCTAGTACACCTGTGGTGCAAAACCTTAAACCTGATTATGCGATGACACCTTTATCTACCTTGTTAGTTAATCATCATGCTAGTATGTTGTTATCCTTATGTTCATCCCTGCTTCTCATGCCAGTTAACTTTATCAGTTTACATTGATTGTAGTAGGGCTTACTCAGTCTTTTTGACTGACCTGTTTTTCTTTCGCCTCTTTTCTTCCGTTCCCCCCCCCCAGGTTCTCAGGGTGGGAATATTGGAGCTTAGCTTGGATTTCTGATCACTTGCTTGTGGGATTTTAGCTCATGTACGGTCTTGACATGAAGCTAGCTATGGTTATCACTCATTTTGGGGATAGTACTTATGTATTTCAGTTTTTCGGTGATGTTGTTTTTATCTAGACTTGTGTATTTGGAAAGTTGACATTATGTTGTACCAGACTTGTTTTGAAATGGTTTGAAATCTTCCGCTGTTTTACTTATCTTATTTACTCTGTTTACATATATACATATGTTCTTGTTCTGCCTTGATATATCATTATGCATGTTTACCTGATTCAAACGCCCCTCCAAAGTCAGAGTGCTTGCAAGAGCCACCCTGGCGGAGGTGGGGTGTTACATTTGGTATCAGAGCCAGGTTTACGAGAAGGGACAAAAAGGTTTTTAAAACTTTTGGAAAACTATTTTCAAAACCAAGTATAAAGTATTTTCCAAAGAAAAGTCTAGTTTATTTTAAATGGCTATTCCCCAAAAGCCATTAGCACAATCCTTAGTTATCTATTCTTAGTTTCCTCGTCCTGAATCTATCTTTTCCTTCGTTTCAGTATGGCAGATAACTTTGTTATCCCAGAGGGAGTGCAAGTTCCTGTTTGGTATAGGAGACTTATGGAGGCTAGGGCGACCGAAGCCGGCCCCGCAAATGTTACTCCCCCTCCGGTGGTTAATGTTCCTCCTCCTCCTGTCGCTGAGGTTCCTCCTCCTCCTCCCCCTCAGCATCCTCCAGTAGAGTTCACGAAGATTTGCAAGGACTTCAAAGCAATGGGTGGCAAGAACTTTCTAGGTACCGAGACTTTTGTAGAGGCCCGGAATTGGTTGAAAGAGACCGAGGATTTATTCGCTATCTTTGGATTAGATGATCAGAGAAAGATCTTGTTGGCGGTTTGGCTTATGAAGGATGAAGCCGCTTATTGGTGGGAGATCACCACCGCGACTAGGCCCGTTGAGACTTGGGCCGATTTCAGGACAAGATTCGGGCTTAAGTTTCTGTCTTCTACTGAAGAGAATTTGCAAATGGAAAGGTTTATTGCTTTGAAGCAAGGAGACATGTCTGTCAAAGAATATGTGAACAAGTTCAATCAGTTAGCTCGTTTTGGCTTGGATATGGTGAGTACTACTCAGAAGAAGGCTCTTCGTTTTGCTAGAGGGTTGAATGAGCCGTTACAGGAGTTAGCTATGTCTCATGTGCCCATGGGGGGCCACGTTTGAGAGTTTGGTAGATATGGCCCTACTCAATGAAGAGAACAAGAGTGCAAAAAAGGAGGTCAAGGTGAATGAGTCTCAAAACAAGAAAACGGGGCCCAAAAAGGAAATGCAAAAGAAGGAGGAGAAGTTTGAAGATAAGAAGGAAAAGAAGTGCTTTACTTGTGGAAGCTCAACTCATCTAAACAAGGATTGTAGAAAGAGGAAGGGCACTTGCTTTAACTGTGGAGAGATGGGACACTTCACTAGGGACTGCCCGAAGAAGAAAGGGACTACATCGGAAGGAACGGTGAATACTCGCATGGCGGGTGAATAGATTAGGGCTAGAATAATTTGTCTGTAGGATGTTTAATTTTCCTTGTCTGATTTTCAGTTTGAAACTCTTTTTCTGGTATTTTGATTCTGTAATGGAAACTCATTACTTTAATGCTAGTCTTGCTTCTGATCTGGTAATAGTCTCAAACTCCCTGAGAGTTATAACTCATCTGTTTGTGATAAATTGGGGTTTGAGAGTATCTGTGTTGGGTATGAGGGTGACTATGACGAATACATTCTGGGTTTCTACCATGCTTAGTTTCCTAAGAATCATTTGGGGAAATCTGATCTGTACTAGTAGTCTATAAGTATATGTACCAAGTTTTTGTTTTATTTGTACTCGCTTCCATCACTCGACTGTATCTTGTTGAGATAGGAATCCTATGGATGTAAACATGTGTTTGAGACATGTTATGTTTGATGGTTGCAAGTGGATGCAAGTGGTTGCTAGTGGTTGCTCGTGGATGCATAAACACAAACTAGGCACTAGATCGGCTTGAAATACACTCTCATATTGCATATGGACGTGTGTACATTTTCAATTCTTATGGTTGCAAGATGGTTAATTCAGCACACAGATGTTGCATATGGACGAATGTTTGTGCACACATATAGTATTATATGATTAGGACTATTTGCATACATATGGATTCATTTCACTAACATAATTTGCATTGATGATATCTGCATTAGATAAGTACATATCCACACACCTTTGCATATGTTCATACAACATTTAGAATCTTGTAAGGACAATGATTGCTCGTGGATGATGTTTTGAGTAGATGGATGATTGGATGGTAGGATACGGTCTTCCCAACTTGAAGATTTCGGGGACGAAATCCTTTAAGGAGGGGAGAATGTAACAACCCGTATTTTTGATAACCGGTTATAACGTAAATCGGGGCAGAATTTAATTTATAAATCTGAATCAAGGGAAAAGGGCTATGCCATTGCGTCCGTCTCGGAAAAATACGCGAAATAGAGTCCGAGTTTTCGAAAATCGGAGTCCGTATGACCCGATTAAGGCCCAACGAAGTTTTCAGAAAATTTCAAAGTAAAAACAGATTTCAAATTCAAGTTTGAATTTGAGAATTAGGGCAGAGGGGCGCAGGCGGGAAAATTCCCGCCAGAGTACCCAAGTCGACAGCCCTGTCGACTTGGGGGTCGACTTGGTTGGACCCAAGTCGACAGCCCTGTCGACTTGGCTGTCGACTTGGTCCAGCCGGGCAGTTCTGCCTGGTGCACCATTTTGGGTTTGTGTTGAGCTTGGGGGCCAGATTCGGTTTTAAGGGCTGAGATTGGAACTAGGGTTTAATCCTAAGGCTAGAACTAGTCCTAATCTCTATAAATAAGCCCCTAACCTAACCCTAAATCATCATTATTCATTCAAGTAACTAAACTATGGCAAAATCATTCCTCTCATGGCCTCCACTCTCTTCATAAAATTCCTAAGTCATTTCTATGAGAGATTTTCCATGCATACAAGTGTTTTCAAACTTGTATGAGCATCATTAGCTTGCATTCAAGTCAAGTTTCTATATTTGCATCATAAAGAAAGAGTTTTGATCATTTTGGCCTAAGGGTTTTTCTATTGAAGCTTGCATTTTGGGTTTAATTGGTTGCATAAGGGCTTTGTCATATTTTTGTGACTTCCTAAGCATTGTAAGCCCTATTCTACTTTCATACTTAAACTCTAAAGTTAAATGTATGATATGCAAGTTTGCCATGATATGCAAGTTTACTATGTTATGTTATGCAACTTCGCCATATTATGATATGCAAGTTAACCATGTTATGTTATGCAATTTTGCCATGTTATGATATGCAAGTCTATCATGTTATGATATGCAAGTTTATATGCAAGTTTGCCATGTTATGATATGCAAGTCTATCATGTTATGATATGCAAGTTTATATGCAAGGTTGCCATGTTATGTTATGCAAGTTTGCTATGTTATGATATGCAAGTTTGCCATGTATGTTATGCAAGTTTGGGGTGATCATTTTGTTCATGTTATCATGTTATGCAAGCTTATCTTGAGTATATGAACATAAAGCTTCAAGATTTATGCTAAAAGTTGCATTTTGGCAACATGTAAGTTATCATATCTCTTATGATAACTTGCATGTGAGGCTAAATGCGAATTTATGGCCATTTTTACATGTCCTTTATCACCATGTATCACCAATATGCTAAGTTTGGTTTTATGCATGCTTTTGAGGCCTAGAAATGTAATATGCAAGTATATGAACATATGTACATTTCATATGCCACCATGTTAAACTTGTGGCTTCAACATCTTTATGTCATGATTATGCCAAGTTCCCTCTTTCTATCCTTTATGCGCTATTGCGATATGTAAGCGATGGGATTGCGTTTGGGGTTGGGTAAACTTAAAAGACATAAAAACATAAGATTGGGAATTTACCTATTAAGTTAGGTCTACCCATTGGGAATTTACCTATTAAGTTAGGTCTACCCAATTGCTTGAAAATTTGTAATATGTTTTGGAAACATGATGGACATGACATTTAGAAAAGATAAGTGTGACCAACTCGAGGTTGGGTTGAGTTTGTAGCGTAAACCTACCCGGAACCGACCGGCTTAACTAGTTGCTACAAACAATAGGACCCAATGTGAGAAGTTGGTCATGTGGTACCTTGAACCCGAGGTTAGACCAAGTTGTGGTGTAAAGCTACCCGGAACCGACCGGCTTAACTAGTAACCGCAACAAAGTCTAATGTGAGAGGTTAAGGCGCATTAATTAATTAATGCTACATGATATGGTTAAGTAAATTTGACTTATGACACTTAACCAATCTGAACTCGGTAAATTAACGGGGTTAAGTTAACCTACACTTAACCAAGCTGAACTCGGTAATTTAACGGGGTGAAGATGAACTATACTTAACCAAATCAACTCAGTAATTTGGTAAGGCTGAGAACCAATCTGATACCTGGTCTGGATAAATTAACTTGATTGATAAATAAAACGAACCTGTTTTGCGGGTCTGTAGGACTCACACTAAGTTAGGCAAGTTTGTAAATCTGTTATCTGATCCGTTAGTCTGATAACTAATCGTCTGAACTTTGTATGTCTGAACTCTGTTAATAAGTTAATCTGAATCTGATAGTCTGGGGACACAAGGGGGAATACTTGTGTCATTTGTTGTTTGGGACCCATATTAGTCAGTAACCCTTTCTGGTATCAAAACTTTGACCCAACTGTAGGTAGGGTCCGGGCACGCTTACTGAACTAATTATAAGTGGTTCATTCTGATAAGGGCGATGGGTGTTGATGGTGCGTTCCAACCGGGTCATGTGCGTGCATGGATCCCGGTCTGCCTCTGAGGATGTAAGACGCCGTGACATCTGTAAATAGGCCTGTGCCAATTGGTTGCCACTTTAGGGAGTGATACACCCTATCGTGGGGCCGACACAGGATATTTATGTATTAGGGAGCCGATCGCTTGGGTAGGATTTAGGGTACACTTAGCTCTGTCTGATTCCGTTGGTACCGTCTGTTTTGTTGGGTGGCAACACCCGTCTATTTCTGCGTGGTACCGTTCTGTTAGGGTGGTTAAGGCCCATTATTGTTAGCATTCCGTTTCTGCACTTTATCTGTTAGGGTGGTTAAGGCCCATTATTGTTAGCATTCCGTTTCTGTACTTTATCTGTTAGGATGGTAAAAGCCCATTTTTTTCCAAACTCTATTCTGTATGGACCATTCTGTTCCGTCCTGTTTCGATGTGAACATTGGGGTAACACCTAATCCTGTTATACTAGAATTGGTACCAAGAAGTTGGATCTTGATTTAAGTCAAACACCTGATACTGGGCCAAGTTTAGGCCAAGGGATAAATTCTTGATTATACATGACATGTTAGAATGCTAGTACACCTGTGGTGCAAAACCTTAAACCTGATTATGCGATGACACCTTTATCTACCTTGTTAGTTAATCATCATGCTAGTATGTTGTTATCCTTATGTTCATCCCTGCTTCTCATGCCAGTTAACTTTATCAGTTTACATTGATTGTAGTAGGGCTTACTCAGTCTTTTTGACTGACCTGTTTTTCTTTCGCCTCTTTTCTTCCGTTTCCCCCCCCCCCCCCCCAAGGTTCTCAGGGTGGGAATATTGGAGCTTAGCTTGGATTTCTGATCACTTGCTTGTGGGATTTTAGCTCATGTACGGTCTTGACATGAAGCTAGCTATGGTTATCACTCATTTTGGGGATAGTACTTATGTATTTCAGTTTTTCATTGATGTTGTTTTTATCTAGACTTGTGTATTTGGAAAGTTGACATTATGTTGTACCAGACTTGTTTTGAAATGGTTTGAAATCTTCCGCTGTTTTACTTATCTTATTTACTCTATTTACATATAAACATATGTTCTTGTTCTGCCTTGATATATCATTATGCATGTTTACCTGATTCAAACGCCCCTCCAAAGTCAGAGTGCTTGCAAGAGCCACCCTGGCGGAGGTGGGGTGTTACAAATACATTAGTTATTTAAAAGATAAAATTGCTTATCTTTTGTAGTGTCCCGAAATTCCGGTCCAATTTGAGCTGACTAAATAACACAAGTCCAACCCACATTACACTGGAAATCAGAAAACTAATAGAAAGAAATTAGAGGGTGAGAATAGATAAGATAGAAACTTAGAATAGAAGAAGAAGAACATACGACATCAGAGTAAACACGAATCTCACAGCGGAACGAATAAATATATTTCATAACATAACTTTGAAATACAAATCTGTACTTGAATATACATATCATTTTCAAAGTATAGCACTTACAACACAGCGGAAATAAACAATAGCTATATGATCCTTAAGCCTCCTGCTCTAGCTCTTCAAGTATCTGTAAATCCCGACTACTTGACTGCTCGTACAAAATTGGGCACCCAAGAGTTTAAGGAAAACAAAACAAAATAAACTCTGGGTCAGTCATGGGACTGGTATGAGTAAAAC
Organism: Allium sativum; assembly: GCA_030737875.1. Taxonomy (NCBI): domain Eukaryota; kingdom Viridiplantae; phylum Streptophyta; class Magnoliopsida; order Asparagales; family Amaryllidaceae; genus Allium; species Allium sativum. Next base: position 65,506,092 of record CM060911.1, on the reverse strand, counting down.
AGTTTAAAACAGTTTGAGCCATTAAACGATATCTCATATGACCATGTCGTATAACGGAATGGGTTTTTTCCCTTATGAGAATCCAAAATCAATCTTTATATCAAAACTCTCATGATATTATTATAATGTCTATCAATCACAATATAATAATCATCTAGCAGAAACGCTTTCATCTCACGTTCTACATCTATAGTATACAATCAAAACCATAAGCACGTATTGGGTAATGGATTTCCAACTATAACAAGGTTTGGAACCACCTTTCGCTAGTGTACCTCCAGAGAGGAATACACTGGGTTCAACAAGAACATCTTGCAACTCGGCCACACATGACCGACCACTCATTTCGCTGAGTGTATCGAATGTATATCACCAACGGTTGGGATCAGCAACCGTTTCCCGAATGGGACAGCTTCGACAATAGATTTTTTGAAGTAAATGAAACTCTAGATCAGGTGATTATACACCCTAATAGGTGCGACCTACATAGCCATGCTGCCTGCCCGATTTTTGTCATTTCCCGGTTGTGAGGCTAGAGGCTACGCTTATCTCTGAAAGATCACCCATTTATTCACTTTGAATGTCACATTGTCATACCCGCTAAATCACAAATTGATTTCCCCAAAAATACCATGGGTATACAGCTAAGAGAAACGAATCCCCCCACCACCAAACGTAAATACGTTTGAAGAGATCAACTTACGTGATCTATTAAATATACTCTGTCAGACATTCTTCCATACGGGTCGTCCTGGGACTGGACAAACCGAAGGCACTATTCAGTACAACCATCTTAGGCAATCTTTACCTAAGATTTATATAACAGCCCTTGCACTTTAATCTGTCTTCAATTATCTTTTGCATATATCATTCGCAACGCTTTTGCCAATACGGAGTGGTTCTTTGGATAATAATCCAACTGGTCTCTCCATATTAACAACGTTAAAATGGTCAAAAACTTCGATAGTTGGTGAGTTAACTATCAAAGAAAAATACGTGTGCAAATAACGATATTATTTCCAGATGGAAATTATATCGATCAATCATCATTTAACATTTTATCTCTTTAGTTCATTAATTTAATAATCTCCTATTTCCAGATATTCAACATTTCTTATGTTCTAAATTTAGAAAATATATGTTATTAACAATGGAAAACATTCCCATTTCTTGTTTTCTATATTAGAAAACATTTTTGATTCTTATTTGGAAAACATTTCCAAAACTCTCACATTGGACTTAGACAGATGTTTAAATAAAACATCGCTATGCCAACTCAAACCATTTACTAAATTCACTTAACCATCATTCACTATCAAACCTTACCATTCCATAGTTAAGAAGGAAGTCAATCAAGTTGGGGTATAATTACCTCTCAAACCTTAACTGAACAACGTTTTAACTTTGAAATAGTCAAAGTTTATCTTTTAAACCTTTAACAATCTTCCTTACGTAACTCTCTTTCGCTTAATTACTTTCGAATAAACTATATTTGATAACTCTCTTACGAATAACTAGATTCGAAAACCTTTCTTCGAATAAACTATATTCAATTAACTCTATTCAATTAACTCTATTCAATTAACTCTTATCAATTAACTCTTATTGGATTAACTCTTTTGATTTAACTCTAATCGATTAACTCTTTTTGATTAACTCTTTTCACTTAACTCCTTTCGAATAAACTATATTCGATAACTCTTTTAATTTTACTCGAATAAACTATATTTGATTAACTCCATTAATTCTATTCGAATAAACTATACTCGATTAACTCCTTTAATTCTATTCGAATAAGCTATATTCGATTAACTCCATTTGAATAACTAATATTCGATTAATTCACTTCGAATAACCAATATTCGATACTCCTCTTCGAATAACCAATATTCGATAACTCCTCTTCGAATAACTTATATTCGATAACTCCTCTTCGAATAAATTATATTCGACAACTCTTCTCGAATGAACTATATTCGATTACTCTTCTCGAATAAACTATATTTGATTACTCTTCTCGAATAACTTATATTCGATTAGCTCACTCTTTCGAATAAACTATATTCAATCTCTTTCTTTCAAATACGCTATATTCAATTTAACTCCTTCCGATTAACTAATAATCGATAACTCCTTTCGATTAACTAATAATCGATTACTCCTTTCGATTAACTAATAATCGACTAACTCGACCCGACTAACTCGACTCGACTAACTCGACTAACTTGGTTCGACTAACCATACACGATTAACTCAACTTGACTAACTTAACTTATTTAACTCAACTTGATTAACTCAATTCATTTAACTCAACTTGATTAACTCTAACTGGTTAACTCTAACTGATTAACTCTAACTCTAATCGATTAACTCTAACTGGTTAACTCTAATTGGTTAACTATAACTGATTAACTCTAACTGGTTAACTCTAACTGGTTAAATCTAACTGATTAACTCTAACACTAATCGATTAACTCTAACTGGTTAACTCTAACTGGTTTACTCTAAATGGTTATCTCTAACTCTAATCGATTAACTCTAACTGGTTAACTCTAAACGGTTAACTCTAACTGGATAACTCTAACTGATTAACTCTAACTCTAATCGATTAACTCTTTTTGATTACCTCTTTTCACTTAACTCCTTTGAATCATTTCCCTTTGGAATTATCCCCTTTGATTATCTCCTTTTCTATTTGTTTACTTAACAAATAACTATTCCCTTTTCAATTCTATTTATTTAACAAATAAATATTTCTTTTATCTTTTTCTATTTATTTAACAAATAAATATATTTTTATCTTTTCAATTCTATTTGTAAATGTTTTACAAATATTCCCTTTCCAAATCTACTTTTAAATGGTTTACAAATATATCCTTTTCATATCTATTTGTAAATGGTTTACAAATATACCCTTTTCATTTCTATTTATAAATAGTTTACAAATATTCCTTTTTCTATTTGTTTTCTTAACAAATAACTTCCTTTGTATTTGTCTTACAAAAATATTTCCTTTATATTTGTTTTACAAATAATTTCCTTTATATTTGTTTTACAAATATATTTCCTTTTTAACTCTTCTGATTTTATAATTATTTCCTTATATAAAATCATTTTTCCTTTCATATATAAAATCCATTGATTTTATACAAATAATTTATTTTCAAATATACTTTGAAAATCCCCCTTTCTACATCCCAATATTTCTCACGGTATCTAAAATAACAAATCACAATGATCGATATCATTTAAACACACATAATCATCAACAGATTATATACCACATCATATATTACAATACATGAAAACAGTAAAATAAATGTTGAGGAATCCAATTGGATTCCTCCAACCTGTTTCCCTGCATCCACAGATGTTAAACAATATAATAACATCGATTTCATTTCAATATGAAATATTCTGCTAAACAGAATCAACATTTGATTAACAATTTATATATATACATCGTTCTCTATAATTTCAACCAATACATAAGCAATTCAACCAAACAGTTAACACACATCAATCAACAGATAATTATCAGTTCTAAGAATACGTTATAAAAATATAACTGTTCAGGGTTGGTGAGTTTTACTCACATTGGCAGTTCATCGTTAAAAACGATAAATTGTTTGTTTGATTTGAATCAAACAATTTATTTCGCCATAAATTCAAACGAGCTTCAATCCATCCCCTTTCAGTCCCATGTAGTGTTCGTCCATACGATCCCAACGGATCTGACCGTTCAGAATTTTGATAATGTATGGTAAAGTTACGACCATTTAAAGTTTAACACACTATTATATTTTTAATCTAAACATATATATATTAAAAGATTTTGGGCCTAACCCCAATTTAAACATCACGGCCCAACTCCATACCCGCTCAGCCCAACCCGCACTATCTCTTCTTCCTCAAATCGGCCGTGAGCTCCTGTAACAAATCAACAGCCATTTCCATTCGTTCTCCACATCATTCTCCCTCTCTTCTCCATTAAAACGAGAACCGATAGCACCAAACACCTCCTCATTCCGAGCCCTTCCCCCTCATGTCCCTAAGATGCAACTCGCACCCAACCTCCTCATCCCGACGTCACAACAAAATCAGCGGCTCCATGAAAACTACCGAACTAAATTTGAGTCGATTATCACCAAACCCATCAACAAGATGCTAAACCAACTCCGAAACACAAATACGATCTCAAAACTCCAATTCGATGCACCAAATTCCAACATGAACTAACCCTAGCCGACGTTGTGTATTTTACAGTGCACCAAATTAACGTCGCACCCCTCCAAGAGCTATCCATATCGAAGAGAATAGCCTTAGGAGTTCAGAAATATTTATACGATGATTTACAGGATTTTATTTGAATTATCTTTGAATTATTTTCTTGCTAATTTTTGTTGAGAGGTAACAGAAAGTAACAACGGGTTTTGGGTGTTAAGGTTACATAGGGATTCCTATGATTTAGAGAATGCCACGTCTCCCTTTTTTTTGTGGCTGCCGTTCAATTTGATAGGAGGAAATGAACTATCTTAAGAATAATTTAGGTGCTCTTATATAGAACGCTTGTTGCGTGGCAATTCACGTGGTTAGATTTGTTACCACTAGTGTAGGTGACAGCGTTTGCTTAAAGATTGTTTTTAATCTATAAAAGTTCATAAACCCTACTACCTACTCTTATCTATGTACAAGCGCTACAGACTGAAATAAATATACCGATGTGATGAGCAATGCTCCACGATCACAAAAATATAATAATACCGGTAGATTAACTCATTTTGTGAAACCTCAAAATGTTGATTACAGGGTGCAAAATACTCCAAATAAGAAGTTGCTCATTTAATTAATTAAAAATTACAATAAAATTCTAAAAATTAAATTATCACTACGTCTCAAAAGAACCTTGTCTAAATTAAAACCCGATATTCAAATATTTTTAAATAACCATTATGGCACGAATGAATATATCGCAATTTTTCTGAATATTTAATTTGGACATAACTGAAAATCTACACGACGAAATCCCGATTTTTCTCTTCCACTATAAAAATATACTCCAGCAGCTCCACACGTTTCTTGTTTCATAGAAATCCAACTTAAAACGGCTTCTGTATATTCAATTGAAGTTTGAATCACCAAATAACGAACTGCAGCGCCATTTCGAGCTGGATTTTAATTATAATTTAATTATACGTTCAAACTTCGTTTATATAATATATTCGTTAATATATTCGAACTCTAAACCGAATTATATATATTATAAATTGTCCAGTTCACATTATATTGTGAATTCCACTAATTTTGATTATTTATGAATTAAATATATTATTTAATTATTATTTTAATTAAATATTCATTATAATTTAATTAGTCGACCATTTGAATTCTAAATCACTATTTAAATAATTAAATAAATTAATTCTTATATCGCTGAAAAATGCGGGTCGTTACATTCTTCCCCACTTAAAATAATTTCGTCATCAAAGTTGCTAAGGTAGAAAAAAATTCTATCTACTGGGTTAAAAATTTATTCGTTCACTTCTTAACTTCAATATCAACTGAACCAATTAATATCGAATAAAATATTAATTTATTCCGACTAACTAAAATTTTCAAAAATTCTGAAAATTTTCTAATAACTTAATTTTTCGGAAAATTTCTCCATAACCTCCTTTGTATAGCCCTATCGGTAAAACCACAACTCGCCTCTCTGGGCCATCTCCAACTCAAAAGAAAATCAAACAGCCAAGCGGCTTGCCAATTCGGCTCATCAAAAATCTCATACCATATGAAATATAAACTTGTACCTTTTTGTCGGGCATGTCATTTTATCTTTGCCATCTGTTACCAATTTAGCAGATACTAATGCCACCCTAAACAAACCCAAATCACTTTTATTTCCATCACAACCATTCGCTTATCCAAGCCAAATTCCACTTTGACTTGATATTATTCCATTTCAGTATAGCTTCCACTTGACTGGCTTTAACTCACTTTCAATTTGCCTTCACAAATTTCTATTTAAATTTATTTTAATTCAAACAGTCTATTCCTGGAGAATTTTAAATAGCTTTGCTTTTCTCAAAACAATTAGAAAACAAAATCTTTGGTAGTAATCTGTCACTTAGAAACTCGAAAATGAACACCGATGATGTCCGGCTCAACGTTGGAATTTGTTTCCCAGCGACCGAAGTGAGTTTAATACTATATCACTTTCAAAACCATATTTAAAATTTTCCATTTTGAAATCACTTTCAAAATATCCTTCACAATGCTTGTAAACAATTTAAAATCTCCCAGGATCTTAAAATTCTAATATATTACACTTATATGAATTTTGATTGCTTATTTACATAACCATTTAATTTATAATCCTACTCGATTATAATAACAACCAATATATCCAATATATTATAATCATTCCAATATAAATCCTTTATATCAAAATATAATTTGGGTAAAATTATTTCGTTTACCCTCTTTTCAAAACATACCATGTCGACCCATCGTATTCGAGTGTTTAGAAACTCCTACCGATACAGTGGACCAAACTGATCGATCAGAACCCATAAACAACTCAACCAATAAATCTACACAATATAAAACAATTTTTATATCAATAACAAATACGTTCACTTGTATATATACACCCAACTCAATCTAGGGCATTACTAACCCCATCTCTACCGAGTCACGCCACAGAGCCAGGGTAAATCGCTTAACCTTATGCTCTGATACCAACTGTAGTGTCCCGAAATTCCGGTCCAATTTGAACTGACTAAATAACAGAAGTCCAACCCACATTACACTGGAAATCAGAAAACTAATAGAAAGAAATTAGAGGGTGAGAATAGATAAGATAGAAACTTAGAAAACATACGACATCAGAGTAAACACGAATCTCACAACGGAACGAATAAATATATTTCATAACATAACTTGTGAAATACAAATCTGTACCTGAATATACATATCATTTCCAAAGTACAACACTTACAACACAGCGGAAATAAACAATAGTTATATGATCCTGAAGCCTTCTGCTCCATCTCTTCAAGTATCTGTAAATCCCGACTACTTGACTGCCCGTACAAAATTGGGCACCCAAGATTTTAAGGAAAACAAAACAAAATAAACTCTGGGTCCGTCATGGGACTGGTATGAGTAAAACAGTTTAAAACAGTTTGAGCCATTAAACGATATCTCATAAGACCACGCCGTATAACGGAACGGGTTTTTCCCTTATGAGAATCGAAAATCAATCTTTTTATCAAAACTCTCATGATATTATTATAATGTCTATCAATCACAATATAATAATCATCTAGCAGAAACGCTTTCATCTCACGTTCTACATATATAGTATACAATCAAAACCGTAAGCACGTATTGGGTAATGGATTTCCAACTATGACAAGGTATGGTACCATCTTTCGCTAGTGTACCTCTAGAGAGGAATACACTGGGTTCAACAAGAACATCTTGCAACCCTACAACACATGACCGACCACTCATTTCGCTGAATGTATCGAAAGTATATCACCAACGGTTGGGATCAACAACCGTTTCCCGAATGGGACAACATCGACAATAGATTTTTTGAAGTAAATGAAACTCTAGATTAGGTGATTATACACCCTAATAGGTGCGACCTACATAGCCATGTTGTCTGCCCGATTTTTGTCATTTCCCGGTTGTGAGGCTAGAGGCTACGCTTATCTCTGACTGGTCACCCATTTATTCACTTTGAATGTCACATTGTCATACCTGCCAAATCACAAATTGATTTCCCCAAAAATACCACGGTATACAGCTAAGAGAAACGAATTCCTCCGCCACCAAACGTAAATACGTTTGAAGAGATCAACTTACACGATCTATTAAATATACTCTGTCAGGCATTCTTCCATACGGGTTGTCCTGGGACTGGACAAACTGAAGGCACTATTTAATACAACCATCTTAGGCAATCTTTACCTAAGATTTATACAACATCCCTTGCACTTTACTCCGTCTTCAATTATCTTTGGCATATATGATTCGCAACGCTTATGCCAATACGGAGTGGTTCTTCGGATAATAATCCAATCGGTCTCTACATATTAACAACGTTAAAATGGTCTAAAACTTCGATAGTCAGTGAGTTAACTATCAAAGAAAAATACGTGTGCAAACAACGATATCATTTCCAGATGAAAATTATATCGATCAATCATCATTTAACATTTTATGTCTTTAGTTCATTAATTTACTTATCTCCTGTTTCCAGATATTCAACATTTCTTATTTTCTAAATTTAGAAAATATACATTATTAACAATGGAAAACATTCCTTTTTTTTGTTTTCTATATTAAAAAACATTTCTGATTCTTATTTGGAAAACATTTCCAAAACTCTCACATTGGACTTAGACAGATGTTTAAATAAAACATCGCTATGCCAACTCAAACCATTTACTAAATTCACTTAACCATCATTCACTATCAAACCTTACCATTCCTTAGTTTAGAAGGAAGTCAATCAAGTTGGGTATAATTACCTCTCAGACCTTAACTGAACAACGTTTTAACTTCGAAATAGTCAAAGTTTATCTGTTAAACCTTTAACAATCTTCCTTACATAACTCTCTTTCGCTTAACTCCTTTCGAATAAAATATATTCGATAACTCTCTTACGAATAACTAGATTCGAAAACCTTTCTTCGATTAAACTATATCCAATTAACTCTATTCAATTAACTCTTATCAATTATCTCTTATTGGATTAACTCTTTTGATTTAACTCTAATTGATTAACTCTTTTTGATTAACTCTTTTCACTTAACTCCTTTCGAACAAACTATATTCGATAACTCTTTTAATTTTACTCAAATAAACTATATTCAATTAACTTCTTTAATTCTATTCGAATAAACTATACTCGATTAACTCCTTTAATTCTATTCAAATAAGCTATATTCGATTAACTCCTGTCGAATAACTACTATTCGATTAACTCACTTCGAATAACCAATATTCGATAACTCCTCTTCGAATAACCAATATTCGATAACTCCTCTTCGAATAACTTATATTCGATAACTCCTCTTCGAATAAATTATATTCGATAACTCTTCTCGAATGATCTATATTCGATTACTCTTCTCGAATAAACTATATTCGATTACTCTTCTCGAATAACTAATATTCGATTAACTCACTCTTTCGAATAAACTATATTCGATCTCTTTCTTTCGAATACGCTATATCCAATTTAACTCCTTCCGATTAACTAATAATCGATAACTCCTTTCAATTAACTAATAATCGATAACTCCTTTCGATTAACTAATAATCGATTAACTCGACTCGACTAACTTGGTTCGACTAACTTTGTTCGACTAACTTGGTTTGACTAACCATACTCGATTAACTCAACTTAGCTAACTTAAATTATTTAACTTTAATGAACTCGATTCGTTTAACTTAACTTGATTAATTCTAACTGGTTAACTCTAACTCTAATCGATTAACTCTAACTGGTTAACTCTAACTGGTTAACTCTAACTGATTAACTCTAACTCTAATCGATTAACTCTAACTGGTTAACTCTAACTGGTTAACCCTAACTGATTAACTCTAACTGGTTAACTCTAACTCTAATCGATTAACTCTAACTGGTTAACTCTAACTGATTAACTCTAACTCTAATCGATTAACTCTAACTGGTTAACTCTAACTGCTTAACTCTAACTGATTAAATCCAACTGGCTAACTCTAACTCTAACTGATTAACTCTAACTCTAATCGATTAACTCTTTTTGATTACCTCTTTTCACTTAACTCCTTTGAATCATTTCTTTTTGGAATTATCCCCTTTGAATTATCTCCTTTTCTAATTATTTACTTAACAAATAATTATTCCCTTTTCAATTCTATTTATTTAACAAATAAATATTTCTTTTATCTTTTTCTATTTATTTAACAAATAAATATTTCTTTTATCTTTTTCTATTTATTTAACAAATAAATATTTTTTATCTTTTCAATTCTATTTGTAAATGTTTTACAAATATTCCCTTTCCAAATCTATTTGCAAATGGTTTACAAGTATATCCTTTTCATTTCTATTTGTAAATGGTTTACAAATATACCCTTTTCATTTCTATTTGTAAATGGTTTACAAATATTCCTTTTTCTATTTGTTTTCTTAACAAATAACTTCCTTTGTATTTGTCTTACAAATATATTTCCTTTATATTTGTTTTACAAATAATTTCCTTTATATTTGTTTGACAATTATATTTCCTTTTTAACTCATTTAATCTTATAATTATTTCCTTATATAAAATCCTTTTTCCTTTCATATATAAAATCCATTGATTTTATATAAATAAATTATTTTCAAATATACTTTGAAAATCCCCCTTTCTACATCCCAAAATTTCTTACGGTATCTAAAATACCAAATCACATGATCGATTTCATTTAAATACATATAATCATCAACAGATTATATACCGCATCATATATTACAGTATATGAAAATAGTAAAATAAATGTTGAGGAATCCAACTGGATTCCTCCAACCTGTTTCCCTGCATCCACAGATGTTAAACAATATAATAACATCGATTTCATTTCAATATGAAATATTCTGCTAAACAGAATCAACATTTGATTAACGATTTATATATATATATATATTGTTATATATAATTTCAACCAATACATAAGCAATTCAACCAAACAGTTAACACACATCAATCAACAGATAATTATCAATTCTAAGAATACGTTATAAAAATATAACTGTTCAGAGTTGGTGAGTTCTGCTCACATTGGCAGTTCATCGTTAAAAACGATAAACGGTTTGTTTAATTTGAATCACACAATTTATTTCGCCATAAATTCAAACGAGCTTCAATCCACCCCTAGTCAGTCCCATGTTGTAGTGTTCATCCATACGATCCCAATGGATCTGACGTTTAGAATTCTGATAACGTATGGTAAAGTTACGACCATTTAGATTTTGACACACTATTATATTTCTAATCTAAACATATATATATTAAAAGATTTTGGGCCTCACCCAATTTAAACATCACGGCCCGACTCCATACCCTCTCGGCCCAACCCGCACTATCTCTTCTTCCTCAAATCGGTAGTGAGCTCCTGTAACAAATCAACAACCATTTCCATTCGTTCTCCAACTCGTTCTCCCTCTCTTCTCCATTAAAACGAGAACTGATAGCACCAAACACCTCCTCTTTCCGAGCCCTTCCCTCTCATGTCCCTTAGATGCAACTCACACCCCACCTCCTCATCTCGACGTCACAGCAAAATCAGCGGCTCCATGAAAACCACCGAACTAAATTTGAATCGATTATCACCAAACACATCAACAAGATGCTAAACCAACTCAGAAACACAAATACGACCTCAAAACTCCAATTTGATGCACCAAATTCCAACATGAACTAACCCTAGCCGATGTTGTGTATTTTACAGTGCACCAAATTAACGTCGCACCCCTCCAAGAGTTGTCCATATCGAAGAGAATAGCCTCAGGAGTTCAGAAATATTTATACGATGATTTGCAGGATTTTATTTGAATTATCTTTGATTTATTTGCTTGCTAATTTTTGTTGAGAGGTAACAGAAAGTAACGGCGGGTTTTGGGCGTTAAGGTTATATAGGGATTCCTATGATTTAGAGAATGCCACGTCTCCCTTTTGTTTTGTGGTTGCCGTTCAATTTGATAGGAGGAAATGAACTATCTTAAGAATAATTTAGGTGTTCTTATATAGAACGCTTGTTGTGTGGCAATTCACGTGGTTGGATTTGTTACCACTAGTGTGGGTGACAACGTTTGCTTAAAGATTGTTTTTAATCTATAAAAGTTCATAAACCTTGCTACCTACTCTTATCTATGTACAAGCGCTGCAGACTGAAATAAATATACCGATGTGATGAGCAATGCTCCACGATCACAAAAATATAATAATACCGGTAGATTAACTCATTTTGTGAAACCTCAAAATGTTGATTACAGGGTGCAAAATACTCCAAATAAAAAGTTGCTCATTTAACTAATTAAAAATTACAATAAAATTCCAAAAATTAAATTATCACTACATCTCAAAGGAACCTTGTCTAAATTCAAACCCGATATTCAAATATTTTTAAATAACCATTATGGCCACGAATGAATATACCGCTGTTTTTCTGAATATTTAATTTGGACATAACTGAAAATCTACACGACGAAATCCCGGTTTTTCTCTTTCACTAGAAAAATATACTCCAGCAGCTCCACACGTTTCTTGTTTCACAGAAATCCGACTTAAAACGGCTTATGTATATTCAATTGAAGTTCGAATCACCAAATAACGAACTACAGCGCCATTTCGAGCTCGATTTTAATTATAATATAATTATACGTTCAAACTACGTTTATATAATATATTCGTTAATATATTTCAACTCTAAACCAAATTATATATATTATAAATTATCTAGTTCACATTATATTGTGAGTTCCACCAATTTTGATTATTTTTGAATTAAATATATTATTTAATTATTATTTTAATTAAATATTCTATATAATTTAATTAGTCGACCATTTGAATTCTAAATCACTATTTAAATAATTAAATAAATTAATTCTTATATCGCTGAAAAATGCGGGTCGTTACATCTTTTTTGTCATTGGCTTTCATATTACAAAAACATTAACAAGGATAGATATATTAAAACATGTCTTCTTAAATAGTTCGATAATATTTACATCTATTTGTTTGCTCGAAATTTGGGATCAAACACCAAAGATGTAAAAGCTACACTTCACCGATTCGGTAAGAATATGGAACCGCGTAATCACAAAATAAATGGATAAAAAACATGTAAGAACACAAAGAAATTTTTATAGTGATTCAATTCAATATGAATCTACGTCCACTTCTAATCAATTCTCATTATAATATTCAAGCTTACAACTTATGAATTTTCCCTCATTACATTCTTTTATCTCTTTTAACTCTCTTTTCTCTCTATTGACGATCTACTTTCACTTGAATGTGGCGAAGAAAAGGAAAGAAGTTTAGCTTTGTGATGAATCTTCAACCACTTATGTGCTTGTTCCCTGTCCATGATCTTCATAGATTTCATAGTGAATTAACATTCGATTTAAACTTCGGAGAGGAGAAGAGATCGTTTGAATGATGCTTGAGATATTTATTATGTAGCTTGAATGAGATTGAAGTTGCTTAGCTTCAATTGTAGAAAGCCCTCATGGTCATTTACATAGATTTCATCTTCATGAAGTTATAAAAGTGTTGTTGAATCCATAGAAGCCATTAGAGAAGTTATAGATGAGCTTTGAGTTTGACGGAGTCTCCTTGTAGGAATAAATTTTCGGGTCCCCTTTCAATGAAGAAGTGAAGGGGTATTTATAGGTGATTTTCGACCCGGGTGGCAATTCTGTGATTATGCTGAAAACGCCATGACTCGATTTGACATGACTCAATTCGACATGAGTCATCTCGTCATGACTTCATCTCGCCATGACTCATGTCGCCATGACTTCATTTCGCCATGAGTTCACTCGCCATGACTTGTGTTGCCATGACTTCATGTCACTATGATTATTGTCTTATGTCAGTTCCACACCGCAAATTGCTTGCGGCATGAACAATCTACAAAACGACATGGATGGATTGCACTGACCCAGAATTGCCATAACGTCATAATTCTCACGACTTGGATATGACTCTCCACGACAAGCTTTTGTCTTTTGTTCCCAATGACATGGTCATCACAACAGGTGACGGGTGCACCATGACTACACGTGTGAATTGGCATGTCACCTTTACAGCTGGCATATGGAGTGATCCTATCACGGCATGCTTTTGTAAATCCTTTTGCGACTTGGTTTTATAATCCAACTGGTTTCCATCTGTTTCCTTGTGTCTTTACGCTTCTCGTAACCTCACATGCATTTGCAGCTTGCCTTTTCTAATAGAAAGGGACCAACGACATGCTTATTCTTCACGACCTGATTGGATTGCGCCATGATTTGTCCAACGACATGACTCTCAATCCAATAGCATGCAAGACAATTCAGGTAATACTTGTTAGTGAGCCCACGTGTCCATTTCTATCTACAAGTGTCCCCTCCCATCTTGTTGTGCATGTTTGTTTGAAGATCCCTTTACATCACTTTTGTATGGAAATGGTCCATGCATGCCACGTGTTGCCTTGAGGCAACTATATCCACTTTGGCTTGTTGGTCTAGTGTGATTCACACGACATGCTTTTTCATATAAGCGACTTGCGACATGTTTTGCGATCATATAACTTCATATCGTTGTGCTGAAGCATGCACAGTCTTACGAATTAGCTTGGCCCGAGACCTAAGGATGTGGCGAACAACATGGAGTATTTAATACTCTAGAACACGACATGGATGAACACACACTTCATTACTCCAGTACATCATACTTTGTAGCAGCATGTATTGCATATAAAACGCTGTGACGTTCTGGCCTATCCAAGCTTTTGCGGTATGAATAAGTTCCCTACCATGCGACATGGATAAGTCTGACGCCTTGGTTATTCTTAAACGACATTACCCAATGCCCAGATATGCAACATGATCCAAACATAATTATGCCGCGAATTGCTTCACCGACATACTATGAAGTTCTGACACAAGTTCAAATGATGCGGCGTTAACCATGTCGCATTAGCTACCTGCGGCTTGACTTTCCCGACAAGGAGCAAAATGTGATGAACGACATGAAACATATGCCTAGCCGACATGAATTTCACGGTATGATGTTTGCGACATGAACAGATTGAACAGTATGCGGCTCGTCTTTATGTCCTGGTGAACGGCTTAATGCCATATGGCGCGTCGAACGCCTTAAGACTGTGTCGTGTAAATGAACTCCATGTCCAGCTAATGTTCTTGCACCAAGTCGTGTGAACGACTTTGAGTCATGTCGCCAAGATGTGTTTGGCGAAACCGCCTAGTCCATTATGCATTATGTCGCTGCCGTATTCTTTCTGAACCATGTTGAAGTAATTGTGTTAACATTTGCCCCTCGAAGCTTGTATATTTTGCTTGCAAGAAATGCAGGCTTTGAAATAAATACGATTTGCATTGAGATTTAGTCGCAGCTTTTGTCTGCTATAGCAAATCATTCTTCGAATTTTAGATGCTCCATGCTACCTGTTCTGTAAGTAAAACAAGTATTTGCGCAATTATGGACTAATACTTCACTATCGGTCATCCATATCGATAGCAGATTGGTTTAATCATCAGAAAATGAATTATAGTGAATTTTAACTTTGAATTGAATAACGTGTCTGCACAGAATTATTTTATCAATGGTTTATAACTCACTGAATACTGTCTGTACCAATACGATATTCAAATTCGAATTCACATTTAACGATTATAATCAACTAATTGACTAAAGCCGACTGTGGATTTCAAACGCAATCGTTTCAGTGACTAATATGATGGTGTACGATATTTCTTATTTGAGAAATACGTATCCGAGAGACTTTTTAGTTCCCTTTTGGAGAAGACTTGGATATTTGTGCCCCTGCTTTAGGGAGTCGTTATCGGTCTTCTCCACATGAAGTATTTTGGTTTCCATACCCGTGTTTGGGATAAAATTTAACACTTGTCGTGTCTGAGATTTTCAGACACTACGCAAGTTAAGCGGTTAATGTTCAAACCCCGTTTACAATCCAGCTTGACTGATTCAGTCATTCAGAGACTTTTGCCGCTCAATTAAACTGATTAATCCAAGCGTCGGTAATTTTAGAAGGAGTGCCCTTTGAAAGGACTTCGGTTAAGACCCCAATTTTTGTCGTTATTGGATCAGGTGTTTCCTGATTCTGATGATCAATTGGGTGGCCCCAGAGAGGTCTTTGGTTAGAACCCAATAATCCGTCGTCTCTGAAATGATCAGATGTCACGTGAATTAATTAGAAGTCCGACATTCTTCACATCTGAAGTAATCAGATGTTACGCAAATGGATTTTCATTCTTCACGTTTGATCATATCAAATGCTACGCAAATGGATTTTCATTCTTCATGTCTGATCATATCAAACGCTATGAAAATAGATTTTCATTCTTTACATTTTGATCATATCAAACGCTACGCAAATGGATTTTCATTCTTCACGTTTGATCATATCAAATGCTACGCAAATGGATTTTAATTCTTCACGTCTAATCATATCAAACACTACGCAAATGGATTTTCATTCTTCACGTCTGATCATATCAAACGCTATGCAAATGGATTTTCATTCTTCACGTTTGATCATATCAAACGCTACGCAAATGGATTTTCATTCTTCACGTCCGATCATATCAAACGCTACACAAATGGATTTTCATTCTTCATGTTTGATCATATCAAATGTTATTCAAATGGATTTTCATTCTTCACCTCTGATCATATCAAACGCTACACAAATGGATTTTCATTCTTTACGTCTAATCATATCAAACGCTACGCAAATGGATTTTCATTCTTCACGTGTGATCATATCAAACACTACGCAAATGGATTTTCATTCTTCACGTCTGATCATATCAAATGCTACGCAAATGGATTTTCATTCTTCACGTTTCATCATATCAACCGCTATGCAAATGGATTTTCATTCTTCACGTTTGATCATATCAAACGCTACGCAAATGGATTTTCATTCTTCACGTTTGATCATATCAAACGTTACGCAAATGTATTTTCGTTCTTCACATCTGGGGATTCCAGATGTTATGCAAACGGTCTTGGTGGTTGTTATATCGTTTCACGGGGCGGCCATCAGTCCCTTTGTCAGATGATCGACTTAGCATGCTATTCTGGTTTAGGAACTGAAGCTCTGAACCTCCCACTTAGGGAAGTGCCCCTTCGATAAAATTTTCAGCTCTCGTGCTTGTTTGTCATGGCGCTTGCTCGCTGTTTGAATTTTTGCGAATTTCCCATTCACTTTTCAAGGTAGTGCTTTTCCTATTTTGCATTTGTACATGTTGATATTTACAACATTCGGCTCTTGAGCTAGCATTGTTGGGGTCGCGATGTTTCAGGAACAAGTGCTCGACAAATGGCGTTGATCGCTTATTCCGAGCCATTGAAATCGAAGCACCGTCAGCAGTTATCAGTTGATGATCAGTCTTAGCATGATTTGAGCAGAGGCTACATTGCTTGGACCAGACTGATCATTTGATGCCCCTTGCCCCTGGGGAGCAGCAGAAGGATTCATGGCTTGTGGATTCTTTACATACTGTTGTAACCTATTTTTCCTGATCAATTCCTCAATGAGGTTCTTCAGGTGTCGGCACTCATTGGTGTTATGACCAAGTTGGTTATGAAATCTGCAGAATTTCCCCGAGTTTGCTGCTTTGTTACTTATTCTTAGGATTTGGCACTGCATACTCTTCAGAATTCTTTGTTACAAGATAGATATTTTCAGGAGTGTCATTCAAAGGCGTTAGCTCTGATGATTTGAAATGGCGAGACTTCTTATTAGTCTTGTTGTCGTTCCCATCTATGGTTCGCTTTTGTCCCTGATTATTCCTCTGGTTAGATTGGACGGCCGTATTTTTAGGAGCTTCAAGGAGTTGGTTTCCACCAATGATTTGAAGGGGTATAGGATTATCGTCCACTCTCATGTACTCCTCTGTTTTCTTATAGAACTTGTCAAGCGCATTCGGTTCTTTCATCTTTATCCACCCCCCGAATTCACTTGCTTTGTCTATAGCATCGAGTAGAGCCATGAGGACTATGCGTGGTTCCAGATTCCTTACTTCAGACAAGGCAATATTGAATCGACTAAGGAAGGCTTTGACAGTCTCCCCTGGCTTTTGCTTCATTGCTGAGAGAGTTATAGCGTCCTTGGCTTTAGTAGCGTACAGGCGGAACTGCTCCTTTAAATTTTTGGTCAGGTCAGAGAACCGATCGATGGATTTGGGTGGCAACTTTGGGAACCATAGTGATGCGGCACCTTCTAAGTAGAGAGGAAAGTACGTGCATCTCATTTCATCGGTAGCCTTAGCTGCACTCATATGCCATTCATATATGAATAGGAAGTAGTTCGGATCAACGAGACCGTTGTATAGAGGCAAAGTCGGAGGATTGAACTTCTTCAGACATCCCACTTCAAGGATTCTTTCGGTGAATGGAGTCCTATCGGGAGAGAAGTCCCATTCTCTTTCGTCGTCCTTGCTAGCTTGATTCTTTTTTATGGCTCGTTCTATCATGTCCGAAATGTATTCTTTGGTGCTACGACACTCTGTGAAGCTGAGCTCTTTACCAAATGTTCACCTAGGCATTTGACCTCGATTAGTGAGTTTTGGCTCTTTGCCTTCTCGACGTGGAGGTGCCCCCGTGATAGGATCAAATGACCTTTCGAACATTCGCTTCGGAATGGTCCTTATCTTTTGATCTCATATTCTCAATGTTAGCTTCATCCCTGTCACTTGCCCAATCATAATCGTCTTCCATATTGTCGTTGCAGTTATGATCGGAAACGGGCGATTTATCATTCTCCTCGAGATCCACATGCACTTTCGGAGGGGCTGGATTTGATCGAGCATTAAGGATAGTGTCGAGTTTCTCCATCATCATTTTGGTAGAGGCATCCATTCAGTTGTTGACAATGGCAATAGCGATTTTTAATTCATTTCTGGTCACACCAGCTCCGCTTTCTGAATTTTCGCCAACTTCGAAACGATTATTAAGCGATGTTTCTTCGTTAGCGACATTATCGGCATTTCCGACATCTTTACTTACGATCTTCTTTGATTTAGCCATAACTTCGGAGAAGAATGCGGTTTAGAGCTTTAATGCAAGGATCTCAACTTTGGGAGAGTGCGACAAGAGATAGGAGATGCGAGCGCAGCCCCACGGTGGGCGCCAAATGTTTGCTCCAAATATGGGATCAAACACCAAAGATGTAAAAGCTACACTTCACTGATTCAGTAAGAATATGGAATCGCGTAATCACAAAATAAACGGATAAAAAACATGTAAGAACACAAAGAAATTTTTGTAGTGGTTCAATTCAATATGAATCTACATCCACTTCTAATCAATTCTCATTATAATATTCAAGCTTACAAATTATGAATTTTCCCTCATTACATTCATTTCTCTCTTTTAACTCTCTTTTCACTCTCTTGACGATCTACTTTCACTTGAATTTGGCGAAGAAAAGGAAAGAAGTTTAGCTTTGTGATGAATCTTCAACCACTTATGTGCTTTGATCCTATCCATGATCTTCATAGATTTCATAGTGAATTAACATTCGATTTAAACTTCGGAGGGGACAAGATATCGTTTGAATGATGCTTGAGAGGTTTATTATGTAGCTTGAATGAGACTGAAGGTGCTTAGATTCAATTGTAGAAAGCCCTCATGGTCATTGACATAGATTTCATCTTCATGAAGTTAGAAAAGTGTTGTAGAATCCATAGAAGCTATTAGAAAAGTTGTAGATGAGCTTTGATTTGGACGGAGTCTCCTTGTAGGAATGAATTTTCGGGTCCCCCCTTCAATGAAGAAGTGAGGGGGTATTTATAAGTGATTTTCGGCCCAGGGTGGCAATTCTGTAATTATGCTGAAAATGCCATGACTTAATTCGACATGACTCAATTCGACAATAGTCATCTCGCCATGACTTCATCTCGCCATGACTCATGTCGCCATGACTTCATTTCTCCATGAGTTCACTCACCATGACTTGTGTCGCCATGACTTCATGTCGCTATGATTATTGTCTTATGTCGGTTCCACACCTTGACACTAGGCCTTTCCCCAAGACCCAGGGTACTCGACCAGCAACCTTCTAGTCTTTTGGGTGCCCCCATCGTACCCCTGCTTTGAGCCTGCTAGAACTTACGACAACGATGACGTCTCGGCCTTCGCATCTCTAGTCGTCCAACCTTGATGATGTTTCATAGCTCAAGCAACCTTCTCGAGCAGCCATTATCCATCAACTCACGACCTTTGAGTTATCACCGAACACATTCATCACTTTGAGCCTTCCTACTTGAACCACCTCGAAGCTACACCATCACCGAGCCCTCTGGGAGGACCCCAAAACCGACCCCTCCTGGGAAGACCCAAAACCTGCTCTTCCTAGGAAGACCCAAAACCTGCTCTTCTTGGGAAGACCCGAAACCTGCTCTTCCTGGGAAGACCCAAAACCTACTCTTCCTGGGAAGACCCAAAACCGACCCTTCCTGGGAAGACCCAAAACCGACCCTTCCTGGGAAGACCCAAAACTGACCCTTCTTGGGAAGACCCCCTTCTGGTCCTTCTGGACAGACCAGACCCTCCTCTGGTCCTTCCGGACCGACCAGAATCCTTCTGAACCACCCAGACTCCCTTCTGGTCCTTCTGGACCGACCAGAACCTTCTCTGCTCCTTCTGGACCGACCAAAACCTTTTCTGGTCCTTCTGGACCGACCAGAAACCTGCACAGCTCCTTTTCGACTTCGATTTCGACCAAAACTTCGCCAAACGACGAATCCGACGAAACCAGCTTATCCGATTCATCCAAACGCAACCACAAACATGTTATGCAACCAACAATATCATCAATCTAACAATTTCCATCAAAACACATAAATTTCCCAAAACATGATAAGTGAATCATATGAACATAAAAACGGATCTAACTTGCATACACTTGTGAAAAATCATGAAATTAACCATTTAAATTATCTAGATCAGATCCTAAGGTGATTCATATGTAAAATGGACTTAGCATGGTGTAGATCTAAAGAAAATAACATGAAAATGATGAAATTAACATTCTATAACTCACATACTTTCATGAATCCGAATGAGAGATGTAAATCACTCACCGATTATCCAAAACAAAGCTAAAACGATGAAAAAGCAATCCGGACAGCGAACACTTCGAATCAAACTCTTCAATCCAATGAATTCGCCCTTGAAACGATGTTGATCTAGCCTCGAATGGTATAGCTCTTCGATTTCCCTCCTTGGATTTGGAATTTTAATGGTGGAAAGGTGTTAGAGGAAGAAGGAGATCAAAGCCTCCCCATAAGAGAATGGAAAATTCCAACCTTTCTCCGTATCCCTTACCCCCTATTTATAGCCTCCACCAACCCCTTAATGGGCCTTCTCCAAATCAACCCATTAGCCTTCCAAAACCTGAACAGCCAACTGGAAAACCTTAAAACAGCGATTTCTCCCAAACCGCTGAACCAAATCCTTAATGTAACCACTCTACGGAAAGAGAATCATCAATTCCTTTCCAATGGCACAGGTCTCACCCTCTGATTCGACCTGAGTCAAAAGTTATGCCCAGTACAAGACTGACAGGGGCAAAATGGTCACAAACAAAATCGGTAAAAATTATGGACATGTCACACATCCCCATAAGCAACATATTAAAAGATGAGAATGATCCAACCCTCAGAGAATAAAATAAAATTATTTTACGATCTTCCGATACGTAAAATGCGGGCTGTTACATTCTCCCCCTCTTAAGAATTTCGCCCCCGAAATTCCAAGCAAATACAAGCAACCACAACAATTCCGCATGCCTATCATCCATGAGAAGCCAATCCTATCATCCAAACTAGCAACCATCAAGCCATGCATCCATAGCCTTATCCTAGCACGCGGAATTCTATCAAACAACAACAAGATACAACGATATAACGACGATATAATCTAAGGGTTCTACCGATGAAAAGTTCTGGATGAGTCGCCCTCATGCTCTCTTCCGTCTCCCATGTACAATCGTCGCCATCTTCACTCCATTGTACCTTGACTAGCTTAACCGTCTTCCTCCTAAACTGTTACGTGCCATTCCCCACAACACGAAGTGGCCTATGAGGTTTTGCAACTGCGGTCTCGACTTCTAAATCTTCATACTGTTATGGATATACCACCACATTCGAGTCGTGCACAAACTTCCGTAGAAACGACACATGGAAAACATTATGCACACTCGACATCTTCTCGGGTAACTCCAACCTATGTGCGAGCTTTCCTATTCGCTCGACTATCGGAAATGGTCCAACAAACCTAGGAGCCAACTTCCCTTTACTTCTGAATCGAACCACATGCTTCAACGGTGAAATCTTCACGAAAACCATATCTCCTACGTCGAATTCCAAATCCTTACGACGCTTATCGGCGTAACTTTTCTAACGATCTTGGGCCGCCTTCATTCGTTGTCGAACAATCTTGATACAACCCGAGGTTTCTCTAATCATTTCAGGCCCAAGTACCAACTTATCTCCAGTTTCTAACCAACAAGCTGGAGAATTGCACGGCCTTCCATACAACGCCTCGTATGGTGCCATCCCAATACTCGACTGGTAGCTATTATTATACGCAAACTCAACTAGATGTAGATGGTCCTCCCATGATCCTCCGAAGTCTAACACACAAGCCCTCAGGAGATCTTCTAAAACTCGGTTGACTCTCTCGGTCTGACCATCAGTTTGGGGATGATATGCCGTACTTAAACACAATTCGGTTCCCAAAGCTTCTTGTAAACTTTTCCAAAATCCACTTGAAACACCCCACCTCCGTTAGGGTCACTCTCAAAGGGAATGCCCTAATTTTGGTGGAGGTTTATAAGTACAAGTCACAGATATACAAGACAGATATAAGAACACATATTTGTAAACAGCGGAAGAACAACAAACTTTATTTCATAAAGTCAAATACGTGTTACAACAACATCCTTTCCAAAAACATAACATTTTCATAATCTGTCTTGAGTACATTATTTAAAGAAGCATAAATAAAACATAGATAAACTGCAAAAGCCCCATAGTGGATTGTCCAAAGCCATAGTTCAAAACAGGAAAGTCCAAGCAATACATTTCTCTTCTTCAAGTTGGATGTTGAGGTTGATCAAGCTGCTGTGTTCCCTCCCTGAGAACCTAGGGGGAAAACGGAAGAAAGAAGACGAAAGAAAAGTAGAGTCAGACATAAAGCCTGAGTAAGTCTAGTACTATTTTGTCTATGAATAAAAAACTGGGTATGATAAGTATAAACAAGAAGCGGGCATGCACTATAAACTTGGTTAAGTTGTCTAGGGTCGAATATACTATTGTACCCCATGTTGATCTCTGAACCCATATAAACTAGTTTCCAACTGGCACCCCAAAATCAGGGTGATGTGATCAATTCTATGATGATCGGCTCCTACTCGCATAGTTACATGTGTCTTACGGCCCCCGATGTTGTAGTTACCTATGCTGGTCCCACCATGGGGTGTATCAAGTCCCATAGTGGCAACCCGACACAACCTTAGAGTGCACAGGTATGCTACTGGCGTCCAGTGCCTTATTTTTCTGCGCCGGAGTGTGTGCACGCCCGCACTCCGTTAGAACCTACACTGCTACACCACCGCCGTCGCTTTGACCTCTTACAATCAGCCCAGTAATCGTGCCCCTCCCTGCCTAGTTTCAGGGTATCCTGATACACCTTCTAGGGTTACTGCTGAAAAGGGTCCCCCGTTACTAGGTTTTCTATCTCTAGCCAACATGCTAAGTTGGTTAAGTGTTTCCTAACCTAACCCCCACCAGTCCGTTTTGTTTAGCATGTTCTATTTTGATTAAGTCTTTAGTTCACTTAATCCTATCAATCCTGACTCAGCCTTAAATGTCTTATTAAGGCCCTGACCTCTCACATTAGACAGGTATTGTTGTGGCTGCCTGTTGCCGGTTGGTTCCGGGCAGTCTTACGCCACAACTCAGTCTAACCTCGGGTCCTTGCTGGGCTCCATGTTTAACCTCCCACATTGGATAGGTATTGTTGTGACTACTGGACAGCCGGGCGGTTCCGGGCAGGTTTACATCACAACTCAATCCAACCTCGGGTTAAACACATCGTATGTTCTACATTTACATATTTTGTCATTCCTCTTTATTTCTTATATGTAAATATTTGCGGCCCATTATTAAGTTAATGGTGTAAAGGTTACACCAATCATGGGCCCAACCCATACTTGAACTTGGGCCCTTCTATTTTATATTTTCATTCATTAGTAATTTTAACCCAACGTTATTTTCCCCCGTTTAACACGTCCGTTTATATATATTTTGGGCTTAGCCTTTTAAAGCCCAAATTAGCCATGCGAAAAGGGGAGGCTTAAAGCGTAATTACATACACAAAGAGGGGAATGTGAGCGCATGAACTTGCAATACGACGTTGGAAATACAAAATAGAAACTGGTGTACTTGCATAGTGGTAACATAGGTGACATGAATCAAAGCATGTGAACTTGTAATTGAGATATCATTATTGTCACATGAACCTATATTTTTATTTAGGCATAATGTCAAACATAAGCATGGCATAAATATTTCTAGCATAAGCATGCCATAATGTCGAACATAAGCATGGCATAATATCAAACATAAGCATGGCATAAGTATAGTTAAATTTGTTCACATAACCATGGCGTAAATATTTCTAACATGAAATCATGATTCTTACTTTAGCCATGTAAACTTACAAAAAGGGACCTTTTGAACCTAACCTAGCCATGTACCACATATGTCATCATATAATTCTTGTAAACAAGATAGACCTAATCATGGTTTTCAATTATGCCAAATATCATTCATAGCCTAGCCATATTCATAAATTTGCAAATAGGTTTTCTAGTACAAAAACATGGCTTAAAACATAATGCCAAATCCTCAACATAATTTCATATGGATAATAACCAAACTTGTTCCAATTACTTACAAAATGATTTATGCACAAAAATATACATCATGGTGGCATAGAAGCAAACCCCAAACTTGCATGAATTTAAATCAATTACATACATGTAGCTTCAACATGGATTACATAATTTGCGAAATATTCCAAACGTATACTTGCATAGAACTACCGCATGTAGTTCTTTATAATGAATAACATAATTCACAAATATCCAAACGTATATAATATTTCAAATTGATAAGAACGCACAAATATGAATTACTTTATTGCCACAATTCAAGCATACAAACCAACACAATTGTTTATTCATACCAAAGTAATACTCTACTTACAATAGTGTGATGAATTCTCTAGTTTAGGGATTGAAGACGCAAATTCCTTTGTTGAATTGATTTGTTTAGGTTGCTTTAAGCTTTAGAATCTTCCTCCTAATCCTCTCTCCAATTTGGTGGCTACTCCTAGTCGTTCCTCAGCAACATGGCGGCTATGTTCTTATTTTTGAATGAATAGATTAGGGTTTAGTCTAGGGTTGTTTATATAGAGGTTAGGAACTGATTAGGACCCTTGATGTTGCTTGGATTGATCGTAGCCATTCATTCTAAGGAGAAACCAATTAAAACTTGCCACCTAGCCCTAGTGACAAAGCAGACCACAGAAAATCGACCACAAAGAGAATAGGCCAGCCGGGTTAGACTGGGCTCGACCTGGGTCTGGACCAGGTCGACACCCCTGTCGACAGCCCTGTCGACAGGCCTGTCGACCTGGTTAGACCAGGTCGACAGCCCAGTCGACTTGGTGGGTCAGGCGGGTGTTTTTCCGCCCTGGCCCATTGGGCCCCATTTTCGAATTTAAACCTGATTTATTCTGTTTGAATTTAAACTTGATTCTCAAACTCCCGAAGGCCATATCTTCTTCATACGGACTCCGTTTTTCGAAAACTCGGACTCTATTTCGCGTATTTTTCCGAGACGAACGCAATGGCGTATCCCGTTTCCCTTAGTTCTTTGATTTCAGATTAATTATACTTTAATTTGCTAATTTCACAGTTATAGAATTCTCGGGGTGTTACATTCTCCCCCACTTAAAAGGATTTCGTCCCCGAAATCTTCAAGTTAGGAGGAATGTATATCCTAACATACAAACATCCATCTACTCATCCATCAAACACGAGCATCCATTGTCCTTAAAAGACTTCTAATGCTTCATGATCATATGCAAAGTGTGTGTGTATACATGAACTTATCTAATGCAAAATCAGGCGGTCTACTGATTCAGTTGACCTCCTTAATGCGAATTATGTAAGTGCCATGAATCCATTTTGTATGCAAATTTTCCTATTCTTGATTCTACATGAGTGCACAATCATTCAATACAAATGCAGCATCCACATGACAACACATTAAAGTTCAACCACATACGAATGCAAACATATATGAATATGCAATATGAAGTGACTGAGCCGATCTAAAACCTAGATTGTGTGTGTATATGCAACCACGAGCAACCACTTGCAGCCATCATCCATAACATGTTTCAATTACATGTTTCCATCCAAAAGGTTTCTACCCTAAAGATAAGGTCGAGGAAATATACCTAAAAAGATAGATAAAAGCGCAACTTAAGGAAAATGAAAGATCAAGGATGTACCCTCGAACAGAAAAGGGTAGGCTGTGCGTATTCTAGCTTCAGTTTCCCAAGTCGCGTCTCCCTCGGCGTCGCTCCACTGAACTTTGACGAGCTTGACTTCACGGTTGCGTAGCTTCTTCACTTCCGTTCCTAAGATGCGGGTTGGAACTTTTCTTATGGCTGCTTCGCGTTCCACTTCGGCCTCTTCGAGGATATTTGGCTCTACCACTTCAGCAGACTCATGTAGACATTTTCGGAGATGTGAAACGTGAAAAACGTTGTGGACTCCGGCCAACTTCTCGGGTAGCTCTAATCTATAGGCCATTTTCCCAATCTTCTCGATGATAGGGAATGGCCCTACGAATCTTGGCGCTAGCTTTCCTGTGGTTCCAAAACGAACAACGTTCCTTAGCGGTGATACCTTGAGAAAAACTCTGTCTCCAACCTCAAATTCAAGGTCGGTCCTCCTCTTGTCGGCATAGGACTTTTGTCTGTTTTGGGCCGTCTTCATCCTTCTTCGTATTAAGTCCACTTTCTCTGAAGTCTCTCGGATCATATCTGGTCCAAGTATGAGCTTATCAGTAGACTCCCACCAACAAGTGGGCGATCGGCACGGTCTTCCGTATAAAGCTTCGAAGGGCGCCATTCCGATGGTTGCTTGATAGCTGTTGTTGTAGGCAAATTCCACCAAAGGAAGGTGGTCTTCCCATGTCCCTCCGAAGTCAAGGACGCATAACCATAAAAGGTCTTCCAAAACTCTGTTCACTCTCTCTGTTTGGCCGTCGGTTTGGGGATGATAGGCTGTGCTCAAGCATAACTGCGTTCCTACTGCTTCTTGCAGACTTCGCCAAAACTCGCTGGTGAAAATGGGGTCTCGGTCACTAACAATGCTAGATGGTATTCCATGGAGTCGAACGATTTCCTTAAGGTAAAGTGATGCTAGGGATGAGGCAGTTCTTTTACTTTTGACAGGTAAAAAGTGGGCGCTTTTAGTAAGCCTATCCACTATTACCCAAATGCTAGTGTTGCCTCTCCTAGACCTAGGCAGCCCATCGATGAAGTCCATTGAGATGCTATCCCACTTCCACTGCGGGACCTCCAAAGGATGTAGCAGTCCGCCAGGCTTTTTCTGTTCCGCCTTAACCTGTTGGCACACCATACACTTAGAAACGAACTCTGCCACGTCCTTTTTCATGTCGTTCCAGAAGAAAGTCCTTTTTATGTCTTTGTACATTTTATCTCCGCCTGGGTGTATCGTCATCTTGGAGTGATGTGCTTCCTCGAGAACCTTCTTTACTAAATCTTTTGTCTGTGGGACGCATAGTCTTCCGTCTCGCCTTAGGAAACCCTTATCGTCAATGGAGTATCTGTTGAGGTGACTTGAAGTCTCACCCCTAATTAGCCTATCAATCATTTCCACAAGCTGAGGGTCTTCGCGTTGTGCTGCCCCTACTGAATCCACTAAAGTTGGGCGCACTTCGAGAGATGCTAGCAAGCCCGGTACGAAATCGGAGGAAGGCCTAAAGTCGAAGCTGGCTATAAACTCTAGGCTTTGTCTTTCAACAAACAACGGGCTTAGGGTCAATTTCTTTCGGCTCAACGCGTCTGCCACTACGTTGCCTTTGCCCGGAGTGTAGGAGATTTCGAAATCGTACGAGGCAAGAAACTCCATCCACCTTTGTTGCCTCAAGTTAAGATCCTTCTGCGAGAAAAGATATTTCAACGATTTATGGTCAGTGTAAAGTTCGAACTTCTCACCTAGGAGATAGTGTCGCCAAGACTTGAGTGCAAAGACGATGGCGGCTAACTCAAGGTCGTGGGTTGGGTAGTTCTTTTCGTGCACCTTCAACTGCCTCCCGCCATAAGCTACTACCCTTCCTTCTTGCATTAAGACGGCGCCTAGCCCTGTCCCACATGCATCCGTATAAACAGTGAACATCTTGCTCCCATCTGGCAGCGTCAAAACTGGGGCTGTTGTAAGAGCCCTCTTCAGTCGTTGGAAAGCAAACTCGCAATCCAAGTCCCAATTGAACACTAGATTCTTCTTAGTCAATTTCGTGAGCGGAGCTGAGATTTTCGCAAAATCCCTTATGAATTTTCGATAGAAACCTGCTAGTCCTAGAAAGCTTCGGATCTCAGTTGCATTCCTCGGTGTCTTCCAATCTTGTACCGCCACTACCTTAGCAGGGTCCACCGCTAACCCTTGTTTGGATACTATGTGCCCAAGGAACCTCACCTCTTCTCTCCAAAAGTGGCATTTGGAGAATTTGGCTTTTAGTTGATGGACTCGCAAAGTTTCCATGATTGCCCTTAAGTGCTGAGCATGTTCCTCTTCACTCTTTGAGAAGATAAGGATATCATCTACGAAGACCACTACGAATTTGTTGAGGAAATCTCTAAATACCCTACTCATCAGGTCCACGAAGTAAGCAGGTGCATTTGTCAAGCCGAAAGGCATGACAAGCCATTCAAAGAAGCCGTCTGGGGTTCTGAATGCCGTTTTATCGATGCTATCTTCAGCCACCCTTAGCTGATGAAAACCGGTTGCTAAATCGAGTTGGGAGAAAACAGACGCTCCTACTAGTTGGTCAAACAAATCGTCAATTCTAGGGAGAGGGTGCCTATTCTTTTTCGTTAGCTTGTTGAGCTCCCTATAGTCAACACATAGACGGAGTGAACCATCCGCCTTTGTAGCGAACACTACTGGAGCGCCCCATTCTGAAATGCTCCTCCTAATGAACCCCTTTTCTAGAAGCTCTTTAATCTGTTTACTGAGCTCTCTCCTTTCCCGTGGAGCCATGTGTCTAACGGGCAACGCAACGGGCTTTGCATTATCTACAAGATATATGCGGAAGTCTATTTCCCGCTTCGGAGGCAAGCCATTTACCTCTTCGAAGACATCCGGATATTCCCGGACCACTCTAACTGATTGCAAATTTTCAACAGAGGCATCTAGCGATTCAAGATAACTAAGCATAACCGCATACGAGGGATTACAAGAAATTTCCAAAGTATTACCGAGCTGGGTTAGGAGCCTAACAACCCTTTTTTCACAATCAAGGATGGCCCCATTACTGGATAGCCAATCCATACCCAAAATCAAACCATAACCCGAAAAGCCCAAAACAAAGGCACTACATTGAAATTCTACACTTAGAATAGAAATTTTCAAATCCAAACAGATCATAGACAAATGAGCTGGGCCCCCAATTGGGTTTGAAACAATTAAGGGGTCCTCTACCATACTAGTTTTTAGGTGCAGAGATTCTACTAAAGCAGACGAGATAAAGGAGTGTGATGCGCCAGAATCAAATAAAGTGCGAACGGGGTGATCATAAAGATAAACTACACTTTCTACAGAAGTATTTATACCTCGCTGTTGCAATGGTGGCGCTTCTAGCACATGAACCTGTGCTCCTGGGGTGGATCCAGCGCCCTGCCCCTGTCCTCGTTTCTTTGGGCAGTCCTTAGCCCTGTGGCCTGTCTGACCGCATGAAAAGCACCCACCATTCTCCTTGGCCTTCTTTTTTCGACAGTCCTTTACTAAGTGCCCCACTTTGCCACAGAAATTACACTTCCTCTTCTCTTTGTTGCCTTTCCTGCCTTTCTTAAAGTCTGTCTTCTTAGGCTGCAAACCCTCTTTCTTCCCTTGAGAGCTTTCTGCCTTTGTCTCCTTCTTGCCCTTATCCTCTTCATTCAGCAATGCCATTTGCACCAATCTTTCATACGTGGCTCCCATGGGTATATGGGTCATGGCCAAACTGTGTAATGGCTCATTCAACCCTTTGACGAAACGGAGAGCCTTCTTGTGCGGGGTGTTGACTAGGTCAAGCCCAAACCTAGCCAGCTCATCGAACTGATTCACATACTCTCTGACTGTCTTGTCCCCTTGCTTAAGAAATAAGAATTTTTCCAACTGCAAACTTCTTTCCGCATCTGAGAGAAATTTGGTCTCAAACCTTGCCCTAAAGTCCTCCCATGTCTCCACTGGTCTTTCAGCATTAGTGACTTCCCACCAGTAGGAAGCCTCGCCCTTCAATAGCCATACTGCCAATTGTACTTTTTGTCTGTCTTCTACCTCAAAGATGATGAATAGGTCCTCCGTTTCTTTCAGCCAATTTCTAGCTGCTACGAAGGACTCAGTTCCATGGAAATCCCTTCCTCCCATAGCTTTAAAATCTTTACATATCTTAGCAAAAGCGTTTCCCCGAGGAGGAGGTGGAGGAAAAGGTGCTGCTGCAGCTGGATGATTTCCTTCAGCTGGGGGAGGAGGAACGGTAGGACCTGGCTGAGTGGCTCTTGCTTCTAAGAACCGTCTAAACCAACCAGGTATTGGCACCCCTTCCGGCAAGTTAAGGTCTTCAGACATGCTGAAACAAAAAGGATAGATTCAAAACGAAGGATAAGAGATAGTACCTATGGCTTTGGGGAGTGGACTTTGCCTTTTTAAAATAAAATAATATTTTTCTTTTAAAAATGCTTCTTTAAAATTTCCTCCTTGAAAATAATTTTTCAAAACTATTTATCTTATCTGGTAAACCTATGCTCTGATACCAAGTGAAACACCCCACCTCCGTTAGGGTCACTCTCAAAGGGAATGCCCTAATTTTGGTGGAGGTTTATAAGTACAAGTCACAGATATACAAGACAGATATAAGAACACATATTTGTAAACAGCGGAAGAACAACAAACTTTATTTCATAAAGTCAAATACGTGTTACAACAACATCCTTTCCAAAAACATAACATAACATTTTCATAATCTGTCTTGAGTACATTATTTAAAGAAGCATAAATAAAACATAGATAAACTGCAAAAGCCCCATAGTGGATTGTCCAAAGCCATAGTTCAAAACAGGAAAGTCCAAGCAATACATTTCTCTTCTTCAAGTTGGATGTTGAGGTTGATCAAGCTGCTGTGTTCCCTCCCTGAGAACCTGGGGGGGAAAACGGAAGAAAGAAGACGAAAGAAAAGTAGAGTCAGACATAAAGCCTGAGTAAGTCTAGTACTATTTTGTCTATGAATAAAGAACTGGGTATGATAAGTATAAACAAGAAGCGGGCATGCACTATAAACTTGGTTAAGTTGTCTAGGGTCGAATATACTATTGTACCCCATGTTGATCTCTGAACCCATATAAACTAGTTTCCAACTGGCACCCCAAAATCAGGGTGATGTGATCAATTCTATGATGATCGGCTCCTACTCGCATAGTTACATGTGTCTTACGGCCCCCGATGTTGTAGTTACCTATGCTGGTCCCACCATGGGGTGTATCAAGTCCCATAGTGGCAACCCGACACAACCTTAGAGTGCACAGGTATGCTACTGGCGTCCAGTGCCTTATTTTTCTGCGCCGGAGTGTGTGCACGCCCGCACTCCGTTAGAACCTACACTGCTACACCACCGCCGTCGCTTTGACCTCTTACAATCAGCCCAGTAATCGTGCCCCTCCCTGCCTAGTTTCAGGGTATCCTGATACACCTTCTAGGGTTACTGCTGAAAAGGGTCCCCCGTTACTAGGTTTTCTATCTCTAGCCAACATGCTAAGTTGGTTAAGTGTTTCCTAACCTAACCCCCACCAGTCCGTTTTGTTTAGCATGTTCTATTTTGATTAAGTCTTTAGTTCACTTAATCCTATCAATCCTGACTCAGCCTTAAATGTCTTATTAAGGCCCTGACCTCTCACATTAGACAGGTATTGTTGTGGCTGCCTGTTGCCGGTTGGTTCCGGGCAGTCTTACGCCACAACTCAGTCTAACCTCGGGTCCTTGCTGGGCTCCATGTTTAACCTCCCACATTGGATAGGTATTGTTGTGACTATTGGACAGCCGGGCGGTTCCGGGCAGGTTTACATCACAACTCAATCCAACCTCGGGTTAAACACATCGTATGTTCTACATTTACATATTTTGTCATTCCTCTTTATTTCTTATATGTAAATATTTGCGGCCCATTATTAAGTTAATGGTGTAAAGGTTACACCAATCATGGGCCCAACCCATACTTGAACTTGGGTCCTTCTATTTTATATTTTCATTCATTAGTAATTTTAACCCAACGTTATTTTCCCCCGTTTAACACGTCCGTTTATATATATTTCGGGCTTAGCCTTTTAAAGCCCAAATTAGCCATGCGAAAAGGGGAGGCTTAAAGCGTAATTACATACACAAAGAGGGGAATGTGAGCGCATGAACTTGCAATACGACGTTGGAAATACAAAATAGAAACTGGTGTACTTGCATAGTGGTAACATAGGTGACATGAATCAAAGCATGTGAACTTGTAATTGAGATATCATTATTGTCACATGAACCTATATTTTTATTTAGGCATAATGTCAAACATAAGCATGGCATAAATATTTCTAGCATAAGCATGCCATAATGTCGAACATAAGCATGGCATAATATCAAACATAAGCATGGCATAAGTATAGTTAAATTTGTTCACATAACCATGGCATAAATATTTCTAACATGAAATCATGATTCTTACTTTAGCCATGTAAACTTACAAAAAGGGACCTTTTGAACCTAACCTAGCCATGTACCACATATGTCATCATATAATTCTTGTAAACAAGATAGACCTAATCATGGTTTTCAATTATGCCAAATATCATTCATAGCCTAGCCATATTCATAAATTTGCAAATAGGTTTTCTAGTACAAAAGCATGGCTTAAAACATAATGCCAAATCCTCAACATAATTTCATATGGATAATAACCAAACTTGTTCCAATTACTTACAAAATGATTTATGCACAAAAATATACATCATGGTGGCATAGAAGCAAACCCCAAACTTGCATGAATTTAAATCAATTACATACATGTAGCTTCAACATGGATTACATAATTTGCGAAATATTCCAAACGTATACTTGCATAGAACTACCGCATGTAGTTCTTTATAATGAATAACATAATTCACAAATATCCAAACGTATATAATATTTCAAATTGATAAGAACGCACAAATATGAATTACTTTATTGCCACAATTCAAGCATACAAACCAACACAATTGTTTATTCATACCAAAGTAATACTCTACTTACAATGGTGTGATGAATTCTCTAGTTTAGGGATTGAAGACGCAAATTCCTTTGTTGAATTGATTTGTTTAGGTTGCTTTAAGCTTTAGAATCTTCCTCCTAATCCTCTCTCCAATTTGGTGGCTACTCCTAGTCGTTCCTCAGCAACATGGCGGCTATGTTCTTATTTTTGAATGAATAGATTAGGGTTTAGTCTAGGGTTGTTTATATAGAGGTTAGGAACTGATTAGGACCCTTGATGTTGCTTGGATTGATCGTAGCCATTCATTCTAAGGAGAGACCAATTAAAACTTGCCACCTAGCCCTAGTGACAAAGCAGACCACAGAAAATCGACCACAAAGAGAATAGGCCAGCCGGGTTAGACTGGGCTCGACCTGGGTCTGGACCAGGTCGACACCCCTGTCGACAGCCCTGTCGACAGGCCTGTCGACCTGGTTAGACCAGGTCGACAGCCCAGTCGACTTGGTGGGTCAGGCGGGTGTTTTTCCGCCCTGGCCCATTGGGCCCCATTTTCGAATTTAAACCTGATTTATTCTGTTTGAATTTAAACTTGATTCTCAAACTCCCGAAGGCCATATCTTCTTCATACGGACTCCGTTTTTCGAAAACTCGGACTCTATTTTGCGTATTTTTCCGAGACGAACGCAATGGCGTATCCCGTTTCCCTTAGTTCTTTGATTTCAGATTAATTATACTTTAATTTGCTAATTTCACAGTTATAGAATTCTCGGGGTGTTACACCACTCGTGAACAATGGATCCCAGTCACTTACTATACTCTTTGGAACACCATGGAATCGAACTATCCATTTCGCATAAAGCTCAGCCAATTTTGATGCTGTCCTAGTCATCTTGATAGGAATGAACCTTGCACTTTTGGTCAAACGATCCACAATGACCCAAATCCGTTCATTCCCTGTCCTAGTTCTAGGTAGTCCATCGATAAAATCCATCGATATCTGCTCCCACTTCCATGTAGGAACCTCTAATGGCTGAAGTAAACCACTCGGCTTCTTCTGTTCAGCTTTCACCAACTGACAGTTCATACACTTGGAAATGAATTTTCCAATATCTCTTTTCATCCCTTCCCAGTAGTAGGCTCGCTTCATGTCCTGATACATTTTATTACCACCAGGATGAATCGTTAGCTTCGAGTGATGACATTCTCTCAGAACCTCATCCCTCAATCCGTCGACATCAGGAACAACTAATCGTCCTTGCTTTCGAAGCCAACCTTCTCGGTCGACCTCGAACTCTTTATCCTCTGGTTTCAGTTTCTGAATAAACTCGACAAGCTTCGTATCTTTCCTTTGGCCCTTGCCAATCCTTTCGATAAGAGTAGGCCTTATCAACAAGCTTGCCAATATCTCAGGTTCCAACTCACACCTTGGCCTGAATTCGAACCTGGCCAAGTACTCGAGGCCCTTCCATTCCGAAAACATCGCTCCCAAACTTGTGTGTCTTCGACTCAATGCATCTGCAACTGCATTGCCTTTGCCAGGAGTATAGGCTATCCCAAAATCATACGATGCCAGCAACTCTAACCATCGTTGCTGCCGAAGATTCAAATCCTTTTGGGAGAAAAGATACTTCAACGACTTGTGATCCGTAAACAACTCGAATCGTACTCCCAACAGGTAATGTCTCCACATCTTCAAAGCAAACACAATCGCTGCCAACTCCAAATCATGAGCCGGATATTTTCTCTCATATGGCTTTAGCTGTCGACTTACGTAAGCCATTACTTTATCCTTCTGCATTAGCACTGCTCCAAGTCCAGTACCACACGCATCAATACATACCACCATCTCTTCATTCCCACTTGGAATGGTCAACACAGGTGCACTCGTCAATCTCTCTTTCAAAATTTCGAACGCTTGTTCACACTTCGCATCCCATGCGAATACTTGATTCT
This sequence comes from Allium sativum, assembly GCA_030737875.1. Taxonomy (NCBI): domain Eukaryota; kingdom Viridiplantae; phylum Streptophyta; class Magnoliopsida; order Asparagales; family Amaryllidaceae; genus Allium; species Allium sativum. The sequence continues at coordinate 65,470,742 of CM060911.1, read as the reverse complement.
TCTTCGTCAATCCTGTTAATGGTGCAGCTATCTTGGAGAAATCCTTGATAAACCTTCGGTAATAACTAGCCGACCCAAGGAAACTCCGAACATCCGTCGCATTCTTAGGTCTATCCCAATCCTGGATTGCTGCAACTTTAGCGGGGTCAACCGCTATACCTTTTCCAGAAACAACATGACCTAAGAACCTCACTTCATCCTTCCAGAAGTGACACTTTGAGAACTTAGCCTTAAGCTGATGCTTTCGCAAGATCTCTAACACAACTCTCAAGTGCGTCTTATGTTCTTCCACATTTCTGGAGTAAACCAGTATATCATCCACGAATACCAGCACGAACTTACTCAATTGATCTCTGAACACTCTATTCATAAGATCCACAAAATACGCTGGTGCGTTAGTCAACCCGAATGGCATCACCAACCACTCGAAAAACCCGGACGGTGTCCTAAAAGAAGTCTTTGGCACACTATCCTTAGCCACTCTCAACTGGTGAAATCCCGTTGCCAAATCCATCTGAGAAAACACTTTGGCTTTGTGAAGCTGATCGAACAAGTCATCAATCCTTGGCAACGGATACTTGTTCTTCTTAGTCACCTTGTTCAGCTCACGATAGTCCACACACAATCTTAACGAGCCATCTGCCTTAGTTGTAAACACGACTAGTGCACCCCACTCGGAAACACTCCTCCGAATGAATCCTTTTCCCAAAAGGTCACGAACTTGCACCTCTAACTCTCGTTGTTCCCTAGGCGCCATCCGCCTAAGGGGCATAACAATTGGTCTAGCACCTTCGACCAAATCGATCCTAAACTCGATCTCACGATGCGGCGGCAACCCTTTGACCTCGTCAAAGACATCTACATACTCATTAGCGATCAGCACTGATGATAGGTCTTCCTGTGGAATCCCAAGTGAATATAGATAACTCACGAAGACCCCGTCTTCACGCTTACATCTAATCAACACCTTTCTCCCTTCCACATCCCCGACCCTCACCTCTAGCTTCTCGCAATTCACCCTTACCGCATATCTCTTGAGCCAATCCATGCCCAAGATGATCCCATACCCAACGAAGTTAAGAACAAAGCAATCACACATAAAAGGGCAACCATGACTCGATAACACTAGACCACGATAAATCATGCACAAACTGGACGAACCCCCAACTGGATTAGTCATGATCAATGGTCTATCACAAATCTCGGGTTCCAAACCCAAGCGACACACAAGCTCATTGCAGATGAATGAATGTGATGCTCCAGTATCAAACAAAACTCGAACTGAATCACCGTTAACAGAAAAAGTACCTTGCACCACGACACCTTTTCCCTTTTCCTCTGCAGTAGGAGCTCTTGAAGAAGATGGCATGGCTTCTAAAGCATATGCCTTCACAATCTGTTTTCCCTTAGCTGATTCTGGACAATCTTTCTTCTCATGCCCAGGCTTTCCACACTTGAAGCACTTCTTCTCATCTTTGGGATTCTTGCACTCATTTGAATAATGACCCATCTGTTGGCAGTTAAAGCAAACCACCTCACTCTTGGGTTTCTTTTGACCATCCTTTCCTTTCTGTTGTTGCTGCTTCCTCTTTTTATTATTACCACCCTGCGGTGGTTTCTGAGCTTCCTTGGTTGCAGCGACAACATTTGCTTCCTTGGGAAACAAGCTCTCATGGCGAATAGCTTTTTCCACAATCTTTTCCAATGAATCATCAAGATGGTCCACAAGCGGTTTTCCAATATGAGCATCCAAACCCAAGACAAACTTCTCGTTCTTCTGATAGGGCGTATCAATGTATGAACGAGCATATCTGGACAAAGCCTCAAAATCAGAAATGTAGTCAAGAACTGTTCTGCCATTCTGCTTCAACTCTACGAACTTCTTGAAGAGAACGGACTTTTGAGCAGTGGAGATAAACTTTGCTTCGAACTTAGCTTGGAATTGCTCCCATGAAATCTCCTCTTCCGGAGTCTCGAGTATGACAGAATTCCACCATTTCATAGCCCTGCTCTACAGCTGCCTTGATGCAAGCTTTCTCTTCATTGCATCCTCAATACCCAAGTCTCCAAAGATTCGAACACATGAATCCATCCACCTCTGAACCTCTTCAGCTGGTTCAGTTCCCTTGAATGGTTTCCCTCCTAGAGATGTAAAGTCCTTGCACATCTTTGCAAAATCTACTCTAGGAACTCGCACACCTACATCTACCATAGCCGCCACTGGAGCGGGTACCCTTCGCATAATTGCTTCTGCCATGGCTTCAAACATGGCCGGGTAATCTGGTTCGTCACCATTTCCCCCTCCAGTATTAGCTCTCCTAGCAGCGTGTCTTGATGGTCGTCTACTCATTCTAAATCTGCAATCTAGAATAATTAGCCACTTCCAAGAAAACTGCTAAAGAGATACAACTGCTACTACTATATATGTTAATATACATATAGTAAACATCCAATACAAATCTACAAATATGTCTCTCCTGCGTAATTACGTCTTTGAACTTTGGCCAAAATCGTTGACCAGAGCTCTGATACCAAATGTGACGACCGCCCATGACCCACGCACTAAACAAGTGGAAAATGCGCTGAAAGGTGTGCCAGGCTGCTATGGACGATCATCAGAGTAGGTAAACACATCGAAACCTGTCGTAGAGCTCACAGCGCAAGGATAAAATATAATAGAACATATACAACAGGTAATAGCAATGAGGTATCATATAACAAACTTTTGAAACTTTCTCAACATCCAGAAAGATTATCCAACTGATATCAAAGTTTGTACATAAGGCCTTACTATAACTCTCAAGCAACTCAAACAGCGGAAACAGAAATACTAGATAGTAATAAAACTGGTACGCCAGCCTCCTGCTCGTCATCGCTCAGCTTCCTCCTCTCACTAAGCTCCATTACCTGTAACCTGCTACTTAGTCTGCCCATCCACAACCAGATGAACAGCACAAGGTAATAAGAGGGAACATAAAACCTTGAGTCAGACAATAGTCTTAGTGAGCGATAAAACAGCTAACAAACTTCAACAAGAAAGTATATGAGAATGGGTAAATGAACAACTTGTCTACCCACAACACCAGAGAAGAACTCAACCTTATCTTCCCCACATCGGACAGTGATAGCCTTTACACCAAGCATTTCAACCATTAATCCATAGAAACCAGAACAACCATTTGTTCATAGCAAACAGAAACAATCAACAATAGCAATCATGGAATCAAAATTATATATCTCATGCAAAACATCCAGCATACATGACAGACTCTGGCTATCACCGCCAATCCTGCTTTGAAACCATCGTTAATCGTATGACGACCAATCTTGCCATATGTCAAGGGCTAATGGTAACCCCAGTTCTAGCATGAACTCCATATGTCCAACCTTGACAATTTCCAACCTTGACACTAGGCCTTTCCCCAAGACCCAGGGTACTCGACCAGCAACCTTCTAGTCTTTTGGGTGCCCCCATCGTACCCCTGCTTTGAGCCTGCTAGAACTTACGACAACGATGACGTATCGGCCTTCGCATCTCTATTCGTCCAACCTTGATGATGTTTCATAGCTCAAGCAACCTTCTCGAGCAGCCATTATCCATCAACTCACGACCTTTGAGTTATCACCGAACACATTCATCACTTTGAGCCTTCCTACTTGAACCACCTCGAAGCTACACCATCACCGAGCCCTCTGGGAGGACCCCAAAACCGACCCCTCCTGGGAAGACCCAAAACCTGCTCTTCCTGGGAAGACCCAAAACCTGCTCTTCTTGGGAAGACCCAAAACCTGCTCTTCCTGGGAAGACCCAAAACCTACCCTTCCTGGGAAGACCCAAAACCAACCCTTCCTGGGAAGACCCAAAACCGACCCTTCCTGGGAAGACCCAAAACCGACCCTTCCTGGGAAGACCCCCTTCTGGTCCTTCTGGACCGACCAGACCCTCCTCTGGTCCTTCCGGACCGACCAGAATCCTTCTGAACCACCCAGACTCCCTTCTAGTCCTTCTGGACCGACCAGAACCTTCTCTGCTCCTTCTGGACCGACCAAAACCTTTTTTGGTCCTTCTGGACCGACCAGAAACCTGCACAGCTCCTTTTTGACTTCGATTTCGACCAAAACTTCGCCAAACGACGAATCCGACGAAACCAGCTTATCCGATTCATCCAAACGCAACCACAAACATGTTATGCAACCAACAATATCATCAATCTAACAATTTCCATCAAAACACATAAATTTCCCAAAACATGATAAGTGAATCATATGAACATAAAAACGGATCTAACTTGCATACACTTGTGAAAAATCATGAAATTAACCATTTAAATTATCTAGATCAGATCCTAAGGTGATTCATATGTAAAATGGACTTAGCATGGTGTAGATCTAAAGAAAATAACATGAAAATGATGAAATTAACATTCTATAACTCACATACTTTCATGAATCCGAATGAGAGATGTAAATCACTCACCGATTATCCAAAACAAAGCTAAAACGATGAAAAAGCAATCCGGACAGCGAACACTTCGAATCAAACTCTTCAATCCGATGAATTCGCCCTTGAAACGATGTTGATCTAGCCTCGAATGGTATAGATCTTCGATTTCCCTCCTTGGATTTGGAATTTTAATGGTGGAAAGGTGTTAGAGGAAGAAGGAGATCAAAGCCTCCCCATAAGAGAATGGAAAATTCCAACCTTTCTCCATATCCCTTACCCCCTATTTATAGCCTCCACCAACCCCTTAATGGGCCTTCTCCAAATCAGCCCATTAGCCTTCCTAAACCTGAACAGCCAACTGGAAAACCTTAAAACAACGATTTCTCCCAAACCGCTGAACCAAATCCTTAATGTAACCACTCTACGGAAAGAGAATCATCAATTCCTTTCCAATGGCACAGGTCTCACCCTCTGATTCGACCTGAGTCAAAAGTTATGCCCAGTACAAGACTGACAGGGGCAAAATGGTCATAAACAAAATCGGTAAAAATTATGGACATGTCACATATCCCCATAAGCAACATATTAAAGATGAGAATGATCCAACCCTCAGAGAATAAAATAAAATTATTTTACGATCTTCCGATACGTAAAATGCGGGCTGTTACACGTAAATTGCTTGCGGCATAAACAATCTACAGAACGACATGGATGGATTGCACTGACCTGAAATTGCCATGACGTCGTGATTCTCACGACTTGGATATGACTCTCCACGACATGCTTTTGTCTTTTGTTCCCAAGGACATGGTCATCACAGCAGGTGACGGGTGCGCCATGACTACACGTGTGAATTGGCATGTCACCTTTACAGCTGGCATATGGAGTGATCCTATCATGACATGCTTTTGTAAAGCCTTTCAGCGACTTGGTTTTATAATCCAACCGGTTGCCATCTGTTTCCTTATGTCTTTATGCTTCTCGTGACCTCACATGTATTTGCAGCTTGCCTTTTCTAATGGAAAGCGGCTAACGACATGCTTATTCTTCACGACCTGATTGGATTGCGCCATGACTTGTCCAACGACATGACTCTCAATCCAATAGCATGCAAGACAATTCAGGTAATACGTGTTAGTGAGCCCACGTGTCCATTTCTATCCACAAGTGGTCCCCTCCCATCTTGCTGTGCATGTTTGTTTGAAGATCCCTTTACATCACTTTTGTATGGAAATGGTCCATGCATGCCACGTGTTGCCTTGAGGCAACTATATCCACTTTGGCTTGTTGGTCTAGTGTGATTCACACTACATGCTTTTTCATATAAGCTATTTGCGGCATGTTTTGCGATTATATAACTTCATGTCGTTGTGCTGAAGCATGCACGGTCTTATGAATTAGCTTGGCCCAAGACCTAAGGATGTGGCGAACGACATGGAGTATTCAATACTCTAGAACACTGCATGGATGAACAAACACTTCATTACTCTAGCACATCTTATTTTGTAGCAGCGTGTCTTGCATATAAAACGCTGTGACGTTCTGGCCTATCCAAGCTTTTGCGGTATGAATAAGTTCACTACCATGCGACATGGATAAGTATGACACCTTGGCTATTCTTAAACGACATGACCCAATGCTAGATATGCAACATGATCCAAACATAATTATGCCGCGAATTACTTCACCGACATATTATGAAGTTCTGACACAAGTTCAAATGATGCGGCGTTAACCATGTCGCATTAGCTACCTACGGCTTGACTTTCCCGACAAGGAGCAAAATGTGATGAACGACATGAAACATATGCCTGACCGACATGAATTTCACGGTATGATGTTTGCGACATGAACAGATTGAATGGTATGCGACTCGTCTTCATGTCCTGGTGAACAGCTTAATGCCATATGGTGCGTCGAACGCCTTAAGCCTGTGTTGTGTAAATGAACTCCATGTCCAGCTAATGTTCTTTCACTAAGTCATGTGAACGACTTTGATTCATGTCGCCAAGATGTGTTTGGCGAAACCGCCTGGTCCATTGTGCATTATGTAGTTGTCGTATTCTTTTTGAACTGTGTTGAAGTAATGGTGTTAACACTATTTTTTAAAACATGAATTGCTAATCGCATTTATCTTTTTTTGTCTTTTTATTTTATAAGAAAAAATGTTAATCATTTGTTAAAATAAATGTGGTAAATCATCTAATGCACGATTTTTTTTTAATAAATTTTAATAAATATCTAATATGCAAATCGTCTAATAAAAAACATTATTGCTCACAAAGATAGATATATTAAAAAAATTGTCTACTTGTCTTATACCTTTTACAGTGATGATTTACATGCATTTATCTTTTTCACAAAACTGATAGCAGTGTATACGAAATAACAAATGAACATTAAAATTTGTTTTTCCTAAAAAAAATAACTAAACATTTTTAACAACTAAATATTTCTTTAATCTTTTAGTAAAAGATAGATGTAATTGTCTATTTTAAATACGAAATAAAATCAAATATTCTATGTAAAAAATAAACATGTTAATATTTATCATTTAGCTATAAAAAATAAAATGAGATATTCTATGTAACTTATCTTTTAATGCTTTTATCATAATAAGTCAAAATCATAAGAAAAACAACAAATATGTTTAACATGTATCAGTAATTATCAAATATTACTAAGGTTGAATATGTAATTAAATCATTCAAAAGATTAACACCTTTATCTTTTTAAGATGTCAAAAAAATTTTACTCTACCATTGGATATATATGCATAAACAGTTTCATCATCACTATAAATTTATTCATATTACGTATTATTAACCCACTGAATAATTCATATGATTAACAAAACAACAAATATGTTTTACATATATCAGTAATTTCGAAATATTACTAAATTTTAATACTTAATTAAATAATACAAATTAAAAGATAAATACCTTTATCTTTTTAAATTATCATAGAAATAAAATCTACTACTGAATATATACGTATGAACAATTTTATATAGCAAATAAAATCAATCAGTGAATGACTACTTACTTCAGCCAAAAAAAACAATCGATATATAGCAAAAAAATCGAGGAACAACAAACAACAAAGATAGATAAGTGCTTACTTGTTCAACAACTACTGAACATATATTGCATCTTGAAAAAATAGGAGAAAGAAATTACGTCTTAATTTCTTCAGCTGAATAAAGGTGAGGCGATTAACATCAACAATCGATATGCAAAAAGTGATTCGATTTGATTTCTTCAACCAATCGACAAATCAAGGGCGATTTTGTTTCGAAAGTAGATTAGCAGCAGATTTGATTTTGAAAGTAAAAAGATGAAGAAAAAAGAGGATTTGAAATTGATTTGGGGTTTTTTGAGCGTCGAGAATGCATATGAAACGAGGCCATAAAATTTTGTCCTTAAAAAATTATTTTAAACCCATGTCCTAGAAATTAATACTTTGACGTTAGTAGACCCTTATGGTAAAATTCCCCGTTTTATAAATAGTTACATAAAATTCAAGTACGGTGGAAAAAGGTACATAAAAGGAAAACGGAAGATATGAAATTTTCCATTTTCCACCTTTTTGAAACATAAGAAATCGAATTTAGAAAATTAGATTTTTCTGAAATTCAAAAAATAAAGTAGGTTGGTAGGATTTTGGATGCAACAATTGGATGAACTACACTCTTGCCCTGCAAGAATGTGAGAAATTTTGGATGAAAATGTATTTTGATTTTCAAAATATTGCATTTATGTAGAACTGCCCGTATATTTAGGATGTGACCATCATGTTTTTAAAGAATCTTTGTAAACTTTGCATATACATAGGAGGTACCGCTTAGGCATACATGTATTATTATGTTGTATTTCACTTTGCATAAATGCACATTGTTTGCAAAAATTGGATGCACACATGATGGATGGATATTATGCAAGGGATTATCTATTTTACCCCTATCAAATTTCGGGGACGAAATTTCCTAAGGGTTGGAGAATGTAACACCCTGCATTTTGTGATAATTTAATAATTAAATAATGCATCTTTTACATGTTATATAAAAGGTAGACTTGTCCTAGGGACAAGCGGAGATTATAACTTAGGTTATAAACTAGTAAGAAAATGAGATAACTTGTGTAATGGGATAAGTGATACTTAATTGTAAATTAAGTAATCAGTAACTGGGGAAACCTGAAACCAGTTGTTTGTAATAAGTAGAGAAAAGGGGGAAATTTTATTAAATGCAAGAAGTTTTACTTTAATTATAAAATAATCTGTAAACTTGGAAATCTGAAATCTGCTGATAAGAATAACATGTTAAGGCTTGTCCTAGGGACAAGTGGAAATTATAACATAGGTTATAATAAATGGAAAGGAGACTTATTAGTGGACCTTAGTTAAGAGAACTAAGTTAATAAGTAAACAAAGATAAGATATAGTGACAGTGTAAGATGGAATTATGATGAAATAGGAAAGAGTGGGGCAAACTTATGGAATGAAATATGTTATATTTAATCATAAATAATAAGTGACATGTTAAACAGAAAACATATGAATTGAGATATACTTAATTACATATTAAGTAGAACATGTTATTGTAACTATGAAATCAAACAAGAATATAAAGGGATTGTGGTTGGATCGCAATCTAGAGAATAACATGTTGTGGGCTTATTAATAGGCTTAAATGGGTTAAGTTATACGACTGAAATTAATAAGCAAGAGGAACTTGGTAACTTGAATGTGAATGGGAATAACCAGGTTAAATGGAAACCTGATCAGGTAAAGCAAGCGCATAAAAGAATGTTTAGACACAGAGTCTAATAACATATTAAAATGAGGCGCTTAAACCAGTCCGCACGTTTGAGGGTGAATAACCCAATGGCGTAGATCATCGAGGTGTCATGAGGCATGAGGGGAGCGCACGTTCATCTAATTATTCTATCGGCTCCTAAGGACTGGAAGGGGAAGCACGCGGCTTCCTGAGACATGGAAGGTGCCACTGGTAGTCCTCTGTGGTGGTGCGGTGTTTGGGCTATGCTCATAGAGGTTGGGTATGTGCGTAACTACCCGTTGAGTGGCTTTGACTGCAAAAGTAGCTTTGCAGTCAGAAAGCTATGATGAGGTGGCACTAGGGTGATTTGGCGATCGCCTCAACAGGGAGGTAGGGGTCATAACCAACAAGGATAGTAGATCGTCGGGTACCCATCATCGGCAGACAATGGGAAGCGAAAAGACTAGAGCTAAACCCAAGACACCATCCACCTTTTACTACCGAGGGACGGTGGTTGAGGGAAGATGCCAATGGGATGTTTAGATTGTTTGTTAGGGCAAGTCTCTTAGCTCTTGAAGACTTTACTAGATGAGGGAGGGGTCGAGGTGGGGCCATAGCCACCATGAAAAACAAACCTAAAGGATATCTGTATTTTGAGGCTCTTAAAGGCGGGCCTGTACAGATATTGAAAAGATCCCGACCGAGTTCCGTGTTTCTTGTATAGCCCTGCCATGGAGCTCGGTGCACATTAGAGGTTATGTGCAATTAAGGCATCGAATACGATTGATGATACATACGTGGGAAAGTCTAGATACATGCATGTCAGCTCTGGGTGGTGTATCATAGACTTGAGGGCATTACTCTGTGATGAAATCTGATTCGATCGAAGGTGGCAGTCTGTACGCTTACATAACATAGTAATGACAGATATATATGGAACGTAACATTGTTATATAGAGATATGTACGTCACTTCGGCATAGGATGAGGGACTGCATACATTTTTGTGGCATTACGGTGGAGACCGTGCGAGTGGGGTACCATGGGGTGTACCTCAATATTGGGGGTATCTACATATATAATGTATTAGGTTAATCGTTTGAAAGTAGATGGGTACGACATGGGTGTACGGCTTGAGTGATGATAACCCAAGCAACCTAATAAACAAGAAAATGTATCTGAACAGTATATGTAGGATTATCCAAAATGTATAGTTTAAATCTAGTCACCAGAACTTGTGTTCCGACCCCCTCCTCATAACATACTCGCAGATTAGACTTGTGGCAAAGATATAATAGCTTTGGACATTGGCTAGGCAGTATTATTAATATGGTAAGGCTATACTTTGATTATATTATACTTTATCCATTCCACTATGAGATATTTTCTGAGCTCTGATATATTTTATACTTTATCCATTCCACTATGAGATATTTTCGGATTGTTACATTATGCTTCTCTAATGAACTTTTCTCTACACCAATACTAGTATCATATGAACAAGAAGATCACCAACAAGTACAAGATGGTAGACTTAGGCATACCTCTAGTGAAAGCTTTTACCCCATACAATAATAGGCAGCCGAATAGATCATACCAGTGTTACCCCTAAGGATAATAACGGGCTCCTAAACAAGCAGGACTAGATGTACCCTAATTACTACCTCAATCGATCGGCTCCCTAACTCCATAGATACCCTGTGTTGGCCCCACAGTAGGATGTATTACACCCTAAAGTGGATACCCTTCGTTTATAGAATGTGCACAACCATATCTACTGATGCCACAACGTCTTATTTTCTCGGACAGTCGGACCCATGCACGCACATGAGCCCGATGGAAAGCACCGTTAGACACCTATTCCTAAGTGATCTCTTATAATCAGCTCTGTAAGCATGCCCCGACTCCGACCTAATTCGAAGTACTCGTTCGATACCTATATGGGTTATTGACGGAAACGGATCCCACACACACTAGACGATACAAGCTTCCCCTAGGCTTGCATCCCCACTACTAGGATTTCAACAGGTTATCCCTATCAGTGTAACAAGATTGCATAAGCCCACAGGTTAAGTTTGTGGACCTATATTTACAAATATTACCCACGGCCCCAAAATTTACTTAATCATCCCACTGATTCAAGCAAGTTTACTTAACCCCTACTCAAGTTAACATGTCCACGTAATCCCTATGGTTTCAAACAAGTTAAGTATTACAAGTTCATTACCATTTATTCCTTTATGGTTATGATGCGCTAGACCTCCCACATTAAGTCTACCACTTGTGGATGCTGGATATGCCGGTCGGGTCCGGGCGGACTTCTTCTACAAGTCGGGCTTAACCTCGTGTCTTTGCACTGTCGCGTGTTTATGCACTTAGACATCTCACTTTAGATTTACCACTTGTGGACGCTAGATATGCCGGTCGGGTCTGGGCAGGCTTCTACCACAAGTGTAATCTAACCTCGTGTCTAAGCATGGTTACAGTTTCTAATTACTCTAAATCTAGGCATATTTAACAATTATTCCTATTTTATTATAGGTTTTCATGCCCCTTTCTCAAGTCATATTCATCATATGCCATATGCCCTAAATTAAGATCTGTAATCAAATTTGGTTTATGCACCAAAATTAATATCTTCAATCACAGTTTGGTTTATGCCCCAAATAACTGTTCATATTTTCAATTCAAGTTACTCCCCAAATTTCCTAATACAATATATGCCCCAATATTAACGATTCCCCTCATTCCAAATTTCACGCGTTCACATATTTCAATGTATGCTTAGGCTCGAAGGTAGCTTGGCTATAAAATAAAAAAGAGAAAAGAAGAAGGGAAGAGAACAGAAATTAGCATAATAACCAAATATACATATGATGGAAGAAATAGGCATAGCAACTGAATAAGCATATAGTGACAAAATTGGGCATATTGTCATGATAGGCAAACTAGCTTAATAGGCATAAGACGACACGATTAGGAAAACTAGCATAATAGGGATGTCACGAATAGGCATATAGGTATGAATCAATAGATAAGGGGTACTACTAGTGGCAGGTCTGATTTGATAAATAGGCATAGGCTTAGATCCAATTCATAAACATGTCAAACTTTTAAATGTTTATATCTAAAAATAACATAGACCCACTGTGATTGGATCTAAGAAACAGAAGAATGATTGCAGATGTTGTAGCACAAATCTCTAAATTTGTATATCTTGTTTGCTGAAGAAGAATAGGCTAGCTCAGATTGAGTTGGGGCAGCACCTTGTCATCGCAATCGAATTAGATGAATAAAACAATTAGATTAAGGTCCTATTTATAGCATAGGATCAAGAATCTAGCCAAGAATTCAGTCCACATACACAAGAATGAATTTCGCCCAGATCTGGGGGGTTTCGACATGGGTGTCGACACCCCTGTTGTGGTGGCGACCCACTGTTGTGGTGTTGACCCCTAACGGTCCGAACTCCTGCCCAAACCCGCGTCTTCTGAGTTCGAACTATTTTTAGTTTCTGGAATATTTAATATATATATATATATATATATATAATTCTCTTATGCGTATACAAACTTCAAACCTTAATATCATCTTCTTACGATGTCCGTTTTACGCAAACTTGGTGTCTGTCTTAAGAAAAATTCCGAGACGAATACAATGGCGTAGTCTTTATGACTTAATTCCCGATATTTAATAAAGTATTCTTTAGTTTATCATCTAAATGTTTGTTAAAATTACGGGGTGTTACATTTTCCCCTACTCAAAGAGTTTCATCCCCGAAATCTCTAAGTTAAGAAGAATGTATATCGAAATATCCATCATCCATCTACTTATCCACCAATCACTGGCATCCATTGTCCTTAAAGACTTCTAATGCTTATATGAACATATATGAAGGTGTGTGTATATTTCCATGTATTAATGCGAAAGATCAGGCAGTCTACTCATTCAGTCGACCTCCTTAATGCAATGTATGTTAGTGCCATGAATCCAACATGTATGCAAATAATCCTATTACAACATGTAAGTTCACTATGTGTGTGCAGTCATTCATCCAAACGCAACACCCAAATGATGATACACCCATTTTGATCCACTGAGAGAAGGAAAATGCACACACATCCATAAGCATTATGAGAGTGATTGAGCCGATCTTGTTCCTAATTTGTGTATATATGCATCAATGAGCAATCACTAGAAAACACTTGCATCCACTTGCATCCATCAAACATAATATGTCTCAAACACATGTTTACATCCATGGGATTCCTACCTAAAGGTTGAAGATTCGATCAATGGGATATACTTTAAATGATAGAAACAAGCATGAATAAAAGCTTTGGACAGGAAGTTAAGAACATACCCTTGAAAAGAAAAGGGTACGAAGCACGAATCTTGTCTTTAGTCTCCCAAGTTGCATCTTCTTGGTTATCTCCCCACTGAACTTTCATCGACTTGACTTCTCTGTTGCGTAGCTTCTTAACTTCTGATTCAAGAATACAGGTAGGAACTCTTCTAATTGTCGCCTCCCATTCTGCCTCTACTTCCTCAAGCATACTCTGCTCAACTACTTCTACAGTATCATGCAAACACTTTCTTAAATGCGAAACGTGGAAAACATCATGAATGCCAGATAGCCTCTCTGGTATTTTTACTCTATAGGCCATTTGGCCAATCCATTCTATTATGGGAAAGGGCCCTACAAATATTGGAGCTAATTTCCCTATAGATCCAAAGTGAACCACATTCCTCAAAGGTGATACCTTAATGAAAACCATGTGTCCCACCTCAAACTCAATGTAAGTCGTTCTCTTATCTGCGTAGGACTTCTGACTGTCCTGAGCTGTCTTCATAGTGTTGCGGATTAGATCAATCTTCTCTAAAGTTTCCCTAATCATCTCAGGTCAAAGTATAAGTCTTTCTGTAGATTCCCACCAACAAGTCAATGATGCACAGGGTCGTCCGTATAATGCTTCGAAGGGTTCCATGCTAATACTAGCTTGATAATCGTTGTTATAGGCGAACTCTACTAAAGGAAGATGCTCTTCCCAAGTCCCTCCTAAGTATAGGATACACGGCCTTAAAAGATCCTCAAGAACTCTATTCACCCTTTCCGTTTGTCCATCTATCTGAGGGTGATAAGTGGTGCTCAAACATAACTGTGTACCTAATGCTTCTTGCAAGCTCCTCCAAAATTCACCAGTGAAAATGGGGTCACGATCACTAACAATACTGGAAGGTACTCCATGAAGATGGACTATCTCATGAACGTAAACTGATGCCAACCATGTTGTCGTCCGCTTACTCTTCACTAAAATGAAATGAGCGCTCTTAGTAAGTCTGTCCACTATAACCCAAATACTGGTGTTGCCTTTCCTCGATCTAGGAAAACCATCAATGAAATCCATCAAGATGCTCTCCCACTTCCATTGGGGACCTCCTAAGGATGAAGTAAACCATTGGGCTTCCTTTTCTTAGCTTTGATTTGATGGAAAACCAAACATCGAGAAACAAACACCGCCACATCTTTCTTCATCCCAGCCCAAAAGAAAACCTTCTTCATGTCTTTATACATCTTATCGCTGCCTGGATGAATAGTCATCTTAGAATGATGAGCTTCCTCTAGAATCGTCTTCAACAAACTCCTAACTCGGAGAACACAAAGCCTTCCATCTCATCGCAACCACCCTCTATCATCCGTGGAATATCTGCTGAGGTGACTAGAAATCTTTCCTCTATTGAGCCTATCTAAGATGTTTGAAATCTGTGGATCCTCTCGCTATGAAGTTCCTATCTAATCCAAAAGAGCAGGTCGCACCTCTAGTGATGCCAATAAACCAAGTATAAACTCGGTGGAGGGTCTAAAATCAAAAGTTGATATAAACTCCAAGCTTTTCCTCTCCATAAACAGAGGACTTAAGGCCACCCGCTGCCTACTCAATGCGTTTGCCACTACATTACACTTGCCAGGGTATAATAAATCTCAAAGTCATAGGACGCTAGGAACTCCATCCATCTTTGTTGCCTTAAATTAAGATCCTTCTACGAGAACAAGTACTTGAGAGATTTATGATTAGTATACAACTCAAACTTCTCTCCAGGTAGATAATGGCGCCAAGCCTTAAGCGCAAATACTATGGCAGCTAACTCTAATCATGGGTAGAGTATTTCTTCTCATGAACACTTAACTGTCTACCTCTATAACACACTACCCTACCTTCTTGCATCAGAACGCACCAAGCCTTGTACCACATGCATCAGTGTATACTGTGACCACTTTGTTCCCATCAGGCAAGGTCAAGACTGGGGCTGTTATCAGAGCCCTCTTCAATTGCTGAAAAGCATCGTCACAATCTATATCCCAAGAAAATGTCAAATTCGTTTTCGTCAGTCTGGTGAGTGGGGCTGATATCTTTGCGAGGTTCTTAATGAACTTCCTATAATAGCCCGCTAATCCAAGTAAACTTCTCACCTCCATTGCATTCTTTGGGATCTTCCAATCTTGAATTGTAACTATCTTCGCGGGATCCATTGCTTTCCCATTTTTAGAGACTACATGACCTAGAAACCTCACTTCCTTTCTCCAAAATTGACATTTGGAGAACTTCGCCTTACGCTGGTGTGCATAGAGAGTCTTTAAAACCTCCCTTAAATGTCAGGCATGCTCTTTCTCGCTCTTCGAGAAAATCAAGATATCATCAACGAAGACCACAACGAACTTATTAGAAACTCCCGAAACACCCTACTCATTTGGTCAACAAAATAGGCGGGTGCATTCGTCAACCCAAAAGGCATAATGAGCCACTCGAAGAAACCATCTGGAGTACTAAAAAAGGTCTTGTCTATACTGTTCTAGGCCACCCTCAACTAACGAAACCCCATGGCCAAGTGTAACTGAGAGAAAACGGATGCACCAACAAGCTGGTCGAACAGATCATCTATCCTCGGAAATGGGTGCCTATTCTTTTTAGTGAGTTTATTTAACTCTCTATAGTCTACACATAAGCGAAGAGAACCATCCGCTTTAGTTGCGAATAATGCTGGAGCACCCCATTCAAATATGCTTCGCCTAGTAAATCCTTTCCCAAGTAGCTCCCCTACTTGCTTATTAAGCTCCCTCCTTTCTCTTGGAGCCACATGGCAAACAGGCAATGCAACTGGCTTTGCATTGTCCACCAAATATATACAGAAATCAATCTCATGCCTCGAGGTAAGTCCCAAACCTCCTAAAAAACATTAGTATATTCACATACTACCGGAACGGATCGTAAATCACCGAGAGATGCATCAAGCGACACCAGGAAACTAAGCATGGCAGACCCTTTAGGGTCACAAGAAATCTCGAGGGTCCTCCCATAACAAGTCAAAAGTTTAACAACCCTCCTCTCACAATCCAAAATGGCACCATACATGGTTAGCCAATCCATCCCGAGAATCAAACCATAACCCATGAAACCAAGCACATATGCATCGCACTCAAACTCGAGTCCAAAACAAATACTCTCAAACCCCGACAAATCATAGTCAAATGAGTTGTACCCCCAATGGGGTTTGAGACAACAATGGAATCCAAAACCATACTAGTACTAAGGTGTAGAGACTCAACCACAGAATCAGATATAAATGAATGCGAAGCTCCCGAATCAAAAAAGTTCTAATAGGATGATTGGAAAGAGAAATCAAACCTTCAACGGAAACTTTCCTACCGCTGTCTGGCGCACTAGCCACGAGAGCATGCACCTACGTACCCTCCCGGAGATCCTGCCCTTTGGCCTGTCATTGCTTCTTCGAGCACTCCTTAGAAAAGTGTCTGATCTCTCCACAACTGAAACAAGCATTCTTCTTTCTTTTGCAGTCCTTCATCAAGTGACCATAGCGTCCGCAATTATAGATCTTCCTCTTATCTCTAGCCTTGTCGTCCTTTCCGCCCTTCTTTTGTTGTTGTTGTCCTTTCTTGGGCCATACTTTCTTATTTTGCATTTCCTCAGCCTTAGCTTCTTTCTTTTCATCTTTGTCTTCTTCATGCATCAATGCCATATCAACGAGTTTCTAAAAAGTTTCTCCCATCAGAATATGAGACATAGCCAACCCATGGAGGGGTTCATTCATTCCTTTAGCGAACCTCAAAGCTTTCTTGTGCGGGGTATTCACTAGCTCCAAACCAAACATCGCCAATTGGTTAAACTTATAAACATACTCTTTCACAGACATGGCTCCTTGCTTAAGTGCCAAAAACCTTTCCATTTGCATACTCTTCTCGGCTTGAGAAAGAAGCTACATTTAAAATATCTGACGGAAATCATTCCAAGTCTCCACTTGACGCCCTACTTGCGTCACTTCCCACCAGAACGAAGCCTCAATTTTCAGTTGTCAAATGACTAACTGAATCTTCCTACGATCATCAACTTTGAAAATTCCAAACAAATCATCTATCTCTTTAAGCCAATTCCTTGCTTCGACAAAAGTCTCAGTTCCTCGGAATGGCTTTCCGCACATAGCACAGAAATCTTTGCATATCTTAGAGAAATTATCAGCACGCGGAGGAGAAGGAGGAACAATGGGTTCAGCTGGGGGAAGAACGTCTGCTTGACCACTGGCAGGCGCCGTGGCCTCAAGATACCTACGGAACCAACCCGGTATCGTAATGCCCTCAGGAATATTAGGTTCCCAGACATGCTGAAAAGAAAAGGAAAAAGGGATTCAAATAGAGAATCGAAAGATATTACATATGGCTTTGGGGAATATGTTTTTCAAAATAGATTTTTTTTTTAAAATGCTTTCTTTTAAAAACCTTTTTGAAAACAATTTTCAAAATCTTTTATCTGATCTGGTAACCTTCAGCTTTAATACCAAGTGTGCACCCCACGTCCGTTAGTGTCACTCTTTAAGAGAATGCATTAAGTTTCGTGAAGCATTATAGGTAAACAGAAACAGAAATATTACAAGAAAGATATAAAATAGCAGCGGAATTTAAAACTTTACTGAGCAGAAAACATCGTGGTTCAAAACATAGTTACATCGTGAGTCTGAAATACATAAAACCCAGGACATCAACTTAAAATTTCTGTCTTATACTAAAATCATCATAGTACAATAAATAAAGAAGCATAATCCCTAAAATATAGCCATAGCAGAGAAGATATGAAATCAAGCAATACATCTAAGCAGCTCCAAGCAGAAGAAAGAAGAATCCTGATCAAGCTTGAGTATTCTCACCCTGAGAACCTGTGGGGGAGGGGGAACGAAACAAAAAAAGAAGAGGAAACAAAATAGGGCAGACATAAAGTCTGGCGAGTCCAGTTACTTTTAACATATAAATAAATAAAAGCATCATGACAGGAATATAAGTTGGAGAGAGATAACAGTGTCATATGGCAGGTATAACAAGGTAAATAGGATAAACTGAACAGAATAGGCATTACGCTTCTCTAATGAACTTTTCTCTATACCAATACTAGTATCATATGAAAAAGATGATCCCCAACAAGTACAAGATGGTAGACTTAGGCATACTTCTAGTGAGAGCTTTTACCCCATACAATAACAGGAAGCCCAACTGAACATATCAGTGTTACCCCTAAGGATAATAACGGGCTCCTAAACAAGCGAGACTAGATGTACCCTAATTACTACCCCAATCAATCGGCTCCCTAACTCCGTAGATACCCTGTGCTAGGCCCATAGTAGGATGTATCACTCCCTAAAGTGGCAACCCTTCATTTATAGGATATGCACAACCATATCTACTGATACCACAACGTCTTATTTTCCCGGACAGGAGGACCCATGCATACACATGAGCCCGATGGAATGCACCATCAAACAACTTTTCCCAAATGACCTCTTATAATCAGCTCAGTAAGAATATCCCGAGTCCGGCCTAGTTTGGAGTACTCGTTTGATACCTATATGGGTTACTGACTGAAACAGATCCCACACGCACCAGATGGTACAAGCTTCTCCCTAGGCTTGCATCCCCACAACTAGGAATTCAATAGGTTATGCCTACCAGTGTAACAAGATTGCATAACCCCACAGGTTAAGTTTGTGGGCCTATATATATATATAAATATTACCCACCCCCCTAAGATTTACTTAACCCTCCTACTGATTCAAGCAAGTTTACTTAACCCCTACTCAAGTTAACATGTTCATGTAATCCCTAAGGATTCAAACAGGTTAAGTATTACAAGTTCATTACCATTTATTTATCTATGGTTATAATGCGCTAGACCTCCCACATTATGTCTACCACTTGTGGATGTTGGATATGCCGGTCGGGTCTGGGCAGACTTCTTCCGCAAGTCTGACTTAACCTCGTGTCTTAGCACCGTCACGTGTTTATGCACTTAGACCTCTCACGTTAGATTTACCACTTGTGGACACTGGATATGTCGGTCGGGTCTGGACAGGCTTCTACCACAAGTGTAATCTAACCCCGTGTCTAAGCGCGGTTATAGTTTCTAATTACTGTAAATATAAACATATTTAACAATTATTCCTTTTTTATTATAGGTTTTCATGCCCCTTTCCAAAGTCAGATTCATCATGTACCATATGCCTCAAATTAAGATCTTTAATCAAAGTTTGGTTTATGCGCCAAATTAAGATCTTTAATCACAGTTTGGTTTATGCCCCAAATCCCTATTCATGTTTTCAATTCAAGTTATGCCCCAAATTTCCCAACAAAAGTTATACCCCAATTTTAATGATTCCCTTCGTTCCCAATTTCATGCGTTTACATATTTCAGCGGTATGCCTAGGCTCGAAGGTAGCCTAGCTATAAAATAAAAAGGGAAAAGAAGAAAGGAAGATAATAGAAATAAATATAATAACAAGATAGACATATGATGGCAGAAATAGGCATAGCAACTGAATAAGCATATAGTGACAGAACTGGGCATAATGTCAAGATAGGCAAACTAGCTTGATAGGCATAAGAGGACATGATTAGTCAAACTAGCATGATAGGGATGTCACGAATAGGCATATAGGTATAAATCAATAGATCAGGTGTACTAGTAGTAGCATATCTGATTTGATAAATAGGCATAGGCTTAGATCCAATTCATAAACATGTCAAGATTAACTTTTAAATGTTTTTATTTAAAAAACATAGACTCACTGTGATTGGATCTAAGAAACCGAAGAATGATTGCAGATGTTGTAGCACAGATCTCTAAATTTGTATATCTTGTTTGCGGAAGAAGAATATGCTAGATCGGATTGAGTTGGGGCAGCACCTTGTCATCGCCATTGAATTAGATGAATAAAACACTGGGATTAATGTCTTATTTATAACATAGGGTCAATGAATCTAGCCAAGAATTCAGTCCACATACGCTGGAATGAATTTTTCCTGGATCTGAGGGTGTCGACATGGGTGTCGACACCCCTTAGGTGGGGTCGACCCCCAACGGTCTGAACTCCCACGCAAGCCCGCGTCTTCTGATTTCGAACTGTTTTGAATTTATGGAATGTTTAATATATATATATAATTCTCTTATGCATATATAAACTTCAAACCTTAATATCTTCTTCATACAATGTCCGTTTTACGCAAACTTGGTGTCTATCTTAAGAAGAATTCCAAGACGAATGCAATGGCGTAGTCCATTTTTCTTAATTACCAATATTTAATTAAGTATTCTTTAGTTTATCATCTTAATGTTTGTTAAAATTTTGGGTTGTTACAATCCATATGAAAATTTGTTGCAAGAGTGCAAAATCGAGGCTCCTTTGTCATGTTCTGAAGAAGGTGGCCAACAACATTTGGAGACAACACAGTATAAGAGTATTTTATGTAGATAAAACCATGAATTTTGGAAAATGGAAGCAATTTATTTGGCATGACATTAGGGATGCGCTGAAATTTTTAAAATTTACATATATGAATCTTATATATTGTCCGATATATCTAAAATCTTATTATTGTCATTCCGAAGAGTCCAGAATCTAAATTCTGCTTCGATTCGATTTATATGTTGCAGGTCAGAGATTATTGAAGACGAAGTTTATGCAAGAGATTTTTTGTTTATCCTAGACAGAAATTACCTAAGATGGATTTACGGGATAGTGCCTTCGTTACGTCCAGTCCCAGGACAATTTGTATGGCTGAAAATCTGACAGAGTATGCCTAACAAATCATATGATTGATCTCTTCAAACTATGTTTAGTGGTGGAGGAATTCGTTTCTCTTAGCTATATACCTATGGTATTGGGGAAATCAATTTTTGATTTGACATGTTTGATAATGTGACATTCAAAGTAAAGTAAGATAAGATGTTTCCAAAGGTAAGTATGGCCTCATGCTTCATAATTGGGAAATGACAAAAATCAGGTAGGCAGCATGGCTTTGTGGGTTGCTCCCATTAGGGTGTATTGTCACATATCTAGAGAAAATTTCATTTGCTTCTTTATCCTATCGATGTTGTATGCTTCGAAAATAGTTGTTTGAGCCCAACCATTGGTGACAATATATTCGGTACACTCAAACGAAATGAGTGGTCGGTCATGTGTGGTTGGGTTGCAAGATGTTCTTGTTAAATCCAGTGTATTCCTCATTAGAGATACACTATCCGAAGTTGGTTCCATAACTTGTCATAGTTGGAAATTCATTATCCATATGCGCCCTGCGGTTTTGTTTGTAAACTATGCAGTGAAATGTGAGATGCAAGCATTTTGCTAGATTCTAATTTATTTTGAAAACCCTAGACAGTATCATAATATCTGATATCGATATACAAAGCTTTTGGGTTCTCTTAAGGGAAAAACTTTTTTTTGTGTTTATAAGCAGTGTGGCCTTATGAGATATCTTTTTACTTCTCAAGCTGTTTTAAATCGTTTACTCTGAAATCAGTGCCGTGATTGATTCAGAGTTTATTTTTCTATGTTCTCCTTAAACTCTTGGGTGCCAAAATTTGTATGTCAGTCAAGTGGTTAAGGATTTTGCAAATATATTAAAGGAGCTTGGAGCAGGAGGCTTCAACATTAGTTATATATAGAGTTTATTTCCGATTTGTTGTATATGTATTGTACTCTGATGATGTATGTAAGTACAAATACAGTTTTGTATTCTGAAAGTTATGATATTAATTATACTTTACTCCGCTACGAATGTGAGATTATGTATTGTTGTTCAGTTCTATCTTCGATCTATTTTCTTATTCTTATTAATGATTCGTATTTCGTGCAATTTGAGTTGGACGTGTGTTGTTTCAGTCGACTCAAAAGGTATGAATTTTCAGGTCAATACATAGGTGTAAATTTGGTCAGGAATTAACATCGGACTATATGAATGTTAACATTCACACTCACTAAGAAGGTTTTGTGATATTATAACCAAATTTATCGCTTACTTAGTCTCGGTAAATTTCAATTTAATTTAATAGGTGTTTGACATTTATTCAGAGGTAGCAATTAGAACCGACCCGACGGACCCGGACCCGACCTAGCCGGTCTCGGTTCTAGGTGGGGCGGGTATTGTCGGGTCTGGACTACACATTTCAAAAATCTGGACCTGACCCGACCCGAGCTTCGGTTCGGACCGGGTTCGTTTGGATAGTAAGACTATATATATATATATATATATATATATATATTTCAATGCTTTTTGGTCGGGTCTTTCAGGTCGGTTTTAATCAGGTCTTAACTGTATTTTTCATCATCTAAACCTTACTCGAAACCCATCGGATTCGATTCGGGTTCGGGTCTTGTCGGGTTAGTACGGTTAGGGTTTTCGATTCTCGGTTCTAATTCCCAGCCCTACATTTATTTACACCAATTATCTTCATCTAAATTGTATCATTTTCGAAATTCTCATCCGTATGTAACTTTATAGTCTTAATACAAATTTATTGACTTAATAACAACTATTAATTGACTTGCTCTGGCTAGAGACTTTGACTTTGAGCTAGCTTGAGTCAATCGTGATTCTAACATCATATAATTGAGAGGATGAATCCTCTCTCGAATAGTGCTTTCCTTCCAATATTTCCACTTGACCTAACTATAGTCAATCAGTGGACGTCACGTCATGATTTGGCTACAAATCAAAGCGAAGCTTTTATATTGAAAATCACTAGTACTTTCTGATCAAGGGAACTGTTTAATAAAGTCACATTGATGTTTTCGGTTTGACCTTAGTTATGTAAACCAACAAGTCATTTTATAGTTTCAATCTGTGACATTTAGGTGCCCACAACAATCATGAGTAATATACTGACCAACATTTTGAGAGCATTACATACACTAGTCCCAACGCATATATTAATTTCCAATCACGGTCTACCTTGACTTGTAATATTTAAAATGACACATTTATATTCATTGTTATGTATTACTCACGGTTACTACATTTTGTAACTACTATCACAAAATATGCTATTTAAGGATTTTCTATTAAATATACTCTTAAATAAATTAACAAATTAGAATAACAAGTTAGGTTAAGCATACTATAAAAAAATACCTTTTATTTTGAATAAGTTTAGTCAAGAAGTCAGATATATGTAATAAATTACATAATTGCCGACAGGACATACCCATAATTCTATCACACAATCCAATAACATGGCTTTGATACCAGAATGTTAGCACCAGAAATGACACAAAACCTCACTGTAGAATATAATACTTAACAAAAATAAAGAAGTAGAAATGAAAACAGTAAGAAAGAGAGCATCAAAGATTTTATAGTTATTTCCTGCTCTAGTCTACGTCCACATTTGTTTATTTTTATACTATCAATTGATCATAGTTGCAATTCGACATAAACCAAGAATAAAAGTGGCAGAGTCTAGATGGGAAAGAACAAGCAGTTCACATTCTTTGTCTATAAGATCCGATATTTCTAGGTGAAGACGAGATGAGATCCACCTAAAAGCTTATAGAGATGGCCTCAAGACCGAGTCAAGCACCCAAAAAATGCAGGCTCCATTGAGGCCATTATAGGGAGATCGACACCGATCCCTTGAATGGTGGATTAGGGGATGCGAGTGGTTGAACTTCCGATCTCCGGTGCTATCTTCCATACTTCTCTAGGTGAAATTTTGAGTAAACAACTGGTTTTTGTTGAGTTGAACTCAAGGTTTAAATGGGCAAGATAGATGATCTGATCTGACTATCAATGGTAAGAGACAAATACCAATCCCTTATCTGGAAAAAGTTTTAATCCATACTTAACCAATTTTGGAGTGATTCGCTTGATTGCAGCTTCGTATACTCATCGTACTTGATTTCCAAACCAACCAACCATATCTTCAAGCTTCCTACCTCAACAACTGCGAAATAGATTTAGCCAGATTTGATGTGTAATAGTGTTGCAAAAAGACAAATTATTAAGTTAAATGATGAAGCTTTCTAGAATGGGTAGCATTTGGGCGAAATGTTTGTAACGAAAGTGGGCATGTGGGTAGCTTTCTATAGTAGCCTTTGTAAACAAAGTACTAAAAATTTACTAGAAAAAAAAAACAGAAATGTTATCAAATGTTATTAAATCATCAATATAATCCTCAGAATCAATCCGTTGTTAATTATACAACGTCAAATTAAAGCACCAACTTTATTTTCATATTAGTTTTTATAATAATAGTGAAATTTATTTTTGCATCAATTCCATAACTCAAATACCTAAATATACATTCCTTGGTATATCTCCCAATATAAATCTCAAACAAGAACTCCTTAAAAAAGTATCCAATCAAGTTTGAAAATAAAGCAGCAAACACTATATTCAATCTAATGTGCCTTACTTATTATCCCCATTGCCTGCAACACTTGTCCACTTGCCTATTTTTTGATAGCAAAGTCAGTAAAAGGAGCAGGACTGCGAGCTCTGCAAACTTTCAATTGTAAATCAAGTCAAGTTGTTTGCTCCAGGTATATCACCAGCTAAGTAGCTTGCATCCAAGGGAGAAAAATCTGAGTGTGTCCAGCAAACTTCTACAGAAAATTATGAGAAGTATCGATAACTCGATTGCCAGAACGAGGCTGAGGTCTTTAACTCAAAATCACTATTTTTTTGCAATATTGATTATGCAGGTTTGAACTGTTAAAATGTCAATGAACTTTGAAATTTTTAATATTCTGATCACACTGTGATATGAAGTTCATCAAATTTGAACAACATGATGATCTTCACATTTAGAAAGGCAATAAGAGAAATCCGATTGCATTTCCTATACAGTCCAAGCAATATTGATTGCATCCAATCTAGCTTGAAACATGGGTTGCCACTGCATGTCTGATGAGAAATTTGGATCAAGAGAGGTATATTAGACACTGCACCCATTTTTGACCCTACATAAGGTTAAATGCTGGCTTTGCCACTGGATCCAAATAACCTCTAGAATGCAAATCCATAAAGAGCGATTTGAAAATTGAAGCAAACAATGAAGATGAAAAAAAAATTGATTGGAAAGAAGATTAAACCAATGGAGCTTGAGGCACTCAACCAAAAAGAAGTAAGAAAGAAAATTTCAAATTAAGAGGGAGTACTTCTTTTTTACTTTACTTTACTTTAATCTTTCTTACATCCCATAACCAAAATGGTAGTAGGCTTTATATATAGAAATCTTACATGACAATTCATTCTTAATAAACACCACATTTTGCAAACAGACATTATCTATTAAACAGACACAAACTTTAACATATGACTCTTGACTCATAAAAAGATACATTATTTAATGCTAAACAAAACACATTATTTAACATAAGTTTATTTTTCCGACATCCCTTCCTAAACTTGTGTTTTGATAACTCCAAGACAAGTTCCAAAAAGAAGTACCCCCTCTTAATTTGAATTTTTCTTTCTTACTTCTTTTGGGTTGAGTGCCTCAAACTCCATTGGTTTAATCTTCTTTCCAATCAAACTTTTTTCTTTTTCATCTTTATGGTTTGCTTCAGTTTCCAAATCGCTCTTTATGGATTTGCATCCAGACGTTTCAATTTGTTCAAGTACCAAACCCAGCCTTTTGTTTTTACCATAAGCATCTCTACCACAACCAACCGGAAAATTCCAAATGACTGGTAATTGCCCCTTCCTCTTAACGAAATAAGGTATTTTTGCACTACTGAGTTCAGTCTTGACATTGTCAGTGGTACCTTTTATGGAATCGGTATTCTGATCAACATTTTGTGTCTTGCTAGACTCTACAGTTTTCTTCTCTTCAGCTTTGTTGGCTTTTGACATGTTTGCATGCTTGACTCTTTCATCAACTTCTTGTGGATTTTCTGCAGTGGTCATGTTTCCTTCCACTGTTTTTTCAGCTTCTACATTTGCATTTTCTTCTTTGTACTCTTCCATTTTCTCGTCTTCTTGAGTTATTGTCTTTTCATAATATGCAAAGTGATTTTTCAGTGTTTGCTAAGCTTCTTGTGCTGTTTTTGCACTTGTAATGCGTGGAAGAATTGATCGACTCACCCCTTGGTACATAAAGGACGAGACTTTTGCATCTTTGATCTTGTTCTCCTTATGTACCAAGGGGTGAGTCGATCAATTCTTCCACGCATTACAAGTGCAAAAACAGCTCAAGAAGTTTGGCAAAGCCTGAAAATCACTTTGTAGATTATGAAAAGACAATAACTCAAGAAAACGATGAAATAGAAGAGTACGAAGAAAAAAATGCAAATGAAGAAGCTGAAAAGACAGTGGAAGAAAACATGACCATAGTAGAAAATCCACAAGAAGTTGATGAAGAAGTCAAGCATGCAAACATGCCAAAAGCCAACAAAGCTGAAGAGAAGACAACTGTAGAGTCTAGCAAGATTCAAAATATTGATCAGAATATTGATTCCATAAAAGGTACCAATGACAATGTCAAGACTGGACTCAGTAGTGCAAAAAGGCCTTATTTCGTTAAGAGGAAGGGGCAATTACCAGTCGTTCGGAATTTTCTGGTTGGTTGTGGTAGAGATGTTTCTGGTAAAAAAAAAGGCTGAGTTCGATACTTAAACAAATTGAAACGTCTTAATGCAAATCCATAAAGAGCGATTTGAAAACTGAAGCAAACAATGAAGATGAAAAAGAAAAAAAATTGATTGGAAAGAAGATTAAACCATTGAAGCTTGAGGCACTCAACCCAAAAGAAGTAAAAAAGAAAATTTCAAATTAAGAGAGAGTACTTCTTTTTACTTTACTTTACTTTAATCGTCCTTACATCCCATAACCAAAATGGTAGTAGGCTTTATATATAGAAGTCTTACATGACAATTCATTCTTAATAAACACCACATTTTGCAAACACACATTATCTATTAAATAGACACAAACTTTAACATATGACTGTTGACTCATAAAAAGACACATTATTTAATACTAAACAAAACACATAATTTAACACAAGTTTATTTTTCCAACGATTAAATCATCAATATAACCCATTGAATCAACCCCTTGTTAACTATACAATGTCAAATCAGGTATACAAAATCGGCTGGTTTTTCTTAAAATGTGTTTAATGACTAAGGCCAAAAAAGTTTGCTATCGTATTCATTATCCAGTATTGATTGGCGCAATAATGTAACTTTTGGTATGGTTGAAACTACAGCAACTGAATCTATTAAAGACAATGAACATGCATTGATAGTTCCAGACATGCACCAACGACCACTTGCAAAGCAAAACTCACTCACCAAACTTCAAAACACAACATACAACTTACAACCAAAGCCATGCTCAAATAAGTAAATGCTTGAGAAATAACAAAATTAAAACAGGTACATTAAATTTAAACATAAAGACTAGTATCTTCAATGATCAGCATCAAAGATGAAAGGGCGATCGATCGATCCTTGACTAACAATGTAGTTGTACTGTGAAATATCTCTATCAGCCCGATCGGTGTGAACCAGAACAGCCAATCGTTCGATCAATTGATCAAAATCATCATCCGTCTTGACCAAACTCACACGAGCAAACCTTTTATCCGCTTCGAAATTGACACCAGTATAGGCTTTGATTTTTCCAGTTTCTAGTACTGCTGCACAATTTTCTTCGTCTTCCCAGTTACTTCTCAGCCACGCGTAAGCTATAATTAATCAGTTAAATGTGATATTTTCATTGTTATAAAATTATAGCATGACTAGCCATATCTAATTAATTGCTTAATTTACCTAATTACATTGTAAAATGCATAACAGATACCTGTAGCAGGCTTTCTGGTTCTGTTGAAGTAATTGCAATGCCTAGGGCTCATTTCTTGAACCGAGAATCGATCAGACGAACTCACAAGTGTGGTGATATTATCCCATCTTTTCCGTAAACTGTTATAGCCAAACTCATTGAAGTCATGGCGTAGTTTCTTCTGTAGCAAAATGTCTTTTATAATTTTAAGAGTTCTGAACTGTGTTTCACGTGAAACGCCCTCGCTGTTTGTTGCTATGTAAGTGGTTAATTTTTTGTAGACGTCCTCGTCCTTTATAATAGCCCACCTACATAACAATTTTGTCAAATCTTCATACTTACGATGTAGGAAAAATCTGCTGCAATAGTATGTGTATAGATATAAGCAAAACATACCCAAATCGACTGCCGGCATGTCCCGTGTACTTGGAAAGGGTAAACAGCATGATATCTTCATCTGATACATATTCTATAGGCGCATAATGAGGCCAATATGTTGCGTGATCATATACAGTCACAGAACCTCGGATTATGGACTTGCGAAGATAACCATCAGGATTATTTGGTGAAGTCACAAGCTCAATGAAATCTTCTGGATTAGTTGTATTTACGTAGTCATATGCATTTCCCTTCCATTGGTATCCTGGATGCTTAAAATAACTGGTTTGGCTCTTGAAAACCTGTGTTTTATATTTATCCAAAAGTTAGTAATGCTACTGAAAAGATATCTATGGATATAAATGAATAAGTCATTAGTGACTAACAGGATAATAAGGAGCAGCAGCAACAACATTCTTTATTGGAGCATCTGGGTTAGCCGTAAGATTTGGTGACAAAGCGATAATGACTCCATTTAGCAGTTGAGTTACTCCATTTCCAAAAACCATATATTTGTTTTCGACATTAGCATTGCCGATTTTCTGGTGCAGAAGTCTAATATTTCTCTCAAGTTCTTCAGACATGAAGTTTTTGCCAATAAAGTAACTCATTCTGTGCCATCCAGATATTAATACCGCAATGTTTTCTCGCTCTTGCATCCAGTACTTTCTTAGGAACAGCGCATCGCCACTGTATATGTTTGTATAGATTAAAATAGTATAGGATGTTAGCAGGTTGGGTAATTGATCAATCAAATGATAAATGTACCGTTCCATTTCCTTTGAGTTAAGAAACAGTTTACAATCTTTACTAGGAAGCAAATAATATGTTCATTAATTCTTCTTACTTATATTTTGCTTGAAATTCTTTTCAAGATGATGCCTAGTATTCTGGTAAATACAACATACAAAACTTACACAGTAGCATCTGCAACGCAACTCTGATTATAATCAGCGCAGGTTGGACCACTGTAGCCGTTATGGCACTCGCAGACTGGAACGCCATCGACGATATTTCCATCAGTGTAAGCTCTGCCATGATTGGAGCAGTCGATAGCAGCCACGCTCTCAGCCTCCAATGCTGCTTTTTTGGTCCACGTCAGTCTCGAGGTTAAACTGTAATCGACGTAGTTATATACGTTGGCTGCAAAGAATGTGACGAGCAGAATTACTATTGCAGCTTGTGTGCATGGCTTTGAACTTTTGAAACATAGATTCGACATTACACTATGTGTACTTGAGAATCTGCAGTTTGCAGATTTGTTCTTTGTTGTCTTTCAAAGATGGTTATGTATATTTTCCAAGAATGGGACCTCTATATATAGTGAACAGATACCAGTGTGAAGGGTAGCGAATCATCAATGTATGTTTACTGCTAACAAATTATTTAAGAAACCCAAATGCTAAAACGCCCGAAATTGATTTTGTCAAAATGTGCGAAATCTAAATCTAAGGGTTGCTGTAGCTTTTCTCCTTCCACTTCCACCTGAATCCGATCACTACAAAAAAAAGGGCCATTTTCCAACCCAGATTTCCCTACGTCATACCTACGTCGCGTAGGCGCGGCGTAGGAAAAATGTAAAAATATGTGAATGGCGTAGGCATTGGGTAGGGAATTCCCTACCCATTCCCTACGCCTTTTAGATAGGTTAGAATTTATTTAATCAGTTATGAATTTACGGTCTAAATATTCGCAACCCATTTAACAAAATACTTCGGCCCCGTCATTTTTTATTCCATCGTTTCATTTAATCCCCTTTCCGTTCGATTATCAGAAGAAAAGAAAAAAACCCTAAATTAGCATCAATCGATCGCGCCGTCACTTCAAAGCGTCGCCGAGCTGCCGAGACTTGGAGCCGCTCTTATTCCAGCGATTGTTTCTTCTCCCTCCGTCACTTATTCCAGCGATTTGTCCCCTCTTCCGTAAGTTGTTTTTTTTTTCTTTCTCATTGTACAGCTTCTGTGGGGGATGGCTTTGATTGCCGTCCGAAACGCCCTTTTGTGAGAGTAGTGAAAGCTTCTTTGGGGGATGTTTTTGTCGGGGCAGTATAGGCAGCCTACGATTTTGTCCTCTTCGTAGAATATGGACGGCCTGTTGAACCAGTTGCCACAGGATATTATTATGTAGTCGAACTGGTCGATGTGAGAAGCCCATATGGATTATTATGTAGTCGAACTGGTCCATGAGGAGTTCACTTCCTCTGTCATTTTTTATCTCTGTGTTCACTTTTATATATAATCTGACCATATTAATGGAATGATGGGATCCATTATAATCAGATTATACAATGTGTTATGATTTAATTGGACACAAAGAAGGGCAATGGATTCTGGGATAACCTAAACAAAACAGTAACTGCTTGTTTGGTTCTTTAAGACCAATCTCAACAAGGAGCAAACACAGATAAACATTGTGTTGAGTGTGTTGAAAATTAGGATACGCAATTTGCTTATATAAATACCATGAAATTGTTAGTAATAACGAATATAAATTTGTGCTTTATGAATATAAGTATCATATATCAACAACAAATCACAGTAGAACTTGGTCTTTGCTGGTTCAAGAAATCATCTTTCAATGATTTACTGTTGTATTCTATTACGCCAGCTGCTAATAGATAATTACTGCTAATAGCTTGTTGTATGTAATCAACAAAAGTTTTAAATTATAGTTTACAATTTTTTAATTCTGTTAAACAATGCCATATCTAATTTTTATGTAAATTACAGGCCAAGTACGATGAGCGAGTTGCTCAAATGACCGAGAGTCAGGATCGTGAGCTCTCTCACGACGAGCTAAACCATCTTTACATGCAGCTTATTGGAGAAGGTGAGACGTGTGCTTCTTCAAGAAGTAAACGAAGGCTTGGTACCGGCAATATTCCTGGGGTATTGATTGAAAACTTAATTTATTTATTTTCTAGTTATTCCATTCATAGGTATATTGTCTAAGTAACATTGTGGTCGTTATAAATGCAGTTTTTCAGAAAACCTATGATTTTCATGCAGATCAAAGTTATTTAGATATTAGGAAATTCATTTTCAATATGAATTGCAAAGGTTATGAATCAAATTAAGAATGGATTGGAATTAATCTTATTTTGGTAGTGGGTTTGACGTTCTATTTGTGTAGATACATTACACGATGTTTGAATTAGATGAAACGATCATGTTTGAGTTATGTAGCAACTTTATTTTATTGTTTGTTGGACATGATTTGTTTTAAATATATTTGTAGCAAGTTTATGGTAATTCGACCATGATATTCCTTTTACATCAATGTTTTTGTTGATATATATTACTATGATTTTGCATATGTTCGGTTTTATTATGATTTGTGGTGGAGAAGAAAAATATAAAACAACCATATTGATTTTTGGTGTACGAATGCGTAGGGAAAGGGTAAAGATGCATATGAAATTTGGCGTAGGGACGGCGTAGGGACCTTGGCGTAGGGACGGCGTAGGGAACTTGGCGTAGGGATGACGTATGGAACTTGGCGTAGGGACGGCGTAGGGAATTTGGCGTAGGGACGGCGTATGGAACTTGGCGTAGGTATGGCGTAGGGAACTTGGCGTAGGGATGGCGTAGGGAAATATTTGCGACGAGCTGTTTTCCGACTTCCTTTTTGGCGTAGGGATGGCGTAGGGAAATTCGATTCCCTACGCCATCCCTACGCCAAATTGGCGTATGGAATTCAGAATTCTTTTGTAGTGGATGCTTCTCCATGAATTACGGAATTTTCGCACTTTTTGACATCCTGATTTTCGGGCTTCATAGCAGCGCTCTTTAAGAAAAGTTGTCTAGTTATAGTTCTGTCAACCGATTGTGAAGTCATGTGTTGGTTATTAATATTTTGATTGATCGTGGAGGTTGAAAAATGTTAAGTTGGGTTACGATGCTACAAGTTATAAAACGTATTTTGTATTCGATTTGTCTCTATCTACCTAGAAGATTATGTTACAGTTGTTGGGGGTCAATTTAAATTTACTTTTCGGAAGAAAATCATATTTTTAATCCGCATAGTTATTGGACTAAGGTCACCAATCTGATTTCATGCTCTTCAGCTTTGAATCCCTTAAGTACTTTCATATACAAATACTGTCATAACTGCTTCCGCATCCGAAATCATTTTCGGATATCGGATATCCGCATCCGCGGATAGGTACGGATATCGGATAATTATCCGTTCCGCCAATTGTCAATAAGTTAATGGACGTAAATGAAAATTTTTAGTTTAATAATAAGTTTTTTCAAATCAATTGATTACTGAAGTGCTATAAATAAATAAATATGATGATAATATTTAATTTTGATCAATTAGCATGAGTTTAGTACAATTTCTATTTTACAAAATAATAAATTAGTATATTTGATTATGCTAAAATACACATAATTTAAGTTATAATCATGGAAAAAGGAGAATGGATAATTTTTGGATACGAATATTCCTATATCCACATCCATTTTTCCGGATATCGGATATTTATCCATTTTTCGGATGCGGATGCGGACATATTTCAGATTTTTCGGGTATTCACTGACAACCATACTTAAGACAAAAGTAGTTATCAATCATAAAAGTCATTATATGAGGCAAGAGAGTGATACTAACACAGCACCTAGCTTAAAAGGGGAGCGGTGTGGTGGGAAGTTGAGTTCGCTATCCTACTCTTTAAAGATGGATCTGCGAATAAAAAGAATGACTTTTGATCAAGCTCTAAATACCTAAATGATACAAGATTAACGGAGAGATCTACAATACATTATTGCTTAGGTTATTGTTACGAATGAGTTTTTCAATCCTAAAAAATCGACCATAATACATCTTTGATATTCACATATCGTTGATACAAGAGCCGGAAAACCAAATTATTATATGGAAGAAAAAGAGGAAAGAAAGAAAAGATAGAACTATGCAAAATCTTGCCTAAATTTAATAACATATATTAATTCAATTACCTTTACAATGGAAATTTTATATACGTATATTAGAGTCTATCCTAATTCAACATGAAAAGTTATATATATATATATATATATATATATATCCTTACAAATTTGAAAAAACAACAAACACTTCGGAAAAAATAAACTACACATATATGTCGGTGTGTACCACTACTTTTTCAACTTGATCGTAGTTATTATAACCTTGAAATTTTAAATTTCATTTACGTGTGATATGATAACAGCTGGAATGGACACGATAGCTATCGCTGTGCAATGGGCTATGGCGGAGAGAGTAAAAAACCCGAGAATACAATGTAAGGTACTTATTCTTCTTCTTATTCTTCATATAGTTCCATATCGTGTAAACAAATAGCATCATGAATTCGGTATAAAATATGAAGGTATAAGAAGAGCTTGATATAGTGGTTGAAGTATATCGTATCATGGATGTAACAGACTTTGCTAAACTTCCTTACTTGCACTGTGTAGTTAAAGAATCTCTCAGGCTGCATCTTTCTACTGCACTGATGCTTCCACATAAAGCCACAGCTAAAACCAAAATAGAAGGCTATGATATTCCTAAAGGAATGGTAATCCATGTTAATACATAGGCCATAGCTCGCGACTCGTTGTTGTGGAAAGATCCATTAGAGTTTAGGCCAGAAAGATTTGAGGAAGAAAATATAGATTTCAAGGGGAATGATTTGAGGAAGAAAATATAGAATAAAGGAGAGGTGTACAATTTATTGTTGCTTAGGTTATTGTTACGAATGAGATTTTCTCCTAAAAAATCGATCCTAATACATCTTTAATTTTCACATATTTTTAGCTCAAGTGCCAGAAAACCAAATTATTATGGGAAATAGAAGAAGAAAGAACGAAAGAAAATTAGAACTATACAGAATCTTGCTTGTATTTAATAGTATATATTAATTCAAGTACCTTTACACCGGAAATTTTATGTACATATATTAGAGTCTATCCTAATTCAGCATGAACCGTTATAAATATATGTCCTTACAAATGTTGAAAAAACAACAAACACTTCGGAAATTATAAAATGCATATATATGTTGATGAAGACCACCGACTTTTCTCTAGATCACCAAACGCTCTTAGTTAATCTTGAAACTAATCGGATCTGACCCGAGTATTAACAACACTCAGATCAGGCTTGACAAACCAACATGAGATACTAGTTATATATACATACGCCAGTGTCATAAATGGAAATTTCTACAAAAATATAACCCTCAAGTTCTTACATCTCAGGGAATGATATTAACACATGAGAGATTACTTTCTATACCACCAAATATATCTATGTTTGTAAAGATCAATGTGCATGATTTTATAAATACCATGTTAGATACTTGTCCATACAATTGTTCAAGAACGGGACAAACCAATTACATTGCTTATATTACATCCTATGGGATTAATAACAAGCAATCGTCATGAAGATGAGGATTCCGAAATGAAGAGATCACTACAATTTTACCTATTATGGAGATCAAACTAGATATTTTCATCAGGTCATTTTTCCATTTCGAAGGTCCCCTCTTTCATACATTTATCTGTTAAGTTGTCTTCATGTGACGACCGCCCACAGCCCCTACACTAAACTAGAGGAATAATGCGATGAAAGGTGGGCCAGATAGCTGTGGACGATTATCATAGGTAACCAACCACATCGGAACCTTCCATAACTCACAGCGCAAGGATAAAATATAATATAACATATACAATAGGTATTAATAGTGAAGCAGAAAACACCAAATTTCCACAACAAATAGAAAGTAATATCCATACACGTTGATAACAACAATAGTGTTTATACAACTTTGTCTCACTACAACACTCAGAGAAGAATAACAAACAGCGGAAATAAAATACTATATAGTAAGAAAGACAATACGCTAGCCTCCAGCTCTCCTAAGAACTGCAACACCGTCCTCACTAAGCTATCACCTGTCACCTGCCACCTAGTATGCCCATACAAAAACCGGATGAATAACCCAAGGTAATAAGAGGAAAACATAAAACCTTGAGTCAGACAACAGTCTTATTGGGCGATAAAACAGCTAACATCATCAATAAAGTATACGAGAATGGGTAAATAAACGAACTAATTTACCATAACGCCTGAGAAAAACTCTATCTTCCCCACATCGGACAGTGATAGCCTTTACAGCAACATTTCAACCATATATCCATGGAAAACAGAACACCCATTCAATCATGGCAAAGCACTCATGAAATCCAAATTATATATTTTATGTAAACCATCCTAATTGAACTCAACATTCCTCAGGAACAAGCCCTAGAGGCCTAAACTAATATCAGACAAGCACCCAAGGAACATCTCCTTCGACGTTGGACAATCTACATGAGATGATTAAAAAAAACCAATCATCCATGATAGACTCTGGCTATCACCGCCTATCCTGCTTCGAAACCATCGTTAATCGTATGACGACCAACCTTGCCATATGTCAAGGGCTAATGATAACCCCAGTTCTAGCATAAACTCCACACGCCTTTCAACGATACGTATGTTTGTCCAACCTTGACAACTAGGCCTTTCAACGATACCCTAGGTACTCGACCAGCAACCTTCCGGTGTTTTAGGTGCCCCTATTGTAACCCTGCTTCGAGCCTGCTAGAGCTTACGACAACGATAACTTCTCGGCCTT
The DNA here is from genome assembly GCA_030737875.1 of Allium sativum. Classification (NCBI taxonomy): domain Eukaryota; kingdom Viridiplantae; phylum Streptophyta; class Magnoliopsida; order Asparagales; family Amaryllidaceae; genus Allium; species Allium sativum. Next base: position 65,434,367 of record CM060911.1, on the reverse strand, counting down.
CACATCTCTATTCATTCCAACCTTGATGACCTTTCATAACTCGAGCAACCTTCTCGAGTAACCATTATCCCCTAACTCACGACCTTTGAGTTGCCACCTCATTCGTTGTTCTACCCCGATCAATGAACATATTCAACACTTCGAATATTCCCACTTGAACTTACTTCGAAGTCACAACATCACTACGCTGCGGCTAGGGCTTGGGGGGTTGCCTCCGAATATTTTTTCAGACCCTTTTTATTTAAATCTGGGTCATATCTGAAAAATATAATTTTTCAGAAATGACCCCGTGCGACCGACCAGAGTCTGACCGACCCCTTGACACTGCTCGAACGACCAGACCGACCGACCCTTCATACTGCTTGACCCAACCATGTTCGACTAACTTGATCATGGTGCGACCGATCAGAACACTTCTGCTTGACCAGGTCCAGGCTCGACCCCATATGCTTGCTCGACCAGGTCCATGCTCGACCCAATGCTACTCGAACCAAAGCATGACCGACCCGATCCTACTCTCTTCAAAGTATGAACTACCCCAACCTTCTCTGTACGACCGACCCGTCCAACCACCCTTGTGCTGACGGACCCGGTTTTTGCTTAACCCGAACCGCTCGTGCATGACCGACCAAACCTCACGCTCGACCAACCCCCTTTGTGCACGACCCAGCCATGACCGACAACACTTCATGTTCATTCACCCCACTCGCACGCACGACCACCCCACTCGCACGCACGACCACCTACTCGCACGCATGACCTGTGGCCTGTACAGCCCCAATTCAAGTCCAATGTCGACCAAAACTTCGTCAATCGACATAATCGACGAAATATACTCATCTATTTCATTCAACACAACCATAAGCATGTTACGAAATCATTAACATGAATATGACTATTGTCACTAAAATTATGCAAATTTCACCAAAATCATGATAAATGAACATATGAACTAAGTTACGGATCTAACTTGCGTAAACTTATGAAATAGCATAGAGATTACCAGTTTTAACTTGCTAAATTACATCCTATGGTGATTCATATGAAATAAAGCTTACCATGATGTAGATCTAGGAGAAATCAATTTAAAATGATCAAAATATGTGCATACAACTTATATACTTGCTTGAATCCATGTGAGAGATGCATATCACTCACCAATTCTCCAAATCAAAGCAAAAATGGAGAAATTAGATTTCAGACAGTGAAGAACTTGATCCAAATCCTTCAATTCGATGAACTCTCACTTCCAACGATGTAGATCTAGCTTAATATGGTGTAGATCTTGGATTCCCTTCCTTAGATCTCGATTTTAATGGTGGAAAGGTGTTAGAGGAAAGAGGAACACAATGCCATCAAATGAGAGAAAGGAGAAAGTAAACTATTCTCCATACCTCTCACCCCCTGTTTATAACTTCCACCAGCCCACTAATGGGCCTGCCCAAATCAGCCCATTATGGCTTACAAAACCTGAACAGCCAATTGTAAAACCTTAAAACAACAATTCCTCCCAAACCGTTGAGCCAAATCTTTAATGTGACCACTCTACGGAAAGGGAAACATCATTTCCTTTCTAATAGCATAGGTCTCAATACCTAATTCGACCTGAGTCAAAAGTTATGCCCTGTACAAGACTGACAGGGGAAAAATGGTCACAAACAAAATTGGTAAAAATTATGGACATGTCTCACATCCCTATAAACAACATATTAAAAATATGAGAATGATCCAACCCTCAATGAATAAAATAAAAATATTTTACGATCCTCCGATACGTAAAATGTGGGCTGTTACGCTTTACTTTCAAACACGTATATCTTGGTTCGATTGGTCAGATTACCCGGATTCAATCCTGGTTTCTTGAAACCAATATTGATAAAAGATAACTTTTAAGCTTTTTGTTTCAGAGGACATTGGTGAGAGTAGGTATTTGTTCTATCAGATTGACGGAGAAAGTCTTATTTTGGCCATTGATGACCTGATGGGACAAGCGAACGCGGTGGTCTTATAAGATGTTACTTAAGATAAGAAGTATATCAATAGTACAGATTTTGTAGGGTTTACCTCTAACCTAGCACTTGTATTTCGGGCTACGACCATATATTTGGTCTGATCGAGGGAAAGGGATGTAACTAATCCTCCGCCTAGGAGGATGATAGTAGTATTTTTTTTTAGTAGTATGGCACTGTTCCCTGCTCCTATACTTTAAAACTTATGTTATTTGTTGCAATGAAAAATGGACGGTCCACTATAAAAAATCAGTCGGTCTTGCCTAAAAAATTTATTGGAAAACATCAAATCTTTCAATTCAATCATCCCTTGTATTACTCATTTATTATATGCTGATGATTTACTTAATTTTCTTAATGCAGATATCAAAAATGATACAATTATTGGAGAGGTATGTGAAAACTTTAGGACCTATAATGTAGGGCTTGAAATCAATAAAAGTAAAAGCAAAATCTATTTCAGCAAAAGCTACAGCGGGAAACAAAAAATTCTCAATTATTCAAAATTTTAAAAGGTGTTCTATCAGCAAAATATCGGGACTTCCATCAAGCATAAATTAGATTAAGGGAACAGATTGTGCCAGACTTCATGATATCACCCAAAATAAAATAGATCATTGGTCAAGCAAATTTCTATTTATAGCTAGGGAAAAATTGAGCTCGCTAATACTGTTATCACATCAACCATCGTATACTGGGTTCGATCTCACAACATTTATATTACAGTCATTGAAAGGATTGAAAAATTTTGTGATAAATTTATCTAAAATGGAAAGTTTCATGAGGTGAAATAGAATATGACCATAAAACCAAAAGAAACTTGTGCTTTCAGTCTGAGAAGCTTTAAAGAGTTGAATAAAGCATGTAATTTTAAATTATATTGGGAGTTTATTGAAGGAAAAACTGTTTGGGCCAAATTGACGAAAAGCAAGTATACCAAGAAGATTTTTTTTTGGATAATGGCAATGGAAAATCACAATTCTTACACTTGGAAAAATATTCTTAAGTGTATGGAAATAGGTTTTGAGCTAATAGAAAATTCAAAGATGGGAAGTCTGTCGGACTTTGGTTTGACCAATGAATTATTGGACAATCGATTATAAATTTGCTTGGTTGGATCAACTTATACCAGTTTGGAAATGCAAATGCCAAAGTTAGAAGTATAATGTAAGAAAATATGATATTGATATTATCTTGGATGAAGATTGTTGGCTGTATTGGAAATTTTCTATTAAAGGATATTCTTTTCAGAAATACTTGAAATTACATTAAAGGCAATGAAGTGGAAGTTGACTGATACAAAGCTATTTGAAATAAAGCAACCTTCTCAAAAAAGGCACAATGCCGCTATTTTGCAACTTTAAATAGGCTTCCCATAAGAGATACATGTTATAAGTGGAATGTTAATGGAAATATATCTTGTTTACTTTACAAACCTAATTTAGAAAGCATTTAATCATTTATTCTTTGATTGTGTTTACTCTAGACTAATCTGGATCATAGCTAAAATGAAGTTTAATTTCAATCAGTAGAAATCTCTTCGAAATATTAGAAAAATCATTCAGTAAATTCAAAAAAGCAGAAATCTAGTAAAATGGAATTCAACAAAGCATGCATTACCCTTAGTACTATTATCTGCTTTTTAGAAATAGAGAAATAATAGACTTCATAATGATGTTGAAACAAACTACATCCAACTATGGAAAAACATTGAATCAGAATTCAATATTCTACTTTTTAAAATCCAACAAACAATCCAAAATTTACTTGAAAACGAAAATATATGAGATCTTGATAATTATGAACAAAAATTTTAGATTACTTATAATATGAGAAATTCTCATTCGAGATTTTATGAGTAAGTCAATCAAAAATTTGTTCAATTCAAAAGACCATTATGCACTCAAAACTATTATTTCTAGTCCCAATAGCCAAGCATTTGGATCCTTTCTTGGAGATAATTGTCAGGTTGCTCAATGTAGAACATTAACCTGTCGAGGAAGTAACATGGGTTCAATTAGTATTAATCATAATAATTTATTAAACCTTGTACGTAATCTTTGTTTTTGCACCTGTTTTGGCTAAGAAACACTCCATCCCCAACAGTGTTCCTGATGCTAATTACAGAGTTGAAGTTGTGGCAAAGGGAGTTCAATTATATCATTAAAGCAGCTCATTATCTACTTTAGTTGAGGGAGATCAACCTGCAAGTATAAACCTTAACTGTTTGGGAAGAAATATAGTCAAGTTTACTTTTGATCTTATTTTAACTATATTACAAATAGAAATGATTTTTTTAACCTAATTTCGAAGGGTTTAGATTCAATCCTTCATCAGTGTTCCTGATTTGTTTATTATGCTGCATCAATATGCGATTTTACAACTTGATATTAATGATTAAATAGTTTGAGATAATTTTTTCAAAAGAAAATATGAATAACAAAATGGATCACTTATCTATTTGGGAATACACAAAATCTAGCAAGTTAAGTGACAAAGGAAGTATCACATCCACAGATCTGAGAAAAGTTAGAACTTCCGCTATGGAAAGCTATGATCTAAAATCTTCAACTAACGATTTAACTGATACTAGTCGCTCGAAACCTCAAAATAAGCTTTCAAAGCTCACAAACAATTTTTCTGTTTTGAATAATCAAGTTAAGTTTGATTACAGAACTTTGGCTAAAAATGAAGAAGAACTATGTAAGTTAAAGTGTAATGCCCTACACCCGAGACCCGCCCTAATAAAGAGTATTATAGAGTAATACCGTCTATTAGAGCAGAGATTCAGGCTGGTTAGGAGCGACCATCTGTAATCTTGTATTATATGAGTAACAAATATGTCATGGGGTGTATAACATTCTCTACTTACCTCGAGTGGGTTGGCCTGCTCAATTGTTCTAATACAAAACAAAAATAATTATATAGTTAATTGAGACTAAAATGTAAATATCTCAAGCAAAACAGATCATAGAACATCAAATACAACAACATGTATAAATTCAATCCATAATACAGTACATAGCATCTCAAAACAGTGATTATGCTAGCCATAGTAACATATACACAACAAGTCAAAACGAACAAGTACAAAGATCTAAGTACATGAACCTTCACTACAAGACTATCAGAACATAATAACAAAGGTGCCCCCAAAAAGATAACATGATCCAACCGAAGAAGATAAGAACTGATATTAACGGAAAGTGTTAATCGGTAAAATATTGGTCTGAATCAAGCAATTCAATACACGAGTCAGTCTAGTTTAACTGTGAGAAGATAGGATTACAAGCATAAAATAACATAAGATAGGTTAACTCTTTCTTGAAATGAGAATGAGTGTTCCTTAATATAATTCATAAAAGACCTACCAATCAAGTTATTATTATTTACATAAAGGGTCTCATGGCAATTCAATAGGATCGTGTGGGAGTTTACTCCCAACTTTGGGTGCTAAGATTTTGCACTAAGCACCTAAACTCAATCTCCAAACGCTAAAGGTCAAGAAAGGGATTACAATCGAAGATCAATATACTAAACTCATGTGAGAGGTTGATAATTTTATTAGTGATCAATTCATATAACAATCATCGAGATAGCTCTCAGGCTATACGAAAAGATTCAACATCACTGATCACCATTAGTTGGATCGAAAACGTCGAGTAACAACAAAAAAATGAACAAAAATATAAAATGTATCCAAAATAAGAATCTGCACTTGCATTAACCAAAAATCATAAAAATAATAGCCAAACCCTACAAAGTACTTTTATATTGAGAGACCCATTAGCCCTCAGTCGTGATCCATCAGCCTGATAACAACATAAATTCAGAGAATCGATATTTCTCTATATCGAAACTCAACAGCTCGATATATGAATAAGAGACCCAACAACCCTTATTTCGACCCAACAGCTTTCTTCAAACAACAAACATCTTTATATGTATATTTAAATACATATTGGACCCAGCAGCCCTAAGTATTGTCACAACAAAGAAAATATCATAGACTCTTAGATAGTAAGCCGAATAGTGATAACGGTGCGTCTCATACTGCACGTTCTCACTTATCGGTTTACATCGGGCAAGTCAATTCCACGTTAGGAAAAGAAACAAAGAAACACAAAAGCTTCAATCAACGAGTCTAGAATTAATTAATATAATATATTTTCGCGTCCCATACTATGAGATTTACTACACCGTTTAATCATAACCTCGCTTACCCGAAGGTGCAAAATCGTGTGACTTTATATATAAAAAATACTTGGTTTTGAGAGAACGGGTTTAGGAAACGTTTTGGAAAAAGTTCTGATTATATTTTTGAAATTTCTATATTTCAAGAATATCATTTATACTGTTGCTGCAAGATGATTATTATCTACAAAACCAGAATACAGAAAACAAATGTTTCAACGCTTACTATATTTTTATAGAAAGAAATACTTTGTAAAACATTTTTGAAGACGTGCAAAGTGTCACAAATAGTCACATAAATTCGCATAGGTCGATGTTCGAAATCAGCATGAAAAGAAATGCCAAAACACACCAAGATATACAAGAAATGTGTGTCAGCTGTATAATAGTTATACTTAAATTTTAGGTCATTACATTTCCCCTGTTTAATCAAATCAAACAACAAAAGCACTGGCCGGATCACGGGGGGGGGGGGGGGCTAGGCAAGCCAAGGTTTAATCCTCAGACAAATGCTTAGGAAATTTAACAATATGGAGATTTTCCTCATTGCATTTCTATAAGTCTTATGTCGGCACAGGTCTCTGCCTACGTCGACACAGGGCATGCGTTTCCGCAGATCATTCATATTCGAAGAACTTGACTTTGACGACGAATTTCGGGCATTAAACATGATCGGAATAAGTTGGACACTGACATGAATAAGAACTGAGATTCTACTATCATTCAGAAAAAGAAAGGCAAGATCTCGTCAAGTAACAAAGGAATTACAGTAGCCTAAACTTAGACAAAGGGTTGTTTTTCTTAATGTGAACAAATAGAGAACGTTTTATTTATAGTTCACATCATTCTCAATGTAATATGGCCAAATTACAATTAAAACCACTGCTAAACTAGAAAGTGCGAGGGTCACTCACCGTATATGAAAATTATAGTGATTATTCAGTGAAATTGAGGAAAATTAGGACCTTTTTGGACTTGAGAAGGAGCTCAGACACCTGAAAATTAATTAGCAGTAACATACATATGCTAAGGTCAGCCACTTATGTGGTGCTAGAAACCCAGAAATTTGTATTTTTAATGGCAACAGTGGCATGGGTTCAAAACCTGGAATGGCGTTGTGCATACGCTAAGATCAATCACTTATGTGGCTTGCGGACCAGGCTAGGTGCACTAGGAAGGCTTTTAGGACTCCGATCGGTTTCCCTCCTGAATAAATTCAAAAAAAAAATTTGAATTCACAAGGATGAAAGTAAATAGAGATATATCCTTGGTTTTGGTATCGTTACTAGTGTTTGCTAGGTTTCAATAGTCAATCTTGGTTTTTGATTAAGTTTTTGAAGTTGGAAATTGAGTTTTCTAAGGGATTCCCCTTTTTTGTTTTTGTTTGATGCTTGAAAGAGGAAGAAGAAAGTCTAGGGAGGAGAATACGTACCTGATTTGTCATTCTAGATATTTCTCCTCCTAACCTAATAAAAAGGTAGCCAAATTAATCTTAATGGTAGCCAAATTATTCTTAATTAACATCATTAATGGGTAATTAGGCTTTGGGTGAACATAAATGGCCTACTAATATAGTATTAAACCATGTTTTTACCTTATTAACAATAAAACACACCATTTCCCTTTAAATTTTGCAATTTCTAACAACATGCAAAATTGATAAAAACATAAACAACAAATTTAAAGCATTTTAAAATTTTTAATTCTTATCTTAGATTTTTAGAATTAAAAATACAAATTTCACAAAAACCTATAATATACATTTTTCTTTGTGTAATCTTTATGGTTTAAGAACTAAGATTATTCAAACTATCTTATTTTGCCACAACAAATTTTCGAGCACATAGAAGTTATATATATATATATATATAACACATATGTTTATACTTTATAACAAAATTTACATTTCACACTTTCTCATTAACTCAACACTTTCCAAAATCACCGTTTTACATCCAGACTCAACATTTAATTATAAATCCAACATGTATTACAATAACTTATACCTATAGACATTGTTTACACATCTTTTGTCAAAATTTCACTTTATAAAGATTTAACAACTTATTTTTGATATTTAAATTTATTAATTCATGTTTTCACTTTCAAAGCTTATGGAATACAACTTTTTATTCCAAAAACATTATTCGTTATCCTGTATGATTTAATAAACAGCTTTTCCCAAGTTTCTCTTATTTCCCCAACCAATAAAATTTTAATTATTACAATAATTTATTTTACCCAGGTACCTAAAAGCCGGATTATTACAGACTCCCCCCTTAAAGAAATTGCGTCCCCACAATTTTCTTGTGATAACACATACAAGTGATTCTTATGAATTTAAAATAAATCCTTACAAATTTTTACCCATTCAGAGATTACAGTTCATGCTTTACAAATACACCATTTACCCGAAACTTATCGTGTATATCAAATAGTACACGATAAAGTGAATTAAATGCATTTTAAATTTACCATGTACCAACTGTTTAAAAATGCACACTCGTTTCCTTCATGCACAATACACTCAACGACGCAGCCTTGCTTTCCAATAATTTCAAATTATTTCGCTAAATGGCTGTAAATTTCTATTACAAAATTAAAATTATCTTGCGAGTTTTCCCTCATTCTTAATAACCTGATAGCTATAATCGCCGTTTAATACTTAACATGAGAGTGCATTTTTAGAACATTGCATGCAATTTTATATCTACACATTAAACCATTCCTAAAAAAATTCACCAACTTAATATTAAGCCATCGAATTCTAAAGATCTCACCTTATCACTAGACTGCAAAATGATATAATATTGATATTGCCTTGTCGAACTCCGATATTCTTCACAAACTTTTTCCTTATGGCATAACATCATCCTATCATGTGAAGTTCCTTTTCTTCAATTAACTATAATAGATATTACCAAGAATATTATGTTCGAATGTCTCCTACTAGTATTTAAGTAATTCTTATCGATAACATTGATCAAACGTATCGACCAAAACTCTTAAGTACTTAGCGGACAATCCAACACAATCCGTCATCACAATTTCTTCTCCTTTTATCCACTCACCTAATACATCCTTAATAAAAATTAACCAAGTATTCAATCTTCTCACCATTTAATTATGTGCACACATATTTCCTTGCAAAATTCCCTCATATATATTTTAGGCTCAATTCAACAATTTACTAGTTTTCAGCTGCGCACTCTAATTCATTTTAACTAATTTATGCATGTTGCCCCAATCAAGACTCGTCATATCTCGTACTTATTACTTCATCACCATAGGATTTGATTTCACCAAACTGAACCGACAAGAAAGGAATTTGAGTCAAAACTTCAAAATTAAATATAGAATTAGGACGAACCTCAACCCTAGATAATCAAGTAGGTGATTCAATTACGAAAGGCAGCACGACCATCACATAAAGATAAAACTTATATTTATCGGTTTTCATTACTAACCATCCTCCTAGGAGGGTGACTAACAGGCTGAACCTCAAGTATTACATTAACATGAAACTAAGTTTCCTACCCAATTGGTAATCCCTAATAGACTCAATAGCCAAGAAGATCTTTCCTCAATACATGATATCGAGATATGCCATTATCATTTTGAGACTCAAAAGTAATTTGTCGGACTTTGGAATTGCAATTAGTTTCCCGAAATACACACAATACCCAACTAAAAGAATCAAGACACCAAGCAACAAGGATTCTATATCAAAAATGGAAACCAATTTTATTCCGAATAGGACAAGGTCAAACTTTATGTCTATAAGCGTAACCAAGCTAGGGTATTACATATTAGTTTCCAAAAATGGAAGGTCCACATAAAGATCTTAATCTTCAACAAAGGCTACACCACATTATAGATCCTTAATCGGATTCACAATTTTATAAAAACATCCAAGACATGATATGACTAAAGGGCATTATCCACTAGTTATTGGGATACAAATGAATAAAGGGCGCTCGTTATCAATTAGGATTTAGGGTAGTATAATCAAGGAGTACAATAAAATACTCAAGAATAAAGAAGAGGGTACCTTACAACCGTTAAGATCCATCGGAAGCATATACCACATTGAGTTTCCTAGGTTGGGTAGAATTTCCAGATTCGAGACACTGGGAAGACTAATCCCTTTACGCTTGCAATTGCAACAAATGAGTAGTTTGGGGAAATCTCGAATAAAGTGCTCATGAGAGCCATATTGAAAGCACGATTTACGAGACTTTCCATGTTTTAATTAAAAGAAACATCGGGTCAAGATAGTTTTCTCAGACTCGGGAATGAATTTAAGCTTGAAACGTTCCTTGAACTACTTCCACCGACGGGTGGCTTCATCAATCTCAGCAATAAGGAGCCCATACAAATCCAAAGCATGTTCTTGCGTCATACTCAATGTTACAAGAATGCGGTGGTGGTCAAATATCTCCATGTGAGTGAAGATACATTTGTTGTATATAACTGTATTGTATACACAATTATATGATTTTTGTTTGATGATAACAACCAAATAAATATTATTTCAAATATGTGTTTGTTACTATACTGTTATTCTACATTACAGACAGGAATATAACATTTATATTTAAATAAAATATGACTGTACAGAAATTCAAATATTCACATGGTATTTTATCCGAATAGAATATTATATTTCAACATTTAAACAGTACAGGTTTACAACTCCACTATTTGAACACATCACTGATATACAATTCAATTCATATTTTTTTCATACACAGTTCCTCACTACACAACTCATCGCTCAGTACATTCTTTGACACAATTGCATTTCATATATATAGACAATCACTAACACTCTCATTCACTGTCTTCAGTCTTCAGTCTTCTGTCTTCACAGCTCTTAGTCCGTCCAGTCACCATCTTCTTACCTGTCACAATAGAAACACACACAGTATCTAGAACAAAAATAACTTTCTAATTTCTAGCGAATATAATTCTTATTTTTAAAAATTTATTCGCCTAAGAATTTCAGTGTGTTTCTCATCATCTTTCATGACTTGATCTGATATGTGAATGTAGCATGCGCAGGATATATGTATACACACACATGTGTATGTATATACACATATTATAGTGCAGGGACAGGATGGCTGCATATACACACGTGTATATATACACGTGTGCACTGCCTCGCCAATCCAGATGCAACTGAGGAGTAACCACGTGGACCATCTCGACTCAGCGCACTCATGAAAACAACTTAATGTAAAGTCAATAGCAAGTTCAAGGGTTGAGCAACAAATTCAACACAACTCAAACATGGTTCATTTATAATGCAGAAATATGCTAACAAGTGCACAACAAAAAGGTGATGTTCGACATGGTCGAGACAACAATGGGATAGCAAATGTACACTGTCACCTTCTCAAATACATGACAATATACATGTACACACGGTATACATGTATAACATCAAGCAAGTACAAGCAAGCAAGATGGTTCAACAACAATAAAATAGTTCAGTCCAGATTTTCATGCACAAATGGCAGTTCGGCAAGCATAACAAAGGTCTGACAATGTTAATGGCCTCAAGTAAACATTTTCAGTTATATGGTGACAAGCCAGAGGCAAGGTTCTTTTTCAAGTGTTAACGAGCAAAAGTCAATGGATGCATGTGTATGGTAAAGTCAAGAAATCAACAATAAAAAAAATCAACTCAAAATGCCAAGCTGATTATGTCATAGTAGCATGTACAATGGGACAATACAAATGACTAAAACCATGTGTACTTTGAAGCAATGAAGAGGATTATACAAACAAGCAGATACATGGTGTATACATGAGACGACCCGATTTCCCGTTCTCACGGAAACAAGGTTATCTTTTGGAATATAACACAGAAACATATAATAGCAGAACAGAATTAAATAAATACACCAGAATGAACAACAAAATATACTGGATAAAAGTAATCATCAGAGTTACACAGTATACAGGATCTTACTTAGTACAAATACAGTTCAGCTATACATAAATGTCTACAGCGGAAATAAACAAAATATGTACAATAGGAGCTGAACAGCATAAAAAGAAATAAATGATAGAATCCATCTTCAGCTCCAGCTATCCAGAAAGAACCAGCTAAACCTGAATACAAGGCTGCCCGTGTAGAAAAAGGGGCACCCGAGTTTGAGAGTGAAACAAACTACGAGTCAGTCATGGGACTGGTATGAGAAATCTACTCAACACATATATAATTGGCTAATCACAGGACCACGCCACTTTCGTGGAACGGGTTTACTCCATTGGATTGCCAGTGCTTTAAAACAAATCTTTCTTTTAAACATCGCTATGCTTTTTATAAAAATGAAGCCGTTATAAGACTCAGTTCCCATCACACAATGCAACGCAAACCGGAGGATAGAGTTTTTACCTTATAACGGCCAAGATATGCTTGATACGAATAAAACAAAGGCATTTGATATTATTGCTAGTGTTTATATGTTTTGAAAATAATTTCAAATCATAACTATCAATCATAGACGGCATTAATGCCCCATACCACTATGTCGCCATATATAGGTATACAATCAAAATCGCATCGTCACGTATTTGGAAATTGGATCTCCGTCATGAACCAAGGCAAAAGATAGTCCTTACCGAATTCGTGACTCTCTAGCCCGAGCCACCGGAACAGCCGCAACTGCCCCTTGGATCGTCAGGGCCGGTCCACCGATGTGGATTATAGTGCCTGAACAATACGTTTCCCCGCCCTTTGGGGCGTAAATGAGCCAACGAATGACTCCATCGGACCCGGATCGTCCGATCAAACCGAGGCGCCTCGCAACAGCAACAACCACATAGGTGAAAAGTATATAAATGTCAGGGCTGGTAGGTCACTGACACCACCCTAGCTAGAAAGAAACGCATGTCCTCCCTGATGTCCTTTCTCCCGTTTTAGGTTCATACCGGGGTGTGAGGCTCGCGAATTCACGTTATACACAAAGCTACGCCACACAGGCGGTGCTTTGATCATCACCACAAGACTTTGCTTTTCAACAGAAGCCCTGATTACTGCATCTTAGCATGCCACACAGAATAAATCCTATGTCAGACACACAGTCCATTTACAAGTCCGTTCTGGGTCTGAACGAAACCGGAGGCACTAAATACCTCGCAAACCCTTCGACCAACACGTACGTCTGGACGATCACCACTCATTATCCATATTTCGGGATGCCTCCCAATCAGGACCTCGGTTACCATCCAAACGAGGTGAAGATCTCCGGTCTTCGACCATCGTCTTCATCTTCGAATTTCAATCGTCGGTCAATTATTTGAAATGAGAATTAACTCGGCCTTCTCAAATAATTCACGTATATTTAGAATTTCAATTCAATTTATTTCAATGGTTAAATTATTCGACAACACCAATTTTGTTCTTTAATGTTATTTTCACACCGAACACATTCAACCATCAAATACAACATAAATCAAGCAAATTCAGTTTATTTCCATTCCATATCGCTTATGATATTTTATAACTATTTATCGCTATTTTTATTTATTTTAAAATAGCCAATATATTCAAAACGACGTTTCGGGCCATAACGTGGCCGTGGCGCTGTTTTTCTTCAGATTTGATTTAAACATTCCAGACAATCCAACCGTTGGATTTTTACAAGGTTGGTGTCGTTGGAAAGATTATTCCAAGGCGAACCCGACGGTTGAGGTTTCGGGAAAATCCAATGGTCGGATTTCCCGCACTAGTCGTTTGAAAACACGGTTTCGAAATACGAACTGCACGGCTTCGTTTCGTTTTAATTTTATTTATATTCATATAGTTATATAAATATAGTTCATTCAATGGTTTCTATATCGTTTTCACTTCAAAAAATTTTCTAACACCTTAAATTTTGGAAAAATTTCGCCATAACCTCCCCTGCACCGGGAGCGTCGGGAAATCGCAAATAGCGTCCCGGTCCTTCTAATCTCAAAAAGAAAAAGAAAAAGCCAAGCGGCTAGCCAACAGGCTCAAAATCATCACCCAAACAAATCAGTAAACGTGTACCTATTTGTCGGGCACAAAATTTTATTCCTCTTCTCTAGCCCCTTTGCTATAACCTGTTCAATGAATATTGCATGTACATATATATACAGTTCATATCATTTTTCATTTTCTATTCCACTTCATATTTGATTTCTATTTGGTTTAAAAACTCCATTCATTCTAATGTTACATAAATAGGTGCAAATCATTTCATTGGCTAATTAATGAATATTTCAACTCATCTATGTTTATTTTGAATAAGTGGCTATTTTTAACACTTCACATTTTAACGATTTATGCATACAATAAAAATGGGATTTTTATTGTAAAACGATTTATTTCAAAACACTATTTTTCTATATAGTTCATATAGTCGATAAAAGGTGATTTTTATTATCAAACAATTTATTTCAAAATATGAATACCATTCAACACATGAATTTCTAAACAACGAATGAATATCAATTCAACACATGAATGTTTTCAATAGTTTTTATATATCGATAAAAATGTGATTTTTATTATCAAACAATTTATTTCAAAATATGAATATCATTCAACACATGAATTTCTAAACAACGAATGAATATCAATTCAACACATGAATGTTTTCAATAGTTTTTATATATAGATAAAAATGTGATTTTTATTATCGAACAATTTATTTCTAAATATGAATACCATTCAACACATGAATTTCTAAACAACGAATGAATATCAATTCAACACATGAATGTTTTCAATAGTTTAAGCATATGAAAATAATTCAAACACACAAATATTATTCAAAATTTCGGCAGCATAACGGCAGGGTAGTTACACCGGCACCGTCCCTAGTACGGCTCCTCGCTCTACCTTAAAACCTCGCGGTTTTTGACAATGGGAAACATGCATCTAGTTCGCACGCAGGCGGCATGTATATATTTTTTTCATTTCCACAAACTAATCCTAAGTGGTTTCAACCAAATATTTCACAACCACAAATGGGTATTTTTCAACCACAATCAACCAATATCAATCACAAACAATCCCAAACAACCATTCAATTTTCACCACAATTTCAACCAATAAATATCGTCCATGGTTTGTGGACGAGGGGGCGTATATATATATATATATTATATATAGCAATTCACTTTCATTTTCAACACGTATATATATATAAATTTTTAAATCAGAAATCTCACCAATAGCTATCCAATTGCACGACTCTTCCTAATAGAAATCTTCGCCTATTTGTCGCCTTCACCCGTATTCTCTGCATATGTAAAAATAGAATTTTTACTATGCTATTCAATATATAAAAATCGAATTTTTGACTTCGCTATTCAATATATAAAAATATGATTTTTACTTTTGCTTTCAACATATAAAAATATGATTTTTACTTTTGCTTTCAACATATAAAAATATGATTTTTACTTTTGAAAGAAATCAGTTTTCAACTTTTCAAGAAAACCAGTTTTTATATTTTTATAAATCACAGTTTTTATACTTTTTATAAATCAGTTTTATTCTTTCATAAAAATGCAGTTTTTAGTTTCTTCTAAAAAAAAAACAGTTTTAAAATTCTTTTAAAAATAAAACAGTTTTTAAACTTTTAACATAAAACAGTTTTTAAACTTTTAACATAATCTGTTTTTAAACTTTTAACATAAAACAGTTTTTAAACTTTTAACATAAAACAGTTTTTAAACTTTTAACATAAAACAGTTTTTAAACTTTTAACATAAAACAGTTTTTAAACTTTTAACATAAAACAGTTTTTAAACTTTTAACAAAATCTGTTTTTAAACTTTTAACAAAATCTGTTTTTAAACTTTTAACAAAATCTGTTTTTAAACTTTTAACATAAAACAGTTTTTATATTTTTAACAAAATCTGTTCGGTTTTATACTTTAAAAATCAGTTTACAGAATAAATAAATAAAAATTAAATAAAATAAATAAAAATAGGAAAGGCTCACCGATGTAGCTGCGAAGGGGGGGGGGGGTTTCTGGTGGCGATCGGCGGTTCAGGGGGGGTGCGGCGGCTTCAGCGTCGCTAACGAGGGGGGCTTCGGGTCTTCGATCGGTGGAGGGGGCGATGGCTTGTCTTCGGCGGCGTTCGCCTGAGGGGGAGGGCGGCTCTTCGTCGGCGTCCAGACGAGGGGGGGGGAGCGACGCGATTCGATTTAGGTTTTGTTTTTTTTTTTTTTCTTACTGAAAATAAAAGTGAACGGGGGGGGGGGGGGGCTCTGAAGATAAAGGGGGGGAGGGAAATTAAAATAATATATATATATTTTTTTTTTTAATTATTTAAAGTTGACTTTTACCCACGACCACGAAACGAGGCCCACCGCCTGTCGTCCATAGCGTTTAACCCCCATTCCGAACACAATGGGATATGTATCGCAAGCTGATTCGATTGTTACAATCAGTTTCCTTTTGAATTTTCATTTAAATCACTATATTGAATTTTAAACGCACGTTTCAAATTACCGGGGCCACATACTAACTAGAAAAATTTCAGAAAAATATTTTCTAGCTTCGTATTGACGATACGGTCCTAACAAAACTAGTTTCGTCGAATTCTGAGACCGTTTGCAAAATGGCCAATTTCCAGTCGATTAAATTCAACAGAAACTGGTCAAACGCGTTTTCCTTTGCCACGCTCACATATTGATTTGAAAAACTATGAAATTTGAAACCTAGCAATAACCTGACACTGCGGATCTAACAAAAGTGGTTTCGTCTAAATCCGAGGTCATTTGCAAATTGTCCATTTTTAAGGGCCTGAATTTCATAGCGACTATTCAGAATTTTCAACTGGACATATCTTTTGATTCCCGCTATCAAATTTCGATTGGTCGGATTCGTTAGAAAGATATCATCAATTAGATACTAATGTTTTTGGTCTCACTAAAATCCGGATTGTTTTGCACCCGGTATATTCAATTGAAGTTTGAAATCGAATTATCGAACTACCGCGCCATTTCCAATTCTAAATATAATTATAATTAATTATATTCGTTTTCAAATGTCGATTCAACTCAGTTTTCATCGCCATTATTTAAAATATTTATTTTAAATATTTAAAATCCATTATTTTAGCCAATAATTTTTTTTTTTAATTGGTTCAGATTTTCTGGGTCGTTACAATCTCCCCCACTTAAAACTTTTCGTCCCCGAAAAGGAATAAAGTCGAAAGTGGTTTGATAAATCTACAATCACACAATACAACAACCAATTTGTTTCTAACCTTTCTAAAATATTCTGATCAACTTCTATATTCTTTTATAAATCATTCAGACTATATACTAAATAGTGCACATCCATGGGAAGAAAATAGCAACAGAATAGAGAATTACATATGGTAATGCAAAGTATGGTAAATGTACCTTGCACCGGAGTCAATCAGAGATATCTACTCGGCATCTGGGGTAAGCTTTCCGAATGCTCTCCTCAGTTTCCCAAGTACAATCTCGCGGATCTCCACTCCATTGCACTTTGACTAAGCGAACCTTCTTGTTCCTCAGCTCTTTGGTTTCTTTGCCTATTATCTTTAGCGGCTCTCGCCTCACAGCTAATTCTGGAGTAATTTCAATATCCTGCTGAGCTGCTTCTTCCACGATCAAGTCTGGATCATGAACGTGCTTTCGAAGTTGAGATATATGAAATACATCATGAACTCCAGGCAACCGGTCAGGCAGTTTGACCCTGTAAGCGAGAGTTCCAATCCGTTCCAGAATAGGAAACGGACCAATAAACTTGGGCGCTAACTTTCCAGTTTTACCAAACCGGATAACTCCTCTCATCGGCGATACTTTCAAATATACGTAGTCGCCAACTTCAAAGGATATATCTCTTCTTCTTCTATCGGCATAGCTCTTTTGTCGGCTTTGAGCGGCGAGTAATCTCTTCTTAATAAAATCGACTTTGTCGGCAGCTTCTCGAATCATATCAGGACCCAACACAAGTCTATTTCCAGGCTCGACCCAACAAGCAGGAGATCGGCACGGTCTACCATACAATGCTTCGAATGGCGACATTGTCAGACTCGCCTGGTAGCTGTTGTTATAAGAGAACTCAGCCAAATGTAGATTGTCTTCCCATGATCCACCGAAATCAATAACACAAGCCCGCAATAGATCTTCTAGAATGCGATTCACCCTCTCAGTCTGACCGTCTGTCTGAGGATGATAAGCGGTGCTTAGGTTTAACTTCGTTCCTAACTCGACTTGAAATGCTTCCCAGAATTTGCTAGTGAAGATTGTATCTCTATCACTTACTATACTGAGCGGCACTCCATGCAGTCTAACTATTTCCCTGAAGTAAATCTGCGCCAGACTCTGAGCGGTTCTATTTGATTTGACAGGTATGAAATGGGCGGTCTTCGTGAAACGATCTACGATCACCCAAATACTGTCATTTCCTTTCCTGGTTCTGGGCAAACCATCAATGAAATCCATAGAGATATGCTCCCACTTCCAACCAGGAACTTCTAGGGGTTGTAACAATCCAGCCAATTTCTGTTGGTCGCTTTTAACTAGCTGGCAAGTAGGGCATCGGCTAACGTATATTGAAACGTCTCTTTTCATAGCCTTCCACCAGAAAGTTCTTTTGAGATCGTTATACATTTTGGCCACACCAGGATGGATACTCAGCTTGGACTTGTGACACTCGTCTAACACTTCCCTTTTTAGCTCAGGAACGTCAGGAACACAAATCCTTCCTTTCAATCTCAGGGTCTCGTCGTTATCTATTTGAAAACACGAGGGTTCACCTTTCCGAATCCTTTTAATCATATCTTTAATAAAGTTATCCTCCTTCTGAAGAATAGATATTTTGTCAATCAAGGATGTCGTGATAATAAAGCTGGCGATCATTACATTCTTTCTGCTCAGCGCATCGGCCACGACATTGGCTTTCCCTGGAGTATATATAATTTCGAAGTCATATGCTGCAAGAAACTCCAGCCAACGTTGCTGTCTCAGATTTAAGTCCTTCTGAGTGAACAGATACTTTAACGACTGGTGATCTGTAAACAGTTCAAATCTCTCACCCAGAAGATAGTGTCTCCAGATTTTCAAAGAGAATATGATAGCCAATAACTCAAGATCATGAGTTACATAGTTTTTCTCGTGTGGCTTCAGTTGACGGCTAGCATAAGCAATTACTTGGCCTCTTTGCATTAACACTGCTCCAAGGCCTTCTCTAGACGCATCAGTCCAGACTTTTAAATCCTGGTTGCCATCAATGATGGTTAACACTGGAGCTGTCGTTAATCTCAATTTTAGCTCTTCGAAAGCCTCCTCACTTTCCTGAGTCCATTTGAACTTAGAATGCTTCTTTGTAAGCTTCGTTAAGTGGCCAGATATCTTAGAAAAGTCTTTAACGAACTTCCGATAATAACTAGCCAATCCGAGAAAACTGCGGACTTCAGTGGGAGTACTAGGCTGTTTCCAGTTCTGAATAGCTGTGATTTTACTTGGATCCACAGCAATTCCTTCTTTCGATACGACGTGGCCCAGAAATTTTACTTCATCTTGCCAGAAGATACATTTGGAAAATTTCGCTTTTAATACATTCCTTCTGAGAATTTCCAACACTTGTTCCAGATGCTTTTCATGTTCGGCCTTTGATTTAGAGAAGATCAGAATATCATCAATAAAAACCAAAACAAATTTATTCAAAACCCCTCTGAATACTCTGTTCATTAGATCGACGAAGTAAGCTGGAGCGTTACATAAGCCGAATGGCATTACTAACCACTCGTAGAATAAGTCGGGGCCTCTGAACGCTGTCATTGGAACACACTCTTCGGCAATTCGAAGTTGATGGAAGCCTGTAGCTAGGTCCATTCGTGAAAATACTTGTGCTCCATTTAATCGATCCAACAAATCATCAATCCGCGGCAATGGATACTTGTTCTTTATGGTCTGTTTGTTCAGATCTCGATAATCCACACATAGACGTAGAGTACCGTCAGATTTTGGGACAAATACCACTGCTGCACCCCAATCAGAGAAACTAGGCCTGATTAGTCCCTTCCACACTAGCTGTCGTGTTTGATTGTCTAATTCCTCCTTCTCTTTCAAGGACATTCTTCGAATAGCGTGAACTACTGGCCTTGCATTGGGAATCAAAGTAATCTTGAAATCTATTTCTCTCTGCGGAGGTAAGCGAACAACTTCTTCGAACACATCCGCATAGTTCTTGAAGACAGGAATGTCTTTGATGAGGTCAGGAATATTCTCTGTAACTTCAGGGACATTTTCTATTTGGGATGGAGAAACATTCAAAGCTGCCCAGAAGTCTTTTCTATTAGCATTCTGACCTTCACAGGGAATGGTTATATAATCGCCTGATTTAATCCTCGCCTTTACGACTCTATCGGCGCATTTAACTTCAGCTTCATATTTGGTCAACCAGTCCAATCCCAGAATAAGATCGAATTCATCAAAATTCATGACTACAGAGATAATAGGGAATTTATAGCAAGAAAAAGAGACGGGTACTGCACAAACCCAACTGAGATTGATGGATCCTCCAACTGGATTTCGGACAGTCATTGGCTCTTTAAGCTTCCTCAAGTTTAAATCAAGTTTCTTAGCGGCACTCTTTGAAATAAAGCTTCGCGACGCACCTGTGTCAAACAGTACTTTAACTGGAATGTTTTTGACATTGAGCGTGCCTTCTAAGACGTCGGCCCTTTCTTGACTAGCTGAGGGCTCAGAGGTTTCTGCTACTTCATTTATTTGAGCCACCTTGGTTGCCTTTAACAGCCGGCAATCCTGTCTGACATGGCCAAACCGATGGCAAATGCTGCATTCTCTAGTCTCTTGAAATTTCTTAATAGACTTAGATCCTTCATTTCTTTGTTTCTTTAGAGATCGGCAACTCATCGAGAGATGTCCTTGCTTATTGCAGTTAGAGCATACAGTTGTCGTTACCAGTTCTTTCCCAGATTCAGCCCTTTTTCTCTTAGCATTGGGCTTCTTACTGACCTCAGACTTTGTACTGGCTTCAGGAATATCAGCTTCTGACTTTGCTATGTCACTAGAACTGACTTCTTCTTCGTCGCATAACATTCCTTTCTTATGGAGATCTTCATACTGATAGGCCATATATATCATTTCAGAAAAAGGAAGCTTCACATGCCCCAATACCTTATTCTGGTATTTCCTTTGAAGCCCGTGAATAAATCTCATATTCTTCCTCTTCGGATTTTGAATTAAATGGGGAGCAAAGTGAGCAAGTTCATTGAATTTCTTATGATATTCGGGAATGGTCATATCACCTTGTATTAGATAAGAAAATTCATCACATAATCTCTCAGTTACTTCGGGAGGAGTAAATCTTTCTAAGAAAATCAATTTGAATCTGTCCCAGGTGATATCACCTTCTGGATTATCTTTGATGATTGTTTCCCACCAGATTAAAGCTTCTTCTTTGAGCGCCCAAGATGCTACTAACCGTTTCTGGTCATCTCTCAGCTGGATATGCTCAAAGATTCTTTCGACAGAACTCAACCAAGCTTGAGTTTGAATAATAGATTCATTACCCGAGAATTGCGCTCCGTTCAGATTTCGATATTTCTTTAATAGAGCCTCTAGATCGGGTTCTGTATTCCTTCTGTTTCTGGCACTCATTTTTCTAGTACTTCTGCAATTAGCAGATCAAGTGTCAGGTCACAGAAAAGATAGTTTAACATATAGAAACACATACTTCAAATGTAAATGTGTCTATAAAGGTGTAATTTCATTCTGCTTTACTCATACTAGGATATTACTGATCCTATCTGTATAGAGTTACCCGTCCTAGAACACTACTGGTTCTATTTCTGACGAGTTCGTTCAAATGTTATATTCCAGAACTAAGCTTAACCAAAGCTCTGATACCACGTTGAGACGACCCGATTTCCCGTTCTCACGGAAACAAGGTTATCTTTTGGAATATAACACAGAAACATATAATAGCAGAACAGAATTAAATAAATACACCAGAATGAACAACAAAATATACTGGATAAAAGTAATCATCAGAGTTACACAGTATACAGGATCTTACTTAGTACAAATACAGTTCAGCTATACATAAATGTCTACAGCGGAAATAAACAAAATATGTACAATAGGAGCTGAACAGCATAAAAAGAAATAAATGATAGAATCCATCTTCAGCTCCAGCTATCCAGAAAGAACCAGCTAAACCTGAATACAAGGCTGCCCGTGTAGAAAAAGGGGCACCCGAGTTTGAGAGTGAAACAAACTACGAGTCAGTCATGGGACTGGTATGAGAAATCTACTCAACACATATATAATTGGCTAATCACAGGACCACGCCACTTTCGTGGAACGGGTTTACTCCATTGGATTGCCAGTGCTTTAAAACAAATCTTTCTTTTAAACATCGCTATGCTTTTTATAAAAATGAAGCCGTTATAAGACTCAGTTCCCATCACACAATGCAACGCAAACCGGAGGATAGAGTTTTTACCTTATAACGGCCAAGATATGCTTGATACGAATAAAACAAAGGCATTTGATATTATTGCTAGTGTTTATATGTTTTGAAAATAATTTCAAATCATAACTATCAATCATAGACGGCATTAATGCCCCATACCACTATGTCGCCATATATAGGTATACAATCAAAATCGCATCGTCACGTATTTGGAAATTGGATCTCCGTCATGAACCAAGGCAAAAGATAGTCCTTACCGAATTCGTGACTCTCTAGCCCGAGCCACCGGAACAGCCGCAACTGCCCCTTGGATCGTCAGGGCCGGTCCACCGATGTGGATTATAGTGCCTGAACAATACGTTTCCCCGCCCTTTGGGGCGTAAATGAGCCAACGAATGACTCCATCGGACCCGGATCGTCCGATCAAACCGAGGCGCCTCGCAACAGCAACAACCACATAGGTGAAAAGTATATAAATGTCAGGGCTGGTAGGTCACTGACACCACCCTAGCTAGAAAGAAACGCATGTCCTCCCTGATGTCCTTTCTCCCGTTTTAGGTTCATACCGGGGTGTGAGGCTCGCGAATTCACGTTATACACAAAGCTACGCCACACAGGCGGTGCTTTGATCATCACCACAAGACTTTGCTTTTCAACAGAAGCCCTGATTACTGCATCTTAGCATGCCACACAGAATAAATCCTATGTCAGACACACAGTCCATTTACAAGTCCGTTCTGGGTCTGAACGAAACCGGAGGCACTAAATACCTCGCAAACCCTTCGACCAACACGTACGTCTGGACGATCACCACTCATTATCCATATTTCGGGATGCCTCCCAATCAGGACCTCGGTTACCATCCAAACGAGGTGAAGATCTCCGGTCTTCGACCATCGTCTTCATCTTCGAATTTCAATCGTCGGTCAATTATTTGAAATGAGAATTAACTCGGCCTTCTCAAATAATTCACGTATATTTAGAATTTCAATTCAATTTATTTCAATGGTTAAATTATTCGACAACACCAATTTTGTTCTTTAATGTTATTTTCACACCGAACACATTCAACCATCAAATACAACATAAATCAAGCAAATTCAGTTTATTTCCATTCCATATCGCTTATGATATTTTATAACTATTTATCGCTATTTTTATTTATTTTAAAATAGCCAATATATTCAAAACGACGTTTCGGGCCATAACGTGGCCGTGGCGCTGTTTTTCTTCAGATTTGATTTAAACATTCCAGACAATCCAACCGTTGGATTTTTACAAGGTTGGTGTCGTTGGAAAGATTATTCCAAGGCGAACCCGACGGTTGAGGTTTCGGGAAAATCCAATGGTCGGATTTCCCGCACTAGTCGTTTGAAAACACGGTTTCGAAATACGAACTGCACGGCTTCGTTTCGTTTTAATTTTATTTATATTCATATAGTTATATAAATATAGTTCATTCAATGGTTTCTATATCGTTTTCACTTCAAAAAATTTTCTAACACCTTAAATTTTGGAAAAATTTCGCCATAACCTCCCCTGCACCGGGAGCGTCGGGAAATCGCAAATAGCGTCCCGGTCCTTCTAATCTCAAAAAGAAAAAGAAAAAGCCAAGCGGCTAGCCAACAGGCTCAAAATCATCACCCAAACAAATCAGTAAACGTGTACCTATTTGTCGGGCACAAAATTTTATTCCTCTTCTCTAGCCCCTTTGCTATAACCTGTTCAATGAATATTGCATGTACATATATATACAGTTCATATCATTTTTCATTTTCTATTCCACTTCATATTTGATTTCTATTTGGTTTAAAAACTCCATTCATTCTAATGTTACATAAATAGGTGCAAATCATTTCATTGGCTAATTAATGAATATTTCAACTCATCTATGTTTATTTTGAATAAGTGGCTATTTTTAACACTTCACATTTTAACGATTTATGCATACAATAAAAATGGGATTTTTATTGTAAAACGATTTATTTCAAAACACTATTTTTCTATATAGTTCATATAGTCGATAAAAGGTGATTTTTATTATCAAACAATTTATTTCAAAATATGAATACCATTCAACACATGAATTTCTAAACAACGAATGAATATCAATTCAACACATGAATGTTTTCAATAGTTTTTATATATCGATAAAAATGTGATTTTTATTATCAAACAATTTATTTCAAAATATGAATATCATTCAACACATGAATTTCTAAACAACGAATGAATATCAATTCAACACATGAATGTTTTCAATAGTTTTTATATATAGATAAAAATGTGATTTTTATTATCGAACAATTTATTTCTAAATATGAATACCATTCAACACATGAATTTCTAAACAACGAATGAATATCAATTCAACACATGAATGTTTTCAATAGTTTAAGCATATGAAAATAATTCAAACACACAAATATTATTCAAAATTTCGGCAGCATAACGGCAGGGTAGTTACACCGGCACCGTCCCTAGTACGGCTCCTCGCTCTACCTTAAAACCTCGCGGTTTTTGACAATGGGAAACATGCATCTAGTTCGCACGCAGGCGGCATGTATATATTTTTTTCATTTCCACAAACTAATCCTAAGTGGTTTCAACCAAATATTTCACAACCACAAATGGGTATTTTTCAACCACAATCAACCAATATCAATCACAAACAATCCCAAACAACCATTCAATTTTCACCACAATTTCAACCAATAAATATCGTCCATGGTTTGTGGACGAGGGGGCGTATATATATATATATTATATATAGCAATTCACTTTCATTTTCAACACGTATATATATATAAATTTTTAAATCAGAAATCTCACCAATAGCTATCCAATTGCACGACTCTTCCTAATAGAAATCTTCGCCTATTTGTCGCCTTCACCCGTATTCTCTGCATATGTAAAAATAGAATTTTTACTATGCTATTCAATATATAAAAATCGAATTTTTGACTTTGCTATTCAATATATAAAAATATGATTTTTACTTTTGCTTTCAACATATAAAAATATGATTTTTACTTTTGCTTTCAACATATAAAAATATGATTTTTACTTTTGAAAGAAATCAGTTTTCAACTTTTCAAGAAAACCAGTTTTTATATTTTTATAAATCACAGTTTTTATACTTTTTATAAATCAGTTTTATTCTTTCATAAAAATGCAGTTTTTAGTTTCTTCTAAAAAAAAAAAACAGTTTTAAAATTCTTTTAAAAATAAAACAGTTTTTAAACTTTTAACATAAAACAGTTTTTAAACTTTTAACATAATCTGTTTTTAAACTTTTAACATAAAACAGTTTTTAAACTTTTAACATAAAACAGTTTTTAAACTTTTAACATAAAACAGTTTTTAAACTTTTAACATAAAACAGTTTTTAAACTTTTAACATAAAACAGTTTTTAAACTTTTAACAAAATCTGTTTTTAAACTTTTAACAAAATCTGTTTTTAAACTTTTAACAAAATCTGTTTTTAAACTTTTAACATAAAACAGTTTTTATATTTTTAACAAAATCTGTTCGGTTTTATACTTTAAAAATCAGTTTACAGAATAAATAAATAAAAATTAAATAAAATAAATAAAAATAGGAAAGGCTCACCGATGTAGCTGCGAAGGGGGGGGGGGTTTCTGGTGGCGATCGGCGGTTCAGGGGGGGGTGCGGCGGCTTCAGCGTCGCTAACGAGGGGGGCTTCGGGTCTTCGATCGGTGGAGGGGGCGATGGCTTGTCTTCGGCGGCGTTCGCCTGAGGGGGAGGGCGGCTCTTCGTCGGCGTCCAGACGAGGGGGGGGGGGAGCGACGCGATTCGATTTAGGTTTTGTTTTTTTTTTTTCTTACTGAAAATAAAAGTGAACGGGGGGGGGGGGGCCTCTGAAGATAAAGGGGGGGAGGGAAATTAAAATAATATATATATATATTTTTTTTTTTTAATTATTTAAAGTTGACTTTTACCCACGACCACGAAACGAGGCCCACCGCCTGTCGTCCATAGCGTTTAACCCCCATTCCGAACACAATGGGATATGTATCGCAAGCTGATTCGATTGTTACAATCAGTTTCCTTTTGAATTTTCATTTAAATCACTATATTGAATTTTAAACGCACGTTTCAAATTACCGGGGCCACATACTAACTAGAAAAATTTCAGAAAAATATTTTCTAGCTTCGTATTGACGATACGGTCCTAACAAAACTAGTTTCGTCGAATTCTGAGACCGTTTGCAAAATGGCCAATTTCCAGTCGATTAAATTCAACAGAAACTGGTCAAACGCGTTTTCCTTTGCCACGCTCACATATTGATTCGAAAAACTATGAAATTTGAAACCTAGCAATAACCTGACACTGCGGATCTAACAAAAGTGGTTTCGTCTAAATCCGAGGTCATTTGCAAAATGTCCATTTTTAAGGGCCTGAATTTCATAGCGACTATTCAGAATTTTCAACTGGACATATCTTTTGATTCCCGCTATCAAATTTCGATTGGTCGGATTCGTTAGAAAGATATCATCAATTAGATACTAATGTTTTTGGTCTCACTAAAATCCGGATTGTTTTGCACCCGGTATATTCAATTGAAGTTTGAAATCGAATTATCGAACTACCGCGCCATTTCCAATTCTAAATATAATTATAATTAATTATATTCGTTTTCAAATGTCGATTCAACTCAGTTTTCATCGCCATTATTTAAAATATTTATTTTAAATATTTAAAATCCATTATTTTAGCCAATAAAATTTTTTTAAATTGGTTCAGATTTTCTGGGTCGTTACAATACATGATAGATAAGGGCAGAACAATTTCGGTATACACTAAAGACGTGAGTGGATACAACATGCACAAACACATGAAAAACAAGTCACAATGCAACAACATGTACAAGTGAACAAGGCATGTAAACAAGGCAGCAGCTTTTTCAATAACCAGAAAATACATGGAGTATATATACATGTAGTGCAACACTTCGGTGGACATGGTAGTGTTATGGCAATAGGATAATGGTGATATCAAAATATATGGCATGAATCTCAAATCTATTTTTTAAGAGCTTCCAGAAATGCTCAAGAATATTGCAGTCAATTTTGTTCATGGCATGTTTCCAAAAATATTTTTATATATGGCATGAGTCACAAATCAACATGGACGTAGCTCACAGTTTCAAAATCCCCTCAAGCATTAAGAAATTTTTTTTAATTGCAAACATTTTTGGAAAATACTCATTTCTACATATAAGGGATGATAACATTTTTGGAAAATACTTATTTCAACGTATAAGGGTTGAGAACATTTTTGGGACAATTTTATTCCAGAAATCTTTCCTGAATTCGTTCAAGGCAGTTATATTCTTTCCAAACAATTTGATTTGTTTACTTTCCAGAAATCAATCTTTCTTTTTAGGAAACAATTCAAATTTCATCCAAGACCGAACCTTTCAAGCAAGGCAATCAAGTGTAATCACGCAATCTTTCTCAATGACAATAAATCAAGCAAATCAGGAATTTAATCAATGGCAACTGTTTGGCAAAACAAGTATATTTGTGGGACATTTTTTCTAGAAAATCAAATCAATACTTTTCAGTTTTTGAATCATTCCGGAATCTCATTTAAGTTCATGGACGTGTTTCAACTTCAAGACCAGCTTCATATCTTAAAATCGAGGCAATCAAGGCAACAATTTTTATGACTTCAAAGTCGTGTCTATCAAAAGAGGAAACTCAAATTTTCCACGAACCAGATCAAATCATAATCATGTGAAATCAGAGGTAATAGGGTTTTTCTTTAACCCTATAAACACCACATCATCACAGGCATTTTATTGAGATCGAAACCAACAATATCAATTCAAGAAACAAAAGAATAAAATTAAAATTACTCACAGTTTCAATCAAGAGAGAGAGAGAGAGAGAACAACCCCGAATTGAAGCATCAAGCTACAAAGATTCAAGCCTAAGAGAATCGGATTTCTTCAAGCAATCAAGTTTGAATTTGGGGGATTTGTAATAAAAACCCTAATACAATTTCGAGAGCCGCCGCCATGTTTTTTAGAGAATGATCGGGACAAAGCATGGAAAATGGAACAGGCCGACTCCCAAGCCTATATTTTAAAAGGGGAAGATTTAAATTTGGCTAGCTCCTTTTTAAGGGTTTTTATTTGTTTTATTTGTATTGTATTTTCACTTTTATTTGTAACCAATCTGAATAGTTTCCAGTGTCTGTAAAATACTAGGGAATCCGGTTAGGGTTTAGCTGGCAGTATACTAGAGTCTGTAAAATCTAGGTTTACTGGTTACGGGGTTGTAATCAGGGGAAATCTGATCTGGATTAGATCAGTGTATGGTTTTGAGCGTAGGATTAGAATAGGAGCGAGGGGCTCGCGAGTGTAAATGGTCTTGTATGCGGGATCTGTTCTTTTACCTAGTAGAAACCTTAGGAATGCAGCAGTAGGCAGGGTTTTGCCAAAGCTGGGTATA
The DNA here is from genome assembly GCA_030737875.1 of Allium sativum. NCBI lineage: Eukaryota > Viridiplantae > Streptophyta > Magnoliopsida > Asparagales > Amaryllidaceae > Allium > Allium sativum. Next base: position 65,405,204 of record CM060911.1, on the reverse strand, counting down.
TTTGTTTGTGACTTATTTTCTACACGTTTATTTCTGCTGCATTTTGTGATTTGTTTATTATTTTAATATCCTGTAAGTTTTGAACTCAGCGATAAATTGTATAAACCCTATTCACCCCCCTTTAGGGTTAATCTAGATCCAACAAGTGGTATCAGAGCAGGTATTTTGTTTAACTCTAGGGTCATGGGTCATCCTAGTTGTTAGAGTCAGTCCAGTGATATTCCATTTTTTTCAATGGAACGGATTTTTTAATTTGAAAAACAAAAATCGAATTATATTTAAAATCTGTTAATTTTGAATATTGGGATATCATTGAAAATATGGGAGATATGCTAGATAAGAAAATTAAAGTTGTCAATGCTCGTGTTATGCATATTCTCTATTCTTGTCTCGGTAATAATCAGCTTGATCTTATCTCTCATTGTTTAACTGCGCAGGATATCTGGAAAACCCTCAACGCGCAGTATGGAAAACCTAACAACTGCTCAAAACCCTCAACAGTTAACTCAGCTTCAGATTTGTGCTTAACAGGTTGTACAGATGGAAATTCAGATGAAGACTCAACAGGAGATCTTCCTTATAAAGATTTAATTCATCATTTAAATGGTTTAACTGAACCTATTGGGAATCTAAAATCTAAAAATAAAATTCTGATATCTGAAAAGTTTGAGTTGATCAGCAAAAATAATATTTTGGAATCAAAACTTGAGAAGGTCAAGAAATCTTCAAACTCTAGTTGTAAAAGTTGTTTGGTTTTGGAAAACAATCTTGTTCATCAAAATAAAAATATTCAAAAGCTTAGAAATGAAATTATGATTTTAAAAGAGAACAAGATTGAGCTTGAAAGTACAAAAAACTTTTTACAAAAGGAATTTGAAAATTTTTAGACTACAAAAAATTCCGAATATGAATTTGTTGAAAAACAAAATTTGTTGAAAACGGATTTGACTTTGAAAGAGCTTGAAAACGAAATTGAAAGATTCAAATTTTTTGAAAAACAACAATTTGAAAAGCAAATTCAGTTTGAATCTGAGATTCTTGAATCAAGGACCAAAATCAAGTTGCTTGAAAACGAAAATTTTATTTTGAAACGGAATGATATTGAAAGGAGAAAGATCAGCATTAATCGTTGTTCGAATCTGATGAAAGAGAATTCCGACCATAAATCTAAAATTCAACAACTTGAATCAACTCTGATCAAATTTTCTAGCGGAGAAAAATCTTTAAATATATTGTTGAAAAATCAAATCTTTTCAGGAAATAAAAGTGGTCTTGGAAAAAGAAATGATTTTGATAATTTGAACTATTGTGATTTTAGAAATCCTTCAAACTGCTTCAAGAAGGGTAATTCTGAAAATCTGATTTTTGAAAATTCCAAAAGATTTTTGAATCACAAACGAGATGAGGATTGGTTTGATAACAAGTCATCTAATTCATTTTGGATCCCAAAAGGAAATAAAGTAAATTCGTCCAAACTCAAACAAGTTTGGGTCCCAACGGGTACAAAGGTAAATTCAGATGGATTGTTATACAAATAGGTTTGGGTACCAAAACGTACAAGTACAACTGTGAGTGGTTTTACTTCTTTTGTTAGACCACTCAATCCTCTATACAGTTAGGCACCAGAGGAGGCTGAGGAACTATTATGCAAAAAGAGATTTGAAATCAAGCGGGTATATATTTTTGTATCTTTCACAGTTCCTTAGCCAAGATTTGTTGATTTAGAGATTTATTCACTCACGTCAGTTTCAGGTATAACCTCTAAACTCATCTTTGTAATTTTTTTTGTTTTCCCTCCTTCCATCTCTTATGTCTATTTTCTTTGTCTGTTTGATTTGACAATGCCATATTCTTTTTGGGCTTCATTAACTTCCAATTGCGGGGTTCATATTTTTTTGAAATTTGCTTCTTTTATAAAAAACTCTGATGTTTTAATCTTTTCCAGATCCTGAATATAAATTTGTAAATATCTGCAATTGTTTTGAAGTTTATTTTCTGTTTTCTGAATTCATAATAGTGTTGATGTATTCTTGTCATATCTTGAACACTGTTAAGTTGAATTCTAAATTTTTGAAGATCTGAAAGTTTAATGGAATTTAACACACCACTGTTGTGTTGAGTTTTCACTAATTCATTTTACAAAAGCTCGAAATAATATACTCATTACAACACACCAATATTTACAAGTTGTGATAATTTCATTATTTTTCAGATTGGCTTGGAAATTTTGAATGTCTTGAATCACAGTGATACTTCTTAAAATTCATCTTTATTCATGATGTGGTTGAAATTTGTTTGTTTGAAATCATATGAAATTCTCGATATTTTGAATACCACACACCTCTTAAAATTTGTTTGTTTGAAATCATATGAAATTCTCGATATTTTGAATACCACACACCTCTTAAAATTTGAAATTATCAATCTTGTGTGAATAATTCATTATATCTCAAACTTGACATTGATTCATGTGATTTCAAATAAACTATTTTTAATTTTTTGGATCATGAATACCTCTCAAACTTGATGTGAATGATTTGAAATTTCTCTTATACTTGTCAGAGAAAATTTTGAAAATTCTTTGAAAAAAATGGTCTTAAATCTCTCTATTATTTCATGATTATTTGGTTTAAATATTTGTTTGTATAAAATCATTTGAAATTATTGATTTATTGAATCCCACACATATCTTGAATCTGAAATTAATAATCTGGTGTGATCGATTCATTGAATCTTGGTCTTTTTCGTATTCCTCAAATGATTTCAAATAAACGGTATTTTTAATCTTGGATCATGAATCATCTTATGTGACCGTCATCCTGACAAGTTTGCTTTGAAACTTGTTGTGCTGCTCTGATATTGTTTTGAAAATATTTTGGAAATTGCTTGTTTATGATCTGTTTGCTGCTCTGATACTTTTTTTCAAATAACAGCTTGTTCTTATCTGCAGCTCTGATAAATGTGCCAAATTTGTTAATTTTGTCAGGTTGAGCTTCGTGATTAAAATTTGTTAATAAGGACACCAATTGTTATCAAATTAGTAAGTGCTTAATATTTTTGGTATATATTTTTTTATCCCTTATGTCTTGTATAGATCTTTCATTTCCCTCTTGTAATTGATTTTCAATTTTAAAATTATTTATTGATTATTCATTCAGAAATTGAAATCAATAACCAAACCGAACTGTATTTATAATTCATCAAAATTATTATCAAATTTTGAAATTGTGATGAATTGTGACTGCAGTATATTTTACAACAAAAGGAGATTTTATTTAGATTCACATGATGGTTGAATAGTTATTAAAATATCTTCGAATTGGCGATTAATTCACGACCATCTTCTTTATCTATCATCATTCTGCCATCCATGATAATTTATATTAATGTGGAGAGTTAATATGTTTTAAAATCTTTTTGACTAAACTGCGGAAATATTTGTGATAGAAATGGGACTATGTTATTTTTCAGAATTATTGACAATTGAAAATTTTCAATGATCCCGATACAGTTGGTCATATTCATAATATGATTAATTTAAAGATTTATTTCACAAACCATTTATGTACCTACCGCATTTCTATCATCCATATTGGTTTTATATACTGAGGAGTTTTTCATTTTGAAACTGATAAATATAAATAAAATCAATTCATAAGTGTTTCTCTAACCTCATTTAAAAATCCAAGCTCTGGTCATGCATGGAGACTACTTATATTTAAGCTGCAACTGATCTCATTTAAAAATCCAAGATCTGGTTATGCATGGTCAGTGTGCTCTTAAATCAAAAGAAAAAGAAAAGGAAAATAATAAATTTTTATATGAAATCCTCCTTGGTGTGTAAAAATCAGACTATCAATCCATTTTCTAAATTGTGAAATGTGTTAATATATTATGATGTATTATGATTTGTTGATTGATAGTTACTGGGATTTGAGATTATTCGATTTTGTCACTTAAATTGAATTATTAATTATAGTCCAAATCCATCACTATTTTTGTGCTCAAATTAATAAAATTCCTTTGAAAATAATTGAAAACCTTTTTTTAACCCTCCCCATTTTTATAAATTTCATCGTAAATCTGTCATTCTCTACAATGTGAAATATGGTACCAATTCTTAGAATATTATGATTTTTGTTTGACTGATTGAGATTTATGATGGTCGTTCTTCCTCTTAAGCTGAAATTATATTTAATAGTCACTTTTCATCTATATTGTAAATTCTGTATCCTTTTGATGATAACAAAAAGGGGAGAATGGGTTGAGATTTTGATTTATGAGTGAATATTTTATAAATATTCTTAATTTTATAAATATTTTCATTTTATTTCTTCACTCATTCACAGTTATAAGGGGAGTTTCTGTTGTAGGGGAAGCTTTCAAATAGGGGGAGTTCAATATTCACTGTCAAACACATTTATTGTGATCAAAATCTTTTATTTGTTTGTCATCATCAAAAGGGGGAGATTGTTGTATGTAACGGTACTGTATACACAATTATATGATTTTTGTTTGATGATAACAACCAAATAAATATTATTTCAAATGTGTTTGTTACTATACTGTTATTCTACATCACAGACAGGAATATAATATTTATATTTAAATAAAATACGAGTGTACAGAAATTCAAATATTCACACAGTATTTTATCTGAATAGAATATTATATTTCAACATTTAAACAGTACAAATTTACAACTCCACTAGTTGAACACATCAATGATATACAATTCAATTCATATTTTTTTTCATACACAGTTCCTCACTACATCACTCATCGCTCAGTACATTCTTTGACACAATTACATTTCATATATACAGACACACACTGACACTCTCATTCACTGTCTTTTGTTTTCAGTCTTCTGTCTTCACAGCTCTTAGTCCAGTCACCATCTGCTTACCTGTCACAATAGAAACACACACACCGTATCTAGAAAAAAAATAACTTTCTAATTTCTAGCAAATATAATTCTTATTTTTAAAAGTTTATTTGCCTCAGAATTTCGGTGCGTTTCTCATCATCTTTCATGACTTGATCTGATATGTGAATGTAGCACGCGCACGATATATGTATACATACATGTGTATGTATATACACATATCATAGTGCAGGGACAGGATGGCTGCATATACAAATGTGTATATATACACGTGTGCACTGTCTCGCCAATCCAGATGCAACTGAGAAGTAGCCACGTGGACCATCTCGACTCAGTGCACACATGAAAACAACTCAATGTAAAGTCAATAGCAAGTTCAAGGGTCGAGCAACAAAGTCAACACAGCTCAAACATGGTTCATTTACAATGCAGAAATATGCTAACAAGTGCACAACAACAAGGTGATGTTCGACATGGTCGAGACAGCAATGGGATAGCAAATGTACACTGTCACCTTCTCAAATACATGACAATATACATGTACACAGGGTATACTTGTATAACAACAAGCAAGTACAAGCAAGCAAGATGGTTCAACAACAATAAAATAGTTCAACAGCTTTTAAGTTGCTCGAGCATAGATGGCTCAAATGTAAACATGTTCAAAATGGTTCAGTTTAGATTTTCATGCACAAATGGCAGTTCAGCAAGCATAACAAAGGTCTGTCAATGTTAATGACCTCAAGTAAACATTTTCAGTTATATGGTGACAAGCCAGAGGCAACGTTCTTTTTCAAGTGTTAACGAGCAAAAGTCAGTGGATGCATGTGTATGCTAAAGTCAAGAAATCAACAATAAAAAAATCAACTCAAAATGCCAAGCTAATTATGTCATAGTAACATGTACAATGGGACAATATAAACGACTAAAACCATGTGTACTTTGAAGCATTGAAGAGGATTATACAAACAAGAAGATACATGGTTTATACATGATAGAAAGGGGTAGAACAATTTTTGTATACACTAAAGACGTGAGTGGATACAACATGCACAAACACATGGAAAACAAGTCACAATGCAACAACATGTACAAGTGAACAAGGCATGTAAACAAGGCAGCAGCTTTTTCAATAACCAGAAAATACATGGAGTATATATACATGTGGTCCAACACTTCAGTGGACATGGTATTGTTATGGCAACCGGATAATGGTGGTATCAAAATATAAGGCATGAATCTCAAATCTATTATTTAAGAGCTTCCAGAAATGCTCAAGAATATTGCAGTCAATTTTGTTCATGGCATGTTTCCAGAAATATTTTTATATATAGCATGAGTCACAAATCAACATGGACGTAGCTCACAGTTTCAAAATCCCCTCAAGCATGAAGCAGTTATATATTTTTTTTAATTGCAAACATTTTTGGAAAATACTCATTTCTACATATAAGGGATGAGAACATTTTTGGAAAATACTCATTTCTACATATAAGGGATGAGAACAATTTTGGGATAATTTTATTCTAGAAATCTTTCCTGAATTCATTCAAGGTAGTTATATTCTTTCCAAACAATTTGAATTGCTTACTTTCTAGAAATCAATCTTTCTTTTTAGGCAACAATTCAAATTTCATCTAAGACCGAACCTTTCAAGCAAGGCAATCAAGTGTAATCACGTAAGCTTTTTCAATGCCAATAAATCAAGCAAATTAGGAATTTGATCAATGGCAACTGTTTGGCAAAACATGTTTTTTTGTGGGACATTTTTTTTTAGAAAATCGAATCAATACTTTCCAGTTTTTGAATCATTATGGAATCTCATTTAAGTTCATGGACTTGTTTCAAGACCAGGTTCACATCTTAAAATCGAGGCAACAATTTTTATGACTTTAAAGCCGTGTCTATCAAAAGAGGAAACTCAAATTTTCCACGAACCAGATCAAATTATAATCGTGTGAAATCAGAGATAATAGGGTTTTTCTTTAATCCTATAAACAAAACATCATCACAGGCATTTTATTGAGATCGAAACCAACAATATCAATTCAAGCAACAAAAGAATAAAATTAAAATTACTCACAGTTTCGATCGAGAGAGAGAGAGAGAGAGAGAGCAACCCCAAATCGAAGCATTAAGCCACAAAGATTCAAGCCTAAGAGAATCGGATTTCTTCAAGCAATCAAGTTTCTATTTGGGGGATTTGTAATGAAAACCCTAATACAATTTCCAGAGCCGCCGCCATGTTTTTTAGAGAATGATCAGGACAAAGCATGGGATATGGAATGTGCCGACACACTATGAAATTGGCTAAGCCTATATTTTAAAAGGGGAAGATTTAAATTTGGCTAGCTCCTTTTTAAGGGTTTTTATTTGTTTTATTTGTATTGTATTTTCACTTTTATTTGTAACCAATCTGAACAGTTTCTAGTGTCTATAAAATACTAGGGAATCCAGTTAGGGTTTGGCTGGCAGTATACTAGAGTCTATAAAATCTAGGTTTACTGGTTATGGGATTGTAATCAGGGGGAAATCTGATCTAGGGGGATTAGATCAGTCTATGGTTTTGAGCGTAGGATTATAGTAGGAGCGAGGGGTTCGCGAGTGTACATGGTCTTGTATGCGGGATCTGTTCTTTTACCTAGTAGAAACCTTAGGAATGCAGCAGTAGGCAGGGTTTTTCCGAAGCTGGGTATATCTGTGTATGATTTACTTTCTGAACGTTTATTTCTGCTGCATTCTGTGATCTGTTTATTATTTTAATATCCTGTAAGTTTTGAACTCAGCAATAAATTGTATAAACCCTATTCACCCCCTCTAGGGTAAATCTAGATCCAATGACGTTCACATGTATGGAGCCACACCTAAATCTTAAGAACACTCCGAGCCTTTAAAAGGCTTGTCTCCTAAATGAGTGAAGTCTCTACACATACGGGCGAAAAAAAACTTGTGAACAGGAGAGGACAAATTTGGAGTGGGGGAATGAGTGCTCCGAATAAGCTCTAACATCTGATAAGAGGACATATAAACACCTTAAGGATATGAGCCTCCGAACTACTCAATATCTGAAGGGCTTTAGCTGTTACTTCCAGCTGTTAGCTAAAAATATAAGATAAGATTGGATCACTCATAGGGTTAAGATGACATCCTTTGAATTCAACTTATAAGGAAAACTACGCTATTAAAATCACATTCTTAGACCTATTCCAGCATAACTAACCCCAAGGACAATGGTAAGGCTGGTAGATATGATTAGATACAACCATGATCAAGGGTAAGGTCACTAAGGACTTAAGTCAACACGAATATTGTATGTTGATGTACTCTATTTACTCATCCACTGTTTATGTCAAATACATTTAGTTTTGGACCTTGCTTTGATACCAACTGTAATGTCCACCCCGAGATCGACCATAATAAAGAGTATTATAGAGTAATACCATCTATTAGAGTGAAGAATATGGCTGGCTAGGAGCGGCCATCCATAATCTTGAATTAAACGAGTAATAAATACGTCGATGAGGTGTATAAATTTTTCTTTACTTACCTCAAGTGGATCGACCTACTTGATTGTTCTAATATAAAACTACGATGGTTATATAGCCCATCCAAAATAAAATGTGATTATCTCAGATAGATATAGATCACAAGATTAAAAATACCACACTAGATACATATATAATCCACCATGCAGTATATAATGTCTCAAAATAGTAGTTATACTAGCCATAATAACATATATATAACAAGCCAAAACGAATAAGTATAAAGATATAAGTACATGAACCATTACTACAAGACTACTCAGAACAAAATGACAAAGGTGCCTCCAAAAAGACAACATGGTCCAACTGTAGAAGCTGACAACCAATATCAATGATAAGTGCTACATGTAAATTCTTGGTCTGACCCAAGCAATTCAATACACAGGCCAGTTTAATTTAACGATGAGTAGATAAGATAATAAGCAAGGAATAACTTCAGATAAGACAACTTTTTTTCGAGATGAGAATGAGTATTCCTTAAAATAGCTCAACATAAGACCTTTGAATCGAGCTATTGTTATTAACATAAAGGATCTAATGGCAATTCAACAGGATTATGTGGGAGTTTACTCTCAACAGTCAATGTTAAACTTTTGGGTAAGCACCTAAACTCAATCTCCAAGCACTAGTGGTCAACAAAAGAACTACCATTGAAGATCAATATACAAAACTCATGTGAAAGTTTAATAATTTGTTAGTGATCACTTCGTATAACAAACATAAAAATAGATCTCAGGCTGTAAGAAAAGATTCAACATCACCAATCACCATAAGTTGGATCCAAAATGTCGAGCAACGATAACAAAATCAACAAATACATCAAATGGATCCAAAACAAGAATCTGCATGTGCATCAACAGAAGATCATCAAAATAATGGTTGATGTATGCTAAGTACTTTTATATTAATAGACCCGTCAACCCTTAGTCGTGACCCATCCGCCCGACAATAATATAAATAGAGAGACTGGTTAGCTCTCTATATCGAAACCCAACAACTCGTTATACGAATAAGAGACTCGACATCCCTTATTTTGACTCGGCAGCCTTCATCAAACACTAAACAACTTTATATGTGTATTTAAATACATATAGGACCCAACAACCCCAAGTTTTGGTACAACAAAGAAAATATCGCAGACTGTCTCCCGAATTGTGATAATGGTACATCGCATACCGCACGTTTTCTTATCGATTTACACCCTACAAGTCAATTCTACATTCAGAAAAGAAATGCAGAAACATAAAGGCAACGAGTCTGGAATTATCGATATAATATATCTTCGTTCTCGTACCATGAGATTTACTACACCCTTTCATCACAACCTCGCCTACCCGAAGGGTGCAAACTCAAGTGATTTCTATATTAAAAAATACTTGGTTTTGGTAGAATAGGTTTAGAAATCGATTTGGAAAATGTTTTGATTATTTCTATGAAAAAATCTATATTTCAAAAATATCATTTATACTATTGCTTTGATATGATTATTATTTGCAAAATCAAAATATAGAAAACTATTGTCTCAAAGCTAACTATATTTTTATAGAAAGAATTTCTTTACAAAACATTTCCGAAAATGTGTACAGTGGCATAGAGAGGCACACATAAATTCCGCACAGGAGAACGCTCGAAATCAGCAAAAAAAGAAATGCCAAAACACAACAGAATATACAAGAAACGAGCATCATCTGTATAACCATTATACTGAAATTTTAGGCCATTACATACCACAACTTTAATCAACACAAGCACTATTCGGATCAGGTGGGAAAAGTAAGGCAAACTAGGGTTTAACCCTTAGAAAAATGCTCAGGCAAGTTAAAAATAGGGAGATTTTCCTCACTGCATTTCTACAAGTCCCATGTTGACACAAGTATTTGCCTGTGTCGACATACGTGTCGACATAGGGGAAAGAGGCAAAGCTTATGTCGCCATAGGGCACGCGTTTTCCTCATATTATTCGTCTTCGATGAACTCGACTTTGGAAACAAATTTCAGGCATTAAACGTGATCGGAATAAGTTAAAAACTGTCACGCACCAAGAACAGAGACTATACTATTATTTAGAATCAGAATGGCATGATTTTGTCAAGTAACAAAGGAATTACACTTGCCCAAACTTGGACAGAGAGCTATTTTTCTTACTATAGACAAACAAAGAACCTGTTGTTTACAGTATGCGTCAATCTCAATGCAATATGATAAAATTACAACCAAAACTACGGATAAAATAAATAGTGTGAGGGTCACTCACCTTATATGTGGATTACATAGATTATACAATGGAATTAAAGCAAATTAGGAGCTTTTTGGACTTGAAAGGAGCTCAGACACCTGAAAATTAATTAATAGTAACATGCAAAGTAGAATTTTAACTTACAGTAATATGATTTCACAAGGATGAAAGTAAACAGAGATATATCTATGGTTTAGCATCATTACCAGTGTTTGCTTGGTTTCAATATTCAATCTTGGCCTTTGATTAAGCTTTTGAAGTTGGAAATTGAGTTTGCTAAGGGATTCTCCATTTTTGTTTTTGTTTAAGACTTGAAAGAGGAAGAAGGTCCAAGGAGTCATTCCAAATATTTCTCCCCCTAACCTAACAATAAGGTAGCCCAATTAGCCTTAATTAAGATCATTAGTGGGTAACTAGTATTGTTTTAGACCGTGTTTTGCCTTGTTAGCAATAATACACATCATTTCCCTTTAAAATTTGCATTTTTTAACAACATGTAATATTGATAAAAACATAAACAATAAATTTAAACTATTTTTAATCTTTTTACTATTAACTTAGAATTTTACAACTAAAATTACAAACTTTACAAAAACTTACAATTTACATTTTTTAAAAAACTTTACGGTTTAAGAACTAAGATTATTCAACTTACCTTATTTTGCCAACAAAATATTTCGAACATAGAAATTACACGCACACACATAGATATGTGTGTGTGTGTGTATATATATATATATATATATATATATACATATATATGAGGAGGGTTCCGCTACACCTCTTATATTGCACGTGAACTCTACCCCTTAATCTCCACCAACCATTTCCCCACTCATTCTCTCTCTTCCCACTAAGAAATAATATTGAAATGGAAAGAGAGAGAATGAGTGGGGAAATGGGTGGTGGAGAATAAGGGGGAGAGTTCACGTGCAATATAAGAGGTGTAGCGGAACCCTCCTATATATATATATATATGTATATATATATATATAAGAGCGTTCTGAGACACCCATATTTTGCAGCACCACTTTACCACCCCACACAAAGACCAAATTTAAACTATTTTTAAGCTTTTTACACTTATCTTAGAATTTTTACAACTAAAATTTCAAATTTTACAAGACTTACAATTTACATAAATTTTTTTAACTTTACGGTTTAAGAACTAAGATTATTCAAGTTACCTTATTTTACCACAACAAATTTTCGAACATAGAAATTACACACACATACATAGATATGTGTGTGTGTGTGTCTATATATGTATATATGTATATATATAAGAGCGTTCTGAGACACCCCTGTTTTGCAGCACTCCTTTAGCACCCATATGTTACTGTGAGCTATACTAATCCAAATCCAACAAGATTTTGTAGATATTCGATCCACATATGTATTATCATCTATCCAAAATTTGAGCTTGTTCCGAAATTCGTAACATTACCAAACCCTTAGCTCAATTATTCACCGTTTAGACATTTGTCAAACCGTTAAATTTAAACATCAAATATATTATTCTACGAATGTCGGAATGAGCACAAATTTTGGGTAGATGATAATATATATGTGGATTGAACATCTATAAAACTTTGCTGGGTTTGGATTAGTGTAGCTCACAGTAGGGTATAGGTGCTAAAGGGGTGTGTGTGTGTGCGTATATATACATATTTCTCTCTCTCTCTCTGTATATATATATATATATATATATATATATATATATAGTTTTCCAATTAAAAATGGCGGATAAGCGGGTTCCAGTAAAGCTGAAACATAATTCTACCTCAAATCTGAATCGTATTCGTCTCAATCTAAATCTAGTACTAATTCAGTTGATTCTTCAATAAAGGTCCACCAAGGAGTGGATTCGAAGTCTCTTAAGTATGTGAAACCATCAACAAGTCGTATAATCATTTCGGAGGAGATTTTTAATGAATCGGAGGAAGCATGGCATGATACAATTGTTTTGCACGCGATTGAGTTTAGATTATCTTTAAGAAACTGAAGGATTATATTCGTAAAGTCTGGAGGTCGAAACGTAATTTTATAGTTCATATTGTTGATGGATTTCACTTTACTATTCAATTTAAGGATTCTCTGGATTTCTCGCTGATGATTAAATCATCTACATATTCTTACTTCGGAAATCTATCGATGATTGCTAAATGGTACCCTGGATATGATTTTGCTAAATTTTCTTTTGATAAGGTCCAGATCTGGCTTAAATTGTTTAATGTGGATATGAACTTTGGTCTAATAATGCTCTGTTTGTGATTGCTAGTTATATAGGGGAACCTATATGCACAGATGATAATACTATTCATAAGAGGATTACAAGATTTGTTAGAGTGCTTGTTTCGATGGATATTGCTGCTGAGTTGCATGATAATATTCTTGTTCAACTACATAATGGTATTGACAAGGAAATTAGGGTTGAATACGAATTTATTCCTCCTCGCTGTGAAAATTTTAAAGTGTTTGGATATGATACGCTGTTACATGATCTAGATAAGGATCCAGCATGGGTAGCGAAGGATAAAATGGATTCTACTTTAGGAGAAGCTGATATAAATTCAAACATTCAATCTAGTTCATAAGTTCAAAATGAAGCTTCCACATCTTATAATGCTAATGATAAAGGGAATTTGGATTTTTTTAAATGAAGATTTGCCATAGGATATTTTACTAGATGATTTAAATCATGTTGCTGAAAATCTGGATAAGGCTATAATAGAAGAAGAAAATCAGGATGTATCTCAAAGTGTAAGTAAGAATATTGAGTACATGGCACATGTGAAAGGGAAGTCACAAGTTACCTCAACCTCAAAATCTCCTTCTAAAAGAAATACCAGGAGCACTGCTCCTATTAAATGACGATTATGTGCTGGAACATCAGAGGGATGAATTCTCCATTTCGTATGTGAGAAATTTTATCTCTTCTGGCGAAGTTCAAGCCAACTATTGTTGGCTTGGTTGAGAGTAAAATTAATGTAGTTAATTTGAGAAATTTTAGAAGGTTACTACCTGATAACTGGGAGTATATTCCTCATCATGCTGAATCTGTTTCTAGCAGAATATTATTGATTTGGAATGCTGATATTTGGTCGATGAATATAATTTCTTCTTCTAAGAAACATGCCGCAGTTAAAGCTATCAATACAGGAGGTATGAGCATATTCTTTACAGTAATCTGTGCAAGTAATAGTTATTATGAAAGGCAGGAGTTGTGGCAGCATATTGTCCTTGAAGCTGATGTGGTTAATGGAGATTGGATTCTGATTGATGAATTCAATAATTCCACTTCTCCACTTGACAAAAGAGGAGGATTACCTATTCCATTTCAGCAACTCATAGCATTCAATAATTGTTTGTCTCAATCTGGATTGATAGAAGTGAAAGCTGTTTGGTTCAATTATACATGGAGGAGAAGAGGTATGACTAATCATATAGATAATATCTTTAATAATCATTCTTGTTTGCAAAAATATAATGATATGAAAGCTCTGTCTTTAATGCAAATGTCTAGCAACCATAATCCATTACTGCTTGATCTCATACCTACTGTTAAGTCTAAAGGACTTCCATTCAGATATTGTAATGACTAGTGTTTTAAGCCAGGGGACATAGAATGCATAGAAAAGGGTTTAATGGCTTATATATGGGGGTTTCGAAGCTACAAATTTATGCAGAAAATTAAAGCTTATAAAAGGGAGCTGAAATCATGGAATAAAGTTATAGTTAAAGATGATGCTCTTTTAAGGCAAGCAGAGAATAAATTGAATGAATGTGAAGCTGCCGTAGATCTAGAACCTAAAAATGTGGAGTTATACGAGAAGATGTTGGAGGCCAAACATCAGTATACGATTCAAAAGCAGATTGAATTCTGGAATTATAGGCAGAAAGCAAAAGTGTCATGGGTTCAAGAGGGAGACACAAATTCTAAGTTTTTTCATTCTAAAATTTCTACTCGAAAACATTGTAATAATTTGAAAGATTTGATAAATCCTGCAGGTGAATTGTTATATAAACAGGAGGAGCTTTCTGCAGCAGCTATAGAGTTTTTTACATAAATGTTCAATGGACATAGTCGAGATCATTTTTCCTTCTTTCAAACTGCATATACTATAAATCAGCAAGGACAACAGGATTTGCTCAAACCTATTTCTACGGAGAAAGTTAAGATAGCAACTTTTTCTATTCATGAAGATACAAGTCCAGGCCCTGATGGATTCAATTCAAAGTTTTTTAAGTTGCACGGGGATATGCTGAAAGAAGATTTAGTTGCAGTTGTGAAAGACATGTTCGATTCTGCCAAAATTCCTATGTAATCACACCTTCATCACTTTAATTCCTAAAATTGATAGACCATCAGAAATAGCAAACTATCGCCTTATTGTATGTTGCAATTTATATTACAAGATTTTCAGTAAAATATTATGTAATAGAATCAAATGGTTTCTACCCCATCTTATATCTCCAAATCAATGTGCCTTCATCCCAAATCGATACATTGGTGATAATATATTATTAGCTCATGAGTTGATTAGAGATTTTTAAAAGCCTGGAGTGAATAAGTTTTGTGTGAAAGTGGGTTTACATAAGGCTTATGATAGAATCAACCGTAGGTTCATTTGTCATATTATGAAAATTATGGGTTTTCAAATACATTTCATCAATGTTATATATGAGTGTATCTCCACACCTACCTTTTATGATGCAAGGGGTGCCTTCAGGCTTCATAGAATCAAATAGGGGTATAAGACAAGGTGATCCTTTGTCACCTTATTTTTTTCGATTGCTATGGAGTATTTTTCTTTTTGTATGAATGAGGTGATGGTGCAGAAATTATTCATACCAGTTCATAAGTTTAATCCTACTGTTTCCCACTTGATATATGCTGACGATTTGATGGTTTTTGGGAGACGTACGATTTCTAGTGTTGCTGCTTTGAAGACTATTTTTGATAAGTTGGAGAATTTTAGTGGTCTATCAGCAAGCTCTATGAAAACCAAAATTTATTTTAGTTCCTTTACATCTCTAACTTATGAAATAGTGGATATACTTGGTTACAATGTTGGTAGTTTGCCAATAAAGTATTTGGGGATTCCTTTGTCATCCAATTACATTCACTAACAAGATTGCCAGGAATTATTGCATAGGATTCACCAAAAATTGCAGTCTTGGGATGTCAAAAATTTTAGCTTCGCGGGTAGACCTGAAATGATTCAGTCAGTTATTAATCCAATAGTGTTATATTGGATGATGGTTTATTAGTTACCTGTGTATACTATAGAGAAGCTAAACATGTTGCGTGCTGATTTTTTCTAGGGAGTTCAAAGCATAAAATAAAGTGTGAAAAGTTATGTGTTCCTAAAGAAGAAGGTGGCGTAGGGCTTAAATCTTTTAAAGATTTGAAGAAGGCAGCAAGTATAAAACTAATGTGGAAGTTTCTTGCTGATGCATCATTATGGAGTAGATGGATGGCTGCGAAATATTGTAATAATAAAATGTTCTGAAGAATGAACTTGGATAATAATGCATCATGCACTTGGAAGGCCATCATTAGATTAAGATCAACTGGTGAGCAATATTTCAGCAAAGTTATTGCTAATGGTTCTTCAACTTCTATGTGGTTTGAACTATGGATAAATGGGAGGTGTTTGGTAGATATGCTTGGCTTTTCTAGATTTCATTCTTTGGGGAATAATAATGAAATGGTAGACTATCATTCATGATGGTAGAATTTGCAGTAATATCCACCCAGCTACTAGAGAATTGCAGCAGTATGTTGATTGTGTGGAGGTGAAGGATAACAGGTTGCATGATTACTACGAATGGACAGATGGAGATGGGTTTTCTCTGCATAAAGCATGGGATAAATCCAGAGAGAAGTTTTCTTTGAAACATTGGTCTAGAGTTGTGTGGCACTCTAAGAATTCGAAGAGAATGTCTTTTATATCTTTTTTTGGCAGTGAAGAAAATATTAATTACCAAAGACAGATTATGCAGGCATGCTGTTTTTGAAGAGAACATGTTCTTAACATGTAATGATACGGAGGAGAGTATAAATCATTTGTTCTTTGAATGTTCTTATTCGAAGTTTATATGGGTTTCTTTGAAAAGAAAGCTTGGTTTGAATTCAGACATGATAGGATCTATTAAAGAGGAAGCAAATCAACTAGCAGTTGTATTTCATGTGAAGAATCAAGTAAATGATGTTGCTTGTGCAGCTTTGACTAATGCAGTGTATCATCTATGGCTTGAGAGGAATGCTCGACAGTTTGGCAATCAGTTCATATGGAAAGAAATTAGGCTTCAACTGATAGAAAAGGAGATTAGTTCTTTGGTGAGAAGTAATGGTAGTAAGGCAGTTAGATCTGTGGCAAATGAGGAGTTTATGAGAAGGTGGGGAGTGGATTTGCTTGATACAGGTTGAAGAATGGAGATGTGAGGAAGTTGTTAAGTGGATTCTTGATGTAGGTTTGTTATAAGTTGTGTGGTGCATGTATGTTTTTTTGCTGTTTTTCTATAAAGGAGAACCTATTTTCAAATATATATATATATATATATATATATATATATATATAATTTTCAATATATATATATATATAAGTAGGGTTCTGGGACACTTCATGTTTTGTAGCACCCTTACCCGTTTGTAAGCTACACCAATCCAAATCCAACAAGAATTTGTAGATATTCGATCCACATATATATTATCATCTATTCAAAATTTGAGCTTATTCCAATATTTGTATCATTTTCAAAATCTTAACTCAATTATTCACCGTTCAGACATTTGTTTGAACCGCTAAATTTAAACACCAAAGGTATTATTCTACGAATGTCTGAACAATTTCAAAATTTTGATAGATGATAATATATATGTGGACTGAACATATACAAATTCTTGTTGAATCTGGATTAGTGCAGCTCACAGACGGGTAGGGGTGCTATACAAAACTGGGGTGCCCCGGAATGCTCCTGTATATGTATATGTTTAACACGTATGTTTATATTTTATAACAAAATTGACGTTTTTCGTACACTTTATTATAACTCATTTTTTTCCGAAAAGCACCCTTCAACATCCAAACTCAACATTTAATCATACATCCAACATATATTGCAATAAATTATACTTATAGATTTAATAAACAAATTTCCTCAAGTTTCTTAACCAACAAAATTTTAATTATCGTAATAATTTATCTTATTTAGATACCCAAAAGCAGAGTTGTTACATAAAGACTACAAACTAGAAAGTTAGAGAGATTAAAGGCCGGGAGTCTCTTTAAAGCAAGTTTTCTTCAAAGGAAGAAAACTGAAGACAAAGCGCCCTCTTTTTTAGTTGCCACTACCCTAGATTTCTTTCATTATGGTTTCATTTGAAGTTATGATGTGTGGCCATGTTTTGTATTAGCTTTAGGGTATGTTTCAAAAAAGAAAAGGGAAGAAAAAAAAAGGCAAATTCTATTAACACCCCTGTTTTTGCCTTTCCCACCCCATCGAAAACTAAAAGGATAAAATGACAAATATACCCTTATTCATTTTTCTATTATGTTACTTTAATTATAAAAAAAATATAATGACACTAATATATTTTGAGAAGACAAATGATTCCATGAAGAAAATAATGTTTTTTCTTGAAAAAAATAGTGTTTTATTTCAACTTTATTCTTTTTCAAACTTTATGTTTTTTTCTTCACGTTGTTTAATTTTATGATTTCTGTTGTAATATATATTTCAATCATTTTTAAATTGAATTGAAATGCAACGTTTTTTAGACTGCAAAATGAATAAAAATAAATGAATATGAATTACTGTTTTTTTTTTGTTTTTTAATGGATCTATCTTTTATTTCATTTTCGTTGTTAACGCAGAGTTATTTTTGTGTGAAAATATAAATTAAAGGGTAGTTTTGGTAACTTTTGGGGTGTGAAAAGCAAAAAGTGGGGTGAAATGTTTTTTGTTTAAACAACGGGGTGTGAAATGCAAAAGGTGGGGTGGGAATAGAATTGGCCAAAAAAAAAAAGGTCCTTGTTATTGAGTCGATTAAACCATTTAATGCATGTGATTAAACCATTTAATGCATGTGAGTTTCAAAGAAGAAGAAGACCAGAAATGCATGTATCCCTTACTTGAATTAAATTTCCGGCTTCAAACCTACCATGCATTAATGGTTAGTTATTATTGGCAGATAAGGGGCCTTACCCATTTATTTTTCACTGACTTATACGTATATCATGTAGGAGTACACTTATTACCAACTACTGATTCACATAACCACTGTAGACAGACAGTGGATATGAAAAAATAATCGTTTCTTAAACAATACTATAGTGTATATTTTATAATGCATGGTTATTCATGGAACACCGTTTCGTTTTAGGCCAGGGAATGAAACAGATAGAAACATTATTGGCCCAAGTAAACAGTTTACCATTTATGTCTTTTGCTGCTGATGATGCGAGATTTCGTGTATTTTTTTTCTTTCTTTTTTCTTTTACAGTGTTTGCATTTATTCGTTCTGATTCCGATCTGATCATGACACAATCCCATCATCGTCATCGTGTTTCGCGATTCTCAATCATTTTTTCTTATTTAAGTTTGTGGCCCAATTTTGAATAAAGATGAACATGAATTTTTCATCTTTTCAGTAAATGATTTCCTGCTTGCCATTTTACCATATTGGTGCAGAACATTACAATCTACAACTAGATTGTTGGTATCAACTACAGTTAATTATACCATTAAACAACGCTTGTTATGTCTATAGGCCGGGTAAGCTCAACCAGTGCTGTATCTAGAACCCGACTCAATAGAGGTAGTGTTATAAAACGAACATAAAATGGAATAAATAAGGGAGGAAGGACATTTCTATTCATTTAGATTTATATTCTTTCTATTACATTGGCTCCTTTATATATAGGCTTTTGGAGCTGATCTTTAGTTTATTTCCATGATGTGAGACTAAATATAAAACTAATAAAAACATATTTACAACATTCATATATATATATATATATATATATATATATATATATATATATATATATATATATATATATATATATATATATTACAACACTCCCCCTTGAATATGCGTCTTCAAAAACTTGAATGCTCTGCTAACTTGAAGTTGTCCCTTTCAAAATATATATGATGATTGCTCCCCTTTATTATTATCTTGCTTGCGTATATCCGTTCAGTAGATACAGCTATTGTCTGTTGCCTTCAAACTCTATCGGGAAAACCCAATGGGAAAAGCCTTGAACGAGAAAAAGAGTAAAACGTCTGACATTATGAATATCATATTAAAATGATACTCCTCAAAAGAGTTTGATGCTTCAGGATCAAAACAATGCCTCATTAAAAACATTTTTATGAAAAACTCTGTGGGAAAAATCATAAACAAGGAAAAGAGTGCAAGTTTATTACCTCTTTATCACTACCAAAGTTATTCAAATTCTTCTAGAATTTGTATACTTTCATCGTTTATACCTTCAGGGTATTGTAAGTTTTTTAAAAACTTTCACCACTTTAATCAATTCAATTATCTCTGAAAAATACAATGCTCATGGCACTTGACACTCTATTGTGTTTCAATAACTTCCATGTGCTTTTGTCATTATCTATATTTCTATTTTATCTTATGAACTACAGGTTCATATCTTATGGACTACAGGTCCATATATCTTATTTAGGAGAATTTCATGATAGCCAATCATGTTTCTCTCTAATATGGGATTTTAATCCATTTATAAATGTAAGCGCTTTATTATTTATTAATTTATTATCGATGATTATTTTCTGTCAGTTCTATACATGATTTATTGAGATCACAAAAAATTATCATACTTTAGGTACCTAAACCACTTCTGGGGTTATTTTGACAATCATGTCATGGGTTTCTTTTAAAGCACCTTTAAGTGTTTCTTCAGGAACACTTACCTCCTTTATTTTGCATCTTTATGACTTACTCCAAAGATATTTTGTAATGACTTTTATATCACATTTTCAGCTGTGATTTACACCTTTGGATCTTTCGGGGATTCAAATGTATATTGGAGAAAGTCCATTAGGGATATAATTGATAATTTATGCAAGTTACTTAATACTTTGCATAATTCTATATGTTAGCAAATATTTAACATCGATGATTTCTTTATCCTCCCCCTCAATGTTGACAAACATTGTCACTTTATATAATAAACCTACTTTGGATTCATTTTTGATCCATTATAGCATCATAGCTAGCAAATACATTAGATGTAATTCAATTGTAGGAGGATAATGCTCTTATTAATTGATAAGATGCATTCATATTTCATTACTTATTCCCTTTCATTGATCCGATGACTTGGAGGAATTTTCTATCATTTGAATATGAACATGACTTCAGGTCATTCAATATTGATGTCAACCGAGTTTCTGAAATATAATATATGCATGATTTATAATATGAGTTCATGACAACTTCAGGTTGTTAATAAATTTTTCGCATATATGTTTATATACGTGCGTCCACGTATTACATATGTAATTGATTTGCATATTCTTTCTCATTCGAGTTATTTACTTTAGAACAAATTGTTCATAAGTTTTCAATCATTAATTTTTTGCTTATCAAGCAATATCAATGCAAACCTTAAATATCGTATCATAATATCCAAAATATCTTATTTGAAACTGTATTGAACTTCTGGTTCAAATGAAATATATGAACAACTTCAAGTTGTTTATCTATATTGAACTTCTGGTTCAAATAATATATAAACAATTTCAAGTTTGTTAAACTGTATTGAACTTCTGGTTCGACTGTATTGAACTTATGATTCCACTGCATTAATCTTTTGGTTCCACTGTATTGAACTTCTGATTCAAATAAAATATATAACAACTTCGAGTTGTTAAAATTTATTCTTCAATACGATATGTAAATATAAATATATAAGTAAGATACAACTCATTTTGAAAATTGTGCAATCTTTGGATGCTTTATTATTGTCTCATATGATTTAACTAAGAAGTGTAATGTTATTATTTCATACGGTTTGAATAAAGCTTCAGGCTTTTAAATTATGAAGTATTTCAAATTCATTGATTGAGGAACTTCGAGTTCCTATGCATATATATATATATATATATATATATATATATATATATATACAGATACATATGCATATCATATTTATAAATTTGTGATGAACTTATGGTTCTCAATCTTTTAACATACTTTTAATTTAGAAGCTTTTACATTTTTGCTAATTGACAAGATTTCAAACTTGTATACTTTATCAAAAATGTTTATACATACATACATACATACATATATATATATATATACATATATATATATATATATATATATATATATATATATATATATATATATATATAATGCAAGACTTCAGGTCCAAGACTTTGAGTTATACGACTTCTGGTATAAATATTTTCTTTGCACAACTTCAGGTTGTGGTTCTGTGCTTTCTTCCATACATTAGTTATTACTATCTAAATACATCGAATAATAATATATATGTTTATTCATATTCCAAATACAAACATACATCAATTAACTAACAATAACTAATGCATTCAATGCATTTATTACAATAAGGTAATATAATATATTATCATAACAATGCATTCTCTAACATTCAATGCATTTATGACAATAAGGTAATATAATATATTTATCAATCACATAATCAACATTTTACATTCTCTAACATGAATGGTTCAAAAATTTACAAATCTGTACATAAAATTCACAACTACAAACAAAAATAAACTACATATCTCATATTCAATTTTTTTTTCTCATTCTTCAATATGAATGATTTGAAAAACTTGTAAATTTATACATAAAATTCACAAACATAAAATTTATGTTTTTTTTTAAATTATACAACTCATATAAAGATCTTTTAGATCTTTCTTTTTATATCAAAATTGCTTCTTGCCTTTTTAGAAACTACAAATTCTAAATTTTCCATGTAATGACAAAAATAGTTTTTGCATTCACTTCCGGTGTGCAGAATTAAGATCTATATTTAGATCTTAACTCAATATGATCTTCAGGATGCATATTTTCTTTATAAAAGTTTTCCTAAGAAACAATGAAATATTTCTACTAGAAATATAGTATGTTCCAAAATGACTATAATAAAACTTCAAGTTTTATCATAATTCATATATTGTTATTATATATTTTAAATTGAAGTAACTTTTCTAGAAAGTGCCCTTTTTTCCACATATGAGAGTCATTTTACTATTTTTCTTCAAGAAAATAGTATTTATTATAAATGTAATGATCTCTTCCAATAATAAGTTTCTTCAAGAGATTACATGTAGCATAAAGTTGGAATATAAGGCTTTTTTCTTTTTGTTGAAAATTTTCCTTTCATTGATTTTTCAAATCCTTTCCTTTTACAGGTCATTTGCTATATGCAAATATTAAATGCAATTATATGCTTTTATGCTTTATTTCATGTTTCTCATTTGAATATGAACTTCGGATTCCTTGTTTGCATATGAACTTCAGGTTCCTTGTTTGCATATGAACTTCAGGTTCCTTGTTTGCATATGAACTTCAGGTTCTTTATTTGAAAGAATTTGTATATGTACTTTAGATCATATGAGCTTCAGGTCATTTGCATGCGAACTTCAGGTTCAACGACTCTTGCTTTGTGTTTGGAAGTATGACCGTCTTCTGTTGGTCATAATGCTCCTTCAGGGAGTTCCATAAGTGGAGAGGAACTATTTTTTTTGTCAGTTAAATATTCTGATTTTATATCATCGTGGATATGGCCTCTTAAAAATATCCGGGCCTTTGATTTGTCCTGCTGAGACATATTGTTAACGTTTTTAATGGTACTCTCTAAGCATTGAGATTGTAAATGGATTTCAGTGTTCGACATTTTTGTGAACTACACAAAAATAATAATTGCAGATGCGTAATTAAACAAAATTCACATATTAGTATACATGTTCTATAATTATCAAAACGAATTAATAAATTAATGAACAGACAAAACAATGAAACTGTGGTACTGTTATATCATAAAAAAATATGCAGATCTCGTAAAATAGAATAGGACCGTATACATGGATGTAATAAATTAAATATATTACGGTATAGAATCATAAAAAATAATAATAATATCCAAATCTGCAAGTCTTTCTTTATACATTTATAATGAGCTTCTTACAATAATGAAACATTACAAATCGTCAAGGAGCCATACATCATCTTACATAACAAAAATAATGGTCACATTAATACATATGTTGGCTAACAACCAGCTTGCTATTTACATATATGCATACCTATTAGCAATGGCTTCTCTGTTATTGAAGAGATAAAGTAGCAAATGAAGATGTTTTATGTATGGCGTATGAGGTAAAAGATCCATATATAATATTATAAAAAGAAAATGAATGGATCTTCCTAAAAAATATATTTGGTATACCATAATACCAGATCAAATATGAATAGGTGGATATCTAAAAACCACTAGCTTAAAAATTAATTAGATCTAAAAAGTTTAGATCCACTAAAATAGAATCTAGTTTTACAAAAACTGAAAAAGAAAAGTGATCTAGAAGTATGGATCACATCTAAGAAGAAGATACAACAAGTTCATATATGTAGATCTATATGATTTCAAAACATAAAATAAAATAACTTACATGATAGATCGATAAATATAGATTTAGAATATTTCAAACAATAGCTCTAATAGAGCTTCGTGCTGATAACGTGTTATAAAACGAACATAGAACAGAATAAATAAGGGAGAGAGGACATTTCTATTCATTTAGATGTATATTCTTTCTATTACATTGGCTCCTTTATATATAGGCTTTTGGAGCTGATCTTTAGCTTATTCTCATGATGTGGGACTAAACATAGAACTAATAAAAGCATATTCACAAAATTCATATATATATTACAACAGGTAGCTTTTTTTATTTGAGGCGTTGATGTTCGCGTCCGACGCATCAGCCTTGGACCTCATATAACCGTCAAGTTCAAACGAACCATTCAAAACCGTTTGCATTCGACACGTCGGACGTAAAACAGACAAATTCTGCAATTTTTTCTACATTTTTTTCGTATAGCTGCCGAAGCTTAACAAGCTGCCACACAGTCCAAAAAACGAATTCATAAGAAAATAATGGCAGAACTGAACGAAGCTTTATTGGGTGTTTCCAAACAAATCTCCGTCCATCATCGATAAAGTTACGACCAAATACGACAAGTTGAAGAAGAACGAGGAGTTTGGCGAAAATTGAAAAATAAAACAGACGCAGGATGAGATAGTGTTCGAGGAACGATTAGTGGAAGCGAACTTTGGTCGACCAAAAGCACGGGGATAATACATTTTTTCCTTTCAAGCTCGGTTTATGTTTCTAATTTATTGCAACTAATTTATGTTTCCTTTTATTTTTAGGAGTTTGGAAACTTGATTTTGAAGTATAGGAGACAACCAATAGAAAATTTGAATGAATTCAAACAAATTTTTGGTAACAATATAACAATTGGTGTCGATGCTTTCACTCTTGGCAGTTCCGAACGAATCAACCATTAAGAGTCACCACATTCTCCTCCACAAGAAGACACCACACACACATATTTTGATCGAAAATGGAATACAGATGGTTTTCATGTTCCACTTGAAGACATCAACACGTAGTAGCCGTTTCAACAACCTACACAACCACGTGGCGTAGGTTCTTCTTCCAAATGCTCAAAAAGTGGAAGAAGGACAAAGAACGAGGGGAAAATGGAAACAATTGTTAATATGATGTATGAAAAACATAAAAGCAAATTAAAAATCTCGTTCTTCAATAGACACTCCATTATCTAATCCATCCACTAATGCTAGCAGCTCCCATTATGCTAACGCACGGCCCACAGTCCGTTACTCCAAAATAAGATTCGAAGTCTGCAATTGAGCATGTGAAGCAATTTGAAAATATTCAACTTTCCACAGTAATTTCACTACTACAAATCAAAGAGAATAGAAATATGGTCACACTTCTTAAAGACAACAACACCCGAGAATGGTTGCAGTACAAGAACGACAAATACAATCATACAATGATATACCAATAGTATATGATGTCTATGCCACCACCTTTTTTTACAACAAGCTTTCCATCGAACTTTCCACACAGTACCCACCATACTAGTTTGTATTTGTAAATTCTTCTTTGTATTTCATATTTATATTATGTATTTTCAATTTTGATTATGTATTTCGTATTATGTATTAAATATTCTGTATCAGGTATATATCTATTATATTTACAAATAATTAACACAAATAAAACAATAATATAAATAATAACTTTTCCCCTTTTGCGTTTCCCATTTCGATAAAAGAACACATTTCTCTTTTGCGAACTTTGCCCTTTCCCAGCCCCTTTCATAATCCCCTTCCATTTGCTCCTTTTTAATAAAAAAAGAACGCAGCCAAAGAATCTAGCGAGAACTACGGTTCCATCAATAGAACAAAATAATGGTGTTATATTTTTTATTTTTATTTTACTTTTACTAATTATTTTGATTGTGATTGCAGTCGTGAATGACATTTTTGGTCACTTTGGACCTTTCCATGATCCACATATTTATCTCACAATTGTAGTTATGGGTTTTTATCAACCATATTTTGGCCAATCAACTAATTATTTCTCATTTTAACAAATTTAAGTTCAAATCAATTACCCAACATCTCATTTCACTTTATATCATTAGGTAACTTAAGAGTCTTCATGAAAAGCTGAGTAGGTGGCTATCGACTAAACGAATTAGTGTCATTCATAATATACTCTACTTTTAAACTTTTTGCCTTGTAGTGGACTGAAAATTGAGTATGAAGTTGATGGAAAGTACTAATGTTGAAGTTGCACTTTGCTCTTTACATGTTTGCTGTAATTTTTCATATTCATTTTCTAAAGAAGTTCTCAACAAAATAACTAAGCCCTCAACAATCGCGGACAATTCTCGAAGTTTAAGAAACTTCGATCTGAGTCAAGCTATATTTTCATGGTGGCTTCCAGTGCTTCTCTTCTTCAAACTTGCAAAACGAGTAGCTTTTGCTCCCATCTCTCTCAAAACAGCTGGATTTAGTTAAAAATGAGTCTTTGTGGTCATACCTGTGTCTCGACAAGTTCGTATATCCTTTGGCCTTTTCATTAGTGTTATTAGTCTTCGGGACCATCTCCATAAATTTGCTAGTGAGATTCTCTTCTTTTGGAGCTTCAGTAATTTGAGATTTGTTGTTCATACCCATGCACCATACAAATAAGTCATAGATCCGGTCATTTATAAGAATTTTGTAGTGTTGACTTCCGATTCTCTATCCATGAACGTCCACTGGGCTGATGAATTTCTCCTTTAGGCTGTTATAATCCCCATGAACACTAGTGGGTGTGAGGTAGTCATTCCCTGTAAAAGGTAAATTAGAATAGCGAATATTCTTATCTACCTTTAAAAATATTATTATAAAAAATTTGATTTCTCCTCTTTATGTGGTTTATTGGTAGGATGTGACAGTCGCCTCCATGTAAGGAGCCAAGGAGAATGTGTTGTTGGAAAAATTGTTGCTTTGTAAATCTTCTTTGTTCTTCCTGTAGAGTATGAAACTATCAACTCTATTATCTTCTATGTCTTTATCATCCATATGCTTGGTATTCTCATAATTATGAAGCATGTAAAGTTTATTAATAAGAATACGACAATCAGAACTAATTAAGTTCCAGTTTTTAAAGTTGTTCTTTTCTTTGTTATCATGAAGCATGCATTTCCTTTCTCTCCATAATTGAAAAATAACAATTGTAAGAACTATGGAGGAAATCTTGAACTCTTTAAAATTGGTCTTGAATTTTTTCTGAAAGATTTACAACTTCTCTAATGTTTTGAATCCTTATAGAATGATTGATGTTCAGGTTATATTTGGCTAAATTCCAAATATGACTAGAATACGAGCAATCAAAAAATAAATGATCCAAATTTTCAAGGATTTTTTTGCATAGTAAGCAAAAACTGTCACCATTTTTATTCCATTTTAAGCATCTGTCTCTTGTAGGCAGCTTGTTTAAAATGGTAAAGTAGGAGCAGTTTGCCATTTTTGGGCAGTTTTCCTTGTTCCAAATTATTTTTTGCCAACTAATTTTCACTTTAACCCCTCTTAAATATTCCGAACTTTTTTGAATGAGAATTTCTCTTTTGCAAAACCAAGAATCCCTCTGAAGATTTTGTATAATGCTACGATTTTCTGTTTTTTAATGGAGTTTCTAAATATATCTGCAGCTTGATGTTTAGAGGTATCCCATCTCTGATTTTCAATTATAAAATTCACTTTTTTTTTCACCTCCCAGAATGCACATATTGTTCCAACCAAGTATATTTAGTAATGATTTCCCATTTATCCGGGGATCAAACCATAAACTAGTTTGCTTTCCATCCTTAAACTTTTTTCAATAAGCTTTGTTCCCATTTCTCTATAGTTGAGAATAATTTTCGATGTATATGAATGATAACTTTTAGCTCTATGGTCCAA
This sequence comes from Allium sativum, assembly GCA_030737875.1. Lineage (NCBI taxonomy): Eukaryota > Viridiplantae > Streptophyta > Magnoliopsida > Asparagales > Amaryllidaceae > Allium > Allium sativum. Next base: position 65,376,959 of record CM060911.1, on the reverse strand, counting down.
AAGTTTTATTTTTGAGAAAGTTATCTTTCATATATCTAGCCCATAGTGATTTTCCATTGATAAATTTCCAAAATAATTTAAGTTTGCAAGTTTCTCCTTGATCTTTGATATTTCTAATACCTAAACCCCCATACATTTTTGGCTTGCAAACTTTGTCCCAAGCTATTTTATGATATTTTCCTTCCCAAATGAAATTAACACATTGTCTTTCAATCTTTTGTATTGCTTTCATGGGAATGTTATGAGTCTACAACCAATATACGATGATAGCTGTGATGGTTGCGTAAGTCAGTTCAATTCTGCCTGCAAGAGAGAGTAGTTTTGTAGACCATCCTTATAGTTTATTTTATATGCAGTCATATAACCTTGAACAGTCTCTTTCACTGAGATGATTATAACTAAGAGGGATTCCTAAGTATTTGACAAGAAGGTTCTCTCTTTAAATCTGAGGACGTTGAGAATATCCTCTTTATTTTTGTAGCCAGTGCCGAAATAAACCTTGCTTTTGCTTTCATTAATTTCTAATCCAGCATTGTCCTCCATCTTTTCAAAGATTTTAATAATAATCGAAGCACTAGTACTGTCTGCATTAGCAAAAATTAAGAGATCATCAGCATATATTAAGTGATTGATAGCTGGTTTAGCCCAATTAATGGGTTTTATATTGCCCTTATACATTTCTATTTCTATAAGCAATGATAAATATTCCCTGACCATAGTGAATAAAGAAGGGACAAGAGATCACCCTGTCTGATCCCCATGTTACTTTGTATTAACCCTTTAGGAGAGCTATTTATAAGTATGGAGAATGTAACATTGCTAATATATTCTCCAATCAAATTATAGAATTTCTTGTTAAAACCATATTCATTCATTACATGCAATATAAATTAACTATTGATTTTGTCAAAAGCTTTATGAAGATCCACCTTAACACACATATGAATTTTGTTCTTTATATTGAAATTTCTGATCATTTCATGTGCTAATAAGGTCTTTTTAGAAATTAATCTTCCTGGTATGAAAGCACTTTGATTTTCAGATATTGAAAAATTGAGAAAGACTTTGATCCTATTGCAAAGGATATTAGATATAATTTTGTAAATAAAATTACAACATTCAATAGGTCTAAAGTCTTCGAACCCTTTTGGAACTTTTATTTTATGAACAAGAGTTAAAAAAGTTTGATTATAATTTTTTAACAATCTGCCAGTGTTAAAAAATTTATTAACCACTTCCAGGATCTGAAATTGCAAATCAGCCCAATGAAATTTATAAAATTTAGCCCTAAAACCATCAGAGCCTGGACATTTGTCATTATTAGCTTTGAAAACAATGTTTTTTATCTCTAAAATATTTATTGGGGTCAAAAGAATATCCCGGTAGTTATTTTGAACTAAGCATTTGAATTCAATTTTAAGGAAATCCTTTTTATAAGAATTAGAATTATAAAGAGAAGAAAAATAATTGATAGCTTCCCTCTTAATATGTCTAGCATCATTAATAACGTTGCCACTAGTGTTTAACACCTTTCCAATGTCATTAGTGTGCTTTCTAACAAACAACTTAGCATAATATTTTTTAAGCCCCATCAGGTAGAGGCGAGCCAGTCAAATTTAGCTTTCTGCCTTAGACTAATAACTTGAATGTGAAGAGAATTGGCTAATTATTCCTGAGATTTAAAAAAGCATTAACTTTAGAGGGGTCTGAGTTATCATCATCTAAATCATTTTGCACATTTTCACAATTGTCCCTTATACTTTTATTGTCTTTATTCTTTCTGGCATTATTCCAGTTTTTGAGATTACATTCTGCTTTCAGAGTTTTATCAAATTTGTATTGAGCGGTGCCAAAAAAGGTTAGAGAGACTATTTTTAACAACTTCCTTATAGGAATTGTCATAATTCCACCCATTAACAAATCTGAATGGATAATTAAAAGTAGAAATCTTATCAGCAATCACTGAGACTTTTAAGGAGGTATGATCACTAGTGGCTTGGGGTAGAGCACTACCTTTTAAGTCTTTAAAAATATTTAGAAAGTACTAATTTAATAGAACTCCATCTAACATAACGTGTATGCTTCTAAATTTACCTTATTTCCAGGTGAATTTATTTCCATATAAAGTAGGTTCAAGGAGCCCAGTTTTAATAAGAAAATTGTTCTGTTTTTCTAGTTTTTCGAAAGACACTTGGTTGCCCCCTCTTTTTCCACATCAGTGAATAATAGTATTGAAATCCCTAAAATAACCTAGGGGGAATCAATATTATTATTAAGATTTGTAAGACTATCCCAATGGTTAATTCTCACTGTTAGAGGCATAAATAAAAGAAATAACCAATATGAAGTCCCCTTTGTTTTAAAAAGTGTAGTGAATAAACTAAAAGTCCAATAAAAAATCAGTTAGTTCCCAATGTAGGGTCCAAAAAAAAAAATTCTACCAAAACCCCCTTTGTAGTTGTTGTAAGAAAATTTCTAATTGGGAAATCTTTTCAAATGGAAGTCTGTAATTTTTGAGTCATCCATTTTATGTTCAAGAAACCCCAATATTCCAGGTTTATGCATATCAATTAAGTTGTAAAGATCCAACTTTCTTTCAGGGGACTTAAAGCCATATATTCCAAATAGCAATCATCATTAAATAAAATAAAGGATATTGAGTACTTCAATTAATCATTGTAAGTACTGTCATCTTCCCTAATCCCCATTTTGACTCCTTTCTTTTAATATTGTTTTTTGTCTTTAACCTCAGGTTGATTACTGATATTTTTAGAGATGTACTTCTTCATATGTGACGACCCACTTTCTCGGTACCTGAAATATCAACATTCCAAATTCCCTAAAGAACATATTGCCTTTTATATATAACACATTTCATAACAACAAAAATACATATTGCATTACAACATCATAATGTACAACACATTACACCAGGAATACATCAGAGTTTAATGCAACTGATAAGGTTCAGTAGTACAGAACAACGGAAATATGAAATAAGTACACAACGGAAATAGTAACATGATAGAGTCTTTTGGGAGAATTCAAAAAGAACGTCTAACTTATGCTCTTTCTCCAAATCCAAAACCAGCTTCCACATATAGCTTCCAAAATGAACTTAACTATTAATATGTATATTATGCTTCTCGTTTGTAAAATAAGGGCATCTGAGTTTCAAGGGAAAACCAAAAGTACGCGTCAGTCATGGGACTGGTATGAGAAACCAAAAATAGTTGTATTTAAAAAGGGTAATAATGTAAATCATTACACTACGTCGCTTAACACAAAACGGGTTTCCTTATGAATATCAGTGCACAAAAACTCACAATGTTTTTTGAAAATGAAGCTATCATAAGACTCACAATCCATCATACAATGTAAACGCTAATCATTAGGAGCAATTTTTACCTTATGATAACCAAATATGCTTGGTATGTGAAAACCGTTTGATATTATCATTAACATCTATCTTTGAAAACTTTTCAAAATAAATTTATCAATCCTAGTAGATGTAGATACCCATATATTACATCTACATACATGGTTACAACTAAAACCGTAATGGTTTGTATTGGAAGTTGGGTTCTATCAATGACCAAGGCAAAGGATCTTCCTTACCGCGATTCAAAACACCTCTAGTAGGATGTCCTAGGATCAACTTATAGCTCCTTTGTATCTCAGAGTCAGCCCACCTATACTAGGTGTAGTTTGGACTTCTCTTGAACATAACGTCTCCCGTTCACTGTCGACCTTTGTCTGAGGAATCTCCTTCCACCATCCACTAAGTAAATAGCCTGGGCACCATAACATGGCATCACTTCTCAACTATAAGGAAACGTTAGTCCTTATCTCTGCTGTACTTCTGTTAACACCTAAATTTGCATCAGCCAAATATAAAGAAGCAAAGGTCCCTAAATAGAAGAACAAAGGGCTTTAGATTGCGAAACCAGAATCAAGCAGAAAGAACATTGAAGATAGTGAAGGCCACAAAAGCAAGGCTAGTATGAAAGCAGAAGCACTATTGGGATCAACACGAGGTTGTGATAATTGGTATCGATACCGAAACAGGAAAGGGAAAAAGCACGCTATCCGCACCAACGTATTGGAAACAGTTGGCTTGGTGTCGATATTAAAAGGAAAGAATCGCTTGATCCAGTTTCGGTACCAGTGGAAAGGAGGAAGAGGCCCAAAGTCGACACCAAGAGAGCAAGATTAACACATTAAGGTGATACCAAAAGCAAGCAGTGAAATAGTTTCAAGTGTTGAGGCTAAATATCGGTATCGGAGGAGGCGGTATCATTCATAAAGGAAGGAAAGCACTGTAATAAGAGCAAAAAGAAGTGCTATCGCTACCAACAGGCTTGGTAACGACACCGAGAGAATCCAGTTCTAGAAGGAAGCAAGCAATCAACCTAATCCCAAAGCTGGAAGCATGTAATCCGATACCAAAGCCTAGAACCAAAAAAGGGAAAGCACAAGATTAATGTTAAGGAAAGAAGAGAACTATCGATACCAACAAGTTTGGTATCGACACCGATACTAAGAGTGGAATCAGATTTACAAAGGAGAGAAGCCCGAATGCAGAGTCGATGGTGACGTGAGGAAGAAGAGAGCTATCTATTCTAATGTGCTTAGTATTGATACTCATATGTAAAGCCAGCACATGGGCATCAAAGTTCAAGGCGGTTCGACACTCGGAAGTACAAGAAGGACGAAACCAGGATGCCGACATCAAAACTAGGTAAAGGTGAAGAGGTATCGAAATAACATCAGCATCAAAACAAAAGCCAAAATAGTATAAGCAAGATACTCAGAAACTACTAAAGCAGGGCAGAGCTTAGGATTTGCTATCGAAACAGAAGCTTATCAACACTACCGAAAGCAGATAAGGTGGCTATCAATACCAATTTATTTGGTATCGATACATTATACAGAGACGACACCAAAGTTACAAGCCATTGGAGATCGAGGCCGACACCCAGGAAGCAAAAGTGGGCCGATACTGACTCTAAATAACACTACCGAAGCCGAAAGCACTCAAAACAGGGCTTCTGTTGACCACAACCAAAAGGGGGCCTAATTTTTCTATAAACAAGACCCTAGGGATCTCATTTGAGGGTACTATTCGTCATTCCACAATATTTTATACATTTCTTAGAGATAAAACCCTAGTTTGTAAATCAATTTGGGGATTTTAATTGTAATCACCTATGTACTCGTACAAATGATCAATAAAGAGAGAATAAACACTTGAAATCAATTCCATGGATTTCTTTATCACTTATGCCACTTATTCTCCTATCATTACCCTAAGACAAGGCTTCGTATGAAAGCCTAACAGATCGAGAAACCCTTCCTTAAGTCATTTAACTTCCTAGCGTGCATTGCGCTTAGGGAACCCTTATCCCAAGGTAATTGTTGATCCTTAAGTCTCATAAGCGTGATACTCACCTTTTGAAGGAAGAGTAACTAATCTTCGGGCTTAAGACCTTGATATCTAGGAAACGGTGAACTAACTCCAGATTGTGGGAACTAAGTAACTCCTTAATTTCCCTAGATCCACATCCTTGGCATTAATCATGGTGTTGATGAAAAATATCGTTAATATTTTGGCGCTAGAACCTCCGATCCTTTGGCTAACCTTTCCACATTCCTGGCTGTTCCGTCCCGATTGGACTAAGCTTTGAAGAAATAAACCACGGACAAAAAGTTTCAAAAAGAGTATTCTGCTTCGATCATTATTAATCCATAGCTATTGGAAGAATAGTGTAACCCTGAATTTCTGTACTTTTTCCATATTCTTACATAACGAAATACCCTCTGGATTAGTTGAGAATGGTTGGACCGAAAAAGAATTGGGAGCAGAATTCTAATGCATCGTATGTCCAGGAAAATAGCATACTATCGAATATCAACTCAGCAAATTCGGAGATTAAGGAACCTCCAATCTTGTTGAAGGGGGAAAATAATGAATTGGAAGCACTACATTTGGCTTTACAAATTAATGCTACTAGAAGGCTTAATGAAAAGGACTCAGTTCAAAGAACCTATAGGGTAGAACTTTATGAGACTGAATCAAAAAAAATGGAATGCCCAAAGTTTAATAATCGAATTCGATCCCTGAACAATCTGCAGAACAGTCTAGTTTTGCGAAGTAATTAAACAATGAATGAGGTGGCCAATGCGAAAGGAAATATAGCCTCATCATTCAACCTAGTACTGCTGAAATAAGAGGACCCTCTATTCCGGCACAACCTACGAATTTGAATTCTATAGATGAGAATACTAGTAAGGTCAAGGCCCTAAAACCACTGTTTCTTGAAATGCGGACATTATGGTAGCATACTCAGCTATAAAAGTCTCAAGAGAGCACCAAGCTAAGTCAGGAGGATGAAGTTAAGTCCCCAAGGAATGATGCAGACACACGAAAAGATGAAGGAAAAGAGAAATCTAGTTTGATTTCCTCCAAGAAAGTGAAAAAATCTTTTAGAAGTAAACTACAAGGGAACCCACCGCAACAAAGGAAAAGAACAATCTAAAAGCTTAACTACTGGAGGATCCAGTCCTGGAAAATCAAATTATGAAAGCTTGGAAGTCTACTTTAGGTATATGGTAGAGGAGACCATCAAAAGTCTATTCGTAAACGAGGGAAAAAGACCCTTGGATGAACAAATTATCATGGTGAAAGAATGGCACCCTTTAATGTCGAAAACATGAATACAGTGATACCGTCACGTGTGAAAATCCCTACCGTAAGATACCATGGAACTACTGACCCAGACAATCACCTCATGGCATTCAATAATCAAACGTATCTCTACGATGCTTCAGGAACTATGCGATGTCTGTTATTTCCGTTTACACTTCAAGAGGTAGCTGCTAAATGGTATCACCAATATCAAGAGAGAACCATCTACTCTTGGAATCAGTTTTCTCGTGAGTTCACCACACAATTCTGCATTTGCAAAGATGCAGCCGAAGATAACACAATCCTCTCAAATATAAAGCAAAAGCAAGGGGAATCTTTGAGCAATTGCATGGAAAGGTTTTAAATCAAGGCCCTAAAAGCAGAAAATGTGAATGACAATGATAAACTCATCATTGTCCATTCAGGTTTGATCAAGAATACCCATTCTGGATGGAGCTATACATACACGGATGCATAGATTTGCAAGATTTCTATCTACAAGCAGATAATTCATTCACATGAGCAAATTCAATCGTTCAAAAGGGAAATTCAACAAAAAGAGAAATCTTGATGGTAAGTCTAAGTCTCATCCAAACAAGAAAAGAAAGCGCAGAGCCTCAAAGACTAAAACTTCAAGCTTTGTTTGTGGAGCCTCTAAAACTAAAATTTCAAGTTTCGTTCATGGAAATTGTTACAACTGCGGATAAAAAAAAATCATTGTGCTAATTAATGCTGTGAGCCCCGCACATGTCTTATTTGCCGAATCCCCGGTCATGCAACGTCCTCATGCACTGCACTTCAGAGGGGTAGCTAGGCATCATATAAGCTTCTGGCAGCACGTTTTCTAATTCAAGTATTACATCAATACATTTGAAGAATTTCAGCTTAACTGGGTATGCCTATAATTTTCAGTCTTTTGATTAAACCCCCTTGAGTTATGTGCTAATGCAAGTTGTCTTGCATTCGAGCTGTGTGCTTGCACTTAAACTATTTGATCACGCGAGCTGTGTGCTGATGCGAGCTGTATGCTCGCAAGCGAGCCGTGTGCTCATACGCGAACTGTGTTGCAACACCCGAGCTATGTGCTCATGCGAGCTGTGTGCTTGCACCGAAGCTATGTGCTCAAAGCAAATGCTTCACATATCATATCGAAAACTCTGGAGGAGCACTTTGGGCACGTACATCATCTTCTTTTGTATCTTCCAGCAAAAGAGAATGAAAGCTCAAAGGGAGCACATGAAGCACGTACAACCTCTGCTTAAATAAACAAAGCCCAAGAAGCGGCTCACAAATCGACACAAAGCCCAGAAAGTGGTTCACAAAGCCGAAGCGGAGGCTTAAGCAAAGTCTATTAAATACCCGAATTTCGGTTATTGCTCCGGACTTCTATTTTTTTAAGATGTGGATATCTGGTCTTCTATCAAATAACCAAATCTGGGTTACTGTTCGGGACTCATTATTTCCAGATGTGAATAACTAGTCCTCCATTAAATACACGAATCTGGGTTTGGTTCAAGCCTCCTATTATTACCGTCTATAGATATGTGGACTTCTGTCATTCCGGTATCTCAGTTTATTAATAATGCCATAGGTCATCCGGTCTTCTATCATGAATGTCTAAATATTAGTTGCAAAACTTCTATCTATACTTCCAGAAGAAGATTTCTGGGTTTTCATTCTTATACCCTAACCTAGGACTTAAGACCGTAATTTTCATTTCGGAAAAAGGGATTTGTAAATCATGACTCGGGTTGATGTCTCGATCCTACTTTCTAAAAGCCTTCAAATGAAGATCGTTACCTCTCATCTTGCTTAGGCAGATTTTCTAAACCTATATACAACACGAATAATTATATTATTCTTTCATAAGTTTGTTTATTATTTGGTCACATTTCAAATGTTGTCTTGCGTAAGGCGAGTAAATTAACATATACTGTAACACCCCGTATGTTAAATAACTTGTTATAACATAAATCAGAGCAGAATTAAATTTAATATTCTGAATTAGGGGAAACGGGCTGTGTCATTGCGTTCGTCTCGGAAAAATACGCGAAATAGAGTCCGAGTTTTCGTAAATCGGAGTCCGTATGACCAAGTTATGGCCCGTCAAAGTTTCACGAAAAATCAAAAACAAAAACTGCTCATGTTTTGAGGCCCGGGATGAGTTTTGGGCTGTTTTTTTGGGCCCTAAATGGTTCCTACACTTGACTTCTTCCCCAAGACATGCTTTAAAGGCTAGGATTGGTTCTAGGGTATATCCTATGGTCCTAAAACAAATAACTAATCTATATATACACCCTAATACCCCCCTTATCCTTACCAAAAATAGATCTAAGGCCATTATGCCACCACTTAGAAAATTGGAGAGCCTCCACTAAAAATCCTAAGAGGATTTGCAAGCTAATCTACATCTTCTTCTACTTAATCATTGGGATTTGCTTCATTTAACTTGCTAATCTTGTTTTGGTGAGCTTCTATCCCCTTAATAATCAATTATTGAATTGATTATGATAAGATGTGATAAAGTATGGCTATGTTTGTGGATCCATATATTTATGCAAGCCTACGCAAGTATGTGAATGTTTATGCAAGTTATGTATATGTTGAAATGCAAGTTTAACATAATATGCAAGCTTATGCAAGTATATGAAGGTTTATGCAAGTTATGTATATGTTGAAATGCAAGTTTAACATAATATGCAAGCCTATGCAAGTATGTGAATGTTTATGCAAGTTATGTATATGTTGAAATGCAAGTTTAACATAATATGCAAGCTATGCAAGTATATGAATGTTTATGAAAGTTATGTATATGTTGAAATGCAAGTTTAACATAATATGCAAGCCTACGCAAGTATGTGAATGTTTATGCAAGTTATGTATATGTTGAAATGCAAGTTTAACATAATATGCAAGCTTATGCAAGTATATGAAGGTTTATGCAAGTTATGTATATGTTGAAATGCAAGTTTAACATAATATGCAAGCCTATGCAAGTATGTGAATGTTTATGCAAGTTATGTATATGTTGAAATGCAAGTTTAACATAATATGCAAGCTATGCAAGTATATGAATGTTTATGAAAGTTATGTATATGTTGAAATGCAAGTTTAACATAATATGCAAGCCTACGCAAGTATGTGAATGTTTATGCAAGTTATGTATATGTTGAAATGCAAGTTTAACATAATATGCAAGCTTATGCAAGTATATGAAGGTTTATGCAAGTTATGTATATGTTGAAATGCAAGTTTAACATAATATGCAAGCCTATGCAAGTATGTGAATGTTTATGCAAGTTATGTATATGTTGAAATGCAAGTTTAACATGATATGCAAGCTTATGCAAGTATATGAATGCTTATGCAAGTATGTGAGTGCTTATGCAAGTTAAGTATATGCTAAAATGCAAGTTCTACATGTTATGCAAATCACATGTATGATGATATGTAAGTTCATATGCAACATGTTATGCAAATCACATGTTTGATGATATGTAAGTTCATATGCAACATGTTATGTAAGACACATGTTTGATAATATGCAAGTTTGGGTTGAATATAGTTGGGTTAATACATGCTCATATATGCAAGTTGACATCCTCTTAACCCATGATAAAGTTATATGCTAAACCCATGTCATGTGTGGTAAATCTTCCCTTTATTATGTTATGTCATAATGACGATTTACGTGGGGAACGATGGGGTTAATTAATATGTTAATTAAAAGTATGTTGAAATGGGTATGATTAAGCATACAAAAAAAAAAAAAAAAAAAATTAATTACCATAAGTGGGAATTTACCTATTGAGTTAGGTCTACCCCATGGGAATTTACCTATTGAGTTAGGTCTACCCATGTTATGGAAAATTTGATATTAATTAGGGATAATTGATATGGGGGTGATTAATTAGGTTTAATTAATCAACTAAGACACGAGGTTGGACCCTTTTGTAGCGGAAGGCTGCCCGGAACCGACCGGCCATCCAGCGGCTACAAATGATTGGCCCAATGTGAGAGGTCTTAGTCATAAATTAAATACATGATTAAAGTAAAGACACGAGGTTAGGCCCTTTTGATGACAGAAGTCTGCCCGGAACCAACCGGCATATCCAGCAGTCATAAAAGACGGTCTAATGTGGGAGGTCTTTATGAGGTCATGATCTTAATTAATGAATTAAGAAACACTTAACCATATTAGCATGTAAGTGGGACATGAGGGGTTAAGTGGGTGCCTTGGGGTGGCATGATGAGACTAGTGGGTTGCCTTGGGTGGCAATAGAAAAATACGATTAGAATACTTAACCAAGGTGGAACATGTAATTAAACATGATTAAGGGGTTAAGTAAGTGCCATGGGTGGCATGTGGGAATCTAGTGGGTGCCCTAAGTGGCAATTGAAATATGATTAAAGGACTTAACCAAGATTTATAACATGTAAGAGGACATGGTTAAAGGGTTAAGTGGGATGCACTAGATTAAACGACAAGCTTAAGTAGTAGCTTGTGGGGGCCCATTTCAACCAATATCCCAAACGTATCTTTGTAGGCTCGACTCTAGTCGGGTGACGGGACACGCATATTGGGCTTGACTGTAAGAGGCCAAAACGGGTTAGCGGTGGCAACGCGGGATCAACGGGTTTCATATGCGTGTGTGGACCCGGGCTGGTTGGTAAGTCGTTGTTGCATCGTGTAGATATAAAGCCGTGCACAGTGATATTATATGGTAGCCACTTTGGGGAATGATACACCCCCTTTTGTGGGACCAGCACGGGTATCTACGGTAGGGAGCCGATCGCTTGGGGGTAGTGGGTACACCTAGTAAAAATAGGGGCAGACGGCACCTGTGTAGGGGTACAGGAAACTACCGGGTAAAAATTACTAAGTACACTTAGTGGGATCAACCTTTAAGTAGGAATTACTCTTGGTGGGTAAAACTGGTGTGGTGCAGTGTAGGAATTACCCTTGGTGAATAAGTCTGGTGTGGTGCAGTTAGTAATTATCCTTGGGTGGGTAGATGCGTCTTTACGGTTATCTTAGTTCGTCCTGTGTTCGTGGGCAACTTAGTGTAGTCATTATCCCCAAAGATACCATACCGAGTTCATATCATACCCTAATTACTTTAATAATTGTATTATTAAGGAGATAGGGTTCACTCAGGCTTATGTCTGACCCCCGTTGTTTTTATCTTTTTCCTTCAGGTCCTCAGGTTGGGCCTAGTGCTAGTGGGCTTTGATCAGTTTGCTTTATCTATCTCTTGGAGCTTGGACCGTAGATGTAGAGCTCAGCTTATCTTATCTTTTCTGTTATGGCTATTTGTTATGAGTAGTGGGATTATGTACTTATTTTATTCAGGATGGATATTTTGTACTTGACTCTTGTTATGGTTTTATGATGTAACCAAACATGTTTTACTTTCCGCTGCTATGAGATGATGTTTTAAATTTTCAAGTATTACATTATATCTGTCTTGTTGTAATTTTACTGTTCTATACTCACTAAAAATACTCCACCGATGCTATGGCATTCCCTTAGTGAGTGACTATAGCGGGTGTGGGGTGTTACACGTGGTATCAGAGCAAAGGTTACCGAAACAGATAAAAATTTTAGAAAACTATTTTTCTAAAACATTTTTGGAAAAGATATTTTCAAAAACATGTCTTTTAGGAGAAAAGTTTTTGAAAGAAAAGCATAATCCCCGATAGCCATATCTTTATCTCTCGAATTCTCCATTTTGAATCTTTCCCTTTTTCGTCTCAGCATGGCTGAAGATCTTTTTCTTCCGGATAGTGTAGCGGTACCAGTATGGTATAGGAGGTTGTTAGAGGCTAGGGCCGCCGCTGCAGGTCCAGCAAATGTTCCTCCTCCACCCGTTGCACTCGTTTCTCCTCGCACGGATACTTTTGCTATGACTTGTAGGAAGTTTAAGGCTATGGGAGGAAAACCTTTTGTGGGAGCTAGGGATTGGCTTAATGAGACGGAAGAATTGATGGAAATCTTGGAAGTAGAAGAGGGAAAGAAAGTCAGGTTGGCCGCTTGGTTAATGGAAGGAGAGGCCTCGTTCTGGTGGGAGGTCACTAATGAAGAACGCCCGATTGACTCTTGGGTGGATTTCAGGCATAGGTTTGAGGCAAAGTTTCTCTCAAAAGCAGAAGAAAATATGCATAAGGAAGAGAAGGGTATCAATGCTAGTAAAGCACCCGAGAAGAAAGGAGATCAGAAGAGACCTCAACAACAACAGCAAAACAAAGGTGGCAAGGGAAAGAAGAGGTGCTTCAATTGTGGGACACTAGGCCACCTAAACAAAGATTGTCGCAAGAAGACTAAGACTGGCTGCTTCCACTGTGGCGAAGCAGGGCATCTGATGAAAAACTGTCCAAAGAAGGAGCAAGGGACGGGGTCTACCTCAGGAGGACTGGTGCAAGCTCATGTGGCACCAGGTCAGGCTAGGGGGCAAGTACAGGCTCTCGCGATTCGGGAAAGAGGTAGAACTACTTCTATTGAAAGTCTAGTTTTTCTGATCGATCATCCTGTCCATACTTTATTTGATTTTGACGCATTAAGTTCGTTTATCTCATCATTACTAGTAGAGTCACTGCACTGAGACACCAGTTGGTAGATGATCCCTTAGTTGTTTCAAACCCAATTGGGCTCCATGATGTGTTTGGGTTTGAAAGTTTCTATACTTAGCGTTGGGTTTAGATGTGATGCATGTTGGGCTTCACGGGCTATGGGTTAGTGGGCATGGACTGGTTATCCAGTAGGGGTGCCGTTCTTGATTTTGAGGGGAGAGTTGTTAGGCTTATGGGCCGCTTGGGTGACACTCTTGAGATCTCTTGTAATCCCATAGAATCTGTTATGCTAAGATATCTAGAATCGCTTGACACGCAGGTCGAGAGTTTGCAATTTATAGGGTGGTCCGGGAATACTCGGATGGGTTTGGAGGAGGTGAAGGGCTTACCTCCGGAACGGGAGATTGACTTCCGAATATGTTTGGTAGACGATGCCAAATCAGTATCTTGGCCAGTGTGCCACAAGGCTCCTCGTGAGGGGAGGGAACTCCATAAGCGAGTAGGCGATTTGCTTGAGAAGGGGTCATAAGACGAAGTATATCGGAGTGGGGCGCTCCAGTAGTTTTTGCGGATGGGTCCCTCAGACTTTGTGTAGGCTAAAGAGAACTAAAGAAACTCACAAAGAAGAATAGATACCCATCGCCGAGGATTAATGATCTCTTTGATCAGTTGGCTGGCGCCTCAGTATTTTTGTAGTAGGACTTAGCCACGGGATTTCATCAGTTGAGAGTGGCTGAGAATAGTATAGAGAAGACTGCCTTGAGGACTCCAGATGATTTCTTTTATGAGTGGCTGGTGATGCCATTGGGTTTGACGAACGCCCCCGCATACTTTGTTGATTTGATGAGAAGGGTGTTCAGGGAGTACCTAAATAAGTTTGTGATGGTCTTTGTAGATGACATCTGGGTCTTTTCTAGGAGCGAAATAAGTTTTCGTATGTGCTCAATAGGCTGAGCAGGGCCAGTATAGGATATACGACGGGTTTGGAGCGAGACTGGCGAGAACATCCAGAATTGGTCAAGGGCTTAATTATTTAGCCATTTTTACTAGTATCGTCTCACGTAGGTCGTCTGAATTCGAAGGAGGTATCCCTTGGGTGTTTGTCTGATATTGGTTTAGGCCTTTGGGGCTTGCATTTGGGGGATGCCGAATTCGACTAGGGTGGTCTGCGTGGGAGACAGTTGTGATGATTTTGGATGATATTCTGGTGGAGAAGAGCATGCCCTACATCTTAGGGAAGTGTTGGAGACTCTTCGAGCGCATAGTCTTAGGACAGCAAAAGTGGATGGGATCCTTAGCATCCTATGAGTAAGGGTAACATGGTAACAGACACCTTAAGTAGAAAAAGGTTGTCCTTGAGTTCATTGTTCGTTGAACGACGGAGCTTAGAGTTTATTTCTAAGTTTGACTTTAGACCTTCCGTTGACTTTGTACCCGGTTTGCTAGCTTCTTTGGAAGTTAGACCTACTCTTTTGGGGCAGATTGGAGAAGCACAGAGGGGCGACCCACAGTTGGTTGAGTTAGTAGAGAAGCTCATAAGGGGGGAGTCGTCCAGCCATTTGAGTAGGTACACCTTAGAGATAGAGGGTGCTTGCGTAGAGACGGTAGACTTTGTGTACCGCAGGACGAGGGTTTGAGGAAGGCTATTCTTGATGACGCACACCGTTTTAGGATGACCATTCATCCCGGTGGGGGTAAGATGTACCAAGACATGAAGAGGGCTTTCTTCTGGGCCGGTATGAAGAAAGATGTGGCCGAGCATGTCGCTCGATGCTTGGTGTGCCAACGAGTGAAGACGGAGCGAAAGAAACCGGGTGGGTTGCTTCACCCATTAGAGGTTCCGCAATGAAAGTGGGACAGCGTCTCGTTGGATTTTATTGACAGGTTACCCAGATCGAGAAAGAGTAATACAGGAATTTGGGTGGTGGTAGACAGACTTACTAAGAACACCCATTTCATACCTGTGAAGAGTAAGTGGACTGCTCCATGGCTAGCTTTTGTATATCTTCGAGAGATAGTTCGATTGCATCGGGTACCCTCCAGTATAGTGAGTGATCGAGATCCTATCTTCACTAGAGAGTTTTGGAAGAGTTTGCAAAAGGCGGTAGGGACTCAGTTGCGTTTGAGTACCGCATATCATCCTCAGACGGACGGCCAGACCGAGAGGGTGAATCATATTTTAGAAGACCTTTTGAGGCTATGTATCTTGGATTTTGGAGGTACATGGGAGGAGCATCTTCCATTGGTGGAGTTGCCCGACAGACTTAGTGGTGTACATGATGTATTCCATGGGAGGAAGTGCCTACATAAGACCGCAGAGGTGGTAGAGCCAAGTTTGCTTAGAGAAGTGGAAGCAGAGCGTGATGCGACTATTCGACGAGCTCCTACTCGCATCCTTGGGTCAGAGACTAGGAAATTGAGGAATCGAGAGGTTCAGCTAGTCAAAGTGCAATGGGGAGAAGAGGAGAGCAACGCAACTTGGGAGACGGAAGCGAAGATGCGTTCTTTGTATCCATTTCTTTTTGAGAGTATGTCTTTTAACTTCTCCTTTATCGTTTGACTGGTACTTATCTTATCCTTAGTATGTCCTCTCGTTAGTACCTTTGACCTTCAGATAGGATAGTCCTATG
Source organism: Allium sativum (assembly GCA_030737875.1). NCBI lineage: Eukaryota > Viridiplantae > Streptophyta > Magnoliopsida > Asparagales > Amaryllidaceae > Allium > Allium sativum. The sequence continues at coordinate 65,361,071 of CM060911.1, read as the reverse complement.
GTTGAAACATGTGTTTGAGACATGTTATGTATGATGGATGCAAGTGGATGCAAGTGTTTGCTAGTGGTTGCTCGTGGATGCATATACACACACTCTAGGTACTAGATCGGCTCAATCACTTCATATTGCATATTGCATAAAATTGTGTGTAGGAAGCTATATTTATGGATGTATAATGATTGTGTTATCATATGGATGATGCATTTTGGTGAATGATTGTGCACTCATGTAGATATTGTATGTGTCGATAGGGTTCCCTCGCATACATAATGGATGCATGGCACTATCATGGTTTGCATATGTTCATACATTAGATAGGGAACATATACACACACTTTTTGCATATGCTCATACATCATTAGAAATTGTTTTAAGGACAATGGATGCCAGTGTTTGATGGTTGAGTAGATGGTTGTTTGGTTGGTAGGATACGTTCTTCTTGACTTAGAGATTTCGGGGACGAAATCCTTTAAGTAGGGGAGAATGTAACACCCCGTATGTTAAATAACTTGTTATAACATAAATCAGAGCAGAATTAAATTTAATATTCTGAATCAGGGGAAACGGGCTGTGTCATTGCGTTCGTCTCGGAAAAATACGCGAAATAGAGTCCGAGTTTTCGTAAATCGGAGTCCGTATGACCAAGTTATGGCCCGTCAAAGTTTCACGAAAAATCAAAAACAAAAACTGCTCATGTTTTGAGGCCCGGGATGAGTTTTGGGCTGTTTTTTTGGGCCCTAAATGGTTCCTACACTTGACTTCTTCCCCAAGACATGCTTTAAAGGCTAGGATTGGTTCTAGGGTATATCCTATGGTCCTAAAACAAATAACTAATCTATATATACACCCTAATACCCCCCTTATCCTTACCAAAAATAGATCTAAGGCCATTATGCCACCACTTAGAAAATTGGAGAGCCTCCACTAAAAATCCTAAGAGGATTTGCAAGCTAATCTACATCTTCTTCTACTTAATCATTGGGATTTGCTTCATTTAACTTGCTAATCTTGTTTTGGTGAGCTTCTATCCCCTTAATAATCAATTATTGAATTGATTATGATAAGATGTGATAAAGTATGGCTATGTTTGTGGATCCATATATTTATGCAAGCCTACGCAAGTATGTGAATGTTTATGCAAGTTATGTATATGTTGAAATGCAAGTTTAACATAATATGCAAGCTTATGCAAGTATATGAAGGTTTATGCAAGTTATGTATATGTTGAAATGCAAGTTTAACATAATATGCAAGCCTATGCAAGTATGTGAATGTTTATGCAAGTTATGTATATGTTGAAATGCAAGTTTAACATAATATGCAAGCTATGCAAGTATATGAATGTTTATGAAAGTTATGTATATGTTGAAATGCAAGTTTAACATAATATGCAAGCCTACGCAAGTATGTGAATGTTTATGCAAGTTATGTATATGTTGAAATGCAAGTTTAACATAATATGCAAGCTTATGCAAGTATATGAAGGTTTATGCAAGTTATGTATATGTTGAAATGCAAGTTTAACATAATATGCAAGCCTATGCAAGTATGTGAATGTTTATGCAAGTTATGTATATGTTGAAATGCAAGTTTAACATAATATGCAAGCTATGCAAGTATATGAATGTTTATGAAAGTTATGTATATGTTGAAATGCAAGTTTAACATAATATGCAAGCCTACGCAAGTATGTGAATGTTTATGCAAGTTATGTATATGTTGAAATGCAAGTTTAACATAATATGCAAGCTTATGCAAGTATATGAAGGTTTATGCAAGTTATGTATATGTTGAAATGCAAGTTTAACATAATATGCAAGCCTATGCAAGTATGTGAATGTTTATGCAAGTTATGTATATGTTGAAATGCAAGTTTAACATGATATGCAAGCTTATGCAAGTATATGAATGCTTATGCAAGTATGTGAGTGCTTATGCAAGTTAAGTATATGCTAAAATGCAAGTTCTACATGTTATGCAAATCACATGTATGATGATATGTAAGTTCATATGCAACATGTTATGCAAATCACATGTTTGATGATATGTAAGTTCATATGCAACATGTTATGTAAGACACATGTTTGATAATATGCAAGTTTGGGTTGAATATAGGTGGGTTAATACATGCTCATATATGCAAGTTGACATCCTCTTAACCCATGATAAAGTTATATGCTAAACCCATGTCATGTGTGGTAAATCTTCCCTTTATTATGTTATGTCATAATGACGATTTACGTGGGGAACGATGGGGTTAATTAATATGTTAATTAAAAGTATGTTGAAATGGGTATGATTAAGCATACAAAAAAAAAAAAAAAAAAATTAATTACCATAAGTGGGAATTTACCTATTGAGTTAGGTCTACCCCATGGGAATTTACCTATTGAGTTAGGTCTACCCATGTTATGGAAAATTTGATATTAATTAGGGATAATTGATATGGGGGTGATTAATTAGGTTTAATTAATCAACTAAGACACGAGGTTGGACCCTTTTGTAGCGGAAGGCTGCCCGGAACCGACCGGCCATCCAGCGGCTACAAATGATTGGCCCAATGTGAGAGGTCTTAGTCATAAATTAAATACATGATTAAAGTAAAGACACGAGGTTAGGCCCTTTTGATGACAGAAGTCTGCCCGGAACCAACCGGCATATCCAGCAGTCATAAAAGACGGTCTAATGTGGGAGGTCTTTATGAGGTCATGATCTTAATTAATGAATTAAGAAACACTTAACCATATTAGCATGTAAGTGGGACATGAGGGGTTAAGTGGGTGCCTTGGGGTGGCATGATGAGACTAGTGGGTTGCCTTGGGTGGCAATAGAAAAATACGATTAGAATACTTAACCAAGGTGGAACATGTAATTAAACATGATTAAGGGGTTAAGTAAGTGCCATGGGTGGCATGTGGGAATCTAGTGGGTGCCCTAAGTGGCAATTGAAATATGATTAAAGGACTTAACCAAGATTTATAACATGTAAGAGGACATGGTTAAAGGGTTAAGTGGGATGCACTAGATTAAACGACAAGCTTAAGTAGTAGCTTGTGGGGGCCCATTTCAACCAATATCCCAAACGTATCTTTGTAGGCTCGACTCTAGTCGGGTGACGGGACACGCATATTGGGCTTGACTGTAAGAGGCCAAAACGGGTTAGCGGTGGCAACGCGGGATCAACGGGTTTCATATGCGTGTGTGGACCCGGGCTGGTTGGTAAGTCGTTGTTGCATCGTGTAGATATAAAGCCGTGCACAGTGATATTATATGGTAGCCACTTTGGGGAATGATACACCCCCTTTTGTGGGACCAGCACGGGTATCTACGGTAGGGAGCCGATCGCTTGGGGGTAGTGGGTACACCTAGTAAAAATAGGGGCAGACGGCACCTGTGTAGGGGTACAGGAAACTACCGGGTAAAAATTACTAAGTACACTTAGTGGGATCAACCTTTAAGTAGGAATTACTCTTGGTGGGTAAAACTGGTGTGGTGCAGTGTAGGAATTACCCTTGGTGAATAAGTCTGGTGTGGTGCAGTTAGTAATTATCCTTGGGTGGGTAGATGCGTCTTTACGGTTATCTTAGTTCGTCCTGTGTTCGTGGGCAACTTAGTGTAGTCATTATCCCCAAAGATACCATACCGAGTTCATATCATACCCTAATTACTTTAATAATTGTATTATTAAGGAGATAGGGTTCACTCAGGCTTATGTCTGACCCCCGTTGTTTTTATCTTTTTCCTTCAGGTCCTCAGGTTGGGCCTAGTGCTAGTGGGCTTTGATCAGTTTGCTTTATCTATCTCTTGGAGCTTGGACCGTAGATGTAGAGCTCAGCTTATCTTATCTTTTCTGTTATGGCTATTTGTTATGAGTAGTGGGATTATGTACTTATTTTATTCAGGATGGATATTTTGTACTTGACTCTTGTTATGGTTTTATGATGTAACCAAACATGTTTTACTTTCCGCTGCTATGAGATGATGTTTTAAATTTTCAAGTATTACATTATATCTGTCTTGTTGTAATTTTACTGTTCTATACTCACTAAAAATACTCCACCGATGCTATGGCATTCCCTTAGTGAGTGACTATAGCGGGTGTGGGGTGTTACATATACAACCTGCAAGATTAACACTAAAAGTTGTGTGTTAAGTTTTATGCATAATAGTGTAATGGAATCCCTATATGAGAATGTTCTAAACACAGGCAAGGATAAAACATCAGGTGATATCTATACATGTTGTAGAATTATCTTTATAGCTTTATTTATAGTCATCTCAAAAAAATGTCAAGTACAAAAGTTAAACCTTTATGTTACCTTTATTGCAAAGTTCCTTGTTATATGGACTTGATCAAACAACACTCGACACAATGTGAGCGAAGCTTTAAACATTATGCAAGAATCTAACGCATGAAGCATTAGTTATTGTATGTTACACAGGAAAAGGTGAAGGAGGTTAACATAAAGATCAGAATAATTTTAACATAATTTCTATCATTTCCAGAAGAAAAGTTCTATCCTTCTATTACAAATACTTGAGTCTGGGTGTCAGGATTGCTATTATATCCAGGAGGGAGTCTCTGGTCTTAGTTCCAAAACATTCAAACAGGGGTTATTTTTCCACTAATTATTTTCAGATGTGATATCTGAGATTCTATTTACCCGAGCATGAGTCTTGGGGTTTCTACAATTTTCGAATGTGGTATCTGACTTTCCATTTACCCGAGCATGAGTCTTGGGGTTTCTATTATTTTCGAATGTGATATGTTACTTTCCATTTACCCGAGCATGAGTCTTGGGGTTTCTATTATTTTCGAATGTGATATCTGACTTTCCATTTAACCGAGCGTGAGTCTTGGGATTTCTATTATTTTTAGATGTGGTATCCGATTTTCTATTTACCCAAGCAATAGTCTTCGGATTTCTATAATTTATAGATATGATTTTTGGTTTCTACTTTGTCCGGGCATGAGTCTTGGGATTTCTGTTATGATCAGGCTCCCGAATTTTATGGCATAAGTTCAAATCTGGGCCTTAGATCTTTCCCTTATCACCCCAAATGAGTATTCTAAACTTACTATGCTTCTAGAAAAGATCTTTACGTTAGAGTTATTCTAAACAATTTGTAGTTTATGTCTATCACCTTGATTCAGGATGAAGGAGTTTCAATAAAGTGCACGGCTTAGTATTTCAGGGCTCGCATTTGGAGTTTTCCAGCAAGAAGTATGATTTCTCAATGCCTCACACAGGGAAGTTTTCCATACTTGCATTATCACTACCCCCAACTTCATGGCTACATGGATTAATTAAAAAAATGTTTGACATATTGTTTGCAAGTTATGTTAACCCATTATACTTGTCAAAAGTTAAACTTTTGGTTTTCTATTATAAATACCAATGTATGGATTCCAGATTTTACTATTTCAAGTTTCCAAGGGTGATTTTTGATAATTACTTTTGTAAGAATAAAGGTTACCCCATTCCTGTTAATAAAATCTTAAGACTTTCAATATAAAATCCAACATGGGTACATATTTGGGTTTGTACATTATATACGACTAAATTTTGTGAAGATTCATAACTTGGAGTCTTTATTCCAATATCGCTCACTAGGGAAAATTTGTACTTCCCCTTGCGTTATTAATTTTAAGGTTATATAACAGTATTACCAAAACCTTACTAATGTTTCTTGAGTTACAGAGACATATTACAGGAAGCGCATGATTTTTTCCTAAAGAACAAAAGCTTTTTTATACTAAGCGGGGATTCCTGTTAATACCAAAATTTGCATCAACCAAATATAAAGAAGCAAAGGCCCCCAAACCAGAAGAACAAAGGGCTTTAGACAGCGAATCCAGAATCAAGCAGAAAGAACCTTGAAGATAGTAAAGGCCACAAAAGAAAAGCTAGTATTAATGCAGGAGCACTATTGGAATCAACAAGAGGTTGTGATAATTGGTATCGATACTGAAACATGAAAGGGAAAAATCATGCTATCAGCACCAACGTGTTGGAAACAGTTGGATTGGCGTCGACATTAAAAAGAAAGGATATATTGATCCAGTTTTGGTACCAATGGAAAGGAAGCAGAGACCCAAAGTCAACACCTAGAAAGCATGATTAACACACATTAAGGTGATACCGAATGAAAACAGTGAAATAAAGTCAAGTGTTGAGGCCAAACATCGTTATCGAAGAGGGAGCTATTACTCATAAAGGAAGGAAAGCACTATACCAAGAACAAAAATAAGTGCTATCGCTACCAACATGCTTGGTAGCGATAATGAGAGCAATCCAGTACTAGAAGGAAGCAAATAATCAACCTGATCCCAAAGCTGGAAGCATGTAATCCGATACCAAATACCAACTAGAAAAGAGAAAGCACAAGATTAATATGGAGGAAAGAAGAGTGCTATCAATACCAACGAACATGGTATCGATACTGATACTAGGAGTGGCGTCAGATTTACAAAGGAGAGAAGACCGAAAGAATAGTTGATGGTGACGTGAAGCAAAAGAGAGTTATCCATACTAATGTGCTTAGTATCGATAATCATATGTAAAGCCAACACATGGATATCAAAGTTCAAAGCGGTTCGACACCGAGAAGTACAAGAAGGCCGAATCCAAGAGGCTGACACCGAAACTAGGTAAAGGTGAAGAGGTATCGTAACAACATCAGCATCAAAATGGAAGATAGAAAAGTATAAGGGAAATACGTAGAAACTAATAAAGGTGGGCAAAGCTTAGGATTTGCTATCGAAACAAAAGCTTATCATTGCTTCCAAAAGAAAATAAGGAGGCTATCAATACCAACTTGCTTAGTATCGATTCATTATACAGAGATGAAACCAGAGTTATAAGCATTGGAGATTGAAACCAACACCCAGGAAGCAAAGATAGGCCGATACTGATACTAAATAACAGCCGTCGAAGCTGAAAGCACTTAAAACAGGGCTTCTCCTGAATGCAACTGAAAGGGGGACTAATTTTTCTATAATAAGACCCCAAGGGTCTCATTTAAGGGTTTTTACTCATTCCACAATCTTGTATTCATTTCTTAGATAGAAAACACTAATTTGTAAATCAATTAGGGGATTTTATTTGTAATCACCTATACACTCTTACAAATGATCAATAAAGAGAGAATTAATACTTGAAATCAATTTTATGGATTTCTTTATCACTTATGCCACTTATTCTCCAGTCACTACCCTATGACAAGGCTTTATACGAAAGCCTAAAAGATCGAAAAACACTTCCTTAAGTCATTTAACTCCCTAGCGTGCATTGCACTTAGGGAACCCTTATCCCAAGGTAACTATTGGTCCTTATGTTTCGTATGCGTGATACTCACCTCTTGAAAGAAGAGCAACTCTTCAAGCTTAAGACTGTGATATCTAGGAAACAGTGAACTGACTCAAGTTTGAGGGAACTAAGTAACCCCTTAATTTCTTTAGATTCACATCCTTAGGATTAATTCTGGTGTTGACGAAAAATATCGTTAACAACTTTATCCTGTTTCGGTTCATTACTGGTTGTGAGGATGTGAAGTCATGTTCCATAAAGCTCTGCTTTCCAACAAAAGCTTTGATCTATCTACCATCAACACTTAGCATGCCACACTGTCATCTCATAACACATAATCGATAATCACTAACCATATAACCTTTGAGCTCGTAAGTGTCAAAGAAGGGTGTTAAGCTAAGAGAATAAATTCTCCGCCACCAACAGAAATACGTTTAGAAAAAAATTTACATACTACAAGATACAATGTCAAACACACATCCATACAAGTCCGTTCTGGTTTGTGAACGAAACTAAAGCCACCTTATTCCTCGTTCAATAAAAGAGAGAGGCACTTGCTTATCCGGGCAATCAACAAGTACGTCCGCACTACTGCCACATATAAACTTTTAGTGGGAGCTACCCAGGGCATTAGCAAACAGTCCATTCAGTGTGAAGATTCATAGTCTTCCACCATCTTTAGTACCATCGATTTATAACTTGTCGTATAATTATTCAAAATGGGTTAAGCCTAGTCTTTTCGAAATAATCAGCGTCAGAACAAAAATCCTTTTGGATTATCGAATCCCCAATTAAGTCTCTTTTAATTGGAAAACATTTCATAAATTTTGATCTTGTTCTTAAACTTGATTAAGCTGTTGAGCTTCCAAAATAATCTTCAAAATTCTTTATTAGCCTTGTAAAAAGGTTTAATAAGGTTTAGGTTCAAATTTGGAATTTAAAACCTTTAATCTTAAAACGTTACTTACAACTGTCGCAAAAGGCATTGCAAAATAGCCTATTTATAGTTAAAAGGTTTTCATCATTTAAACTCCATATATTTAATCCAAATCTCTTTCAAATCATTTATTATGATTTATAATAATTTATTCCTATTTTTAATAATTAAAAAATAGCCTATTTCAATAAAATCCCATTTTGGGTTCTAAACTTCACTGGCACTGTTTTTATTCAAATTTGATTCGGACTTATTTCAAGATCCAACCATTGGATTATAAATATTTTCTATACATTTGAAAGCTCTTTTTATTTCGAAGCAAATGTTTTTCTGTTTTGGGAAAATCCGACTGTCGGATCTCCCGGTACATCAATTTGAAGTCAATAGTCAAAATTCGCGAACTACTACTATCCAACTAGTCCTATTCAGACTCAACTTCGACTTATAATTAGAACTAAGTTAAACTGCTTCTAAAATAGTTTATTAATTATATAATAACTATGTAATAATTTTTTAAAATTAAATTTTCAATATTTAACTTCAAATTCAAATATTCAATTATTATAGTATTATAATATTATTTAAATCATTAAAATAATATTATTTTTTGAACTTTAACTTTTGAAATCCAAACTTTCCCGAAGTCCATTATAAAAATAAATAAGATAGTTTAGAAAAGAAAATGCAGTTAAAACATTTCTATTAAACCCAAACCAAACTTCACTTTTCAAAGTTACTATTCATTTTTAATTAAAAACTTGAACATGCCATAATTACTTGAAAACTGTTTTCAAATAAATTTCTTTCCTTTACAAATGTTTATCGTAATAACTTTAACTTTGCTTCTATCAAAAGTTGGATATTAAATCCAAAGCTTTATTTTTCACTTATTATTTGATTAATAAAATATTCGATTATATAACTTTATTGAATAAAGACTTAGCCGTTAACCCAATAATCTAATAATTATTTTGGTATAATTAATTATGATGTCATATACCATGTCATAAAAAGTCATTATAACGTCCAACATCAATGATCCAACGTGCTACCAATCAACAAGTTAATATCCAATAATCCGTTACTATTTAAAATAGTATTCAATCAATCCAATAAGGTTTATAACCACAATCAATATGCAATATCCACACAACTATCATCATAGGATGTTATCAACTTTAGTGTTATATGTTTGTAACTTAAAAATCAATTTTTTTACTTCACTAAACATTATTAAACCCAAACGTGATTCAATATAAACAACCCTACACTACTTTTCGTTTTAAGCACATAGTTTCTCAAAGAGTTATCCACTCCTTCTAAACTTTAAATGTAAGACTCCTCTACTATTCGTATAATATCCGGCAGCCTTCCGGCGTCACATGCAATATCAGTTTTTCTGCAGACAGGGCTTCGACGCGTACAGGTTTTATTCGTTTCTCTTGAATATATATAGGTATATTTTTGTTTTGGAGACAAAAGGTCGGATTTTTGGGTGAAGGATTGCGACCTAGGGTGTGGGGTCCACGTGGGTGCGAGTGTGGGCTGTGAGGTCCACGGATAAGGTAGTTTTGTGGTGTGGAGGGTGTAAAGGTGTGGTCTTTTAGTGGTTTAAAGGAGTTTAAAGGAGGTGATGGGGTCCACAGAAAGGGGGTGGAGGTGGTGGAGGCTGACGTGGTAGGGTGAGGGAGGGTGATGATGGGCTGAAGTGGTAGGTGGGGCCTACAGCCATGAGGAGGAGAGGGAAAGAGAGAGGAAGGAAGAAGAAAAGAGGGGAAAAAGGAAAGGAGGAAGAAGTGAAGGAGAGGGGTCCTATTTATAGGCAAGATCCACGGTGTTGGGTGCAAAATACGCCTGGGTGTCATCACATGAGAGGATAGCTTTATAGTGAAGTAAGGACTTTACAACAATTTTCTTTTTCGTGGTTTCTTAATTAGTCCGTTTTCTGATAATTATTACATAGGCATCATCATGGAGGAGTACAAAGACATAATCATGGAGGAGTACAAGTGAGGTGTCAAGGAGGGAGTGATATAAGGAAGCTTATCTTCTAATAAATATCAGCTTCGTTTAATTAAATGATCTTTTACGTTTTCAATTGGTACGATCAAACCGTAAGTCCGATCGATACAAAATTTGAAATCCTACTATATTTCATCGATATGCATCCATTGAAATTGGTTTTGTCGAATTAGGAAACTGTTTGAAAAATGGTCATTTTCTAAGCTGCTATTTACTTTCAGTTGATTTTCCGATATGCATTTATATTAAGCACGCTCACATTCTAACTTCGATTGATACAAAATTTGGAATCTTACAATAATTTAACATTCTGAATCCAATGGAAGTGGTTTTATCGATATCCGAGATCATTTGCAAAATGTTCAATTTTCATGCTATTGAAATAATATTGAATTATCGACTTTCAATATATTTTACTTTTAATTCAATTTTTTAACTTGGCTCAAATTCTAGGTCATTACATCCTAAATTCAACATCAGTTGCATCTTCATTAATATCAGATGTGTTGAGTTCATTGAGCTTTTTGATCCTGCTTTTCTTCAATTTGCTTTTAAATACAGTACTGGAAGTTGACGAAAAGGTATTAACTTCTTTTTGAATAGCTGCATTAAATAAGACTTTGTGACAGTTTGGTGCTAAGCTATCAGTCAGCAGTGCTAGTTTAGTTGATTTCAGGCTATTGGATAGATCAAGAAAGCTGGTACTTGCATCAATATTATCTATTTTCATTCCATCTTTGTTTGTAATTTAATTTGGGTCTTTCAATAGGTTGGAAGGCTCAATGACCTTTTCAATATTTATCTCTGCGATATGATCTGAATTGATTACAACTTCAGCATTTGATTCAGCAATGGGTAATGCTTATGATGCATACCCACTCATGTCTTCAGTGTTGTTTAGAATGCAAGTCTGTGAGAGACATTGCATTGTCCTTTTCTTTGCTTTCCTGAATTGGTTCGCTGCTTGAAATGAAATATGAACTATTTCCTGTCATTTACGCATGAACCAATTCTTGAAGCATTGATCTGAGAAGTGTCATTTGCTAGTTTGTTAGATGCATCTTTTCGAATTTCAGTGTCCATGTTTTCCGGACATTGCTCGGACATTGGTTCAGTGGTAGTTTTCTCTTTCCATACTTTTTTTAATATTGCGGTTCTCTGAACTGTGTCCAAAACATTTGCAATAGGTGCACCTTGGAGGGATCCACTCATATCAAATTTCTTGAACTATATCCTCCCCGTTATGCATTTTAATATGTGCTTCATTTGGCAGTTCAGCGTTTTCTTGTATTTCCACTAATATCCCAGCGAAACTAAGCCTAGTTTCAATAGATGTGTGCTCATCCAGTTTTAGTGGGATGCATACTAAACTGGCGATGGCACTAAAAGCCGCCTTATCCAAAAGTCTCATGCTTAGTTCTGGTAGCCAAATCCATATTGAGATATAACTTAAAAGATCGCTATCAATAATAGATTTCTTGGACCATATTTTTTTTAGATTATAATCTTCCAATTAATTAATAAAATAAGGCCTCCCTTTTAAAATATTTTCACATTCAATTTTATTTGACAATCTAACAATAAAAAACCCATTACTTCGAGTAAAAATTTCGAATGTGCCACCGGGTTTCCATGTCCAAGTAATGAACTCCTATCAAATAATGATTGGGAGGCCTGTTGCCATATACAAAGGCAACTATAGAACATCTCCACTTGAATTCTATTCTTTTACTGGCCTTCTCCTTCATAAATATCATCTTCTTGTTGTTGAACGAAAATGACTCCATATAGTTGAAGTCAAAATCACAATTTGATCCTCCATTTTTGTCCATATCGGCCCAAGAGCTAGTTGGTCTATTACTCGTCATTTATGTAGTGTTGTTTTACATTCCGTTATTATTTCGGAAAGCAGTTCTTGACTGTGAGAAATTGGATCATGGATTGGTTCCTACAGCCGGTTTCTTGCCAGGTGGGGCAGAAATTGATCTAGCAGATGGGATATGATTAGGCTTGCCAAATTTATTAGCATTGATCTGATTTTGATACATTGGTTTCGAGACCCGATTAGGTTTCTTCCTCCTATTGACTATTTGAAAGTCATCCTCATCAACAATATTTGGATTAGATGATTGTGGAGGGGGACTATTAGTTGGTAGAGGAGGAGAAAAGGATGGGGTGGATAAAGAAGAGCCCCATACTGATCAGGATTAGAGACAAAGATTGATTTATTTGAAATCTTCATAGCAGCTATGGCCGTAAGGGAGAAGCTTTTTTTAGGTTTCAATTCTAATTTTAGTTTGGTTTGGAATTAAGATGCAATATATGCACACACACAAATCAGTTTATTTGACTGGAAGATTTAAACATGGATGTAGTATATTGTAATATGTTTTCACTAACTCCAATATCACCATAAACTTTAGAATTTTTACTATATGTACGGACCAACTAGGCAAAATTATTAGCCCAAGAATTGGATATCAAACCAACCTACAAACATTTAATGAATAAAAACGCACTCGCTGTGTCCCTAAACTCCATGTACGTATTTAGCACATGAACCACTCATCACACATGCACTAAAACTCAAAACATACTAAACCTCTTTCAGAATGCACCAATTGTTTTGTCCCCAATTTCAGTGTCCCCCCCGTGTCCCACTCAATCAGAGCCCCTGATTTTCACTTTTTGCATTTAAACTCCTGAATTGTTGGAGGACTTAAATGCAAAACAGCGGAAATCAAAGGATCTGATTGGAGGGACACGAGGGACAATGAGAATGGGGACAGAAGAATTGGTGTCCTTTCAAAAGCACATCACTATGTTGCAACCCTAATATCTCCTTTTTCTGATATGTGGCAACCCGTATATAAACAACATGCAATGGATAGACAAGTGTCACTCACTCCTCACACTTACTCCTTCCAAGAACCCCTTCAGAAAAACTTCTCACACATCTTTCCTCTTAACTCATCACATAGTTCCTCACATAATCTCTTGTTTATAGTAATGGATAAGTTGATATGCATTCTAAGTCTCTGTGCTTGGTAACTGCATCACTGGTTCAAGGAGCCCATAGGAAGGAAGTAGAATTCTTGGTACACTTGGCCAGCTTAGAATTAATAGGTTGAATGCACAAAACCCTAAGAGGAGGATCAAGTCAGAGGCAGGTTATAGCAATTACTTTGACAGTAGAAACTAGAAACGAACAATTTGACTGTGCTGGTCCTGCTGGTGTGTCGGTTGTGAGGAGAACTATTCATCCTAATAGGCTGTTGTTACCATAGTTCACTGTCTGAACAAGCAGCTAGCTCCTCTTTCTACAGCACCGGGCTGCAAGCCTTCATATTGGCTAAGGGTTTCTTCTATACAGGATGAATGTCGATTGACTGCTAACTAGAACAGAACTTCCTCCCTTTTAGCTCCACAGGCCTGCTCAATTCCCTTGTTGGCAACTCCTCCTTGTACTGATCAACAGCAAGAAAGGCCGCGACCTCCTCATAGCACAAGTCGAACATGGAAGGATGTCGTCCTAGGTAACCATGTTACTATTACTATTCTGCTTAATTTTTTATTAAGAAATAATAATAAGTGTAGTCGGGTCCCCTTTTACACATATTCTGTGTAATATATAGTATATAGGCTGATGCCCAATATACTCATCTTTGTAAATGTCAGCTATATAGCCCAGGCACTATTACATTTTGTATCATCCAATTCATTTCATAATTCTAAAGTCAAACTACAAAGTATTCTCTCTTCCATTCTCTATTCAATTTTCAACAATTTGTCAAAACAGAGAAAACACATCAAATCTAATTTGGTATCGGAGCCAACTCTTCGCCTAAAGGTATTAGAGATTTGTTGACTGTGTATCTGTAAGGGATATACCCATTAGAAAGATTTCATCATTTGGGTATTCTCTCATCTAAATACGGCACAAATCATTAGTGCCACACTAATAATTCTCACAAATCAGGCTGCAACTGATCATCTGTACAATATTTAGTATATTGTGTAGAATTAGTCACCAGGAACAAGTTCAAGAAGATCAAGAAAATCAACCAAACCAGTTAAAGTCATGCCAGAATATCATTTTGAAAGCATCAGTGAAGTTACTTACCTCTTCATCAACCATTTCTGGTGGCTCATACCTGATTTTACTATTTCTTGCCCCTTCTGATCCTATTCGGCATGGTTAATTTGCTGATTCTCATCGTAATCCCATCTTCACATTCTTTACAGTATGGGAGATTAGTCAAGAGTTTCTGAGTCCACATCTGGTATCAGTCTAGAAATCCAACCGCAACAGCTTCACAGTAGTTTTTAAAGACAATAATTAGTCCCAAGAGTCAACTAATTATTATTCGTCTCAAAGAAGACAACTATTTACTATGGGAACTGCAAATTGAGACGGCAGAACGAGGATATGGTGCAGAAGGGTTCGTTCTTGGAACTACAGTCATACCAACAAAGTTCCTTACTGATCAATCAATAGGATTGTTGCAATTAAGGAATACATTCAATATCATAGATAAGATAGACTAATAATTTGTTGGCTTCTTTCATTAATTAGTGGCAATTTGTTGCCACTTATAATTGGCTGCAGTTCCTCAAATGATATACGAACTACTATTGAAAGGGAATTTAATAATCAATCATCTACTAAGGTACTTCATACAAGAGACAACTTCAAAATGTTCGAATGGAAAATGTTAGTATGAGGGGATACATGTCAAAGGTCAAGAAGTTATGTGGTCTATTACAAAATTGCTGGAAATATTGTCCAGAATTCTGATTAGGTTCTATATTTGTTTAATGGTTTAAATGATGAATCTGAAGCAGTAGTTTTTGTCATAGCATCTCAAAAATATGTTCCATTGATAGACTAGGACTATTCAATCTTATTATCTCATGAAGTAAGCATTAATAGCAAAATAATTCAAAAAACTTCTTATAGTGTTAATCTTGCTACAAGATACAAATCCAAGAGTCATACGGGCAATAATAAGACAGAAAATCCATACCAGAGAGGAAATGGATCCAACATAGGAAGGGGCAGTGGTCGTTGAAACAATAGAAACAAACCTAAATGCCAAATCGATGAGAAAATTTGTCACACCGCCCTGAAATGCTATTTCAGATATAACAACAACTACAAGCCAATCAAAGTCAAGATAATAGAAATAAACCAAGTACAAATGTTGCATAAGAAAACTAGGATACCAGCTTCAATAATAACACATAAAGAGGCAGCAATCAAAATAAAACTGCTATAGTGGAACATGTTCAAGATGACAGCTGGTACCCTGATTTTGGAGCAACAAATCACATCGCACATAATCTTGACAATCTAAATCTTGGATGCAAAGAGTATAAAGGTAACAAATCTATTTCTATGGGCAATGGTACGAAAATTAGTATTCCCCATATTGGTACTGCATACATCACAGGCAAGAAACAACTTTACTTGCATAATGTAGTTAGAGTGCCAAAGATCACTAAAAACTTGATTAGTGTATCACAATTTGCTAATGATAATAATGTTTACTTTGAATTCTTTCCAAAATTTTGCTTAGTTAGGGACATTCTAACTATGGATATCCTACAGGGTGATCTCAACCATAGATTATACAAGTTTAATTATGTTAAGAGCCAAAATAATATTTTTAGGGAAAAATTTTATGTTGTGAATCAAAGAAAGAGTTGTGTCAACCCGACAGAGAGTCAAAGTGAAGAATAAGAACAAATAGTCTTGGAAATGGATGAAACTAAACAAAAGTGATGAAGATAGTGAGACATATCTCCCCTAGAAGTTTAAGGCCCAAAATACTATGTTTATGGACCAGTACTGATGCATATATTTCCTTCTTGGACATTTGACCTACACCAGCACATTCCTCACCTCGTATGGAGGCTATGTGCGAAGTTCCAGGCCAATCCAACATGTCGAGGTACTGTTTCATGATGGATTGAAAGGATAATTAAGAATAAGAAGTTAAAGCTTGGTAAAGTACCAAACTAGGTCCAAATGATACCAAACCACACCCAGGGGATAAACCATGCATAAAGATCACATTCGAAGAGTCCAAGGTGTAAAATACGCTAACTTTATGGACCGGTACCGGTATATGATGGACCGGTACTGATCCATATAGTTAACATATTTTACTGAGAAACTTGGTGAGAAGATTCTAGATAATATTCTGAGGCCTTCTGGAGATGGGTGTGTCCCAACTCCATTACAAAACACCTATAAACACCCCCTTTGCCCCAACATGAAGGGGATTGATTTCCTTGCTTTGCCAAAGCTCTGTAAAGATATATCACCACCTCTAACAACCATTATTCTTCCAGTATAGCAAAGCTTCTTCTTCAGAGATAACAAATCTAGGCCACCTAGGCTGGTTATCATGATACTCCGGTAACCAAAAGTACTGGTGTTTATCTATTATTCTCCACTTTGGGGATCTTTGTAATCATAGATAATATATTGTATCTAGCATGGAAAGGATTAAAATAATACTGTTAAAAGTGGATGTAGGCCTTATCTCAGGCTGAACCACTATAAAATTGTCTTTCTTTTTCCGCTGCTTTCTATTTATTTCTTGTTTTCATTTATTTTTACAGCTTTATTTTGTTTCCCCATCACAGGTTGGTGCTTTTACAATAAATTAGGTGTTATCGCCATTTTTGGAGTTAACATTTGGTGCTTTCACTGAGAAATGAATCTAAGGCCCAGATCTGCGCTTCTACTATAGATCATCAAGGCAGATCCATGTAGCAAGTTGCATTAAGAACTCGAAGCTTGGTAGATATTATGGATCCTCCTAGGAAGAACACAAGTAAAAGCAAATCTGGAGCATCTACAACTTTTGGAAATATGCTGGTAATACTCAAGTTTCTCCATCGCTGATAACCCTAGAGAACAACAAACCCTCGGGGAAGTAGTTACTCGAAGAGAACTTGACAGTGTAGTAAAGGGGATAAACTAGCGATTGGAGGCCACAAACCGAATGCGGATGGAAAAATTGGATGTTATCTTGACTACTGGGCTAATATTGAGGACCGATAGAGTCAAAATTGATTTGGAGGAGCACACACATTCTTCAGCCTCAAATCGGAGGAGGGGAGATCTAAAAGATGCCCCTAGATTACATGATACTAATACTGCTCGAGTCAGCGCAGAAAGAAGTGGTAGCGTTATTCCAAGAAACTTAAGTATGGAAGGTAATCAGGAGCAACAGGCCAATGTTGACAATGATAATGAAGAAGCGGATGTTGACAGGAACAAGCAAAAACAATCTATGAGACCCCCTTCTCGGAAAATTGTAAGCATCACTGGAGGGACACCTCCGCGAATTAAAGGAACATAACCCCAGCCAGCTAATCGAGGTCTACTGCCTAGTCAGGTGCCTAGAAAATCAGTTAGCGTCCGCCCGTGGTGCAAAGCGATAGTGAATAGTATATCTTAGAAATGATCTGATAGATTATAAAGGAGAGTTTGGCCAGAAAAGAAGAGGAGAAAGACTGGGGTTTTTCTCCCAGCAGGACTCCCTTCACTAGTAATATATTGAAAGTTGATTATCTTAAGAAATTCTTCCCACCAACGATGCCAGCATACTATGGGACAACTGATCCTAACTTGTTTCTATTTAATTATGACTGCCATATGAATGACTCTTTGGAGATTGATGAATTAAAATGCCGATATTTCCTGGTGTACTTGGAAGGAGTTGCGTCATTATGGTTTACCAATCTTGCTCCAAATTCAGTTGAAAATTTTGAAGACTTATCTCGAAAGTTTAAACAACAATTTAGGTTATACACCTCAAAGGCAAAGGAATATTATTTCCTTGTCCGAAATGGTCCAAAGCCTAGGGAACCATTAAAGTCCTTCCTAAATCGATTCAACACTGCTGTAATGGAGGTTGGCAACTCAGAGCCAAGGATGGTGCTGATGGCTCTAGTTGATTGCCCTAGTACAGACTATTGATAAAGAAACTGAATTGGGAAAGTGGGTGAAAATGAAAGAGCTTAACACTCTAGAGAAGTTCTATAAGAAGGCCAATGAGTTCCTCAGATGTGAAGAAGTAAATCCAATAGACGGGAATGCTATTAGTTTTGTACAAAACCATCCCGACAATAGTCACAGGGAAGGTGGGTCCACTCAAGAAGAAGGAAAAAGGAGGAGGCCAGAAAAGAGCCAACGAAGGAAAAGGCAAGGGTAAAAAGGATGGAAAACGCATTCGATACTACAATCTTAAATAATTTACACCTATGAATGACATGCCTGAAATATCTTCTTGTTCACCAACAAATAGGAACGATATCCGAGGCCACCTCCTAAGAAGATGAGAGTGACTCAGAAGTATTCCGGCAGGTTTTGTTGCTTCCATAGTCAGCCGGAGCATAACAGTAATGACTGCAGACACTTGAAGAATTTGATAGAAGAACTTACTAGGGATAACAAGTTGCAACAATACGTTAAGAAACCTCAAGCAGTTCAGCCATCCTAACAACTCAGGTTAAGTTGTCCCTGCAAATCAACCAGGACCCAACAACTGAAATAGAGGTTAGAACAATGGAAAGTTGGTCATTTATACCATTTCAGGAAGCCTGCACCCTACACAGAAGAGTTATGGAGAGATGGAAAGATATTCAAGTGCCCTAAAATATGCCCACAAAGAACGAAGCTTGCCTTGTTTTGGAAAATACAACTTCGGCAAAGTAGAAAAGAAAATTCAACGGTGACATAGTTTTCAAAGCTAGGGATACAGAAGGGGTCGAAGCTCCTACGCTTCATCCAACGGTAGTGACAATTTCCATTAAAACCACAAAAGTGAGAAGGGTACTCGTTGACTGTAGAGCACCAGTGAATATTCTCTTTAGGAAGATATTCAACCATATGAAATTGTCAATGATAGATTTTGTCAGTATGCCAAGCCAAAATCCAAGGCTTCTCTGGCAAGCTGCAACAGCCTATCAGAACAATCGACATGCCTGTCGAACTCAGAGAATGCGAAAGGAAAGTGGTATTAATTCAAAAAAATTCATTGTTGTCAAGGCATCAACATATAATGCATTCCGCAGTAGACATGCTTTGATGGATTTCAAGATCGTCCTTATTTCTAGATTGGGTATCTAATCCAGTTTTGGTTAAGAAAGCAAATGGCAAGTGGCGGGTATGCATTAACCTATCAGATCTCAATAAGACGTGTCCTAAGGACAACTTCCCATTATCATGGATTGACCAGCTTGTGGACGGAATGACAGGACATGAACTGATATCCTTCATGGATGCGTATACTGATATAATTAAATCATGATGCATGGACTAGATTAGAAAATACCAGCTTTATTACGGACTCGGGACTGTACTGTTACAAAGTGATGCCTTTCGGCTTGAAGAATGTCGTGGAAACATATCGGCGGCTAGTTAACATGATGTTCAAATATTAGATTGGCAAAACTATGGAGGTATATGTAGATGATATGCTATTCAAGTCAAAAAGGAAAATAATCACAGAGACAATCTAGTGGAAATGTTTGCGATTTTAAGGAAGTATGGAATGAAGTTTAATCCGTTGAAGTGTTCATTTGGTGTATCATTCAAAAAATTCTTGGGATTCATGCTCAGTGCAAGGGGCATCGAAGCCAACCCAACGCCAGTGACGAACTTAAGGGAAGTTAGGGCCTCTCGATATAAAAGAGAAGTTCAAAGTGTCAGTGGAAAGATCTCAGCACTACGTAGGTTCATATCAAAGGCAACTGATAGCTTCGATGCTTTAAAAAAGGGGAGGAAAACCTTTGAATTGACAATAGAATGCCAAATAGCCTTTGAAGGAATTATACAGCACATGGAAGCCCTGTGAATAATCTCTAAACCTAATAGTGGGGAAGTTCTGTTTATTTATCTAGAAGTGTCCTATCACGCCCTGAGCGCAAGTTTGGTTCGGGAAGGGTCATAGATTCAATGGCTAGTGTATTATATTGGCAAGTAATTCATTGGGGGAAAAAAATTATCCAAAGCTTGAGAAGCTCGCTTACTGTTTCTTAATTGCATCAAGGAAATTGCGACCTTATTTCCAAGCACATCTGATTAAGTACTGGCAATCAGCCGTTAAAGCAAGTCTTGTTCCGACCATAGACTTCATGATGTTTATTAAAATGGAACATTGAGTTAAGACAATATGAGATAACCTACTGTCCTCGAAGAGCAATTAATGGGCAGGCTTTAGCCGAATTTATTGCAAAATTTACCTTTCGGAAAGACGACGAAGAAGAAACGGTAGAACTAAACACTGAATGGAAGTTATATGTAATGGGATTATGAGCGAATACTGCTCGAGTGCGGGGGTAGTGTTGGAAACACCCGAAGGACATTCAATATGTTATGCAGTATGATTGGAATTCCTAGCCACCAACAATGAGGCAGAAAATGAGGCACTGATAGCTGGATTTACGATAAACAAAGAATTGAATCTCCGGACTCTTTAGATATTCAGTGATTCCTAACTCGTGGTATGTCAGATTCAGGGAGAATTTCAAGTAAAGGGAGAAAATTTTCCTCCCTACTTATCAAAGGCATGGGATCTCCTTGAAAATCACGAACATTACGCTATTACCCAAATCTCGAGCAAGGAAAACATGAGGGATGATTCACTCACAAAGTATGCTAGTTTAAGAGATGCTTAACTTTTAGGTTTGGTGCCGGTAGAAATCCTTAGTAATCCGAGCATTGATGAAATGGAGTATATTATGGAGACATCAGAGGAACAGAAGTCCTAGATGACCCCTATAAAGAAATACCTAAGTAATGGAAAGCTCCCCATAAGTCAAACGGAATTGAAGAAGCTACTTAGGAAAGCCCCGTGATTTATCGTGCAATACGGAAAATTGTATAGAAGGGGATTTTCTTTGCCACTACTACGATATGAAATTGAAGCTAAAAGGATGTTGTTTGAGGTGCATGAGGTGGGGTGTAGAGAACATTCCAACGGTCAGACTTTAGCAAAGAAGATACTCTGATATGGTTATTTCTGGCTTGAAGTGAATAAAGATGCTGTAGATTATGCTTGAAGATGTGATAGATGCCAAAGTTTTGCCAAAATCCCGAGGGTCGTATCATCCGGACTAACGTAAATGGTCAGGCCATGACCGTTTATAGTATAGGGCATCGATTTGATTGGAGTACTACCTATAGCTAAAGTAGGCACTAAATATGCAATAGTTGTCATGGACTACTTTACAAAGTGAGACGAAGCGGAGCCGCTGGCAACGATTACCACTAAGAAAGTTATTAACTTTGTAACTAAAAATATCATTTGCAGGTTTTCATGCTACAAAAGATCATCACTAATAATAGGATGCAATTTGAGAGCGGAGAGTTTCAAGACTTCTGCAAATGATACCACATTCAGAAGAGCTTTGCAGCTGTAGCTCATCCACTGTTGAATTGACAAGTGGGGTTGTTAACAAGATTATCAAGTCCATTATCAAGAAGCGATTGATGAAAGCTAAATGTGGATGGGTTAATGAATTACCACTCGCTCTTTGGGCCTATCGAACGACTCACAAATCCGCAACTGGGCGTTCACCATTTTCCTTGGCATTCAGTATAGAGGCAATGATTTAAGTGAAGTTAGAAGTCCCAACCCACCGAAGGATTCACTTCAGTCAAGTTGAGAACGAGCAGTTGATGTTGAAAGCTCTCGACCAACTTAATGAAAGAAAGGAGGACGCAGAACTCAGATTGGCAGCGCATTAAAGGAAGGTGGCGAAACACTTCAACTTTAGAGTCCCTCATCGCACTTTTGAAGTCGACGATCTTGTCTTGAAAAAGATAATGACCCGCATAGGTGTATTCGGACCATGTTGGGATGGACCTTACGTAATAGGGGATAAACTCTCTGACGACTCATTCAAGTTAACCACAGTAGATGGGTCCCTATTCCTTGGGATTGGATTAGCTATGGGTGAGCAATATTTGGTTCAAACCGAATTAACCGACCAAACCAATTCATTTCGGTCGGTTCAGTTTCAGTTTTAAAACTAAATCGATTTGAATTCGTTTTGTAAAATAAAAAATAATGATTATTGAATTAACCAAACTTTTAATATATTATCCTACTTTAATGTGTTGTAGTACTTTAAATAATTAGTTTAGTGATAAATTATAAAGGCATGTGTTGCAAATAGATCAAATTTTATTATAAACACAAAATTTACTATATAAATTTCTCTAAATTTTATGTATTACTTTGACTGAATTGATTATTTAAATAATAATGCATCCTTCAAATCTGGTTAATTCGGTTACCACTTGAATTAACTGAAATTAATTTGGTTTGGTTCGGTTTGGAAAATTTTCGGTTTCAATTCGGTTTGACAGTTTTTACCTCAAAACCAACCTAATTGACCAAATGCTCACCCCTAGGAATAACGACTATTTGCGTCCTTACTTCTCCTAAAACTGATGTTTGGAAGTTATAATATTTGTTTTCTTTCTTTTTTATTTGAAATAAGCCACTGCTCATGCTGGGGTATTATATTCAAACTTACGCTATTTAAGTTATTAATAAAATCCGTTGTTGGACGATTGCAACTACAGCTTGTGGAATTTACATCTTTTAGTTTAAAATTTCATTCTTTTATTTGAGATTGCAAAACACTAAAATTCAATTTAAAATTTTGCAGGCAACAAGTCCAAAAAAACGTTAGCGCGATTTACAAAAAAAAACGCAACCTTAAGGAAAGCTTCCCTCAATAAGGATCCAGGCACAAAAATTAAGTAAGTAGAAATGTTATGAAAATCTGGATCCATAGGGAAGATCATAAGGAGTCGCTAACAACTGAGTAGCCAGAATCTAATATAAAAAAATCGCCCTAATGAGGCGCTCGATATACATCATGATAGAATCTGACCTCGGGAAAAGAGACCATCACAGACTTTTCCCTACCCCAAATAAAGGCACATGACGATCGATAAACATCGAGTGGGCAAAAACCGCGCTTTAGTGAGGCACTCAGTTTACATTGTAATAGATTATGGCCTTAGGAAAAGTGACCAACATAGACTAGTCTCTGCCCCGGATAAAGGCACACGATGGTCAATTAACATCGAGTGGGCAAAAACCTCACTCTAAAGAGTTGCTCGGTATACATTGTGATAGAGTCTGGCCTCGGGAAAAGCAACTATCACAGACAGGTCCCTATCTCGAATAAAGGCACATGACGATTGATAAACATCGAATGGGTAAAATTCTCACTCTAATGCGGCTGTTGGCATACATCATGATGAAGTCCAACTTCGGAAAATACAACTAGTATAAGATAGTCCTTACCAAAGGCTTGTAACGCTCAATAAACATCAAATGAATGATGAAACTCACCACAGTAATGTGCCTAAGTAGCACGTCAAGGAATATGCCCCAAGAAAAATATCGAGAACCAGAAACTGACAAAGTTAGACATCATACAAAAGGGGTATGATTTAAAGTCGCCATAATGCCAGTGATGACCCATGATATGGGGGAAATACTACTTACAATGACATCAAATAGCTTCAATACAATACATATCACAGGGCCATCCCTAGCAACAAATCAAGATATTGGCATATAAAGGAAAATGACATATAAGAGTTACAACAAAAGTGAAATATAAAAGCAGAAAGTGCAGCCGAAAATATTACAAGTTGAGTAAAACAAAAGCATATGATAAGAAAGACGTGTTTCGTTAACACCAACCATTTACAAAACCATGTGAAAACATCAAAATAAGAGTGTCAAACGTGAGGGTCAGCACTTGCACACTCACGACCAAGAAAACAAAAAACAATGGGTAGAGGTATCAACTTTTCTTCTTCCCACCTTTGGACGTCTCACTCGACTTAATAGTCAACTTAGTAGGTCTGGTCGATGTTGTGGATGTGGAGGTCGGGAATGCCAAGACTACAGCATTCCCCTCGTCGTCATTGACAAAGGCGGCCTGTGACTTCTTTTGCAAGCTACGCTTCCCACTACGCTTCTTCTTGGATCCATTATTACTCCCTGATCCACCTTCCACAGTCTTTTTCTCATTGATAGGGTCTTCACCACCTCCCGAAGAAAATGTTGCGTCATCCAAATCATACAAGGCTGCAATTTGCTTGGCTTGTGACCCTGGATGGAAGGCATGAGTGGATGTTGAGGAAAGGATGATAGGGGACACGGTAGTTTTAGAGGCAGTCATTATAGGCATAATATCTGTTGTAACAATCAGAGAAGGGGTCAAAATATCAGTAGTTCCTATTGAGCCACCAACAGATGGGAAAATGCCTGGTAGGCCCAGCCCTACATCAGTTAAAAATTGTTTGAGTAAGTCATTAAACTCATATATAGGAAGGAAGTGGTCCCCTGAGTCACTGGCATTATCATTGTTAATTGCTTTTGAGAACATCCGTGCTGAAATACAGAAATCATGAGCATTCTAGTTGTTGCCTTTATCGCTTAACAAGTTCGCCCTGACATTGGCATCATAAGCAGATATAGCCTGAGGGGCAGCTGTAACGCCCCACATTTTTAATTAAATAGTAAAATAAAATTTGGAAAGTTATGATAATTTAGTCACAGAATTAGCATCATTGCGTCTTTGGTAATTTTCTCATCAAATAAGACCCATGGTTTGTAGAAAACGGATTTAAGATGCAAAATATATCTTTAATGAAATATTACAACAAACATAAAAAGAAGGTATAAGAAAAGAACAATGATCACCATTGCTTTTAGTCTTGTTCACAAAAAACTATGTAGCTTAGTTGGTAAAGACATGTCTCCCCCAAGTGAGTGGCGCAATTCGAGACCAGCTGGCGCATATTTTTGTTTTTGAGGAACGACTAAAATAATACATATTCTAAGAGGAAAAATATGTATAAATGCACATATAAGGAAAATTATCCATAAAGTTGAGCATAAAAATATATGTATAAATGCATATGTAAATATATGCATATATGTGTGCAAAAATATATACATATGAAAGAGAAATACAAAATATACCGCAATCAACGAAAATAGGTAAGAAATTAATGACAACATAATGCCATTTGAATTTCGAAAAAAAAATAAAGATTGCGCATATATATATACACACAAATTCGAATGTTGAGATAAAAATTTCAAGTTAAGAGCATAATATAATTAATGCATAATGAATGGAAATGGACAAGAAACAAGCTGCCTTTGAAAATAGAGTACACTCAAAGGATTAAAATAAAGCATCATTAATTGCATTAATTAACGAACAAGGAATTGAAAGATTGCATGCATATATACACGGATAGATTTGAAATTCAAAAGTAAATATAGTTTATAACTGGAATAATATAAATCTGAAGAATTATATTAAATAAGTGAATAACAATATTAATTAACCTTCAAAATTAGATATATCAAGTAATAAAATTAACATTATTTATTAAAATTAAAACTAGAATGCAAAACGCAGCAGAAAACGTGCCTGGACCCAACATAGGTCAACGCAAGCTTTCCTAGGTCGACCTATGGATCGACCCAGGGTCAACCCATACTGCGTTGGGTCGACACAAGGGTCGACCCAATCGATTCCAAGATTCCAAATCTATTTTTTGATATAAATGATTTAGATTTTATTTGGTTAAATTCGATGGACCAGTCTTTCTTGTACAACTATAAATAAACTAGCAAGGCCTAGCTCTAAACTCATATTTTCTTAGATGCTGCCTAAGCTCTACCATTCTCTTATTCCTCCAAAAAATTTCAGAAAATTAGAATATTAGTTTTAGGAAAGTTTGATTCAAAATTTCAAGATAAAACATTGTAAATCTACAGACAGGTGTTCAGAATTCTGATCAATGTGAGGTAAGTTCTTGAATCTGATTTATTTAGGTTTCTCTTTATTTTTCCCTCTTCTTTTAGTATCAGATTTGTAAATCTGTGGTTGCTTAATATTAGATTCAGCTAGGGAGGCCTGTAACAACAAATCTGGATCAGAATCATGGATTGGAAAGCTGTTAGGTGAGTGGACTCAAATTATACCTTTTTAAATAATGGTATATTTACCGTTTACATTCCCCATCATTCTTAACATGTTACATAACTGTAAGTTGTGATAGTTGTGGTATAATTCATTTTTAGTTATGTTAAGAATATTACTGTTGTATTGATCTATTCTATGAATCTGTTAATTGGATAAAAAAAATACTATAATACAAAATTTGTGATTTTTATAATAAAAGTGAATATGTTACAAAAATTATTGTAAATGACAAATTGGATATTGTAAATCAAATTATAGTGAAATTGGAAATAATTGTGTTAATTAAGATTAAATCTGCATAGAATATGTTGAGAACATTTCTGTTTTATAAAGCCTATTTCCATTAATTATCTGTCTAAATTGGGAATTACTATAAACACTGTACTTACGAAATTTACAATGAACTTGAATATTTTCTTAAGAGTATTATTATGATAAAAGGTTGTGAATAGAATTACAGTAAAATTTAGGAATAATGAAAAAGAATAAATATTCCTAATTTGCATGTAAATTTTACAATAATTGGCAAATTTTAGATACCACACTGGGACGCGAGGTTAAGTTCAACATGTGGTAGAAGCCTGCCCGGAACAGCCCGACAAATCCAGCATACATAAGTGGTCGACTTAATGTGAGAGGTCTGGTGCCTAAATATATATTAAAAATATATGTATACAATAGGCAATAAATAGATAAATAAATTAGTAATGCTTGTTGGGGCACAACAAAATATATATTTTAGGGAATAGTAAGGGTATTTTATTGTCCATTACTGTCTTAGGGAAATATGACCGTCAGGTTCATAAGTGACATTAATAGTAACCAACAGAAATAAATGGTACATGTGAAAATATACAAGTCGGTAAAGAAATGGAAGTTACAACAGTAAAAGTTTGTTTAAAAAGGGAAAATGTGATGAACGGAGAATATAACCTATTATAATTTATTACATTAATGAGAATGCATTATAATGGGTAGACTTGTCTAGGGACAAGTGGAAATTATGACATGGGTTATAATAAATAAAAAGGGAACTTAATAATAAACCTTAGTTAAAAGAGTGAAGTTAATAAGTAAACAGCAATAGGTTGTGACTACAGTATAAGAATTATGATCAAATAAGGAAGAAGGAGGTAAACTTATGCAAATAATCCATACTTAATTATATACATCAAGTAACATGTTAACATAAACCATGTGGATTAGAATAATATATAATTAATTATACATTAAGTAGAACATGCTATTGGGACTTGCAAATATGTATTTGATAGTAAATGACACGGTAATAAAAAGGGGTTGTAGATTACTTTCACTAATTACAATCCAAGGGTAGAAGGGTGTAGATTACTATCGTTAAAGTAAGAGAAATAAAAACTTAGACATAGGGTCTAATAGCACGTTTTCGTGATGCGCTTGGACCAGTCCGCACGTATGAAGGTGAAGAACCCAATGAGGTAGATTATCGGGGTGTCTGTAGACAGGGGAGGAGCACGTCCACTTGATTACTCTTCTCAACATGCAGCTTGATTTCATAGTGGGACTTGATGGAAGCACGTAACTTCCGAACGATGTTGTAGGGTACTCCATGGTGTTCCTCTATTGCGGTACACGCTCAGGATGTACACACAGAGGTGGGGGTCTGCGCGATACCATCCAGTGGGTATACCTTAACTGCAACAATAACTTGACAGTCCTAAGGTTGTGGCGGTTTGACATTGGGGTGAATCAGCGGTTTTCCTCGCTCATGGAGGGATGTAGGTCAGGACCAAATTAAGGATAGTATTCGTCGGATACCTGTCATCGGCAGTCAGTAGGATGCGAAAAGACTAGAGCTAAACCAAGATACCATTATCCTTTCACTATCGAGGTATGGTTGAGGGATACACTAAACTGGATGCTAGATTGGTTGTTAGGAGCACGTCATTAGCTTTTGATGGAGTCTTTCACTAGCTGAGGGAGGGGCTTGGGTAGGGCCATAGCCACCAGGAAAAGTAGACCATACTTGACATATGTATTGTAGGTCCTTAAATGCGGGCCTATATAGATATGGAAAAGCTCCCAACCGAGTTTCATGCATTGGATGCAACCCTATTATGGGACTCGGGTTACATCAGGCAGTATGTACGTGTGAGGGTCTAGGTACACGCACTGCGTGGTGCATCGTAGACGTTAGGGCATTATTCGTAGGCTTGTGTGGCATAGCGAGGAGGGTTCTGTGCACTAACATGGCATTATGATTTGGATTTCCGTACGTCATTCGGCATAGGATACGCTTCCGTCGCATGACAATGGGGACCGTACAAGGAGGATACTATGGAAAGTACCTTGATATATTGGGGGTAGCTACATATATAATATATTAGGTTAATCTACTGGGACGTAGATGGGTACGACGTGTGTGTAAATCCTTGAGTGCTATTAACCCAAAACAAACTAATAAACAAGAAAATGTAATTGAACGATATATGTAGGTTAATTTCAGAATTAGTAAATTAAGTCCAGTCACAAAAACTTATGTTCTGACCCCCTCCCCATAACACACTCGTAGGTTAGGCTTATGGCAGAGATATGATTGCTTTGGATACTGTTTAGGCAGCGTTATTACTTTGGTAAGGCTACATTTGATTATATTATATTTTATTCTGTTCCAATGTGAGATGTTTTCTGAGCTTTGATATATTTTATATCTCTTTCTTTTATGCAGGATATCGGATGAGCCAACTCGAGTCTCAATAGATTGGGATTTTTGAAAAAAAATCAGATTGTCGAGATTTGGGTTGTTACATCTGGTATCAGAGCTTAGGTTTAGGATTCTTCTATGGATAGTGAGTGAACGTATTTGTATTTTTAAGAAATATAAATGTATTATATATATAAACCTAGATCCATAATAGAACCCACTAAATAGGAAGACAAGCCTATAAATAGAATTGGGATATTAATTATGTACACGAATGGAATACTTATGGAAATCTAAGACCCTTAGGTGGTTTGGGTGAAAAGTGTACAATATGCTTTGTAATTGAAAAGATGGATCCCATGTGTTAGTATCTGAAATGTTAATATTTCAGATTAGAGGTTTCGACAGTAGAGCTTTATAAATTGAGAAAAAGTTAAAGGGAAATGGATTAGAAATATATATATTTGAGAGAAATGACTTTGCGGGAATAATTAATAGAGATCTAAGTAAGTTAGAAATCCACTTTGAGTTTAGTCCCATTGTTGACTTTTATGAACTTAAAATTTTAAAAGCTTTTGGGTATTACAGTGTTTTTCAAGTTTTGACCATAAATGTTTACAATTGTTAAAATATGTACTAGATAAATTGTGTAGAAACAATTTTTGAAATAAAAAAATGTATTTTTTATGTTTGAAAAATATATGTCAGTAACATATTTGAAAAGTACATATTGGGGTTTTTGGGTATATTTTAGAAACTGTGATTTCTTACGAATTTTTTGTCAAAATTCAATTCTTTCAGAAAAATATGTACATTATAGAGCATGTATAGCTCACTAGTTTTAAAGTATGAAAGAATTAAATAACAAATCATAGAAAATATTGCATTTTGTTAAAAACTAAAATTTCCAGAAAAGAAAATTTTGAAAATCTCTATTCTTTTGACAATAACTTTTTATAATTGTTTTAAAAACAAATTGTTGGGTGGACAAAATAAGTTGTAAGAATTTAGAATAGAGTAGATGTTTGCACCTAAATGTAAGTTATTGAACTAACATTATAAACCTGAACGGTAGTGAAACTGGTTGAGAAATAGATTATCCTTGTATACTCTAATTTTTATGATTTGAAAAAAGAAGTGTCTTGCATTTTTTTGGGATGACATATTTTTTTATGGTTAGACAAAGGCAAGTTTTAATAAGGAATAGTAAAATTTTGAAACTTCCAATTTTTGGAAGGAAAATTAAATGAGGAAGCCAAACAATGTTTTTTTTAATTCATGGAGCAGATAAGGATTAGTACCTTGAGAAGACGGGGAATATTTTGAGGCAATGAAGAAAATAGCAAGGACTGTTTCGAAATAACAGTATATCCCCGAAGAGTGCACAAACACCATAAAGCCTAGGTTGTTGCTTGGAAAAGTCTATTAGTACACAGCAAGGAGTAGTGGTGACTACTAGATGGAAAAGGGTAAGTAAGTATTTAGATCCATTGGTTTGGATTTTTCATTGTCATAGGGGACATGGCCCTAAGATTCTTAGCCCTCGATAGTAATTGTGTAAAGTTCTTGTTTACCTGTTTTACTTGAAGGATGATTTGAACACATATTTGAAAATTAAACTTAGATCAGCGGATTAAGTTAAATAAGCTAAGAAAAGAGTAATGACATGACTAAAATGAAAACAACAAACATGAAAGTTGATAAAAATTGGGTTTTTCCTAAATAAGTTAGAAAAGGAAATTTATAATAAAGCAAATATTCTTTTATATGTTGTCCTTGGATAGGAAGGTGGAAAATTATTATACAATAGTTGCACAAAATCCAAGTACAAATACAAAAGGTACATATAAGAAAAACGAAAGATGTGAAGTTTTCTGTTTTCCACCTTTTTATAACATAAGAAATCGAATTCAGAAAATTAGACTTTTCTATAATTACCAAATTTAAAAGTTGTTTGGTAGAGTTTGGATGCAAAAATTGGATGAACTACATTTTTGCTTTGTAAGAGTGAAGGAAAATTTGGTTGAAAAAGTATTTTGAATTTCAAATATTGCATTTATATAGAAATTGCCAGTATATTTAGGATGCGTGCATCATGTTTTCAAAGATATTTTCAAGAAAAAATTGCATTCATATACGAGGTAACGCCTAGTCATTCATTTCATTCATGTATTATTATGTTGCATTACACTTTGCACAAGTGCATAAATGATTGCAAAATTATAAGTACACATGATCGTTGTAAATTATGCGATGAATTACTTAATTTTACCCTTATGAAATTTCGGGGATGAAATTTATAAGGGTAGGAGAATGTAACACCCCGCATTTTTAATCAAATAATAAAATAAAATTTGGAAAGCTTTCCGAATTTTGACATGGAATTAGCATCATTGCATCCATGACGATTTTCTGATAAATTTAGACATATGGTTTATAGAAAACGGATTTAAGATGAAAAGATATCTTTAATGAAATATTACAACAAACATGAAATGTAGGTATAAGAAAAGGACAATGACCACCATTCCTTTTAGTCTTGTTAACTGTGAAATAAAAAATGATCACAACACTCCAAGGTGTTTAGCAACACTTCACCAAATGGTTAGATTTAATAAATATGGAGCCACAAACATAGAAAAAGTAAAACAAGGAAATTTAAAGTGGTTCGGTCTTAATTTTGACCTACGTCCACTATAGAAGCTATTTTAATTATCATTGTAGAATTTACAAAGTATATAACTTCATTCATTTCACCCATTTCACTCTTTTCTCTCTCTTTGGTCTAGATTTAACTCGAATTCACGACAGAATGTGTGAGATCTTTTGATTTGTGATGATTATTATGTAGATCTTCAACCGCTTGAACACTTAGATGATCTTCATTGATTCATACTGATTTTTGTTGAATCTAGGCTTGAGAGAGACTTAATGGAGGTTGGAGAGGTTTAGATTGGGGGAGAAATGAAAATGGCAGCCCTTCGGGGTCCAAAATTGGTCCTTTGAATGGTGGAGAAGTGGAGTATTTATATGTGTAGTTTGGAGGGAGTGGCAAAGCTGAAATTTATGGGTGCAGGTTATGGATCGGTCGTAAACTTATTTACGAAAATGCCCCATCCTAAATTTGTGACCGATCCGTATAGCATACCGATCCATATATATTTTAAGTGCGGACCCATACATATTCGAGGTGCCGATCCATACATATTTTAGGTGCTGGTCCATGATTTCGTGAGCTGTCAACAGCTGGCATGCGTGCCCCATAATGCACGTGTGCCTCTTTTATATTGTGACTGACCCTTTAATATATAAATTGCTTGCTTCGTTGCCCTATACTCACGTGTCAAAATCACAGCAGTACATGCTAGCCACGTGTTTAATTTTGCATAACTGGTGATCCATAGCTAATCCATATAATTGCACTTATGCCATCGCCTGGAGATTAATGGCCGATCCATACACTTTTATTAAGTGTCGACCCATAGGAACATTAACGATGAATGATCCATTCTTTGTTTACGTTCATATTTTGCAACACATGAATCTCCATTATTTTATTATAACGGTCTGTATATATATATCCTTGGAGCAATCCACTAAATACTTAGCACCTGACCCATGCTTGTTTGAATACGTCGTTCCATACTTACGTGTATAAACTGGGGAGGCAGTGATTTATACTTGTATTTGGTCGCGTTAATTTGTAAAAATTATGCAATACTGGTATGCTTTCAATATAGGTGATCCACGCAAACAAGCAATGGCCGACCCATATATTCACATCTTTGCCACTGTGTTATGACATTAACAACCAACCTATCCTGTGAACATGGCAGCTTATATATGTATTCAAGCTGTTGACCCAATACTTACTTCATGTCTTCATTACATGGTATATATAATTCGTGCACGTCAACGTACACTCCACACTTCTTCATATTGATCTTGGTGCTGCAAAAATTGTCCATTTGTTCAACACGTGTCCTTCTCGAAGCTTAGTAGCTGATCCAGTATTTATAGGTAAATACAAA
Source organism: Allium sativum (assembly GCA_030737875.1). NCBI lineage: Eukaryota > Viridiplantae > Streptophyta > Magnoliopsida > Asparagales > Amaryllidaceae > Allium > Allium sativum. The sequence continues at coordinate 65,328,029 of CM060911.1, read as the reverse complement.
TGTTGAAATGAAGTGACCGATCCATAGTTTATACCGTAGCCGACCGGTCCATATGACTGAGCCCGACCGATCCATAGGACTGAAGTCAGCCAATCCATTATATTAGAACAACACCAATCCTTGACACTTAAACGTTAACAATCTATTGCACATACATTTGACTGATTATTTCTGACCCGTGTTTTTCACAGGGTTAATATTTTTCCCTCGAAGCTTGTATTTTTGCTTGTGCAAAATGCACGCTTTGAAACGAATGTTGTTCATATATTTTGTGTTAAATGCACATGAATAGATCGTAGATAAACGTTTAAGTTGGATCTGGACGTTTTTATTTGGATGTTTGCTTGGCCACTAAACCTCTTTTGAAGCAATGCACATCTTTTAAAGGCAATCAATGATTTGTCTTCGTAATAGATAACCCAAGCACGTTTTTTCAGCGCTACGCCCTTTTCTGTGACAAAAACATCGCACGATTTTCTGTGCCAATATTTTGCTATCGACTGCCCATATCAATAGAAGCTTACTTAATCATTAAAAATTTAACTATGGCGAATTTTATGATTTTAACTGAATGACGTATCTACACAGAATCATTTTGTATGATCATTTATAACTTTTCGAATATTGCCTGTGTAGATACAACATTCTGATCTAAATTCGCGGCGATGTTTGAAACCAACTGACCGACACATATCGACTGTAGTTTCCAAGCATCATCTTTTAATGACTTATATAATCTTGTACGACGGTTCAAATTATATGAAAGGTGTACCTATTAAAATTAGAGCTTCGATTTGAGTTTCTAAGGCTAGAGCGACTACAGCTTTTGGATTGTAAACGAATCAGTCTTTGGTTATTCCTTGTCCTCTTGACAATTTGCCAGAAAGATGCCATTTTGTGCTAACTCAATATGTCTTTAATCAATTGTGCAGTTATTTTGGCATTCCCGAATTTTCCAGGGAAATAAGAGTTTACTGATTATTTATTTTAAGGTCGACCGCATTAGCTTATTTGGATTCAGAATTTTGAATTTGGATTCAGTGCCCCAGCTTGGGGAGGTCTTTGAATCCGATGCCTTCGCTTGGGGACGACTTATATTTGGTGCCCCTGATGGGGGAGGTATTATATTTTGTGTCCCCACTAGGGGAGGTCTTATATTTTGTGCTCCCGCTCAGGGAGGACTTATATTTAGTGCCCTCGCCAGGGGAGGTCTTATATTTTGTGCCCCTGCTTGGGTAGGAATTATATTTAGTGCAACATCTTGGGGAGGTATTCTATTTGGTGTCCCCGCTAGAGGAGGCCTTATATTTCGTACCCCTACTAGGGGAGGTCTTATATTTGGTGCCCCCGCTAGGGGAGGTCTTATATTTGGTGCCCCCGCTAGGGGAGGTCTTATATTTCGTTCCCTCACTAGAGGAGGTCTTTGGATTTAGTGCCCTCGCTCAGGGAGGACTTATATTTAGTGCCCCCGCTCGAGAGGACTTATATTTGGTGCCCCCGCTAGTGGATGCCTTATATTTAGGGCCCTCGCTCAGGGAGGACTTATATTTAGTGCCCCCATTGGGGGAGGTCTTATATTTTGTGTCCCCTCTTTGTGAGGTCTTATATTTTGTGCCCCCGCTCGGGGAGGACTTATATTTAGTGCCCTCGCTAGGGGAGGTCTTATATTTGGTGCCTCCGCTAGGGGAAGTCTTATATTTTGTGCCTCCGCTAAGGGAGGTCTTTGAATTTAGTGCCCCTGCTCGGGGAGGACTTATATTTAGCGCCCCCGCTCGGGAAGGACTTATATTTGGTGCCTCCACTAGGGAAGGTGTAACACTCCGAATTTGTATCGACACTAAAAGAGGATAAATTAAATAATAATTAATTTAATATTCAGAATTAGAGGAAATGGACTGCACCATTGCGACCGTCTCGAAATTCTGGTAAAGATAGACATTTGGTTTGCATAAAACAGACACTTTATGAAGAAATTATGAAGGTTTTAAGTTTGTATACGCACATAAATATTTTATATATATGCATGAGTAATAGGTGAGTCATAATTCTATCCAAAGGATTCAAATTCGAAAAATTCCTGAGCGGCAAAATTCCCGCTCTAGGGGTCGACACCCCTGGAGGGGTGTCGACCTAGGAGTCGACCCACCCACAGCGGTGTCGACACCCCTAGGGATGACGTTTCATTCGGTTTCAGTGGGTCTGGCAACTATATATATGTGTCCTATTTCTCATATTTTTTTGATTGGAAGTCATGGAGGCCATATGCTGTTGAAGTGCGAACTGAACCGTTTTCTACAACCACATATTCTACAAATCCAATTCAGAAATTCTAGATCTGTCCTTCCTCAATTCTCTAGACCTAACGTTGTGAGTTCTAGTTGTTTTTAGGTTTAGATAAATAAAAGTATATTTTGAAAGACTATGAATTGGATATGTTGTAAAGTATGATTCTGTGTTATTGTGAAATCCTATACTATATCATGATAGATCTATTTTCCTAGATCTAATAAAATTGTGATTATTAGATTATGTTTCTTATATGGATCTTGACTTGTAATCATGTTATGGTGGATGTACATCTATTAGTTTGGACAGTTGTAACATTACTTAGATCTAGATCTTTATGTTAATCACCTTTCACCTGTCATATTGTGATCCATTGAGATATGTTGTAAACTTGACATGTGAATCCATCTTTAGGTCTAAACATGTTACTATGTCACCCTAACTATGCTAGATCTAAATAATTGGACACGTTATGGTTAATTTAGATCTCATTATGTTGCGTTGACATCAGAGTTGCTACAAGTTCATCACTTTTATGCCTACCTTGCCATGATGATTACATGACCATTCACCTTGTTATCATACAAGTTTATGTTTATGTTTATGCCAAGATATGTTGAAACTATCACCTTCGTCATATTCCCTTTTCATTGTTGTAGCTAGGCTACTTTATAGCCTAGATGCCACCAAAATACGCACGAATACGTTATAGAGGAAACGGGGAAAATAGGATTATAATTGGCATAATTTATGTAATATTTATATGAAATGGGACATGTAATTCAAATGGGAAAAACATAGAATTAGTTACCTATAATGACATAGGTAGATTTGGATTAATTTGGAATGTTTAGTAATTTACAATTAGAAATTGTAAATTGTACTTATGACACGAGGTTAGGTTACATTAGTGGTGGATGTCTGCCCGGACCCGACTGGCATATCCAGCAGCCACTAATGTTGAACCTAATGTGGGAGTTCTAAGTACGCAAATACGAATCTGGCTAAGACACGAGGTTAGGCCCAACTGTGGAATAAGACTGCTCGGACCCGACCGACATATCCAGCATCCACATGTTGTAGGCCTAATGTGGGAGGTCTAGCCCATTATAAAACCATAAATGGACATGATAAAGAATTGGACTGCTTAACCTAATTTAATCCATAAAGATTGTATGACTATGAACTTAAGTTAGGGTTAAGTAAAATTGGATGGGTAGTGTGTGGGTTAAGTAAATTAGAGGGAGTGGGTAATATTTACAAATAGGCCCACGAACTTAACCCAGTAAGGTTATGTAATTAAATACACCTAGTGGTATACTTAACCGGTAGATAATGTAATAAGGTTATGTAATTAAAGACACCTAGTGGTATACCTAACAGATAGATAATGTAATGAAGTTATGTAATTATAGACACCCTTTAGGGTAAGCATAACTGGTATAGGGCTATGTAATTAAAGACACCTAAGGGTATACATAGTCAGTGGAAAACCTAATGGGGATACAAGACAAGGGGGAGAGCTTGTATCATATTGTGTGGGACCCATTTCAGTCAGTAACACGGAGTTGGTATTAAGTAAAGAACTCCGTACTAGGCGGAGAAGGGGCACGCTTACTGATTGATTGTAAGAGATCCAAACGAGACGGATGGTGTAGGCGGCGCAAACCGACCGGGGACATGTGCATGTAAGGACCAGGCAGAGGGGGCTAAGACGACAGTGACACCAGTAGATATGGTTGTGCACACCTTGGGTTGCCACTTTAGGAAGTGATACCTCCTACTGTGGGGCCAGCACAGGACATCTACGGAGTAGGGAGTCGATCGATTAGGGTAGTGGGTAGGGTATCTTTGGACGTATGACCTAAGCCTACCAACTCATAGTGGAAGGGATAATCTAATTTCAGTTATACTAGTAATAATGCAGAGTAATCATTAGTGAAGCATTCACACCTTATCTTGCTTACCTTGTCATACCTGTCATTTATGTAGTGATCTCTCTTATCCACTTTATATGCCTATCATGTTGCTTTTATTTATCTACTGGCTAAAAGTAACTAGACTCGCCAGACATTATGTCTGACCCTGTTGTTTCTCCTTCTTTCTTCCGTTTCCCCCAGGTTCTCAGGAAGGAAACTCTCAGACTTAATCAGGATTCAGATATCATCTTGATAGGAGCTACTTCTGAATTATGGCTCAAGTTCTTGTCTCTACTATGGCTTATCTCTTTTAATTGGCGGAATAATGCTTTTTACTTTATGTACTATGATGAAGAAAGACAGAAGTTATTTTATTGTAGTGGTTTCTGTGACTTATGAAATTATGAACCACGGTATTATGTTTTATGGTTGAAATGAAAAATTAAATTTTCCGTTACTGTCTTATTTATATCTGTCTTGTAATTATTCTGTGTCTGTTTACGTATAGCGCTTCATGAAACTTAATGCATTCCCTTAGTGAGTGACATTAACGGACGTAGGGTGTCACACTTGGTATCAGAGCTGAAGGTTACCAGATTAGATAAAAAGTTTTGGAAAATCATTTTCAAAACGGTTTTAAAAGAAAAGCATTTTCAAAAGAGAAGTCTATTTTGAAAAACATTCCCCAAAAAGCCATATGTAGTGTACTTTGGTCCTTTATCTAAATTTCTTCCTTTTCCCTTTTTTTCAGCATGTCTGGGGAATAAAACATCCCTAATATCCCAAAGGGAATCACAATACTCGGATGGTTCCAGAGGTATTTGGAGGCCATGGCACCGGCCGAAGGCCAAAGAGACGTTCCTCCCCCAATTGCACCAGTCATTCCTCCTCCCCCTCCAAATGCTGACAACTTTGCCAAGATCTGCAAAGATTTCTGGGCTATGGGAGGAAGGCCATTCCATGGGAACGAGACATTCGTAGAAGCTCGGAATTGGCTTAAGGAGACCAAGGACTTATTCGTAATCTTTGAAGTGGAGGACCGAAGAAAGATCCAGTTAGTTGCTTGGCTGTTAAAGGACGAAGCCTCATTTTGGTGGGAAATTACCCAAGCTGGACGTCCGGTGAAAACTTGGGAAGACTTTAGATAGAGGTTCGAAATGAAATTTCTTTCCCAAGCAGAGAGAAGCATACAGATGGAGAGATTCTTAACTCTCAAACAAGGAAATTTGACAGTAAAAGAGTATGGGAACAAGTTCAACCAACTGGCAAGGTTCGGGTTAGAGTTGGTGGATACACCGCACAAAAAGGCTTTGCGATTTGCTAAAGGACTGAATGAGCCTCTGCATGGTTTAGCTATGTTCCTTATTCCAATGGGGCCACCTTTTAAAAGCTTGTTGATATGGCCCTAATGCATGAGGAGGACAAGGGAGAAAAGAAGGAAACAAAAGCTGAGGGGACATCGCAGAATAAGAAGGTGTGGCCCAAGAAGGGGCAGCAACAACAGCAGAAGAAAGGATGGAAAGATGATAAAGGCAAGGAAAAGAGAAAATGTCACAACTGTGGAAAGGAGGGTCACCTGATCAAAGATTGTAAGAGAAGGAAGGACAATTTCTTTAATTGCGGAGAGGTCGGACACTTCTCTAAAGAGTGCCCGAAGAAACAGGGATCATAGGGACAAGGTCAAAGAGCATGGACTTCTGGAGGGCAGGTGAATGCTCTAGCGATCAGTGCTCCTGAAAGAGGTAGAAGAATTTCCATAGAAAGTTTAATTTCTCTTTCAAACCATCCAATTAGAACACTATTTGATTATGGTGCTTCACACTCGTTTATATCTAGTTCTGTGGTTGAATCTCTGCACTTAATTACTAGTATGGTAGTAGATCCCGTAGTTGTTTCAAACCCCATTGGTGGTTTGACTCATTTATCGATGATTTGTCTGAGTTTGAAAATATTTATGTTAGGCGTCGAGTTTGAATGCGACACGTATGGGCCATGGGTTGATTCTAGGAATGGATTGGCTTACCACGTATAGGCCATTCTTTATTGTGAAAGGAGGGTTGTTAGACTCCTGACATGTCATGGGAAGACCCTCGAAGTTTCTTGTGACCCTCAAGGGTCTGTTATGCTTAGCTTCGTAGAGTCTCTAGATGCATCCATAGATGATTTACAATCTGTTCCGGTGGTTCGAGATTATCTCGATGTTTTTGATGAGGCACGGGGTTTACCTCCAAGGTGTGAGATCGACTTCCGCATATATCTAGTGGACAATGCAAAGCCAGTTGCATTACCAGTGCACCACATGGCTCCAACAGAAAGGAGGGAGTTGAGTAAGCAAGTAGGGGAGCTACTTGAAAAAGGGTTTATCAGACGAAGCTTATCTAAGTGGGGTGCTCCAGTAGTATTCGCAACTAAAGCAGATGGTTCGCTTCATTTGTGTGTTGACTATAGAGAGTTAAAGAAGCTCACCAAGAAGAATAGGCACCCGCTTCCAAGGATTGATGATTTTTTTATCATCTTGTTGGTGCCTCAGTATTTTCTCAGTTTGACTTGGCTACGGGGTTCCATCAGTTGAGGGTGACTGAGGACAGCATAGATAAGACTGCTTTCATAACTTCAGACGGTTTCTTTTGAATGGCTAGTTATGCCTTTTGGGTTGACAAATGCACCCGCCTATTTTGTTGATTTGATGAGTACGGTGTTTTGGGAGTTCCTAAACAAATTCATCTTAGTCTTCATTAATGATATTTTGATCTTCTCCAAAAGTAAAGAAGAGCATGCCCAGCTTTTTGGAGAAGTTTTGGAAACTCTCTGTGACCATCAGCTAAAAGAAAATTTCTCCCTATGCCATTCTGGAGAAATGAGGTGAGATTCTTGGGGCATGTAGTCTCCAAAGAAGGGATAGCTGTAGATTGCGCGAAGGTGGTTGCAGTACAAGATTGGTAGATTCCTAAAAATGCAACTGAGGTGAGAAGCTTTCTTGGGTTGGCAGGTTACTATAGGAAGTTCATTAAGGACTTCGCGAAGATATCATCCCCTCTCACCAGGATGACAAAGAAGAATTTGGCATTTTCATGGGACATAGACTGTGACGTTGCTTTCCAATGACTAAAAAGGGCTCTGACAACAACCCCAGTCTTAACCTGCCTGATGGAAGTAAAGTGTTTACTATTTACATTGATGCGTGCAGTACAGGGCTTGATGCGGTTCTGATGCAAGAAGGGAAAGTAATATGTTATGGGGGTAGACAGTTAAGATTTCATGAGAAGAACTACCGCACCCATGATCTAGAGGTAGGTGCCATAGTATTCGCGTTAAAGACGTGGCGTCATTATTTACTTGGAGAAAAGTTCGAGTTATACACTGATCATAAATCTCTCAAGTATCTATTCTCACAGAAGGATCTAAACTTAAGGCAACAACGGTGGATGGAGTTCTTAGCTTTATATGATTATGAAATTGCATATATGCCTGGCAAGGGTAATGTGCTGGCAGACACACTAAGTAGGCAGAGGGTGGCCCTGAGTCCTCTGTTTGTGGAAAGAAAGAACTTGGAGTTCATATCAGCTTTTGATTTTAGACCCTCCATCGATGTTTTGCCTGATTTATTTGCATCCTTGGAAATACGACCGACTCTTGTGGAGCAGATAGGAGCTTCGCAACAATGTAACCCACAGATTCTAGACATCATGGATAAGCTCAGAAGAGGGGAGACTTCTAGTCACCTCAGTAGGTATGCCATAGATGAAAATGGGTGGTTGCGACGAGATGGAAGGCTTTGTGTTCCTCAAACTGGAAGCTTGATAAAGGCAGTCCTAGAAGAAGCCCACCATTCTAAGATGACCATTCATCCAGGTGGTGATAAGATGTACAAGGATATAAAGAGGGTTTTCTTTTGGGCTGGGATGAAGAAGGATGTGGCCGAGTATGTTTCTCAATGTTTAGTTTGCCAGCAAGTCAAAGCTCAGCAATAGAAGCCCGGTAGATTACTTCATCCGTTGGAGGTTCCACAGTGGAAATGGGAGAGCGTCTCTATGGATTTCATAGATGGTTTGCCTAGATCAAAGAAAGGTAATACTAGTGTTTGGGTGATAGTGGATAGACTCACTAAGAGTGCTTACTTTATTCCAGTTAAAAGTAAGAGGACGACATCATGGTTGGCAACAATTTATGTTCGTGAGATAGTTCGTCACCACGGAGTTCGTTCCAGCATCGTGAGCGATCGTGACCACATCTTTACCAGCGAATTTTGGAGGGGCTTGCTAGAAGCATTAGGTACACAATTGTGTTTGAGCACCGCTTATCATCCGCTGACTGATGGACAGACAGAGAGGGTGAATAGGATTCTAAAAGATCTTTTAAGGCTGTGTATCTTAGACTTCAAAGGGACTTGCGAAGAACATCTTCCTTTAGTAGAGTTTGCCTATAATAACAATTTTCATGCTAGCATCGGCATGGCACCCTTCGAAGCATTGTACGGACGACCCTGTAGATCGCCAACTTGTTGGTGGGAATCTACAGAAAGATTATTACGTAGACAGATATGGTTACAGAAACATCCGAAAAGATTGACCTTATTCGGCGGCGGATGAAGACAGCTCAAGATAGGCAGAAGTCCTATGCAGACAAGAGAAGGACTGACATCGAATTCGATGTGAGAGACTTAGTTTTTACCAATGTATCACCGCTGAGGAATGTGATTCGCTTCGGATCAGCAGGGAATTTGGCACCTAGGTTTGTGGGACCATTCCCCATAACCAAGAGGGTTGGCCAAATGGCCTATAAAGTAAAGCTCCCAGAAAATCTATACGGTGTTCATGACGTTTTCCATGTCTCTCATCTGCGGAAGTGCCTACATGACACCGTAGAAGTAGTTTAGCCGACCATGTTGGAAGAAGTCGAAGTGGAACGGGAGGCGACAGCCAGACGAGTCCCTACCCATATTCTTGGGTCAGAGGTTATGAAGCTGCGCAACAAGGAGATCAAGTTGCTAAAGGTTCAATGGGGGAGATAACACATAAGATGCGACTTGGGAGACCGTAGACAAGATTCGTGCTTCGTACCCTTTTCTTTTCGAGGGTATGTTCTTAACTCCTTTCCTAAGTTTTATCAGTGCTTGTTTCTGTCAATAGAATATATCTTATCCATCATATTTTCGACCTTTAGATAGGAATCCTATGGATGTAAACATGTATTTGAAACATGTTATGTTTGATGGATGCAAGTGTTTGTTAGTGATTGCCTGTGGACGCACATACACACATATTAGTAACTAAGATCGGCTCAATCACTCTCATACTACATATGGTTGTGTGTGCATTTTCTCTTCTTTTATGAATGGAAATGGATGAGTTAGCATATGGATGTTGCATTTGGACAAATTAATGTGCACACATATAGAATTTATATGATATGATAGGTTTATTTGCATACATATTGGATTCATGGCACTAACATACGCTACATTAAGGAGGTCAACTGAATCAGTAGACCGCCTAATCTTCGCATTAGTGTTGGGACTTAAACACACACCTTCGCATATATTCATATAAGCATTAGAAATCCTTAAGGACAATGGATGCCAGTGATTGGTTGATGATTAGATAGATGATGGATGGTAGGATATACATTCTTTTCAACTTAGAGATTTCGGGACGAAATCCTTTGAGTAGGGGAGAATGTAACACCTCGAATTTGTACCAACAATAAAAGACGATAAATTAAATAATAATTAATTTAATATTCTGAAATAGAGGAAACGGACTGCACCATTGCGACCGTCTCGAAATTCTGGTCAAGATAGACATTTGGTTTGCGTAAAACGGACACCGTATGAAGAAATTATGAAGGTTTTAAGTTTGTACACGCACAAAAATATTCTATATATACGCATGAGTTAGAGGTGAGTCAGAATGAGTCTGAATTCTATCCAGATGATTCGAATTCGAAAAATTCCGCTGATCTACAAAATTTCCGCTCTAGGGGGTCGAACCCCTAGAGGGGTGTCGACCTAGGGGTCGTCCCACCCACAGGGGAGTCGATACCCCTAGAGCTAACGTGGCACTCGGTTTCAGGGGGTTTGGCAGCTATATATATGTGTCCTATTTCTCATATTTTCTTCATTGGAAGTCATGGATGCCATATGTTGCTGGAGTGCGAACTGAATCGTTTTCTACAACAACATATTCTACAAATCCAATTCAGAATTTCTAGATCCGTCTTTCCTCAATTCTCTAAACCGAACGCTGTGAGTTCTAGTTGTTTTTTGGTTTAGATAAATAAAAGTATATTTTGAAAGACTATGAATTAGATATGTTGTAAAGTATGATTCTGTGTTAATGTGAAATCCTATACTATGTCATGACAGATCTATTTTCCTAGATCTAATAAAATTATGGTTATTCGATTATGTTGCTTATGTGGATCTTGACTTTTAACTATGTTATGGTGGATGTACATCTATTAGTTTGGACAATTGTAACATTACTTAGATCTAGATATTTATGTTAATCAACTTTCACCTGTCATATTGTGATCCATTGAGATATGTTGTAAACTTGACATGTGAATCCATCTTTGGGTCTAAACATGTTACTATGTCACCCTAACTATGCTAGATCTAAATAATTGGACATGTTATGGTTAATTTAGATCTCATTATGTTGCGTTGACATCATAGTTTCTACAAGTTCATCACTTTTATGCCTACCTTGCCATGATGATTACATGGCCATTCACCTTGTCATCATACAAGTTTATGTTTATGTTTATGCCAAGATATGTTAAAACTATCACCTTCGTCATAATCCCTTTCCATTGTTGTAGCTAGGCTACTTTTAGCCTAGATGCCGCCAAAATATGTACGAATATGTTAGAGAGGAAACGGGGAAAATAGGATTATAATTGGCATAATTTATGTAGTATTTATATGAAATGGGACATGTAATTCAAACGGGGAAAACATTGAAATAGTTACCTATAATGACATAGGCAGATTTGGATTAATTTGGAATGTTTAGTAATTTACAATTAGAAATTGTAAATTGTACTTATGACACGAGGTTAGGTTACATTAGTGGTGGATGTCTGCCCGGACCCGACCGGCATATCCAGCAGCCACTAATGTTGAACCTAATGTGGGAGTTCTAAGTACGCAAATATGAATCAGGCTAAGACACGAGGTTAGGCCCAACTGTGGAATAAGACTGCCCTGACCCGACCGACATATCCAGCATCCACATGTTGTAGGCCTAATGTGGGAGGTCTAGCCCATTATAAAACCATAAATGGACATGGTAAAGAATTGGACTACTTAACCTAGTTTAATCCATAAAGATTGTATGACTATGAACTTAAGTTAGGGTTAAGTAAAATTGGATGGGCAGTGGGTGGGTTAAGTAAATTAGAGGGAGTGGGTAATATTTACATATAGGCCCATGAACTTAACCCAATAAGGTTATGTAATTAAAGACACCTAGTTGTATACATAACCGGTAGATAATGTAATAAGGTTATGTAATTAAAGACACCTAGTGGTATACATAACCGATACATATCTAATGAAGTTATGTAATTGAAGACACCCTTTAGTGTAAGCATAACTGGTGTAGGGCAATGTAATTAAAGACACATAATGGTATACATAGTCAGTGGAAAACCTAGTGGGGATACAAGACAAGGGGGAGGGCTTGTATCATATTGTATGGTACCCATTTCAGTCAGTAACCCGAAGTTGGTATCAAGTAAAGAATTCCGTACTAGGCGGAGAAGGGGCACGCTTACTGATTGATTGTAAGAGATCCAAACGAGACGGATGGTGTGGGCGGCGCAAACTGACCGGGGACATGTGCGTGCATGGACCGGGCGGAGGGGGCTAAGACGACCATGACACCAGTAGATATGGTTGTGCACACCTTGGGTTGCCACTTTAGGAAGTGATACCTCCTACTGTGGGGCCAGCACAAGATATCTACGGAGTAGGGAGCCAATCGATTAGGGTAGTGGTTAGGGTATACTTGGACGTATGACCTAAGCCTACCAACTCATAGTGGAAGGGATCATCTCATTTCAGTTATACTAGTAATAATGTAGAGTAATCATTAGTGAAGCATTCACACCTTATCTTGGTTAACTTGTCATACCTGCCATTTATGTAGTGATCTCTCTTATCCACTTTATATGCCTACCATGTTGATTTTATTTATCTACTGGCTAAAAGTAACTATTCTCGCAGACTTTATGTCTAACCCTGTTGTTTCTCCTTCTTTCTTCCATTTGCCCCCTAGGTTCTCAGGGAGGAAACACTCAGACTTAATCAGGATTCAGATATAATCTTGCTAGGAGCTACTTCTGAAGTATGGCTCAAGTTCTTGTCTCTACTATGGCTTAACTCTTTTAATTGGGGGAATGATGCTTTTTATTTTATGTACTCTGATGAAGCAAAACAGAAGTTATTTTATTGTAGTGGCTTTTGTGACTTATGAAATTGTGAACCACGGTATTATGTTTTATGGTTGAAATAAAAATTTAAATTTCTGCTGCTATCTTATTTATATCTGTCTTGTAATTATTCTTTATCTATTTACCTATAGCGCTTCACGAAACTTAATGCATTCCCTTAGTGAGTGACATTAACGGACGTGGGGTGTCACAGAAGGTCTTATATTTAGTGCCTCCGCTCGTAGAGGACTTGTATTTGTTGCCCCCTAGGGGTGGTCTTATATTTTCAATGGGGAAAGCTGCTTCACTTGGGAAGCGTTTGCCTCACTTAGGAGGATTTTCTGTTGTTGCATTGTTTCAGGGGGCAGATTTTAGCTCCTTGATCAGACGCTTGACTTGGCTAGCTATCTTTGTTAAGGAACTAAAGCCTGGGACTTCTCACTCGGGGAGGTGCCCTAGTGAAATTTATATCCCTTGCGTTTATTTATCGCGATGCTTGTTTGCTATTTGAATTTTTGCGATTCTTTTCATTCACCTTTCAACGCAATGCTTTTTTATCTTTGCACTTGTGCATGTTGATATTTACAGCATTTGGCGCTTGAACTAGTGTTATTGGGGTTGCTATGTTTCGTCGGATTTTAAAGGAACAATCGCTCAACAGATAACCTGCAATATAAAATTTTCTTTAAGTAAATTTTGATTTGACAAAATTTTTGCAAGTAAGAGATTTATTCAGGCAGATATGCTCTTAGTCATAGAGCTAATGTTCAGTACAATATTTGTAAAAAATACAGACTTTTTATATGAAGTTCAAATGCAAAATGAAGTAAAGCATGAAGTATAGCACGAAATAGAGTTGTGGTGATGGTGTTCGCTTATTCCGAGCCATTGAAATTGGAGCGCCAATCAACGGTAGTCAGTTAATGATCGACCTTATATTATCACGTGCTGGAGTTTCATTACTTTGACAGGTTTGATTTGTGGATTCCCTTTTCCCCGAAGCGCCAGAGCAGAATTTAAGGCTTGCAGATTCTTAACATACTGCTGCAACCTATTTTTCCTGATCAATTCCTCGATAAGGTTCTTCAAGTGTTGGCATTCATTAGTATCATGCCCAGGTTGATTGTGAAAGCGACAATATTTTCGAGAATTCGCAGCTTTCTTAGAAATACCCAGTGACTATTGTTTTAGATAGTGTTCTATATCTTTGTTGGCGAAGAAAATGTTTTCAGGAGTATTATTTAGAGGGGTGAATTCAGTGAGTGTAAAGAAGCGAGTCTTCTTGCCATCTCGATTATCTTTCCCGTCGTTTCCTCTCTTTTGACCTCGGATTCTTATGATTATTCTAGGTAGCCGCATTTTTGGGAGCTTCAGCAAGGTTGTTACCATCAATAATCTGAAGAGGCACAGGATCATCATCCACTCTCATATACTCCTCTGCCTTTTTTATACAATTTCTCAAGTGTGTTTGGTTCTTTCATTTTAATCCGTCTACCAAATTCAATCTTTTTTATCTATGGTGTCGATTAGAGACATTAAGATCATGCGGGGCTCGGGATTCCCCACTACGGACAAAACAGTGTTGAATCTCTTAAGGAAAAATTTAATAGCCTCTCCTGTATTCTGCTCCATCGATGTTAGATAAATGACATCCTTAGCCTTCATAGATTGTAGCCTAAACTGCTCTTTGAATTTCAGAGTCAAATCAGCAAATTGATCAACAAATTTGGACTACAATTTCGTGAACCATAATGATGCCATACCTTCTCGATAGAGAGGGAAGCAAAGGCATTTGATCTCGTCTGTCGTTTTGGCTACATTCATATGCTATTCATATTTATATGGGAGGTGATTCGGGTCAGAAGTCCCATTGTATAAAGGAAGAGTAGGATGTGTGAATTTTTTAGGGAACTCTGCTTTACGAATCCTTTTAGTGAACAGATTTTTGCTTGGGGAGAAATCCCATTCCCTATGTGATACCCCACGTCCGTTAATGTCACTCTTTTAATAGTATGCATTAAGTTTGGTGAAGCGTTATAGGTAAACAGGAATAGAACATCACACGACAGATATATAAAATAGCAGCGGAAATTTAAAACTTTGTTTTTTTGTAGAAAACATTGTTGTCTCAAAATCCTATTACAACATCAATTGAAATAGCAAAATACATCAAATAAAAAGCATTTGTCTTGAGCAAAACCATCAGAGTACATAAGTAAAAAGCCATAGTCCCCATAAATAGCCATAAACAAGCAGACAAATAGTCAAAGCGGTACATCGAAGCAAATCCAAATCCGAGCAGAAACAGAAGAGAGAATCCTAATCAAGCCTGAGCGTTCCCACCTTGAGACCCTAGAGGGGGCAGGGGCAGGAAATGACAGAAAAGGAAACAAAATGGGTCAGCTACTTCTAGCGTATAAATAAGCAAAAGCATCATGACAGGCATATAAACTAGATGAGAGATAAAATATCATATAACAGGTATGAACAAGAAAAGCAGAATGGACTGAACAGATTACGCTTCTCAAATACTTTTCTCTACACCAATACTAGTATAACAAATTTGATCCCAACAGAAACATAATGGTAAACTTAGGTGTACTTCAAGTAACGAGTTTTACCCCAAACAGAAATAACACGTACCCCAACAGAAATAACGTGTGTTACCCCAACCAGAAACAATGGGCACCTAAATAGACAGGACTAAATGTACCCTAATTACTACCCCCCAGTCGATCGGCTACCTATCCCATAAATACCCTCTACCGACCCACAGTAGGATGTTTCACTCCCTAAAGTGGAAACCCCCAGAAGAACAAACACCTATTTACTGGTGTTATAACGGCTTATTTTCCCAAGCAAGCTGGACCCATGCACGCACATGACTTCGTTGGAACACGCTATATGAACACCTCTACCCAAATTAACCTCTTATAATCGTTCAGTAAGCGTGCCCTGACCCCTACCTAGTGTGGGGTTCCCCCTTGATACCAAAATAGGTTACTGACTGAAATGGGTCCCGCACAATAGATGACACAAGCCACCCCTAGTCTAGTATCCCTAACTACTAAGATTTTGACAGGTTATGCCTAACAGATTACTAAGCCCGCATAACCCCAACAGATAAAACATGTTAAGTTTATCGGTTTCGTATACCCCTCCCCCCACAGATTTAGCAGATTTACTTAACCCCCCCCCCCCAATGATTCAAACAAGCTTACTTAACCCCCACTATTTAATAGGTTCATATAACCCCACAGATTTAAATAGGTTGAGTATTACAGGTTAACAGGTTCATATAACCCCCCACGGATCTAAATAGGTTTCACGTATTTTTTTATAGTTTCATTACATGATCCATAATCTGTAAATTAAGCCTACGGATTTACATAACCCAACCTTCAAGTCATAATTCACAATATAAGATATGCCAGTCTTACATCATAATATAGGTTATGCCCCCAAATCCCAGTCATGATTCGTAATACAATATATATGCCCTAATTTATCTTTCCCAACCATTCCCAATTTCGTTCATTCACATATTTCAGCGATAGGCCTGAGCTTGAAGGTATCCTAGGCTATAAAAATAAAAGGGAAAGAGGGAGAGAAGAGATCAGAAATAGGAATAATAATAGAACAGACATACAATAACAAAAATAGGCATATCAGAAATAGCCATAAAAGAATTGAACACATCATGTGTATAGAGGAATAAATGTAGTGGCAGATCTGTTTAGGTATGAATCAGGTTCTTAACAAGCATAGGTTTAGATCCAGATTTAAAAACATGTAAGGATTACTTGTTAAATGTTTATATCTAAAAATAACATGAACTCACAGAGAATGGATCCAAAGAACAGAGAATAATTAGGATGCAGCTGTAGAAGAAATTCTTGTATGCATATAATCTGTTGTTGAAGAAAATAGGCTAGTTCAATCCAAGATGGGGCAGCATTTCATTGTCTCCATTGTTTTTTATGTGTAAAAAATAGAAATGAGGTCCTATTTATAGCCTAGTGCCAATGAACCAAGCCAAGAAATCAGTCCAAGTAAAGAACAATGAACCACGCCAGATCCCGGTTGGGTCGACCCTTCCCGACCTGGGTCGACGACCTCACCTGGGTCAACCCATAGGTCGAACCAGCCAGGTCATAGGTCGACCCCAATTGGTTCAATTCCCTCCTACTTATCCCGCTTCGCTGTTTGTTTAATTTAAAAATTCTAACTTGGTTTGTATATATATAATTCTCTTATACGTATACAAACTTCGAAGCTTAATAACTTTCCCATACAATGTCCGTTTTACGAAGATTCGGAGTCTATCTTAAACAGAATTCCGAGATGAACGCAATGGTAGAGTCTATTTTACATAATTCCCATTATTTAATTAAGTACTCTTTAGTATATCATTATAGTGCTCTTTAAAATTATAGGGTGTTACATTCTCCCCTACTTAAAGGATTTCGTCTCCGAAATCTCTAAGTTAAGAAGAATGTATGTCCTAACATCCATCAACCATCTACTCATCCATCAATCACAGGCATCCATTATTGTTAAGAGATTTCTAATGCTTATATGAACATATGCAAAGGTGTGTGTATATATCCCTATGCTAATGCGAAAAATCAGTGGTCTACTGATTCAGTTGACCTCCTTAATGCAATGTATGTTAGTGCCATGAATCCAACATATATGAAAATAATCCTAGTATATCATATAAGCGCTATATGTGTGCACAATCATCCATCCGAATGCAACATCCATATGATGATACAATCATTTCCATCCATAAAAATTAAAATGCACACACATCCATATGCAAAATGTAAGTGATTTGAGTCGATCTAGTGCCTAGTGTGTGTATATGCATCCACGAGCAACCACTTGCAAACACTTGCATCCATCAAACATAACATACCTCAAACACATGTTTACACCCATTGGTTTTCTACCTAAAGGTCAAAGATTCGATTGATAGGATACATACGAATGATAGAAGCAAGTATGGATAAAAGTTTGGAAAAAGAAGTTAGGAACATGCCCTTGAAAAGAAAAGGGTACGAAGCGCAAATATTGTCTTCAGTCTCCCAATTTGCATCTTCGCGGTCCCCTCCCAATTGAACTTTCATGAACTTGACCTCTCGGTTGCGAAGCTTCTTAACCACTGATCCAGGAATACGCATAGGCACTTGTCTAACTGTCGCCTCCCGTTCTACCTCTACTACCTCAAGCATGCTCGGCTCAATAACCTCTGCTGTGTCGTGCAGACACTTCCGCAAATGAGAAATGTGGAAAACATCATGAACACCCGCCAATATCTCTGGTAGCTTCACCCTATAGGCCATTTGACCTATCCTTTCCACTGTGGGTAATGGCCCTACAAACCTTGGCGCCCTTACAGATCCAAATCAAACTGCATTCCTCAGAGGTGATACTTTGATGAAAACCATGTCTCCCACCTCAAACTCAATATCGGTCCTTGTCTTATCTGCGTATGACATCTGCCTGTCCTGAGCTGTATACATGCATATGCAGATAAGATCAAACTTTTCTGAGGTTTCTCTAATCATCTCAGGCCCAAGTAGAAGCCAATTTGTGGACTCCCACCAACAAGTTGGTGATTTACAAGGTCATCCGTACAATGCTTTGAAGGGTGCCATGCCAATACTAGCCTAATAACTGTTGTTGCAGGTGAACTCAACCATCGGAAGATGCTCTTACCAAGTCCCTCCAAGATCTAGGATACACAACATCAGAAGATCCTCAAGAAATATATTCACCCTCTCAGTCTGCCCATCAGTCTGAAGGTGATATGTGATGCTCAAACATAACTGTGTACCTAATGCCTCTTGCAGGCTCTTCCAGAATTCACAAGTGAAAATAGGGTCACAATAACTCACTATACTAGAAGGTACTCCATGTAGACGAACTATCACACAAAGATAAACTGATGCCAACCATGCTGCCATTCTCTTACTCTTAATAGGAATGAAATGAGCGCTCTTAGTAAGCCTGTCTACTATTACTGTAACAGCCCATATTTTTCTATGAATATTAATCGACGAATTAAAAGAATACTTAATTTTAAAAGTGAGAATTAAGTAAAACAGACTATACCACTGCGTTCGTCTCAAAATTCTGGTCAAGATGGACCCAAAGTTTGCATTAAACGAATAATGTATGAGAAAGTTATGGACCTTGGAAGTTTGTATACATATAAGGGAAATATATGTATATATATTAATTAATAAAATAAAAATCAACCAAAAATTCAAGAAAAAATTCAAAATAGCGGAAGCGGGAAGGCAAAACGCCAAACCGACCTATTTTATGGGTCGACCCGAGACCCACTGGGTCAACCCCAGGGTCAACTCAGGGTGTTTGCAATCGACCCCGTCGACCTAGAATGGTCTGTGACGAAATTTTATGTTTTAGGGCTTATGTGTCGCAATGTGGTTGGCTATGTGACATGTCTCTTTGGTTTAGATGTCTCTGATGACTCCTATGCTAATCTAAAGGCCATGGTTTGCCTAACACACCTATAAATACATATCCAAACCGAAACCCTAATTCAATTATTCACTCTCATGGCGCCTCCATGCCGCCAAACTCTCATCTAAACCAAGCCGCCACTAAAACCTAAATCAAATCAAAAAGTTCTTCATCAACCTAGAGGATTAATCAATATCAAGTTAGAGTTCTTCAACAACAACAAGCGATTCAATTATCTTTTCTAATCCAAATGCTGTAAGTTCAGTTATTTTTAGATTTGAACACCTAAATATAGTCTTGACATGTAATAAGATGAAATTGAGACTATGCCCGATTCTAAGTTGTTCTTTTGCTTCTATTCTTATTCTCATGATGCTATTATCATCAGTTTATCTTACTGCACATCAGTTTTTCATGTTCATGATGATGTTCTTATCAAGTCTTAGCCTTCATGCCTATGATGATATTTTCATGCCTATTTTCTCTCTGTTCTTATTTTATGCAACTTCTATCTCCCCCTATTTATTTTCTTTTATTGAACCTAGGTTAACTTTGAACCTAGGCTGAAATCGCGAAATACGAACGTTTGGAATACAGGGAATATTGGGTAATGCCTATTTGTGTGAATTTATGGGCATAACATGTTTGGTGGAATTATTAGGCATAATTTGTGATGGATATGGGGTATTATTATTATTATTGCAAGTTTGGGTAAATTGGCATGTAAATCAATATTTGGGCATATGTAAATTGGCATGTAAATCAATATTTAGGCATATGTAAATTGGCATGTAAATCAATATTTGGGCATATGTAAATTGGCATGTAAATCAATAATTGGGCATATGTATATTGGCATGTAAATCAATAATTGGGCATATGATAATTGGCATGTAAAAATTGGAATTTGGACATAATTGGCAAGTATATAATTTAATTAAATCTAATGGCCACCTAAGACACGAGGTTAGATTTGAGTTGTGGTGTAAGGCTGCCCGGAACCGCCTGGCACATCCAGCAACCGCAATGACAACAATCTAATGTGAGAGGTCAAAGGCGAAGATTAGATGGGTAATAATGCCTAACACAAGGTTAGAATGAGTTTGTGGTGTAAGACTGCCCGGAACCGCCCGGCACATCCAGCAACCGCAAACAACAAGTCTAATGTGAGAGGTTAGCGCATTAAATGATTGAACCCGAGGTTGGAATGGGATTGTGGTGTAAGACTGCCCGGAACTGCCCGGCACAATCCAGCTACCGCAAATAAGTCCAATGTGAGAGGTTGATGCATTAATAAATAATTAATTCTAAACAAACATGTTAGGTATGGTAGGGTTAAGTCAACATGCACCACTTAACCAATATTACATGACAAGTGGGTGGGTTAAGCAACTCGACTGGATTAATGACACTTAACCAATATAACATGATGAATGGGTGGGTTAAGTAAACTTGAATTGATAGATTGATGAGACTTAACCAATATGGGGGTTATACGAATAGACCCTAGGAAAACCCTAGTAGCGGGACCCTTTTAAGTAGTAACCCACATTAGGTATCTACGGGACCTTGAGCTAGGCAGGGTGGAGCACAATTACTGGGCTGATTATAAGCGGTAAAAATAGCGGCTGGTGGTACGACAGTGCAGGTTCCAACGGATTACGTGCGTGCACGTAATTCCGGCATAGGAAAATTTAGACATTGAGTACCAAGTAGGTATAAAGTTGTGCACTCTAGAACTGTATTGGGTTACCACCCTAGGAAATGATACACCCTATGGTGGGACCATCACTGGTATCTACAAGTAGGGGCCGGGTTGATACAAACACATGCGGAACATTATGAGTAGGAGTCGATCAATTAAGATAGGTACGGTGGGGACAGGTAAACTGTCAATATGACGTAGGACCCTCATCATGAGATATGTACCTATAAAACTATCATGTGGGAAATGGGGATCACTTATCTTGTTTTGTAACAAATGGCATTAGTTGAACACTAGTTAGGTGGTGCAGAGAAATTAGGAATCAGTATGAAACCTTATCATGTTCTAGTCTTATCTTATGCTTATCTAGTTATCTTGCGATGCTTATTATCATGGTTATGTCTTGTATCCAGTTTATTCATGTCATGATACCTTTAACTGTTTACATGCTGAAAGTCACTAGACTTACTAGGCTTTATGTCTGACTCTATTTTTTTTGCCTTCTTTCATTCCCCCCCCCCCCCAGGTTCACAGGGAGGGAATACCACCGCTTAGTTCAGATTCTTTTCAAGATTGAGGATTGTGATGTATTGCTTTGGACTCTTTGCTTTACTGCTATGGCTGGCTACTGCTTAATTGGGGAATTATGTTATGTTATTTTGTATTATGCTTCTTTTGAGAAATAAGACAGATATTTGATGTTTTGGTGTTGATGTTTGAAACAAACCAAATGAAAGTTTATCCTATTATGCTACTATGGAATAAAAGTTCTAATTGTTTTCTGCTGCTTAAATTTGTTTGTTTTGTAATTTTATTTGTTCTATACTCTTATGACCCCCACTAAAGTTAATGCATTCCCTTTGTGAGTGACCTTAATGGAGGTGAGGTGTTACACGTGGTATCAGAGCTGAAGGTTACCGGAATGGATAAAAGATTTTGAACTGTTTTCAAATGCATATTTTAAAGAAAATATTTTCAAAACCATGATTTAAAGAAGCATTTTCAAGGAAAAGTATTGTTATTTTAAAAAGGCATATTCCCCAAAGCCATATGCACTATCCTTCTTTTCTTTATTTTGAATCCTTTCCTTTTTCTTTTCAGCATGTCTGGGGAACCCGAGATACCTGAGGGTGTTCCGATACCCGCTTGGTTCAGACGATACCTAGAGGCTAGGGCCACTGCCACGGGCCCAACCAACGTTCCTCCTCCTCCCCCCCCCCCCCCCCCGCTGCTGTTGCTCCTCGCGTAGATGCTTTTACTAAGATTTGTAAGGACTTTCGTGCTATGGGCGGAAAGATCTTTAAAGTGACTGAGACGTTTGTTGAAGCACGGAACTGGCTCAAAGAAACAGAAAAGTTGTTTGCTATCTTTGAAGTGGATGACAAGAGGAAGATACAATTGGCCGCTTGGCTAATGAAGGAAGAAGCCTCTTATTGGTGGGAAGTTACTAGTGTTGAGCAACCAGTTGAGACTTGGGTGGACTTTAGGCGGAGGTTTGAGATGAAGTTCCTCTCGCCAGCTGAACAAAGTCTACAGATGGAGAAGTTTCTAGAACTCAAACAAGGGAGTATGTCAGTCAAGGAATACATTAACAAATTCAATTTGCTTGCAAGATTTGGGTTGGAGTTGGTAGATGCACCTCACAAGAAAGCTCTACGTTTTGCTAGAGGCTTGAATGAACCATTGCATGGTCCAGCTATGTCCTATATTCCAATGGGCGCAACTTTTGAGAGATTGGTCGATATGGCGCTATTACATGAAGAAGACAAGGGTGGGAAGAAAGAAGTAAAGAAGGATGAACCTCAAAACAAGAAGGTGGACAATAAGAAGGGTGGAAAGAACAACAAGCCACACGACAAGAGGAAGTGTAACTATTATGGTATCATTGGCCACATCGCTAGAGACTGTAGAAAGAAGAAGAGGAAGACGGGTGGTTGTTTCCATTGTGGCGAGATAGGACATGTGGTTAAGGATTGCCCAAAGAAGCAAGGGCAAAGGGCAGGACCTTCTGGATGGCAAGTTCATGCTCTCATGGCACCCACTCAAGAGAGAGGTAGAAATATTTCTGTTGAAAGTTTAGTTTTTCTTGTTGATCATCCTGTATGCGCTCTTTTTGATTCTGGCTCATCGCATTCTTTTATACCCGCTTCTATAGTAGAGTCTCTGCACCTTAGTACATGTATGGTAGAGGATCCCATTGTTGTCTCAAATCCGATTGGGGGTTCGGCTCATTTATCTATGATTTGCTTGGATTTGGGAATATCTATACTTAGTGTTGAGTTTCAATGTAATGCATATGTTCTTGGTTTCATGGGTTATGGGTTGATTCTAGGGATGGATTGGTTATCCAGAAATGGTGCCATTCTCGATTGTGAAAGGAGGGTAGTTAGACATTTGACTCGTCTCGGTAATACCCTCGAAATCTCGTGTAACCCCAAAGGTTCTGTCATGCTTAGTTACCTAGAATCTCTTGATGCATCTGTTGACAATTTGCAATCTGTTCTAGTAGTCCGTGAGTATCCTGATGTCTTTGATGAGGTGTAGGGTTTACACCAAAACGTGAAATAGATTTCCGCATATACTTGGTTGATAATGCCAAACCAGTTTCTTTACCTGTACGACACATGGCTAGTAGGGAAAGGAAGGATCTTAGTAAACAAGTTAAAGAGTTGGTTGAGAAGGGGTTTATTAGGCAAAGTATTTCTGAATGGGGTGCTCCAGTAGTATTCGCTACTAAGCCGGATGGTTCACTTCGCTTATATGTGGAATATAGAGAGTTAAACAAGCTGACTAAGAAAAATAGGCACCCTCTTCCATGAATAGATGATTTGTTTGACCAGCTTGTAGGTGCGTCCGTTTTCTCACAATTAGATTTGGCTACGGGTTTTCATCAGCTAAGAGTGGCTGAGGACAATATAGACAAGACTGCTTTTAGGACCCCTGACGGTTTCTTTGAATGGCTCGTCATGCCTTTCGGTTTGACTAATGCACCCGCCTATTTTGTTGACTTGATGAGTGGGGTGTTTAGGGAGTTCCTTAATAAGTTTGTGGTAGTCTTCGTGGACGACATCTTGATTTTCTCAAAGAATGAGGAAGAACATACTTTGCATTTGAGGGCAGTCATGGATACCCTTCGAGCACATCAGCTTAAAGCGAAGTTCTCCAAATGTCACTTTTGGAGAGAAGAAGTAAGGTTTCTTGGACATGTGGTGTCCAAAGACGGGATAGCTGTAGACCCCGCAAAAGTAGTTGCGGTGCAAGATTGGAAGATCCCAAAGAATGCAACAAAGGTGCGAAGCTTTCTTGGATTAGCGGGCTATTATAGGAAGTTCATTAAGGACTTTACGAAGATATCAACCCCACTTACTAGACTGATGAAGAAGAATCTAGCCTTTTCTTGGGACATTGATTGTGACATTGCTTTCCAATGATTGAACAGGGCTCTTACAATAGCCCCAGTGTTGACATTGCCAGATGGGAGTAAAATGTTTACAGTATACACGGATGCATACGGTACGGGACTAGGCGCTGTCTTGATGCAAGAAGGGAAGGTAGTAGCTTATGGTGGAAGATAGTTGAAAGTACATGAGAAAAACTACCCAACCCACGATCTAGAGTTAGCTGCCATCATTTTTGCGCTTAAATCTTGGCGCCATTTCTCCTAGGTGAGAAGTTTGAATTGTATACTGACCATAAATCGTTGAAGTATCTTTTCTCGCAGAAAGATCTTAACTTGAGGCAACAAAGGTGGATGGAGTTCTTAGCATCCTACGATTTTGAGATCGCATATACCCCTGGCAAGGGTAATGTTGTAGCTGACACCTTGAGTAGGAAGAAGTTGACTTTGAGTCCTATGTTTGTGGAGAGGCAGAGCTTACAGTACATAGCGGCCTTTGACTTTTGACCGTCTGTCGATTATGTGACCGGTTTGTTAGCATCTTTAGAGGTGAGACCTACGCTTTCGGGACGGATTGGATAGGCCCAGCGAGATGACCCACAGTTGCTTGAGCTAGTAGAAAAGCTCATAGGAGGGGAGTGTTCGAGCCATCTTGGTAGGTATACCCTAGATGACAAGGGTTGGTTACATAGGGACGGGAGACTTTGTGTACCACAAGATGAGAACTTGAGGAAGACATTTCTTGAGGAAGCCCATCATTCTAAGATGACCATACATCCCAGTGGTGACAAGATGTAAAAAGACATGAAGCGAGTTTTCTTTTGGGTCGAAATGAAGAAGGACGTGGCTGAGTTCGTTTCTAAATGCTTGGTATGTCAGCAAGTCAAGGCTGAGCAGAAAAAGCCCGCGGGACTGCTTCATCCTCTAGAGGTTCCTCAATGGAAATGGGAGAGTATCTCGATGGACTTTATAGATGGGTTGCCTAGGTCTAGAATAGGCAATACCAGTATTTAGGTGATAGTGGATAGACTTATGAAGAGTTCTCACTTCATTCCTGTCAAGAGAAAGAGGACTGCATCATCGTTAGCACCTATTTATGTTAGGGAGATAGTTCGTTTGCATGGGGTACCTTCTAGCATAGTAAGCGATTGTGATCCTATCTTTACTAGTGACTTTTGGAAAAGTTTGCAAGAAGCCATAGGGGCTCAGTTATGCTTGAGCACGACGTATCATCCTCAGACGGACGGCCAAACCGAGAGGGTGAATCGGATTCTAGAAGACCTTTTGAGGCTCTGTATCTTGGACTTTGGCGGGACATGGGAGGACCACCTTCCACTAGTATAGTTTGCGTATAATAACAGCTATCAGTCTAGCATTGGCATGACACCTTTTGAATCTTTGTATAGACGACCATGTAGATCACCAACTTGTTGGTGGGAATCCACAGATAAGCTAGTGCTTCGGCCAGATATGATTAGAGAGACTTCGGAGAAAGTGGATCTAATTCGAAGACATATGAAGACCGCGCAAGATAGGCAAAAGTCGTATGCTGATAGGAGAAGGACCGACCTTGAGTTCAGTGTTGGAGACATGGTCTTTGTTAAAGTATCACCGTTAAGGAATGTTGTTCGCTTTGGGTCGGTAGGGAAGTTAGCACCGAGATTCGTAGGACCGTTTCCTATTATAGAGAGAGTTGGACAGATGGCCTACAGAGTAGAGTCGCCCGAGAAGCTTAGTGGTGTACATAATGTGTTTCATGTATCACATTTGAGGAAGTGCTTACATGACACCGTGGAAGTGGTGGAGCCGAGCATAATTGAGGAAGTTGAAGTGGAGCGAGATGCCACGATTAGACGAGCCCCTACATGCATCCTTGGATCGGAGGTCAAGATGTTACGAAACAAAGAAGTCAAGCTAGTCAAAGTACAATGGGGAAGTGATGAAGGAGACGCTACTTGGGAGACAGAACCTAAGATCCGTACATTGTATCCTTTTCTCTTTGAGGATATGTTCTTAATTTCCCCTTTTTCTACCGCTTTGTTTATACTTGTTCTATCGTTTAGGACGTCCTCTTGATTATATCATCAACCTTTAGCTAGGAATATCCTATGATTGTAAACATGTGTTTGAGACATGTTATGTTTGTTGGATGCAAGTGGTTGCTAGTTGTTGCTCGTGGATGCATTTACACACACACCTTAGGTACTAGATCGACTCAAGTCACTTTCACATTGCATATGCATATATATATGTTTGGTTATGGATGAGATTGAAATTGGACGTGTTATCATATGAATGTTGCATATGGATGAATGATTGTGCACTCATGTAGAGGTTATGCAGTACATTAGGAATAATTGCATACATAATTGGACTCATGGCACTAACATAATTCGCATTAAGGAGGTCAACTGAATCAGTAGACCGCCTGATTTTGCAGGAGACAAGGAACATACACACACACTTTTGCATATGTTCATATAGCATTAGAAATCTTTTTTAAGGATAATGGATGTTTATGAATGATGGTTGAGTAGATGGATGTTGGATGGTAGGATGCATTCTTCTTAACTTAGAGATTTCGGGGACGAAATCCTTTAAGGAGGGGAGAATGTAACACCCCATATTTTTCTATGAATATTAATAGACGAATTAAAAGAATATTTAATTTTAAAAGTGAGAATTAAGTAAAACAGACTATATCACTGCATTCGTCTCAAAATTCTTGTCAAGACGGACCCAAAGTTTGCATTAAATAGATAATGTATGAGAAAGTTATGGACCTTGGAAGTTTGTATACATATAAGGGAAATATATGTATATATATAAATTAATAAAATAAAAATCAACCTAAAATTCAAGAAAAAAATTCAAAATAGCAGAAGTGGGAAGGCAAAACGCCAAACTGATCTATTTTACGGGTCGACCCAGCGGTCTCGGGTCGACCCCAGGGTCAAATCAGGGTGTTTGGAATCGACCCCATCGGCCTAGAATGGTCTGTGATGAAATTTTGAGTTTTAGGGCTTATGTGTCACACTGTGGTTGGTTGGGTGACATGTCTCTTTGGTTTAGATGGCTCTGATGACTCCTATGCTAATCTAAAGGCCATGGTTTGCCTAACACACCTATGAATACATATCCAAACCTAAACCCTAATTCTATTATTCACTCTCATGGTGCCTCCATGCCACCAAACTCTCATCTAAACCTAACCACCACTAAAACCTAAATCAAATCAAAATGTTCTTCATCAACCTAGAGGATTAATCAATATCAAGTTAGAGTTCTTCAACAACAACAAGCGATTCAATCATCTTTTCTAATCCAAACGTTGTAAGTTCGGTTATTTTTAGATTTGAACACCTAAATCTAGTCTTGACATGTAATAAGATGAAACTGAGACTATGCCTGATTTTAAGTTATTCTTTTGCTTCTATTCTCATTCTCATGATGCTATTATCATCAGTTTATCTTGTTGTACATCAGTTTTTCATGTTTATGATGATGTTCTTGTCAAGTCTTAGCCTTCATACCTGTGATGATATTTTCATGCCTATTTTCTCATTGTTCTTATTTTATGCAACTTCTATCTCCCCCTATTTATTTTCTTTTATTGAACCTGGGTTAACTTTGAACCTAGGCTGAAATCGCAAAGTACGAACGTTTGGAATACGGGGAATATTGGGTATTGCCTATTTGGGTGAATTTATGGGCATAACATGTTTGGTGGAATTATTGGGCATAATTTGTGATGGATATGGGGTATTATTATTATTATTATTATTGCAAGTTTGGGTAAATTGGCATGTAAATCAATATTTGGGCATATGTAAATTGGCATGTAAATCAATATTTAGGCATATGTAAATTGGCATGTAAATCAATATTTGGGCATATGTAAATTGGCATGTAAATCAATAATTGGGCATATGTAAATTGGCATGTAAATCAATAATTGGGCATATGATAATTGGCATGTAAAAATTGGAATTTGGACATAATTGGCAAGTATATAATTTAATTAAATCTAATGGCCGCCTAAGGCACGAGGTTAGATTTGAGTTGTGGTGTAAGGCTGCCCGGAACCGCGTGGCACATCCAGCAACCGCAATGACAACAATCTAATATGAGAGGTCAAATGCGAAGATTAGATGGGTAATAATGCCTAACACGAGGTTGGAATGAGTTTGTGGTGTAAGACTGCCCAGAACCGCCTGACACATCCAGCAACCGCAAATAACAAGTCTAATGTGAGAGGTTAGCGCTTTAAATGCTTGAACCCGAGGTTGGAATGGGATTGCGGTGTAAGACTGCCCGGAACTGCTCGGCACAATCCAGCTACCGCATATAAGTCCAATGTGAGAGGTTGATGCATTAATAAATAATTAATGCTAAACAAACATGTTAAGTATGGTAGGGTTAAGTCAACATGCAACACTTAACCAATATGACATGACAAGTGGGTGGGTTAAGTAACTCGACTGGATTAATGATACTTAACCAATATAACATGATGAATGGGTGGGTTAAGTAAACTTGAATTGATTGATTGATGACACTTAACCAATATGGGGGGTATACAAATAGACCCCAGGAAAACCCTAGTAGCGGGACCCTTTTCAGCAGTAACCCACATTAGGTATCAACGGGACCCTGAGCTAGGCAGGGTGGGGCACGATTACTGGGCTGATTATAAGCGGTCAAAATAGCGGCAGGTGGTATGGCAGTGCAGGTTTCGACGGATTACGGGCGTGCACGTAATTCTGGCATGGGAAAATTTAGACATTGAGTACCAAGTAGGTATAAAGTTGTGCACTCTAGAACTGTATCCGGTTGCTACCCTAGGAAATGATACACCCTATGGTGGGACCAGCACAGGTATCTACAAGTAGGGGCTGGGTTGAAACAAACACATGCGGAACGTTATGAGTAGGAGCCGATCAATTAAGATAGGTACGGTGGGGACATGTAAACTGTCAATATGAGGTGGGACCCTCATCATGAGATATGTACCTATAAAACTATCATGTGGGAAATGGGGATCACTTATCTTGTTTTGTAACAAATGGCATTAGTTGAACACTAGTTAGGTGATGCAAAGAAATTAGGAATCAGTACAATACCTTATCATGTTCTAGTCTTATCTTATGCTTATCTCGTTATCTTGCGATGCTTGTTATCAAGGTTATGTCTTGTATCCAGTTTATTTATGTCATGGTACCTTTACCTGTTTACATGCTGAAAGTCACTGGACTTACCAGGCTTTATGTATGACTCTATTTTTGTTTCACCTTTTTTTTTCGTTTCCCCCAGGTCCACAGGGAGGGAATACCACCGCTTAGTTCAGATTCTTTTCAAGCTCGAAGATTGTGATGTATTGCTTTGGACTCTTTGCTTTACTCCTATGGCTGGCTACTGCTTAATTGCGGAATTATGTTATGTTATTTTGTATTATGCTTCTTTTGAGAAACAAGACAGATATTTGATGTAATGGGTTTTGATGTTTTGGTGTTAATGTTTGAAATAACTGTTATGAATGTTTATCCTATTATGCTACTATGGAATAAAAGTTCTAATTGTTTCCATTGCTTAAATTTGTCTGTTTTGTAATTTTATCTGTTCTATACTCTTATGACCCCCACTAAAGTTAATGCATTCCCTTTGTGAGTGACCTTAATGGAGGTAGGGTGTTACAATAACCCAAATAATGGTGTTGCCCTTCCTCGATCTAGGCAAACCATCAATGAAATCCATAGAGATGCTCTCCCACTTCCACTGTGGGACTTCCAAAGGATGATGCAAACCTCCAGGCTTCTTTTGCTCAGCTTTGACTTGTTGGCAAACTAAACATCGAGAGACAAACTCCGCTATGTCTTTCTTCATCCCAGCCCAAAAGAAAACCCTCTTCATATCTTTATACATCTTATCACCACCCGGATGGATAGCCATCCTAGAATGATGGGCTTCCTCAAGGACTATCTTCAACATACTCCCAACTCGGGGAAAACAAAGCCTTCCATCCCATCGCAACCATCCCCTATCATTTGTGGAATATATACTAAGGTGACTAGAAGTCTCCCCTCTACTGAGCCTATCCAAGACGTTTGGTATCTATGGGTCCTCTCGCTGCAAATATCCTATCTGATCCATAAGAGTAGGTCGCACCTCTAAGGATGCCAACAAACCCGGTATAAGATCCGTAGATGACCTAAAATCGAAGGTCGATATGTACTCCATGCTCCCTCTCTACGAATAGAGGACTCAAAGTCATCAACTACCTACTCAATGTGTCTACCACCACATTACTCTTTCTAGAGGTATAAGCAATCTAAAAATCATAGGACGCTAGCAACTCCATCTATCTCTGTTGTCTCAAATTGAGATCCCTTTACGAGAATAAATACTTGAGTGACTTATGGTCCGTGTATAACTCGAACCTCTCTCCAACTAGATAATGCTGCCAAGTCTAAAGCGCGAGTACTATAGCATCCAACTCTAAATCATGGGTAGGGTAGTTCCTATCGTGAACTCTTAACTGTCTACCACCATAACATACTACCTTTCCATTTGCATTAGGACTGCACCAAGCCCTGTACCACATGCATCAGTGTATACCGTGAACACTTTATTCCGATTAGGCAAAGTCAAGACCGGGGCTATTGTCAGAGCCCTCTTCATTCGCTGAAAAGCATTCTCATAGTCAATATCCCAAGAAAAGGTCAGATTCTTCTTCGCCAGTCTAGTGAGTGGGGCTGATATTTTTGGAAGTCCTTAAGAAACTTCCTATAGTAGCCCGCTAAACCAAGAAAACTCCTCACATATGTTGCATTATTTGGAGCCTTCCAATCCTAAACCGCAACTACTTTCATGGGATCCATTGTTATCCCATCCTTGGAGACCACATACCCTAGAGATCTCACTTCCTCTCTCCAAAATTACATTTGGAGAATTTCTCCTTAAGCTGATGCGCTCGGAGAGTCTTCAAAACCTTCCCTAAATGTAGGGCATGCTCTTCTTTGCTCTTTGATAAGATCAGAATGCCATCCACAAAGACCACTACGAACTTATTCTGAAACTCCCGAAACACCCTACTCATCAGATCCACAAAATACGCGGGTGCATTCATCAATGCAAAAGGCATGACTAGCCACTCGAAGAAACCATCTGGAGTTCTGAAAGAGGTCTTGTCTATACTGTCCTCGGCCACCCTCAACTAATGAAACCCCGTGGTCAAGTCTAACTGAGAGAAAACAGATGCACCAACAAGCTGGTTAAACTGATCATCGATCCTCGAAAATGGGCGCCTATTCATTTTAGTGAGCTTATTCAACTTCCTGTAATCCACACATAAGCGAAGCTAGCCATCCGCCTTAGTTGCAAAGATGACTGGAACACCCTATTCCAATATGCTTCACCTAATAAACCCCTTCTCAACTAGCTCCTATACTTGCTTGCTGAGCTCCCTCTTTTCCCTAGGAGCTATGTGGCGCACAAGCAATGCGAGTGGCTTCGCATTATCCACCAAGTATATATGGAAATCAATCTTGCGCCTCGGAGGTAAGCCCCTAACCTCCTCAAAAACATCTGAATACTCACAGACTATTGGTACAGATCGCAAATCATCGATAGAAGCATAAGTGATCCTAGGAAACTAAGCTTGCCATACCCCTTTGGGTCATAAGAAATCTCGAGAGTCCTTCCCCGGCAAGTCAAAAGTCTAACGACCCTCCTCTCATAGTCTAGAATGGCACCATACATGGCTAGCCAATCCATTTCTAGAATCAAACCATAGCCCATAAAACCAAACATATATGCATTTCACTCAAACTCGATGCCCAACACAGATATCCTCAAACCATAAAAAATCATAGACAAATGAGTCATGCCCCCGATGGGGTTTGAGATAACAATGCATTTGGAAATCATACAAGTACTAAGGCGCTGAGAATCAACCATAGAATCAGATATTAAAGAATGCGGAGCGCCAGAATAAAAAAGAGTCCTAACATGATGACCGGAAAGAGAAACCAAACCTTCAATAGAAACTTTCTTACCTCTATCTGGTACACCGACCTCGAGAGCGTGCACCTTCCCTCTAGAAGATACTTCCCTTTGTCCTTTTCCTTGATTCTTCCGGCACTCCTTAGAATAGTGTCTAACCTCACCATAGTGGAAACAAGCATTCTTCCTTTTTCGACAATCTTTGACCAAATGACCCACGTTCCTACAACCGTGACATTTCTTCTTTCCTTGAGATTTGTCATTCTTTCCTACTTTCTTTTGTTGTTGCTATTCTTTCTTAGGCCACACTTTCTTGTTTTGTGTCTCATCAGTCTTAGCCTCTTTCTTTTCACCTTTATCTTCTTCATGCATCAATGCCATATCCAAGAGCTTCTCGAATGTTGCCCCTATCAGAATATGGGACATAGCCAATCCATGGAGGGGTTCATTCAATCCTCTCGCGAACCTCGAAGCTTTCTGGTGTGGAGTATTCACCAATTCTAGCCCAAACCTTGCCAACTGATTGAACTTATTGACATATTCTTTAACATACATGCTTCCTTGCTTAAGTGCCAGAAACCTTTCCATTTGCATAATCTCTTCTGCCTGAGAAAGAAACTTCATCTCGAATCTCGGTCGGAAATCATCCCAAGTCTCATCTGGACGCCCTGCTTGTATCACTTCCACTAGAATGAAGCCTCATTCTTCAACTGCCAAGCGACCAACTGAATTTTCCTGCAGTCGTCAACCTCAAAAATCCCAAATAAATTCTCCGTCTCTTTTAGCCAATTCCGTGCTTCCACAAAGCCTCAGTTCTACGGAATGGTTTTCCCCATTGCATAGAAGTCCTTGCATATCTTGGAGAAATTATCCTCTCGCGGAGGTGGAGGAACAGCGGCTACAGCTGGGGGATCGACGTTTTCTTGACCTCAGCAGGTGCCGTAACCTTAAGATATCTACAAAACCGAGCCAGTATATGGACACCCTTGGGAATATTCGATTCCCCGGACATGCTAGAAAGAAAAGGAAAAAGGGATTCAAACAGAGAATCGAAAGATATTTCATATGGCTTTAGGGAATATGTTTTTCAAAAACGGACTTTTCTTTTGAAAATACTTTCGTTTTGAAACCTTTTGGAAACAATTTTCAAGACCTTTTATCCAATACTGTAACCTTTAGCTCTGATACCAAATGTGACACCCCACTTCCTTTAGTGCTACTCTTTAACATAATGCATTAAATTCAGTGAAGCATCATAGGTAAATAGAAACAGAACATCACAAGACAGATATATAAAATAGCAGTGGAAATTTAAAACTTTATTTTTTAGTAGAAAACATCATGGTCTCAAAATCCAGTTACAACATTAACTGAAACACTAGAACAAAATACATCAAATAAAAAGCATCTGTTTTTCGCAAAACCATCAGAGTATATAAGTAAATAGCCATAGTCCCCATAAATAGCCATAAAAAAGTAGAAAAATAGTCAAAGTGGTACATCGAAGCAAATCAAAATCCTAGTAGAAAAAGAAGAGAGAATCCTAATCAAGCCTGAGCGTTCCCACCCTAAGAACCTTTAGGGGGAGGGAGAGAGAGAAAAGGAAACAAAACGGGTCAAACATAAAGTCTAGCAAGTCTAATTACTTTTAGTATATAAATAAGTAAAAGCATCATGACAGGCATATAAACTAGATGAGAGATACAGTATCATATAACAGGTATGAACAAGATAGGCAGAATGGACTGAACAGATTACGTTTCTCAAATACTTTTCTCTGCACCAATACTAGTATAACAGATATGATCCCAATAGAAACATAATGGTATACTTAGGTGTACTTCTATTAATAGGTTTTACCCCCAAACAGAAATAACAGGTACCCCAACAGAAATAACGGGTCTTACCCCAACCAGATTCAACGGGAACTTAAACAGACATGACTAGATGTACCCTAGTTACTACTCCTCAATCAATCGTTTCCCTATCCCCTAAATACTCTATGCCGTCCCCATAGTAGAATGTATCACTCCCTAAAGTGGCAATCCGTAGAAGGAAACAGACCTATTTATTGGTGTTATAACGGCTTATCTTCCCAAGCAAGCCGGGCCCATGCACGCACATGACTCCATTGGAATGCGCTATCAGAACACCTCCCCCCAAATGAACCTCTTATAATCAGTTTAGTAAGCGTGCCCTAACCCCTACCTAGTGCGGGGTCCCCTTTGATACCAGAATGGGTTACTAACTGATACAAGTCCCACACAACAGATGACACAAGCCACCCCCTAGGCTTATATCCCCAACTACTAGGATTTTGACATGTTATGCCTAACAGATTACCAAGCCCGCATAACCCCAACAGATAAAATAGGTTAAGTTTATCAGGTTCATATAACCCCCCACAGATTTAGCAGATTTACTTAACCCCCCATTGATTCAAACAAGCTTACTTAACCCCCACTATTTAACAGGTTCATATAACCCCCACAGATTTACATAGGTTAAGTATTACATGTTCCGCTTAATCTATAAATTAAGCCAACGGATTTACATGCCCCAACCCTCAAGTCATAATTCACAGTATAAGATATGCCCCAAAATTTTGTCTTACATCACAATATACGTTATGCCCTCAAATCCTAGTCATGATTCATAATACAATATATACGCCCCAATTTATCTTTCCCAACCATTCCCAATTTCGTTGGTTTGTATATTTCAACTATAGGCCTAGGCTCGAAGGTAGCCTAGGCTTTAAAAATAAAAGGGAAAGAGGGAGAGAAGAGAAAAGAAATAGGCATAATAATAGAACAGACATATAATAAAAAAATATGCATATCAG
Organism: Allium sativum; assembly: GCA_030737875.1. NCBI lineage: Eukaryota > Viridiplantae > Streptophyta > Magnoliopsida > Asparagales > Amaryllidaceae > Allium > Allium sativum. The sequence continues at coordinate 65,292,945 of CM060911.1, read as the reverse complement.
AAATATGCATATTAGAAATAGGCGTATAAGAACTGAACAGTAGATCATGTGTATAGAGGTATACATGTAATGGCAGATCTATTTAGGTATGAATCAATTTCTTAATGGGCATAGGTTTTGCTCCAAATTTATAAACATGTTAGGATTACTTATTAAATGTTTATATCTAAAAATAACATGAACTCACAGAGATTGGATCTAAAGAACAGAGAGTAATTGGCTGAAGCTGTAGAAGAAATTCTTGTATGCGTATAAGCTGCTGTTGAAGAAAATAGGCTAGTTTAATCCAAGATGGGGCAGCATCTCGTTGTCTCCACTGTTTTTTATATGTAAAAACAATAGAAATGAGGTCCTATTTATAGCCTATTGCAATGAAGCCAAGAAATCAGTCCATGTACAGAACAATGAACTATGCCAGATCTCGGTTGGGTCGACCCTCCCCAACCTGGGTCGTCCCATGGGTCGACTCACCTCACCTGGGTCGACCCAACCAGGTCATGGGTTGACCACCAATCGGGTTGATTCCCTCCTACTTCTCCCGCTTCGCTGTTTGTTTAAATTTGAAAATTTTAACTTGGTTTGTATATACATAATTCTCGTATACGTATACAATCTTCTAAGCTTAATAACATTCTCATACGTTGTTCGTTTTACACAAACTCAGAGTCTATCTTAAGTAGAATTCCAAAGCGAATGCAATGGTATATTCTGTTTTACTTAATTCCCAATAATTAATCAAGTACTCTTTAGTTTATCATTATAGTGTTCTTTAAAATTACTGGGTGTTACACCTTCTCACTGTTATTGTGGGCCATGCATTCTTTCATGATTTGCTTTATCATATCCACGATATACTCTTCCAACGTGTGTTGTTTCGCATAGCGGACTTAGATCTCTTTACCGGATGCTCGTCTTGGCAAGCGATCGCGATTAGAGGATCTAGGCTTTTTTACCTTCACTATGGGAAGGTGCCTCCTTGGCGGGATAACAACTCTTCGGGTATTTCTATCGAAATGACTTTTAGTCTTCAGCTTTGAGTCTTGGACGTCAGCGTCGCCTTTGCCACTTTCCCAACCATCTAGCCCTCCCATGTTATCATTATGATAATGATCAGAAGCTTACGAATTCTCATTCTCTTCAAGGTTGACATGAACTTTTTGAGGAGGAGCGGGATTCGCTCGTGCATTCAATACAACATTCATCTTATCGATAAGACCCTGATTAGCATCCATCAAAATTTTAGTGGAAGTCTCCATCACTTGATTTAAATTGGCGACAACGGCATTTAACTCAACTCTAATCACACCGGCCCCACCTATCGAGTTTTCGCCAACTTCTAAGCGGTTGGTTAGCAGTGTATCCTCGTTAGCAACGCTGTCAGTTTCTCGAGCAATTTTACTTACATTTTTATTTGACTTTGCCATTATTTTGGACAAAGCCTTGAATTTCAAAGAGAATTCGTCAATTGGTCTGGATCTTAGATTTGGACAATCTATCGTAGAATCAGGCATCAAATTTCACTATCTTCGCAAAGCACTTAACCTTGAATGTGAACGTGGCCCAATGATGGGAGCCAAAAATGTTGAAATCAAAATGATTACAACACTCCAAGGTGTTTAACAACACTTCCCCAAAAGGTTAGATTTAAAAAATATGGAGCCACAAACACAGAAAAAGAAAAGATAAGGAAATTTAAAGTGGTTCGGTTTCAATTTTGACGTGCGTCCACTATAGAAGTTATTTTCATAATCATTATAGAATTTACAAAGTACATAACTTCATTCATTTCACTTATTTCACTCTTTTCTCTCTATTTGCTCTAGATTTCACTTGAATTCACAAAGGAATGAGTGAGATCTTTTGATTTGTGGTGCTTGTTGTGTAGATCTTCAACCACTTGAACACTTAGACGATCTTCTTTGGTTCCATAATTATTTTGGGTTGAATCTAGGCTTGAGAGAGAATTAATGGAGGTTGGAAAGGTTTAGATTAGTGGAGAAATGAAAATGACAGCCCTTCGGAGTCCAAAATTCGGTCCCTTGAATGATGGAGAAGTGGTGTATTTATAGGCGTAGTTTGGAGGGGGTGACAAAGCTGAAATTTACGGGTGCAGGTTTTGGAACAGTCGTAAACTTATTTACGAAAATGCCAGAGCATGAATTTGTGACCGATCCATATAACATACTGATCCACATATATTTAAAGTGCTGACCCATACATATTTGAGATCCGATCCACACATATTTAAGGTGTTGATCCATGATTTCATGAGCTATCAACAATTGGCATGCGTGCCCCCATAATGCACATGCGCCTCTTTTATATTGTGAACGAGCCTTCAATATATAAATTGTTTGCTTCGTTACCCTATACTTACGTGTCCAGACCACAGTAGTATATGCTGGCCACGTGTTTAATTTTGCATAACTTGAAATCCATAGCTAATCCATATAATCACACTTATGCCACCGCTTGGAGATTAATGGCCGTTCCATACACTTTTATTAAGTGCCGACCCATATAACAATAATGTTAACTGATCCATTCTTTGTTTATGTTCATATTTTGCAATACACGAATCTCCATTATTTTATTATGACAGTCTGTATAAATATCCTTGGGACAATCCACTAAATACATAGCACCTGACCCATGCTTTTTCGAATACATCATTCCATACTTACGTGTATAAACTGGGGTGGTGGTGATTTATACTTGTATTTGGTCACATTAATTTGAAAAAACCTTTCAATACTGGTGTGCTTTCAATATAGGTGATCCATGCAAACAAGGAATGGTTGACCCATATATTCACATCTTTGCCATTGTGTTATGAGATTCACAGCCGACCCATCTTGTGAACATGGCGGCTTATATACATTCAAGCTGTTGACCCAATACTTACTTCATGTCTTCAGTACATGGTATATATAATTCGTGAACGTCAACATACACTCCATGCGTCTATGATGATCTTGGTGCTGCAAAAACAGTCCATCTGTTTAGCATGCATCCTTCTTGAAGCTTGGTAGCCGATCCAGTATTTGTACGTAAATAAAATGTTGAAATGAAGTGACCGATCCATAGTTTATAACGTTGTCGACCGATCCATATGATTGAGCCCGACCGAGCCATAGGACTGAGGTTGACCGATCCATTATATTAGAACAACACCAATCCTTAACACTTAAACGTTAAAACAATTTATTACACGTGCATTTGACTGATTATTTCTGACCCGTGTTTTTAACAAGGTTAAAATCAACAAAAGCCTATGTAGCTCAGTTGGTAAAGACATGTCTATCCCAAATGAGTGGCGCAAGTTCGAGTCCCGCTGGCGCCATATTTTTATTTTAGTGGAACGACTAAAATAGTACATATTCTAAGATAAATACGCGCAAGTTCGAAAGTTGAGATAAAAAGAACAAATTAAGAACATAATATAATTAATGCATAATAAATGGAAAATAGACAAGAAACAAGATGCCTTTGAAATTAGAGTACATTAAAAGGAATAAAGCAAAGCGTCATTAATTACATTAATTAACGAGCATGGAATTGAAAGATTGCATGCATATATACAGGCATAGATTTGAAATTCAAAAGTAAATGTAGTTTTTAACTGGAATAATATAAATCAAAAGAATTATATTAAGTAAGTGAATAATGTTACTAATTAACGTTCAAAATCAGGTATATCAAGTAATAAAACTAACGTTAAAAACAGAAAATAAAACGCAGCAGAAAACGTGTCTGGACCTAAGAAGGGTCGGTCCAAGCTTGCTTGGGTCGACCTATAGGTCGACCCACACTATGTTGGGTCAACACAGGGGTCGACCCAATTAATTCCAGATCCGTTTTCTGGATGACGTGGTTTTTTTGATATAAACGGTTCAGCTTTTATTTGGTTAAATCCGATGGACTAGACTTTCTTGTACACCTATAAATAGACTTGTAGGGCCTAGCTCTAAACTCATATTTTTAAGATGTTGCCTAGGCTCTACCCTTTTCCTCTTCCTCCAAATCTTTTCAGAAAATTAGAACATTAGTTTTAGGAAAGTCTGGTTCAAGATTTGAAGATAAAAGAATCTTAATCTACAGATGGGTGTTAAAAATTCTGATCAACGTGAGATAAGTTCTTAAATCTGATTTATTAAGGTTTCTCTTCCTTTTTCCCTCTTCTTTTAGTATCAGATTTGTAAATCTGTGGTTGCTTAATATTAGATTGAGTTAGGGAGGCTACAGAACAACAAATCTGGATCAGATTCATAGATTGGAAAGTTGTTAGGTGAGTGGACTCAAATTATACCTTTTTAAATCATGGTATATTTACCGTTTACATTCCCCATCTTTCTTAACATGTTAAATAACTGAAATTTGTGATAATTGCGGTATAATTCATTTTCAGTTATGTTAAGAATATTATTATTGTATAGATCTATTCTTTGAATCCATTAATTGGATAAAAATTACTGTATTACTGAATTTGTGAGATTTACAGTAAAAGTGAATATGTTACAGAAAATATTGTAAATGACAAATTGGAAGCTGTAAATCAAATTATAGTGAAATTGAGTATAATTGTGGCAATTAAGATTAAATCTACGTAGAATATGTTGAGAACATTTCTGTTGTATAAAGCCTATTTCCATTAATTATCTGTCTGAATTGGGAATTACTATAAACACTGTATTCGAAATTTACAATTAACTTAAATACTTTCTTAAGGGTATTATTATGCCAAAAGGTTGTAAATAGAATTACAGTAAAATTTAGAAATAATGAAAAAGAAAAGATATGCCTAATTTTCATGTAAAATTTACAGTAATTGGGAAATTGTAGATAACTGCATTGAGACACGAGGTTAAGTTCAACTTATGGTAGAAGCTTGCCTGGACCAGCCTGGCAAATCCAGCATCCACAAGTGGTCAACTTAATGTAAAAGGTCTGGTGCCTAAACATATATGTATACAACAAACAATAAATAAATAATGCCTGTTGGGGTACAACAGAATAGAAATTTTAAGGAATAATAAAATAAGGATATTTCATTGTCCATTAATTTTTTAGGTAAATATGACCGTTAGGTTCATAAGTAACATTAATAGTAACCAGCAGAAATAAATGGTACATGTGAAAGTATACTAGTTGGTAAAGAAATGGAAGTTACAACAGTAAAAGTTTGGTTAAAAAGGGAAAATTTGATGAACGGGGAATATTACCTATTATAATTAATTACATTACTGAGAATGCAATATAATAGGTAGACCTGTCCTAGGGACAAGTGAAAATTATGAAATGGTTTATAATAAATAAAAAGGGAACTTATTAATAAACCTTAGTTAAGATAACCAAGTTAATAAGTAAACAACAATAGCTTGTGATGATAGTGTAAGAATTATGATCAAATACGGAAGAATGTTGTAAACTTATGGAATAAAATAAGTTGTACTTAAATATATACATTAAGTAACATGTTAACAGAAATCATGTGGATTGGAATAATATATACTTAATTATACATTGAGTAGAACATGTTATTGGGAATTTTAAAAATGTATTTGACTGTAAGTGATAGGTCATAAAAAGGGGTTGTAGATTACTTTCGTTAATTACAATCGGGGTAGAAGGGTGTAAATGACTGTCATCAAATTAAACGCAATTAAAAGATTAGATATAGGGTATAATAACATGTTTGCGTGATGCGCTTGGACCTGTCTGCACGTATGAAAGTGAAGAACCCAACAAGATAGATTATGGGGACGTGTAGAGAAACGGGAGGTGCACATCCACTTGATTATCTGCTCGACATGCGGCTTGATTTCTTGGTTGGACTGGATGGAAGCACGTGGCTTCTGAAGGACATGGTTGGGTACTCCATGGTGATCCTTTGTTACGGTACACGCTTAGGATGTATACGCAGAGTTACGGGTCTGTGCGATAGCACCCAATAGCTATACCTTGACTACGACGGTACTTGGCAGTCAGAAGGCTGTGGCGGTATGGCATTGGGGTGATTCGGCGGTTTTCCTCTCTCGTGGAGGGAGCTTGGTCAGGACCAAATTAAAGATAGTAATCGTCGGATACCTATCATCGACAGTCAGTGGAATGCGAAAAGACTTGAGCTAAACCAAGATACCATTGTTCTTTCCTTTTCGAGGAATGGTTGAGGGGCATGCAAATTGGATGGTAGGTTGGTGGTTAGGGGCACGTCATTAGCTCTTGATGGAGTCTTTCACTAGTTAAGGGAAGGGCCTGGGTGGGGCCATAACCACCTGGAAAAGCAGACCATACTTGATATATGTATTGTAGGTCCTTAAAGGCAGGCCTAAACAGATATGGAAAAGTTCTCGACCGAGTTCCATGCATTGGATGCAACACTATTACGGGACTCATGTTAAAGTAGGCAGTATGTACGAGAAAGAGTCTAGGAACATGCACTGGGTGGTGTATCGTAGACATTACGACATTAATCCTTACGCTTGCATGGGATAGCGAGGAGGGCTCTATGCGGTAACGGGGCGTTATAATTTGGATTTTCCGCACATTGTTCAGCGTAGGATACGCTTCCATTGCATGATAATAGGGACCGTGCGAGGAGGGTACTATGTGAAGTACCTTGATATATTGGGGGTAGCCACATATATAATATTAGGCTAATCTTCTGGGATGTAGATGGGTATCACATATGTGTAAAGCCTTGAGTGCTATTAACCCAAAAGAACTTAATAAACAAGAAAATGTAACTGAACAGTATATGTAAGGTTATTTCAGAATGTGTAATTTAAGTCCAGTCACCAGAACATGTGTTCTGACCCCTCCTCATAACACACTCGCAAGTTAGGTTTATGGAAGAGATATGATAGCTTTGAATAATGTTTACGCACTATTATTACCTTGATAATACTATATTTGATTATATTTTATTCCGTGCCACTATGAGATGTTTTATGAGCTTTGGTATATTTTATATCTCTGTCTTTTCTGCAGGATATCAGACAAGCCAACTCGAATCTCAATAGATTGGGATTTTTGAAACAAAATCAGTCTATCGAATTTCGGGTTGTTACATCAGGTATCAGAGCTTAGGTTTACGATTCCTTAATAAATAGTGAGTGAACGTATTTGTATTTTTAAGAAATATTAATATATTATATATATACACCTAGATTTATAAAGGAACCCACTAAATAGGAAGACAGGCTTATGGATAGAATTGGGATATCAGTTATGTACACTAAAGGAATATTTATGGAAACTTGAGACCCTTAGGTGTTTTGGGTGAAAAGTTTCCAATGTGCTTTGTAATTCAAAAGATTGATCTCATATGTTGTGGGTTTGGCAGTAGAGCTTTATATATTGGGAAAGAGTGAAAAGGAAATGGATTAGGAATATATATTTCAGAGAAATGACTTTGTGGGAATAATTTAGAGAGGTTTAAGTAAATTAGAAACCCGCTTTGAGTCTATCCCCATTATTGACTTTTAAGAACTTGAAATTTTAAAAGCTTTTGGTAATAGACTACAGTGTTTTTCGAGTTTTGACCTTAAAAAATTACAATTGTTAAAGTATGTACTAGATAAATTGTATAAAAACAATTTTTGAAATTAAAAGAAGTATTTTTTATGTTTGAAAAAATATGTGAGTAACATATTTGAAAAGTACATATTGGGTTTTGGGGTATATTTTGGAAACGGTGATTTCTTATGAATTTTTCATCAAAATTCAATTCTTTTAGAAAAATGTGTACATTATAGAGCGTGTATAGCTTGCTCGTTTTAAAGTATGAAAGGATTAAATAAAAAAGCATAGAAAAGATTGCATTTTGTTAAAAACTAAATTTTCAATAAAGAAATTTTTGAAAATCTCTATTCTTTTTTAAAAAAATTGACAATTGTTTTGAAAAAAATTGTTGGGTGGACAAAATTAGTTATAAGAATTAAGAATAGAGTAGATGTTCACACCTAGATGTAAGTTATTGAATTGACATTGTAAACATGAACGGTTGTGAAACTGGTTGAGAAATAGATTGTCCTTGTCTACTCCAACTTTTGTGATTTAAAAAAAAAATTTGTTTTGCATTTTTTTGGATTACATTTTTTTTATGGTTTGGCAAAGGCATGTTTATTAAGGAAAAATAAAGTTTTCAAGCTTTTAACTTTTGGGAGGAAAATGAAATGAGGAAGCCAAACCATGTTTTTTTTGTTCCGTGGAGTAGATAAGGATTAGTACCAAAGGAAGACAGGAAATATTGTGAGGCAATGAAGAAAGTAGCAAGGACTGTTTTGAAATAATAGTAAATTCCCGAAGGGTGCATTAGCATCATAAAGCCTAGGTTGTTGATTGGAAAAGACTTTTAGTACACAACAAGGACTAGTGGTGGCTACTACAAGATAAATGGTAAATAAGTGTTTAGATCCTTTGGTTTGGACTTTTCTTTCTCAGAGGGGACATGGTCCTAGGATTCTGAGCCCTTGATAGTGGTTGTGTAGAGTGCTTGTTTTCCTGTTTTAGTTGAAGGATTAGAAGGCTTATTTGAAAACTAAACTTAGATTAGTAGATTAATTTAAATAAGCTAAGAAAAGAGTAATGACATGACTAAAATGAAAATAACAAACACAATAAAGCAACAAACATGACAGTTAAGAAAAATGGGTTTTTCCTATATAAATTGGAAAAGGAAATTTATAATAAAGGAAATTTTCTTATGTAAGATGTGCTTAGATAGGAAGGTGGGAAATTCTTATATAGTAGTTGCGTGAAATCCAAGTACGAATAGAAAAGGTACATAAAAGAAAAATGGAAGATGTAAAGATTTCCGTTTTCCACCTTTTTGTAACATAAGAAATCGAATTCAGAAAATTAGACTTTTCTGTAATTCACAAATTTTAAAGTTGTTTGGTAGGCTTTGGATGAAAAAATCAGATGAACAACATTCTTGCTCTGCGAGAGTGTAGGAAAAAATTGGATGAAAAAGTATTTTGAATTTCAAAATATTGCATTCATATAAAAATTGGTAGTATATTTAGGATGTGTGCATCATGTTTTTAAAAAGATTTTCATGAAAAAGTTGCATTCATATAGGAGGTACCACTTAGTCATTCATTTCATTCATGTATTATTATGTTGCATTACACTTTGTACAAGTGCACAAATGGTTGCAAAAGCAAGTACACATGATGGATGTAAATTATGAGAGGTATTACTTAATTTTACCCTTACCAAATTTCGGGGACGAAATTTCCTAAGAGTAAGAGAATGTAACACCCCACATTTTTGGTTAAATAATAAAATAAAATTTGGAAATCCTTCAGAATTCAGTCATGGAATTAGCGTCATTGCATCCGTGGCAATTTTTTAATCAAGATAGAACTATGGTTTGTAGAAAATAGATTTAAGATTAAAAAGATATCTTTAATGAAATTACAACAAACATGAAAAAAGGTATAAGAAAAAACAATGACCACCATTGTTTTTAGTCTCGTTTACAAAAGCATACGTAGCTCAGTTGATAAAGACATGTCTCTCCCAAGTGAGTGGCGCAAGTTCGAGTCCCGTTGGTGCCATTTTTTTGTTTTAGAGGAACGACTAAAATAATACATATTGTAAGAGGAAAATGGGTATAAATGCACACATAAGGAAAATTATACATAAAGGTGAGTATAAAAAATATATGTATACATGCATATGTAAATATATGCATATGTGTGTGCAAAAATATATACATATGAAAGAGAAATAAAAAATAAACCCGCAATCAATGAAAATAGGTAACAAATTAATGATGGCATAACGTCGTTTGAATTTAGAAAAAAAATATTAAGATTGCACGTATATATATACGCACAAATTCGAATGTTGAGATAAAAATTACAAGTTAAGAGAAGAATATAATTAATGCACAATAAATGGAAAATGACAAGAAACAAGCTGCCTTTGAAATTCGAGTACTTTAAAAGGAATAAAACAAAGCATCATTAACTGCAATAATTAATAGACAAGGAATTGAAAGATTGCAAGCGTATATACATGCATAGAGTTGAAATTCAAAGGTAAAAATAGTTTATAACTGGAATAATATAAATCATAAGAATTATACTAAGTAAGCGAATAACGTTATTAATTAACATTCGAAATCAGATATATCAAGTAATAAAATTAACATTATTTATTAAAGTTAAAAGTAGAAAACAAAACGCATCTGAAAACGTGCCTGGACCCAAGAAGGGTCGATCCATGCTTGCCTGGTTGGACCTATGGGTCAACCCACACTTCGTTGGGTCGACACAGGAGTAGACCCAATCGATTCCAGATCCCTTTTTTAGATAACGTGATTTCCTGATATAAATGATTCGGATTTTATTTGGTTAAATCGGATGGGCCAGACTTTCTTATACACCTATAAATAGACTAGCGTGGCCTAGCTCTAAACTCATATTTTCTGAGATGTTTGACACAATCGATTCCAAATCCCTGTTTTAGATGATGTGATTTCCTGATATAAATGATTCGGATTTTATTTGGTTAAATCGGATGGGCCAGACTTTCTTATACACCTATAAATAGACTAGCATGGCCTAGCTCGAAACTCATATTTTCTGAGATGTTTCCTAGGTTCTGACATTCTCTTCTTCCTTCAAACCTTTTCAGATAATTAGTATATTAGTTTTAGGAATTTCTGATTAAAGATTTGAAGATAAAAGAATGTAAACCTACAAATAGGTGTTCAGAATTCTGATCAACATGAAGTAAGTTCTTGAATCTGATTTATTTAGGTTTCTCTTCCTTTTTCCCTCCTCTTTTAGTATTAGATTTGTAAATCTGCGGTTGCTTAATATTAGATTTAGTTAAGGAGTCCACGGAACGACAAATATGGATCAGATTCGTGGATTGGAAAGCTGTTAGGTGAGTAGGCTTAAACTATACCTTTTTAAATAATGGTAATTTTACCGTTTACATTCGCTGTTATTCTTAACATATTAAATAACTGTAAGTTGTAATAATTGCGGTATAATTCTGTTGACATCAAAAGATGGTCTAATGATAATCAACCACCAAAGTGTATTAACCATACACGAATAAAATCACGAAGTGCGATAAAAAGTGAATGAACATAAGAGACACAATATTTTTATAGTGGTTCACTTAAACAAGGCCTAAGTCCACTATATAATCTTTGTTTATTTTATTGATTACAAGTTACAATTGTTTTTGATTGAGAGAGAGTAGAGATAGAAGTGGTTTATGAAAATGACTATGCAGCGATTGGATTGTATGGAGTGGAGTATGAATATTATAGAATATATATAGCAGAGTTATAGCTGTAAGTAACGATCACACAGTCGATTTATACTGGTTCGTACCAATGTCCTATGTCTAGTCCTAGACTCCCTTCTGATATTTCACAAACACCCTCGCTTAACCAGGAGGAACAGGCTCACAATTACCCGAACAGCCGAACGGGATTTCTTGCCTCAAATGTTGAAGAGGACTTTCTCAATACAGAATAATTGATGACTTATTTGTGTTCTTGTTTACACGGATATGTCAATATGTAGTACACCCTTCCGATAGTCTTTCCTTGATGATAAACGTGAAGCTTGTGAAAGATTATGGAAGATTATAACCTCAAATATTTGTAAATATTGTGCTTTAGAGATTAGAGAGCTTTAAGTGAGATAGAAATAGTTAGAATGAAATTCGGTGATTGGATCAGTTAACCAAGTCTCTATTTATAATATGTAAATAGCTACAACTGAGCACAAAGAGATTTGATCAAGAGATATGGATTAGAAAGTTGTGACTTTTCATAATAGGTTGCAATCATCGTAATCATATGTCCAAAAATAATTTTCAGATGTCTGTTTTGATTTGAAAAATAAAACAGCAAGGAAATAGTGTATTTCATAGAAGATTCAGACATCTGAAAAATTCAAAACAGGCATATGAATATTATGTAAAATTTAAGTTTGTCCTAGCAAACAGACATTTGTCTGATTTATTTCAGACGTCTGTTTTCTGGGCAATACTTATTCCTTTCCTCTTTTTAGTGTGAAATATATATATAATATGTGCAATTTTCAAAAAATATATATATAATATGTGTGTGCGTGTGTGTGTAATCATAAAGGAAGACTTTAACATTTAAATCTTGGACTAACAGACTCTTATAACATATATAATCTTCATTTTGTGTTCTTGAATCTGCTTGTCGAATATCTTCCTGCAAAACAGAGTTAGTCGATATAATATATGCTTATGTATAGTTGTCATAGTCAAAACGCTATATAGCGAGATTCAATATTCTCCCCCTTTTTGACTAATGACAACTATATAAGCTCCCACTCTCAATATGCATATATCATTACTTGTTACTCCCCCTTTGTCATTTGACGAAAAGGAATACTTATGCAAAAACTTAAGTATTTATGCATTACACACAAACAGAACATAGAAACATAATATCCAGACATAACATACCATAGCACATACTAGAGTTTTGTGCTGAAATAAAGAGATAAGTACCAAAATATTACACACCAATTAATAGTTTTGTAGGAAAAATACGTAAACCACTAAATTATAACCATACTTTACCAATCTTCAGAAGTAGATGCCACAATAGTTGTTCCACCGTCTGTAGGAGAGAGATGTTCAGAGCCACTATCGGGAACTTCTTCGGCCGAACTAGATGACCATTGAAACGGGGCCGGAGCATGAGCTTGGCTAGAAGAGGCCCTAGTGCAAGAAACTGCATCGTAAATTTTGTTTAAAAAGCCTTTGATGGAGTCAAAATTTTCGTTTGTTTGATTTTCAAAACGTTTTAACTCTTTATGAATTTTTGATTGATGGCGTGAAAGGGTAACTAAGGCTTGTTTTGAAGAAGTTTCGGGAGAGATGACTTGAATTTCTTCTTCTTCTTCCCTAAGTTGACGACGATGGGAAGGCTCGGTTATAATTGCTTCTGTTTTTGATGCTATATGTTCAGACCATGTTGCAAGAGACATATACTCCAAAGTGATGGGATTAGGATCAATATCCCTAAGTTTCAAAGTCTTTGGACCATTTTCTTTGATTCTTAGAGAAGGAGATTAGGTATGTTTATCTCACAAGCTTTAAGGATTCGAGTAATATAAGCACCATAATGTAGAGTCTTATACTTTTGTTTATATATGATATCCATCCATTCATTCATGATTATCTTTGCCCAACTGATTTGCTTATTTGAGTATAGGGCGTACAAGGCTTGGAATCTCGTTTGTAGACTTTTTGGTAACTTCCTTTGCGGGGTTGAATGATTTGGACTAGTATGCAATTTAGTAAGCGAGCTTGTAGTCGGAGATGAGTGGAAGTAAGTTCATGCATTTTAATGAGATTATCAGAAAGGAATTAGTGTGATATTTCGTCCCTTGTAGTTATATCTACTTCTATTGTATCGATATCAAGTCCTTGCCAAGCACATTGCAAAATTTGTCCTAATCATTGCATTGAAAGAAGAACACGTTTTCCACAAACCCAAGACCAAACGCAATCCTTTTTGACTTGAGGTTTAGTATGATTGAGGTTCAAATTTGCCAAAAACAACTTCACTGGTAAAGGATAAATTTTTACATTATTTGTATTATAATCAACTAGTGATTCGAAATGAAAGTGTCTAGCATATTGTTGTAGCATATAATTTGAGAAAGCATCAAACTTTACGAAAGCACCTTCAAAGAGTTTGGAATCCTTCATTGCCTTGTATCTTGCCTTAGCGGTATCATCCCATAGCCATTTTTGAATTAATTCTTCGGAAGGAGGATTTGACTCTTCTTTTCGTGTACGTTTTCCTCGATTTTCCATGATTATGTGGTAAAAGATTTAACATTTGAGGTGAATTTGAGAATTGGAGGTTAGGGATTTTACAGGAGGTAAAAAGATGAAAAGGTGAAAAGTAAAAAGATGAAGAATTATAATGGTTGGTAAAGGATGTGTCCCCTTTTAAAAAACACGTCAGCATGAATTTAGATGTCTGAAATACTAAAATAGACATCTGTTTTTGTTTGAGTAGGAACCCGCAAGAAAATAGTTCATTTTACTCTAGTCCATACGATCCTACTGCTGCATAGTCATTTTCAATTGGTATCAGAGCGAGATTCAATAGTTTATACACAAAATCCTTGTGTTGAATCAGAAATATACGACATGCTATTTTGGGATGCTGAATAGGAGCTTTTTCGTGGTGGATTCCAAATGCCCTTCCATTCCTGGAAACTGATGTATTTATAGGCGAGAAGGTGGGCCGAGTTTGAATGCAATGTGGCGTACATCTTTCTCAGGGCTAGCCATGTGTAACTTGATCCTATAAAGTAGTTGTAGGCGGAGGGACCCGGTCTACTGCTAATGAATAGTTCTTCTCGAAAATCGTGGCATACGTGAAGATCGAGACTTGGAGTACGAAAAGTAGTGCGAGATAAAGTTGACTGATTTTGTGGCCTTAGGAGTAGGACTTCGTTTGGTAGTATATAACTCGGTCAGATATCCTGACATGGTATTCCAAGTTTGATCTGATCTTTAAAGAATAACTCAAACTGTAACAACCCATATTTCTGGAACTAATTTAAAATTTATTTTTAATGAATTTTACATGGATTTGTAGTTGAATTTAAAAATTCGATAATTTAAAACGATTAATTTTGAGAATTAATGACATAAAATTTATTTAAAACAAAGTTTGAACGTATATATTTATATTAATTATAAAAAGGGCTTGAAATGGCGCTGTAGTTTGAAAATTCGATTTCAAATTTCAATTGAGTATACATAATTCTTATAAATCAGAATTTGATGAAAGAAGACACGTTAGGATCCATTTAATTATATCTTTGTAATGAATGTGAAAATTTTGGATTTTGTTTTACAAATTGTAAGTTATGTCTAAATTAAATTTTAAAATAATCGCTATGGAATTTCTATATATATATATATATATTAATATTATATATAGCCCTTAAAAAAAGCCATTTTGCAAACGACCTCCGTTTTCGATGAAACTAATTTTGTTGGATCTGAAACGTCAAATTATTGTTAGGTTTAAAATTTCAAGTCAATTGGAATTAATATGTAAGCGTAGTAAATTTAAATGCATTTTGTAAGTTAAATTGAATTTAATAAGCTAGTTAAAAAGTCATTTTTCAAACAGTCTCCAAATTCAACGAAATTAATTTTGTTATAACCGTATCCTCAAAACATAGCTAAATTTCATAATTTTTTGAGTCAATATGTGGCTATGGTGAATTAAAATGTACGTTCAAATTCAATTTTTAACATTATATTAATCTATATTTTAAATTTAACAAAAACTGATCGAAACAGCCGAATCAGCTTACGAAACATATTCTATTGTGTCCAAAATGGATGTATTTGGCTAGGGGCGACAGTTATTGGGATTCGTTTGGAGTTTGGAGTGTTAAAAAAATAACGTTCGAATTAAATATTATTAAAAATTATATAAATACCCTTGGAAAAAAATCTAAACCCTAAATTCAGTCAACATGGTCAATCTCTTTTCCTACGCCGCGTTTAACAAATCAATGGCCAGTGAGCTCCATCCTTCTTCCTCACTTCTTTCTAGATATGCGCACTGATTCTTGAAACTCCCTTTTACAACATTGTAGATCTCTGTAACAACCCAAATTCGGACAGACCAATTTTTTTTTCAAAATTCTAATCTATTGAAACTCATGTTGTTTTGCTCTGGTATCCTGTAGAAAAGACAGAGATATAAAATATATCGGAGCTCAGGAAAACATCTCACAACAGAATGGATAAAATATAATGTAATCAAAATATAGTACTACCGTAATAATAATACTGCCTAACCAGTATCCAAAGCTATCATATCTCTGCCACAAATCTAACGTGTGAGTATGTTATGAGGAGGGGGTCAGAACACAAGTTCTGGTGACTAGATTTAAACTATACACTTTGGACAGTCCTACATATACTGTTCAGTTACATTTTCTTGCTTATTAGGTTACTTGGTTATCAGCACTCAAGGCTTACACACACATCGTACTCATCTATTTCCTAGTGGATTAACCTAATACAGTATTTATGTAGCTATCACCAATATTAAGGTACACCCCATTGTACTCCACTCGCACGGTCTCCATCGTAATGCCATAGAAATGTACGCAGTCCCTCATCCTACGCCGGAGTGATTTACAGATCTCTATATAAAAATGTTACCTTCCACATATATCTGCCATTACTACGCTACGTAAGCGTAAGGACTACCACCTTCGATTGAATCAGATTCCATCATAGAGTAATTCCCTCAATTCTTCCATGCACCACCTAGAGCAGACATGCATGTATCTAGACGTTTCCCCGTACATATCGTCAATCGTATTTGATGCCTTAACCGCACATAACCTCTAAAGTGCACCGAGTTCCGTGGCAGGGCTATATAAGAAACACGGGTCTCGATCGGGAGCTTTTCCATATCTATATAGGCCCGCCTTTAAGTGCTTCAAAATACAGTAATCCTTCAGGTCTATTTTTCATGTTGGCTATGGCCCCACCTCGGCCCCTCCCTCAACAAGTAAAGACTACAAGAGCTAAGCGGCTGGCTCCTAACAAACAATCTAAACATCCAGTTGGCATCTCCCCTCAACCACCATGCCCCGATAGTGAAAGGTGGATGGCATTTTGGGTTTAGCTCTAGTCTTTTCGCATCCCACTGGCTGCCAATGTGTAACGACCCACATTCTACGTATCAAAGGACCGTAGAATATTTATTTCTTTTTTATATAAGGTCGTATGGTCGTTTAACTTTGGGGAACGACTATTGGGGTCGTTTCTTAAGTTCATTATTTTTTCCGATTTTTAAATGACCATTTTGCCCCTAGCAAACCTTGTTTCGCCTATAACTTTTGATTGGTAAGGAGTTTTGACCTAAAACCACTTCCATTAGATTCGGATGATGGTTTACCTTTCCGTAGAGTAGTCATACTTGTCAAACAGACTTACCGTTTGGGAGATATGGCTAAATTAAGGTTTAGAAGGTGAAAAACAGCTTAATTGGGCTTAACCGGGTGATTAGCAGCTAGGCCCAATGGGGGATTTCGGGATTGGAGCCATATAATGGCTGATTAGGGTTAGAGAAACCTTTTCCTTGTCATTTTTCAGCTGCCACTAACATCCTCTCAACCCTAACAATGGCCCCCACCTTCTAATTTCATCCTAAATCGCTCTCTAATCAAGGATTAAGCTAAGCAACATCAAATCAAGACAAATCAACACCAAATCCGAGTTGGAGCTGCTGTGTTGCATAAGAAAACGCCACAAATCAGAGATAGTTTCAGATCTAAGTTTTATTTGTGGCCAAGGTGAGTGATTTGCATTGTTTTTCACTAATTACGGCTAATTAAGGGTGATTAGTGATAATTAGCGAAATTATAACTCAGAAAAATATGGAAAATTTTGTAAAATTCCAAAATATTATTTTAGGGCTCTGATAAAAATTTGGGCTAATTTGGATAAGTTTTGCTAATTGTATGCTTAAACATGATTAAGGGGGATTAACGGAAAAACATGGGTTTTTGGGTATGTTTGATCCGTATAAACATGTTAAATTGTTGTTTTGATGTTTATGGATGATTATACATGTTTCTATGATTGTATGGTATGCTTTGTGATTGATTAGAAAAGGTAGAATGGTCGAAAACGCCGTCGTATGGCGTGAAACAGTCGCTGGGAAAGTTGCAGGAAATGTGCAGGGTTTCGGATCGGATATAGGTCTCGGATCGGATAGGAGAACTGGGCAAGGGATTTGATTCGGATCGTAACTTGGCACCAGAGGAGGCTTGGCAAGAAGGAAGGCCACTTGCAAAGAGTTGGAGTTGGGTTGAGGATCGGATCGGGTCGGAATGGAACGTGGGATCGGATCAGAGTAAGCAAGCTGGAGCAGGAGGGACGAATGGAACCAAGAAGTAAAGCACCGAATCAAACCGCATGGAGGAGGTGAAACCGAAGCGAATCGAAGGAGGGAAATTAAGCTGAACCAGATGGGGAGCGTGAGCACAACATACCGAACCGAATTGGATAGACCGAACCGAACCGTGTCTGGACCTTACCTCTACTACGCGACAACAACTGAAGCCCAACTCCAATTCGACCAAAACCCGAGATGCAAAGGAAGTCCAAATGGGAGGTTATTACTCAAGATCAAAATAGGGATCAACGAGATAACTTCATGAGTTGGACTTTGCTGCGAGACGTGTGCTAAGGGGTTATCGACGTCCATAACTTTGATTCACCACCAGGACGGATGTTAGGCTACGGATCAGTGCAGTGGGGTAGTTATTACTCCATGGGCCAGAGTGATCGTAGCATGGCTATGAGCCAGTGCAGTGAAGTCGTCATGACTTCATGGGGCAGAGTGTACATAGCAAAGACTAGTGGCTATGGATCAGTGCAATGGAGTCGTCATGACTCCATGGGGCAGAGTGATCATAGCAAGGATTTGGGTGATCAAAGCGGTGGATATCATATGCTTTACGCACTGAGTGAGAGATATGAGGATGGTTGTTATGCTTGATTGTTTACCATCATATTGACATGAACACCCCCACCCCCGTATCTTTACACCATATGTTAGTGTCACCTTAGAGTATTGTACATCTTGTTGTGCTAACTCTTTGGCTGCAGGTCCAGGTTCAGGTATGGTTTAGTATACCTGTTATTGTTCTGTTTTGCTGCTTATCGCTCATACCAGACTTTTGTCTGACCCAGAGTTTTATGTCTCTTCTTATTACGCTAGGTGCTCTTAAACGGGCAGACTAGAGACAGGTTAGGTGGTATGCACGAGTAGATGTACCGGAGACGAGCAGGAGACTTCCACGTATGATATATATAGATATTCTCTCTGTGTCGCTGCTGGTCACTACTTTGGGCATTAGTAGTGTACCTTTCTTATTTTACTTTAGAGATAGTTTTAAAAAATGTAATAATGTTAATGTGGAATATAAGCTGTATTCGAATTTTCTGCTGCTATGATGGTTTAGTTTTCAGCTCATGCACTGTCTCGCCTGTTTTATGTCAAAGTTATGTTATTATTATATTTTATCCCATGCGCTGTGAGACATTCTACAGGTTCCTTATTAGTTCAAAATTCCTTTCTTTTCCTTTTTTTGGCGACCGTCCTGTGTTAGTTGGACATTGGCACAACGCACTTTCATTGGAAATGTCGGCTGGTGCGGGACGGGCAGTCACACTTTGATAGGTACCCGATGATCTACTATCCTTATAGGTCGTGACCCCTACCTCCCTGTTGAGGCGATTGCCGAATCACCCTAGTGTCATCTCGTCATAGCTTTCTGACTGCAAAACTACTTTTGCAGTCAAGGCTACTCAATGGGTTACGCGCAAACCCAACCTGCGTGAGCACAACCCGAACACTGCACCACCACAGAGGACTACCAGGGGCACCTTCCTCATCTCAGGAAGCCGCGTGCTTCCCCTTCTACTCCTTCGGAGCCGACAAAATAATCGTATGAACGTGCGCTCCCCTCGTACCTCATGACACAACGATGATCTACCCTGTTGGTTATTCACCCACAAACGTGCGGACTGGTCCAAACGCCTCATTTTAATATGTTATTAGACTCTATGTCTAAACATTATTTTATGTGCTTGCTTTACCTCATCAGGTTTCCATTTAACTTGGTTATTCCCATTCACATTGACTTCTTATTCAAGTTATCAAGTTCCTCTTGCTTATTAATTTCAGTCATATAACTTTACCCATTTAAGTTTATTAATAAGTCTACAACATGTTATTATCTAGATTGCGATCCAAGGTCTGTAATCCACAATCCATTTATATTCTTGTTTGATTTCATAGTTACAATAACATGTTCTACTTAATATGTAATTAAGTATATCTCAATTCACATGTTTTCTATTTAACATGTCAGTCATTATTTATGATTAAATATAACTTATTTCATTTCATAAGTTTGTCTCACTCTTTCCTATTTAATCATAATTCCATCTTACACTGTCACTACAACTTATCTTTGTTTACTTATTAACTTAGTTCTCTTAACTAAGGTTCACTAATAAGTTTTATTTCCATTTATTATAACCTATGTTATAATTTCTACTTGTTCCTAGGACAAACCTTAACATGTTATTCTTATCAGCAGATTTCAGATTTCCAAGTTTTCAGATTACTTAATTTATAATTAAGTACAAGTTCTTACATTTCATAAATTTTCCCCCTTTTCTCTACTTATTACAAACAACTGGTTTTAGGTTTCCCCGATTTACTAATTACTTAATTTACAATTAAGTACCACTTATCTCATTACACAAGTTATCTCATTTTCTTACTAGTTTATTATAACCTAAGTTATAATCTCCACTTATCTGTAAGACAAGTCTACCTATTATATAACATTCTCATTAATGTAATTAATTATAATAGGTTATTATCATTCCCCTTTCATTCACTTCTTATTTGTTGTAACTTTCATTCAATTTCATTCATTTCCGTTAATTACAATTAATGCCATTTATTTCTATCCTTTTACATTCATATATATATATATAATATATATATATGCTTATGTATTAGACCTCTAACATTAAGCCTTGCACTTGTGGATGCTCAATTTGACGGGTGGTTCCGGGCAGACTTCTTCCACAAGTTGACTTAACCTCGTGTCTTAGCACCGTTGCATGTTCTATTTACGCACTAGACCCCTCACATTAAATTAACAACTTGTGGATGCTGGATTTGCCGAGCTGTTCCGTGCAGACTTCTACCACAAGTTGAATTTAACCTCGTATCTAGGTGCGTTATAGTTTTCTATTTACCGTAAATTTAAGCATATTATTATTTCCACATTTTTACTGCAACCTATTTTATATGTCATTATATTAAGCCCATTTTATGTCATATGTTCTTCGTAGCATATAATTAATTTCATCTCAAAGTAACATGTGATCGTCAAATCATGTAATTATTCTAATTTAACATGTAATTATTCCCATTTCAATATGGTTCAAGTACATAATTGTCACAAGCTAACATGTAATTATAACAACAGTAATCGCAACACGTATTTTTAACAAGTTTACATTTCAATAAGTGAACATTTCAACACATTAATCGTTTCAACAAATGAATTTTCCAACATATTTATAATTCAACATGTCATATTAGCATTTCATCACTTTAATCATTCTAGCCGATTTACATTGCATATAAACGGGAAATGTCAAACAATAATATATCATTATAAAAAATGATATAACTTAAATCCACTCACCAAATTTGCTTTCCAAATCCTGAATCTGGTCCAGATCTAGCATTCCATGGTTTCCTCTAATTGTATTTAGAACCTAGCAACCATGGATCCACAATTCTTACTAAAAGAAAAGGGAAGAAAGAGGAGAAAATTGAAATAGACCAGATCTAAGAAATTACTTTGCTTCGAATATGATTCTGAACACCTTCTTATTAATATTCATTATTTTCCTCCAGATCTTGATTAAGAATTTTCCTAAACTAATTATCTTATTTTTCTGAAGAGATTTGAGGAGGAAGAAGAATGGCAGAGTATAGACGTCGTCTCAGAAATATGAGATTTAGGCTAGACTCTGCTAGCATATTTATAGGTGTTCAGGATCTTATCGTACGCGCAGCGCTAAGTCAGCATTCAAAACTGGTTAAGAAAACAGTCCAGATTCATCGATGAATCTGGCTGGATCTAGGGGGCGTCGACCCCCTCCCCCTACATGGGTGTCGACCCCCCTATGGGTCCCGTGAGCTGTTTTCGCGTAGAAATTTGATTTTCGAATGTTTGAATTTCTGGAATTTATTTAACTGTTATATACATATACAAATCTTCAAATGACCAATTTATGCGTATATATACGCACAACTTTTGTTTCTTTTCCAAAATTCAAATGGTGTTGCACCATTATTTAATTCTTGTCATATTTCTTTGTTTGCTGCCTTACTTGATCTTTATCTCTTATATATATATTTACACATATATACATGTATATTACATATACATGCATACGTATTATTTTCTACACTTCCTTATATGTATACTTTTCCTTATATGTGTGTTTATACATATTTTCTCTTTAGAACATGTGTTATTTCAGCCATTCCTTTAAAACCAAAATATGACGATGGCGAGGATCGAACTCTATACCTCTTGTATGCAAGTCACATGCTCTAACCAACTGGGCTACTAAGTCTATTATTAACAAGGCTTGGAACAATGGTGGTCATTGTTCTTTTCTCAATTTTGTTTTTCATATTTGTTACAATATTTCATTTAACCCATTGCATGAATCTTTTTCATTTATTTCTCTTTCATTATTAGTGCATAATAAGTGCATGCAACATATTTACACCGCATGCAACCAATCATCTCTTCCTTTTTCAGTGCATGTATTTATTACATGCAATCATATGTTATCATTATTATATTTTTCTTTTAAATGTTTATGTCTATGCATATATATATACGCACACATATGCATTATTTAATTATTAAATTGTCATGAAATGCGGGGTGTTACAATCTCACCGAGATCTTTAAGATCAACGGCTATGATCATCATAGGGCCGATTTGTACACTCAAAGTCGCCGCAGTTGAAGCCATTTTCGAGCCAATCAAGGAGATCGAGTTCTCCTGAACTCTGGGAGGTTGTGGCAAACCCCAAGGCGCACCGAGGTGTAAGGAATGATCAAGCTCCGGTCAACCAAGGGGCGTGCAAATTGAATCCCTAGGGTTTGTGATAGGTTTGGTTTCGTTTGTGGATGCCTGGAAGGGTTACAGGAAGAGAATGGTAATAAGAGAGGGAATAGAGAAAATAATCAAAATAATTAACTTGTGAATTAGTTATTAAAGTAATTAATGTATTAATGGTCATAACTCGGTCATATGAATACAGAATTACAAAAAAATGAGTTCGGTTGAATCGTGAAGGCGAGCACTAAATTTCAGAATAGTCCAGAAAAGAAATAGAGCAAGTTAGAATTTGAGTAAAATTTAAACTCAAACAGTACTAAAATCGTCAATTAAAGACTGATGGAGTGGAAGCCAATAGTGAGAACTCTCTTACTCAAATTATTTGTACATTTATTTATTTTTATAACTAAATTTATACTGATTGCATGTGATTGCAATATTTGTTTGGTGGTTAATGGTTGTTTACAGTTTTATTGTTATTATCATTAAACTGTGAATATATGTGATGTTAAAAATGAACACTTAGATTATAAATTATTTTGGGATGACAATTTACTCACCCGTCTCCCAAATATTAGATAAGTTCACATAGATTGTGATGTAAACCCCACACAGGTGTTGGGACGATAATTGTACACATCTCCCAAGTGTACAAATAATAATATTTTTTGGTGGTTGAAAACCCCATACGGGTCTGGGATGATAATTAATTCACATCTCCATTGGATTTAGTTGTATATCAACCGATTGATTAGCAGACTTTTATAAACGTTATTTGATTATTTAATGCATATACAATTGTAAATAGCATTCTGGATGTGAATTGAATGTTTAATAGTTGTTTATTACTATTTTTGAATACATGCGATGTATGGAATCCATATAAATAAAATTATATGGTTATTGATTGAGTCTGATTCCAATTCAGAAATAACGAATATTTTAGAATACTATTCAGTAAGAATCAAAACATGATTTTGAAGTCCAATTTTGGATGGACACGAAATATTAAAGTATCCATAATGGAAATGGATATGAAGCCGAGTTAAGTAGATATATGCCAGTTTAACTCAAACGGGACTTTCTATCAATTTTATTCATTTTATAATGAATATTGAAAAGATTTGATTTCAAAATGTGTTTCTTTGAAAATATTATCATTTTCATAAGGAATATTATATTTTGATTTAAAATCAAAATGGAAGTTGGAATCAATTTTAAAATGAATTTATAAAATACATTTTAAATGGAAATTGATGAAATATATTATATATATTTAATGGCCTGAATAGAACGTTTCGCGCAGCAACCGTTTGCGAATTTCGACCATTGACTTTGAATAGACGTAACAGGAGATCCGACCGTCGGATTCTCCTAAAACCGGAACCTCTGTGTTCGTATTGAAAAGAGCTTTTGAATGGTAATAAGAGATTTGAATTCTAACGGTTATAATTTAAGATATGTCCAAATTAGTTTTGGAGAAAGTCGCTATGGATGTAGTTCATTGGCCGATATTGGAAACCGATGTAAGGGCCTTGATAACATTATTAAAAAAATATGAATAAAGTATGCAAAATCATAATAAATGATTTGAAATGATTTTGGATGAAATATTCCACATCTGTAAAGAAAAAATATATCTTTATCTGGATAAGTTGTTTATCAACTTTAGTATAGAACTAATGGAAATTATATGGTTTTAATATAACCAAAATTTTCCAACGTATGAATTGGAAAGGATTTGAATAGAAATAAACTCCGAAATATTTCGATATTGGATTCCGTGATTATACAGATATCATTGAGGAATTTGGAAGATATAGATATCTTTATTCCTAACACGATATCTGTTTGTTTCAGAATTTGATATTGAATATAAGGCGATGTGATTTCTATTTAGATTTAATGAGATTTTCCAATTAATGAATATAATTGGAATTAAATGAAAGTTGATTTTGGGTTCTTTGTGAATGGTGTTTTGTATGATATTAGTTCTTAAACCCAGTTAACGGTGGCATTATGATTTAGAATTTATAATCTTTTAATTAAGATTAATAAAATTTTCCAAAGTAAAGTTTTCCAAATTAATATATTAAATTGGAATTGGGTGGAATTCGATTTACTAATAATCGAGATAAGCTTCTGTGAGGGGAGACCGTTGTTATTTATGGAATTTAAAAGGCCTTGCCGTTATTCCATTTATAGTATTAGTCTGATACAGAAGTTTATATCAATTATATACTGATCATATTTCCATGAAGATTCCATTTTGATGGTAGAGGATTTTGGGTTTATCGTGAACTTTGTTTAAAGGACATTGGTTCTTTAACCCAGTTAATGACATGATTAATTTCTTAAAGTTGAATAATCATTAAGTAATGATTTTTGAGATAAAAACGAGGTTGGAGTTTTAATGAATCTTTAATAGAATTGGAATGTGAATGAGGTAATTAAATTTACCAAATTCAAGAAATGATCGATAATGGAGTACCACTTGTTATACTCCATGCGATAGTTAAATCTTTAATTAAATTTGAAACGGGAAATGGTAATTAATTTTATGGATAACACAGTGGGTGTTAGATATGGAGTACTACCAGTTTTACTCCACGGGATGAATAGGTTGGGATTGGGGTAATAAAATAAATGGTTACTTCGGTAAAGCTCGATAATCCCGGCTAGTTAGTAAACCTTTATTGGGTTTAAGTTGTGAAAAGATAAAATAAAATCTTTTTAAAATGATATCCAAAGGAAGATTAAAGAATAAGTTTAAAAGAACTTATCTTTGATAAAATCATTGGGAACCTTTCCCTCAGTTGTGAATATTTGAATAAAAGAATATTCTGAATTTTAATGAGGCATATGATGTGTTATTATAGTACTTGATTATAGGATACATGGGTAATTCGGAAAGACTAGGTTTAACCCATTCTGAATAACTGATACGACGACTAAAAGTCAAAGATTTGAAGACGGTGGTTGAAGACCAGAGATCTTCACATAGAAAGGATGATTATTGATGTCTTGACTAGGATGTAGACCCAAGACGAGGTAATAATTGGTGATCGTCCAGACGTACTTTGCGATCGACCAGATATGCGAGGGCCTCTTTCCTATATGAGACATATGAGACGAGGAATAAGGTGCCTCCGGTTTCGTTTAGACCCCGAATGAACTTGCAAATGGATTGTATGTCTAACATTCTATTTTACACTATATTCGTTGATCTCTCCTAAATATATATATGTTTGGTGATGGAGAATTTATTCTCTTTCTTAACACCCTTCTATGAGACGTACGAGCTTAGAGGTTATATATTGGTAGAAATCAATGGTATGGTATGGATTGACAATGTGGCATGCTGAGTTGCATGGATCAAGACTTGTGTTGAAAAGAAGAGTCTTATGGTTGACGATCAAAGGACAGCTTTAAATAGTGCAACATTGTGTAGCGTTAATTCGCGAGCTCCACACCCTGGTATGAACTAGAACCGGGATGAGGAACATATGGAAATGGTCATACGTTAGTTTCTAGCTAGAAGTAATGTCATGATATGGATCCCAGACACTTTACTTATGTGGATGTTGGAATATGATGGAAGGCGAGGTACCTCGGATTTGATTTGGGTCTCTAATGTCTCTTGATTGGTCGATGTACTGACCGTTTTGGAGGTTCGATAGAACTGGCTAACGTATAGTTTATGGTATAACTAATCAATGACGGCTGATTGGCCATGCGGCTAAACTAGGGTTGCCCAAAGGCTTGATCCTAAGGCATTGCTAGTGTGTCTCGAATCGGAAAGGAAGATCGCTTGCCTTGGTTCATAAATGGAAATCCAGTTTCCAATACGCGATTTACGACTTTAGTTGTAACCTATATGGAGACATAATACATGGTACCTATGCTACCTATGATTGATACATTTATATTTGAAGTTGATTTCTTCACTTATAATAATAATAAAAGATAAATTTTGCGTATCAAGCATGTTTGGCTATTATAAGGTAAAACTCTATCACCTGGCTTGCCTTGCATTGTATGATGGGACCAGATTCTTATAATAGCTTCATTATTCTTTTCAACATTGCGTTGTTTGTTTTATAGTATTCTTGGGAGAAAACCCATTCCGTTTCATACGGCGTGGTCCCTCGATTCACCCAACATTAAAATAAAGTTAATAATTGTTTTAGTTCTCACACAAGTCCCATAACTGACTCGGAGTTTATTGTTTCCACCTAAACTCTGGGTGCCCATATTTCCACACGGGCAGCTTGTAGTTTTGGTTTTCGCAGATATTTCTTTTCACGGGATCCTGGATTACGGCTAAATCTATATTCGGAATGCTTTGTATCCGTGTATTTCTTTCAGTTGTGATAGTTGATGTTTTATGCTGCACATTATATTTATGTATATATGTTTCCGTTGTTTTGTAATTTAGATTTCTGATATTTTCCGCTGTATATAATTTATTTGAACTCTGATATCTTGTACTCTGATCTAAGTTGTTGTAATAGCAATGAAATGTTCTCATGTTTGTGTTCTGACGCATCGTGTTCTCAAAGTAATCCGCCTTCTTGTTTGGTTTAGGCTGAGCGGGAAGTCCAGGTTGCTACACGATCGATCAGTTGATGACTCGATCGATCGGTTCGATTTTGACTTCGGAAGAATGCCAATTTTGAGGAAGAGATCCTTTATTTGCCTTGAAGCTGATTCGGGTCGAATTATAATCGATCGACCTAGGATGAAAGTTGACCCTTGAGGCGTATAATTAGGTTGATGTCTAGCAGTATGCTTCTATCTTGAATTGTGACGACTTTTGCCAAAAAGTTGGTCAACACTTTGCCCCCCAGAACACATCTTCTTAGGAAAAGAAGATGTATTCAAGATCTTCTAGAGAATGTTGAATAGAAGTCCGATGTTTTGTTATCCAGGAAGCCCTGGTTACACCGAACCATATTATGATGAAGGCCAGAAAACCAATGATCTCCAATGATTGTATTAAGGACAGAAAACCGATGATTGCTAGGGATCGTATTAAGGCCGGAAAACCGACAATCACCAATGATCATATTAATGACGGATCTCCAAGAATGCCAGAAAACCAATCAACCATACCATGTCGACTTCAGAGAGGATTAGTAGGACCAGGGCCTCCTCGAGTTAGGCAATACATGTAAATGGTTTGAAATAAACATGCCAAGTCCTGATAATGTCATTTGGTGTGTTCAAGCATAAGCCACGCCTGGGTGTGTGTTAGGAGTATAAACCATCCTTAGGTAGTCGAGCATAAACCATATTTGGAAGTTTTAAATGGTGTATCAACCATATCCAGAGGACTAGGAGGACAAGCATAAACCATGCTCGGTTTTAGTGAAGGGGTATAAGCCATACCTAGAGGACGAGCATAAATCATACTCGGTTTTGTGAAGTGGGGTATAAACAATACCCTTAGTAGTGGGGTGAGTATGAATCATACTCATAGGTCGAGTATAAACCATACTCATCTTAGAAAAGGAGGAAATTTTAATTTGTTAGGTATAAGCCATAACTAGGTGTCGAGTATAAACCATACCTGAGTTTAGGATCAAGCACAACCATGCTCGGGGTGTGATTCAACGAGGTTGAGTATAAGCCATATTCTTATTAGGAAAGAGCTAAGCTGGCCATATCCTGACAAGTAGATTTTTAGGAGTGGTATCAACCTTACCTTGAAGGCAAGCATAAACCAAGCTCGGTTTAGAAGCAGGGGTATAAACCACACCCTTGTGAGGAGCATAAACCATACTCGGTTTTGAGAGACGGGGTATAAACCATACCCGGTGTCGAGTATAAACCATACTCGGTTTTGGGTTTGAGGACTTTAACATGTCCTAGCTAAGTATTCATCAAACACTATCCATGTTCAAGAAAGGAAGTTTATTGCTGTTAAAAATTGGTAGACAAGCAAAAACAAGTCCTAATGGATTCGTAGTCGATTCTAGAGTAGGCTTAGGGATTAAATTTTAACCTCGTACGTATGTACTACAACATAACCACGTTATTAAAAATACAAAAATACACTTCTTATATCCTAAGAAATAAAGGTGTATCCATAATGATCTAAACCAGATCAGTTGATGATGATGCCGCGGTTGCTAGGCTCGGGCTCCTTCCCACTTCGAGGAGCTCGGGTACCGACCTGAGGAGCTTGGGAAGGTAGCTATGGTGGTACAGTTGGTGAAGACTTTTTAACGTACTCGGGTAGCTATCCACGTCTAACCCGTTCCTAGATGAGATCGCGGTAATGCCTACAATCATTGGTGCCATGACCTGTCATATCATGATACATGCAGTGCTTTCCTGATTCACGATCTCTTTGGGTCGGTTCCCTCCTGGAAGGCTTTGGAAATGGTAGAGATCCTCAAACATTGAGATATATATCGAGTACGGCAGATTTTAGCTAGGTGTATTGATCGTATTTGTTCTCTCTTCGGAATCGCACCTTCCGATCATTTCTCTTCGAGGCTCTCCCCTTTCATTTGTTCTGGCAAGTGGTATTGGATGGGCCTCCGTCTTTGGTAGCAAGTACTTCAAGGTTTTCCATCTCGATGTTGGCATCTTCTTGCTGGAGTAATCTATCTGCTTCGGCATATAAATCTTTGATATCCTCGGGAGGATCTCAGGTTAGGGAGATATTGAAATTAGTTCGGCTCTGAACACCGGATATGGCGGCCATAAGCACCATCGATGGCTCGAGTCGATTGACCGATGCTACAACTACGTTGAATCTTTCCAGGAAGGAGTGTAGGGTCTCGCCAGACCACTGCTAAATGGATGTGAGGAATGTGATGCTTTTTGGTTAGGAGATGTGGACTCTGAATTATTCGATGAAACGGGTGACCAACATGTTCCAACCGTTGATCGATTCAGTTATCTGCTGTCGAAACCACGTGATGGGAATGTCTTTGAGAAATAGAGGGAACCACTTGGCCATGATGTTGGTTGATGCTGATAGAACTTCAATGTGATGTGTGTATCACATGACATGTATGGTCGGGTCGTTCCTGCCGTTGTAGGGTTCGAGGACCAAAAGCTTGTAGTCCGGTGGATTCTGGGAGTTCCTGATTTCTCGTGTGAATGGACTGCGATGAATGTTATCCACATCCTGTTGAGAAGAGGTGCCTCTAGTGAAGCATTTGATGATGTTTGCGATCTGACTTCCATCCCCAATGAGTAATTGTCATGAATCCAATTCTGCACAAGGGATATTAGTGAGAACCCCGGGACGGGGCGGTAGCATGGTTTAAGTTATAAGGGTCAGTTGGGTTTGACCCACGAGTGATGGGTGGAGGTAGTCCCTAGCCTCAGTTGTATGTTCCAGATTGACCGGATCCACTTGGGTGCAATGTGTATTGGGTCGAACCATATCTGTGCCAGTAGGAGCGGACCAGTTCGGGTAAGCATTGCCTACTCGGGGCTCGGTACTGCCCCCGCTCGGGGCGATGTCCTGGTGATTTTTGGTAGTGTTTTCCTCTATCCTACTAGGAACCGGAATGGTAGAGTGGCCTTGATGGGACAGAGGGTTGCTGCCCCAGCTAAGCTTGGATCGCTGCGCTGGGAAGGTCGAGTAGGAGGCGGCATAAGAGTGGTTTGTGGTAAGATACTGGGTCCGACCAAAGATTGTGTCGATCCATGTTCTAGTCGACCCAGGAGTTGCATTGATTCGAGAGCTGCTTGTCCCGGGATATGAGTCGAACCCTAGACTAAAGGAAAAACTGTCGACCGATCTGGGGCTCGGCCTTGGCCGACCTGAGATTCTACAGCTACTCCAGCTTCGTTGGTTGTCGGAAGCGATGATCTTAAATTTGGACGATTTGTAAGTGAAATTGAACCAGATGGGAGCATAGCTGGAGACCTATATAGGGCGTGGATTTCATTAGATTTAAGATTAGTTGTTGCCCCACCTTCGTCTCGTGCATGAAGTGATGCTTGATTGCTCAATCTCCCTTCCATCCGAGCGAGGAAATCATTTATCATTAGGGTTGAGACTGAGCGTGAGATGGTGTTTCATCCTTCTTCCGTTTTGCCATTGCTTCCTAAAGAGCAGCAGAAGGTCGTAGGTTTGACCCCTACCTAGCACGTCAAAGTGTTAACGTCAAAAATTGGTCTAATGACAATCAATGCCCAAAGTGTGTTAACCACACACGATTATAATCACAAAGTGCGAGAAAAAGTATACTAACAGAAGAGACACAATAATTTTATAGTGGTTCGGCTTAAATCAAGCCTATGTCCACTTTGTAATCTTTGTTTATACTGTCGATTACAGGTTACAGTTGTTTTTGATTGAGAGAGAGTAGAGATAGAGGTGGTTTATACACAAAATCCTTGTGTTGAATCGGAAATATACGACATAATATTTTGGGATGCCGAATAATAGCTTTTTCGTGCTGGATTCCAGATGCCCTTCCATTTCTGAAAACTGGTGGATTTACAGAAGAGAAGGTGAGCCAAGTTTGAATGCAACGTGGCGTACAACTTTCTCGGGGTTGGCTACGTGTAATCGATCCTATAAAGTAGTTGTAGGTGGAGGGACCCGGTCCACTGTTGACGTATAGTTCTTCTCGAAAATTGTGGCATACGTGGAGCTTATGACCTGGTTCATGAAAAGTAGTGCGAAATAAAGATGACCAATTGTGTAGCCTTGGGAGTAGGACTTCGCTTGGTAGCATATAACTTAGACAGACACCTTGAAATAATATTCAAGGTTTGATTCGATCTTTCAAGAATAACTCGATCGATAAGTTGATGACCCGATCGGTTTCGTTTTGACTTCGGATGTGACGGCCCGCCCCGCACCAGCCGACATTTCCAATGAAAGTGCGTTCTGCTAATGCCCGACTAGCACGGGACGGTCGCCAAAGAAAGGAAAAGAAAGGAATTTGAACTAACAAGGAAACTGTAGAATGTCTCACAGCACATGGGATAAAATGCAATAATAACATAACTTTGACATAAAACAGGCGAGATAGTGCATAAGTTGAAAACTAAACATCATAGCAGCGGAAAATCCAAAATACAGCTTATGTTCCACATCATCATTATTACAACTTTTAAAACTGTCTCTAAAGAAAAATAAGGAAAGGTACACTACTAATGCCCAAAGTAGTGACCAACAGCGACACAGGAAGAATATATAGAGAATAGTACGTGTAAGCCTCCTGCTCGTCTCCGGACAGCTACTCGTGCACAACCAGCTAACCTGTCTCTAGTCTGCCCATTTAAGATCACCCAGAGTAATAAGAAGAGACATTAAACTATGAGTCGGATAAAAGTTTGGTATGAGCGATAAGCAGCAAAACAGAATAATAACAGGTATACTAAAATATACCTGAACCCACAACCAAAGAGTCAGCACAACAAGATGCACAATACTCTAAGGTAACACAAATAGATGGTGTAAAGATAACGGTGGAGGGGGTGTGCATGTCATAGTGATGGCAAACAATCAAGCATAGCAACCATCTTTACATCTCTCACTCAGTGCGTAAAACATACGATATCCACAACTTTGACCACCCAAATCCTTTGCTATGATCACTCTGCCCCATGGAGTCATAATAGCTCCACTGCACTGATCCATGCCACTAATCCCTTGCTATGTTCACTCTGCCCCATGAAGTCATGACGACTCCACTGCAGTGGCTCATAGCCATGCTACGATCACTCTGCCCCATGTAGTAATAACTACCCCACTGCACTGATCCATAGCCTAACATCCGTCTTGGTGGTGAATGAAAGTTATGGACGTCGATAACCCCTTTGCACACGTCCCGCAGCAAAGTCCAATCATGAAGTCAAATCGTTGGTTCCCATCTGGATCCTGAGTTCTACTTCCCACTTGGACTACCTTTGCATCTCGGGTTGGTCTTCTCCAGATCAGTTCGGGCCTTTTTCTTCACTTTGCTTTGTATCGGACTCCCTGAAGTGGCTCGGTTCGGATACTCCTCCCTAAGCATCGGGTCGGTCGTGACAGTCCACTCATGATGCATTGGTTCAGTCGCGCGCTCCGGTTCGGTTCGTGACCCCATACAGTTCGTAGGTGTACTCTGGTTTGTGACTCCAGCTCGACTCGGTTCGGAGGAGGCGGCTCATGATGCATCTCCAACGGTTCGGGTCCCCACCGGTTCGAGGCAAGTGGTTCAGAG
The DNA here is from genome assembly GCA_030737875.1 of Allium sativum. NCBI lineage: Eukaryota > Viridiplantae > Streptophyta > Magnoliopsida > Asparagales > Amaryllidaceae > Allium > Allium sativum. Next base: position 65,259,994 of record CM060911.1, on the reverse strand, counting down.
GCAGACGGTTCATGTCGGGGAACTTCTCACGCGAGCGGGTTGGAGAACTTCAGATGTAAGTGGATCGGCTTGTGAGCTCCCGGAGGTCGGTTCGTATCGTCTTCAAGAATCACGAACGGTTCGGTTCAGGGGGGAGGCGATCCGATCATTTTCCTGCACAATTTCCTGCAACTCTTCCAACGATATTTTACGCCATACGACGGCGTTTTCGACCATTCTAACTTTTCTAATCAATCACAAGCATACCATACAGTCATAGCAACATGTATAATCAACCACAAACACCAAAACAACAATATGATATGTTAAAATGGATCAAACATACCCAAAACCCATATTTTCTCCTTAATCCCCCTTAATCGTGTTTAAGCATACAATTAGCAAAACTTATCCAAATTAGCCCAAATTTCTATCAGAGCCCTAAAATAATATTTTAGAATTTTACAAATTTTCCTAGATTTATAATTTCGCTAATTAACACTAATCGCCCCTAATTAGCCGTAATTAGTGAAAAACAATGCAAATCACTCACCTTAGCCACAAATAAATTATCAAATCTGAAAATCCCACTGTTTGGATAGAATTCTAATGCCTATCAGCAGTTCCAACTCTGATTTGGTGCTATTTCTCCTTGATTTGACGTAGATTAGCTTAATCCTTGATTAAAGAGCGATTTGGGATGAAATTAGAAGGTGGAGGTCATTGTTAGGGTTTCTAAGAGGTAAATGGCGGCGAGAAAACTGAAATAGAATGAAAACCTAACTCATTTCAGCCTCTCCATAACCCTAATCCCGAAATGGGTTATGGGCTCATTTGCTAATTACCCTAATCAGCCCACTTGAGTAGTTTTTCACCTTCTAAACCTTGTTTCAGCCATATCTCACAAACGGTGAGTCCGTTTGGCTAATGTGACCACTCTACGGAATTGTAAACCATCATTCAAATCCAATGGAAGTGGTTTCAGATCAAAACTCCTTACCAATCAAAAGTTATGGCCAAAACAAGATCAGTTAGGGGCAAAACGGTCATTTAAAAATCGGCAAAAATCATGAACATGGGAAATGACTAGTCGTCCCCCAAAGTTACACGACTATACAACCTCATATGAAAAAAAAAAAATTCTATGATCCTTCGATACGTAGAATGCGGGTCATTGCACTCTCCCCTCCTTAAGAAAATTCACCCCCGAAATTCCTTAACTAAGAAACAAACAAAGGATCCCGCATGCCTATCAACCATATACAACTATCAAACATGCAAAACAAATAGAACAAATCTATCCTAGCAAGCAGAAATTCTAAATCACAATGAAAATCTTACTACGCAAAGAGTTCTGGATACCTCTTCCTAATGCTCTCCTCTGTCTCCCAAGTACAGTCATTCTCATCCTCCCCCCACTGAACCTTGACTAGATTCACCGCTTTCCTTCGAAGTTGTTTCGTATCGTGCTCGAAAATACGAATCGGCTTGTGGTTCCCAACTGCCTCGGGTTATACTTCGATATCATCCAACTGATCAGGTGAAATAGCCACATCGGGGTCGTGCACAAATCTCCTTAACTAGGAAACATGAAATACGTTATGAACTCCCGCCATCTTATCTGGCAACTCAACTTTATACACCAAATTCCCAATTTGCTCAAGAACTGGTAATGGACCAACAAATCTTGGAGCCAATTTTCCTCTCCTACCAAATCGAATAACATTCTTTAATGGAGAGATCTTGACAAATACTAAGTCGCCAACGGAGAATTTCAAGTCTCTTCGTCTCTTATCAACATAACTCTTCTGCCTATCTTGGGCAGTCTTCATTCGCTGTTGAATGACTTTGATCTTGCTTGAAGTTTCTCTTAACACATCTGGCCCAAGCATAAACTTCTCACCGGTTTCTAGCCAACATGACGGTGAGTTGCATGGTCTCCCGTATAAAGCTTCATATGGAGCCATACCAATACTAGACTGATAACTATTATTATATGCGAACTCCACTAGATGCAAATGGTCATCCCATGATCCACCAAAATCCAATATGAAAGCTCTCAAGAGATCTTCTAACACTTGGTTCACCCTCTCTTTCTGACCGTCGGTTTGAGGATGGTACACAGTACTGAGATATAATTCTGATCCTAAAGCTTCTTGTAAGCTTTTCCAAAATCCACTAGTAAACAACAGATCTCGGTCGCTCACAATGCCTTTGGGTACTCCATGAAATCGCACTACCCACTTCGTATACATTTCTGTTAACTTAGCTGTTGTTCCATTCGACTTGACGGGTATAAACCTTGCAATCTTAGTCAATCGGTCCACAATCACCCAAATGCTATCATGGCCTGATCTAGTCCTTGGTAACCCATCAATGAAATCCATTGAGACTTGTTCCCATTTCCATTCTGGAATTTCTAATGGTTGCAACAAACCATTAGGCTTCTTTTGCTCAGCTTTAACTAGCTGACAGTTCATGCATTTGGATATAAACTTCCCAACGTCTCTTTTCATCCCTTCCCAGTAGTATGCTTCATGTCTCGATACATTTTATTACCACCAGGATGTATAGCCTGTTTTGAGTGATGACATTCTTTAAGCACTTCATCTCTCAATCCATTGACATTAGGTACAACCAGTCTACCATTCTTTCTAAGCCATCCATCTCGATCAAGCTCATACTTGTTCATTCCCTCGTCGATATGCATCTCTAACTTGGAGATGATTTCCAATAGGTTAGGATCGTCCCTCTGACTGGAACCAATCCGCTCAATCAAAGTGGGTCTCATCGTCAAACTTGCTAGTATTTCTGAATCCAATTTGCACTTTGGTCTGAAATCGTACCCTGTGATATACTCCAGTTGCTTCCATTCTAGAAACATATCCTTTAAACTGACACGTCTTCTACTCAATGCATCAGTTACTGCATTGCCCTTTCCTGGTGTATATGTGATATCGAAATCATAGGAAGCAAAGAATTCCTACCATCTTTGCTGATGGAGACTTAGATCCTTCTGAGAGAAGAGATACTTTAATGATTTATGATCGGTAAACAACTCAAATCTTTCTCCCAAGGGATAATGTCAACACATCTTCAACGTGAACACGATTGCTGCCAATTCCAAATCATGGGTAGGATATCTTTTCTCATGCGGTTTCAGTTGCCGACTTGCATAAGCTACAACCCTACCTCCTTGCATTAATATTGCACCTAGTCCGGTACCACATGCATCCATGTATACTGTCATCTCTTCATTCCCCTTAGGAATGAATAACACCGGCGCATGCGTCAACTTTTCCTTTAGACTCTTGAATGCGTTTTCACACCTTTCGTCCCAGACGAAAGTTTGATTCTTCTTGGTCAACTGAGTTAATGGTGCCGCTATCTTGGAGAAGTCCTGGATATAAACTTACGATAATATCCAGCCAATCCCAAGAAACTTCTTATGTCGGTTGCATTCTTGGGTGTAGACCAATCCTGTACCGTAGCCGCCTTTGCAGGGTCCACGACAATACCATTCTCTGAAACAACATGGCCCAATAATCTCACTTCTCTCCTCCAGAAGTGACACTTAGAAAAATTCACTTTCAATTGGTGTTATCTCAACACCTCCATTACTACTCTCAAATGTTCCTTGTGTTCTTCTTCTATCCTCGAATAAACAAGTATATCGTCCATGAACACAAGAACAAACTTATTCAATTGATCCCTGAATACACTATTCATAAGATCCACAAAATATGCTGGTGCATTGGTCAACCCGAATGGCATGACTAACCACTCATATAATCCAGACGGCGTCCAAAAGGCCGTTTTAGCTATACTCTCAGCTTCCACCCTAAGCTGATGAAAACCTATCGCGAGATCCAACTTGGAGAATACTCTTGCTCCACTCAACTGATCGAACAAATTATCTATCTGCGGAAGAGGATACTTATTCTTCCTTTTTACCTTATTCAACTGGCGATAGTCCACACATAAATGAAGGGAACCATCTGCCTTGGTAGCAAATACAACTGGTGCTCTCCACTCGGAGACACTTCTTCTGATAAATCCCTTCTTCAAAAGATTGCTCACTTGCACCCAATCTCTCGCCGCTCCCTTGGTGTCATACGACGAAGTGGCATCACTATAGGTCTGGCATCTTTCACTAAATCAATACGGAACTCAATCTCTCGGTGTGGTGGAAGCCCGGTCACTTCCACGAAGACGTCCGGATACTGGCCAGCCACGGGCACATCTGACAACTCATCATATGGTATGTCGAGGGAATTTAGAAAACTAGCCATTACCCCATCACTAGGTAGACTACCAAACACTACCCTCCGCCCATCATCCACTTTAACTGTCACTAAAAAGCCCTTACAGTCTACCACCACCCCGTATCTTTGGAGCCAATCGACTCCCAAAATAATGCCAAAGACAGTAAAGCCCAAAACAAAGCAATCACAACCCAACATACATCCATGACTCGATAAGACCACATTACGACAAATCATACTAAGGCTAGTCGAACCACCAACACATCTAACAACTCATCATGCGCGATGTCGAGGGAATTTAGAAAACTAGCCATTACCCCATCACTAGGTAGACTACCAAACACTACCCTCCACCCATCATCCACTTTAACTGTCACCAAAAAGCCCTCACAGTCTACCACCACCCAGTATCTTTGGAGCCAATCGACTCCGAAAATAATGCCAAACCCAGTAAAGCCCAAAACAAAGCAATCACAAGCAAACATACATCCATGACTCGATAAGACCACATTACGACAAATCATACTAAGGCTAGTCGAACCACCAATCGGGTTCGTCGCCGCTAAAGGTCTATCGACTATCTCGGGTTCCAATCCCAACCTGTCCACCAGGTCACTAGATATGAAGGAACGGGAAGCCCCAGTATCAAACAGTACTCGAATAGGAACATCATAAACAAAAAGCATACCTTGAATGACGACATTCTTTTCTTTTTCCACCGCGGTTGGGGCATTCGATGAAGAAGGAACAACATTAATAGCATATGCTTTCACTATCCGCTTCTCTTTCAAAAGTTGTGGACACTTATCCTTTTGATGTCTAACTTGGTCACAATTGAAGCACTTCCTATCCGCCGGCTTTGCTCGACATTCTTTAGCATAATGGCCCTTCTTGCCATAGCTAAAGCACTCAACATCTTTCTTATTCTTCTTCTTCTGGCCATCCTTGGTCTGATTCTGCTTTCTCTTATTCTAAGAACCATTCTTGCCACCACCGCTTGCTTGCGGCTTTGGCTCCTCTGCAAATGCAACCTCAATCTTTGACTTAGGGTATAGACTCTCTGATCTCAAAGCTTTCCCCTACAATCGATTCAAACGTCTCATCGATGTGGTTAATAAGCCTTCCCCCAAGTATCCATCCAAACCAGTTATAAACTTCTCGCTCTTCTTCTCAGCAGTATCTATAAGAGATAATCCATATTTCGATAAAGTATCGAAATCAGCAATATACTCCGAGACAGCTCTGCCATTCTGCTTTAGCTCCAAGAACCTCTTAAACAACACGGACTTCTGAGCAGCTAGGATGAACTTGTCGCTAAAGCGAGTCTTAAACAGATCCCAAGTAATCTGATCCTCGGGAGTAGCTGCCTTTATAGCATTCCACCAGTTCATTGCCCGTCCTTGCAGCTGACGGGATGCTAACCTTCTCTTTATCGCATCCTCGATACCCAAGTCTTCGAAGATACGCTCGCAGCTATCCAACCAATCCTGAACATCCGTAGCCGACTCCATTCTGTGGAACGGCTTTCCACCAAGACTAGTGTAATCCTTACGGAGCTTGGCGAAATCGGCCCGTAGCGCCTGCACCGCTACACCACCACCATTAGTAGCATTAAGAGCTGCCTTCTGAACATCCCTAAGCATCTCTCTCATGAAGTCAGTGAACATCGTCCTCATATCAGGATCATTCTCATTATTGGCCCCTCTACCAGTATTCCTCGTGTATTGGCTCATCGTTCAATCTGTAAGGATAAACGATTAACCATGTCTTCAGTGGTGCCAGTGCAATGCGACTTCATCCTTAAATATACTAATAGTATATATATAACTTTTGAAAACCAAAATATCACAAATACGCGCTCTCATATACGTATACTATCTCTCCCTGGTGTCTTACCTTAGGTTAACTACGCAACCTAGAGCTCTGATACCAAATGAGATGGCCCGCCCCGCACCAGTCGGCATTTCCAATGAAAGTGCGCTGTGCCAATGCCCGACTAGCATGGGACGGTCGCTAAAGAAAGGAAAAGAAAGGAATTTGAACTAACAAGGAACATGTAGAATGTCTCACAGCGCATGGGATAAAATATAATAATAACATAACTTTGACATAAAACAGACGAGATAGTGCATAAGCTGAAAACTAAACATCATAGCGACGGAAAATTCAAAATACAGCTTATGTTCCACATCATCATTATTACAACTTTTAAAACAGTCACTAAAGCAAAATAAGGAAAGGTACACTACTAATGCCCAAAGTAGTGACCAACAGCGACACAGGAAGAATATATAAAGAATAGTACGTGTAAACCTCCTGCTCGTCTCCGGACAGCTACTCGTGCACAACCAGCTAACTTGTCTCTAGTCTGCCCATTTAAGAGCACCCAGAGTAATAAGAAGAGGCATAAAACTTTGGGTCAGACAAAAGTCTGGTATGAGCGATAAGCAGCAAAACAGAACAATAACAAGTATACTAAACCATACTTGAACCTGCAACTAAAGAGTCAGCACAACAAGATGCACAATACTCTACGGTAACACAAACAGATGGTGTAAAGATAACGGGGAAGGGGGTGTGCATGTCATAGTGATGGAAAACAATCAAGCATAGCAACCATCCGCACATCTCTCACTCAGTGCGTAAAGCATATGATATCCACAACTTTGACCACCCAAATCCTTTGCTATGATCACTCTGCCCCATGGAGTCATGATGGCTCCACTGCACTGATCCATAGCCACTAATCCCTTGCTATGTCCACTCTGCCCCATGAAGTTGTGACGACTCCACTGCACTGGCTCATAGCCATGCTACGATCACTCTGCCCCATGGAGTAATAACTACCCCCACTGCACTGATCCGTAGCCTAACATCCGTCTTGGTGGTGAATCAAAGTTATGGACGTCGATAACCCCTTTGCATACGTCCCGCAGCAAAGTCCAATCATGAAGTCAAGTCGTTGGTTCCCATCTGGATCCTGAGTTCTACTTCCCATTTGGACTTCCTTTGCATCTCGGGTTTGGTCTTCTCCGAATCGGTTCGGTCCTTTTTCTTCACTTTGCTTTGGATCGGACTCCCTGAAGTGGCTCGGTTCGGATACTCCGCCCTAAGCTTTGGGTCGGTCTTGACAGTCCACTCGTGGTGCATTGGTTCGGTCGCGCGCTCCGGTTCGGGTGGTGATCCCTATACAGTTCATGGGTGTACTCTGGTTTGTGACTCCAACTCGATTTGGTTCGGAGGAGGTAGCTCGTGATGCATCTCCAACGGTTCGGGTCCCCACCGGTTCGAGGCAAGTGGTTTAGAGGCAGACAGTTCAGGTCGGGGAACTTCTGACGCGAGCGGGTCGGAGAACTTCAGATGTAAGTGGATCGGCTTGTGGGCTTCTGGAGGTCGGTTCGTATCATCTTCATGAATCACGAATGGTTCGGTTTAGAGGGGGGCGATCCGATCCGGTTCCTGCACAATTTCCTGCAACTCTTCCAGCAACTATTTTATGCCATACAACGACGTTTTCGACCATTCTAACTTTTCTAATCAATCACAAAGCATACCATACAGTCATAGCAACATGTATAATCAACCACAAACACCGAAACAACAATATGATATGTTAAAATGGATCAAACATACTCAAAACCCATATTTTCCCCTTAATCCCCCTTAATCGTGTTTAAGCATACAATTAGCAAAACTTATCCAAATTAGCCCAAATTTCTATTAGAGCCCTAAAATAATATTTTAGAGTTTTACAAAATTTTCCAGATTTTCCTGAGTTATAATTTCACTATTTAACACTAATCACCCCTAATTAGCCGTAATTAGTGAAAAACAATGCAAATCACTCACCTTAGCCACAAATAAAATATCAAATCTGAAAATCCCACTGTTTGGGTCGAATTCTAATTCCTAGCAGTAGCTCCAATTCTGATTTGGTGCTATTTCTCCTTGATTTGACGGAGATTAGCTTAATCCTTGATTAGAGAGCGATTTGGGATGAAATTAGAAGGTGGAGGCCATTGTCAAGGTTTCTAAGAGGTAAATGGCGGCTAGAAAACTGAAATAGAATGAAAACCTAACTCATTTCAACCTCCCCATAACCCTAATCCCGAAATGGGTTATGGGCCCATTTGCTAATTACCCTAATCAGCCAACTTAAGCAGTTTTTCACCTTTCGAACCTTGTTTCAGCCATATCTCCCAAACGGTGAGTCGTTTGGCTAATGTGACCACTCTACGGAATTGTAAACATCATTCGAATCCAATGGAAGTAGTTTCAGGTCAAAAATCATTACCAATCAAAAGTTATGTCTGAAACAAGATTAGCTAGGGGCAAAATAGTCATTTAAAAATCGGCAAAAATCATGAACATGGGAAATGACCACGATAGTCGTCCCCCAAAGTTACATGACTATACGACCTCATATGAAAAAGAAATAAATATTCTACTATCCTTCGAAACGTAGAATGCGGGTCATTACATCGGAAGAATGCTAATTTTGAGGGATAAAGCCTTTATTTGCTATGAAGCCTATTCAGGTCGAATTATAATCGATCGACCTAAGATGAAAGTTGACCTTGGAGGCGTAGAACTGGGTCGATATCTAACAGTATGCTTCTATCTGGAATTGTGACGAAATTTGTCAAAAAGCCGGTCAACAAATTCATTTTCAGTTATGTTAAGAATAGTACTATTGTATAGATCTATTCTATGAATCCATTAATTAGGTAAAAATTACTGTAATACTGATTTTGTGAGATTTACAATAAAAGCGAATATGTAACAGAAAATATTGTAAATGACAAATGGGATATTGTAAATCAAATTACAGTGAAATTGGGAATAATTGTGGTAACTAAGATTAAATATGCGTAGCATATATTGAGAACATTTCTGTTGTATAAAGCCTATTTCCATTAATTATCAGTCTGAATTGGGAATTACTATAAACACTGTAATTACGAAATTTACTATAAACATGAATATTTTCTTAAAAGTATTATTATGCCAAAAGGTTGTGCATAGAATTACAGTAAAATTTAGGAATAATGAAAAAGAATAGATATGCCTAATTTTCATGTAAAATTTATAGTAATTGGGAAATCGATGATAACCACACTAAGACATGAGGTTAAGTTAAACTTGTGGTAGAAGCCTGCCCGGAACCGCCCGGTAAATCAAGCATCCACATGTAGTCAACTTAATGTGAGAAGTCTAGTGCCTAAACATATATTAAAAATATATGTATACAACATGTAGTGTGTAAATAAATAAATTAGTAATGCCTGTTGGGATAAACAAAATAGATATTTTGAGGAATAATAAAATAAGGATATTTCATTGTCCATTAATGTCTTAGGGAAATATGTCTGTTAGGTTCATAAGTGACATTAATAGTAAACAGCAGAAATAAACGGTACATGTGAAAAATATACAAGTCGGTAAAGAAATGGAAGTTACAACGGTACAAGTTTTGTTAAAAAGGGAAAATGTGATGAACAGGTAATATAGCCTATTAAAATTTATTACATTAATGAGAATGTAATATAATACGTGGACTTGTCCTAGAGAAAAGTGGAAATTATGACATGGGTCATAATAAATAAAAAGGGAACTTATTAATAAACCTTAGTTAAGAGAAATAAGTTAATAAGTAAACAACAATAAGTTATGATGATTGTGTAAGATTACGATCAAATAAGGAAGAATGAGGTAAACTTATGGAATAAAATAAGTTTTACATAACTATATACATTAAGTAACATGTTAATAGAACACATGTGGATTGGAATAATATATGCTCAATTATACATTAAGTAAAACAAGTTACTGGGACTTGTAAATATGTATTTGACTAGTATATGACATGGCAGTAAAAAAAGATTACTGATTATTTTCGTTAATTACAATCTGGGGTAGAAGGGTGTAGATTACTATCGTTAAAGTAATCGCAATTAAAGATTAGACATAAGGTCTAATAACACGTTTGCGTGATGCGCTTAGACCAGTCTGCACGTACAAAGGTGAAGAACCCAACGAGGTTTATCATCGGGGTGTTTAGAGACAAGGGAGGAGCACGTCCACTTTATTACTCTGCTCGGCATGCAGCTTGATTTCTTGGTGGGACTGGATGGAAGCACGCGGCTTCTGTAGGACGTGGTAGGGTATACCTTAGGATGTATACGCAGAGGTGGGGGTCTGCGCGATATCACCCAGTGGGTATACCTTGACAACAACGATAGCTTGGTAGTCAAAAGGCTGTGGCAGTATGGCATTGGGGGTGATTCGGTAGTTTGCCTTGCTCATGAAGGGAGGTTGGTCAGGACCAAATTAAGGATAGTAATCATCGGATACCTATCATCGGCAGTCAGTGGGATGCAGAAAGACAAGAGCTAAACAGAGATACCATTGTCCTTTCACTATTGAGGCATGGTTGAGGGACACGTCAAATTGGATACTACATTGGTTGTTAGGGGCACGTCAATAGATCTTGATGGAGTCTTTCACTAGTTGAGGGAGGGGAATGGGTGGGGCCATAACCAACGGGAAAAGCAAACCATACCTGATATTTGTATTATAGGTTCTTAAAGGCGGGCCTATACAGATATGGAAAAGCTCCCGACTGAGTTTCATGCATTGAATGCATCCCTATTACGGGGCTCGCGGCATAGTGGCCAGTACGTACGTGTGAGGGTCTAGGTACACACATTGGGTGGTGTATCGTAGATATTAGGGCATTATTTTGTATGCTTGCGTGGCATAGTGAGGAGGGTTTGTGCGCTAACGTGACATTATGATTTGGATTTCTGTATGTCGTTTAGCGTAGGATACACTTCCGTGGCATATAATGCAGACTGTGCGAGGAGGGTACTATGGGAAGTACCTTGATATATTGGGGGTAGCTACATGTATACTATATTAGGTTAATCTACTTGAATGTAGATGGGTGTGTAAATCCTTGAGTGCTATTAACCCAAAACAACCTAATAAACAAGAAAATATAATTGAATGGTATATGTAGGGTTATTTCAAAATGTGTAAGTCACCAGTACTTGTGTTCTAACCCCCTCCTCATAAAATACTCGCAGGTTAGGTTTATGGCAGACATATGATAGCTTTGGATACTGGTTAGGCAATATTATTACTTTGGTAAGGCTATATTTGATTTTATTTTATTTTATTTCATTCAGCTGTGAGATGTTTTCTGAGCTCCGATACATTTTATATCTCTGTCTTTTTTCCAGGGTCTCAGACAAGCCAACTCGAGTCTTAATAGGTTGGGAATTTTGAAAAAAAAAAATAGTCTGTCGAAATTTGGGTTGTTATAGCAGTCGCTCTGGTGGTAACATCGACAAAGGCTACAGCGTTAAGAGTGACATCGGCAGAAGTAGTGGTAGCACTAGCATTAACCTCGACAGGGGAAATTGTAATGTGATATGGGACATCCGGAAGAGAGGGGACTTAACTAATAGTCTGAGGATTAAAAGAGTGTTCATTAGAAGGTCCAATTCTTTTAGTAGTAATAACCTCCTTCGGTTGCCTTAATTATTCCTGCCCTTTGGCTAGTGCAACCTGAGAATCGTCGTCTAAATAAAAGGCCAGGATTTCCTCTTCCGTGTAACCACCATCTCCCTTTGCTTCGAGATCTTCCCATACCTCAGCCAGAGTATAGTGATACCTCTCAAGAATTCCAAACTTCCCTTGACCGTAACAAAGAGAACATAAAACTAAAACATGTTGGCATTAAGACAGCTCATTGCACTAGCACGATTCTCCTCAACATTGGCTTTTTCTTTTATCACTTGGTCACACTCTTGTTGGACTCTAGCTGGTTGTTCCTTCAACCTCGAAGTATCAAGAGTTTCATTGTCGAGAGACCAAGTAAGACTCTCCACCTGCTTACGGTTGTCTTCGACGGTCCTCTTCTCTACCTCCAATAAATTCTCGGCTTGTTTCTACGTGGCATAGGCATCGCACACTTAGGAGTTTATTAAAGATTCCTTTTATTGGTATGACCGAACGCAGCTTCCAAATCCTCCTCAACTTTCTTTTTAGCAGTCTCCATCTCTTCATAAGCAGTGACCATCAGATCAATCTCTCCATACCGCTCCTTAAGGGCATTCTCCCACTCAATATGTTCTCTCTCTAGTGTGCGCTGAGTTTCGTAATTTAGCATGTTAAACCTTTACAGTTCTGAAGTTAGTTTTTGCCATTTGGAAAGCTTTTCCACATCATTCTTAAATATTTCAATATTCTACACCATTTGCCCTCTATCAATCGGGGAGATATCCAAGTCGAAGCGCACCCCATCTAGGAACCATCCAGGGAACCTTTGCGACAATTGGCTGGGCGGCTTCGGGAGAGAGAAAGGAGGCTTCTTCAAAATCGTATAATGTCAGTTCTTCCCAAGATAGAAGGACCGGCAGAAGTAATAGCAGTTGGCATCATAGTGGAAAGATAAATAAGAGCAGTGGCGGCAGATGTTGTGGCAGATGGAACCCGACTTTGGTCGACTCTAGGATGCTTCAATGTCTCCTCAGAGCCACCATCCTTCTTAGGATCGTCTCTCTCATGCTTCATGTGCTTGTCTTCTAGACATCTATCTCAAGAAGAACGCTCATGGCCCCTCCTCTCCCGATCTTCGCGGTCCCTCCTGTCCTATTCTTCCTTATTCTTACGGCCTTATTCGTCACGTCGCTTCATATCTCTCCTTTCTTCATCCGTCTCATGCCACCTTAGATAAAACCAGCCTGGTTCTCGAATACCCTAAGAAGCTTGATGGGAAAAATCATTATAATAGTCATCTCATCGACCCATGGTAGGACCTGCAAACAAAAAAGGCATAAATTAGCTGTAGGGTCGAGCACAAAAACGAAAAGCATAGGAAATGTGCTAAAACTAAATGCAGGCAATGTAAGGTGTGTGCAAGTGAATTCTAAATCCCTTTTTCCTATAAACCATTTGGCACAGAAATGATCAAGGTAGTCATAAGGAGAGTAGGGGTGAACTTCAGAGCATGTAATGAAAATTTCGGAGTCCTCAAACTGAACAGCGCAGGAGTACCGGTGTTGGAAGTCACTGGGGTGATTGGCGTGGGAGCAATCTTAAAAATCTCTGGGGGAGTAACATATATATCAGTTAGATCGCGAAAAGATATCCCGACCATTCCTGCCTAAAGCCTGAGAAGGGGAAGTGTGAGACGAAGGAGTCTTGGTATCGTCAACAGATAAATCCTCAGAGTTAGTCTCAAACTCGTCATTAGCAGATTCCTCACTGGAAGAGTTCTCAAATTGAGGGGCATACTTGCTGGCCACTATACTGGTATCGCTACCACTCGAGAGTTCTCCCTCTTCCCTCCCCTATCAAGATCCGTAATTAGATTCCCCTCATGCTGCCTAAACTCTTTTTCATCACCTTCTTTTATTGGTGACATCCTTTGCGGGGGCTTTTTTCTTCATCAGGCTGCTGGCTTGTACCTTAAGCAGCGACAACCTTGTCAAGAGAAGCTCCATTCGTTTGGCCCTCTTTCGACGGTTGGGTGGAGAAGTCGTCTATTATATCCCGGGCAGGGGTCGAAATCTCTTGAGGGACGACCGACCTGGAATCTTCTAACAAGCCGAATGATGAAGGAACTCACTTGAACCAGAAAGTCCTTCTTCCTTTCACTCTCATCAACCAATTTTAGTGATTCAAACATTGACAAATGCTTGCGGTCCTTGATCTGAAAAGGAAAAGCTGCAAAGTCAAGGAAGAAAGAAGAGATTAGAGTCAGATTGATATAGATCCACGAATTTGAGAAGGTTCACTTAAGGAAAACACTCACCCGCGCATGTCAAAAATCTGTTAAAGTCTGTCGGACACTTAACATAGAAAAATATGTTCATAAAGAAAGGAATTTTATCTTGCAGGCCAAGGATAAGCTTCCGATTTCTAGCGACCTCCACGAAAATCGAGAAAGTGTGGTCTTTCTGCCTTTTAAAAAATGCAAAAATATCGAATCTCGTCCAGTTTAGAGGCACGATGCAGATTACACATGAATAATACATACAGACTGGTGAGTATAGCATAGCCATTTAGATGCAATCGGTGGGGGATACACCAAGCTCCTCCAGGACTGATTGTAAGAAAGGATTGAAAGGAGGGACCGAACCATGCGAACACATGTAATGATGACAAGCAGTAAACTCGGTAGGAGGTTGATCAACCACATTACCTTTCTCAGGTAACTGGGCATCCTCTCCTGGGATACCAAATTGTATGCAAACGTGATAAAGCATCCGATGGGTCACAACTAAAGGATAACTCTCCATAGGATTTGCAATAAGCCTGAGGGATCTATCAATTACTGGCCCCATGGAAATAATGGCTCTCCCTAGAGGAATATGCGAAGACGCTCCGGTTTGTACCGATGTGGGCTGCACACCATAGATAGATTGAATCTTTATTTAAGAGGAATCGCCTTCTTCAAAATGAAGGAGTTCTGAAGCACGAGAAATCATTCCACAAAATTAGCTTCATATTCAAAATAGTTGGGTAAACGCATCCTATAAATGTGTCAGTATTGTGTGAAGGAACGACGCTTGAATTCAAAACCAGTATGTGTCAGTTGGCAAAACCCAAGCGCCGTCCACATGCAGGTTTAATGTCATTTTCCCATAAAGTGATATCTCGTAGAGTATGAACTCTCCATAGAAGTGGATTTACAGAAATCGACCACATGAATACAAAAGGACTCCCAATGCTTCACTCTCTTTGGTTAGCTTATACCGTTATCGACTTAAGAAATCGACCATGAATACACCATATATAGCAGCGCGGGAAACTCTTTTATTAAGAATCCGCAGAAGACACACGTGTGCCGAATGAAACTCATAAGTCATAAAGTTATGTTGTGCATTTTTCAACCATTCAAACTAAGTTAGGATAATAGTTGCAGGTTCGGACACGACACAAATTCAAAGAGTATTACTTAAGGTTATTAGAGAGTTAATTTGGATGAAGGCAAAAATTGAGCAATTAAGAAGCGCTCGTCAAAATCTAAAAGTTCAACTTAAAGCAGTAATGTGTTCAACACAGTTCAATCACAAGCAAAGTATGTGGTTCAACGGTCAACCCGGTAATCCAAGTAATCATTTAGGGCTTAAAATCCATGTTCAAATCGGCTCAAAGGCCCCTATTTTCTCAAAAATCAATTAGGGTTTAGCAAGGACAACAAGGAATTAACGCCTGCAATTCGTAATCAATCAAAAAGAGATCAAGAAATGTTAGAATAAAAGGCAAGAAGTAGTTTTGGATGCAGCTAGGATTTTTTATTCAAGTTTGAGCAGGATTGAGATATGTTCGCGTTAGAGGGAATGGCCATAAGTCTGAAGCTTGGTCGGATAGTGCAGGCGGTTGGTGGAGGCAAAGATCGACGGTGGTGCAGTTGGAAATGGTCGGTCGACAGTAGGAAATTTGGATGGTGAAAACTCTAGGTTGTAGGTAGAAGGAAACTAATAAAATGAGGGATGGGTCAGAGTGCATATAAATAAATAAGAAAGTGATAGGAAAAAACTCTAAGAGGACCGGTATCTGTCCATCATCCATGGACTGGTACTGATCCATAATACTTCAGCAGAATGGTAACACCCTTTTTTCTTGCGACGTGCATACATGTTCCTTCTTATATACCTAGGATTTCAAGCAAAGACAACCCCTCCCGATGCAAATCTAAATACTAACACGAAAACACCAAATTGAGAACTTCGGACCAATAGTCAACTTCCAAGGAGAAACTCCCTTTTTGATTCCAGGCAACATCTTTATGTAGTGCGCACGGTCAATATTCCAGAGCCCATCGTGTTTACAACATAAATATACTCCATGGGTAAATGTTAACCCCATTTGAAACCCAATAGATACTTGCGTAGAGTTAAAGTGAAGAGTAAGAACAAACAATCTTGGAAATGAATGAAACTACACAAAAGTGATCAAGACAGCAAGACATCTCCCCTAGAAGTTTAAGGCTGAAAAACGCTAAGTTTATGGATTAGTACTGATCCATAATACTTACCTTCTTGGGCATCCTACCGATATGAGCACCATCAACGCCTCGTATGGAGGCTATGTGTGAAATTCAAGGCCTATCCATTATGCCGAGGTACTATTGCATGAAGGACTGAAAGGAAGGCTTGAGATGGTAAGAAGTTAAAGCTTGTTACAGGATCAAACTAGGTCCCAATGACACCAAATCACACTTAGGGGATAAACCATCCATGAAGATCACATCCAAAGAGTCCAAGGTGTAAAATATGGTAACTTTATGGATCAGTACTGATATATAGAGTTAACATATATTATTGAGCAACTTGGTGAGGAGATTCTGGACACTATTCCATGGGCTTCTGCAGATGGGTTAACCAGCTCAATCCCAAAAACCTATAAATACCCCCTCATGCCCCTAACATAAAGGGGAGTTGATCTCCATGCTCTTCTAAAGCTATGCAAAGATATATCTTCATCTCTAGTAGCTATTATTCTTACCATATAGCAAAGCTTCTTCTATAGAGATAACAAATCTAGGTCACCTAGGTTGGTTATCATGATTCTCCAATAACCAATAATACTATTATTTATATGTTATTCTCTACTTTGGGGATCTTTGTAATCAAAGATAATATCTTGTATCTGGCGTGGCAAGGATCATAATAATATTTTTCAAAGTTGATGTAGGCTTGATCTCAGACTGAACCAGTATAAATTTTTCTTCTTCTTTCCCTGCTTTCTATTTCTTTCTTGTTTTCATTTGTTTTTATTGCTTTATTATATTTCCCCATCACTGGGTTTTGATTTCGCAATTAATCAGGTGTTATCACCATTTTTGGAGTTAATAAGTTGTAACTTGAATGAAATGGAAAACGCAACTAACATGGAAGATATTTTTGGTCTTTGTCATGGTAAATTTGGTTATCCAAGTAAAAAAACTATTCTAGAAATTATGAATGACAATATAGTAAAGTTTGTTTCTGTAAATTTATCTTATATATGCAAGTATTATCAAATGGGTAAGAGTCATTAACTACCCTTCAGTGATTTATGTACTCAATACACTAAACCACTACAGTTGATAGCTACAGATCTATGGGATCTTTCTCCTATCTATTTTGATTTTTGTTACAAATATTATATTTCTTTTGTTGATGTGTTTACAAGGTTTATATGAGTATTTTTAAAGAACAAATCAGAAACCTACAACATAAGCTTTATAACTATGATTTGAAAACAATTCAAATATCCTTTATAGATTATAGAATCAAATGGTGGAAGTGAATTCAAAAGCTTAAGCAAATACTTTCAGGAGAAAGGTATTGTCCATCAAACTACATGTCCATATACATCTCAACAAAATGGACTTGTTGATTGAAAACGTAGGCACACTGTGGAATCTGGTTTAACATTACTAGCTTAAGCTAGTTTGCCTCTAAAATTTTGGCTAGAGGCCTTCAGTACAGTAGTGTACCTTATAAATGGGAAACCAACCTCTGTATTAAATGGTTATACCCCACTTAAGAAATTATATAACAATAAACTAGATTATGACATTTTAAAAACCTTTGGTTGTCTATGTTTTCTATATTTAAGACCTTACAATTCCAATAATTTCAATTTCAGGTCTAGACAATGCACCTTTTTGGGCTATATTACTAACTAAAAAGGATATAGGTGTATTAATGAAACAAGCAGGGTCTATATTGGCAGACATGTAGTTTTCAATGAAAGGGTTTATCCTTACAAAAGAAAAGATATAAAGACAACAAGCAAGGTAATCAGTGCCAAAGCATCAATCCCTGTTATACCTAGTATCCATGAAGACTGGCAATCAATGGATGTTGATGAAGTTGTTGATGCTCGAGACATATTTCCTTTACATGTTGAAGATCATGATACCATTGAGTCTCTCAATCACACATCATCAACACTTGTTTCAACACAAGATCCAATTCAACAAACTGAGGAGGAACAATCAAATTAGCAAAAGTCAACATCAGAAAGTTCAACCTGTACTGAAAGAAAAGATCACTCACCGTAGTTTGGACAACTAGTTTATATTGGTCACCCTATGATTACTAGGGCTAAAAGTGGTACCTTCAAGCCAAAATTATTTGTTGCTTCATCCAGTTCAAGAGTACTTGAGTCTTTTGATCAAGCTATTAAAAATAAGCATTGGAAGGCAACAATGAATGAGGAATACAATGCCATCATCAAAGAGAAAACATAGAATCTTGTGTGTCAACCTACCAACAAAAATATAGTTATGTGCAAATGGACATGCAGACTGAAAAGAAATCTAGGTGGCATAATAAATATGTATAAAGCTAGGATAGTAGCCAAAGGCTTTACACAGGAATATGGATTTGATTTCAGTCAAACCTTTTTGCCCGTGGTAAAGCCAACTACTATTAGACTAATTCTAACCATAGCTTTATACAAGAAGTGGCATATCAAACATCTAAATGTCAATAATGCATTTTTGAATGACATACTAGAAGAAGAAATCTACATGCATCAACTCATGGGCTACAATATTAATCCCAGTTATGTACGTAAGTTAAATAAAGAAGTCTATGGCCTAAAGCAGGCTCCTCATGTCTTTTTTGATAGATTTAAATATACACTGTCAAAACTATGGTTCAAGTCAACCAATTATTTATTGAAGTCAATAATAATTCTGTCATTTGCATATTGATATATGTATATAACCTAATTATTACTGGCAGCAACTCAAAAGATTCAGACAAACTAACCTAGTATCTAGTTTAATAATTTTCCATTAAAGGTCTGGGTGAAGTTAACTATTCTATGAGTTACTGACCAGAACTAAAGCGATTAATGCTAATCCCCAACCAACTCCAAAGATCACAAATCAACACTATTCAAAATATAGGGGAGAAGCTATATTAAATATCACAGAATATAGAAGTGTTGTAGGAGCATTGCAACATGCAACTTTAACCAGACTAGATATTGCTTTCAGTGTTAATAAAGTATCTCAATTTATGCAGAACCCTTTAGACACTCACTGGAAAGCAGTCAAAAGAATTATGAGATATCTAAAGGGAATTATCAATCATGGTTTAATACTGAAGGCAAGTCAACACCTAAACATAAATGCATATGCAGATGCTAATTGGGACTTAGATCTAGACGATAGAAGATCTACAACTGAATACTGTGTTTATATTGGTCAAAGTTTAACATCATAGTCTAAAGAAGTAACGCACGATTTCAAGGTCCAACACCGAAGCAGAATATAGTAGGGGTGGGAGCGGTTCGGTTCGGTGCGGTTTAGAGCTTAATCCGCTTCCGTATCGCATCAAATGATTTTTTAAAAATACATAACATTGTACTAACTGTTCTAACGGTTCGGTTTCGATGTAATACGATCCGGTTTTGGTTCGGTCCGGTTTGAACCCGTATTAAATGTGAAATAAGAGAATTATTTCGATCAACCATTAGTTTATGATTGTATGACATTGTGTAACCTGAAGCTTAAAACACATAGTGTCATCTTGAATTGATATAACTACAACATACACTGAAAATAGAATATATATATCATTAAAATAAAAATCTAGATGGAATTTGTTAATTTTTTATCATAACATTACCAGAGTAGCTATGCAGTTCGGTTCGGTTTAATATGGTTTGGTAAAAATTCAAACCGCAACCGAACCATGCGAGTCTGTTTGGTTCGGACTGTTCGTTTTAGAGAGAGAATCTGGTACGGTTTTCCACACCGTTTTTGCGGTCCGGTCTGGGCGGTTTCTACAATGCAGTGCGGTTAATGCCCACTCCTATAATATAGGTACAGCTAAAACAGCTGCAGAGGTCAAATGGCTACAACAATTTCCATCTGAACTTGAGTTAAAGTCATATATGAAACCAACTTTATGGCGTGACAACAAAAGTGCAGTTTACATGTCAGAGAATCCAATTCAACATGCCAGCACAAAACATATAGAATTTGATTTACATTTCGTTAGAGAAATAGTTAAAAAAGGAGAAGTTCAAGTGAATCACATACCAGACACTTACCAAAGAGCTGATTTATGACCAAAGCTGTATTAGTCATAAACTTTCCAAAATATCGGTGAGAGTTGAACATCAGCAGCAAGGATGAGCAAAGCATCGAAAGAAGCAAGCTTTCTGTTTCTAACACCGAAGATAAGGAAAAGAAGTCACCGAAAAAGCTAGCAGAATTGCCCAAACGCCACCAGAACCTTAGGCCCTATTTGGTTAGCCATTTTCAAGAAATTTTTGGTTTTCAATTTTGGAAAATACTGAAAACTTGTTTGTTTTATCATTTTCTAAAATTCATTTTTAAAAACAGTCCAATTTTCAAAACTGGTTTACTAAAGAAATTTAAAAACATTTTTTCTCTATTTTCCCGGTTTTCAGCCCACAATGAAAAGCCCAAAAACTCAAACATAAAGCAAACACGTTTGATTGTCCAATTCTATTCGACGGCCGCAAGTTTCGAAATTCCAAACCCTACGAAAGATCGCCTTCATCTCCTGATATCATTCAATATCAGGTAAATCCGATTTCTATTTGTTAGTTTTGTCGTTTTCTTTAAACCAATAAACATCTAGGTTAAGCGGAATGATTTTACTTTGATTTTCCTTTTTTGTGAATTAGGGTTAGTGAATTTTATAGATATCGATTTAGGCGTTTTGCTGAGTTTCTACTGCATATTTTCCGATCTTTGATTTTGTTTTCTGATTGCATTTGATAGCATTATAATATGATAACTTGTGTATTTGATTGTAGGGGCTGAAGTTTCAAGGGTTCGTGCAACCAAGATCATAAGTGTGGATTGCAATCTGGACAAGTTTGAATTGGGTAAATTTCTTCATTATTTTGACAATATATAAATTGGGTATGCTGTCACTGTTTAGATTGGGTATGCTGTCACTGTTTTGACAATATTTCTTCATTGTTTAGATTGGGTATGCTGTCATTAAAAGTGAGTTTTCATCAGCTAATAAGTGATTTTTTTTTTAAAAAAAATGAAAAGCAAAAATGATGCTTGATAATATACTGCTAAAGACCTAAATTTGATGTTTCAGGCTTTCAACAATTAGACTTGTTGACTTATTAAATATGCTTTACATTGAAATATATATACTGCAATATTTTGAGTTATACAGTAAATATGATGTTTAGTCAAACTTGCATTAAACTGAAACATGAAACATATATACTACAACTTTATAAGCATGCACTGCCAATGGATGCAAAGGAATATTTTTGTATTTGTCAGTAGAATGCATAGTCATATTTTTTTTTATACAATAGTACGAAATTAATACAGATAAGTGATTATAGCTATTGCTTTCTATTTAAAGACAAACAGCTTGTTCAATTGGAAACATTTGTTATCAAGGACTGTAGTTACCATTCAATATCGTTTATTGTTAACTTAAACAAACACTAAAAAGGGAGAATTCAACTTATCCAACAAATTGAACAATGAACCAATGATGCACTTTGATATTCAGTATTTTATTAAGCTTAGTCATATAACGTATCTTTAATCATTGTTTTGTGATAAAGAGAAATTTGTTCAACAAATAAACAATAATTTGATTATTTAGTTATGCCTACTGTTTCTTGTTTACTAAAATAATATGCCCTGTTGCATGAGGCCTTTGTCATTGAAAATTGTCAAACGCTGTGGAGCAGCCTTGATCACACAGCTAGAGAAATATTCAAAACACACCAAACTCATGCACTTCTTTTATAAAAAATTAGATACACCAAACTCTGATTGCATATTTGGGGGAACATATCAAAATATAAACTCTGGTTGCATATTTGCTATATGAAAGTAGATTTATTTTTATAATTAGTTTTGGAGTAGCCCTGCAATATGTTTTTTATTCAGAAGCCCACGTCAAATATTTGTCCTTAGTACATAGATTTATTTTCATATATAAGACAGTGGAAGCTTCTTTTGTTATTCCTTTACTATGTCTGCTGTAAAAAAAAAAAAATTGTTTACAATGCACGATATAAACGGATTTAGTCATCATTTTTTGATATGTGCTCTGTTTAGGATATGTATTCATTTACACTAAGTGTATCTAATGAAAATTTAAGGCCAACTGGATACGTACATTATTCAACTAGGAAAATACATGGATCAATAATATTGGTTGCAATGTTATTAAGAAGACATTGCCAATTCTAATACTTTTTTATACCTTTTTTTGAACTGAAAGTTAAACTAAAAATAATGATGAACTACAGATTTCTGAAAGAAATCAAATAAATATGGAAGTTTAAAATGTAATTTACCGTATGTGTTTTTTTTTTTTTTGTGAAAGTGACTTTACTGTATATGTTTTCAATAACATATTATACTTTATATTTTATTATTTAATGTAGTAACACGTAATTTCAGTTTCGTTTTGAGTATTTTATGGATATAGCTTGTTAATACATAATACTTTTTCACACGGTTACTTGTTATTGTAGTTGGTAATAATAATGGATTATATACCAAAGTGTTTGTTGGATGCACAGTCATATATGGACTTATCATATCCAGAAAGATCTTGCTCATTACACAAGACCATTGAAGCATACGTCAGTAACAAATGAATAATCCAAATCCACAACCTATTTCTCCTAATTGTGATATATGTGCATGAATTGTCTGCATGTCCATATTAATGTACTCACTCCAAAAATAGAAGCAACACATGAATTGTCTGCAAGAATTGTTTTCAATAATGATAAAACTCGATTGTTTGATCTGGTCTAATGCAAGTTAAAAAACCGAAACTCTGAATAGGATACTATCATTAATTCTGATTTGTCCACGACTGCCTAAAATATTTATCTTTATTTAATTATCTACATAGAAAATGGGAGGTCATAGTAAGGCAAAAGAATCAATGTCATGGTCTGATGAGAACGAACGTACTTTCATTGGAATACTCTATGAATATGTAAAAGCGTGAAAACTTCAATGCTCTACTTCACTAAAGACCAATGGGGAAAGATTAATTAAGAGATGATTGAAGCAACAAAGTTTGATTATGGGGTGGAGAGATTGAAGGGAAAATGGAACCGTTTACGTATTGTACATCGTTTGTTTTCGCAACTATTAGGACATACAGGCATTACGTGGGATCCAAATACCAACAAGGTTAATGCCGCGGAAGAAGTTTGGAAACACTTCTATACGGTATGCATTTTAAAATAATACTTATGGGAAAGATGGTTGCATGTCGAACTAATACGTGTTAAATTATTATAGATGAGCAAGACCGAGTTTAAAACTTTTAGGAAAGATGGTTGCAAGAATTATGAACTTTTGGGAGAGATTTTCGGTGGAACTACGGCTACTGGAGGTTTGAGTAATGCTTCAACAAATCCCTCATCCAGTTCGGATGACGAAAGACAACTAGAGGAGAATTTTCTAACCAAGGGCGTGCATGTTCATGTGATAAATGACGATGAGCAAATTAGTAGTCGTGCAAGTGATGACATGTCAAAAAATGAACGACGACGCAAAAAACATAAGGCTAGTAATTTTGAAAAGCTCGAGTCATGTATGGACAAGTGGTCATCTTCAATCGAAATGCGCAATGAAGAAGCCGAACTTAGAGTGCGATACTTAAAAGGAAAAAATGTGAAAGTTGAAGGAAAGTCGCCCAAGCCAAATGATAGTCAAAGTGGTGCATCTGACCCGTATTCCGATATGGTGTGTATGAATATATTAAATGGTATTGACGGTGTTTCTGATGACGTCTACACAAAGGCAGTGAAGGCTTTTGATAATCACAATTTCAGGATGCGATTTGTTATGATGCCGAAACATAGAAGATTGCCAGTTTTAGAACGTCTAGATTAATTTTTTATCTTGTGGGTTATGGTATCTTTATCGTAGGTTTATATACTTTGTGTTGCGTTGAACTTTGTATTTGCTAGTCTATGTAGTTTTTATTCTATAGATGTTCTGTTTCTTGCTGTTTGAAATGTAATGACTTTTTATGTTATGGTATCTTTGTCTTCTTTTTCTTGCTGTTTGGACTTTGTGTCCAGTTTCTTGCTGTTTTTATTCCAATTTGGTTGTGATCTGTTGTTGTTTGGACTTTGTGGGTTACAGTATTGCTTGTGATCTGTTGCTGTTTGGACTTTGTTGGTTACAGTATTAAGGGATAAAGAAGTGCATGTGTTTGTACTTAAGTAGAATAAGCAAGCAAAATGTTAAAGACAATGCATTAGTATTTTCTTTAGTTTCTCATTATTGTAGTATAAAAGAAGTTTAAGTTTGACCTAATTATGTAAGCAGTGTAACGGATGTAATGATGTTATGGATGTTGGTGTGTTTACAGTGTTCACATGGATTAATGTGTTAAAAATTAGAGAATTTGATATCATATTGATTTACATGAGCATTGCATACAATAAAATGTGAAAATGTGAGTGTAAAGAGAAATATGACAGCATTATGATATTTAATAGGATTTTAAGTTAAATGAATTTACTTAGTTACAAGTAAATAAATAGAGCTATAACAGAGATACATGAATGCTATATGTATTAGTAAGATTGACATACATATCCTATAAAATAATGTGAGTGTATGTGTGTCAATCTGGTCTAATGGAGAGTAAAATGCACACCATTTGTGTATTCATATATCTGATCACTTAAGTGTAGTTATAGATGCCAATTTCATCCAGTTAAAACAAAAGTATGAGTTGCTTTGGTTCAATATTAGTTTGGGTTGTTCATGTATAGGAAGAAGTAACAAAATAAATACAAACTTGCTAAAGAATACTACTCGGTGGTGCACCAGTTGGCTGAACATAATGTACGCAAATAACTGCAATGTCACTAGTATAAAATTGTGTATTTATGCCCAGATTATTACCACTAGTATAAAGTTGTACTAAAACATTCCAAATTTTCAAACAAGCAGCAGAATTTCAAGTTTACGACGGCTGAAATTAATATGCACTGACCTTAACCTCAGATCTTGAATAAGAAGGTGCAATCAGTTTTATGCTGCATATAAAATATAATGTGATGACTTGTGTATTTGATTGTAGGGGCTGAAGTTTCAAGGGTTCGTGGTGAAACCAAGATCATAAGTGTGGATCTCAATCTGGACAAGTTTGAATTGGGTAAATTTCTACATTATTTTGACAATATTTAAATTGTGTATGCTGTCATTGTTTAGATTGGGTATGCTGTCATTGTATTGACAATATTTCTTCATTGTTTAGATTGGGTATGCTGTCATTAAAAATGAGTTTTCAAATATGTTATTTTTAGTGATATAAAAACTGTTTTTTTTTAACCCATTGAAGCCATTCATCCACAAACGCCACTGTTAAAACAAAAATGAGTAGATTCTATTTAACCAAATGAATATAATGTGATAACTCCTGAGTTTTAACCAAAATGAGTTGATGCATGTGAGGTTATTCTGAATGTATTTATTCTAATCATTATTGAATATATTTGATAAAACTCACGAGTTCAACATGGAGTAAATATGCATGTTTGGTGGCTCGGTTTTTACTCATGACTAGTATTCGGTTTAGTAAACAATTGTGTCATTAAAAACGAGTTCATTGTTTAGATTGAGTTTTTCCTCTAGTTTAGTCTGCATGGTTTCCTCCATGTTATTTTATGATGCCTCCCTACCCAAAAGAAATCAGCACTTAGATCATCAAGTTTGATAAGGGTTGCAATGGGCATGTTGTAGAGCATAGCCAGTATAGGACCATAAGAGTGATACAAAACTGTTTTCATTAATAACGTCTATTGAATATTGTTTATGCAGAATAATGTCTGCTCAATCTACTATCATTTCTTATGAATCCGATGACGACACTAGTTCTGATGATGATTTTATGTTTATGGATTACCGTAATGAACAATTTGGTGATATCTTGATGATTAATTGTTTTGTTGCTACCCAAAGGAGTACCATGAATAAAGTGCCTTGTAGAACATCATCACTTACAGGAAGGATGTTTTTACTTGATATATTAAATGGAAATCCTACAGTATGTCATCAAATTTTTAGAATGCAAAAACATGTGTTGTTGAATTTTTGTGATACCCTAAAAGAGAAAGGACTTTTGACTGATGGTAGAAAAGTAAGTGTGGAAGAGGGTGTGGCAATGTTTCTAATGATAATAGGACACACAACAAAATATAGTATAATTGCCGATCGTTTTCAGGATTCGCATGAGACTATTTCAAAATGGTTCAGAAGAGTTTTACGAGCTGTTTGTTCTTTGGGCACGGAGTTAATACGACAAACGGATAGAGATTTCATACATGAACGCCTTGTAAACAAGTATCCATATTTTAAGGTAAATTTTTTAACAAAATATATTTAACAAGTAATTAACACAAATAATATTATAGTATCGTTTATTGTGTAGGATTGTATTGGAGCAATAGATGGAACGCATGTTGCTGCATGGGTGCCTACATCAAGGAAAACATCTTTTCGTGGAAGAAAAACCAGTATAACACAAAATGTCATGGTGGCGTGTGATTTCGATATGAAATTTGTATTTGTGTATGCTGGATGGGAGGGTGCTGCTAATGATTCTCGAGTATTTATCGATGCAGTTACCAGAGTTGGAAATAATTTTCCAATGCCAAAAGGAGGTATGAATTTATTATACTAAATGTTACTATCAAATATTAAAAATGATTACACAATACTTTTTTCTGTAATATTTATATAATACATGGATATTACTTTATAGATCAATATTATCTTGTTGATGCTGGATACCCAAACATGCCTGGATTTTCGGCTCCTTATCGAGGTCGTAGATATCATTTACGTGATTACAATGGACGAGGGAGACTGCGTGGAAAAGAAGATTTGTTCAATTATAAACACTCATCATGTCGAAATATCATTGAGCGTTGCATCGGTGTTTTAAAAGCAAGATTTCCAATTCTAAAATTAATGACGAATTATCCACTTCGTAGGCAAAGACAAATTCCTATTGCTTGTTGCACATTGCATAACTTTATTTTACAAGAACATGTTTTGGATGCTCTTTTCACACAATACTCGTCAGAGAATATGGTATTTGAACATGTGTTGGAGACAAATCAAAATCAGGAAACAATACAATTCGATGTTAGCCAAACAACTCAAATGGGACATACCAGGGATCAAATTGCTACACAGATGTGGAATGATTATACAACAACTCATCCACAAAACTAGGTAGTTAAGTACAGAATTTGTCTTTTTTAGCATTTCTTAATAAGAATTTGGTTTGCTAATGATCATAATTTTAACGTTCCAGGTTATGAGTGAACGAGGCGACACAACTACTTACTCTTTCTTAATCGGTCAAGTTTCTCTTATTTGCTTTTATATTGTTACTTCATTTAAGTCAACTGATATTATTGTAACTTTTTAATTGCAGCAGTCAGTGGAATCAAACTACAGAGCTTGTTTGGATCAACTTTCTCTATGGCCAGTGAAATATAGGCTATTTAGAAGTAGTGTCGTATGCTTTTTTAATTGTTCAGTTTAGATTACATATGTTTTATCGTAAAAGTAGTATTGTTTTTAAGAAAGTAGCATTGTTATAGCAGTTGCAAGACTAATATAGGTGTTGATGTGATTGTAGTATGCATGTTATTATTATTATTTTGTGCTAATACAATTAGTTCCTTCTTATAATTTGTTGTGTATTCATAGTGGGTGCGTTTTTTATTTTCTATAGTAATTAAGAAATGAGTTACTAGTTTGAATTGCTACTTTGTTGATTATTGTTTCGACTTCTATATATGTATGTGCATTAATTGCTTGTTGTTAACTGCATATCATATTAGTATGTTATTCATTTACAACCAAATTATACATAGATTTGAAACTTTCATTTTTATTTTGATATCTCATTTTTAATTTTCAACTAAAAATCGGTTTTTCAAAATAGTAGAACCAAATAGATTTTCCAAAATGTTAAAAACATTAAAAATGAAAAACCGAAAATAAGCTTCAAAAACTAAAAATTAAAAGTTAAAAATGAAACCAAACAGGGCCTTAAATTCGATGACTCGAATAGTTAGGGTTTCTGCTATGGATTCAAATAAGAGATGGATGGGCTTCTGTTTCTCAGATATAAAGGTTCATAAGAGTTATTGCTCAGTTTCAGGCTTCTAATTGAAGATCGAAACTAGGATTTTGAGAGCCATAGTTTCAAGGGACCTGTTAAGAAATAACAAGTATAACTAGCTCCCCTTTCTACACATATTATGTATAGTATATAATATATTGGTCGAAGCCCAATATTTTCATATTTGCAAATATCGGCTATATATAACCCAGAAACTGTTACATTTTGTATCATCCGATTCATTTCATAATTCCAAACTACAAAGCATTGTTTCTATCCCATTCTCTGTTCAATTTTCAACAATTTATCAAAACAGAGAAAACACATCAAATTTAATTAGTTTATTAACCTAAGAAGTATAATAATATGAATTGTGCCAAAATTTCTTCAGATATAGTCCACAAGGCTAGACAACAATGGGAAAATGCAATTAATTTATGTCGTCGATTCCATACCTCATTATCCGTTTTAAGGCTTATACTCATATGGTATAGAAATTAGTTGGAGATTTTACTATTTACTATAAAAACAATGGTTATTGTATCATTGAATTTGAAATAAAGGAAGATTTTGATAGAGTTGTGGAGGTTGGTCCATATTTTTTTAATAAAAATTTAACGATGATGAAGCATTGTTCGGTGGGAATAAATCTTAATAACGATCCATTGCATACAATTCTCATATGATTTTTTTTTACCTTGATTGCCTCTTAATTACTGAACAGGGAAGATGATAAGTTGAGTTGCGTATGTTATTGGCAACCCATTAAAACTTACAAGTTTACAGAAGGAATTAGAAAAATTGCGTTTGCGGAGTTCTAATGGAAGTTTCATGTCCATTTACATATCCTAAGAAAATTTCAATTCTATCAAAAGACGAATAATTGGTTTTGCAGGATTTGGGAGTATGAGTGGTTTCCTCCCAATTATCCGAACTGTCATACGTTTGGGCACCTAGAAAATATTTTTCCATTTTAAAAAATTTGGGTCCTTAAGCAAAACACCCCTCATAGTTTTAATTTTAATTCTATGAAAATAGACACGGGTTTGCAATCTTCAGAAAATTCTGGCAATGATCCAACATGTTCTACATGAGAGGCATTGCATCATGATGATAACATTGGGTTGCAAGAGCAACCTTCGTTGCAGCAAGAACGTCAGATGCCTTCTCGTGATCATGATGTTGGATTCTCAGTGGTTTTAGCAGAAGATATGGATGATCCTGCTGGCAGCAAGTTGGATGATAGAACAATGGTTCAGCTAGCTTCAACAGCAAAAGCTGAATGTAAAGCTAGAATTAACAAAGACTCTTTCGAGTTTCAAGAAGTCTTGGACTCTGGTGTAGTTGACAATCCTGCATGGAATTCACTGGTCGCTCAAATCAAGGATAAAAAAAAAAAAAAAAAAAAAAAAAAAAAAAAAAAAAAATTAAGAAAATAGAATCTTTGTTTATTTCGGGACTAGTGCTTTTTCAGGGACTTTGTCCAGATTCTATGAAGTGAGAGTTTTGTTTGTCACTATTTGAGTTTATAGTTTCTGTCATCTAACAGTCAAAATTTAATCTTCAAATTATATTAGAGCATCCCAAGGTGGGGTTGATCGCGGTCAAATCGAAGCCGGTTGACCCGAACAAACTAATGAGAATAATGAAACATGCGGCTGCTATTATTAACGTTTTATTATATTCTGTACATAACTCTGGGCCTTGTATAAATGGGCCTGCGTGCCAAAGCCACATATATGCTTTATATATATGTGGCGTATAACTCTTTTACTGTCAGTTAATCAATTCATTTCTAATACAAAGCACTCAGTCATTGTTTACAATTCTACAATATTTCCACTATTCTAACTTGGTATCAGAGCCATTTCTTGTGTGCTCCTGCATCACCAATCTGAATTGTAAGCCAATTCTTGCGGTGACGGATTGAAGCTTGTGTCCATCAGTTTTACATCATCATTTGGACCCTCTCATCAAAGATCTGTTGATCCCCTCACTTGAGAGTTGTTGCTCAGCCTGAAAAACTGTGCCTCGCCTACAAATTGTGGCTGCATCAATTTTCCAGCCCGAGTTGTTGTCGCATCACCCTGAAAACTCAAGAAAACCGATCAAGATTTTTCAAGAAAGCAGTTTCGTTGATAAAAGTGCCGTCCAGGACTGCATATCAGTCAAATTCTTTGCAATTTCAAAGAAAAACAGCACCATCATTTAAAGCAATCAAGGTTGCAGCAATTATCAACAGTAAAAGTTCTTGAAAGAATCGCAATTCAAGGATTTCTTGAGTTTATATCATCATACCGTGCTTTTTCTGAAACCTCTTCATCATGACCAACACAGGAGGAAATTCTTCAAGTCCTCAGGTATCAAGCAACAGAACATCCCAATCTCAGATTGATCCCACTCACGATTTGATGAAAGCTATCATCAAACCACAAAGCCAGATAATCTCTATACAACTGGATGAATCGAACTATTTGCTGTGGAAGCTGCAAATAGAAACCGCAATTAGAGGTTATGGACTAGATGATTTCATACTAGGAACAAAAATGATACCACAAAAGTTTATTAGAGATAATGAAGAAAAATTGATTCAAAATCCTGAATACACAGCGTATGTGAGACAAGATAGCCTTGTCTGTGCTTGGATGATGTCATCCATTGGAGCTGCTATCTTGCCGCAGCTAATTGGCTGCAAAACAGCTCAAGAAGTATGGTCAACAATCGAAAGAAATTTCAATTCTCAGTCATCTGCAAAGATTATGCACAACAGAAGACAATTGCAGAGTATTAGAAAGGATAACTCATCTATGAATGAGTATTTACTCAAGGTCAAAAATATATGCGATCAACTCGCTTCTGCTGGCCAAAGAATATCTGAATCAGAACATGTTCTATCAATAGTTAGTGGTCTTGACGATGAATATGAAGCTGTTACTGCAATTATTCTATCAATGGAACCTACCCCATCTTTACAATATGTGTACTCCACTCTGTTAGCCCATGAAGGCAGAATTGAGCACAAGAAAAGCATCAATTCTGATCCCTCAGTTAACTATACTAACCTTAACAGAGGAAGATATCAAGGAAGTGGTTCAAGAAATCAACCTAGTCAAAGAGGAGGTCAATCTAACCGGGGCAGAGGCAGAGGTAGAAACAATAATAACAGAATCAGGTGTCAAATTTGTGAAAAATTTGGACACAGCGCAAGCAAGTGTTATTTCAGATTCAACAGTAACTATACACCATCGCAGCAGAATAATAGTTCAAATGCAAACATGGTGAACATGCAAAATGATAACAGTAACAGCAAAAGTCAAGCAGAAATTCAGAATACTGACACAGCTAAAGTTGAAGACATAACTGATGATTGTTGGTACCCTGACTCAGGTGCAACAAACCACGTTACCAACAATCTCAACAACTTAAACTTGGGAAACAAAGAATACAAAGGTACTCAGAATCTTTCTGTAGGTAACGGTAAAATTGCTCACATTACACACACTGGAAATGCAAGTATTAAAGGACCCAAACAGTTACTTTTAAAAAATCTGTTAAGGGTACCATCTATCAAGAAAAATCTAATGAGTGTTTCCCAATTTGCCAAAGACAACAATGTTTATTTTGAATTCTATCCAAATTCTTGCATAGTAAGAGACATACTGACTCATGAACCTATTTTGCAGGGTAAAGAATCTAAGGGGCTTTATAAATTTGATGTTTCTAGTTCTAGGTACCCTGAGAATAAGGGAAATGCCCATGTTTTGACTGTTATGAACAATTCTGAAAACTGTAAACAATTTGATTTGTGGCATAGTAAACTGGGTCACCCCAGTCCAAAAATAGTCAAACACATTGTTGAGAACAACAATATTTCTATTGATAATATTCCTACTTCATATATATGTACTTTTTGTCAAATGGGAAAGAGTCATAAACTTGCATTTCCAGACTCACAAACCACCTACACTAAACCACTGCAATTAATTGCTACTGATCTTTGGGGACCAGCACCTATAAATTCTGATTATGGCTATAAATATTACATATCCTTTATTGATGCATATTCTAGATTTGTTTGGATATACATGTTAAAATCGAAATCTGAAACCTATAATGTTGTCAAACAATTCATTGCTAAAGTTGAAAATATGACAGGAAACAAGGTAGGTTGTTTACAAACTGATGGTGGTAAAGAATTTTTGCCACTTAAACAATTTTTTGAAAGTAAGGGGATCACACATAGAACTACATGTCCTTACACCTCTGAGCAAAACGGTATGATAGAAAGAAAACATAGACACATTGTAGAAACTGGTTTAACTTTACTAGCTAAGGCTCATATGCCGTTAAAGTTTTGGCCTGAAGCATTCATAACTGCTGTTCATTTGATCAATCTTCTACCTACAAAAGTACTTAAGTACAAATGTCCTCAAGAAGTGCTTACCAAAGTTAAACCAAATTATGATCACTTGAAAGTCTTTGGTTGTCAATGTTTTCCATATCTAAGACCGTATAACTCACACAAGTTAGATTTTAGATCAACTTCATGTACATTCCTAGGGTATTGCACTAATCAAAAAGGCTACAAATGTATTGATAGTAAGGGAAAAGTGTATGTATCCAGACATGTTGTTTTCAATGAAAATATATATCCATTCAATAATGCTGAAATAAAAACCACAAAGAAAGTGGTAAATCCAAGAGTGTCTTTACCTGATATACCTGATGAGCTTGAAGCTATGATGCCAATTCAACACTACAAGGAAGTTACTATCACTGATCCTCAGCTCACAATACCCACAACAGTATTTGGGTCAGGCCAAGGATGTGAAGAAATGCAAGATAACACAACTGATCAAGACACTCTGGACAGCAGCCAGGACAATGCAACTACTGATCCTATTCCTGAAATTAACTCTCCAAGCAGTGGCGATAATAGCAATGTGAGAGATAATACTAACAGACATCCAATGCTCACTAGAGCTAAATGTGGGGTTTTCAAACCTAAAACTATTTATACTGCTACAGTACATGAAGAACCATCTTCATATACTGAAGCAGTTCAAAGTGAACATTGGAAGACTGCTATGACTGAAGAGTATAATGCTCTTATTAATAACAAAACCTGGACCTTAGTTGAAAAGCCCATCAACAAAAATATTGTTGGATGCAAATGGACTTTCAAATTAAAGAAAAATGCTGATGGTTCAATTTTAAAACATAAAGCAAGGTTAGTCGCAAAGGGGTATTCACAACAGTATGGTTTCGATTTCTCAGAAACATTTTCACCTGTTGTTAAACCCTCTTCAATTAGAATTATTCTAACTATTGCTTTATGTAGAAATTGGAACATCAAGCAATTAGACGTAAATAATGCATTTCTTAATGGTGTTTTACAGGAAGAAGTGTTTATGGAACAGCCTGAGGGTTTCTCTAAGAAGGGGGAGAAACAACTTGTGTGCAAACTCAACAAAGCTATTTACGGGTTAAAGCAAGCTCCTAGAGTTTGGTTCGACAAAGTGAAATCAACTCTCATCAGACATGGATACAGCTCATCAAAATCTGATAACTCAATATTTATCAAGTTTACTGAAAATTTCATAACGTATATCCTGATTTATGTTGATGACTTTATTATTACAGGTAACAGTTTGCAGGAAATCAACAATGTTACTGAAATGCTAAATTCAGAATTTTCTATCAAGGATTTAGGGAACTTAAATTATTTCCTTGGGATTGAAGTGAAGAAAACAGCAAATTCAGAGATTCATCTCAATCAAAGAAAATACATTTCTGAAATACTGTCAAAGGCTAACATGAGCAATGCTAATTCTCTTCCTACTCCTATGATTACTAGCAATCAACTGTCCAAACATAAGGGAGAACATATCCAAAATGACAGGCAATATAGGAGCATTGTTGGAGCACTACAATACGCAACTATAACCAGACCAGACATTGCTTACAGTGTGAACAAGGTTAGTCAATACATGCAAAGTCCACTCGACAGTCACTGGAAGGCAGTTAAAAGAATTCTTAGATACCTCAAAGGGACAATTAATCAAGGGATAGTTCTCAAAGCAAGTCAAAGTCTAAACATAAATGCATATGCAGACGCAGACTGGGGTACAGATCAGGACGACAGGAAATCCACTTCTGGATACTGTATCTACTTGGGAAAAAATCCTATCTCGTGGTGTGCTAAGAAACAAACAACAGTGTCTAGATCCAGCACTGAAGCTGAATTCAGAAGTGTAGCAAGTACAGCTGCAGAAATATTATGGATCGAATCCCTACTTAGCGAGCTCAAGGTTAAATCTAATAAAGTTCCAACTATTTGGTGTGACAATATCAGTGCTATATCCCTAACAGCTAATCCAATACTTCACTCTAAAACAAAGCATATTGAATTGGATCTATACTTTATTAGAGAACAAGTGATTAACGGAAAGTTAAAGGTAGGTTACATACCGACGACTTACCAAAAAGCTGATATTCTTACAAAACCGCTGTCAAGACCCCGATTCACTTGTCTGAAGCATGACCTGAATGTTGATGAAGAGGATCCAAAGCTAAGAGTTAAGAATCTGTCCTACATCCCAGAATAAAGTCATCGCCTTGTTCAGCAACTCATTTTCAAGCATGGATTTGAAGAAATCAGACCCTTGAAGGCGTTGATTCGCTGCTTCTCTGTTGAAATTGCGGGAGCTCAAACATTATCCCGTCGCTTTCTTCATCAACTTACTTTCCAGCATGGATTTGAAGAGAGCAGACATTTGAAGTCATCGATTTATTGTTTCTCTGTTGGAATCGCCTAAGCTCAGACATTATTCTCGTATAGCTGCAAACCCTAACCCTAGTTGGGTTTGAAAGGGGGTAATGAGAATAATGAAACATGCGGCTGCTATTATTAACGTTTTATTATATTCTGTACATAACTCTGGGCCTTGTATAAATGGGCCTGCGTGCCAAAGCCACATATATGCTTTATATATATGTGGCGTATAACTCTTTTACTGTCAGTTAATCAATTCATTTCTAATACAAAGCACTCAGTCATTGTTTACAATTCTACAATATTTCCACTATTCTAACTCAAACCGCCAACGGAGGGGGAGAGTCATGAAGTCTTAGCCGGCTTTTGCAAAGCTGGCTAAGGCTATAACCACTT
The DNA here is from genome assembly GCA_030737875.1 of Allium sativum. Classification (NCBI taxonomy): domain Eukaryota; kingdom Viridiplantae; phylum Streptophyta; class Magnoliopsida; order Asparagales; family Amaryllidaceae; genus Allium; species Allium sativum. Next base: position 65,224,412 of record CM060911.1, on the reverse strand, counting down.
ACCCGGCTTATACAAAGTCGGGTAAGGTACTATACCTCCTTAGAAGGCTTTTACAAAGCCTTCTAAGAGGTAAGGGGAAGAATTTTTAATAATTCTTCCCCTTAGCCGGTTTTAACAAAGCCGGCTACCATTAGACGGTTTTGTTAAAGCCGACTAACTCCGATTGTTAGACCAACAACCTCCAGTGTTGTTGAAGCAACACTGACCCAAGCTTTGGCTCCTCTGTTGGAGGTCGGTTGAAAAACAACCGACCCTGCGTTGGAATGTTCTTAGTGAGTTTTCAGGTCGAGTGCTGCTTCACTCACTCTGAAATTGTATGACTAAAGGTGTAAAATTCTATATATATATATATACACACATAACACAACACCAATATTCTAAAAAGAGATAAAAACAACAGACAATAAAAATAAACACAAAATTGTTCCTCTCTCCTTTGTGCTTACCAATTCTAATAAATAAATGCTTCATAAACGGAAATGTTTCATCATTTATGAAGAGTGGAAAATTGAAAAAAATGTCAAGACTTTGAGTTTCTGTTGATTATCCAAAAATTCTGAAATAATTAAAATAACAATCCAAGAAGTCTAAGGAATAAAAAAGGTTCATATGTCAGTACCAAAGTCTACTGATTGAACTAATACGTAAAGAAGTGAGTTTAAAACTTATTTAGGTAGTGAATTTCTTCTTTAACTATAGAGATTTCGGTTGATTACCTTAGTTTAAGTAGTTTATAACTCTTGGAATGCAAGGATTTCGATTAACATCTAACAACACATACAACACAATCACTTTCTATAATCTGCATTACAATTATCTGATTTTAATGGTTATGCACTTATCTTATGAGCTCATGTATACTCTAGCAACTCAAGTCCATCGTAGAAATCGTCACGCATTCAATCTCAGGAGGTGAATCCGTCAAATGTTCCACTCAGCGTCACCACTTATGGATACAAACTCCAAAAATAAGTAAACATAACTCCGTCAAGTGCATCTAAAAAAACACAAATACTGGGTGAATCATACACAAGTAATAAGATATTATCTCAAATAAATCAACCAAATTCATCAAATGGATTTCAACTGGACCATCAATGTTGGTTATGTATCCGAAAAGAATAAGTACGCTCAAACTAAAACAAATAAGTATATTCATCAACACCGGCGGATGCAGCCTTATTCGAGTGGGGTCCTAGGACCCCACTGAATTAAAAAATAAAATCAACACCCACTTCCCAAATGTCACTTTCTCCACATCTTGTTCCGCTCATTTTCTCAGTTTAGCCCATTTTCTCAATTTAGCCCATTTTCTCCATCGCCAGTTGAAAAGGACGAAAGTTTCGTTTTCAATTTCAGATCAACAGCATCAGATCTGCCGTCACCGTCTTGCTCCGCTAGCGCTGCAGTGCCGCTGCGTCCTCCGGCGCTTACCTCCTCTGACCTCAACTCCTCTAGGCTTTAGCCTTCGCCTCCAGTAGTTCGATTGACAGGTAATGGGTCTGCCCTGATTCAGTGATTTCTATGCTATTCCTATACAATGATCAAATTTTTTAAATATAATCTTAAAATCATCTTGCTCGAGTGATCGTGCAAACAAAAAAACATCTTTCTTATCCTTTAGTGTATAAGTTACTAAAGCTTGCATTGGTTTTACCGGTTGCAACCACAACAGTTGAGAGATGTTTTTCTAAAATAAAACTTGTGAAGTCGGATTTACGCAACCGAAACGGTGATGACTTTTTAAGTGATTGTCTTATTTCGACTATAGAAAAACAAGCACTCGCCGATGTTACCAATGAAGTTGTAATAGATCGTTTCCAAAAGATGAAAACTCGTTGGGAACAAATTTAGAATGCAAAACATTTCTATTTTGTGTTGAAGTAATATATTTTGAATTATTATCGTATTTTATTTTATTTTTATATTGCATAAGGACCCCACTAAAATGTTTTTCTGGATCTGCCACTGTTCATCAAGTATGCTCAAAAGAACCACCAAAATTTTCTATGTAGTATGCAAAAGTAAAAAATGATCAAACTTAGAATAAATAGTAAAATTCATTAAGTACATCTCAAAAATACAATCAAAAACTAGTTACAAATTATAAAAAACCAAATAAACTCAAATGATATCAGACAGATGTTGTTGACACTAAGAAATGGTACATCACCTAAAGAGTTCAACGAAACTTAAGCTAAACTAAATGAAAGCAAGGAATGGAAATGTAGAAATACAAAAAAACAAGCAATGCTTTGTGGTGGTTCGACGTTGATTGGCCTAAGAGTACTTAGAATATTTGATCATTTTAACGCTAAAATCCATAAAGTATAGTGCTCGGATCGACATGACCGATATAAGATAGTTGAATGTAATCCGATTGTAAAAGAATCCATTTTTTGTTTGTAAAAGGGCTAAATATATATAGTTGCAGGTCAAATAGGAGAATAAGAGGACCATTAGAAGTAGAGTTTTGAGGGTCCCAATTCTAAAATGAGCATTCAATCGGATCGGTATCGGTCCCTTGATTCAGAGAGATGGGACCTGCGATCCCTTCTATATGTCCCCCTAGCTGCCTTGAGTTGCTCTGTGAAGTTGGTTAGGTTCCGACTTCTGTTTTTTGAGTTATGCTCCTTTGTTTATCGAAGTAATGAATTCTATCTATTAGTATCAAAGTCATACCAATCCTTCTATCTGAGTTGTGCTGATCCTTCCATGTAAGAGTTCTCGGGAGCTATTTTGGTGAGTTGATGTGATCTTAGTTGTATGGTAACATCTAGATTTGATCGTTATGCTTTCGAGTAATGTTTTTGAGTCGTTTAGCCTTGTAATCATCGAGTCATGCCAATCTGGCTTGCTTTGATAACCATAACGAAAGGTCGGGAAATACTCTCTCCCCTCCCCCAAGTACGTCTTGTGTGGACATGCATGCTTTGAATTGAAATTAGTATTAGTGATAGGAATGAATTCCATGATGCGCTCAGCGAACGGTCGTGATCCTTCTTTGAATAGTGTACACCAAGAAGTTTGTTGTTTTTGAACAATCATGATGCTTTGTCAAAATCCATTGGTCTAAGTACACAATTCCAACTTTATTTTACACAAATTTAACTGTCTATATTGGAATTTATCTGAATTTTCAAGTGGATGCCAAATTTCTGTCGATTTAAAAAATTAGCTATTAGTTGTCTGTTCCTGCTTATACCCGAGTGTAAGCAAGTTTTTGTCGGTTTAGAGTAACAAATGCATTCACACACTCATACATGTTTTTGTGCGATACACTTAGAGTTTTTAGTAAATAAGACTATGAAATTGTAAATGTATGCATATGGTTATGCGCATTAACGTCTAAGGTTTATTTGAACTTGAGCAACAAACGTAAATTTAAGAATTGTATAATCAGTTTCATATTGGTAAATACACATTCGATATTCAGTTCAAGGTCACGTTAACGATTGAAAACCCGTAATTAACGTATATAAGAGTGTGGGTATCTCTACTAATAAAGAAAATCTTTTTAGTGTGGTGAAGCTTTTATGCATTTCCAGAAAAACCCACTTTCCTCTCACAGTTTACCATCGTAACAGAATATTTGGTTTGAGGGCAATAACGTCTTTGGTCCTTCCACTTTCTACTCCCCCGCTCCATCACATGCGGTTAGTCAACCGTTTCCACGCATTTCCTTTTTTTTTCCTCTCCTTTCCTCGCTGCCTTCTACACGTTTCTCCTCTTTGCCACATATTTTCTTCCCATCCCCAACCCATAACAGACTCTATCTTCCACATTTAGTCCACCTTCAGAAATTTCGAGCTTCACTCCTTCGATTGTTCACCTCCTCCGGCCTTCTCCTCTCCAGATCCACCGTTTTCCTTTCAAAAATTATAACCGACCAACCGGATGTTCAACTTTGTTCGAAATTTCCGGTTGTGGTCAGATCTGCCAGTCGACCAACCCATCTACCGCTTTGATGAGAACATCAACGCTTTTGATTAGTTTATAAATATCATTATTTTTGCATTAAAGATGTTTGTGGATATTACTGGAAAATTTTTGCAAACAGGTCTTGCGCTTGCAGTTAAGGTTCCGGTGAATTGGCGAAGCTGGAGCCTAAGATACATATTGCAGATCGAGTATGCTGCCAAAGCCGTCAACAACTGCAGTAAGTTCTTCATCCTAGAATTTTGTGTAGGCATTTTGTGGATTTTAGACATTTTTGTATTTAAGGGTTCGTTGGTTTTTAGGAAGTGGGGAAGCCACGAGCTGTGCTTACTTCGAAGATGATATTGCCTGGACCTACTCGAAGAATTCATCCAGTTCACCGTAAAGGGCTTGGTACATTGGTTTCCCGAGTTTAGTGTTATCATACTGCTCTATGTGCCTGTGTATGCAAATTTTTCCTGATAATTTTTAATTCACCAAAAATGGATATTTACCATCACAGTGGATCAATCAATGGTTAGTGGCATTACATATAAAATCATAATAGTCTTATAGGTAGTTATTTCTTTAAATCATTTTTGTCTTTTGTTCGTGGTATAATTGTTGATATTTTTGTTTTGACTATATATTTATGATGTAGAGATTAGACACAATATATCTAACATGAAGAGATTGAACGCCAGCTGAGGTTGCCTAATTCGGGTTGCAAGCCTACACAGACCCGAATGAGCTCACTATCCTTCTTGAAGTTCAGACCGTGTCTGGATTACAACGCTCCAGTAAGGCCGATGGTTCTCAGTCAACCCTCATCCTAATGCCTTTGTTATCAATATAAGGGACCAGTTACAGGTATTAATTTACAAATGCACATGAGACATAGCTTAGAATTTTTTTTAAAACAAATGCATGTATTGTATGTATGCTGCAGGCATTGAGGAAAAAAATAGATTAAGGGTCTGTTTGCATTTTATGTGCCAGTTTTTTTCCACTTTCTTATATACATGCTTAATGTAGCTTTTAAAAGAGTTGCCACCTAAATTGTTCATCACGAATGATTTACATTTACGTATTTTTTAGCAATGTAAATTGCAAATGGTCAAAATTTCAATTCTTGCAATCGTCATTCATGGAACAAAGTTGAAAAACTGTTTGACCCATGCTCAAGTTGAAGTTACCTGTTATCATTACTTATTCTAATTGCTGCATAAGATATTTGTTTTCTAATATGTATGTTGTAGAAATATACATGGGAACAATTGTACATATCTCCAAACCTAATCAGATATGAGAGTTCATCCTTGGTTTGTTTTTATATTTTGTATGCTGCTTCTAAGTTTGAACATAATTAACACCTAGAAATTTTGATGTGTTAATTTAGTTTTTTTTAATTTGTATATTTAAGGAGAGATGTTATGAATTCATGTTTAAAATATGCCGCCAATTTTATATCTTTCATTAATGTTCGTTGAATCAAATTAATTAACTGTTTATAGTTGTTGGTCAGTAAATTTATGTTGTTTTAAACATTTAGTAAATTTAGCCTATGTTTCATAAAGCAGCAAATTATCCTTTTGCATGTATTATGCAATTTATGTCGGTTTTTGTTTTGGCCTTTACCTAAAAGTTTTTTTCCCAGTATACTTGATTATTATAGACTTAGCAATATCTGATAACCTTCCAGGTATATTTAATATATTCTGACTGTTTCTTATGTACTTAATTAGCTTAATGGACCAATGGCTTAATGGGAAAAATGAGCCGCCAGTTTAGTTTTAGACTTTACGATTTTTTTTGTGGGAATCTTTGAAGATTATTAAAGTATGTATATAATTGATTAGATGTGCAAGAATTGCTAGGTAAATTCTACTCTTTTGTTTTGTGCTCTCTTTGTATCATTTGTAGTTCCGTATGTTGTACTTTTTCACTACATGGAACTGTAAACTTGGAGAATAAGCGCTGCTTTCTTACTCCATAAGTGTTGAAAGCTGTACCGAATACATTCACTATAATTAACACTTCATTAGCTCTCTTTGTATCGACAAAATATATGGTTTTCATCTTGCACACAATTCTTACATTATAACCCATTTATGTATGATATTTACTAATACAACCATAAATGCAATTGCAGGTCGAACAATGCATAAACGGAATATGAAGTCCAAAATGTTGCAAGTATTTCAAAATTAGTATATAGTATTTAAATAAGCTATTGTTATTGCAATAGTGGACGAATGGAACATAAATAAGATTTTTTGCTAAGTTTGAAATTAAAATTGACAAAGTCAAATTATCATCGATAGGGTCTCATTTGTGCTTATACAAGTTGCATACATCTCTCATTTTAGCATTATTTCTACATACAAAACTGGATTATAATTCTCTTTGATTTATACTAAAAATATAGCATTATTTTATGGCTATCAAAAACTTAAACTTGAATACAGAAATACTAGTTTTAATTATCTGTTTCACCTAACCAAATTGATTGTTTTAGGTAAAGTTGATAACTTTCCCATTATTCTTATATTTTTTTTTCCTGTTGTCATATGTTTACATCATTTTATATATTTCAGCTGATTGTTATTCCAGGCTAAATAATATTCATGACGTGAAGCTCATAAAAAGGTAAATGTTATGTACTTTCCATGGACTTTAATTATAAATGCACTACGTAGTTCAGTTTTGAGTCAAATTGGATTTACTTACTAAATACAAAAATATATTACACAAATATTTTGTCTAATATGCAGGTTAGGTTGATTTGTAATTTTTAAGAAAGATTGTGTTTCGTGAATTGAGATTTTTAAATATTATTTGACTTATTCAAATAATCAACAAGGTAACTACGATGTTTTCTTCTCCATGCATTTAGTTAGTCCATCCTTATGTGACCGGTTAACAAGAACACAGTCTCCAGTATGGTGGTTAGACCGTTGCTGAAGTGCTGTTTTGTTGTCAAATGGTTGTGGAAGTAAATGCGGATTTCAGAGTTTCATTATTAGGTATCATTCCAGCCACAATGGTAAGAGCCACAACGATATAGCTTTTCGAAGTTATTATCCTTTCTACGTTAATTTGTTTTCATTTCCGCTGACCATACAATGTTTTGTAAGTATTATTTTTGCAAGTATGTGTCATTTTATTTGGAAGGATATGAGAGTACTCATGTGCGTAATTGAATTTTTTTGACCAGGTAATAGCAGCGGTTATGTGTATCCTTTTTTCATGGCCAAAGGTAATATAATGGATGGTTATTGAAGCAATTACTTTGTAATAAGATTATACATTTATTATAGTGTGCAAATATCAACATCAATACTGAAAATAATTTTTTATTTTTTGGAAATAAAGCTTTGTGGTTCTTTGTTGTACAGATACATCAGGAAGTGATGAGGGAAACATAGAGTTTATGGTTCTATCCCACCAACAAAAGGTACAACTGTATGTTACACGCTTATAATTTTAGATTGATGCTCTATGTTTAAGATTTCCTTTTGTTATTGGAAAGAAAAAAATTAAATCATAAGTGGTTACTAAGCGGCTTTTTGCATTAAGACTGGGCTTTTTGCAGTGGGACTGCTTCCACAAGTTGCAACTGAATGGAAATGGTTGTTGAAATTGTACATGCAGTTTGTTTGCTGACTCAATGCTCAATATATTCTAGATATATGAACACGTTCTTCTAGAATATGCGAATGCAATGATGTAAACAGTTCATAGTTGACACCGGTAGATGCTGTTGAGGATATTAGTATTATCACCTGCCTAACATTCCAAATTATAGTATTTTATTTTTTATATGAAACATACCGAGTTCAGGTAACTTCTAATACTTTCAATCCTGTTCTCAGGATTTGATGCTACAAAATAGATATTGTAAGCTTCTATTACCTTTCCAATACATCACAAAAAGATTCACAAAAATTTCCTACATACAAAAACAGTGCAAATTAGATTTATTCTTGAGCGAGGACAACTGCTTATAAGGTGAAAAAATGTTATGTATATTTAAGTAAAAAAGGTATTTTAGCAATTATGGAAAATTTTATGAACAAATTACTGATCTACAACATTTTAATGTGCTGTCACTTTCGAATGAATATATCTATACTAATAATGCAAATACTTCACTCATGGTGAAGCTTTTTCGAACTACTGATTTAACCCATTCACATATCAACTGCACAAAAGAAAAAAAGGACATATGCGTCATTTCTACTCTCCATGTTCTGACTCCAGTCTCCCACTAACAACATGCATTCTCCACTTCATTTTCTTCCATCTTCCTCTCTCTATTTCTCTTCCCAATGTTTCTCTTCCCTAATAAAATGCCTCCACTATGTTACTGTCTTTCCAGAACCCCCTGACGATTGAACCGCTTCACCAAAATTTCATCTTTCCATACTTCCACAAACTTTACACTTCCTACATCCAAAAAACTCTCTGGCAGCTTTGACGGGCGGATCACGCGTTCTTCTTCCCCGATGCTGATTATTCACACTGAAATTACAGGTACATCTTCAATCGTTGATGCTTTAATTCATTGATTTCAATTTTGGGGTTTGAAGCTTAAACCTAAGAAACCCCCGACTGAACTGCTTTCCCCAGGTTTCTGCCTATTCCCTTTCGTTCACAGATTAGGCCAGCATGCGTGGAGAATAGGCGGAGGATGTATAGATACATGTTGGTTTTTGAATGACATATGATGGTTAGTTTTAATATCGATTTTAGGTTCATTTTCCCATAATTTTGCTGAATCTATGCATCCTTTAAAGTAAACTTATATTTTGTATTGGTGGACAATGATTATATGCATGTTAATCACCATCTGAGAAGAAGAGCAACATATGCTTAGAGTAAGTACATAATAGCTACAAAGCATCAAATTTGAGGTGGCATAGCAATAAAGAGGAACAAGGTGTTATTGGGTTGTTAAGTTACTATTTTTTTCAAGATCTGTAACTGCTTCTACACGATCGAATATGGTAATTTTTTTAAACTTATTTGCTATTTATTTTATGATATTCTTTTTTTTTGTTAGCAATTTTTCATTTAATTAGCTGTTAAGTGGACTATTATTATCTTTTAATTCATTTGATAAGTTCATGGTGGTCTTTCAGTAATTTATTGGTTTTAATTTTGGGCAGCACTATGATTTTCTAAACTAGGATTTTAGTAAATAGACTTTTCCATTTAAATTAGAATTTTTTTTGTGATTGTTTGCCAATTCATATACAGTAAAATATTGCAATAAGTTTTCGTGTAAATGTTCGTTGTTATGTGGACTTTTTTTTACAACAATGTAAAAACAAATACCCATACCTTTTCTATGAATAAAGAAAGTAGCACTATTTTTCTTTTGAATTAACACCATCTTACAACTGATTTCAATTAGGATTTTAGTAAATAGACTTTTCCATTTAAATTAGGATTTTCTTGCGATTGTTTGCCAATTCATATGCAGTAAAATATTGCAATAAATTTTCGTGTAAATGTTCATTATTATATGGACTTTTTTTTTCAACAACGTAAAAACAAATACCCATACCTTTTCTATGAATAAAGAAAGCAGCACTATTTTTTTTTGAATTAACAACACCTTACAACTGATTTCAATCAATTTCCTTTACATTTGGTTTAAGAATATATAGTGGGATACAAGACGTAAGTCTTCCCTTGAGATTGAATTGGTTGAACATGTACATGTATAATTAATATTATGTAAAACTTACGATGATATAAGAAGTGATACAATAGAACTATACAAGGTTATAATATGTCTTGATGTTGATTCATTTGTGGATCCTACATCAAGTCGTATATTTTATTTTGGTTGATTGTACGTGTAATTTTATTAATAATTCGGCTACACAGACAATAGCTTTGGTCACATTATATCGTATTCTTAAATAAATAGACAATTGAATATGTATACAACTACTTGAACAATTATACTGCTTATTTTAGTTTCAACTGCAGTTATTTATTTCCTCCTTGACAGTGGCTCCTTCGCTAATATATTCCACTCCTAATTCTATATAAACAATTTCAAATTTTTGGTTTTATAGATACTACAATGAATGATGCTTGTGTATTGGATTTTTATCATGACTATTATTGACCTTAATCATTGAATTGAAAGCTGAAATATGATCTTAAATATATTTTTTGGTTCTGCTCATTGAAGTTGAATTAGAGGGAAACCGAATTGTTATATCTTATTTAAAATTCACAATTTGTAAACTAGAACATATTAACATGTCCAACTGGCTATAGATAAGCAAGTTTCTATGAATATAACGACTTTTGTTGCTTTACCAACTTCCAGCAGATGATAAGTAATTATTTGCATTTTTTTACTATCTTTTTATTAAGGTTAATGATTATTTTATAGCTCTTAGATTGATCATCTTCAATGGGGTATTTATCGGATAATACGTAGTTGAAAAACCGATAACTATTATTGGGCGTCTGCTAAATTGTATGTGCTAATTTGCTGGCATAAGCTTTTGCTTTTTATTGAAATAACAGTTGAAAAGCATTATGTTTTGCAAGTTTGCATGCTTTATATGTGTGTCTCCATTGACAAGTATTGTGTTCTGAAAGGATTTTGCTTTATATTGAAATAACAGTTGACCAACATTCTATTTATTGGTAAAGCGGTTTGCATGCTTTCTGCGTTTGTTTGGAGCAAAGTGTCAGATAGTATTGACTACGATTTTTTTTAAACTTGGTAGACGCCGATCTCCTCCTCTCTATTATTAGTCATAACCAGAGAATTCGTAATGCCTAAAAATATTTGAGTTGTAAATCTTCTGATGATACAACCGTTGGTAACACTATCTCAGTTAGCATATGAAAATATTTATCTCAGCATTAACGCAAGAATAGGTGGTTGAAGCACACACGTGTCTCCATATAAATACATAATGTCCAAAAATACCGCTGTTACCAAGTTTTTTTTGTGTAATAAATAATGTAGAGTCAATTAGGAAAAAAAGTTCATGTTTCAGGTGCATATTGAATAGGACCTAAATTTAGTTAAAATTTGCAATGGTATCAGATAAAAACTATCTAGGTGCTAACCGAAATTTACCACAATTTCATGGTTGATCACCGACCCATTTTATTACTATCAAACACAACAAGAAACTGATTAATACAGATGAGGAAATCGATGTTGATGGAGATGAATTTGATATTTCTCCTGTTTTAAGCTATCCTCCTTTGGAGATAGAGGAGTATGCTACACCTAAGGGTAGCAGTTCAAGTAATGATTCTGATTCCTCTTCAAACTGTTAATGATTTTATGTTTTTGTTCATTTATTACTTCTCTTTATAGCAGGAAATATTACTTTGGATATGATTATGTTAACCTGTCATTCTGCATCTTTAAAAATATTTATGTTTACATGCTGCAGCCTATACAAAACAAATACATGAGAAGGTGAAAAAATGGTGAAGAATGGTCAATCGATTTTGTTCTGTTTTCTATAGAATGAAAAGCTGAGGCATTCTTTGAAGCATGATATTTTCAAACAAGTATTGTTCTATCATCAAATAATTTAAATAATTTCAATATATATGACAATATAGTCAAGTAACTATGTAAACCTTGATAAAATTGTATAATATTATTTAATCCTATAATTTTGTTTGCAAGTGTGCCAGCTATTTTAGGACATGTACCTTGATTAGATTATTGGCAAACAATGAATCATATTTACAGTTATGAACTTAAATGCAGTCTATATATAATTTTGTAAAAGTTATGGGTTAAATTGTGGAAGTACCCTTGATCGTTCAAATGTCATTTGATTTATGTTATATGCCTAACTGTAACTGTTGTTTTGGTAATGGATTTTATGGTCACTGCATATCTGAACTGTGTAGGAATGTTTTTGAATCAAGCTACATTCAATCCATCCCCTACTCCACCAGTCAGCAGGTGCAAGAAGGGACAACAGATTTGACATAACAAGCAAATAACTTTTGGAAGTTGCCGACTAAGTGCTTCATCAATTGAGATACTACAATGGTAGCTGTCAACTTAGTGTCATGGGTTGCTTGATGTGAGCAGTGAGAGCACAAGTAGTGATGTGGAGGAGAGTAGAGTTAGGGCTGATGAGGTTTTGTGGTTCGGCTTTGATTGAGGTTTGTGTGTTGGTTGTGACCATGATTGGTGTGATTGTTGGGAAGGTTACGTTGTGTTAGCGGTGGGGCTTTTGGAAGGAAGCTTAATGGTGGTGGCTCATGTTGAGGCATTACCTACTCACTGTGGGGTTGTCAGTAGGAGCCATGAGTGATATAGGGGATCATGTGCAGATGAAAGCATCGAGGAAGAGCTCGGCTCAAGAATGAGATGTGTAGCTAGAGGGTGTCATCCTACTGTCCGAAACCAGTTGTCTCTGTTTTTCAATGGATTATTATATGCTTCGAGCAAAAGAAATAAAATAGTGCACCAATGGAGCATCCATCCCTCTTCTTTTTCACTACTATATATGCTTATATTTTTTACTATAATGACATGATGTTAGTTATACTGAAGATTGAGGTTGCAAAGCAGCAATTTTGTATTAATTACGTGATCAAATCAACTGTTATCCAAGTTAGGGGACAAAAGCGTGATTTTGGGACAACTTTGCCAATTTCTCTATTTTGTTAGTTGCAATTTTAGTTAAGAAATATGTAAAATCATTTGTCAATTGTATGATTGTGCTTAGCGGGGAAACATGACACTTTAATGTATCAGTATTACTGAAAGGTATTATTCATTTGATTATCTTTAAAAAAAATATGGGTTAACTTGGACCAATTTTCCTAAATTATTGGCAAACTATGAAACATATTTCCAGATATGAACTTCAATGGAGTCTATATATAATTTTGTACAAGTTATGGGTTAACTTGAACCAATTTTCCTATGTGCACGTGCAACGCACGTGCCTTTGTACTGGTTAAATTAGCTAGGCCAATCGATCTACTTCCTTCCTTCCTTTTTTTTTTTTTTTTTATAAATTGATGAAGGATCGATATTGATCCCTTTATTGGGATCAAACCAACTCAATACTTGGAAAAAAAATTGGGCAGCTTGTGTATGGAATCGGCCTTCTCCCCGTATACATATAAATAGCCACATGATTTTACTTCTTCCCTTCGTTTTCACTTTTCCCCATGTCGACTTTTGGAATTGACTGTAACCCCTCCATTTATCAACCTACATCACCATGACTAACTTTTTTTTTTGTTAACCACCGCCTTATCATCAATGGAAAATGCACTAGACTTGACCACTGCAACTTGATCTAAGGTGGGTTTCCCTTTGTATGTGTTCGATCTGAGCCGTTTCATGAGTATATGTTGAATGATGTGGCGATGGATAAAAGGTGGTGGATGTTGGCAAAGACGTGGAGTGATGGCGAAGAGGTTAAGGTGGTCTGCGGTGCATGAAGTCACAGGAGATATGAAACAGAGGAGAAAAGGAGTTAGGACAAAGAAGAAATTGTAAAGGAGGAAGAAAGGCGGGTTAACGTATATTTGAATCATGTCATACTAGTTTTGAACATTTGATATTTTAAACCAAAGTCGAAATGCTTAATCACTAAGGGAGTGATGGCGATCAAAGTAGAGAAACATAAAATCATGCCATAGAGAAATTTTCATGAAGTACGAGTCAAACGTTCCACAAAAAACTAATCATAAATCATATAAAAGTAAACGAACGTAAACTCAAGAAAAATAGAAGAACTAATCAAGTACATACCAAAAAATAAGTATATAAAGCAAAAAAACATAAAATTATAGCAAAGAGCAAAATCAATCGTTTTGCCTTGGAAACACCACCAAAAAACTAGTTGTGAAATATATTAATCTAAAGAGATTCATACTCGTATCAAACAAATGAATCCACCAACTAGCTACTTCTCATAAGCAATGGAAAACTAGTTTTGGACTAGATAAAAAAAACCAAACAAGTAACAACTTACACTTCTAAGCACATCGATCTAAAGCCCAAAGGGACATCTGACTCACGCTATGGAGAGAAATGCAAATTGTTAATTTTTAGATCATTACGAGAGATGATTATAAGGATAAAGTATAAAACATTCTATAATTTCAGATCTCATAGCGGAAGATAGTAAAATATAAATACATAAAATGACCATCTCAAAAAATATCAATGAAAACAATCACAAAACTATACGCAATCAAAATTCAGCGTTTACATAATAACATCATATGGTCTGATAAGTGTTAAATATTGTAGGTAGTGTCATGTAGAGTGATAAAGAATAACATGTGTTGCCTGCTCCAAGATAACTCCTTTTGGTCCAAGTACATAGTGCCTTATCTACCTATAGTGGAAAAAAAGAAATGAGTAGGATAGACAAAAGTCTATTGAGATGAGTTATGTCATTAATGTACAATAATTACATGCAATTGATTGATTCTATAATCAATGTGACATTGGGTGTTGTACTTGTGCTTGTTTTTTTACTTAAAAGGCTTGGTCGCTTTAGCCTAAAGAATATAGATCTAAATATACTGTATACATCCATCTAAATATCTGTGAATGTTTATAGTTAGGGTTAGATAACTGATCGTATCTCAAATCAATGACTGATCAGACGATTCAAACCAATAATCGTTAGGGTTGTTTCTAACATAAGATTACATACATCATCACTCTTAGGACTGCATTTCTCGAAATATGACTATAGTGCATCAAAATTACACATTGAGGGAGAGCTTGCAATGTTGATTCGTGCTAAAGATGACTTAGGCTTTACTACATCTGTGTCCATCTCTCAATGGAAAAAACATTTATTGCACCACATTGGGCATCCAAAAATGATGTCACAACCTAATTACCGTAAGCAATGAAGAAACCCTGTTAGTGTTAGGTTATGCTCATCTCTAGGAGTCCCCTAATGGTGTTATGCATCATGTTAACCCTATTAAAACACAGTTCAAAACACCGTGTCGGTCAGCTTTAAAGCAGCGGATCGGTCGCAAATATGGATCGGCCTCAACAACGGGTCAGCCTATTCTGCAAAGCACCGGAACGGTCCATTTCCTTCGGACCGGGTCGGTCTTGATCGCTTGAAGAACGGGTCGGGTCGGTCAGAATCAATGGACCGGCTCAGACAGTTGCAAGGCATCGGGTCGATCAGTAACGAAGAACCGGGTCGGTTAGTTGGTCATAATGGATCGGTCGCAACTATGTGGATCGGTCGCAATTATAGAAGAATAGCCGAGAAGATTTTATTATTCAAGAAGATGTAATGATACAAATTACAAGATTGGATATAATAGTATGCAAATTTATAGCTAATGAATGTAACGGCTAGTAGAAAGATGCCTGAAATGAAAGATGCATGAATGTAACGGCTAGTAGAAAGATGTCTGAAATGAAAGATCCATGAAAGTAACGGCTAGTAGAAAGATGCCTGAAATGAAAGATGCGTGTGAAGCTTGTGTCTGTTGTGCCTCCTGTTGTGCAGTTGAGCTAGCATTTGTGTTTGTACTGTTGTCTCCTTCTGTATTGTTGTTGTTCATGTCATGATAAGCTTGCATTTGTGCTTCCTGTTGTGCAATTGAGCTTGCATTTGTGTTTGTATTGCTGTTCCTTTCCATATTGCTATTGTTCATGTCATGATAAGATTGATCAATGTTTCCTTCAATATTTCTTGCATATGTATCTTCCTCATGTTCATCTTGCATGTTGGTGCTGATGGGCGAGGAGTGTTGATCGAACAAACTGTAAGTCTAGTAAATTTTGTTGTGTTGCTATAACAGTTATTAGAGACTCGTATTCATTGTCTAGTCCTCGCGTAGTAAATATAATTTGCTCATTATCATTGATTTTATGACCTACGGCATTCAGTTTGTCGCATATGTTTTTTATTTTACCCAAGCATTCTTTCATACTTAGGCCTTCTTTTCTAATGTTTTATAATTTCCTCCTGTACTACATAACTCTAGCTGCGGATTGAGAACTAAAAATTTGTTCAACTGTTTTCCATATTTCATAACACGTGCTACATCCAACTATTTGTGATAATAAATTCGAAATTCCTGATGATAGGAGCTATGAGGAGAGGAGGCTGTCTTGTTTTTGAAACTTTGTGTAGTCTGGGTTAGGCGCAATTTCTCCTTCCGGATTGGTTATCATCACCGGTGGGACTTTTATTGTCCCATTAATGTACTACAGTAAATCATACCCTCTTAAAGCGATCTCTACTTGATATTTCCATAGAATATAATTGTCTTCGTCTAGAGATGTGGTGATAATTTGGCTTTTTGGTTTAATCAGGTCATGATGGTTTGGTGGAGCGTTGTACCCCATACTTCCTGAAACAGCGGAGGTTGCTTCATTGTTGTTGGCCATAAAAGATCAGAGATCGTGCGAGGCAGACTGATAAATTTGCAGTTGAGCTCGGTAAGATCTCAAATCAGCAGCCAATTAATGCTTGGCGAAGATGGTTTGAGCTTTAGTGATGAGGATAAAATCTCAGGAGAGAATAAAACAAAATCAAATTTCTGCTTGATGATTAAGCCTTTCGGCAATTAGGCTCTGATACCATATAGAAGAATAGCTGAGAAGATTTCACTATTCAAGAAGATGGAATGATACATAATTCAAGATTGGATACGATAGTATGCAAATTTATAGCTAATGAATGTAACAGCTAGAATCTTACCTGAAATGAAAGATGCTTGAATGTAACGGCTAGTAGAAAGATGCCTGAAATGAAAGATGCATGAATGTAACGGCTAGTAGAAAGATGTCTGAAATGAAAGATGTGTGTGAAACCGATTTAAACTTTTTTGTGCTATTAGCAACATTGGATTGGTCTGTATGGAATGGTCAACTTCAATATATAGGTCACCTTCAATTGTTCAATATAATATGCATGGCACTTTAAATAAGCAGACACCGCATGTTTGAAATGTGTGGAAAAACACAAAAGAAAGAATAATTTGATATTGGGACATGTAAATATATGGAACGACAATCCATGAATAAAGGTCACGTGGTACCCTCTATATTGTTTGGGATGGTTAAGTTGGTTAATGTTGTTACAGCGAGCATGTTAGCTAAAGAAAAGTATTGGTTAATAACATATATATAAATATATCATGTTTTGATATAGCTCCATAATGGTACAGAGGAGTAAACGTTTGTGCATGATATAGGAAATACAATGCAAAAAACGTTGGTCTGCTTGTCATTGGATCGACCATAAAATAAACAATGGCAACACAGCTGCCAACGTGAACGACATCAAATAAATATAGAATTGGATCGGTATGTGACAATATACAAATGGATCGACCATTTAAAGGGAAGCAGTGGAATCATTAGTAAATAAAATAAGGCGGAGGCAATCAACAAAGTGGATCGGTACAAAGAGAAAACATGCAGCTGCAGTTAAGTATGAACGGGTAAGAACAAATAAATGTATCTAGGTCGGTGCATTATAGTAATTTGGATCGGTTTAAAGTGTGCATAGCTGAAGCCCCATTTAATTAAATTTGGATCGGTACATTTATAAAAGCGTGGCAGAACTGTAATTTATGGAATGCACCAGCTGTGAACAACTGTAAAATGGATCAGTGGCATTTCTGTAAATAAGTTTTAGGCCGATCCAAGTTTATGGCCGATCCAAACTCTGCACCCCGTAATTACGAGACTACCACTACTCTCAAACTTTGCCTATAAATAACCCCTTTCTCCACACTTAAAGGGACCGATTCCACTACCCCGAAGGGATGTCAACCGTTCTAAAGCTTCTAAAAACTTCATTAATGGCCGCCAAAATTCTCACCTTGTTCCTCCTACATGACATGGATCTTATCTTCTTCGAGCACCATTAATTTGTATTTCGATCTACTCCAAGTGATCTCCAACCGCCATAGCTCCTCTTCAATGCACGGATCTAAATTCATTTTTATGATGGAACCAAGGAAAAGTATATAATTGCACGATCAAATCCGTTCCTTCTCGAATCTAAGTGAGATCTAAAACGGAAAGAGGGCCAAAAGTGGAGAATTATCACAAAAGTGGACGAGTGTAATAAATGCGATGTATGAGATGATAAACCATGTAATTCTCTACATATTGATGAAAAATACTTCAAAAGTGGACGTAGATTCATTTTGAATCGAACCACTATAAAAATCCCGTGTCTTTTACTTGTTTTTCCCCATTTATTTTATGATTGTGGCCCTTTTAATTTCTAACCATAATTGGTGAAGTGTGATTTCACACCATTGATGTTTGAGTCATTTTTGATCCAAACACATCCATTGAGGAACAACATGTATTTACGAAAGATCCACCTTACATTAAATACCAAATTCACCGAAAGAGTATTATCATAGCCTAGTTGTCTATATAAATGTCTCACTAGTATGTACATCACTAATAATAATTATGGAACTACTTCACTTACAAAGGTGTTGTTGTGTATATAATAATATAAAAATGTATAAACATATAAACCATGCTCACAGGATGAGGTTCAACCAGCATAGAAAAGTCACTTAACTGGTCGATCATTAGCACTTGAAGCAGTCGACCGCATATGGTCGACTGGCTATAATGTACCGGTTAACTGGTAAAAAAAAATTCTTTGTAAATTGTGAATTTTGTTTTACTTTATTTGTTACATTAGTCATGCTTCTAATTGTATATTTTCAACAGTTAACCTTATTTTGTTAACCGTGATTATATCTTAACACAGTCTACCATTTTGCGTTTATCTTATCTTGAACATCAACATTTGTAGATATATACAAAACAAGTTGTAGAATAAAAATTCGAGATGAACAAAAGAGTTTTCATACTAAATCAGACCAAATCAGCTTATATCTCGAGTTCACTTTAGTTAAACTTAACTAAAACCACATTTATATGGTTTAGATTTCCAACTTAGTGAAATTACTAGATAAAATGGATAAATTACTATACCGAATAGGTGTATAAATAAACTCAATTAAGTACAAATCAACATAATTAGTAATGAATCCACTCACTTATAATAAGCCATTTTTCACCTTTAATTGCCTCTACTTCTATTCATAAATCACTCTTCGTATCATTTTCTTTTTTCTACATTTGAATAACTTCTCTTATTTCGAATATTTTATTTTTATTTTTATTTTTAAAATTTTAACTTTGAAGAACAAATTGATTTGAAGACAAGAAGAGAGTTTTATTTGAAACAGAGTTTCTAAGGCATGGATGATAGAGTAAAATTCTTGCAGTTGGATTAACATTCTATTTATAGATGCTTGAATACATGCGAACTATTTCATTTAATTATATATAGTCCATGTTGTTCAACCTCGAGCAGTTCAACCTAGCTAAACTGACCCTAGTTTAAATAGTTTAAACAAACGATCTATTGGTCTGGGGAGGTCGACCACGGGGGTCGATCGGTACTAAACCATAACGTTTACCAGTTGAACTTACACATTTTAAATAATTTCTTTTTTATTTATCTATTTATTTATTTTGATTTTAAATCTATAAATTTAATTTATTTTTCATGTGAACTTCATTCTAAATAATATCTACTAATGAAAATTACATTGAAAACCATTATATCGTGCTAATTTGCAAAATTCTAATATTTGGATCTCTTATTATATATATCATTTAATTTTCAATTAATTTTACATGGTACTACATTATCCTACATTAAAAGGGATTTCATCCTTAAATCTTTAAGGACAGAAAAATGCTACTCGTATATGTGGAAATCATCTCCTTTAACCATGTACTTATTCATAAGCTGCTATAACCATTGTTCTTATTTTAAAATTTCTAATAGAATATGTACATATAGGCATGAAATGCATGTGAACCTATATAAATCCAAAAATTATGTGACCTTCTAATTCAGTTGGCCTCTTAAATTGCAGTTTTTCTATCTGAGTTATATTTCACATGCAACGTAAGTAAACTAATAGTTCAATACATATACATAATCATTCAATCATTGTGCAACAATTATATGCATGTAACTTTATTCAATAGAACAATTAATGGTGTGATTGTCTTCCTATATGTTCAAAGACCGATTTAATAATTACATCCATTTGCCATTTTTATCCAAAACATGCCGCAACGACACATGCTCAATCGTTTCTTGCATCCAAACATCACTACCTATTTGATATAAAAGTGAAGCCTAAAATCTTAAACAACTTATACATGTTAACTAATATGAAGATGTATCAGAAAAAAGTTTTGGATGTATAGTTTATATCTTTCCTTTAAGCTCCAATGTGCTAAATACTGTGTCATCTTCCTACTGTACATTGACTAGCTTAAAAACATTCTGCAGGGTCACTTAGTACTCAAGGATGTTGGTAGATGGTAAATGAACAAGTAGCTCCCCTCCAACTTCAACCTCCTCTAGCTTACTTAACTCAACTATAGTTATTGCATCTTATAGACATCCTTGTAAGCGTGACGCATGGAAACATCGTTCACTCCTGTCAACTTCTTAGAAAGCTTCACCCTATAAGCTAACTTCCATGATCTACTTATGATCGTAAAAGGCCCCCCAAACCTTGGCACTAGATTTTTCAAAACCAAACTTCATGATATGTTCGAACAACGAGATCTTCACAAAAGCCACATCGTCCAACGTGAACTCTAGCTTTATACATCTCCTACCAAGGTAGATTTTTCTATACTTGCATATTTCTAATCCTTCTATATATCAAGTGTAATAACCCTATTGTGTGCGTGGAAATTATACAAATTTTGATTAAATTAAAAGTTCTCAAAATTTTATTTGGGATGGTTTAATAATCGAGAAAAATGATTTTAGTTATAGTTGAAAATTTTAGGGTACAATTTTTTTTATTTCACCGTAAATGGTTGACAAATATATTTGTTTTAATTGGTTGTGGAATTAACAAATAAAATACATGAGTCGTAAATTGAATGAAATTATTAGTGTTAAGCTATAAAATTGCAGAACAATAAGCGAATTAATTTATATGACCTTGAAATTTAAGAATTTAACCACATTTGAAATCACTTAAGTATAAATGAAATATATATGTGTGTGTGTGTGTATGTGTGTGTGTGTGTGTGCATGTGTTTGTGTGCGCGCGCACACACGTGCGTGTGTTTGTAAATAGATGAATTAATATTAGTACAAAACCTATTGAATCAACCCTAATTCAACCAAGCCCAAACCAATTAGATAATTCAATCTTCTGAATGCCGCACTTTATTTTACAAGTGAATCTCCAAAAAAAACCCTATGCCCATTCTTTTCCCTCAGCTGAGTCAAAATCGCTTCAAGTTGCGATATCCAAAAAAACCATGACCTAGAAATCGTGCGAAGCCTGGTCGAACGGTGGGGATGGATGGCCAACTTTGAGGCGCGTGTGCAAGAGTGGGTAGAGGTCCGATTTCAATTGGTGGGACATCGAATCTTAGAGAGCTTGTGATGCGGGTTTTTATCGAATCTTAAAGATAAAGAAGACTTGTTCTTGTATTTGGCTATTTCGTCCCATGGTTTAAGTGTAGCTTTGGTTGGAGAGGATTCAAAGGTCCAAAGGCCAGTATATTACTTAGTAAAAGGCTTTTCAGGGCAGAACCGAACTATCCAAAGTTAGAGAAGCTTGCATATTGTATGCTTGTTGCCTCCAAGAAGCCCAGGCCATATTTTCAAGCTCATCTTATCAAAGTGCTCATGGATCAGCCGCTGAAGCAAGTCCTATTTTGTCCAAAAACATCATGAAGGCTATTAAAGTGGAATATTGAGCTCAGTCAGTACGATATTACTTACCATCCATGAAGGGAGATTAACTTACAAGCTTTAGTAGAGTTCATTGCTGAGTTTATAGATATAGAAGATAAGAAGGAAGAACTTATAGAAGTGACAACTCGATGGAAGTTGTTCTTGATGGTTTTACGAATGAGTATAGCTCAGCGGTACGAGTATTTATAGAAACTCCTGAAGAACACTCAGTTTGCTATGCTTTGAGATTGGGATTTCCATCGACGAACAAATGAAGCTGAGCATGAAGCCTTAATCGTTGGAATAAAGATAACAAAGGAGTTTCATTTGAAAGCCTTGCAAATATTTAGTGATTCCCAGTTGGTGGTATGTCAAGCTAAACGAGAGTTTCAAGCTAGGGGGGGGCAATTTGCCAGCTTATTTGTCGAAGGTTTGGGAACTTCTATACAACTTAGACTACTACACCATAACACATATCTCTCGAGAAAAGTATATGAAGGTGGACTCGCTTGCAAAGTATGCTAGTTCTGGAGATGCTCAGTTGTTGGGATTGGTGCCAGTCTTAAGTTCTATCAAATCCCGGCACGGAGGATAATGATGTAGATTGGATCATGGAAACAGCTGAAGAACCAGATTCATGGATGACTACAATCAAAGAGTATCTCCTCAATGGTGTGCTCCCAATTTATCCAAGGAAGCGAAAGAAGTTGCTTCAAAAATCTCCGATGTTTCTTATGTAGGATGATTTGTTATATAGAAGGGTTTTCTCTATGCCTCTACTCAGATGTGTTACCATAGAAGAATCCAAGGCAATTCTGGCAGAGTTACATGGTAGAGTGTGTGGAGGACATTCATGTGGACAAATGTTGGCCAAGAAAATTCTGCGATATGGTTATTTCTGGCCTGACTTGAACCGAGACTGCAGCATATGCTAGAAAATGTGACAGGTGTCAGAGATTCACCAAGATTCCTAGAGCACCATCCATAGAGTTGACTCAAATAATCAATCCATGGACATTTACTGTCTGGGGAATCGATCTGATGGGGGCATTGCCTACTGCCAAATCTAATATGAAGTATTCCATTATCGTTGTTGATTACTTCACGAAGTGGACTGAAACAGAGCCACTGGCCATAATTACCTCAAAGAAATTCATCAATTTCGTCCTGAAGAACAACATTTTCAGGTTTGGTGTTCCACAGAAGATAATCAACGACAATGGGACTCAATTTAAAAGTTATTAGTTCAAAGGTTTATGTGCCAAGTATAAGATCCAGAAGAGTTTTGCAGTTGTACCTCACCCGCAGGCAAATGGGAAGGTGGAAGCATTCAACAAAATCATCAAGTCAACCATCAAGAAGCGTCTTTAGAAAGCAAAAGGTAGTTGGGTGGACGAACTTCCTCTTGCACTATGGGTATATAGAGCGACTCATAAATCTACGATTGGGCACACTACTTTTTCCTTGGAATTTGGTTCTAAAGGGATGATTCCGATAGAGCTAGAGGTTTCTACTCACCACAGAATTCATTTCAACCAAGCACAGAATGATCAGCTACAGCTAGAGGCACTCGATCAACTTAAGGAGAGAAAGAATGAAGCAGAGTTCCGAATCGCTACCCATCGAAGAAGAGTAGCTCGATACTTAAACAACAAATTACGCCAAAGGAATTTTGAAGTTTGTGATCTTGTGCTAAATGGGTGATGACCGCCATAGGTGTATTTGGACCAAATTGGGAAGGGCCTTATGTAATTAGTTAAAAGCTTCTAGATGGCACTTTCAAGCTCCCACAGTTGATGGAATCCCAATGCCATGGCTTGGAACTCCAACCATCTTCGTCGTTAATTTTCATAGTTGCTTTGATCAATTTCCAGTAAAAATAATGATTGTAAATATTTTTGCAAGTCTTGTAATCGAACGTCATCATGAATGAAAAACATACCTGCTTATGTCAACGATACTTTTGCCAATTTTTCTCAAATAGTTCAAAAATTGCTTAAATCCGATTTAATATTGCAGATCATCAAAAGAATTCTTGCTTCCTCAAATTCCGATGAGACCTAGCGACATCGACAACAGCTTATCCCAACACCGCTAGCTCAAGGATCGAGTGCTACAAACATTGATATGCGAAACTGCAAAGATAAAAAGCACCGCCTTGAAGAGAAGATGGGAGGAGTCATTAGGAGTCAAATGACACAAGGCATAACAAGCGAGCACGGAGCTAAAAACAAAAGGTTGTAAATTACACCAATGGGGAACCTACCAAAATGAGAGGTCTTGGGCCCTGGTTCTTTAACTAGGATAGCTAGTTAAGTCAAGCGTCCGGTGAAGGTGCTGGTGTCCGCCCTGTGGACAATGCAACAACCAAAAGTGTCCAAGTTCTACCGAAGGGGCATTTCCCAAAGCGAAAGGTCCAGGGACTGGGTTATTTAAATAGGATAACTTTTTAGCTCAAGCGTCCGGTAAAGGAACTGGCATCCGCCCCATGGAATGACGCAACAAAAAAAGCCTCTCATAGGGAAGCTTAAAGCCTCTCACGTGAAGCTTAAAGGCTCTCATAGCGAAGATTAACAGAAATCCCAACTGAAAGGGGGTATCCAACATAAGTTTCTCCGATGCTAAATTTATTTGGCGGGAGAAGAAATGAAGGTTGGGTTAACCAGAAATCCTAGCCGAAAGAGGGCATCCAATAAGATCGTCAGTGTAAGGGTCTACTTGGCCCGATTACGAAAAATGTTGGTGTTAAATAAAATACATCCCCAAGGGCACCCTCTTTGGGTCTACCGATGCTCGGATTAATCAATCTAATTGATCGACGGAAGTCTTCAATGCCTGAATTAAATAGCTGGATAGTAGACGAAGTTGGGCTTAAACCAAAGACCTCTCCGGGGGCACCTAATCTAAGTTGCCGATGCTTAAGTTAATCAGCTGGCAGTATACGAAAGACTTCAATGCTTGAATTAACTAGGTT
This sequence comes from Allium sativum, assembly GCA_030737875.1. NCBI lineage: Eukaryota > Viridiplantae > Streptophyta > Magnoliopsida > Asparagales > Amaryllidaceae > Allium > Allium sativum. Next base: position 65,199,722 of record CM060911.1, on the reverse strand, counting down.
GGATAGTAGATGAACATTGGGCCATTATATAAGACCTCCCACATGAGGGCACAGGTACGGAAGACTTCTCCAAGAAGGAGCACTGGATCAATCAATACAGCCGGGTTTCCTAGATGCAATGGTAGGCTCTGAAGCTTTCAATGAGCTGGTAGAAGCAAAAAGACTTCATCAACAAATTAGAAGCTACGACTACTCTAGTCAAAATAAAAAAAACTCGATAAAGTTGATAACATCCAACATATGCAATTCATCATGACCTATGGTATGGGGGCAACATTACCACATTGGAATGGAAAAATGTCCTAAAAGCATACCACAGCTCATCACGACTTCCCAAAAAATAAAAGACTTGTATCCTGCAAAGAGATGAATATGCAAAGGTACAACAAAGCTAGAGAAAAAAACTAAAGTAAAGCAAACCAAAAGCATAATTATTACATCAAAGCAGGTCTTAGAATCAAGTCTTCACAAATCCAAAAGCGAGGACCAACACTCGCATATACATCTAGTCAATAGAAATAGCAAAGTTACTTAAAGCAAAGCAGATAGCCAAAAGCTCTAATCATCCTTCTTCCCGCCTTTAGAAGCACTGCCAGACCTTATTGTGAGTTTGGGAATTATGGGGGGAGGAAGTTTAGCAATAGGAGGCTGGCCTTTGCTCTCGATATGTTCATCATCCCCAGGATTGTCGGGGGAGGAAAGAACGAGTGTCCTATTGCGAGCGCCATGTTTCCCCTTGCGCCTCTATGATCAAGATTTACCCTTTTCCCCTGAGCGGACCATACCAACCTTCGCCGGCCTCTCGTCTTCATCCTCAAGGTCCTCTGTTCCTCCTGTTGAGAAGTCTGGGTCATCCAAATTAACAATTGCAAAAATCTTTTCTACTTGTGACCCAGGTTGAGTAGCGGAAGTGGGAGTAGGGGCTGTAGCCAAGGAAGGATCCCGGGGGCAGGAGTATTGGTCGAGGAAGTTGTCGCCAGCAGGGTTGAAGGTGTGAAGATGGTCGTATTTCTAGTCACTTCAATTGCAGGAGAAGGCTTCTGTGTAATCAGGCCTAATGCAAACGAATGATAAGCAAGGAGCTCATTATACCCATGTGAAGTGCTAAAGTAATCCATGCCCGATAAGACTTGTTCAATGTCAATTTTACTTGAGGCATGAGGGATCCTGAGCTCTATTTTGTATTTTCTAGGGTCATCATCGTTATCAGTTGCCATCATCATCTCCTTTATGCTCCTCAATAGCTTCTTTCCTTTCTTCATGATTGATAGAAGGTTAATGGAAGGCGTAATAAAAGCCTGGGGATCAGAAGCATTGATAACAGTAGAAGTAGTGCGAGTAGCGGTGGTAGTTGTGTTTAGGGTTTGCTCCCTAGAAGGCCCATCTCCATCCAGCAAACCACTCTCTCTCATGATGTTTTCTTTTCCCTTGGCCAAAAGCTTTGCAGGACTCATCATCTAGAAGGTTTTCTAAGAGTTCCTCTTCGGTATAACCATTACCTTCAAGTTGTGCAAGTACTAATTCCCAAACTTCAGCCGAAGTAATTGGGAATGAATACCCCAATAAATATAAGCTGCCTTGTCCCATGATGCTGAGAGTATAGAATCTGAACAAAGTAGCATTAACATTAGCTTCTGCTTTAGCATATGCTTGTTATACAGCCGTCTTGCCTACAAGAGCTTGATCTCTCTCTCGCTTGAGATCCTCCGCTTTGGCCTTCCATGAAAAAATCTCTAACTCATATAAAGTGTTCTTCTCACGCAAGCTAGCGTTATCCTACTGATAATCTCAATAGTTTGCTATTCTACGGCTAGTTTATCTTTGGCAGTCTTTTGGGCAGTGTGGGAATCTTTGACTTGAAAAGTTAGCAGAATTTCCCTTACCTTAACGGCAACAAGCTCTTCCCTAAGCCTTTTATTCTCGTCTTCCAACTCCTGGTTCTTTTAGGTAAGAGATGAAATACTAGCATCGCGTGCTTGGAGGGTTCTTTTTCATTCTCCTTTATCATTTTTCAACGTCAGCATGGCCTGACATTTAAGACGGTTGACTCGTTGAAGTTCGTCAGCCAGTTTGTGCCACAGAGATATTTTCTCGACATGACCCTTAACCACATCCAGTTGCTTCTCAATATGACCATTAACTGTATCCAGATCCTTAACCATCTCTGTCTTGTCTGTGGGCCTAATGTCCGGATCAAAATGGACTCCTTTTAAAAACCAAGTAGAAAACCGCTCAGCTAGTGTGCTTGGTGCAGGATCAAGAGTGTGTTTTGGCCTCTCGATAATCTGGTGTATCTCGGCAGGAGTGGGGGTAACTGATGGAGGTAGAAGAGGCAAGGGGTTAGTAGAAGGTTAAGCAACAGGGGCGGGATACTTTTTAGTCTTGGACCACTTATGTGAACTACTACCACCGTGATCCTTAATCTTAACCTCTCTATCCTTTTTCTATGACAATCATACCTCTCTTGCCTATCCTGATCATAACGGTTGTCACGATCTTGCCTGCTCCACTCGTACTCGTCCTAGCGATCCCGTTCTTCCTGAGCTTTTATCCATCTTCTCTGCTCTTCGGTCTCTCCATGACATCGGGACTGCATATAAGGTCGCGGCTGATAAGAGCTTGTGTGATATTCGAACTCTATCATATATGATCGGCTCATGGTTGGACCTGAAACAAAAAAGAAACAGACAAAACTTAAGTGTTTAGAAGTAGGGAGTGTTGGGGCAGAGTGTGTGTGTATGGTGTGTGATAAGAGCTTGTGTGATAAGAGCTTGAGTGTGTATGGTGTGTGATCTAATGCGCATCTAATAACAAACAACTTTTCGTTTTTGGAGTTGACGCAACTGCGATTTCAGAAGCATATTTGGGATAAAGGAGTTAAAGCCAACTCGCTGGCCACTTTTGTTACCATGGAAGCAAGTTTGGAAGTTACGATACTGCTCGTAGCAAGCTCACTGGAAGTATTAAGATTGCTCAAATCCGCATATATATTCATTAAATCATCCCCGGTAGTAGCTAGAATCGTAGGATCAATGTTGGTTCTCTCAACATTTAAATCGCCTATGATTGCGATTTCCCCCTCTTCAAGTTGTCCCTCACCCTTCTCGGGGTCTTTACCCTCAAGGTGTACAAATTCTTCCTCTTCGATTGAAAGTAGTTGAGGTTAGGAGATGTTTCAGCTCCACCGATAGGGTTTATACATTTCCTTAATTATGACTCATCAACATAAATTTTTGACGTCGTACCTTGTCCAAAAGCAGCAGCACCCAATGTTGTAAGCGTGGTTTTAGGAGTAAAAGAAGCTTATTTTGAATGGAAGGACCAAGAAAGATCCAATAATCCATATTCCCGAAGGAATTCCTCTTTAATTGAAAACTTTTTAGCTCCCTCTCCATCACGAACAACTTTCAGAGACTCAAGACTAGCTTACAAGAAGCAAAACCTTTTGATTATTTGATAAGAAATGAAATTTCTGCAATAAAGAAAGAAAGATTTAATGATCGAGACTTAGAAGAAACCAGATGAGAAGATCTCTGAGCAAATATGTTCACCTCCTTCCATCCAGATTCCCTAAAAACTCTCGAGACAAAAAACAAAGAAGAACTGGTTCAAAAATCCTGAAGCACTATCTAGCAAGTCAAGTATGAGCTTCCGATTTCGTGCACCTTCAACAAATATGATAAAAGTGTGATCCTTCCTCTTTTTGAATGAGCACAAGTAGCATATGTCCTGGAACATAGGGGCAAAACCCCTTATTCTCATACAAAGCACATAAAGCCCTAACAAAAGGGCGTAGCCAATTGGGTGTAACTGGAATAGGGAAATGGAAAACGTTGCAGGGCCATTTGTAGAGACGGGTTGAAAGGAGGGACGACTCCACTCATCAACATCTAATGATTAACTACTATATATCCAAATGGCAGTCGGTCAGCGAACACATCTTTCCCTGATAGTATCGCATCATCCTCAGGGATACCAAGCTGATCACACAACTGTTTAAATGTATGTTGATTAAGTGTTGTAGAGTGTCTCTCTGGTGGTGGGGGTACTAAGAGGATGTGAACCTAGAACAGGCTAATTTGGTACTGATCTAGGACCTATAGTTGTTATAGCCTTTGAAGCAGGAGTAGAAGTTTCAACTTGAACGGAAGAAGTCGCATCTCCGGATTGATGACTTACCTTTCCCCGGGTATCCATTCTACACAAACAATCTTGTTTATAAATAAATTACAGGTACACATTTCCTAAGTGAGAAGTGTTGTGCAGAGTTGTCTAAGTCATTAAAAAGGAGGCTTGAAATCCACAGTTAACATGTTTCGATTAGTTGATCTCAAGCATTGTTGTGAATTCGGACTAGAAGTTCCGTATCTATACAGGCAAATTTGACAAGTTATAAATTGTTGAATGAAACAGTCTTATGTAGGCACGTCATTCAGTCAAGTTTAAGGATTCGTTGTAGTTCATATTTTATTGATTAGCTAATCTATTATCAATGTAGGTGGTCGATAACAAAGTATAAGTCCAAAAAAATTGTGCAAGCGTTGCTTGTCATTATAGAACAGGCAGCATGAAGAATAAATGTTTAATTTTCAAGTTCCTAGGCTCAGTTCATTAAAAGTTTGAATTGTGTAAGGTTTGAGTCAAGATCACATTTCGGGCGCTTGGACATCATAAATTAGAGGAGCGCATTCCAGTGTTCAGTAGCTCAGGTCGTCCATCGACCCGAAGCATGGGCCGTCCACTGACCCGAAGCATGGGTCGTCCACCGACCCTAACCATGGGTCGTCCAATGACCCAAAGCATAGGTCGTCCACTGAGCTGAAGTATCTGCATCATTCATCGACCCAAGATCTCAGGTCGTTCAGCGACCCGAGGGACATAAGTCGTTCTTCAACTCAAGGGCATGGGTCGTCCAACGACCTGGGTACATGTAGTGTTCTACAGCTAAAATTCCAGGATCATAAAGGCAAGTTCAAATGTCATTGTTCGAAAAGTTCATGCAAACATTGGCTCTTCTACAAAAAGATGATCAATCGAATCCGAGGATCACAACTAAACTTCGCTACAACAAACAGTGAGGCAATTGAATCAAAATACATGAACTGATCATCAAGGCAGAAATGCAGGGCACTAACACATTGTCAATGGCCAAATCCAAATTGAAGTGTTCATTATCAGAGTACAAAGCAATTGGTGTGTCACAAATCACAAAAATTACAAATTAACTGCACCACGAGTTATCAACATGTCAAAAAAATATTGAAAATTACAAATCATTTTGGATCACAAGATTATCATGACCAAATTTTTGATAATTCAAAAGCCCCAAATCATTCGATTACAAAATCGCACTCTGAACACGGAATTTCATATTATGATTTATACACCAAATTTGCGAAACTCAAACCAAAATACAAAGCATGAACTTGCGAATTGACGCAAAGGCTTACAGGTATCCTATTTCATCACTAATACATGGATCATCAACATTCAAGAATAACAGAAAATTATATGAGGATTCAATCCCAAACTCTAATGGATTGAAACACACAGTTCATAAACATGGTATAAACGAAATCCTCTACCAAAATTCAAAGTCACCAAATCAAAGAAAGGGAACAAATCATTTAAGTACCACTCTTGAAAGTTAATTCAATTCCTGGAACCGATGAAATCTCAGTAAAGTTGAGATTAATTAAAACCGTAGTTAACCAATACACCGAGAAAAACAGTTCAACGTGAAAATTGGAAGGGTTTAACACCTACAAGGATCTAAAAGAGCTTTAAACAGTCTAGATCTAATGGTAAAAGCCTTCAAATGAATCAGCGATATTGGGGAAGTTCGGATCGAATGCGATTGATTGTGGTTGGAGTGAATCGGTTATAGAGGAAATGGCGACTCTGACAAGCAGTGGCAATCTAGATCTAATTGTCGATAGCGAGTTTGAACAATGATGGGAAGTTGGCTTCTTCTTTATCATGTGCTAGCCGCCATTAAAGAACCTTTTTCAGTAGAAAAAAGTAAAGTGAAAATGACGGTCTAAGAGAAGATATAAACGCAAGTACAAGTGGGCTGCATCTGATCCACTTAAGGGTCCAAATGACTCGAAGTTGTATATGTATGTCATTGTATCAAATAAAAAATGACGACCCATTTAAAAAGCATCAGATTTATATGATTCGAAGCCGACATTATATTCAAATAATATGAACTTCAAGGTGCAAATGTTAATCCCTCTAAATTTGTGATTTTAATAATGGGTCGTTTGTGGATTCATAATATGGGTTGATGACAAATGATGATTCAAATCATTAATACTCAGTCGGTGATATATTAACATATTGTGTCGTTTCGTTCAACAATTCAACTCAAAGTGTAATGTCCAAACATTAGGATCGGTTGCTCAAGATTATCTCAATCGCTCGCTAACATTCCCCTGGTCGGTCACCCCTTGTTCCTCCAAACCATCTCTAGAGTCGCTCGATCATTCCTTGGTCAGATACTACTGCTTCGGTCAGGCTCCACCTACTGGTCGATGAGAAGAAAGGCCTATGTTAATTCCTAGTCGATCGCACTAAAACCTACCTTTCTGCCCTGGTCGATCGCTCGTAAACTCACCAGTCGTTCACCCATTCAACCTTCCAACACGTATGAAGTTCGCTCGCACGCTTTCTTGTTAGTCTCTCGCACAAGACAGCTGGATACAGTTGTCGACAGTTGGTTACAGCTAGACGGTGGCATTTTCGTAATTAAAGGAATGAGCGACCCGCAGCATGCATATATGAATTTCAGCTCATTTCCTCATGAGAGCTCACCTATAAATAGGCCATGGCTTCCACTACAAAGGGGAGAGATTTTCACCACCCCGAAGGGCTGCCAAATTGTTTTCTCTCTCATTTCAAGTGATCCTAACATCCTCTAACACCTCCAAGCAAAGATCTAAGAGCTAATCCACCATGGTTTCCATCAAGATCGACCAACTGTCTTAGAGATTGAAGATCCTCCTTCGTCTTCCTTGCATTTGAAGATTTCTCATCATTCCTTCACCGATTTCACCATCTTTTCGCTGGTCCAATCATTTGTCCACCAATTTACATAGATCTAAGTGAGATTTACTTGTAATAAGAGAAGATGAATGTACAAAGAGAGATTCTATGTCTTGTAACCATTAATGTCACTACAACAAAAACACCATATTACAACTTTAATTTTACAACGGTGGTAAACGCACCGTTGTAATAAATGGGTTTTTACAACGGTGGTAAAAGCACCGTTGTAATAAATGGTTTTTTACAACGGTGGTATAAACACCGTTGTAACACTATAACAAAAATACCATATTACAACTTTCATTTTACAACGGTGGAAAATGCACAGTTGTAATAAATGTTTTTTACAACAGTCAGTTCACTAAAGTTGTAATAAAAATACTTCTAACAACTTTTCTATTGTGACTGTTGTAATAAATGCCTATTACAACTTTTCACTCTTACCTGTTGTAATAAGTGACAGTTTTTACCATTAACATTTTATAATAAGTAATTAGTATAATAATAATTAATTAATAATATTAATAATTTCTATTAAATAATCAATAATTAGTAAATAATTTTTAATAATTAATATTAATAACTAGTATATTAAATAATAAGTTATCGGTATTGTTAATTATAATTGTTAATTATTATTTTAGAAATTCTAAATTTTGTTAAAGTAAAATTTGAAGTGTTCATAAAGTTTATAAACAAAATTTTGAAACTTTTATAAAACCAAAAAAAACTTTAAATAAATTTAAACTAAATATAATCTTCAAATTTAAGAAAACTCATTAATATTAAAACTTCAGAATTTGATAATTGTAAAAATTATATTGTAAATTATTACTTCTATGTACGTTTGAGGTTTTCTTTAACATATTTTATTTTATATGTACTAATATTTTATTAATTTAAGTAGTAGAAATTTGACTTTTACCAAATGTTTTCCCCTTAGATTGAAAATTTGGCTCAAAATCAAATTTTCGCTGCAAACTAAAATTTCTACCCGCTTCTTTTTTGCGAAATTTGGCTCCACTGAAAATTTCCCTCCAAACTAGAAACTTCTGCCGCTTCTTTTCTTATTACCACTCATTCCGTTTCCCTAGCACTTTCATTAAATAATAAAGCATCATGCCCCTTCGTTTACTCCAATTCCCCAAATCCGAAAAAATAATTGCCACCGCTTTATTCCAAAGAAATAAATCCTTCCCAAACCTATCATCCAACTTCGCAGTCAAAATTAAAAAACAATCGTCGTTGCTAAAAAAATGGATTCAAGTTCGATTTCAATTCGTGTCTTGTTAAGCGTCTACGTTATCAAAAAAAAAAACGATTCAAGCTTTATCTGAATCTGGAGTATTGATTTCAGCTTTAGTTCACGGGTTGCAGCGATTTCGGCTTCAGTTCACAGTTGCAGTCTCTGATTTCCGGCGATTTCAGCTTCGGTTCACAGTTCACAGTTGCAGTACTCAAGTTTGGGCATCAGTGTAAGTATCGGGGGAGCGTTATTGATAACCATAATCAGTGTTGAGTCTCTGGTGTGTGTTGTGTAGTGAGTGGTTTCGTCTTGAGTGTGTTTGGCCGAGATTGGTTTGAGAGTCATTGTTAGTGGGTCTTTGGTGTTCAGGAGGTTTTTTTGCGGTCTAGTGGAGTTACCAGAGGCATTTGTTGTGGTGTTGTGCTTTTGCGGGTTTCTGTGTATACTATGGAGGTGATTACACTAGTGATAGGTTTCCATGACTGATGTTTGCTGCAGTGGCTAGGCAATTTCGCGCACTCGCTTTTCATGTGCTTGTAAATGTGCTCTGTGCTTGGTAGTCATCTTCCAACCTGTCAGTGAGCTTGGTTATCTGTTTGTACTTGAACCGTCATTTTGTACTTGGTTTTTGTATGGTAATTCTTCAGTGATATTTTTGTAATAAATAAAATGGGAATTGAAACTCACTTCAGTATATTCATGGAATTGGACACACAAAAGCAAAGCAGATGCTTTTTATTACATATATTACAACAGTTATAAATGCAACATATAAATATACATCACTGTAATGAACTCTAAATAATACTTGAAATAAAGTATATTACAACAGTTATACACAGTGGTAATAAAGTTTATTACAACGGTGTAAAACAGTTGTAAAATACACATTTCACAACGGTGCCGCAACGGTGCAGAACTGTTGTAAAAGGTTTCAGTCTATTACAACTTCTTAATACACGACGGTTTCCCCACCGTTGTAAAAAGTCTTTTACAACTGTTTTCCACCGTTGTAATAGGGTCATTTTGTTGTAGTGTGTGATAATGAAATCCTTCCGAAGTGGATGTAGATCTACCTAAGATCAAACCACTATAAATTCTCTTGTCTTTTACTTTGCTTTTTAGTGATTGTGGCCCTAGTACCTTAAATTCGACCGTTTGGTGAAGTGCTTCCAAAGAACTCTTGGTTTTTAAGCCAATTTTGACTTAAACAAACATAGAAATAAAAGTAAACGACATTATAGATTCACAAATTATGATAGATCCAATATGATTCAATCACAGGCATATTTCCAAATCACAGTCATATCACCCTTACTTTTAATCATTTAAGTCTAAAAGTAACCTAGAACTCACAGTGTTTGGATTAAAAGAAAAGGTAGAAAATATCCGAAGTTGGATCTACACTCGAAGCTCTAAGTTTGATTCGCAAAGTTGATCGTTGTTGAAGAAATGATCCATCTCAATTCAAACACCGGTAGCATTTGGCCTCCATGATTTCCAATGAAGAAAACAAGAGAAATGGCCATGTATTTATAGCCGCCAACCCCACTGAAATCGACTGCCACGTCAGCCCTAGGGGTGTCAACACCCCAGTAGAGGGGTTGACCGCAGTGTCGACATCCCCCTTGGGGGTCGACCCACTAGAGCGGGAAATTTGCCGCCTTACGAAATTTTGATTTTTGAACAATTCTGGATAAGGTTCTGACTCATATCTGATCATATGTATGTATATATATATATATATATATAATTCTTCTACGCGTATACAAACTTAAAATCCTCATAACTTCTTCATACGGTGTTTGTTTTTCGCAACCAATTGTCTTCTTGACCAGAATTTCGAGATGGACGCAATGGCGCAGTCTGTTTCCCTTAATTCCGAATATTAAATTAATTATAATTTAATTTATCCTCTTTAATGTTAACAAAATTACGGGGTGTTACATGCTCAGTCGAAGAAGAGGCAGGGCATGCTTATTGTGCTCATTTACAACATTCGTTCCCTTCTGCAGAGTATGAAGACATAGTAGTGGTAAGGCATGCTCTTTTACTTGCAGAGGAAAGGCGTGCTCATTTGGATGCTCTGTCCTGACCATTTCTGGCGTGGATCAGAGACTTACGCTTTTGATGATTTTACCTGACCCTTTCTGATTTGGACACGGCTAAAGACTTACACGTCACCTCCCTTCGGGAGATGCATTTCCCTGACCATCTTGGGGGTGCCAAGGTTTTTTTAACCATTGTAAGTTGTTTCATCCATTTTAGGTTTTGAGGAGTCTCCAAACTCTTGGTTATAGGGACATCTCTATGAGGATCTCTTTTCATCCATTCATCGTTGAAAGGTATGATCTAGAACTTTCTTCATTCCATGTTCTATGTACTAGATTTACATTTGATTTGAAGAATCAATATACTCTACATATAAATTCTTTATGAATGGTTAGGGTTTCTTCCTAGTTTTAGCAGACTGGGGTCCTTTTATTGGACTCTTGGTATTTACCATTACCTTTCGCGGGACTAGATTCCTTTTCCAAAGAGATCTTATCCTTTCTATGGAGTTATACTGCCTAGTGATTCCTCTTTGATATCCCACTGCTCTAATAGTTGCTTCATCTCTTAATCCTTAGATTAGGCCCAAGGAGTTTTTCATTTAACTCTTGACTTGAATCGAATACATAAGCTATTCTTCCTGGTGAAGGGAATCTCATCTTCGAGTGGAAGGATAGCCTCACAATAATATGTTAGTGAACACGGAATTTACCCTGTTGTCGCCTTGGCAGGGACTCCATATTGTTACTACCGAATTTCGACACTGAAACCACATAAGGGAGAAGGGGTATTAGAGTACAACAATCAACAAAAAATGGTTTCGGAAAACACCAAATCACCAAAACACCCAATGCCGAAAGAAAGAGGAGGAGAATTTGATCCGATGCTATCGGAACCAACACAAGCAACGCAAGCTTGGTACCGATGTAAAGAAGTAAATGGTAGAGCAATATCGAAAGTAGTTAAGCCGGCATCAACTCCAAGAGCACATATTTCAACACCAAATTGCTGGAATAACCAACACCGAAAGCATGAAGAGAATGATTCAATACATAAGCTATCAGTACTAACATGAACAGGAAATATTGGAACCATTACCTGAAGGTGATGGAAAATTAGTTTAGAAACGAAGGAAATCTACCAAGAGTTGGCTCTAAATGCATAAAATCTGATAACGGAAGCAAAACAATGAGAAATGATCGAAAGAAAATGATCTGACACCAGAAATATTTAACTAGGAAAGGAAAGCACAAAACCAAGCCAAGATAAAACGAAAGGGGATATCGATACTAACTTGCTTAGTATCGGTACTGACACCAGGAAGCATTCAGGAGCTGGTAAAGCAAGGTTTGCTATTGAGGTTATCTACACTAATGTACTTGGTATTGATACACAATCTAAAGTAGAACATGAATCAAGGGTCACTAAGGGTCGAAACTCGTGTTTTAAAAACAAGGGAAACTCGATAACAAAGCCTAGAGGGTGAAAGAAGACCAAAACCAGAACCGGAACTGAAAAACCACCAAGGCGTCCGGTACCCAAATCCATTGCTGAGACCCTATAACCACATCCGAAAGTGTTTTTTGCTGAGCTGTTACCTAAAGGAGTCCCAATATGCCTATAAATAATCCCCAAGTGTCTCATTTGAGGTGACTTTATTGATTCTCCATTCTTTTAACATTTTGTTAGAGAGTTATCCCCAATTTCTAAAATGATTTGGGGATTTTACTTAGAAACTTTTACTATACGAAAGTGATCAAAAAAGAGAGAATTAATAATTGAAATTTATTTCATGAATTCTATTATCTCTTATGATGCCAATTTCTTAATGCTTCTTCGCAACAAAGCTCCATGCATAAACCGAATTACCCAAAATACCGTTTTACAAGCCGTTAAGCTTTCTAATATGCATTGCGCTTAGGGAGCCTTTATCCTAAGGTAACCATTTGTTGTTGAGTCTCATAAGCATGATACTCACCTCTTTAAAGAAAGAGTAACTATTCTTTGGGCTTAAGCTCTTGATATTTTGGAAACGAAGAACTAACTAATGCTTGTAGAAACTAAATAAATCCTTGTGGTTCTCCTATGTCTACATCCTTAGACCTAATTCCGGTGTTGACAAAAAATATTGCTAACATTTATTGCGCTAGAAGGAGAGCCTGAACCTCCTTACCTTTGGATAAACTTACCACATTCTTAACTATGATGTTCCATCGTGGATTGGACTAAAGCTTTGAAGAAGTGAAACCACTGACAAAGGGTCCTAACAAGAATCTTCCAGATCTCAAATGGCTATGTCGGATATTTCTGACCCGAGAGTAATGGAAGAATTAAGATTAAGACTGGAAGCCTTATGAATCATCAACTGGAAAAAGAAAATGGAACAATACGATCTTGATTGTTGGAACGACAACCCTTTCCACATAGGAAAAATATTAACCTTTGCTATAAGTGGCTCTACATCAAAGGAGTATATCCCATTCTCTCACATAAGAAAAGTTATCCATGAACAAACTAAAGGAACAACATTCGAATAGGAAATAATGAGAGACTTTAACTGTCTTACTTCAAAATGGACAAAAATAATAACACTTTAGTCTCAATACACTTTGAAAAGAAGGATCGAAGATTTAAATGAAGTAACAAAAGGACTATGTCCCAATGACAAAGAGAAAACTTTGCGTCAAGGCTACCAAAAGAGGGCCACCTTACCACTTCAATAGAAAATATCTACTTCCTAACTAAACATTAGCTTAATTTTTGGCCATCTACAAAGAGGAAGCCCAAATACGAAAGGAAATTGGGAGGGCCTTACTGCCACTATCATATGATGAATGGACATGAAACCAACCACTACGGAGTTCTTGAAGGGATGATTATCAAGTTCTTTAATCAAGGCGAATTTCAAAACTTTGTAAAAGAATTGAAATAAGTCCAATAGAAGTTTTCTCAAAAAAGAATGGTCTACAAAGTTCACGGCATGGAACCCCTCTGAAAATTTGGAATAACAAGAGATGGATAAAACTACAATGGTTAAAAATCCTTATCACCGTTAATATGACCATGGCAAGGCACATCTAGGAGGGGGTGGTGTATATGCCTTTAAAATCATCCAAATCAGAATGGACCGAGTGAAAGCATCAAAAGCGTAAGCCTCTAATCCGCACCAGAAATGGTTGGGATGGAGCATCTAATTAGCACACTCTGCCTTTTCTCTTAGAAGAGTATACCCTGCCTATGGTATGAAATAAGCATGTCCTACCTCTCCTTATGTTCCTCGTATCCCGCATAAGGGAACGAAAACCTCTTATCACCACCTATGATGGCAATGGTGAGGCACCCCTTGGATGGGGGTGGCGTGTTACCCTCTATCACCGCCTACAGTGGCCAGGGTAGAGCATCAAAAGAGTATGCCTTTAATTCACACTTACGATGGCCCGGTTAAAGCATCTAAGCCCTTATCATCGCCAACGATGACCGCGATAAGGTGCCTCCTAGAGGGAGGTTGGGTAAGCTCTTGGCCCTGCTTGAGAATAAGCTAGCCAAGTGAACCTGAAGAATAGGCCCAAAGAGTGGCCAACAAAGTATGTAAATCCTCTTTTTTGACAATCACAAGCCCAGAGAGTGGCTAACAAAGCACGTTCATCCTATACTTTGCAAATAATACCCGAGTCGGGGTTATTTTTCTGGACTTCTATTAAATACCAGTTGGGGATATCTTGCCTTCTGCCAAAAACCCAAATCTGGGTTATGATTCTGGACTTCCATTAATTACTAGAAGTGGAATTATGGTCTTCTTTCAGATACCCAAATTAGGTTATTTTATGGGACTTCTATTAAACACCAAATAGGATATCTAGTCTTTTGACAAATACCTAAATCTAGGTTGGTTCATGACTTCTATCATCACCAGAGGTGGATTTCTGGCCTACTATATTAGATACCTGAATCCGGGTTAAGGTTTGGGACCTCTAACTAATAACAGAAGAAAGATTCTGGTCTCGTATCATCAATACCTTAATTTGGGTCCTAAGATAAGAGTTCTCCTTTCCGACGGAAAAAGATTCGCCAATCAATGCCTGAGATGGAGTCTTAGAATCTACACTCAAATGCCATTTGGGAAAAGACCATGAAATCTCATGTCTCACACAGGGAGACATTCTGAACCCAAACATAAAGAATTGCTATTGGTTGTTTTGTTATAATACAAAATGCAAATGGTTGCATTAATCTATCACAAAAGATTTGCTAGTTACTTTGTTATAACCCAAGAAGGAATTCATAGGAATTGAACGATTAATGATTTTTATCGAACCGTTGACAAAGGACTAATGCCAAGCATTGTGTATTGAGTCTTATGTAGAAAAATACAAGGAAGGTCCCATGGGAGGACATTCAAAACACAAAAGAATTACATATAAGGTAATATTAAAACAATTGTCAATTTGTAGTGACATTTATAAGATCACTTCATGAATGATTCAACACACATGTTACATCCAAGCGTTACTCTTAATATTAGTTTTCAATCCATCTTACGACATTTAACAATGATTTCCATAAGCATAGGAAAATGGATAAAACACTATGTAAATGATTACACCCAAAAGGTTGACAACAACATAGCATTGATACAAAAACTCGAGTACCTCTGTGACCAAATCCTCGGAAACACGATTATGAGTTGTTGGAGAAACCCTCAAGGGAAGAAACTACTCTCTTAACCTTATTCAATGAGTTAGCACTGAAAGTAAGTGTAGAGTCGAATGGAATTCTGAATCCTTCAGGAGTATAAGTAGGGGAACACTTACGATAATCCCATTCTCCAGTCGGTGGATCGTCATAAACCGGTACTAAATTTGAATGATATGTTCGGATCTCTTTAAAGAAGCTATCCTTCTCATCGCCTGGGAAATCAAGACGAGATTGGGGATGTTGAATGAGCACCTTCTCAGGATCTCTAATAAAATAGTATCTTTCTAACTTAGAGGATCTAATAAAAGAATACTTCTCGTGATAGTCTATCTTTAATCAAACATAGCTTCCTAGGAAGTCCCAAGAAAATGTGCTCGTTATTGGCTAGGAACTCTAAAAGGGTTTATAAAAAACATCAAGAAAAAGAAAATTCATTACAATATAACTAGAAATAGAGAAAGTACACATACTATAAATTTTCCTCTTGTTCATACAAGATTGATCTTTTAAAGGTTCAGATACAAAACTACTTTTCTCAAATCTAAGTTTGTCCAAAGGAAATTCTCTAGGGATTGAGTTATCTTAGAATATTCCAGCATGCTCCTAGTTAATGGTCAACACCACGATCATTTAAGCAACTTCTGTGAAGACGTTTAAGAAGGCCTCTGCTACGGTTACCTAAAAAGAAAAAAATCTATTGTTTCATATCTATTATAAACTTTAGATAAAAAATCCACTATAATATCCCTATCTCCGATCAACATCCAGGTGATGACCATTAGTTGAGAATTCTCTCTCAAGAGTCTTTCACGACGCAATCGAGCAGCCTTCAACCTAGGGGCTAGTTCATTTTCTTTAAAGGATATTAGAATTATGGCACACTTGTCTAGCCGATGACATTTATCCAATAAAGCACTGTACTCGTTTGTTTGCTTCTTTAGCTCTCTAGCAAGACGAATCATCTCCAATCTCGCTCTTTCAAGCTTTTTATGCTTAAAACCTAAATTTTTCCTTTTTTTCCAAATAGGGAAGGAAGAGGACAATTATTGAAAGCATGATTAAAGGAAAATACCAGGGAAAATTACCAAACCTCGAAAACCGAAGCAGAAGCTCGGTGAGCCTTAGCATCATTATATTTTTTTTTAGTTTGAGCTTTCCTTCACTTCGCGAATTACCAAAGGTTCGAGAGTACTAGTTTGTAGTGCATTTGGATCAGGAATCTCGAAATCCTCATTGCTCGGAACTTCGTCTTGGAATCAAAGGCTTGAAAAACATTATCAATACAAGTTAAGTTTTTACCACAATCACCTCCATCTCCAGAGTGTCCTCAGGACCATGGTTATCATGCGCGAAGCAGTCAGCCTTCGACACAGAAGTAGTGTCTTCTTCTTCATAAACATTTGGCTCTTCTATAAAAATATCCTCTATGAACAGAAGTTTTTCGACATCCAATTATTCCCTCTTGGGAACAAAATTCTATCCTTCACGGAAGTTATCTTCGACATAAACCATTCCACTAACAGTGGGTCAAGAGAAGGAAAGTTTAACTCTGTACATTTCCCTATATTATCCGCATATATAAGCAGGAACACATCTTCATAAGAATTAACCATAATCTCGTCTAGAGTGTTTTGAACAAAGGAAGAAATCATCTGTTTGGCTTTATTTATAACTCTAATATATTTTGTCAAAGATGTTTCACACCCATCAAGTTTGCTCATAAGGAAAGCATTCTTTTCTTTGAAAAGGGAATCAACCTTTTGTAAAGAAGAAAAGTTGGTATTAAGGGCAATGAATTCACTCCTAGAATTATCCAATGCTTCCTTAAGGATTTTAACTTCCTCATTCAAAAAAGGTTGGTTTACTTCACCTTAATTCCCAATGATTCAGCTTTAGCTAGAGCAGTTTCTAGTTGATCATGTTTTTCGTCATGTTTTCCTTGACGTTGAAAAGAGTAGCCACTTCTCTCCTTAGAGAAATTTTTTCTTCTTTAAGCTTTGCCAGATCAGGAGAAGCTTTGAGAATATCTTCTTGTAATAAAAACTAATGCTTAATGGCCCAAGAGAAATAAAGGCATATTAGAAGACAAAAGCATAGTTACGAAACCAGGAAACATAGGAGATAAAATTCGTACTGATAGTTGTTGTTCAACTTAAAAATGAAGATTACTGGGGAAATCAAGAATAGAGGGTGGAAGACCAATACTAGAAAATGAATAGGAAAACATAATTTTCTTAACCAATTCATCAAAACCTTCCGTATAGGTGGTAAAGGGATTTCTCTGGTGTAAATATCTTCAAAAGAGAAAGAGAACCCCAGCGTTTGGCTTATCCGACAATGACTCTAAGACTTTTAGATAAATAGGCTTCTGTTTGGGAAGCTACCTTTGGAGAAGGAGTTGTAGGAAAATCGGTATTCGCATTTTGGCAGGGAATTTAGTCCACAGTACCT
Source organism: Allium sativum (assembly GCA_030737875.1). NCBI lineage: Eukaryota > Viridiplantae > Streptophyta > Magnoliopsida > Asparagales > Amaryllidaceae > Allium > Allium sativum. The sequence continues at coordinate 65,182,228 of CM060911.1, read as the reverse complement.
TTGTGTCTCTTGGAGGGAGAACCCTTGAAAATCACATCTGCAAGTTTCCTTTTGACAACCTCTCTAGATTTGGATAAGGCACTCCTCAAAGAGCGAGTCTTTGACTTAGGGACCAAAAAATACAAAGCATTCTTACTTGACTGCTAATGTGTTACAAATAAGATAAGACAATAAAAGGGGAGTTAAGCTATTACTAAAATTTGAATTATCTGAGTAACATACATACCTGAAACATCACATAATATGAGAGAATTGAAGGAAAAAGGAGCATTCTTCCCCAACGATAATGATAAGATTCCCTTATGAGAAGAAATTAGCGGAGGTTTCCTCATTATGTTTTGGTCAGTCCGCATAACATAAGGTTTGCGAAGGACACTAGGGGTCAATAGTAAAGATTTGTTACTCAACTTTTCAGAAGCAGCAGTTAGGAGGTTGACCACTTCTTTATCCATAAAGCTTGGAAGCATAAGAGTTTATCTGCATAGAGAATTATAATAAGCAAACAAATTGGTAGGAGAAAAAAAGGTAAAGGAACATAAATAAAGGAGGCACTAAAATCCCATACTTAGAGTGCTGAAATTTCCAGAAATACCAGGAGGGTATCGTGTACAGAAAAATTGAGTCTCCCAATCTTTGAATCTCACTGTTTCTTCGGATGATATTTTATTTGTAGGACTTGCATGGAAAATTTGATGACCGAGCTCATTAACCTTGGAAGAACGAACCGGATAATCAAGAAAGGAATTTAGGAAGGGTTTCCCGACTCCAAAGACAAAAGCTCAAGGCCTAAGAGATATGTGTTTAGGGAAAGTTGTATAGGGGTAATCTTGAGATATTGTAAAAATCAAACAATAGAAGCCGGGAAAGGAACAAAACCCCCATGCCAAATGTGAATAGCAGAATAAGCAAAATATCCTTCTGGAGGAGATGTAATAGTGTCGGTGTTGCGCGGAGGAATGTCTTCCATACCAGAAATGTTAGTCTCGGAGGATGGTATCAACCTCCTCTTGTGAGGTAATTATAGACTGCTTTTCAGTAGCACCGATCTTCTTCGAAGGAGAAGAGTCAAGTGACAGATGGGGTTATTAACATGTTTAGTCGCAACATTTTTCTTATGCCAGGTGCAATATAATTCTTTTCCTAAATCAAAATAATATTACATCAAAATAAGGGGCAATTTTTATCCTTCCGAAAGCACTTCCAAGGAAATAACATCCGTATCAAGCCTATAGCATCTACTTTCGGAAGGATAAGGATTGACAAAAGTAACCAATTATGCTATCAATCAACTCATGCATAAACAATAAAAACTGATATTGATGATGAAACCGATTTACATCAAATCCCCAATCGAATAAGGTTGATCGGTAGACAAATAGGGAATTTAATCACATACTTGGTTCAATGCATATTAACAAATCTCTCAAGTCATCAAAAATTCAAGCTAAACAAGATAGATTGTTATGCATAAATCCAAATAATGTGAGTGATATTGTTGCAATGTTTAAAAGGAGCTTGCGAAATCAAACTGATGAAAGCAATCCAAATGATTTTGAAATGAAAAAGAAAACTTACCTCAATTGGATACTAGAAAAAGAAATTGTTGATGCTTGCGCTAGAAAATTTTGAAATGCGGGAAAAAGAGGAGGAATGCAAAGGAAATCAGCAAAAGGGAAATGAAGAACGTATTTACTGGCAAGAAATGCAGTAACCAAAAGGTTTGACTTGGATAATCGAAAATACCCCTTCACTAGGGGAGGGGAAAATGTTACTACCGAATTTCGACGCTAACTGAGTAAAGGCGAGGGGGGTATTAAAGAACAACAAGTAACAAAAAAAATGGTTTCAAAAATACAGAACCGACACCAAATCACCGAAACAACCAACGCCAAAGGCAAGTGAAGGATAATTTGATCCGATGCTATTGGAACTGACAAAAGCAATATAAGCTTAGTACTGATGTAAAGAAGGAAATGACAGGGCAATATCGAAAGTACTTAAGCTGGCATCAACTCCAAAAGCACATATTTCAACACCAAATTACTGGAATAACCGATACCGAAAACAAGAACAGAATGATTCAATGCATAAGCTATTGGTACTAACATGAATAGGAATGATTGGAACTGATACCAGAAGGTGATGGAAAATTGGTTTAGACACAAAAGGAAATCTACCAAGAATTGGCTCCGACAGCATACAATCGAGCACCAGAAGCAAAATTATGAGAAATGACCAAAAGAAGATGATCCGACACCAGAAATATGGAACCAAGAAAGGAAAGCACAAAACCAAGCAAAGATAAAGCGAAAGAGGCTATAGATATTAACTTGCTTAGTATCAATACTGATACCAGGAAGCATTCAGGAGCTAGTACAACAAGGTTTGGTATCGGGGCTATCAACACCAATCTACTTGTTATTAATACACAATCAAAAGCAGAACTTAAATCACGAGTCAATAAGGGTTGAAACCAATGTTCCGAAAGCAAAGGAAACCCGATAACAAAGCTTAGAGGTGGAAGAAGACTGAAACCGTAACCGGCACCGAAAGCCAACAAGGTGACCGGTACCCAAATTCACTGCCGAGACCCTATTAGCGCATCCGAAAGTGGTTTCTACTGAGCTATTACCAACAGAAGGACTAATATGCCTATAAATAAGACCTTAGGGGTCTCATCTGACGGTACTTTTCTAATCTCCATTCTTGTAATATTTTCTTAGAGATTAAACCCTAATTTCTAAATCGATTTAGGGATTTTACTTAGAAACTTCTATGTACTCTATGAAAGTTATCAATAGAGAGAAAGTCAATACTTGAGATTTATTTAATGAATTTTATTATCTCTTATGATGCCAGTTTCTTATTGCTTCTTCGCAACGAAGCTCCATGCACAAACCAAATTACCCAAAATACCCTTATACAATTCGTTTAGCTTTCCAACTTGCATTGCTCTTAGGGAGCCTTTACACCAAGGTAACTGTTGGTTCTTGAGTCTTGTAAGCATTATACTCACCTCTTTGTAAGAAGAGTTACTAATCACCAGGCTTAACACCTTCATACCTAGGAAACGGTGAACTAACTCAAGCTTGTAGAAATTAAATAAACCCTTGTAGCTTCCCTAGGTCTGCATCCTTAGACCTAAATCCGGTGTTGATGAAAAATATCATTAACACATATTTACGAAGTACCAATGGCAATTTGTCTACCCAATTTCCTATAACTTGATTTAACCATTTCTTTTGAATTCCCTTTAATGCTTAGTTTGTAGCTTTGATGGCACTGTTTGTGCTTGGATGTGCTATAGAAGAGAAACTCATTATAACTCAAAAAACTATGTGGACTTTTTACTTTTAGATTTTGTTCCTTGATCTGAAATGGCTTTTTTAGATTTAGGGACGACGACCTTAATCATATGTTTCAGCAACCTTTTCGGATGTTATGTTGGAAGGCGGGTTCTCTTTTGCCCATTTGGTAAAGTAATCGATCCCTGCTCATGCATATCTAACCCGTTTCTCGGGTATAAGTAAGGGTACGATTTAATTTATTTTCCATATATAGAAAGGCCATGGGTTTGTGATGGTGGTTTAATCACCTTGGGGTACTTAATGTATCGTAAGGTATCCTTGTATTCCCCAAACTTCTTTTCATGCTTTATTGCTTGATTATCCATTGGCGGTTAATAGATACCTTCACGCGTTTCTTTCAAGAACCAAACTCATCTTTAGGTTTACTCTTCTTAGATGGAGAAATAGATATCCTTACTCGTCGAGTATCCTTGTTCCTAACAACAAAGTAGGGGCTTGATGCTTAATCTTTCTAGCATCTTACTTATCGGTGAGTAATATTCCAGTCAAAAGGTAATCTGTCTGGAGAGTTATCCGACACCTAAATTGTCTGACTTGTTCATCAAAGTAGCCAAGTCATCTGGCCATCCATTTATTCGTCTAGGTAATTTCACTTTGTTATCCATCTTTCGGGTGGCTACTGCCTAACCCCATGATATGCAAAATGAATGATGATATGCAAGTGAATGATGATTCTCTTGGAGAGTGACACTAGTCCCTATATACAGGAGAATGTACTTATTATAATTAGCCAAACTTAGGGGGTACTCCATTTATTCGAAGTGTAAATATTATAATTAGTATTGGCCTAACTTAGGATATATGAAAACATGTAGCCTTTCTTCTCGAGCTTTACTTGATTCTTCTTTCCTTCGTATTTGGCTTTTACCTGTAATGATACTGGAATTTACACTAAATCTATTAAATTGTAAGCAAAGAGACAAAGTTGAACTTCTAATGAAAGCAATTACTCAAGATAGGAAACTTATCATTTAAATCTACTCTCATATTGCAGTGTCTCTGGCCGTTTTCTACTGGCTTTCTTCCACCCCTTTCGAACTAGTTTTCTTTACTTCTTAGCTTAGTTTCTTTTTTTTAGACCATGACTGGTTATGTGTTCTTTTGTCTTATGATAGGAAAAAAAATCTTTCCGTTAATTTGGTTTTGAAGAACCTTTCGCAGAAGAACTGGAACCAAGCTTTTCAACCTTTTGACCTAGCCTCAAGCTTCCTTTTGTGTCAAATATTTCTTTCACACGGATGAATCTGTAGGTCTAGAGTAAAAAGCATTCATACTATCAAATTCCTTTAGGGCAAGCTCTTACCAAAAGCAGGACAATATAGATATCTGGATCGAATGGCTATTAACTTTTCTTTATCTTTTCCCCTTTCTACTTTGAGCGAATTGGTACAAAACCTCCTCGGATAACTATCAAGTGATTCTTTTGGTCCCTATTTGACACTTATTAGATCATAAATGATGATTGTCAAGTCTTTATGTTCATGAAATTGTGTGCTAAACATAATAAATAATTGTCTCTAGGATGTGATGACCGGGCCCTGATAGTGTCTGCACTATCTTCTAGCCTCTTAACGAAGTGTTGTTAATAATAATTCACATCGAACTGCTTCAGAAGCGCTATACAAGCCCATATAGTTCTAAAATAACGGCAAGGTGATCGTCGAGATAAGTAGTTCATCATATGTGAACTGCGGAATTCCATATTGGTCGGAACTTTAGCTATCACTATCTCTTTCGAGAAGAAGATTCCTTGTGATTCCCCTACAACACTAAGTTCTTATTTCCTCCTGAGTTGACCACTCTTTGATTTCTTAATTGTCTCTTTGTAAAATGATGTTGTCTTAAAGGGTTATTAGGAACCTAATTTGACTTTTAAACTTTTATGGCACTGTTTCTTTAGTTTCCACTTTATAGGGTTCCACCCTAGAGGACCTTTGGGCTAGGTCTACTACAATAACCCTTCTGGTGGTATCGATCTGCATTTCCAAGTGTAATATTTCCAACATATTAATTGCATCCTTTGCTGAGATTTAAGGTCCTTCACTTTCCAGTTTTGTTGTGTCGAATTTCGGAAGCATTCCATTTTCTGGATAGGATAATGCGTTGGTACCTCGTTCCCATTTCTTTCTTGGTCTAACCATCTTCGAACGATTCATAGTCTTGCTATGATGGAATATGGAACAAGGTCGAAGGTTAAACAGTCCTTGGCTTGGTGATGCTTGAAATAACAATCCTAAGTTTAGAAGAACCTTGTCAAGACTCTTTCTTTATGCTCTTGCTTCTTCAAAGCTTAGTCCAACTAGGATGGAACAATTAGGTATATGGTAAGTTATCCAAGTTTTCAGAGGTTTAGGCCCTTCTTCTTCCGCCAAAATGATAACGATATTTTTCATTAACACTGGAAATAGGGTTAAGGCGGTGGACCTAGGGAAGGCTAAAGGATTACTTAATTCCTACAAGCTTGAGCTAGTTCACCATTCCCAAATATCAAGGTCTTAAGATCGAAGATTTGTTATTCTTCCTTCAAAGAGGTGAGTATCACACTTACAAGACTCAAAGACCAACAATTACCTTAGGATAAGGGTTTCCTAAGAGCAAAACAAGTTAGGAAGCTAAACGGCTTGCGAAAGGTTATTTTGGCAGTTAAGCTTATATATGAAGCATTGTCATTGAAAGGCAATAGGCGAATGACTAACATAAGCAATAAGGAAAGGCATGAAATTGATCACAAGTGTTGATTCTCGCTTTATTGATCATTCACATGAGTAGATAAATGATTACTAGTTAAAATTTCAAATTGATTTACAAATTAGGATTTTCTCTAGAAGAATGGAATAAGAGATTGTGGAATGAGAAAAAGTCCTCCAAATTGTAACCCATAGGGACTTATTTTAGACAATATGGGCCCCCGTTGGTGATGACTCTGCTGGAAGGCCATTTCGGATTGCGATTTTGGTGTCGACCATCCTTTGTGGCTTTCATTGATGGTTTCTGAGTATCGGTATAAGTCCACCTTTGTATTCTTTGTGCCAACAACGACTTTGTATTATTGTGTGAATCTGGGGATGCCTTCGAATACTATATTGACACCAAGTATATTGGTGTGGACCACTTTCTTCCTTGATTTCAATACCTCTTTTGGCTCTCTAGAAGTGCCTTTTTCTTTTCTTATGCCTTTGGCAATCCCCCTAGGTATCGGTATCGACACTAAGCATGTTAGTGTGGATAACCCTTCTTGCTTTATGAATCTTGGCTTACATCAGCAATCTTTGGTTTCGGTACTGGTTTCGAATATGTGTTGCCTATTGGTCCTTCCTAATATTTCGAAGCTACTTTCTGGTAGGGGTGGGCGCGGGTCAGTTTGTTATGGTTTGGAGTTCAAACCGCTTCCGCACCACATCAAACGGCTGATAAAAAATACAACCAAGTAGACTACTCGTTTAAACATTTTGGTTCAGTTTTAAAATATTATAGTTCGATTTTGGTTTGGTTCGGTTGGGTTTGAACCCGTAATAAATATGAAATAAAAGAATTGCTTCCATCAACAATTAATTTACAACCATGTCATGTAGTAACTTAAAGGGTGAAGCACACAATGTTATAAAAATTTGAAAGATTAGTTTCTAATTGTGTTAATACTTCAATTTTACATTTAATGACATGTGAAATTGTTTTAATACATTGACCAAACACCAATTTTAATCGATGCATAAACAATAAGTAAGATAACTCAAATAAGATAATAACTCGCATTTATTCCAAAAGCAGATATAGGAACTATTATGCTAAAACTATAACTTTCTCCTTTGTGATAACAATTATTATTAACACAACAAAATAAATAAATAAAAATTGTTAGAATCAATAATTAGATAGGAATTAACTATATTTTTATCATAAGATTGCCAATATAACTATTTGGTTCAGTCCGGTTTAATATGGTTGGGTCAACGGCTCAAACCACAACTGGACCGTATCATTCCAAGTCGGTCTGGTTTAGAGTACTTGCTTTAAAGAGAAGATTCGGTCCGGTTTTCCGTACCGCTTTTACGGTTCGGTGCGGGCGGTTTCCGTATGGCGGTGCGGTTTATGCCCACCCCTACTTTCTGGTGACGGCATTGATACCAAGTACATTGGTATTGATAGCTCTTTGCTCAAACTCTAGTCAGTCTCATGCTTTCCCTTTTATGATTCTAAGCTTTAGTGTCGAGCCACTTACTTCCGTAATTGAGATCATGTTGATTGCTTCTGGTGTCGATGTCATAAACATTCTGAGAGGCTTATTGTATGTTAGCTTCGGTATCGCCTGCCGCTATCTTCCTTGTGTCGGTACCAAGCTTCTTCCTCTTATGATGGCACCGATAGCATGTAGACCCGATCTTTTCCATTCTTTTGCTTCTTGTATCAGCCCTTCTTGGTGCCTTAGTGTAACAACCCAAATACTGACAGACCGAGTTTTTTTAAAAACTCCAATCTATCGAAACTCAAATTGTTGTGCTCCGGTATCCTATAGAAAAGAAAGATACATAAAACATGTCAAAGCTTAGAAAATATCACACAGCAAAATGGATAAAATAAAACAAAATAAAATAAAATATAATCAAAATATAGCCTTACTGTAGTAATAATACTGCGTAACCAGTATCCAAGGCTATCTATAGTGTCACATGCCTCTGCCACAAATCTAACCTATGAGTATGTTATGAGGAGGGGGTCAGAACACAAGTTCTTGTGACTAGACTTAAATTATACGCATTAGATAATCCTACATATAATATTTAATTATATTTTCTTATTTATTAGGTTACTTGGGTTATCAGCACTCAAGGCTTACACATACGTCGCACCCATTTACTTCCCAGTTTATTAGCATGATACAATATATATGTAGCTACCCCCAATATTAAGGTGCACCCCATGGTAGCCACTCACATGGTCTCCACCATAACACCATCGAAATATACGCAGACCCTCATCCTACACCGTTGTGACATACGGATCTCTATATAACAATGTTACGTTCCGCATATATCAATCATTACTATGATACGTAAGCATGTGGACTGTCACCTTCGATCGAATCAGATTCCATACTAGAGTAATGCCCTCAAGTCTACGATACACCAACCAGAGCCAACATGCATGTATCTAGATTATCCCACATATGTTTCTTCAATTGTAGCTCGATGCCATAACCACACGTCCTCTAATGTGCACCGAGTCCCGTAGCAGGGCGATACAAGAAATACGGAACTCGGTCGGGAGCTTTTCCATATCTGTATAGGACCGTCTTTAAGAGCCTCTATATACAGTTATACCTAGGGTATGTTTTCACGGTGGCTATGGCCCCACCTCGGCCCCTCCCTTAACTAGTAAAGACTACAAGAGCTAAACGACTGCCCCTAAAGAAAACAATCTAATCATCCATTTGGCGTCTTCCCTCAACCACTATACCTCGATAGTGAAGGGTGAATGGTCTATTGGTTTTAGCTCTAGTCTTTCCGCATCCCACCGGCTGCCGATGACGGGTATCCGACGATCTACTATCCTTGTTGGTCGTGACCCTTTGCCTCCCCGTAGAGGCAACCGCCGAATCACCCTGGTGTCACAGCGTCACAACATTCTGACTGCATAGATACTTTTGCAGTCAAGGCCCACCCACGTAGTAGTTACGCGCATACCCATCCTCTGCGAGCACAGCCTAAAACATCTACCACCGCACAGAGGACTACTAGGAGCACCTTACGTACCTCAGGAAGCCGCGTGCTTCCCCTTCCAGTCCTTTGGAGCCTTTAGAACAATCAGAAGAATGTACGCTCCCCTTGTGCCTTATAACACCATGATGATCTACCCCATTGGGTTATTCACCCTCAAACATGCAGACTTGTCCAAGCGCCTCACTTTAATATGTTGTTAGACCCTGTGTCTAAACATTCTTTTACGCGCTTGCCTTGCCTCACCAGGTTTCCATTTAAATTGGTTATTCCTATTCATATTGAATTCTTAATCAAGTTACAAAGTTCCTCTTCGTTATTAATTTTGGTTATATAACTTAACCCATTTAAGTTCGTTAATAAGACCACAACATGTTATTCTCTAGATTGTGGCCCAAGGTCTGTAATAAACAATCCATTTTTTATTCTTGTTTAAATTTATCACTAAATAACATGTTCAACTTAATATATAATTAAGTATATCTCAATTCACATCTTTTCTTGTTTAACATGTCAGTCATTATTTATGATTAAATATAACTTATTTCATAAGTGTTCCTCATCCTTTCTCATTTAATCATAATTTCATTTTACACCGTTACTTCAACTTATCATTGTTTACTTATTAACTTAGTTCTCTTAACTAAGGCCATTTAATAAGTTTCTTTACACATTTATTATAACCTACGTTATTATTTCCTTTTGTCCCGAGGACAGGTCTAAACATATTATTCTTATCAGCATGTTTCAGACTCCCAAGTTTACAGATTACTTAATTTATAATTAAGTACAACTTCTTATATTTCATATATTTTCCCCCTTTTCTCAACTGGTTTCTGGTTTTCCCCATTTACTGATTTCTTAATTTACAATTAAGTGTCCCTTCTCTCATTTCACCAGTTATCCCGTTTCCTTAATAGTTTATTATAACGTAAGTTATAATCTTCACTTGTCCCTAGGACAAGTCTACCTATTATACAACGTTCTCATTAATGCTAATTATTTATAATAGGTTATTATCATTCCCCATTTAAGCCATTTTCTTCTAATGTTGTATTCCAGTATTCTTCATTCACTGCAATATATGTTCCTTATTTTTATTAAGGAAAACATTTCATGCACCTTATCAGTTTGATGTATAGAAGGAATCAGTGATTTATTTTCATAACGTATTCCCATCTAAATCCATGGTGGCAAGTAATTTCTTTCCTTTTTCTAACTTTATTCACTGTGGCTTACTTGCAACCACGTTCTCAAAAATAGTTCATTTAGGGAAATACATCACTTTTCCTTTGCATCACACTAACTCAGTCCATTACATCCCTTCCTTTCTTATTTTCTGAGTTAGACATTTAATTACCATCATTGCCATTTATTCATATCTTGTTATATATATGCACTAGACCTCTCACATTAAGCCTACACTTGTGGACATTGGATTTGTCGGGCGGGTCCGGGCAGACTTCTACACAAGTTGACTTAACCTCATGTCTTAGTACCATTGCACGTTTTAATTATGCACTTAGACCGCTCACAATGGATTTACCACTTGTGAATGCCGGATATGCCAGGCGGTTCCGAGCAGACTTCTATAACAAGTGCAATCTAATCTCGTGTCTAAGAGCGTTAGTGTCAAATTACTGTGAATCTAGGCATGTTCGTCTTTTAACAATTATTTCTATTCATGTAAATTTTAGGCACATTATCCTTTTCACATATTTACTGTAATCCAATTTACGTGTCATCAAATTATGCCTATATTTTGTCGCATGTCCTTTTAACATGCGTTTTAATTCTATTTTGACATGTAAATATTTAATCGGGTAATCGTTCAAATCCAACAAGTTAAACATGTCATTTACTTAATAATATACCACATGTGAATCAATGGAACAATAACCGTAGTAATCTCCATTAACAAGTTTGTTTTTAAACATGTAAACATTCATCACCTTAACCAATTCAATATATGAATTTCCTGTCCTATTCATACTAACATCTCACTTTAGTCATTATCGGGTTATGTTAAGCATTTAACATGTCATATTTCAGTTATACAAGATGGAATAGTAAACGATAACATAATGTTATCTAAAATGCTATAGCTTAAACCCACTCACCTGGTAAGCTTTCCAAATCCTGAATCTGGTCCAGATCTATCCTTCCATGGCATTTCCCTAATTGGATTTATTATCTAAAATGCTATAACCATAGATTTATTATTTTCATCAAAAGTGAAGGGAAAGAGGAAGAATTTGAATAGATTGGATCTAGAATTTTAGCTTTCTTTTCATGATTTTGAACAATCTACTATTTCATCTATTCTTTCTTCCAGATCTTGATTTTAAAATCTTCTAATTTATAAATCTAAATTTTATGAATATATTTGAGGGGGGAGAGAGAGAGTAATGGAAAAGCTTCAGCGTAGCCTCAGGATTATGAGGTTTAGGGTTAGGTCTAAGGTCTTATTTATAGGTGTATCAGAGAAACCCGGACCCTCAGATTTGCTTAAAAAACATTAGAAACGTCCAATTCTCAGAAAAACCTAATTTGTCAAAATCTGCCGCCGGGAGGTCGACCCCTCCTTGAGGGGGTCGACCCTGGGGTCGACACCCCCTTTAGTGGGTAGACACCCCTGGACGGGAAATCTACCACCTTTTGAAATTTTGAATTTTGAACCGATTTTTGAATTTCTGTAGTCATTTTTGAATTTTTGAACCTAATATATATATATATATATATATATATATGTTCTTTGCGCGTATATACAAACTTCAAAGCTTAATAACTTCTTCATACGGTATCCGACTTATGCAAACCAAGTGCCTATCTTGACCAAAATTTCGAGATGGACGCAATGGAGCAGTCCGTTTTACTGAATTCTAAATAGTTAATTAAGTTATTCTTATTTTATTATCTTGAGTTAAAAATGCGGGGTGTTACATTCACCCACCCTTACAAAATTTCATCCTAGAAATTTGATAAGGCAAAATCAATTAACCCCTCGCATAATATACGTCCATCATATTTGCATCCAATTGTTGCAAACATTGTGCACTTGTGCAAAGTGAAGTACAACATAATAATGCATGTATGCCTAAGCGGTACCTCCTATGTGTATGCAAGTTTTCAAAAATCCTTTTAAAATACGATGCTCACATCCTAAATATACTGGCAGTTCTATATGAATGAAGTATTCTGAAAATCAAAATGCTTTTTCATCCAAATTTTCCCAGAGTAGGAGCGTAGTTCATCCAATTGTTGCATCCATAATCCTACAAACCAATTTTATTTTTTGAATTTTAGAAAAAATCTAATTTTCTAAATTCGATTTCTTATGTTACAAAAAGGTGGAAAACGGAAAACTTTGCATCTTCCATTTTTCTTTTTCAACCTTTTTCTAACCGTACTTGGATTTGAGGTAACTATTTATAAAGATTCCCTATTTTCCTAACCAAGCATAGCCCAAATAAGAAAATTTCTTTTGTTACTGGTTTTCTTTTTCATCTTATTTTTGAAATTTTTATCTTTATCCATCTTTTCTCATAACTTTTCATGTTTGTTGCTTTACTGAATTTGTTGTTTCCTTTTTTTAGTTGTACCTTTTCTCTTTTCTTAGCTTATTTAATTATCTGATCTTAGTTTTAATTTAAATAAGCTTCTAGTCTTTTAACTAAACAGGAGAACATATACCCTACACAGCTACTACTAAGGGCCAAGAATCTCGCGGGAGTATGTCCCACTTAGACAGAATTGTCCAAAATATGGGATCCATGACAGGTTTAGGTGTTACCCTAACTACCCAACAAGAACAAAATAATGGAATGATCCCAATAGAAATCTGGTAACGGGTTTTACCCCTAACATGGAAATTAGCAAGAGGATCGAAACACTTACTTACCCTTTTTACTATCTAGTAGTCACCATTAGTCCTAACTGTGTACCAACAATTATTTCAAGCAACACCCTAGGCTTTTCAATGCTTACACATTCTACGAGAACTTACTATTATTCCAATATAATTCTCGTTATCTGCTTCATAGCCTCAAAAAAATTCTCGTCTTCCCTAGGCTCTAATCCTCACCTACTCCATACTTTTTAAAACACGGTTTGACCTTTTTCATTTAAACTTTCTTCCAAAAATTTAAAAATGCCAAAAACCTTATTTTCCTCATGAAAACTTACTTTTGCCAAACCAAAAAACAAGTTATATATAAAAAAATGTAAATCATTTTTTTCAAACCACGAAAACTGGAATAGATAAGGACAACTATTTTCTCATTTGGGTTTATAACTTGTTATTACCTATAAGGTCAGCTCAGTCACTTACCACAAGGTACAAACATCCACTCTATTCTTAATTCGTATGACTTATTTTGTCCACCCCACAAAATTTTCTCTTTTAAACAATTTATCAAAAAGGATGATCAATAGAATAGAGACTTCAAAACTTCCTTTATTAAAAATTCTTGTTATAAAAAGAAAACTAGCATGCTATACATGCTCTATAATATGCATCTTTTACTGAGAGAATTTTACTTTAGATAAAGTTTTCGCAAGAAATCACTATTACAAAATGTACCCCATTTTACTTTAAAACTCTAAATGTATACTTTACATATTTAAAACTATAACTTTTAAGATTAAAACTTGAAAACATCACAAAACTTTTTCCCAAAACTTTTTCAATTTCAAGTTCTTAATAGTTAACAATGGGGTTAGACTCAAAGCGGGTTTCCAATTCTTCTAGGTTTTCCTAGACACTCCCCAAGGTCAATTCTCTCAACTATATGTATTCCTAATCCATTTTTCTCTTTTTAACCTTTTCCAATCTATAAGGTTTTCAAGCCCACTAACCCAAAATACTAATCATATGGGATTCACTTTCCTTCCATAAAGAGTAAATTGTACACTCCCTACCCAAATTTCCTAAGGGTCTCATATTTCCATATTCATTCCTTTAGTGTACAAAACAAACATCCCATTTCTTATCATATTATACTCTTTCAATTTAGTCGGTTCCTCTATGGATCTAGGTATATATATATATATAATATTTTTATATTTTAAAAAAATACAAATATGTTCGCTCATTATTTATATAACAATCCTAAACGTAAGCTCTGATACCAGATTTAACAACCCGAATTCCGACCGACCGTTTTTTTTCCTCAAAATTCCAATATATCGAAACTCATGTTGTTGTGCTCTGGTATCCTGCAGAAAAGACAAAGACATAAAACATGTCAGAGCTCAGAAAATATCTCATAGCGAAATGGATAAAATATAGTATAATCAAAATATAGCCTTACCGTATTAATAATATTGCCTAACCAGTAACCAAGGCTATCAATAGTGTCACATGCCTCTGCCACAAGTCTAACTTGCGAGTATGTTATGAGGAGGGGGTCAGAACACAAGTTCTAGTGTTTGGATTTAAATTATACACTTTGGATAATCTAACATATACTGTTCAATCATATTTTCTTATTTATTAGGTTACTTGGGTTATCAGCACTCAAGGCTTACACACACGTCGCACCCATTTACTTCCCAGTTTATTAGTCTAATACAGTATATATGTAGCTACCATAATACTAAGGTATACCCCCATGGTACCCACTCGCACGTTCTCCACCGTAACACCATCGAAATATACGCAGACCCTCATCCTACGTCGTGGTGACATACGGATCTCTATATACCAAAGTTACGTTCTGCATATATCTATCATTACTATGATACGTAAGCATGTGGACTTCCACCTTCGATCGAATCAGATTCCATACTAGAGTAATGCCCTCAAGTCTACGATACACCACCCAGAGCCGACATGAATGTATCTAGATTGGCCAACATATGTTTCTTTAATTGTAGCTTGATGCCATAACCGTACATCCTCAAATGTGCACCGAGTCCCGTGGCAGGCCGATACAAGAAACACGGAACTCGGTCGGGAGCTTTTCCATATCTGTACAGGCTCGTCTTTAAGAGCCTTTATATACAGATATACCCAGGGTATATTTTCACGGTGGCTATGGCCCTACCTCGGCCCCTGCCTCAACTAGTAAAGACTACAATAGATAAACGAATGCCCCTAAAGAAAACAATCTAAACATCCATTTGGCGTCTTCCCTCAACCATTCTACCCCGATAATGAAGGGTGAATGGTCTACTGGTTTTAGCTGTAGTCTTTCTGCATCCCATTGGCTGCCGATGAAGGGTATCCGACGATCTACTATCCATGTTGGTCGTGACCCTTCGCCTCCCCATTGAGGTAACCGCCTAATCACCCTGGTGTCACCGCATCACAGCATTCTGACTACATAGCTACTTTTGCAGTCAAGGCCCACCCACCTAGTAGTTACACGCAGACCCAACCTCTGCGAGCACAGCCTCAAATATCTGCCACCACATAGAGGACTACTAGGAGAACCTTATGTACCTCAAGAAGCCGCGTGCTTCCCCTTCCAGTCCTTTGGAGCTGTCAGAACAATTAGATGAATGTGCACTCTCCTTGTGCCTTATAACACCACGATGATCTACCCAGTTGGGTTATTCACCCTCAAACATGCGGACTGGTCCAAGCGCCTCACTTTAATATGTTGTTATACCCTATGTCTAAACATTCTTTTACGCGCTTGTCTTACCTCACCATGTTTCAATTTAACTTGGTTATTCCCATTCATATCGAATTCTTAATCAAGTTACCAAGTTCCTCTTACTTATTAATTTTTGTTATATAACTTAACCCATTTAAGTTTGTTAATAAGCCCACAACATGTTACTCTCTAGATTGGGCCAAAGGTTTGTAATCCACAATCTCTTTTTTATTCTTGTTTGATTTTATCACTGCAATAAAATGTTCTACTTAATATGTAATTAAGTATATATCAATTCACATTTTTTCTTGTTTAACATGTCAGTCATTATTTATGATTAAATATAACTTATTTCATAAGATTTCCTCATCCTTTCTCATTTAATCGTAATTCCGTTTTACACCTTTACTGCGACTTATCGTTGTTTACTTATTAATTTAGTTCTCTTACTATGGCCCATTAATAAGTTTCATTACCCATTTATTATTACCTACGTTATAATTTCCTTTTGTCCCTAGCACAAGTCTAGACATATTATTCTTATTAGCAGGTTTCAGACTCCCAAGTTTACAAATTACTTAATCTATAATTTAGTACAACTTCTTATATTTCGTATATTTTCCCCCTTTTTTCAACTGGTTTCTGGTTTTCCCTATTAACCGGTTTCTTAATTTACAATTAAGTGTCCCTTCTCTCATTTCACCCGTTATCCCATTTCCTTAATAGTTTATTATGACGCAAGTTATAATCTTCAATTGTTCCTAGGACAAGTCTACCTATTATACAACGTTCTCATTAATGTTAATTATTTATAATAGGTGATAATCATTCCCCATTTAAACCATTTTCTTCTACTGTTGTACTGCAGTATTCTTCATTCACTGTAATATATGTTCCTTACTTTAATTAAGGAAAACACTTCATGCACCTTATCAGTTTGATGTATTGATGGAATCAGTGATTTATTTTCATAACGTATTTCCATCTAAATCCGTGGTGGCAAGTAAATTCTTTCCTTTTTCTTACTTTATTCATTGTGGCTTACTCGCAACCACATTCTCAGAAATAGGTCATATATGGAAATACATCACTTTCCCTTCGCATCACACTAACTCAGTCCATTACACCCTTCCTTTCTTATTTTCTGAGTTAGACATTTAATTACCATCATTGCCATTTATTCATATCTATATATGCATATATATATATATGCACTAGTCCTCTTACATTAAGCTTACACTTGTGGAAGCTGGATTTGTCGGGCGGGTTCGGGCCGACCTCTACCATAAGTTGACTTAACCTCGTGTCTTAGTACCATTGCAGGTTTTAATTATGCACTTAGACCCCTCACATTAGATTTACCACATGTGAATGCTGGATATGCTGGGCGGTTCCAGGCAGTCTTCAATCACGAGTGCAATCTAACCTCATGTCTAAGAGCATTAGAGTGTCAAATTACTGTGAATCTAGGCATGTTCGTCTTTTAACAATTATTCCTATTCATTAAATTTTAGGCATGTTATCCTTTTTATATATTTACTGTAATCCGATTTACATGTCATCAAATTGTGCTTACATTTTGTCACATGTCCTTTTAACATGTGTTTTAATTCTATTTTGACATGTAAATATTTAACCGGGTAATTGTTCAAATCCAACAAGTTAAACATGTCATTTATTTAAAATATGCCACAAGTGAATCAATGGAATAATAACCATAGTAATTGCTATTAACAAGTTTGTTTTTCAACATGTAAACATTCATCACCTTAACCAGTTCAACATATGAATTTCCTGGCCTATTCATACTAGCATCTCACTTTAGTCATTATCGACTTATGTTAAGCATTTAACATGTCATATTTCAGTTATACAAAATGGGGAATGGTAAAAGATAATGTGTTATTATCTAAAATGCTATAGCTTAAACCCACTTACCTCGTAAGCTTTCCAAATTCTGGATCTGGTCCAAATCTATCCTTTCATGGTTTTCCCCTAAAAGGTTTCAGAACCTAACAACCGTAGATTTATTATTTTCATTAAAAGAGAAGGGAAAGAAAGAGGAAGAATTTGAATAGATTCGATCTGAAAGTTTACCTTGCTTTTCATGATTCTGAACAATCTATTATTTTCATATATTCATTCTTCCAGATCTTGAATTTAAACTCTTCTAATTTATAAATCTAAATTTTCTGAATATATTTGAGGAGTGAGTAATGACAGAGCTTCAGCGTGGCCTCTGGATTATGAGGTTTAGGGTTAGGTCTAAGGCCTTAATTATAGGTGTATCTGAGAAACCAGGACCCTCAGATTTGCTTAAAAACCATCAGAAACGTCCAAATCTCAAAAAAAACTAATTTGTCAAAATCTGCCATAGGGGGGTCGACCCCCCGCCCCTTGAGGGGGTCGACCCATGGGTAGACCACCCCTTAGGGGGTCGATCCAGGGGTCGACACCGTCTTGAAGGGGTAGAAACCCCTAGGCAGGAAATCTGTCGCCTTCTGAAATTTTGAAATTTGAACCGATTTTCGAATTTCTGGACCCATTTTTGAATTTCTGAACATAATATATATATATACATATATATATATATATATTCCCCCAGCGCGTACACAAACTTTAGACCCCAATAACTTCCTCATACAGTGTTCGATTTATGCAAACCAGGTGTCTATCTTGACCACAATTTCGAGACAGACCAATGGCGCAGTCCATTTTACTTAATTCTGAATATTTAATTAAGTTATTCTTATTTTATTATCCCGAGTTAAAAATGCGGGGGTTACACTTAGTGTTGACTTGTAAGCTTTCATGGTGTTGCTTTTAGTATCGCTACCAAGCTTGTTGGTAGCGAAAGTGCTTTTATTTTCTCTCCTACCTTGTAATTGCTTTTAGGGTTCTATTTGATCTTGGTAAAGTGCTCTTCTTTCTTTATGACCGATATTGGTTCCTCTGATACTGATATTTGGCTTTAATACTTTGCATTACTTCATTGTTTGCTTTCGACATAGCCATAATGTTTTTACGTTGCTTCCTTGGTGTTAACTTTAGGACTCTACTTCCTTTCCCTGGGTACTGAAATTGGATCAACTACCTTTTTCTACTAGTATCGACACCAAGTCCAATCTCTCCAACATGCTGTGTCGATATCATACTTCTTTTCTCGTGGTACTGAAACTGAATCAATAGTGTCAACATCAAGACCATAGTTTTCAACAAGTTGATGCCGATAACATGCTTTCTTTCTCTTTGTCTTAGTACTATCATAGGGCAATATAACTGTTTAAGGGTGTCGGTAATGTTCTTGCCTTGGTTCCAGCTTCATCTCCTTAGTCCTTGCTTTAGTATCGATCCAGACACGATACCATTTCCGCTTAACACAGTTTCGGTATCGAAATTCTGGTAGTAACAATTCAAAACTATATTTTTCCAACTCAAATCACTTCTAAATAATTTATTATGATTTATAAAAAAATTCCTTATTTTTATTTGATTAAAGGTAGCTATTTTCTATTTACGGTCAACGAACTATACTACCGCCATTTTATTTGAAAATAGATTTAAATATAACTTGAAAAAAATATGTTGAAGTTCGAAAATTTCTCTTTCACTTGAAAACTACTGTTATTAGAAAGAAAACAATTTTTTTTGTTTCAAAACCGATTTTAATGGCATTAGTTGTAAGCTATTAAAGTTTATGGTCAAAATACGTGAACTACTGCTGCGCGACTTATCCTATTCAGACTAAATTATGACTTAAAATATAAAATTTCCGGTTCACTTCAAATATGATTATAAACCTTTATAAACATATATAAACTCATATGAAAACTACATTGTCAAAATTTAGTTTCAAATTAAATCTTACTTCAAAATTATATACTATAATATTATAATATTAATAAAATAATATTATTTTTCATAAATTAATCCGATTAACTTCAGACTTTGCAGAAACTAAATTAAATATAATACAAGACTATTGGAATAATCAATTTGAGTTTAGACAATCGTTTACATGCCACATTCAAAATTAATTTTAGAATTCTCTATTCAAAATCGATTTCAAAATTTAACTAGCCATTAATTATCAATTTATTTTCGATTGTGCATCCATCTTTATAAAAATTGTTCGTATATACTTTAATTTCATTTCTAAATCATTTCGTATATCAAACTCAAAATTACTTTTTGACTTTATTTCTATACTAAAATAATATATATCTCGTTTGTATGTTCAAATGAGATGGAGACTTAACCAAATACATATATAAGGCCATCACTAGGGTGCGACAGACGTGTGATCACATATAACCAATAATTAGCAACATACAAACATCCATAACATTTATCAACAATATCATCAATCAACATTATAAACTACGGGCAAGCGTTACAGTAATCAATGCCTATCAATGAATATGGGTTTCTAATCACACAACTATTCATCCAACGTTACAAACATATAAATATCAACTATAATTAATCATATATAAACAAAAGTGTACAAAGTTTCTCACTGAGATAATTTCTCCTTATATCTTCTCGGTAAGAGTGACTAGCTAACCACGAGCAATCCCAAACGGATAGCATTTCCCCGCATGGAGTTCGAAAAAATATTATATTAATATATATATATATATATGTATGTATGTATTATTATTATTTTTATAAATAGAGAGGAGGAGGGCAGTGGTTTCACGGTTGGACCTAGGTGGTGGCATGTTGGAGGCTCACGGCATGGTGGTGGCTGGAGATGGAGGGTGGCATATTTTTGGGAGGACGGGTCGGAAGAGGAGGATGGTGTAGGCCGAGGCTTGGGGAGGGTGTTGGGCTGAGGATGGGATGCTAATGAGGAGGGTGGTGGTTTATTGGAGGGATAAGGAGAGTTCTGAAGCACTTGGGCCAAGAGGGGGGAGGCAAGGGAGAAAAGGAGGTGGAAAAGAAGGAAAAGAGGATGGGAGAAAATGGAGTGAAATGTCCTCCTTATATAGGGCTATTTCAAGGCCAATATGGTCATTCTCACATGGACACATTTGCTCTTAAGAATCCAAATTAACATGCATGTTAACACCTTAAAATACCACCATTTGAAACCATGAGCTAAGGGAAAAACCACAGTCTTTAGGACATGGTTTCAAATTGAAACATTTTTGTAACACTTTAAAAGTGGTTCAATTTAGCGTCACTTATATACATTATAAAATATTTTTATTCTAGGTTACCGTTTTGTCGTTTCAACAATCGACGATTAATGTAACAACCTGAGATTTTGACAATAAATAAATTAGTTATTTAATTATATGTAAAAAATGTTAATTTCTGAAAATGATTGAATTTGACCAAAAAACTTTAACTGTTGCGCTCGTCTTGGAATTTTAGTCAACTATCATGTTGGGGTTTCACAAATGGAGTTCTTATAAGAAAGCTATGGACGAAATACGATAGTAGACGGGAAATAAATATGGAAGAATCTATAATTATTACATATAAATTGCATACCTCATGACCCGCCTTCATTGGGCAGACATGGAAAACGGTGGTCGACCACTATTAATGGGGCGGTCGACTGCTTCGACCATTTCCAGCCCATTGACAACTAGGTTTTGAAGGGTATTTTCGTTATATTAGTTTATATAAACGGATGGATGTTTATTAAATAAATCTAACAATTCGTGGCCATTTCAACTCCTATAAATAAAGGGCTAAGGTCCCCATTCTTTTCCACACAAATCCGCAGATAGCCGCGAAGCTCTGCCATTTCTCTTTCTCTTCAAACAAATTCTAAAACAAAAATTGGTTCATATATAATCAAAATCAAACATAAACAATACAGTCTAGAAGAGTTAATCAGATTCAAGTGGAAAGGGATATGGATTGGCGTCTAGGTTCTTCTTCATCAGGTTTCTCCCTTTTTTTCTTATTTTCTTGCAAATCTACAAATTTGAAAGTATCCCCTTTTCAGAATAACTATAGTTCTGTAAGAATTTTGGAACTGTAGGCCTAAAAGATTATTCAAATTTTAGATTCGGATGCTTTCAGGTGAGTAGGAAATTTATATAAAAAGTACATAAGAACCTGTTTACTTCGTTCGTATTAGATCTAAAATGTATGCCTAAATATCTATCAGATTTGTTTATAATATTGTTAAATCTAAATTACAGCCTATCAGATGTGTTTGTAAATATTGTTAAATATAAAAGAATAAAACTGTGGTTTGAACAATTTTTTAATTTTTTTGGCTTACTTGATTGTTTATGTTATTGCCTACAATCGTGCATAAAAATATTATGTTTATGGTAAATACCTTAGATTTGGAAATCAGTCTCATATAAAATACGGTTACAATGTAATTTTCTTCTAGATCTATTGCTTCGGTGTTAAACGTTAATTTATGAAATTTTGATTAAAATGATATAAGTTTGTTTATGTTAAATTTTGTTTGATGTTTTAACTTAGTTAATGTAAATATGCCTTTTTTTTCCTTTATTAAATAAAAAGACATTATTTGAAACCAGTAAAAAATAAGTTCAAATTAAAAAAAGAAAAGGTTGTGCAAATTAACGTACAAATACAAGTACATGTATATTTGTGCGTAGTTTATAGCAACTATTCCAAAATATAAACTATATATTTCTTGTGGTTTGAAAATTTTTTATTCCTCTTTTAAATATCCCGGCATAATTTACAATAATTACAATTAGCAACATTTTTGTAAGATTTAGAATCTTATTACAAAATTGAACCCAAAAAGGAATGTTTGATTATTAGCTTGAACCAAAACATTAAATTTAATAATAAGAAGAATAAAATAATAGTAACTAAGTTAACTGCACGAATATATATATATATATATATATATATATATATTCACATTATCCATCCAAATCTACGTAAACAACGAAATATATATTACAATGAATGTTTATGTGTTTGAATAGTTTTCGTTTTATGGAATTATATACGTAAATGTAATCATATTAAATGGGAGTACATATTATGAATGTTGTAGCAATTAATGTAATTGATTTGCTATAAATAAGTTATAAAGGAATATTAACTATTGTAACCATTGTTGATTAGGGGAAACAAATTAAATTAGGTCTATTTGGCCTAAATGGTCAAAATTGAAAACAATGACAAGGAATAAGAATTGTAACTCCAAATAAGTAAGTAAATAGTTCTTATAACATATATGTTATGTATAAGAATAAATCAAATTAAAATAGAAATGTTTAATGAGCTACAATAATTAAATTAGATACAAAAAGGGACTGATATAATAAGGGTATTTCATTGTTAATCAATGTCTTAGGAAATTTTTATCATTAAGTTCATAAGTGACATTAATTGTAATCAGTGGAAATAAATGGCATTTAAGGGTGTAATAAACTGGAAATCGGAGCCAATTTAAAATTTTTATTTTGGCAATTTTAGCGAATTTTGATTAATATAAATATTTATTTATAACTATAAAAGGAATTGAAAATGGCGCGGTAGTTCGATAATTCGATTTCGAATTTCGAATTTCAAATGAATGTACCGGGTTAAAAATAAACCGAATTTAAGTGAAACCAAAAATATTTGAATCTATTTGAGAATATCTTTCCGACGAATCTGAAAAATCGAAATTTCATAGCGGGGATAAAAAGTTATGTCCAGTTGAAATTTCAGAATAGTTGTTATGGAATTCTGGCCCTTAAAAATGGAAATTTTGCAAACGACCTCGGTTTTCAACGAAACCACTTTTGTTGGATCCGCGATGTCAAGTTATTGCTAGATTCCAAAATTCGTAATTTTTCGAATCAATATGTGAGCGTGGCAAAGGAAAACGTGTTTTAACAGTTTTAGTAAATTTCGATCGACCCGAAATTGGACATTTTTCAAACGGTCTCGGAATTTGACAAAATTAGTTTTTTTAGGATCGTATCGTCAATACGAAGCTAGAAAATATTTTTCGGGAATTTTTCGAGTTAGTATGTGGCCCCCGTAAATTGAAATGCGTGTTCAAATTCAATATATAGAGTTATATGTTGATTTTGACGAAAACTGATCGAAACAGTCGAATCAGCCTACGATACATATCCCATTGTGTTCGGAATGGGGGTAATTAGCTAGGGATGACAGTCGTTGGGTTCGATTTGGGGTTCAAATAAAAATGGTACTTTTGATGGAAAAATAAATAAATAAAATAATAGAGGTCAACCCCTTATTCTCTTAACCCTTTCCCCTTTTCCCCTTAACCGTTCAAACCCAAATCGACAGATAAAGAAGGAAAAAAAAGAAATACGCAATCAAAGAAACAAACAGAGGGCGCTCCCCGTCGCCCACCGCCAGACTCCGCCACCTCGCAGTCAACTGCCAACCCCCACCGCTCCTCCCACTCTCCGTTTGAACGCCCAAAGCCCAACCCCCAAACCCTAAATCGTGCAGCCACCGTACCCCTTCAGAGCCCGCCGCCTTGGTCTGCCGCCACCACCAGAACGGCCCCGCTCGCCCTCTCCTTCCTCCGATGCGTGGGCCCCCCTCTAAACGGAAAATCGTGAGTTCTTTTACTGATTTTATTCTCTGTTTAATATATAATAATAGCAGTATAAAGCTTAGTTTTTTGTGGGTATAAAACTTAGTTTTTTATAAGTATAAAGTTCAGATTGTGATGAGTATAGAAATAAAGATAAGGTTTTTATGTGTTAAGATCTGAGATAAAACTAGATCTCAAAATAAAAACGTGTTCTTTATTTATAAAGTAGCAAAATAAAAATGGATCTTTATAATGAAAAGATTAGATTATTTATATGGAAAAGATTAGATTTTTTATTTATATGGAAAGATTAAATCTTTAACATTAGAATGACAGGATTTCTAAATTTGGAAAGACACGATTTTTACATATATGAAGTAGCAATAAAAATTCGATCTTTATATATGAAGTAGAAATATAAAAATATAATTTTTATATAGAAAGAAGAGTTGTAAATATATATGAAGTGGAAATAAAAATACGATTTTTATTTATTGAAATGAAGTGATAAAAATATAATTTTTATTATGAACAACATGAAAAGAACTGCATTGGAATTTCAAACAGATCCAGACGGTTCAGCAGTTCAAAAGTAAAGCACGGCGGATGTAACACCCCACCTCCGCCAAGGTGACTCTTGCAAGCACTCTGACTTTGGTAGGGCGTTTGAATCAGGTAAACATGCATAATGATATATCAAGGCAGAACAAGAACATATGTATATATGTAAACAGAGTAAATAACATAGATAAAACAGCGGAAGATTTAAACCATTTCAAAACATGTCTAGTACATCATAATGTCAATTTTTTTCCCAAATAAAACAAGTCTAGTACATAAAACACATCATCTGAAACTGAACAGAAAAACATAAGTAGCTATCCCCAAGGCAGAAAAACCATAGCGAGCTCAAGTCCAAAGCATACATGAGCTATCCAAGAAAAGCAGGTAAGATCCAGCTAAGCTCCTGTATTCCCTCCCTGAGAACCTGGGGTGGGGGGGGGGGGGGGGGGAAACGGAAGAAAAGAGGCGAAAGGAAACAGGTCAGTCAAAAAGACTGAGTAAGCCCTACTACAATCAATGTAAACTGATAAAGTTAACTGACATGAGCAGCAAGTATGAATATAAGGATAACATCATGACGATTAACTATTGAGGTAGATAAAGGTGTCATCGCATAATCAAGCTTAAGGTTTTGCACCACGGGTGTACTAGCAAACTAACATGACTTGGATATACAAATATTGATCCCACGGCCCAAGCTTTGGCCCAATAACATGAAGTGACCCTCTTACTAGGTCCAATAACATGAAGTGACCCTACCACGAGGTCCAACCCAACGGTCTAATCGATCGGCTCCCTAAGCCTAACTCGTCACGTGTTGGTGTCAATACGGCTCAAACATGAATGTAGTCGAACTGTGCTGGGTCCACCCGTCGGGTGTATCAAGCCCTAGGGTGTCAACCCCTGGACACCATAAACATGAGTGCACAGTCTCGGTCTACCGGTACCCGTGCTTGTTTTCTCCGGCTACGGACTATGTGCACGACCAGAGTCCGCCCAGAACTACACCGGCGTACCACGGCCGTCGCTTTTTGGCCCCTTATCTCCAGTTCAGTAATCGTGCCCCCACCCTAGCCTAGTCCCTAGGGCCATGATGATACAAACTAGGGATTACTGAAGGAGCGGACCCCCATTGCTAGGATTTTTCTAGTGGGTTAAGTATGGTTTAACCCCTTCACTAATCATGGATTAACTTGGTTAAGTGTAACGATGAGTTCACGACTTAACCCCTATTAATCTCCCGAGCCCACATTGGTTAAGTATTAAAAGGTCCATGACTTAACCCTAATCATGAGGCATTAATTAATTAATGCGCCTTAACCTCTCACATTAGACTTTGTTGTGGTTACTAGTTAAGCCGGGCGGGTCCGGGTAGCTTTACACCACAACTTAGTCTAACCTCGGGTCCAAGGTACAACATGACCAACTTCTCACATTGGGTCCTATTGTTTGTAGCCACTAGTTAAGCCGGTCGGTTCCGGGTAGAATTACGCTACAAACTCAACCCAACCTCGAGTTGGCCACACTTATGTTTTCTAAGTGTCATGTCCACTTTATTTTCAAACACAATTACAAGTTTGACAAATACTTGGGTAGACCTAACTTAATAGGTAAATTCCCAAGGGGTAGACCTAACTTAATAGGTAAATTCCCAATCTTATATTTTTATGTCTTTTAAGTTTACCCAACCCCAAACGCAATCCCATCGCTTACATATCGCAATAGCGTATAAAGGATAGAAAGAGGGAACTTGGCATAATCATGACATAAAAATGTTAAAGCCACAAGTTCAACATGGTGGCATATGAAACGTTCATGTGTTCACACACTTGCATATTACATTTTTAGGCCCAAAAAGCATGCATAACATGATAACATGAACCATATGACCATCCCAAACTCGCATAACATACTTGCATAAACAAACTTGCTTAACATATGTCAACTTGCATATCATACTTGCATAAATAAACTTGCATAACATATGTCAACTTGCATATCATACTTGCATAAATAAACTTGCATAACATATGTCAACTTGCATATCATACTTGCATAAATAAACTTGCATAACATATGTCAACTTGCATATCATACTTGCATAAATAAACTTGCATAACATATGCCAACTTGCAAACCAAACTTGCATAACAAAACTTGCATAACATGTGATAACTTGCAAACCAAACTTGCATATTTACACATGATAACTTGCATAACTCACCATAATAAACTTGCATAACATACATTTAACTTTAGAGTCTAAGTATGAAAGGAATAGGGCTTACAATGCTTTTGCGGACTCAAATGAGTATAGCAATCGTAAGGAACCCCTTATGCAACAAATTAAAACCCCAAAAATGCAAGCAAACTTGATCAAGACTCCTCCTTTATGATGCCAATTAGAAAACAAGACTTTAATGCAAGCTAAAGAGGATCATACAAGCCTAAATACACTTGTATGCATGTAAATCTCTTAGAAATTGATTTATGAATTGTATGAAGAGAGTGGAGGCTATGAGAGGTTTGATTTTGACATAGTTTAGTTGCTAGGATGAATAATGAATGATTTAGGGTAGGTTAGGGTCTTATTTATAGAAGATTAGAGTGATATTAGCCTTAGGATTAACCCTAGGTTGTATTTGGTCCATCAGATCTCGGAACTCTCTAGAACCAAGCCACAAGACCCAACCCTAATCAGAAATGGTGCACCAGGCTAAACAGCCGAGCACCCCCTGTCGACAGGGCTGTCGACAAGGCAGTCGACATGCTAAGACCCCTGTCGACAGGCCTGTCGACATGGGGTCCTGGGCGGGAATTTTTCCCGCCTGCCCAGTTTGCCCTAACTCTTGTTTTTAATTTAAATTTAAATCTGTTTTTACTTAGGAATTTTCTGAAAACTTCAATGGGCCTTAACTGGGTAATACGGACTCCGATTTTCGAAAACTCGGACTCTATTTCGCGTATTTTTCCGAGACGAACGCAATGGCATAGCCCGTTTCCCTCGATTCAGATTTTTGAATTAAATTCTGCCTCAATTTATGTTGTAACAAATTATTGAAAATACGGGTTGTTACATTCTCCCCTCCTTAAAGGATTTCGTCCCCGAAATCTTCAAGTTAGGAAGAACATATCCTATCATCCAATCATCCATCTACTCAAAGCATCATCCACGAGCAATCATTGTCCTTACAAGATTCTAAATGCTGTATGAACATATGCAAAAGTGTGTGTATATGTACTTATCTAATGCAAAGATCAATGCAAAATATGTTAGTGAAATGTATCCATATGTATGCAATTCCTAACATAATGTATAATATCTATATGTGTGCACATAACATACACCCATATGCAACATCCATGTGATAACACACAATTTTCATCCATGAATAAGCATAAACACTCATGCATATGCAATATGAGGAGTGTGCGAGCCGATCTAGTGCCTAATTGTGTATAATGCATCCACGAGCAACCACTTGCAAACACTTGCAACCACTTGCAACCATCAAACATAACATGTCTCAAACACATGTTTCATCCAAAGGATTCTACCTAAGGTTCTCATGACAAGATCAACATGATAAACTAGATAATCATGGATAACAAAAGATGTGCTAAAGAGATCGGGAAGATAAGCAGAATATACTCCTCTTTTCGGATTACAAGAAATCCTTTCCTAACCTAATCCATATCCTATAAAAGCCCAAAAGGTTTAGCCAACCTAACGGACCCCCTTGACCTGTATTATTAACCAATAAGCCATACCTCCCGACAGAAATAGGACCGAAAATGGGACCGAGAGGATATGCATAAAAAGATACTATGCGAGTAAGTTCCACAGGAAAACAAGGATCAAGGATATACTCTTAGAAAGAGACATGATGCGCGTATCTAGCCTTTAGCCTTTTAAGTCACATTTCCTTGAGCTTAACCCCACTTTTGCTTTGACCGTCTTTTACTTCATGATTTCTTAGCTTCTTAACTCTTATATCCAAATATGAGTTGGAGCCCATTTCCTTGGTAACGGTTGTCTATTCTTCTCACGATAATCAACACATAAGCGAAGCAAATTGTCCACATTAGTAACGAATACTACTGGAGCACCCTATTCGAAAATGCTTCGTCTCAGGAAGTTCTTCTCAAGCAACTCCTTGACTTGCTTTCTTAACCCTCCTCTCGCGAGGTCACGTGCCTAACCGGCCACGAAACTGGCTTGGTATTACCAACCAGATAATGCGGAAATCTATCCCACGTCTAGGGGTAACCCCTTTACTTTCCCAAGATATCAGGATATTCTCGGACCACCCTCACAGATTGCAAACTATCGATAGACGAGTCGAGGGATTTCAAGATAACATAACATGACGGGACCCATAGGGTTACTAGAAATTTCTAGGGTATTACCGAGGCGGATCATGAGCCTCACAACCCTATGCACAAAAACCAAGAATGGCTCCAAAACAGGACAACCATTCCATGCCCAAAACCAACCCATATCCCCTGAAACCGAGAATATAAACACTGCACAAGAACTCTACACTCAGTATAGAGATCCTCAAATCCCCACATATCATAGACAAATGGGCGGAACCCCCAATAGGATTTGAGACACAAACGGGATCCTCTACCAAGCTAGTACTAAGGTGCAAACTATTAACAAGATCAGATGAGATAAAACTATGCGATGCACCAGAATCAAACAAAGTATGAACTGGAAAATCAGAAATATATACAAGGCTCTCAACAGAAATACTACCTCGATCGGGAACTGGAGCGGTAATGAGAGCATGAACCTGCCCTCCTGCGGGTCCAGCACGCTGAGTCTGACCCTGGCCTTGCCCCTGCTTCTTCGGGCAATCCTTGCTGAAATGTCCAGTCTTCCCACATAAAAAACATTCACCGTTATTCCTTTTCCTCTTCCTACAATCTTTGACAAGATGCCCAACTGAACCGCAATAATGGCACTTCCCCTTGTTCTTGCCCTTGTTATTGTTGTTCCCCTTGTTGTTGCTTTGATTCCCCTGACTGCTTTGACCACCTTGATTGCCTTTACCCTTAGAATCAGTCTTCTTTGGCTGAGTATCACTCGACTTGACCTCTTTCTTTACATCACCCTGAAGTAGAGCCATATCGACCAAACTCTCGAAAGTAGCTCCATGCGGAATATGTGACATCGCCAAGCCCTGCAGCGACTCATTCAACCCTCTAGCGAATCGAAGAGCCTTCTTCTCAGGAGTGTTTACCATATCTAAACCAAAACGGGCCAGCTGATTAAACCTGTTCACATACTCCTTGACCGTCATATCACCTTGCCTTAATGCAATGAACTTCTCCATCTGTAAATTCGCCTCAGCAGCAGATAAAAATTTGGCCACAAATCTAGTCCTCAAATCGGCCCAAGTCTCGACGGGCCTTGTCCCATTGGTGACCTCCCACCAATAGGCTGCCTCGTCCTTCAAAAGCCACACTGTCAATAAGATCTTCCTCTCGTCATCAATCCCAAAAATAGCAAACAAGTCCTCCGTATCTTTCAGCCAATTCCTAGCTTCAACAAAAGATTCCGTGCCTAAGAAATTCTTGCCTCCCATCGCCTTGAAGTCTTTACAAACCTTTGTGAACTCAACCTGAGGATGCTGAGGGGGAGGAGGAGGAAGGGGAGCCTCAACAACTGGAGGGGGAGGAACGGGAACCACCGGAGGAGGGACATTAGGGAGAGGATTCTCAACTACAGGAGGAGGAGTGGGAGTAGGGTTTGCGGGGCCGGTTGCCGCCCTAGCTTCTAGAAGTCTCCTATACCAGAGTGGTACGTTTACTCCATCCGGGATGGCAAGATTCTCAGCCATACTGAAACGAAAGATAAGCTAAGATTAGGTCAAGGGAACGAAGGATAACGCTAATGGCTTTTTGGGGAATAGCCTTTAGAATAAACTAGACTTTTCTTTGAAAAATACTTTATACTTGGTTTTGAAAATAGCTTTCAAAAAGTTTTCTAAAACCTTTTTGTTCCTTCTTGTAAACCATATGCTCTGATACCAAATGTAACACCCCACCTCCGCCAAGGTGACTCTTGCAAGCACTCTGACTTTGGTAGGGCGTTTGAATCAGGTAAACATGCATAATGATATATCAAGGCAGAACAAGAACATATGTATATATGTAAACAGAGTAAATAACATAGATAAAACAGCGGAAGATTTAAACCATTTCAAAACATGTCTAGTACATCATAATGTCAATTTTTTTCCCAAATAAAACAAGTCTAGTACATAAAACACATCATCTGAAACTGAACAGAAAAACATAAGTAGCTATCCCCAAGGCAGAAAAACCATAGCGAGCTCAAGTCCAAAGCATACATGAGCTATCCAAGAAAAGTAGGTAAGATCCAGCTAAGCTCCTGTATTCCCTCCCTGAGAACCTGGGGGGGGAAACGGAAGAAAAGAGGCGAAAGGAAACAGGTCAGTCAAAAAGACTGAGTAAGCCCTACTACAATCAATGTAAACTGATAAAGTTAACTGACATGAGCAGCAAGTATGAATATAAGGATAACATCATGACGATTAACTATTGAGGTAGATAAAGGTGTCATCGCATAATCAAGCTTAAGGTTTTGCACCACGGGTGTACTAGCAAACTAACATGACTTGGATATACAAATATTGATCCCACGGCCCAAGCTTTGGCCCAATAACATGAAGTGACCCTCTTACTAGGTCCAATAACATGAAGTGACCCTACCACGAGGTCCAACCCAATGGTCTAATCGATCGGCTCCCTAAGCCTAACTCGTCACGTGTTGGTGTCAATACGCCTCAAACATGAATGTAGTCGAACTGTGCCGGGTCCACCCGTCGGGTGTATCAAGCCCTAGGGTGTCAACCCCTGGACACCATAAACATGAGTGCACAGTCTCGGTCTACCGGTACCCGTGCTTGTTTTCTCCGGCTACGGACTATGTGCACGACCAGAGTCCGCCCAGAACTACACCGGCGTACCACGGCCGTCGCTTTTTGGCCCCTTATCTCCAGTTCAGTAATCGTGCCCCTACCCTAGCCTAGTCCCTAGGGCCATGATGATACAAACTAGGGATTACTGAAGGAGCGGACCCCCATTGCTAGGATTTTTCTAGTGGGTTAAGTATGGTTTAACCCCTTCACTAATCATGGATTAACTTGGTTAAGTGTAACGATGAGTTCACGACTTAACCCCTATTAATCTCCCGAGCCCACATTGGTTAAGTATTAAATGGTCCATGACTTAACCCTAATCATGAGGCATTAATTAATTAATGCGCCTTAACCTCTCACATTAGACTTTGTTGTGGTTACTAGTTAAGCCGGGCGGGTCCGGGTAGCTTTACACCACAACTTAGTCTAACCTCGGGTCCAAGGTACAACATGACCAACTTCTCACATTGGGTCCTATTGTTTGTAGCCACTAGTTAAGCCGGTCGGTTCCGGGTAGAATTACGCTACAAACTCAACCCAACCTCGAGTTGGCCACACTTATGTTTTCTAAGTGTCATGTCCACTTTATTTTCAAACACAATTACAAGTTTGACAAATACTTGGGTAGACCTAACTTAATAGGTAAATTCCCAAGGGGTAGACCTAACTTAATAGGTAAATTCCCAATCTTATATTTTTATGTCTTTTAAGTTTACCCAACCCCAAACGCAATCCCATCGCTTACATATCGCAATAGCGTATAAAGGATAGAAAGAGGGAACTTGGCATAATCATGACATAAAAATGTTAAAGCCACAAGTTCAACATGGTGGCATATGAAACGTTCATGTGTTCACACACTTGCATATTACATTTTTAGGCCCAAAAAGCATGCATAACATGATAACATGAACCATATGACCATCCCAAACTCGCATAACATACTTGCATAAACAAACTTGCTTAACATATGTCAACTTGCATATCATACTTGCATAAATAAACTTGCATAACATATGTCAACTTGCATATCATACTTGCATAAATAAACTTGCATAACATATGTCAACTTGCATATCATACTTGCATAAATAAACTTGCATAACATATGTCAACTTGCATATCATACTTGCATAAATAAACTTGCATAACATATGTCAACTTGCAAACCAAACTTGCATAACAAAACTTGCATAACATGTGATAACTTGCAAACCAAACTTGCATATTTACACATGATAACTTGCATAACTCACCATAATAAACTTGCATAACATACATTTAACTTTAGAGTCTAAGTATGAAAGGAATAGGGCTTACAATGCTTTTGCGGACTCAAATGAGTATAGCAATCGTAAGGAACCCCTTATGCAACAAATTAAAACCCCAAAAATGCAAGCAAACTTGATCAAGACTCCTCCTTTATGATGCCAATTAGAAAACAAGACTTTAATGCAAGCTAAAGAGGATCATACAAGCCTAAATACACTTGTATGCATGTAAATCTCTTAGAAATTGATTTAGGAATTGTATGAAGAGAGTGGAGGCTATGAGAGGTTTGATTTTGACATAGTTTAGTTGCTAGGATGAATAATGAATGATTTAGGGTAGGTTAGGGTCTTATTTATAGAAGATTAGAGTGATATTAGCCTTAGGATTAACCCTAGGTTGTATTTGGTCCATCAGATCTCGGAACTCTCTAGAACCAAGCCACAAGACCCAACCCTAATCAGAAATGGTGCACCAGGCTAAACAGCCGAGCACCCCCTGTCGACAGGGCTGTCGACAGGGCAGTCGACATGCTAAGACCCCTGTCGACAGGCCTGTCGACATGGGGTCCTGGGCGGGAATTTTTCCCGCCTGCCCAGTTTGCCCTAACCCTTGTTTTTAATTTAAATTTAAATCTGTTTTTACTTAGGAATTTTCTGAAAACTTCAATGGGCCTTAACTGGGTCATACGGACTCCGATTTTCGAAAACTCGGACTCTATTTCGCGTATTTTTCCGAGACGAACGCAATGGCATAGCCCGTTTCCCTCGATTCAGATTTTTGAATTAAATTCTGCCTCAATTTATGTTATAACAGATTATTGAAAATACGGGTTGTTACAGCGGAGTGGAACCCTCTGTGAGAACTCCTCACTTTTATTTTATTTCTAGTTTGAAATATATTCTAGGATGCAGACGGTGTTTAGTATCACCCGACACCCGTCGTCCACAGACCATGGATGACTTGTTTGTTTGATTGCTGTGTTGTGAAATTTGATTGTTGTGTGGTGAAATTTGATTGTGTGATGTGAAATGAAATAAAATATTTTATAGTGGAAATATTTTATAGTTAAAAAGATAATTTTTAACGTGTATATAAAATAAATAGTAATAAACAGATCAGACGATTTGTTTATATACACTGATTTGACTGATATTGATTGGGACAATAAATTTTACACATCGCCCAACTGCACAAATAAAATCTGTGTTTGTTGATTTGAAACACCACAAGGGTGTTGGGATGATATTTGACGTACACTAATCCCGACTGTTTAGTTGTATGTCAATCGATGGGTTGACAGACTGTGTAAGCGTTAATTATTTATATTTAATGCTTATGCAGTTGTGTGGTGCACTCTGGATGATGGTTGATGATTTATCGTTGCTATTATATACATGTGTTGTAGAAAATCCATATAATTAACGTTATATGGTAATTGATTGGGCCTCATTCCAATCTGGAAAATAAGGAATATATAGAAAAATATATTCATGTGTTGAATAGAAAATATATTCATGTGTTGAATAGAATAAACATTCATGTGTTGAATAAAAGCCGTGTTGGTTAGATATGCGCCATTTTGATGTGAACGATATTTATATAGATTTTATTCATTTTTATAATGAATATAGAAAAGGAAGTGATTTCAAAATATAACGTTTTGAAAATATTATCATTTATCGATTAATGATATGGAATATTCAATTTTGACTAGAAATTGAATATGAAGTTGAAATCGTTTTGAAAATGAATTTAAAATGATTTATAAAATACGTTTTGAAAGGAAATCGACGAAATATATATAATATATATATTACATATATAATGGCCTGAATAGAACGCGCCGCGCCGCGGCAATTCGCGAATTTCGACCATTGACTTTGAATTGACGTTGCGGGGGATCCGACCGTCGGATTCTCCTAAAACCGGAACCGTTGGGTTCGTATCGAGAAGAGCTTTCTAACGAATATTAGAAATTAGAAATCTAACGGTTGGATTTGGAATTATGTCCAAATCAAATTTGGAAAAGGTCGCTGTAAGTGCAGTTCGATTGCCGTTGATGGAAATCGACTGTACGGGCCTTGATAAAATTATTAATAATAGTAATAATTTGTGTAAAATCATAAGAAATGATTTGTGAAGAACTGGGATGAAAAATTCCGCATTTGAAAAGATAAAAATAGATTTTTATCGAAATGAACTAGTTTTGAACTAGAATAATAATTTATTTATTTTTTAAATAAATAAATTGGATTTGAAATGGTTTTAAAAGTAACCAGAATTTCCAGTAATTGAATTAGAATGGATTTGAATCGAAATTATCTTTGGAATATTTCGATGTTGGATTTCGTGATTATACAGATATTGTTATGGAAATTTGAATGATATCTTTATATCGTTATTTCCAATACGATATTTGTTGGTCGTAGAATTTGATATTGAATAAAAGACGATATATTTTCTATTCAGAGCCTTGTATATAATATCAAATGTGATTAGGGTTTGTCGTGAATTATGTCTTCATTACCACTGTTCTTAAACCCAGTTGAGAAAAAGATTAAATCTTTTTATTTAGATTTAATGAAGTATACCAATTAAATGGTATTTAATTGGAATTGAATTTGAATTGATTTTTGGGTTTATCTTGAACGGTGTTTTAAATAACACTTGTTCTTTAACCCGATAATTAATGAATGTGATTTTGGGTTTTTAGTGAACCGTGTTTTAAATGACACTGGTTCTTTTACCCAGTTAAAGACAGGATATTGATTTTTGGAAGATTAAAACTAAGTGGAGTTTTAATGAATCTTTAATTAGATTAAAGAGGTCGAGAATGGAGTATCACCAATTTTGCTCCAGGCGATAGGTAAATCTTTAATTATATTTGAACGTGAAATGGTAATTGAATTCACCGATAACACCGTGGTGTTAGATATGAAGTGTGACCAGTTTTACTTCATGGGATGAATAAGTTGGGATTGGGAAATAAAATAAATGATTACTTCGGTGTGGTTCGCTAATCCCGACTAGTTTGAATTGATATTCAAAGGAAGATTAAAGAATAAATTTAAAGAATTTATCTTTGATAAAATTAATGGGAACCTTTCCCAAATTATAAGAATATTTGAATAAAAGAATATTCTGAATTGGAATGAGACATATGTTGTGTTTGTGTAACATTTGTTTATTATATATGCGGGTTATTCAAAAAGACCGGGTTTATCCCATTCTGAATAACTGATTCGACGTGGTGTCGAAGATGAAGACGGTGGTCGAAGACCGGAGGTCTTCACGTCGTTTGGGTGATTACTGATGATCTTGATTGGGCTGTACACCCAAGAGAAGGGAATCAGTTAGTGATCGTCCAGACGTACTTGGATATCGATGGATATGCGGGGTACTAAGTGCCTCCGGTTTCGTTCAGACCCAGAACGAACTTGTAAATGGACTGTGTGTCTGACATTGGATTTTATTCAGTGTGATTGATTTCTATTAAATATATATCTATTTGGCAGCGGAAAATTTATTCTCTTGCTTAACGCCCTTCTCTGAGACGTACGAGCTCAGGGGTTATATATTGATGGATATCAAACGCATGGAGTGAATTGCCTGTGTGGCATGCCTAAGTGGCAATTGATCAAGGCTTCTGTTGAAAAGCAAAGTCTTGTGGTTGGTGATCAAAGCACGACCTGTGTGGCATAGCTTTGTGTAGTGTTGATTCGCGAGCCTCACACCTCGGTTGTGAACCGGAAACGGGAGAGGACATCAGGGAGGGCATGCGTTTGCTTCTAGCTAGAAGTGGCGTCAGTGGTTTTACACGTCCTGACGAGTTTGACTTATGTGGTTGTTGCTGTTGCGAGGCGCCTCGGATATATCGGTGACTATGTGAAGCCGATGGAGTCATTCGTTGACTCATTGACGCCCCAAAGGGCGGGGAAACGTAGTGTTCAGGCATAATAATCCACATTGGTGGACCGGCCATGACGATCCAAAGGTCACTCGAGCTCTGACCTGAGATACGGGCTAGAGCGTCTCGAATCGGTAGAGGACTATCTTTTTCCTCGGTTCATAGATGGAAATCCAGCTTCCAATACGTGACATGTGCGGTTTTGATTGTAGAGACTAGTATGGCGACATGATATATGGTACCCATGCCGTCTATGATTGATATTTATGATTGAAATTGTTTTGACACTATACACTTATAATAGTATCAAATGATTTGTTTTTAACGTACCAAGCATGTTTGGCTATTATAAGGGAAAACCCTATCCTCCGGCTTGCGTTGCATTGTGTGATGGGACCTGGGTCTTATAATAGCTTCATTTTTCTTTATTTAGCATTGTGCAGTTGTTTTATGCACTGGTATTCTTGGGAGGAAACCCGTTCCGTGTTATACGGCGTGGTCCCTTGATTTACCTAACTTTAAAATAAAGATTAAAAACTGTTTTAGTTCTCACACCAGTCCCATGACTGACCTGGAGTTTATTGTTTTAACCTAAACTCTGGGTGCCCTTATTTTGACACGGGCAGCTAGTAGTTTTGGGTTTGCAGATTTATATTCACAGGATCCTGGTTTACAGCTGGAACGATATCCGGAAAGCTCTGTATCCGTATATCTCTTTCAGTTGTGTTTTGTATTATTTTCCGTTGCTATGTATTTTATTGTAATCTCTGATATTTATCGAATGTGTAATATTTATTCATACTCTGTATATTCTTGTATTCTGATGGAATAGTTGTAATATACAATGAAATGTTCTCTTGTTTGCGTTCTGATTCGTCTTGTCCTCAAAGTAATTCGTTCTTTCTCTTCTCTTCGGAGACCGGGGAAGTTCGGGTCGCTTCAAAGGGGTTAATTAGCACTTTAGGAAGATATGACGGTTATGGTCATAAAAGTCAATAACCCTATTAAAAAGAAACAAATAAATAAAAAGAGAATTAACAGACATTGTTGGTCATTTTAAATACTGAGTCCGATAAGCAAACAATTAAATAAATATCCTAGGATAGGAAGTATAGAATTTTCCTTATTTTGCATTAGTTATCCTAGAAATAATAGCTAAAAGTTAGAATTGGACTTAGTATGTTAATGATGCGAGGCCAGTTGCCTTATTCGATATAAGTCTGCACTTTCCAGCAGTCGAATATATGTCCAACTGATGTGAGACATTATTAATCATAGGAACCTGTGACGATAATTAGTTTGTGTACGTGAAGTATTTTCGTGAATAGAAAATAAACAGGAGTAACTCAATAATGTGGCATGCTTTGGGATTAAAGTCTTAAGTGGTTAAATCCACATACAAAAAGATATTAAGTGATCGCGTAGCCCACCTCCCATAAATTAAAGAGTTAAAGGTTAATTGGGTATGAGTTCTATTATCTTCATGAATAATCCGCTTCCTTGGGTTTTAATTGGCTTAGATCAAGGGGTCCAATTGGGAATAGGTCTTAAAATGTCTGGTATGGTATTGCCATAGGTTATCTATCCTACGTAAAGTATTAAGTGACTAGGAGATTATGCAGTAAGGCCACCTAGATAGTAACGAGAGGGTCCACCACTGGAGGGTCTTAAATGGCGTGCTATGTCTACCTAACCGAGTGGTCTTAAGCGGCTACTTACTATCTCTCGCCTTATGTGGGGCATGGGTCTATATGCGTGAATGGCGGAAGCGTTAATTTGTAGGACACGTAGCTAGTATCCACTAGTTTGTAAACAATGAAGAGGCATTAGGTTGCCAATAGGTCTGCCTAGGGTCTTAAGTGATCAAGAGGATCAACCCTTAGCTATCATCTGATAGTGAGGTCTTAAATGGCTCTATATACGCACAAATAACAAACCAACGTATGATTAGCGAGTATTTGATAATCCACCTCTTAGTTTTGATAACTGGTTAAATTATAGTATAAAGTCTTCATAAATATACGCATAAATGTTCTATCTCAGTATCGTAATCGTTGGGAATGCTACATTGGGTATGGCAGTTTGATTCATGCATCAATGTTTACAAGGTCAGGTAGAATTACTAGCCTTGGTAGGCATATGTCTTTGGTTTAAACAAACGGGTTACATCGTGTATTGTAAACTGTGTTATACTCTTCCTATTCACCAGAACTTGTTGTTTTGACCGCCCTCCTTGTTACAATCTCCCTGGTTTTCTCAAGAGGTTCTGGTTCCCATATACATGAAGTTTGGTTTTTGGTTCCCGTTCTCTCTCATGCTCGGTATTCACATAATGACATACTCTTATAAGGTAGTTACAAAAGTTGATACTAGTTTATCCCATTTTGTTTCCGCTATGAGTTATTTTATCGTACTCTAATTATGCTCATGTTACTTTATTGGTACCATATTTACATGCTTCATGCTTAGATGGGTTTGAGTTTCGATTTTTGTGGAAATTTAGGCTCAGAAATGTATCGGGTGTAGTTGGTATTAGAGCCTAAGCTAGACGATTAGAGGAGTTAGTTAAATTAGGACTCGTGAGAGAACGTATTCAATTTCTTTTCTACTTTTCTTCATCTTTCTTTGTCGACTTTAAAATATACCAACGATGAAATGGTCATAGGGCTATTTATGTAGAATGGATCTAAAGTGACTAAGAGTAAAATAACGTTGAGTTCTGCTTTCTAACCAATTCTGTCTTACCCTATAGTACGTTGGCGATTTAGTTGTGAAGAGCATGAGGATGGCATATAGTGGATCCCGTGGATTTGAGTTGAGAGGCTGGAAAACAAATATAGCTACAATTGGGATAGTTACGATTTCTAGTTTTCGGTTTCGTTTGCTAGTTCTAGTCAATTACCTTTCCTTGGTCTTGAAATGAGAAATTCATGTTAATATATCATATCCATTCAGAAAAATAATTGCGAGGTATATACATTCGATGCTTCATTAAAATTCCGGATATTCTTTTGTTAGAAATATTCATTTGACTTCTTGGTCTTGTATTCGAGGGACAAACTATTTTGGGAAACAAAATTGATTCGAAAGTTTTGAAACTATGGTTTCGGAAAATGGTTTCATAAAGATGTGTTTTAAAATTTTAAATCGATTCGTGTTTCAGAATTGTTCGGGCTTTGTGTGATTTTAATAAATAATCCTGTCAGTAGAAAGAAGAGAATTGGAAATGACAAGGAATATGCCTCAAAACTTAAAAATAATTAATAACCATTCCTTGTGATTTTTAGTCTTCCTCTTTTTATATACATTAGATGATTTATCAAAATTATCACAATTAATATTCGAGATTTTTTTAATTTCGGAATGCAAAGTTTTTCCAATTAGTTTTATAAATGGGAATATAAATAACAATAGAAGTAGTAGTGTTAAATTGGAGTTATAATACAAAACCTTTAGTTTATAATAAATCAATTTCGAAAAGTATTAAAATTTCCTCTTGAAGGACCAAGGAAAATCTTTTGTTCTAATTTATGGGGTATTTGATTTGTGAATCGTCTATTTATTTGTTATCAACTAGGTAACGGGAACATCGTTTAATTTAATAATGGATATCTAGCTGAATTATTTTGGAAATTCATTCGTTGTGTGGTCGCAACATTTTGTTGAGACTACTTTATATCTTTGGAAATGGTTCGAAGTTTGACTGCGGTCTTTGATACTACCCTAATGAGGATAATTGTGTTTAGGATTGCGTTAATTCTTAAAAATGACACGGTCTTGCTTTCATCCTTCCTTCCTCATCTAGCCGAAGCATATTCTTATCCTTCTTCTTTTTCTTTGTGGTCACCTCATCTCCTCCTTTTCTGCACTAGTTTGCGCATTAGACCTTGCCCCACTAGTACTCCAAGATTTAAATCCAATTTTTTCTCTTCGATCATTTCTTATTCCATAACACCTATTTGCGCTATCCGATCTTACTCGCGACATTTAAGTCTTTTGGTTGGATCTAAATGAGCAAAATGGTCTCAACGCTTTTAGGCTAAGAAAATTTGTCGTGGTAGTTGGACTTGCACCAATCCTTTCTTTGAGTTCTTTGTATAGGATTATTGTTGTGCTGCATTCGCCTTTGCTATAACTTGTTGGAATAAATTTTTGATGAAGTCGATAGTCGTTTCGGAGATGAAAATTGAGCTATCTTTGGATGGTTTTTTTGAAGAGAACCTCGATGAGATTTTAGAGGCATATGTGTTGTACGCGAACTTAAATGGTCTTTGGTTTGAATGATTTTGGAGATTTTGCATCATATCTCTTTTTCCTAGATGTCGGCTTTGAGTTCGAGAATCTATGTTCGAACTGTCCTTGTAGATGTATGACTCATTCAACACATTATTCTGAAGATGGGAAGTTAAAACCAGATTTGTCTCGTGATGCGGAAATCAATCTTTTCTTTGGTCGGTGGTATAAATATCATTTAGTGCTGCATCATATTTGATCCATCTTATTGTTCTTATATGATGTCACATGGAGTTACTTTCGGTAATTTTCCCTATCCACTTTTGTCTTTTGATAATATTAGGTGGATTTCCATGAGAAGAAGTTTTGTGGTAGGTTTCTCCTCTGATCGAAAAT
This sequence comes from Allium sativum, assembly GCA_030737875.1. Classification (NCBI taxonomy): domain Eukaryota; kingdom Viridiplantae; phylum Streptophyta; class Magnoliopsida; order Asparagales; family Amaryllidaceae; genus Allium; species Allium sativum. Next base: position 65,140,698 of record CM060911.1, on the reverse strand, counting down.
TCTCTCCTAGAAGAGATAGTAAAGTGGGAACCTCCAACAACACCAGCAATGTTTGTAGTATGAGATTGAGCATTTTGCCACCATGATATGATTAATCAAGGTTCATAAAAATGGTTTGGGCTCCAGTCGCGCAACAAGACATCTCGCTGTTTATAGTCATTATTTTGGGAGCTTCGGTGTTATTGTTTTGTTGTCTCTTTGTTGTTTTCCCTTTCCAACATCTTGTTCCTGGCTTTATGGTAATTTGTGCTTGTAACTGTTAGTGTTGTTTGAAAACTCATGAATTTTACTGAGATTTCTATGCTTACAAATATATATGCCATTCGCGCATGTCTATTTGAATAAAATCTCATTTTTCCTATCTAACAAACAGTTATCCTAGAGCAGAGAGAATAAAATTCTATATTGGATAAATTTTTAGGGAAGGATAGGTTTTACGTTGTTGTCATCACAGGTATAATTAATCACCTGTTCCTTGGTAATCTAAAAATTTATTGCGTTCTTTTGGGTGTGATTTCATTTTTTGCATTTTTCGTGATGACTTCCTTTTTCGCCAACATTTGATTTAAATCGTTTAGGTTTCCGCAAAATACATTTTGAAACTTTTTGCAAACTTTTTTGAAAAAAAAAACATTTATCATTTTTAAAATATACATTTTACCGATTTATTTTCTTTTATTTTGGTTTGTGCGAATACGCGGAATTTGTGTATGGCAGTTTGCACATATTTAAAAGTTTGTTTTACATTAAATTAAATGATTGGAATAATGCAAAGCACACATTACTAAAATTTTAGTTTTCATGCGATCTTATATGGAAAGTGAAATAGAGTCGAAAAGAAATTTTCAAAATTTATTAAAAAGGTTCTAAAGCGAAAATGTATTTTTATGAAGAAAAATCGAATTTTAGTTATATGAAATGTGTAAGGAAGATTTTTGAATGACTTGTGTGCGCGTTTTAGTAGTGCAGTAGGGATGACGATGCGATAAAAACGTTATCGACAAAAAAGAAAAGGCATTTTAGCCCTAGAAGCATTGTTTCAATACCTTGTCAACGATCCGCGCGAGTTGTTAATTAACTCATTTTAAGTTTTTGTTCTTGTTTTAAGCCATTTTACAGTCTACAGATTAAAATTTTTGGACTATTTTGGGAAACTAAGGTAAAAATTTCCACTACAGGGCGGGAAGCGGAATATATTAAGTGAAGGCAACATTAAAATTCGTCTCTTTGATTACCTTTTTCTGGTTTATGAGTAAATTAATAAGGAGCGATTAGGTGGGTTGGCGTTGTTGATAGTAAGATTTAAATGCAAAACTAATTTCTTCACATTTCTATTTGTAGTTGTGTGAGGGTTATGGATGAAAAAGGGTTTTCAAAATTTGCATACATATAGAACTGCCAGTATATTTAGGATGCTTTGCATCAGGTTTTCATAAGTGTTGTAAAACCTTAATGCATACATATAGGAGGATCCAATTTATAATCATTGTGCATACATGTTTTATGATTGAAGCATTATGTACACTATGTGTATCGACCCGTAATTTTAGTCAATTTAAAATGTGGATTTAAACGTATTTAAAAGGATTTTCAAATAGATTGGTCTAATTTAAACTTCAAGATCTCATTTAAATGTTGAAACTAGACTTGAAATTTTTGGAAATAAGTTCTAAAATGTTTTATATCTTACCAAAGTTAAAAAATAAGATTTGCAAACTTTTAAAATTGATTAAAAAATGTATGTACTGAAATTCAGTATTTTGATATTATTTTAATAGCCTAAAAATAGACATTTTCGAAACGACGTCGGATTACGACGAAACGAATTTTATCGGATCCGTAACGTTATAATATGCTAAGGGTCCAAATTTCATATTAATCGGAGTTAGTACGTAAGAGTACGTAATATAACAGTATTGTGAAAAATCTATTAAAATTCAATAAAAGCTAGAAATAAGGCTATTTTCAATTGATCTCCGAATTTGATGCAGTCAGTTTTATTGGAGCCGTATTAGCGAAATATAATAGGTTTCAAATTTCATATTGATTGGACTTACGTTTTCATCCTACGAGTTGAAAATGAGTAGGAATCATTTATTGGAAATTTGATTAAAATTAAGAAGTTTTGGCTAATATTGGAAAATATGAAATATTAATAAAATTGACTTAAATGGGTTTAAAAATAAATATAGATGATAATGAACTCGTTTATAGATTTGTTGTAGTAATTTGTTAAGTGTTTAGTCAACATTATTAGCCAAGAAATGAAATGATTGAGTTAACCAAATCATACTTTAAGTTGAGTAAATAAATAACACCACTTTTGTCGTCATATGCCAAGTCACCCTTCTACTTACCAACACACCCATGTGCTTACCATCTCCCTCCCTTTTAAGGTGTCCATTTCTCCCTTAACCTCACTTTTGAGGTGTCACATATTTGTACCTCCTCCTTTCTTAAAAAGACAACAAATCCTTCTCCTCCTTCCATTTCATTTTCTATTTTATTTCTTCTCCTCTAAAAAAAACTCAATAATGGCATATTTTCTTTAGAAACTCAAAGCCTCCCCTTGTTGTCCTCCTTCTCTCCACTTTTCTATCTTAAAACTACTCCAATTCCTCTCTATTTCTCCTTACTAACACACAACTTCTCTTATTTTCAAGCACCACCTCCAAAACTTTAAGGCCGAGCCTATTTCACTTCAAAATTCCATCTTCTCCACCTTAAAACACACACTTACCTTTCTTCTTGCTAAATCTTGGGCCTTACTGCTTAAAAATCCAATTTTTGCTAAGTTTTAACTTAAATTTTTTTAACTTTATATGTGGGTTCGAAGTCAAAGTCTTAACACTTAAAGAGTGAAGGAGTGGATCCCTCAGTGAGAACACTAACCTTTCTTAATAAGTATAGTGAGGAATTATTTTACTTTCACTTACTTAAGTAGTGTATATTTGATTATGTTATGTTTGGTTTGAAAATGAGGATGAACGATTTGAAATTGAGTTGGTTTGGATGTGAATTAGTGTTGTAAATGTAAAAACTTGGCTTAAGGTGTTGAAAATGTCACCTTGGCGTGTGTTAAGCATGAAAACTTGGTCTAAAGTGTAAAAGTATCATCTTTATGCGCTAACAGTGTGAAAACTTAAGCAAATGACACCTTATGTGATTTTGGAGGTTAATTTGGGTTATTAGATGTTGATTCGGTTATTAGATGTCGATTGGGTTATTAGATGTTGATTTGGGTCAGATGTTGATTGGGTTATTAGATGCTGATTTGGATTATTGGATGCTAATTGGATTATTGGGTATGTTGTTGAATTGTGGATTTTTTTAGTGTTAAGATGTATTAACACTTATGTGACATAACACCCATTTGATAATTAAGTGTTATTGTTGGCAACACTTAAGTGAATAACGTATATGTATCGACACATATATATTTTTGAAGTCCCTTTCAAAAATACCGGAACGTTCTAGGATGACAGAGAGGATAATATCTAGACTTGTGTTTGGAAAAGTTTCTTTCTTTCTCTCCCTGGCTATCCCTAACTAATTCGATGATTCAGATGGTTAATTCTAAATTCAATTTGAAAATTAATTTAAATTTATGTGAATTTAGAAATGATCTGTAATTTTATATAACATTTTGTTAACAAAATATTAAGTGAAGAAAATATATTTTTTCAAGACCCAACCTCTGCTAGCACAGCCTAAAACATCTGTAACCGCACAGAGGACTACTAGGAGCACCTTACGTATCTCAGGAAGCTGCGTGCTTCCCCTTCCAGTCCTTTGGAGCCATCAGAACAATCAGATGAATGTACGCTCCCCTCATGCCTTAAAAACCACAATGATTTACCCCATTGGGTTGTCCACTCTCAAACATGCGGGCTGGTCCAAGGGCCTCAATTTAATATGTTGTTGGACCCTATGTCTAAACATTCTTTTATGCGCTTGCCTCACCTCATCTGGTTTCTAGTTAACATAGTTATTCCAATTCATATTGAATTCTTAATTAAGTTAACAAGTTCTTCTTGCTTATTAATTCCAGTCATATAACTTAATCCATTAAGTTTATTAATAAGCCCACGACATATTATTCTCTAGATTGTGACCCAAGTTCTGTAATCCACAATCTCTTTTATATTCTTGTTTGATTTCACAATAACATGTTCAACTTAATATGTTATTAGGTATCTCTTAGTTCACATGTTTTCCAATCAACATGTCACTTACCACTTATGATTAAATATAACTTATTTCATTTCATAAGTTTTCCTCATTCTTTCTCATTTAATCATAATTCCATTTTAAATTGTCAATACAACTTATTGTTGTTTACTTATTAACTTAGTTCTATTAACTAAGGTCCATTAGTAAGTTTCTCTACCCGTTTATTATAACTTATGTTATATTTTGTTCTTGTCCCTATGACAAGCCTAAACGTTCTTATCAACGAGTTTCAGACTTCCCATCTTACAAATTACTTAATTTATAATTAAGTACAACTTCTTGTATTTCATATATTTCCCCCCTTTTCTCAACTGGTTTCCGGCTTTTCCCATTTACAAGTTACTTAATTTACAATTAAGTGTCCCTTAACTCATTTCACTAGTTATCCAATTTCCTATTAGTTTATTATAACCAAATTTATAATCCCCACTTGTCCCTAGGACAAGTCTGCCTATTATACAACAATTTCATTAATGTTATTTATTTATAATAGGTGATTATCATTCCCCTTTTAAACAATTTTCTTTTACTGTTATAAACCATTATTCTTCGTTCACTGTAATACATATTAGTTATTATATTAAGGAAAACACTTCATGCCCCTTATCAGTTTGATAGAAGAAATCAATGATTTATTTTCATAATGTATTCCCATCTAAATCCATGGTAGAAAGTAATTTTCTTTACTTTTCTTTGTTTACTATGGCTTACTTGCGAAAACGTTTTCAGAAATAAGTCATTTAGGGAAATACATCATTTTTCCTTCCTATCACACTAACTCAGTTCATTACATCCCTTCGTTTCTTATTTTTTGAGTTAGACATTTAATTACCATCATTTCCATTTATTCATATCTTGCTATATACATATATTTGTGTGTATATATATAATAGCACTTGACCTCTCACATTAAGCCTACATTTATGGACGCTGGATTTGCCGGGCGGGTCCGGGCACACTTCTACCACAAGTTGACTTAACCTCGTGTCTTAGCACCATGGCATGTTTTTTATTTTGCACTTAGGTCTCTCACAATAGGTTCATTAGTGCCTGCTGGATGTGCCAGTCGGGTCCGGGCTGACATCCGCCACTAATGCAACCTAACCTTGTGCCATAAGTGCAGTTACAATTTCTAATTGTAATCCTAGGCATATTCATCTTCATTCAATCATTTATGTTCATATCGAATTGCTCTCCCAATTTAAAGTCTTAAAACATAATATATGTTATGTTCCAAAATCCCATTACGAATTATGTCCTAAATCCCAATATGTGTCGCCTGTCTTTCTACATGTAATTAACTTTATTTAAAATAAAGTGTAATTCTCCAATAGTGTATCATTTACCCAAAATCTTAATAATCCCAATTGACAAGTTCATAAAATTGATCTTAACAACAGTATTCGTATACATCTCAACATGTTAACTAATTGAACATGTTTTCCATTAGCGCAATACTTCATTTCATCAAATTAAATCTTCCAATATGTTCATTGTGTATGTTAATAGGGAATGGCAAACGATAAATAAAATAGTATTCAAAAAGTATATTTTAAACCCACTCACCTAAAAGCCTTCCAAATCATGAATCTGATCCAGATCAATTCTTCCATGGTTTTTCTCTTTTAATTTGATTCGAAACCTAACGACCATGGATTTATTATTTTCATGAAAAGAGAAGGGATTGCAACGAAAAGGAATTCTGCTCGATCCAAATCGATCGCTAAACCGACCAAGACCGTTTGAAACCCCTGATTGTTTTGAGAACACGAGAAATCAGAACACAACAGAAGAACATTTCATTGTATATTACAACAATTCCATCAGAATACAAGAATATACAGAGTATGAATAAATATTACACATCATAAATTATCAGAGATTTAAATACATTACAGCAGCGGAAAATAATACAAAACACAACTGGAAGTAATACACGGATACAGAGCTTTCCGAATATCGCTTCAGTTGTAAATCAGGATCCTGTGAATATAAATCTGCATACCAAAACTACTAGATGCCCGTGTCAAAATAAGGGCACCCATAGTTTAGGTTAAAACAATAAACTCCAGGTTAGTCATGTGACTGGTGTGAGAACTAAAACAGTTATTAATCTTTATTTTAAAAATAGGTAAATTAAGGGACCACGCCGTATAACACGGAATGGGTTTCCTCCCAAGAATACCAGTGCATAAAACAACAGCGCAATGCTAAAAAAAAGAACAATGAAGCTATTATAAGACTCAGGTCCCATCACATAATGCAACACAAGCCGGAGGATAGGGTTTTACCTTATAATAGCAAAATAATGCTTGATACGCTAAATCTCATCTTTTATTATTACTATAACTGTATAGTGTCAAAATAATTTCAATCATAAGTATCAATCATAGACGGCATAAGTGCCCCATACCTCTATGTCGCCATTCTAGGCTCTACAATCAAAACCGCAAAGTCACGTATTTGGAAATTGGATTTCCATCTATGAACCAAGGTCAGGGATCGTCCTCTACCGAATTCGAGACTGTCTAGCCCGAGCCTCAGGACCCAGACTCAGGTGGGCCCTTGGATCGTCAGGGCCGGTCCACCGATGTGGATTAAAATGCCTGAACACTGCGTTTCCCCGCCCTTTGGGGGCGTAAATGAGCCAAATGACTCCATCGGCTCCACACAGTCACCGATATATCCGAGGCGCCTCGTAATCCAACAACCACACAGGTGAAAATAATATAAATGTCAAGGCTGGTAGGTCACTGACACCACCCTAGCTAGAAAGAAACGCATGACCTCCCTGATGTCCTCTCCCATTTCTGGTTCACAACCGGGTTGTGAGGCTCGCGAATCAACGCTACACAAAGCTATGCCACACAGGCCGTGCTTTGATCATCAACCACAAGACTCTTCTTTTCAACAGAAGCCTTGATCATTTGCATCTTAGCATGCCATACAGGCAAACCACTCCATGCAACCGATATCCATCAATCACACAGAATGATATCCAATGTCAGACACACTGTCCATTTACAAGTCCGTTCTGGGTCTGAACGAAACCGGAGGCACCTTGTACCTCGCATATCCATCGATCTCCAAGTACGTCTGGACGATCACCAACTGATTCCCTCCTCTTGGGTGTACAGCCCAATCAAGATCATCAGCAATCACCCAAACGATGTGAAGACCTCCGGTCTTCAACCACCGTCTTCAACCACCGTCTTCACCTTCGACTTATCGTCGTATCAGTTATTTAGAATGGGATAAACCCGGTCTTTCCGAGTAACTCGCATACATAATAAAACAAGTGTTACACAATCACAACATACGCCTCATTCCAATTCATCAGTCACTAACCGTAAATTAGTAAGAGAACAATTCCCCAAATATTAACCCCGAAGGCCGAAACCAACATCAGATCAATACCCAGGAAACCATTCATCTTAACTAATCTTCGGTTAATTGCTAAATTTCACATTCTTAGGGAGAGATTCCCATTAATTTTATCAAAGATAAATTCCTCAAATTTATTCTTTAATCTTCTTTTGAAAATCAATTCAAACCAAATTATGGTTTATCCAAACTAGTCGGGATTAACGAACCTTACCGAAGTAATCAATTGTCAAATTTCCCGACCCCAACCTATTCACCCCATGAAGTAAAACTGGTAATACTTCATATCTAACACCACAGTGTTATCGGTAAACTCAATTACCATTTCACGTTCAAATCTAATTAAAGATTTAACTATCGCCTAGAGCAAAACTGGTGATACTCCATTCTCGATCATTTCAATCTAATTAAAGATTCAATAAAACTCCACTCGGTTTTAATCTTCCCAAAAATCACAATCAATGATTATTTAACTTGGGAAATCATATCCTGTCTTTAATTGGGTTAAAGAACCAATGTCATTTAAACACGGTTCACAATAAACCCAAAATCACATTCTATTCCATCAGCCTTTAACCGTAAATTAGCAAGTGAACAATTCTCTAAGTAATAACACCGAAGGCCGAAACTAGCATCAGATAATACCCAGGAAACCGTTCCACTTAGCTAATCTTCAGTTAATTCTGATTTTCTTAACTCCATTGGGTCTAAGAACAGTGTTATTAAAGATACTGTTCACGACAACCCAAAATCAATTCAAATTCAATTCCAATTAAATACCATTTAATTGGTATACTTCATTAAATCTAAATAAAAAGATTTAATCTTTTTCTCAACTGGATTTAAGAACACTGTAAATGAAGACACTATTCACGACAAACCCAAATCCCATTTGATATTAAATACAAGGCTCTAAATAGAAAATATATCGGCTTATATTCAATATCAAATTCTACGACCAACAAATATCGTATTGGAAATAACGATATAAACATATCTTTCAAATTTCCATAACAATAACTGTATACTCACGAAATCTAACATCGAAATATTCCAAAGATAATTTCGATTCAAATCCATTCCAATTCAATTATTGGAAATCCTGGTTACTTTTAAAACCCTTTTAAATCCAATTTATTTATTTCAAAAATAAATGGATTTTAATTCTAGTTCAAAATTAGTTCATTTTGATAAAAATCTATTTTTATCTTTTCAAATATGGAGTTTTTCATCTCAATTCTTCACAAATCATTTCTTATGATTTTACACAAATTCTTACTATTTTTGATAATTTTATCAAGGCTCGTACAGTCGATTTCCATCAACGGCCATCGAACTGCACTTACATCGACCTTTTCCAAATTTGATTTGGACATAATTCCAAATCCAACCGTTAGATTTCAAATCTCTAATATTCCTTAGAAAGCTCTTTTCGATACGAACCCAACGGTTTTGGTTTTAGGAGAATCCGACGGTCGGATCTCCCGTAATATTCATTCGAAGTCAATGGTCGAAATTCGCGAACTGCCGCAGTGCGGCGCGATCTATTCAGGCCATTATATTATAATATATATATTTCATCGATTTCCTTTTAAAACGTATTTTATAAATCGTTTTAAATTCATTTTCGAAACGATTTCTACTTCATATTCAATTTCGAATCAAAATTGAATATTCCATATCATCGATATACAAATGATAATATTTTCAAAACGTTATTTTTTTGAAATCACTTCCTTTTCTATATTCATTTTAAAAATGAATATAATTGATATATATATCGTTCGCATCAAAATGGCGCATATCTAACCAACTCGGCTTTATATATTTCAATAACTTCGTTATTCTATTCAACAAATGAATATTTTCTTCAACACATGAATATATATTTTTATTCAACACATGAATATTTATTTTATTCAACAATTGAATTTTCTTTCTATTCAACAAATGAATTTTCTTTTATATTCAACACATGAATTTTCTTTCTATTCAACACATGAAATTTCTTTTATATTCAACACATGAATTTTCTTTCTATTCAACACATGAATTTTCTTTCTAATCAACACATGAATTTTCTTTTATATTCAACACATGATTTTTCTTTCTATTCAACACATGAATTTTCTTTCTATTCAACACATGAATTTTCTTTTATAATATTCCTTATTTTCCAAATTGGAATGAGGCCCAATCAATTACCATATAATGTTAATTATATGGATTCCATACAACACATGTATATATTAGCAACGATAAATAATCAACCATCATCCAGAGTGCACCAGACAACTGCATAAACATTAAATATCAATAATTAATGCTTACACAGTCTGTCAATCCATCGATTGACATACAACTAAACAATCGGGATTAGTGTACGTCAAATATCATCCAAATACCCGTGTGGGGTTTCAAATCAACAAACACAGATTTTTATTTGTGCAGTTGGGCGATGTGTAAAATTTATCATCCCAATCAATATCAGTCAAATGGGTGTACATAAACAAACCGTTCGATTTGTTTATAATTATGTATTTTATATACACGTTAAAAATTATATTTTTAACTGTAAAATATTTATTCATTCCACATCACACGATAAAATTTCACAACACATCAATCAAACAAACAAGTCGTCCATGGTCTGTGGACGACGGGTGTCAGGTGCTACTAAGTACCGTCTGCATCCTAGTATTTATTTCAACTAGAAAACAAAATAAAAATGAGAAGTTCTCACCGAGAAGCTAAACCAAACGCCACGACTCTTCATATGTAGGAAATCTTCGTCGTGCTCGCCTTTTGTCACTTTCGTTGTCCGTAGCCACTACATATATAAAAATCGCATTTTTATATTCTCTAGTATATAAAAATCATATTTTTAAAATGCTACTATATAGATAAAAATTCTATTTTTATACCGCTACAATATAGATAAAAATTCTATTTTTATAACGGTGTTCATATAATAAAGATCATATTTTTATCGCTTTATCCCAACAAATAAAAATCGTATAAAAATTCTATTTTTATAACGGTGTTCATATAATAAAGATCATATTTTTATCGCTTTATCCCAACAAATAAAAATCATATTTTTATTTCTACATCATATATTTTTACAACGCTTCCTTCTATATAAAAATTATATTTTTATATCTCTACTTCTTATATAAAGATCGAATTTTTATTTCGCTTTATATATAATAAAAATCGATTTTTTTCGTTACTTCATAAATATAAAAATTTAATTTTTACATAACTAAAAATTATATTTTTACATTGTCATTTCAATAATAAAAATCGAATCTTTATACACGCTACTTAATGATAAAAATCCAATCTTTCCTACTTCATAGATATAATCTTTTCTACTATAAAAAATCTAATTTTTTTCTTATCATTCAAACAAATAAGAAAAATCAAAACTTTAAACATATAAAGATCTCGTCTTTAAACAAATAAAAGTCGTATATTTTCAGTTTAAAAATCTAACCTTTTTACCGTTAAAAATCCGACCTTTATGTAATTAAAAATCATAGCTTTAACTATAAAAATCATAACTTTATAAATTAAAAATCACAACTTTCTAAACTAAAAATCACAACTTTCTTGAATAAAATCGTATTTTCAATGCATAAAAATCGTATTTTTAATGCTAACATATATATATATATATTAGATTTTATTATCCTAACATTACCTAAAAAAAATAGATTTTATCCTACATAAATAAATAAAACGAAAATAAAAGCTCAGCGGAAAGAAGATGGAGGAGGAGAGGTCGGGGGTTTCAACCAGGGGGTCCCGGCGGTCGGTTTCAGGCAGTGGTGGGCCCACAGGCGTCAGATTGGGGGCATGGATGGCTGGAGCGAGGGTTTTGGGGTCTTCGGTGGAGTGACGGGAGAGAAGGGGGAGGAAGAAGAAGAAGCGGCGCCTAGATTTCCCGACCGTTCGGAGTCCTACCTATTCGAATGAAAACGGAGCAAGAGTCAATCTACTCTAATAGGAGATACGTAAAAGACTTTCTTTTCTGATTTCATTCAATATGGGTTGACATATTATGATCTCCCCAGCAAAGCCAATAAGGCACAACTCCGCCTCTCCTTTGTGCTCGGTTCTTCGAGAGAGTCAGGGGTCTGGAGGAGCGGCTCTCCCTTCCGTCCTTCCTTTCTTTTCTTTTTTTTTGGATCTGAGAATTAACCGGGGGGGGGGGGGGGGGGGGTAAAGGAAAAAGGGGTGTTGACTTTTTTATTTAATTTATTATTTTTAATTTTCAAAAACTAACTTTTTATTTCGAACCCCAAACGATACCCAACGATTGTCGCCCCTAGCTAATTACCCCCATTCCGAACACAATGGGATATGTATCGTAAGCCAGTTCTGCAGTTTTGATTAGTTTCCATCAAAATCAAAATATAAATATATATATTGAATTTGAACGCGCATTTCAATTTATCGGGGCCACATACGGACTCTAAAAATTCCCAAAAAATATTTTCTAGCTTCGTACTGATGATACGGTCCTAACAAAACTAATTTCATCAAATTCCGAGAGCATTTGAAAAATGGCCATTTTCTGGTCGATCAAAATTGACTAAAACTGTCAAAACACGTTTTACTTTTCCACGCTCACATATTGATTCGAAAAATTATGAATTTTGGAATCTAGCAATAATTTGACATCCCGGATCCAACAAAAGTGGTTTCGTCGAAAACAGAGATTGTTTGCAATATTTCCATTTCTAAGGGCCAGAATTCCATAGCGACTATTCTGAAATTTCAACTGGGCATAAATTTTTATCCCCGCTATGAAATTTCAATTTTTCGGATTCGTTGGAAAGATATTCTCAATTAGATTCAAATATTTTTTGTTTCACTAAAATCCGGTTTATTTTGAATCCTGTACATTCATTTGAAATTTGAAATTGAATTTTCGAACTACCGCGCCATTTCCAATTCCTTTTATAATTTAAAATAAATATTTATATTTTAACGATGATCTATATAAATATATACGTTCTAATTCTATTCAAAATAAATTTCTCGTCGTTATTATTTAAAATAATTCATTTTAAATATTCAAAATTCACTAAAATTGCCAAAATAAAAATTTTAAATTGGCTCAGATTTCCGGGTTATTACAGGGATAGAGAAATAATTCAAATAGATTGGTCTTAGAAGTTTACCTTGCTTTTATGATTCAATAATCTTTTTATTAACGTTGATTCCCTCCTCCAGATCTGAATTCATAATTTTCCTAGGCTAATATGTTAATTTTTAGAACAAATTTGAGAAGAAAGAGAGGGAGAGTAATGGCAGAGCTCCAGCCTAACGGCCAAATTATGAGGGTTAGGGTTAGGTCTAGAGTCTTATTTATAGGAGTATGGAACAACCTGGACCCTCAGATGTGCCTAAAATCCATTCGAATCATCAAAATATCAAAAACCCTAATCTGCCAAATTCTGCCACAGGTGGGTAGACCAACCCTTGAAGGTGTCGGCCGCGGTGTCGACCCACCCTCGAGGGTGTCGGCCTCGGTGTTGACCCACCTGGGCGGGAAATCTGCCGCCTTCTAAAATTTTGAATTTTGAACCGATTTTCGAATTTCTGGACCCGTTTTAAAATTTCTGAACTTAATATATATATATATATATATCCTTCCTGCACGTATACAAATTTCAAACCTCAATAACTTCTTCATACGGTGTCCGATTTACGCAAACCAGGTGTCTATTTTGACCAAAATTTTGAGATGGACGCAACGGCGTAGTCTATTTTACTTAGTTTTGAATATTTAATTAAGTTATTCTTATTTTATTATCTTTAGTTAAAAATGTGGGGTGTTACATTCTCCCACCCTTAGGAAATTTCGTCCCCGAAATTGGATAAAGGTAAAATCAATTAACCCCTCGCATAATATATATCCATCATGTGTGAATCTAATTTTTGCAAACATTGAGCACTTGAGTAAAGTGAAGTACAACATAATAATGCATGTATGCCTAAGCGGTGCCTCCTATGTGTTTGTAAATTTCTCAAAAATCCTTTTTAAAATATGATGCTCACATCCTAAATATACTGGCAGTTCTACATGAATGCGATAATTTGAAAATCAAAATGCTTTTTCATCCAAATTTTCCCATACTCTTAATGAGTAAGAGCATGGTTAATCTAATTGATGCATCCATAAACCTACCAACCAACTTTATTTTTCAAATTTCAGAAAAAAATCTTATTTTCTAAATTTGATTTCCTATGTTACAAAAAGGTGGAAAACAGAAAACTCTGCATATTCCCTTTTTCCTTTTCAACCTCTTTCTAATTGTACTTGGATTCTATGTAACTATTTATAAAGATTCTCCTATCCAAGCACAGCCCATATAAGAAAAATTTCTTTGTTACTAATTTTCTTTTTCATCTTATCTTGGAAATTTTTATTCTCATCTATCTTTTCTCATAATTTTCCATTTTTGTTGCTTTACTGAATTTTCTATTTCCTTTTTAGTTGTACTAATTTTCTTTTCTTACCCTATTTAATCATCTGATCTTAGTTTAAATTTAAATAAGCCTCTAGTCTTTCAACTAAAATAGGAGAACGCACACCCTACACAGCTACTACTAAGGGCCAAGAATCTCGGGACTATGTCCCCCTCTGTTAGAAAAGTCCAAACCATGGGATCTACAACAAGTTCAGGTGTTACCCTAACTTCCCAACAAGAACAATATAATGGAACGATCACAACCGAAATGTAGTAACGGGTTTTACCTCTAACCTGAAAATTAGTAACTGGATCTAAACACTTACTTGCCCTTTTCTATCTAGTAGTCACTACTAACTCTAGCTGTGTACTAATAATTATTTCAAGCAACATTCTAGGCTTTCAATGCTTACGCATTCTTCGAGAACACATTATTATTCCAAGATAATTCTCGCTTTCTGCTTCGTAGCTTCAAAACTTTTCCCGTCTTCCCTAAGCACAAATCCTTACCTACTCCATACTTTTAAAACACATTTTGGCCCTTTACCATTTAAATTTCCTTCCAAAAATTAAATGTGTCAAAACTTTATTCTCTTATGAAAACTTTCTCTTGCCAAACCATAAAAACATGCCATCTTAAAAAATGGAAATCATTTTTTTTTAAATCACAAAACTGGAGTAGATACGGACAACTATTTCTCAATTGGGTTTATGACTTATTCTTACCTATAAGGTCGGTTCAGTCTCTTACTACAGGGTTCCAACATCCACTCTATTCTTATTTTCTACAACTTATTTTGTCCACCCACAAAATTATCTTAAAATAATTTATCAAAAAGGGTTATAAGAATAGGGATTTCAAATCTATCTTTATTAGAAATTCTTGCATGAAATATAACAAGAAAACTAGCGAGCTATACATGCTCTATAATATGCACCTTTTATTGAGAGAATTTTACTTTAGTCAAAATTTTCGCAAGAAATCACAATTTGCTAAATATACCCCATTTTTCTTTAAAACCCAATATGTATAATTTACATATTTAAAACTATAACTTTTAAGATTAAAACTTGAAAACACCATAAACCATTTTCCCAAAAGTTTTATAATCTCAAGTTCTTAAAAGTTAATAAAGGGGTCAGACTCAAAGCGGGTTTCCAATTTTCTTCTAGTCTTTCTTAGACAACCCCCAAGGTCAATTCTCCCAACTATATATATTCCTAATCCATTTTTCTCTTTTTAACCTTTTCCAATTTGTAAGGTTTTATAGCCAAACCCACTAACCCAAAATACTAATCATATGGGATTTACTTTCCTTCCATACAAAGTATATTGTACACTTCCCAACCAAACTTCCTAAGGGTCTCAAATTTCCATATTCTTTCCTTTTATGTAGAAGACAAGCATCCTATTTCTTACTATATTATACTCTTTCTATTTAGTGGGTTCCTCTATGGATCTAGGTATATATATAATATATTTATAATTTTAAAAATACAAATACGTTAACTCACTATTTATATAGGAATCCTAAACCTAAGCTCTGATACCAGATGTAACAACCCAAATTCCAATAGACCAATTTTTTTTCAAAATTCCAATCCATCGAAACTCGGATTGGTTTGCTCTGATATCCTGTAGAAAAGACAGAGACATGAAATATGTCAGAACTCGCGGAAAATATCTCACAGTAAAATGGATAAAATATTGTATAATCAAAACATAGCCTTACCGTATTATTAATACTGCCTAACCGGTATCCAAAGCTATCATGTCTCTGCCACAAATCTAACCTGCTAGCATGTTATGAGGAGGGGGTCAGAGTACAAGTTCTGGTGACTAGATTTGAACTATACACTTTGGATAATCCTACATATACCATTCAATCATGTTATATTATTTATTAGGTTACTTGGGTTATTAGCACTCAAGGCTTACACACATATCGTCCCTATTTACTTCCAAGTGGATTAACCTAATATAATATATGTGTAGCTACCCCAATATTGTGGTACACCCCATTGTACCCTACTCGCACGGTCTCCACCGTAATGCCACTGAAATGCTCGCAGTCCCTCATATCCTACGCCAGAGTGATGTACAGATCTCTATATAACAATTTTACGATCAACATATATCTGGCATCACTACGCTACATAAGCATACGGAGTGCCAACCTCGATCGAATCAGATCTCATTCCAGAGTAATGCCCTCAAGTCTATGATACACCACCTAGAGCAGATATGCATATATTTAGAATGTCCCTCGTACATACTGTTAATTGTAGCTCGATGCCTCAATCGCATGTCCTCTAATGTGCACCGAGTTCCGTAGCAGGGCGATACAAGAAACACGGAACTCGGTCGGGAGCTTTTCCGTATCAGTATAGGCCCGTCTTTAAAGAGCCTCTATATACAGATATACCTAGGGTCTATTTTCATGGTGGCTATGGCCCCACCTCGTCCCCTCCCTCAACTAATAAAGACTACAAGAGCTAAGCGACTGCCCCTACACAAATATTCTAAACATCCATGCGGCGTATCCCTTCAACCCCTTACCCCGATAGTGAAGGGTGAATGGTATCTTGGGTTTAGCTCTAGTTATTTCGCATCCCACTGGCTATCAATGATGGGTATCTGACGATCTACTATCCTTTGTTGGTTGTGACCCTCTGCCTCCCCATTGAGGCAACCGCCGAATCACCCTGGTGTCACCGCGTTACAACATTCTGACTGCATAGCTACTTCTGCAGTCAAGGCCCACCCACCTAGTAGTTACGCGCAGACCCAACCTCTGCGAGCACAGCCTAAAACATCTGTCACCGCAAAGAGGACTACTAGGAGCACCTTATGTATCTCAAGAAGCCGCATGCTTCCCTTCTAGTCGTTCGGAACCGCCGGAACAATCAGATAAATGTACGCTCCCCTCGTGCCTTGTAACACCATGATGATCTACCCTGTTGGGCTATTCACTCTCAACCGTGCGGAATGGTCCAAGCGCCTCGATTCAATATGTTGTTAGACCCTATGTCTAAACATTCTTTTACGCGCTTGCCTCACCTCATCAGGTTTCCAGTTAACTTGGTTATTCCAATTCATATTGAATTCTTAATCAAGTTACCAAGTTCTTCTTGCTTATTAATTTCAGTCATATAACTTAACCCATTAAGTTTATTAATAAGCCCACGGCATGTTATTCTCCAGATTATGGCCCAAGGTCTGTAATCCACAATCCCTTTTATATTCGTGTTTGATTTCACAATAACATCTTCTACTTAATATGTTATTAAGTATCTCTTAATACACATGTTTTCCAATCAACATGTCACTTACCACTTATGATTAAATATAACCTATTTCATTTCATAAGTTTTCCTCATTCTTTCTCATTTAATCATAACTCCATTTTACATTGTCAATACAACTTATCGCTGTTTACTTGTTAACTTGTTTCTATTAACTAAGGTCCACTAATAAGTTTCCCTACCCGTTTATTATAACTTATGTTATAATTTCCTCTTGTCCCTAGGACAAGCCTAAACATTCTTATCAGCGGGTTTCAGACTTCCCAGCTTACAAATTACTTAATTTATAATTAAGTACAACTTCTTATATTTCATATATTTTTTCCTTTTTCTCAACTGGTTTCCGGCTTTCCTCGTTTACTACTTACTTAATTTACAATTAAGTGTCCCTTAACTTATTTCACCTGTTATTCAATTTCCCTATTAGTTTATTATAACCGAAGTTATAATCCCCCTTGTCCTTAGGACAAGTCTTCCTATTATACAACATTTTCATTAATGTTATTTATTTATAATAGGTGATTATCATTCCCATTTTAAACCATTTTCTTTTACTGTTGTAAACCATTATTCTTCGTTCACATTAATATATTCCGTATTGTATTAAGGAAAACACTTTATGCATCTTATCAGTTTGATAGATGGAATCAATGATTTATTTTCATAACATATTCCCATCTAAATCCATGGCAGCAAGTAATTTCTTTACTTTTCTTTGTTTACTGTGGCTTACTTGCAACAACGTTTTCAGAAATAAGTCATTTTGGGAAATACATCACTTTTCCTTCTTATCACACTTGCTTAGTTCATTACATCCCTACCTTTCTTATTTTCTGAGTTAGACATTTAATAACTGTCATTGCCATTTATTCATATCTTGCTATATACACATATATATATATATAAGCACTAGATCTCTCGCATTAAGCCTACATTTGTGGACGTTGGATTTGTCGGGCGTGTCCGGGCAGACTTCTACCACAAGTTGACTTAACCTCGTGTCTTAGCACCATTACATGTTTTTAGTTTAGCACTTAGGCCTCTCACATTAGGTTCATTACTGACTGCTGGATATGCCGGTCGGGTCCTGGCAGACTTCCACCACTAATGCAACCTAACCTCGTGCCATAACTGAATTTACAATTTCTAATTGTAATCCTAGGCATATTCATCTTCATTCAATCATTTATGTTCATATCAAATTACGCTCCCAAATTAAAGTCTCAAAACATAATATATGTTATGTTCCAAAACCTATTACAAATTGTACCCTAAATCCCAATATTCGTCGCATATCTTTCTACATGTAATTAACTTTATTTAAAATAAAGTGTAATTCTCCAATAGTGTATCATTTACCCAAAATCTAAAATTTTCTAATTGACAAGTTCATAAAATAGATCTTTACAACAGTATTCATATACATCCCAACATGTTAGCTAATTGAACATATTGTCCATTTCAGCGCAATAGTTCATTTCATCAAATTAAATCTTCCAATATGTTCATAGTGTATGTTAATAGGGAATGGAAAACGATAAATATACTAGTATTCAGAAAGTATATTTTAAACCCACTCACCTAAAATCCTTCCAAATCTTGAATCTGATCCAGATTCATTCTTCCATGGTTTTCCCTTTTAATTTGATTTGAAACCTGACGACCATGGATTTATTATTTTCATAAAAAGAGAAGGGAAAGAGAAATAATTTAAATAGATTGGTCTTAGAAGTTTACATTGATTTCATGATTCAATAATCTTTTTATTAATGTTGATTCCTTCCTCCAAATCTGAATTCATAATTTTCCTAGGCTAATATTTCAATTTTCAGAAAAGATTTGAGAAGAAAGAGAGGGAGAGTAATCGCAGAGCTCCATCGTAGCCGCCAAATTATGAGGGTTAGGTCTAGGGTCTTATTTATAGGAGTATAGAGCAACCAGGACCCTCAAATTTGCCCAAAAGCCATCTGAATCGTCAAAATATCAAAAACCATAATTTGCCAAAATCTGCCGCAGGTGGGTAGACCTACCCTTGAGGGGGTCGACCCCGGTGTCGACCCACCCTTGAGGCTGTCGACCCCGATATGGACCCACCCTTGAGGGTGTCGACCCACCTGGGCAGGAAATCTGCCGCCTTCTGAAATTTTGAATTTTGAACTGATTTTCGAATTTCTGGACCCATTATTGAATTTCTGAACCTAATATATATATATATATATATATGTATATATATACATATATGCATGTATGTATGTATCCTTCTTGCGCGTATACAAATTTCAAACCTCAATAACTTCTTCATACGGTGTCCGATTTACGCAAATCAGGTGTCTATTTTGACCAAAATTTCGAGATGGATGCAATGGCGTAGTCTGTTTTACTTAATTATGAATATTTAATTAAGTTATTCTTATTTTACTATCTTGGGTTAAAAATGCGGGGTGTTACAGTTCCCATTCCCCTAGATCGGGTCGTTATCGGTTTCGTAGCGTCAGGTCGTTCTTACTAGTGCAAGGATAGGTCATATGTATTAGATTGTGGCCTCAAGTCGTTAATGCCTTAAGTCGTCGAAGGCATGCACACAAAATCAGGTTGCATCATGATTAGACCTTTCTTTTCTTTCCAAGTCAGGTCGTGCTCATCAAAAGGGTAGTAGGTCGTCCGATAACACGTAAAGTCAGAATGTCATTTGTCATCAAGGGATAAGGTCGTTACGTCCAAGGTCATGTCATAGGGACCAAGCAATGAGCCACGTCATTAGGTCGGTTACGACTTAAAATGCCAGGTTGTCGAACAACCTAAAACCTGTACGTACCATTTTTGAACCTCACCACCTTAATCACTCTTATAAATAACCCCACACTTCCACCATGAAGAGGAACGAATTTTCTCTCGATGAAGTGCTGACCAACTCATTTCCAAACTGTAATACCCAGCATTTTTAATTAAATAAAAATTTGAAGAGCATCTAGAATTTGGTCACGGGATTAGCGTCATGCGTCCAAGGCGATTTTCTGGTCAATTTAAACCTAATGATTGCAGAAAACATATTTAAGATGAAAGAGATACCTTTAAATGAAATATTACAACAAATATGAAAAGGGGAAACAAGAAAAGAACAATGACCACCATTGTTTTAAGCCTTGTTAACAAAAGCCTATGTAGTCCAGTTGGTAAGAGCATGTGGCTTTCAAGAGAGAGGTGCAAGTTCGATTCCCGCAGGCGCCATATTTTTATTTTATAGGAACGGCTAAAATAATACATGTTCTAAAGAGAAAATATGTACAAATGCACATTTAAGGAGGATTATACATAAAAGTGGATATAAAAAATATTTGCATAGGTAAATATATGCATATATATATATATATGTGTGTGTGTGTGTGTGTGTGTGTGTGTGCAAAAATATATGTATACAAAGGAGAAATTCAAAATAGACCTGCAATCAATGAAAATAGGTAAGAACTAAATAATAGCATAACGCTGTTTGAATTATGAAAATGAAATAAAATTGTGCGTATATATATACGTGTAAAATGGTCATTTGAAGTTTTGTATACATATAAGGAGATTATATGTAAATATAATATTTAAATAAATCAAAGAAAGTACAATGGGATACAAATCAAATGTTTAAAATTAACAACGTTAAATAAACATCTCGTTGGACCCAAAATGGGTCGACCCACACCTGCCTGGGTCGACACAAGGGGGGTTGGGTCGACCCTAGGGTCGACCCAAGGGGGATGTGGGTCAACCGACCTCTGATCCAGACAGATTCATTTGATGAATCTGGACTATTTTTCCAACCATGTTCGTTGCGGACTCAACGCTGCCTGTACGATAAGATCTTAAACATCTATAAATAGGCTAGTAGAGCCTAACCTAAATCTCATATTTTATGAGAGGGCGTCTAGACTCTACCATTCTTCTTGCTTCTCAAATCTCTTTATAAAATAGAATAATTTGTCTAATGAAATTCTGATTCAAGATCTGGAGGAAAAGAATGTATATCTGCAAATGGGTGTTCAGAATTCTGTTCGAAGTAAGGTAAATTCTTGGATCTGATCAATTTAAATTTCTCCTCTTTCTTCCCTTTTTATTTTAGTTGGGAAATGTGGATCCATGGTTATTTAGGTTCTAGATTCAGTTAGGGGAGTCATGGAATGCTATGCCTGGACCAGATTCATGAATTGGAAAGCTATTCGGTGGGTGGATTTAAGTTATGCCTTTTTGATAATGGTATATTTATCGTTTGGCATTCCCCGTTAATAAGTATAGTAAATTTGCTAAAATGATTAATCTATGGAATTGTAAATCTACTGAAATGTATAAACCTGTTAAAATATGTGGAAAGGATTACTGTTGTATATATACATGTTCTAATAACTGGTTAATTGGATACTGTAAGTTAAGTTACCGTGAAATTGGGAATAATTGCAATGTTGTATAAGACTTGTTTTCCATTAACCATCTGTTTGAGTTGGAATTTACTGTAAATGCTGTAATTATGAAATTTACAGTGAACATGAATACTTGTTAGGAATATTACTATGCCAAAAGGTTGTAAATAAGAATTACAGTGAAATTTAGAAGAACGAATATTCCAAAATTTAAAATAAATAGAAAATTGTAACCGCACCTAGACATGAGGTTAAATTCAACTTATGGTACAAGTCTGCTCGGAACCGCCCGGCAAATCCAGCATCCATAAGTGGTTAATTTAATGAGAGAAGTCTAGTGTGTAAACACACATATAGCAGTGCTAAAACAAGAGGTTAAGACCAACTTGAGGTAGAAATTTGCTTGGAACTGCTTGAAAAATCTAGAATCCACAAGTGGTCGGCTTAATGTGAGAGATCTGGTGCATAAGAATATATGCATATAACAGGATAGAAATAAATGGCATTAATTGTAATTAATGGAAATGAACGAAATTTACAATAGTAAAAGAACTGGAATGAACGGGGAATGATAATAACCTATTGTGAATATACCTGAATGTGAAATGGAAAGATACCATGTAGGCTTGTCCAAGTGACAAGTGGAAATTATAAGTTAGGTTATAATAAACGATAGAGGGAATGTGATAACTTATGTAATAAGATAAGTTGTACTTTATTATAAATTAAGTAATCTGTAAATCTGGAAAATCGAAACATGTTGTTTGTAATAAGTAGAGAAAGGGGGGCTTATCAAATGCAATATGTTGTACCTCATTATACATTAAGTAATCTGTAAACTTGAGAATATGAATCCTCATGATAGGAAGAACATGCTATCTGTAAACTTGAGAATATGAAATCTGCTGATAAGAATAACATGTTAAAGGCTTATTAATGAACTTAAATGCGTTAAGTTATATAACTGGAATTAATGAGCAAGAGGAATTTGGTAACTTGAATAAGAAGTCAATATAACTTGAAATAACAAAGTTAAATGGAAATCGGAAAAGGTAGAGAAAGCGCGTAATTAAATGATTAGACATAGGGTCTAATAACACATTAAGCCGAGGTGCTTGGACCAGTCCGTACGTTTGAAGGTGAATAACCTAACATGGTAGATCATCGTGGTGTCATGAGGCACGAGGGGAATGCACGTCCATCAGATTATTCTGCCTATTTTGCTGGCTTCGAATGACTGTAAGGGGAAGCATGAGACTTCTTGGGACGTGGAGGGTACTCCTAGTAGTCCTCTGTGCGGTGATAGCTTTTAGGCTGTGCTCGCAGAGGTTAGGTCTACGCGTTACTACCCGGTGAGTATACCTTGGCTGCCACAATATGGGGCCGTCAGAATGCTATAGGGTGACATAGGTGATTCGACGATCAAGTTGCCTTGTGACTAGGCGGGTTACAACCATTTTATTTTTTTGCCTTTGGCGGGTCTGACCATCTGTTTGATAGCAGTTGTCGGGTAACAACCACCGACAGCTAGCGTGATGCGTGATACGTGAGGTGGAAAGATGGAGAGCTAAACATACAGATCATCGACCTTTCGCTATCAAGGCTTTGGTTGCGAGACAAACCAATTAGGATGTTGTTTGTTGTTTTGTTTTTGGGCCACATCACTAGCTCTCAATTATGTTCGTCTTCCACTAGTTGAGGGTGGGTCGGGTGGTACCATAGCCACTGAAATTGTAGACCATAGCATTTGTGTATACAGATGTTTGAAAAGGCTCCCAACTGAGTTCCGTGTATCTGATATAGCCCAATTACGGAACTCGGTGCACAGTAGGTAATATGTGCAGATACATGAGTACCATTATCCGGATGGTGTATCATCAAGGTTGAGGCATCGAATAAGATTAACGATACGTACGTGAGAAAGTCAAGATACATGCATGGTTGCTCCGAGTGGTGTATCGTAGACTCGAAAATATTACTCTATGATGGAATCTGATTCGATCGAAAGGTTCGAAGGTGGCAGTCCGTACGCTTACATAACATGGCGATGGTGGTTTGTAGCGTTGTTATATAGAGATCCGTACGTCGATTCAGCGTAGGATGAGGGACTGCATATATTTCTGTGGCATTACGGCGGAGACTGTGTGATTGGGGTACCATGGGGTGTTTGGAGGTAGCTACATATATACCGTATTAGATTAATCTATTGGGGGGTAGATGGGTACGACATGTGTGTTAGCCTTGTGTGACAGCCCGCTCCGCATCAGGCGGCATTTCCTCCGAAAGTGCGCTGTACACATGCCCGACTAGCACAGAACGGTCGCCAAAGAAAGGAAAGAAGAGAGTGAACTAATCGAAAACATGTAGAATGTCTCACAGCGCATAGGATAAAATAAAATAACAACATACTTGACATGAAACAGGCGAGACAGTGCATAAGGTGAAAACTAAACATCATAGCAGCGGAAAATCCAAATACAGCTTATGTTCCACATCATCATTATTACAACTTTAAAATTGTCTCTAAAGTAAAAGAAAGGAAGGGTACACTACTAATGCCCAAAGTAGTGACCAGCAGCGACATAGGGAGAATATCTACATATATCAAACGTGGGAGTCTCCTGCTCGTCTCCGGTACAGCTACTCGTGCATACCACCTAACCTGTCTCTAGTCTGCTCATGAGAGCACCCAGAGTAATAAGAAGAGACATAAAACCCTGGGTCAGACAAAAAGTCTGGTATGAGCGATAAGCAGCTAAACAAAACAATAACAGGTATACTAAACCATACCTGAACCTGGACCTGCAACCAAAGAGTTAGCACTACATACCGTACAATACTCTAGGGTGCCACTAAACAGATGGTGTAAAGATAACGGGGTGGGGGTGTGCATGCCATAATGATGGAAAACAAATCAAACATAGTAACCATCCTCACATCTCTCACTCAGTGCGTAAAGCATACGATATCCACCACTTCGATCACTAGACCCATTGAGGTAATGACGGAGTTCGACTTGTACAACTACTACTACCACCAAGCTTATCCCATGGAATCATGACCAACCCTTTTCAAATGATCCCACTTCATTGGTCTATAGCCCACTAGTCGTATCTAGGCCACTGTGGCCCCGAATTCGTCCACATACCTCCCATACATAGTGATCCAAAGTTATAGATATCGACAACTCCTTAGCACACGTCCCGCAGCAAAGTCCAATCATGAAGTTAACTCGTTGGTTCCCAAGTGGATCCTGAGTACAAACTTCCTATTTGGACTACCTTTGCATCTCGGGTTTTGATCTTCTCCTCTGGATCAGTCTTCATTTGGTTCGCAACCCATGCCTCGCGTCCAAGCTCCTTGGTTCAACTCGAAGTATCTCCTCTGGTTCGGATTGGGTTGCTGCATACGGATCGTGACACGCCCCCCTGATCGGATCGGGTCGAGGTTCCAGCTCTTGATCGTGGTCCTCCTTCAGGCTACATAAAATCGTGCTCACTCATCAGATTGGGTCAGAGCTTCTAAATCGGATGGTGCAAGCAGCTCACGTGGAAGGCGGTTCGGATCGGAGGACTTCAGGTCGTGGCCCAAGCATCGGTTCGTGGTCCTCCTTGGCCATTGGTTCCTTAGCTCCTGAAGCAGTTCGTGAGTGGCATCGGTTCGCATCGGAGCTCCTTCTCACAAGCGGGTCGGATCGTGGAGATTCCAGGCGAGCGGGTCGGATCGTGCTTTCCCCATTCGATCCGATCCGGTTCGGGCAATTTCCTGCACTTCTTTCCAGCTACTGTTTTACGCCATTCGACGGCGTTTTCGACCAATCTAACACTTCTAGACAATCACAAATCATACCATACAGTCATAGCAACATGTACAATCAATCATAAACACCAAAACAACAACCATAGCATGTAAAATGGATCAAACATAGCCAAAACCTCATATTTTCCCTTAAGCATGTTTAGGCAAAACTAATCATAAGATTAACAAAATTTAACCAAATCAACCCAAATTTCTAACGGAGGTATAAAACAATATTTAAGAATTTATAAATATTTTTCTAGAATTTATTAATGTATAAATTCGCTAATCGACACCAATTACCACTAATTAACCATAATTATTGAGAAACTTTGCAAATCACTCACCTTTGCCATAAATAAAACTCAGATCTGAAATGAATCTCTGTTTGGCACGAATATTGATGTCTAACAGCAGCTCTAACCTTGCTTTGGTGCTATCTCTCCTTAATTTGATGTAGATTAGGCCAATACTTGATTAAACGATGATTAGAAGGTGTTTTAGATGTTGGAGGCCATGGTTAGGTTGAGAGGAATGAATAGTGACAGCTGAAAAATGAGAAAAAGGTATTCTCCAAACCCTAACAGCCCTTTTAAACCCCTAATCCCGAAATTCCCCTTTGGGCCTAGCTGTTAATCACCCGGTTAAGCCCAATTAAGCTGTTTTTCACCATCTGAAACTTGTTTCAGCCATATCTCCGAAACGGTGAGTCCGTTTGGCTAATGTGACCACTCTACGGAATTGTAAACCATCATCCGGAGCCAATGGAAGTGGTTTCAGGTCAAAACTCCTTTTCAATCAAAAGTTATGGCCAAAACAAGATCAGCTAGGGCAAAACGGTCATTTAAAAATCGGCAAAAATCATGAACATGGAAAATGACCACAATAGTCGCCTCCCAAAGTTACATGACCATACGACTTCGTATGTGAAAGAAATAAATATCCTAGGAACCTTCGATGAGTAGAATGCGGGTCGTTACACTCTCACCCCCTTAAGAAATTTTGTCCCCGAAATTCCTTAACCCAAAACATACAAAGGATCCCACATGCCTATCAGCCATATACAACAATTAAACATGAAAAACAAACAAAACAAACCTATCCTAGCATGCGGAAAGACTAAATCGAAAATGAAATCTTACCAGGCGAAGAGTTCTGGATACGTCTTCCTAATGCTCTCCTCTGTCTCCCAAGTACAGTCATTCTCATTCTCGCCCCACTGAACTTTGACTAATTTCACCGCTTCCTTCGAAGCTGCTTCGTATCGTTCCCAACAATACGCATAGGCCTGCGGTTCCCAACCGCCTCGGGTTCAACTTCGACATCATCCAACTGATCAGGTGAAATAGTCACATCTGGGTCGTGTACGAATTTCCTTAACTGGGAAACATGAAACACGTTGTGAACTCCTGCCATCTTGTCTGGTAATTCAACTTTATCTGCCAAATTCCCAATTTGCTCAAGAACTGGGAATGGACCAACAAATCTTGGTGCTAACTTGCCTCTCCTGCCAAATCGTATCACGCTTTTCAACGGAGATATCTTAACAAACACCAAGTCACCAATGGAGAACTTTAAATCTCTTCTCCTCTTATCATCATAACTCTTTTGCCTATCCTGGGCAGCCTTCATTCGTTGTTGGACAACCTTAATCTTGTCTAATGTTTCTCTTATCACATCTGGTCCAAGCACAAACTTCTCACCAGTTTCTAACCAACATGCCGGTGAGTTGCACGGTCTTCCGTATAAAGCTTCAAACGAAGCCATACCAATACTGGATTGATAACTATTATTATATGCGAACTCTACTAGATGTAAATGGTCATCCCATGATCCACCAAATTCCAATATGCAAGTTCTCAAGAGATCTTCTTACACTCGATTCACCCTCTCTGTTTGATCGTCGGTTTGAGGATGATACGCAGTACCGAGATGTAATTCTGATCCTAACGCCTCTTGTAAGCTCTTCCAAAATCCACTAGTGAACAACGGATCTTGGTCACTCACAATGCCCTTGGGTATTCCATGAAATCCCACTACCCACTTTACATATAGTTCATCTAACTTAGCTGTTGTCCTATTTGACTTGACAGGTATAAACCTTGCACTCTTAGTTAATCGGTCCACAATCACCCAAATGCTATCATGGCCCGACCTAGTTCTTGGTAACCCATCAATGAAATCCATTAAGACTTGTTCCCATTTCCATTCTGGAACTTCTAATGGTTGCAACAAACCATTAGGCTTCTTTTGCTCGGCTTTAACCAACAAGCAATTCATACATTTGGATATAAACTTCCCAACGTCTCTTTTCATCCCTTCCCAGTAGTATGTCTGCTTCATGTCTCGATACATCTTGTTACCTCCGGGATGTATAGTCAGTTTTGAGCGATGACATTCCTTAAGCACTTCATCTCTCAATCCATTAACATTGGGTACAACTAGTCTTCCATTCTTTCTAAGACATCCATCTCGATCAAGCCCATACTTGTTCATCTCTCCATCGATTCCAATCTCTAACTTTGAGATGATTTCCAATAGGTTAGGATTGTTCCTCTGACTAGAACCAATCCGCTCAATCAAAGTGGGTCTGATCGTCAAATTTGCTAACATTTCTGGATCCAATTCGCACTTTGGTCTGAAATCATACCCAGCGATGTACTCCAGTTGCTTCCATTCAAGAAACATAGCCCCTAAACTGGCATGTCTTCTACTCAATGCATCAGCTACCGCATTGCCCTTTCCTGGTGTATATGCAATATCGAAATCATAGGAAGCTAAGAATTCCAACCATCTTTGCTATCGGAGATTTAGATCTTTCTGAGAGAAGAGATACTTTAATGATTTATGATCGGTAAACAGCTCAAATCTTTCTCCCAAGAGATAATGTCTCCACATCTTCAATGTGAATACGATCGCTGCTAATTCCAAGTCATGGGTAGGGTATCTTTTCTCATGCGGCTTCAGTTGCCGACTTGCATTAGCTACAACCCTACCTCCTTGCATCAACACAGCACCTAGTCTGGTACCACATGCATCCGTATATACTGTCATCTCTTCATTCCCCTTAGGAATGACTAACACTGGTGCACATGTCAGCTTTTCCTTTAGACTCTTGAATGCATTCTCGCACTTTTCGTCCCAGACGAAAGCTTGATTCTTCTTGGTCAACTGAGTCAACAGTGCTGCTATCTTGGAGAAGTCTTGGATAAACTTACGATAATATCCGGCTAATCCCAAGAAACTTCTTATGTTCGTTGCATTCCTGGGCGTAGACCAATCTTGTACCGTAGCCACCTTCGCAGGATCCACGGCAATACCATTCTCTAAAACAACATGGCCCAAGAATCTCACTTCCCTCCTCTAGAAGTGACACTTCGAAAACTTTGCTTTCAATTGGTGTTTTCTCAACACCTCCATCAATATTCTCAAATGTTCCTTGTGTTCTTCCTCTGTCCTCTAGTAGACCAAAATATCATCCACGAACACAAGAACAAACTTATTCAATTGATCCCTGAATACTCTATTCATAAGATCCACAAAATATGCTGGTGCATTAGTCAACCCGAATGGCATGACCAACCACTCATAAAATCCAGACGGCGTACGAAATGCCGTTTTAGCTATACTCTCAGCTTCCACTCTAAGCTGATGAAAACCTGTCGCGAGATCCAACTGAGAGAATACTCTCGCGCCACTCAACTGATCAAACAAATCATCTATCCGCTGTAGATGATACTTGTTCTTCCTCGTCACCTTATTCAACTCGCGGTAGTCTACACACAAACGAAGGGAACCATCCGCCTTGGTAGCAAACACAACTGGTGCTCCCCATTCAGAAACACTCCTTCTGATAAATCCCTTCTTCAAAAGATCGCTGATTTGCACCCCGAGCTCTTGCTTCTCCCTTGGCGCCATGCGATGAAGTGGCATCACTATAGGTCTGGCATCTTTCACTAAATCAATACGGAACTCAATCTCTCGGTGTGGTGGAAGCCCGGTTACTTCCTCGAAGACGTCCGGATACTGGCCAACCACGGGCAAACCTGACAACTCACCATGCAGGATGTCGTGGGAATTTAGAAAACTAGCCATTACTCCATCACTAGGTAGACCACCAAACACTACCCTCCGCCCATCATTCGCTCTAGCTGTCACCAAAAAGCCCTCACAGTCTACCACCACCCCGTATCTTTGGAGCCAATCGAACCCCAAAATGATGCCAAACCCAGTAAAGCCCAAAACAAAGCAATCATAAACAAACATACATCCATGACTCGATAAGACCACATTACGACAAATCATGCTAAGGTTAGTCGAACCACCAATCGGGTTCGTCGCTACTAAAGGTCTATCGACAATCTCGGGCTCCAATCCTAACCTATCTACCAGGTCACTAGATATGATGGAACTGGAAGCTCCGGTATCAAACAATACTCGAACAGGAACATCATAAACAGAAAGCATACCTTGAATAACGACATTCTTTCCCTTCTCCGCCGCAGTCGGGGCATTCGACGAAGAAGGAATAGCATTAAGGGCATATGGTTTCACCATCTGCTTTTCTTGAGGGGGTTGCGGACACTTGTCCTTGTGATGTCCCACTTGACCACAGTTGAAGCACTTCCTGTCTGCTGGCTTTGCTCGACAATTACTAGCATAATGGCCTTTCTTGCCACAGCTAAAGCACTCAACATCTTTCTTCTTCTTCTGGCCATCCTTATTCTGGTTTTGCTTCCTCTTATTCTGAGAACCACTCTTGCCTCCACCGCTTGCTTACGGTTTTGGCTCCTCTACAGATGCGACCTCAGTCTTCGACGTAGGGTAAAGACTTTCCGATCTTAAAGCTTTCCCCACAATCGATTCAAACGTCTCATCGATATGGTTAATAAGCCTTTCCCCCAAGTACCCATCCAAGCCAGTTATGAACTTCTCGTTCTTCTTCTCGGCAGTATCAATAAGAGATAACCCATATTTTGATAAAGTATCGAACTCAGCAATATACTCCGAGACAGCTCTGCCATTTTGCTTAAGCTCCAAGAATTTCTTAAACAACACTGACTTCTGAGCAGCTGGAATGAACTTATCGCTAAAGCGAGCCTTAAACTGATCCAAAGTAATCTGATCCTCGGGAGTAGCTGCCTTTATAGCATTCCACCAATTCATTGCCCGTCCTTGCAGCTGACGGGATGCTAGTCTTCTCTTCATCGCATCCTCGATAGCCAAGTCTTTGACGATACGCTCGCAGCTATCCAACCAATCCTGAACATCCGTAGCCGACTCCGTTTCGTGGAACGGCTTCCCACCAAGACTAGTATAATCCTTATTGAGCTTGGCGAAATCGGCCCTAGGCGCCTGCACTATTGGACCACCTCCATTACCAGCATTGGGAGCTGCCCTCTGAACATCTCTAAGCATCTCCCTCATGAGGTCAGTAAACATCGCCCTCATATCAACAGCGTTCCCATTATTGGCTCCTCTGTCGGTACCCCTTGCGTATCGGCACATCGTTTAATCTACACAGAGAAAACGATTAACCATCTCCATAGTGGTGCCAGTGCAGTGCGACTTCGTCCTTAACTATACTAATAATATATATATAGCTTTCGAAAACCAAAATAATCAAAAATACGCACTCTCATATACGTATACTATCTCTCCCTGATAACTTCCCTAGGTTAACTACGCAACCTAGAGCTCTGATACCAAGTGTGACAGCGCGCTCCGCATCAGCCGACATTTCCTCCGAAAGTGCGTTGTACACATGCCCGACTAGCACGGAACGGTCGCCAAAGAAAGGAAAGAAGAGAGTGAACTAATCGAAAACCTGTAGAATGTCTCACAGCGCATGGGATAAAATATAATAACAACATACTTGACATAAAACAGGCGAGACAGTGCATAAGCTGAAAACTAAACATCATAGCAGCGGAAAATCCAAATACAGCTTATGTTACACATCATCATTATTACAACTTTAAAACTGTCTCTAAAGTAAAAGAAAGGAAGGGTACACTAATAATGCCCAAAGTAGTGACCAGCAGCGACACGGGGAGAATATCTACATATATCATACGTGGGAGCCTCCTGCTCGTCTCCGGTACAGCTACTCGTGCATACCACCTAACCTGTCTCTAGTCTGCTCGTGAGAGCACCAAGAGTAATAAGAAGAGACATAAAACTCTGGGTCAGAAAAAAAGTCTGGTATGAGCGATAAGAAGCTAAACAAAACAATAACAGGTATACTAAACCATACCTGAACCTGAACCTGCAACCAAAGAGTTAGCACTACATACCGTACAGTACTCTAAGGTGCCACTAAACAGATGGTGTAAAGATAACGGGGGTGGGGGTGTGCATGTCATAATGATGGCAAACAAATCAAACATAGCAACCATTCTCACATCTCTCACTCAGTGCGTAAAGCATACGATATCCACCACTTCGATCACTAGACCCATTGAGGTAATGACGGAGTTCGACTTGTACAACTACTGCTACCCCCAAGCTTATCCCATGGAATCATGACCAATTCTTTTCAAATGATCCCACTTCATTGGTCTATAGTCCACTAGTTGTACCTAGGCCATTGAGGCCCTGAATCCGTCCACATACCTCCCATACATAGTGATCCAAAGTTATAGACATCGACAACTCCTTAGCACACGTCCCGCAGCAAAGTCCAATCATGAAGTTAACTCGTTGGTTCCCAACTGGATCCTCAGTACAAACTTCCTATATGGACTACCTTTGCATCTCGGGTTTTGATCTTCTCCTCTGGATCAGTCTTCATTTGGTTCGCAACCCATGCCTCGCGTCCAAGCTCCTTGGTTCAACTCGAAGTATCTCCTCTGGTTCGGATTGGGTTGCTTCATACGGATCGTGACACGCCCCCCTGATCGGATCGGGTCGAGGTTCCATCTCTACGTCATGGTCCTCCTTCAGGCTACATAGGGTCGTCCTCACTCATCGGATCAGGTCGGAGCTTCTGAATCAGATGGTGCAAGCAGCTCACGTGGAAGGCGGTTCGGATCAGAGGACTTCAGGTCGTGGCCCAAGCATCGGTTCGTGATCCTCCTTGGCCATTGGTTCCTTAGCTCCTGAAGCAGTTCGTGAGTGGCATCGGTTCGCATCGGAGCTCCTTCTCACAAGCGGGTCAGATCGTGAAGCTTCCAGGCGAGCGGGTCGGATCGTGCTTTCCCCCTTCGATCCGATCCGGTTCGGGCAATTTCCTGCACTTCTTTCCAGCGACTATTTTATGCCATTCGATGGCGTTTTCGACCAATCTAACACTTCTAGACAATCACAAATCATACCATACAGTCATTGCAACATGTGCAATCAATCATAAACACCAAAACAACAATCATAGCATGTAAAATGAATCAAACATAGCCAAAACCCCATATTTTCCCTTAAGCATGTTTAGGCAAAACTAATCATAGGATTAACAAAACTTAACCAAATCAACCCAAATTTCTAACAGAGGTATAAAACAATATTTCAGAATTTATAAATATTTTTCCAGAATTTATTAATGTATAAATTCGCTAATCGACACTAATTACCCCTAATTAACCGTAATTAGTGAGAAACTTTGCAAATCACTCACCTTTGCCACAAATAAAACTCAGATCTGAAATGAATCTCTGTTTGGCACGAATACTGATGTCTAACAGCAGCTCTAACCTTGCTTTGGTGCTATCTCTCCTTAATTTGATGTAGATTAGGCCAATACTTGATTAAACGGTGATTAGAAGGTGTTTTAGATGTTGGAGGCCATGGCTAGGTTGAGAGGAATGAATAGTGACAGCTGAAAAATGAGAAAAAGGTATTCTCCAAACCCTAACAGCCCTTTTAAACCGCTAATCCCGAAATTCCCCTTTGGGCCTAGTTGTTAATCACCCGGTTAAGCCCAGTTAAGCTGTTTTTCACCATTTGAAACTTGTTTAAGCCATATCTCCCAAACGGTGAGTCCGTTTGGCTAATGTGACCACTCTACGGAATTGTAGACCATCATTCGGAGCCAATGGAAGTGGTTTTAGGTCAAAACTCCTTTCCAATCAAAAGTTATGGCCAAAAAAAGATCAGCTAGGGGCAAAACGGTCATTTAAAAATCGGCAAAAATCATGAACATGGGAAATGAC
This sequence comes from Allium sativum, assembly GCA_030737875.1. Lineage (NCBI taxonomy): Eukaryota > Viridiplantae > Streptophyta > Magnoliopsida > Asparagales > Amaryllidaceae > Allium > Allium sativum. Next base: position 65,106,942 of record CM060911.1, on the reverse strand, counting down.
CCCAATAGTCGCCTCCCAAAGTTACATGACCATACGACTTCATATGTGAAAGAAATAAACATCCTACGATCCTTCGATGCGTAGAATGCGGGTCGTTACACCTTGAGTGTTGTTAACCCAAGTAACATAATAAATAAGAAAATGTAATTGAACGGTATATGTAGGGTTACCCAAAAATGGGTAGTTTGAACCCAGTCACCAGAACTTGTGTTCTGACCCCCTCCCCATAACATACTCGTAGGTTAGATTTGTGGCAGAGATATGATAGCTTTGGGTACTGGTTAGGCAGTATTATTATCTGGGTAAGGCTATATTTTGATTATATTATATTATATTTCATTTCATTGTGAGATGTTTTCTGAGCTCTGATATGTTTATTATCTCTGTCTTTTCTATGGGATACCAGACAAACAAACATGGGTTTCGATAGATTAGAATTTTGAAAAAAAATCGGTATGCCAGAATTTGGGTTGTTACATCTGGTATCAGAGATTAGGTTTTGGATTTCTGTATATATAGTGAGTTAATGTATTTGTATTTTTAAAATATAAATATATTATATATATACCCCTAGGTCCATAGGGGAACCCGCTAAATAGAAAGATCATAATATGGTGAGAATTGGGATATCTGTTTTGTACACTAAAGGAACGAATATGGAAATCTTATTCCCTTAGGTAATTTGGGTGGGAAGTGTACAATGTACTTTGTATGGAAGAAAGGTGAATTCCATGTGTTAGTATTTCTGGTTAGTGGGTTTGGCAGTAAAACCTTATAAATTTGAATGGGTTAAAAAGAGAAAAATGGATTAGGAATTAATGTATATAGTTGAGATAATTGACTTTGTGGGAGTGTCTAGGAAAGCCTAGGTAAGTTGGAAACCCACTTTGAGTCTAAATCCATGGTTAACTTTTAAGAATTTGAAATTGTAAAAGCTTTTGGAAGATGGTTCATTATATTTTCAAGCCTTGATCTTCAAAGTTACAGTTTTAAAAATATGTAAATAACATATTGAGTTTTGAAGTAAAATTGGGTATGTTTTGGAAATGGTGATTTCTTGTGAAAATTTTTCCTTAAATAAATTCTCTCAGTAAAAGTTGCATATTATAGAGTATGTATAGCTCGCTAGTTTTCAAGCTATATGGTATGAAAGGATTAAAAAGAAAAACATAGAAAATGCTGCACTTTGAGGTGGCATTTTGTTGAAAACTAGAATTTTAAGTAAAGAAAAATTTGAAATATCTATTCTTTTGACAATCTTTTTTTATCATTGTTTTAACAAGAAAATTTTGTTGGAGAGACAAAATAAGTTGTATAAATTAAGAATATAGTAGATGTTTGCACCTTGTAGTAAGTAACTGAACTGACCTTATAGGCAAGAACAAGTTGTAAACCAAATTGAAATATAGTTGTCCTTATCTACTCCAGTTTTGTGATTTGAAAAAAAAAATTATTTACATTTTTATAAAATGACATGTTTTATGGTTTGGCAAAAGTAAGTTTTGGTAAGGAAAATAAAGTTTTGATACTTTTAACTTTTGGAAGAAAAGTGAAATGTAAAGGTCAAACCGTGTTTTAAAAAGCATGGAGTAGGTAAGGATTAGTGCCAAAGGAAGACAGGAAAAGCTTTTAGGCTATGAAACAGGTAGCGAGAATTATCTTGGAATAATGGTAAGTTCCCATCGAATGCAAAAGCAATGAAAAACCTAGGGTGTTGCTGGGAAATGATTGTTAGTACACAGTCAGGAATAGTGGTGACTACTAGATAATGAAAGGCAAGTAAGTGTTTAGATCATGTTGCTAATTTTCCTGTTAGGTGTAAAACCCGTTATTACATTTCTGTTAGGATCGTTCTGTTACTTTGCTCCTATTGGGTAGTTCGGGTAACACCTTAACCGGTCAATGATCTCGTGGTTTGATCTTTTCGGTCTAAGGGGGGCAAAGTCCTGAGATTCTTGGCCTTTAGTAGTAGCTGTGTAGACCAATTTTTTTTCCTGTTTTAGTTGAAGTACTAGACAGCTTATTTGAAACTAAACTTAGAGCAGAGGGTTAAGTTAAATAAGCTAAGAAAAGAGTAACGAAAAAACTAAAAAGGAAACAACAAATTCAATAAAATAACAAACATGGCAGTTAAAGAAAATCTGTAATAAAGAAAATTTTCTTATGTAGGCTGTGCATAGATTGGAAAATAGGGAATCTTTATCTAATAGTTACATAAAATCCCAGTAAGGATAGAAAAGGTAACTAAAAGAAAAACGATGGATGTGAAGCTTTCCGTTTTCTACCTATTTGTAACATAAGAAATCGAATATAGAAGACTATATTTTTCTGAAATTCAAAAAATAAAGTTGTTTGGTAGGATTTTGGATGCAATAATTGGATGAACTATGCTCTTGCTCTGCAAGAGTGTGGGAAAATTTGGATGAAAATATATTTTGATTTTGGAAATATTGGATTCATGTAGAATTGCCAGTATCTATACTGTATTATAATTACTGAGTGTCAAATGCTTTGCTCTCAACCATCCTCGTATTTAAAACTCAAGAGTCACTCTCTTCTATTTGTGTTATTTATGTATTTATTTAAACTAAGCAAAGGGTCGCTCTTTTCTTTCTTTCCAACGAATTCATTTCGCTTGCTCTACATCGTTCCACTTACATCCCAGGTAAAGACAAAAAAATGGCGACATCTGCATCTCTTCGTTCCACCTCCACTCCTAAGCTTTCAGGTTAAACTCCTAAACCATAGTCGATAGCCTTGCTTTATTTCCTCTCTTCATCAAACTCCTCACTCAACTCCATCCCTCACCTATTATGTTATAAATGAAATTGGGAATAAATTCAAAGCTACAAATCTCGACAATGACGCGGAATTTTCCAACCACATTCATACCCAAATCTCGACGGCACGGAAATTTCAACCTGAAGCGTGGATCTGCTCCCATACTTGTAAGAAGGGATACGATTGGCCATCAAAATGGACACCGGGTACCGCTATCCATGAGTTGCTTCTAAATGTCGATCAAGTAATTAATGATAAATATGATTTAATTACTATCTCGCTAACTTTTTTTCTTATCGTAATTAAACGTGTGTAGTACCTTTTTCACTGAAATTATTAGTTCAAACTTTTATGACTCCATTAGGTAGGAATTAACGGTTAATCTTACTTTTAAATTAATTACCTTAGATTTGGAAGTCATACCATTTCATTTTCTTAGTTAACCATTTTATTTCGTTAGTAAACCAAGATGGTGTACACTTACTCTTTATGTTTTAAGAATCTAAAGGTTCCATAAAGTATTTTATACTCTAGGTCGGTATGAAAAATTTGGATTTACATGTATTTGTTTTGTGTTGTCACATGAGTCAAGATGTTTTTGGGATCTGAATAAGAGATATTAATTTTTGAACAAAAGCAAATTTGGTATAAACTGCCATCCTGCCAAAGCTTGACAAAGGTATGTGTTGTTTCTTTCATTTTCTCCCCTTTTTGGTGCTTACCACTGCATTCATTCATTTTTGTCATCTGATATGGTCATGTTTTTTTTCCTTTTTTTTTGTTGAGCTTTGAATTTTTATCCATCATGGTTTACATCTGGTCTTACCTTCTTTTATGTTGTAAATATTCCACTTTTAAGCAATGGAAAAGATTGCTAATGTCTTAACTGTTAATTTAATAATGATAAGATTAATTTACACAAGCAGCAAGGAATCGCAATATGCATTCGTATAAATACACTCATATACACATGGGTTTATACACATTCATATAAACATGTGAAGACACATGCTTAAGTTTTGTAATGGAATAACGAAAGCATTTGCAACAACACCCTGGTTCAAATGTACAAGCATAGCTTCGACTATGTGATGACTTAAAACAATTTTATCAACGTGAGTACTAAATTTGATGTTACTATCAACAACCTGAGCTATGATTGAGATAATGATATGCTATAAACAATGATGTGTCTTGGTTTATTAGTACCACTTCAAAGTGAATTTCCTGTTAAATTTGGTGATACAAAATCACAAATTGATTGGAACAAATTTGCAAAGAATGGAAAGTAAATATTTTTATAATGGGAATGCGTTGATTGCATTTGATGAGGTGGTAGAGAAATAAATGAAGGGATTAATTTCTTCCATCTATGCTAAAGAAACGGATTGATTTACTTCCTATGTTTGCACATTTGTTGTTATGGTAATTTGCCTCCATTATATTATTACCATATGTTGGTAATTTAATTGATGACTCACATAGATTTGCACTGGCTATATATTGAGGGGTAGACTTTAGTGTAAACCCATCCTGGCCTTGAGCCAGTGATCCCCAATGGTGTCTCTTCTTGTTAAACCTGATTGAGGTTTGGATATGTAAACTCTTATTTTGTAATCTCTTGTAATTCTCTCATGTGGAATAAAATCTCTCTCTGTTGGACTGGACATACTCTATCTCGAGGATAGTGGAACCAGTATAAATATTGTGTCTATTTGTTTCTCTGCTATAGTTATTTACTATTTTGTTGATGTAATAGAATAATTGCTATCAGATTAGATTGGTGTTCAATTGGCAAATCTAGATCCTATTTATTGCGCTTCCGCATATCTCAATTTTCATAACATTTCCAATGGTTGTTATGGCGATCTTTATTGATAAATTCTCTTTGTTACTTATGGTTGTAGACACAATAAAATATGCAATGTGGTATGCTATCATTGGAAAATAATTGAGTTATTTTACTAATTATTTATAAATCAACATGTGCATTTATTTATATTACATGTGTATGATTAGCTAATGCACCTCTTGCATATAGTATTTATATATTTTACAATTTCATTTGCTTATGTTGGCCAAAGTGGTGCGGTATGTAAATGGTGAGATTTGCATATTATAATTGCGGTTTCTTGATTTTGGATCTGGATATGTCTATCTTAACTAATTCTATATTGTTTTCTATCTTTCAGAGTTTAAGAAATTGGACTTTACTGCAACTTAGATGATAGAGATGATGGTTAATTTATGATGATAAACATGGTTGACTTAAACAAGTTTAGTCTTCGTTTTCGGAAGAAAAAAAATATATTTTTTATTACAAATTCTTAACATCTTTGTTTTTTATATGTCTAATTTATCTCCCTAGCATCCAAACCGGGGCTTTCTATCCCATCTACGTTTGATAATAATCTTACAAGTTAGAAAACATTCTTTTTTGCATTGATAGCAACTGATTTTTTTCTTGGATATATAATAAATATCAAACTCATTTGTTAGCTTCTCAGATAGGCGAACAGTGTTTAATCTAAATCATCTTTGGCTAAGTCTCGATAAGTTTGTCTGTTCTTCACTTTCCTTTATATCTGCCGTGAGCAAAGATGAATCCTAATTTTTTCCTTCACTTTTTTCATTTTGCGTCATGTCTACATTTGAGTTAGGGAGTTATTAGGTGTCATTATTAGTTTCATATGTAAGCTACATCGGTTACAATCGGTTATTTAATTTCATTTTTACTGCTTTTTGGGTAATGTTAATATTACGAATCCCACATCTGGATTTGTCCTAGGTTTTTACTTTTTTACATCCATATTAAAATTTTGATTTACGCTTCCTGGTTTTGTTTTTTATGCTACCTCATTTTGTTTACAACATTGTATTTAAAGAAGTTTAATTTGATCTTTGAACTCGATTTCTGGTGGATATAATATTCAACAAGATATTGTTTTTTGAAAGACAAGTGGAACTTTATTATTTACACAACCAAGAATTACATCAGTTTATGGATTAAAAAACTTTAAACAATACTTAACCAAAACTGTATTTACAAAGCTAGTAATTTCAACATAAATTATGAATCAGAGAGCAAAGATGATTTGAATTCAAGCTTCCAATGCCAAAAACGAGATTGTTCCTTTCTCTCCATACTCCTGAAATAAATTTCTTGAGTAGCTTCAATAGAACACAAGTCTTCTTGTTCTTCCATCTCGTTGCCTTGAAGATATGGTACCATTCAATTTCACTTGAAGACAAGGGATGGTGGAAACCACCAATGGCCAACAGTCTCCTCCAAATCCGATTCACAAATGAGCATTCAAAGAAAAGATGAACATTAGTCTCAGATGCATTGTGACAGAGAACACAAACATCATTATTAATACGTCCATGTGTAAACAATTTGCTTTTAGTATTGATTGCATTAGCCATGATTTTCCAAAGGAGAAGATTGTCTTTAGATGAGCTTCCACAATTCTAGATCCTTGAATGCCATAGAAAAGTAGTTCTGGGTGGAAGAAAGAGTTTGTAGACCATTTTAATAGAGTGCACTTCTCTCATCCAAAGATTAAACTTTTCAGATGGAAAGTAATACTGATTAGATATTTGGTTCCAAAGGCCTCTCAATGTCACTGAATTACATTAAGGTAGTAATATTGTACCATCTTGAATGTAGTCAGTAACGATATACCATAGTTAAATATCACATTCTCATCCACTACATCACTTAGAATCAAGCCTGGAGCTGCCCAATGGCTATGCCAAAAAGATAAGTTTGCAATGGTTCTATACTTACATTGCATAAATCGCCTGAATCTACCTCTAAGCTTCAGAAAGGTTTTCCAACTCCAGCTGCAGCTATTCAGACTTGGCATTGACCAGAAATTTCTAGCGCCTATAAGATTAGCTCGAACCCAACTAGCCTAAAGCCCTTTGTCCGACGCAAATAATTTGTCATAGTAAGAAGATATAACTACTTGATTCCATTTGTATAGATTTATAATGCGTAGCCCACCGTTCTTTTTATCAACATAAAGTTTGTGAAAAGCAAATGGTATCAACTTTTTGGAGAAAGGATCGCCATGCCACAAAAATTTATTCCTCGCACTTGTAATCATATCAATTAGTTTAATTGGAAGAACATAGTGCCTCATCCAGTAGGTGGTCATTGCTCTTACAATAGATTGGATTATGGTTAGTCTACCAACTTGTGATAGAATACAGTTTGGCCATTGTTGAAGTTTAGAAATGATTTTTTCGTATAGTGGTAGACATCGTTGTTTATTGAGCCTAGAGCTGATTAGCGGCATACCCAGATAAAATGCATTGGGAGGCAATTCCGCAAGCCCAAAGTAGTTGATGATTTCCATCTTTTCTCTTATTGACAAGCCAGCAATTAAAATTTGAGATTTACTCATATTGATCCTTAACCCAGTAATACTATAGAATCTCTTGAGAGTATGAAAAATACAACTAATGTTCTGAACAGTTGGCTTTATAAATAAAATTAGATCATCAGCAAAAAGAAGATGTGAGATAAACAGATTCTTAATTTTGGATGAAGATGAAGGTTGCCAATGTGCGCTTGTTCCAGAATTAATGAGTTGAGCAATTCCATGGTGATGATGAAGAGGTAAGGAGAAATTGGGTCACCTTGTCTCACTCCTCTAGCATCCTTAAAGAAACCATGCAGCCTATCATTCCTCAAAATAGAATAATATTGGGATAAATACAGGTATGAATGCAGGCAATGAATGGTAGAGGAAAATTCATTTGCGACAAAATTGCTAAAATAGCGTGTCATGAGATGGAGTCAACAACCTTTCTAATATCCATTTTGAGCATGCATCTTGGCTATATATTTTTCCTTTTATGACCATACAAGAGCTCTTGGGTAATTAAAATATTGTCACTTATACTTCTACCCTTTATATTAGCAGATTGATTTGTCGATACAATAGAAGGAAGCCCAGATTGCAATCTACTTGCCAAAATCTTAGTAATGATTTTATACAAAATATTATAGCAAGATATTGGTCTAAAGTCAGAAACTGAAACTAGGTTATCCATTTTTGGGATTAAGCAATGGCAGTTGAAGAGAGACTTTTAGGCATATGATTGCTGAGAAAGAAATGTTTAATTCCATAAATAATATCATCGCCAGTTTTAGCCCAACATTGCTGGATAAAGAAAGCATTATAACCGCCAGGTCCACCACAGCTGTTTGCGTCAAGACTGAACACCGCATCCTTTATTTCTTCACCAGATACTTCTCTTACTAAATTAGCTGATTGATCCTCATTAATGAATGGCAGGTTGATATAGCAAAGAAGCCACACATTTAAAGTAGAATGTTAAGGATTAGCAAGAATAGTTGAGAAGTATTCCACAAAAGCACGGTTGATATTGTATTCAGAAGTTTGTACTATACCATGATGATCCCTGACTATTGGAATTGTGGTACGAGCCTTTCTGATTTTGGTAGAATTATGAAAGTACTTGGTATTTCTATCTGCCTCTAACTCTCTTTTGAGATATGAACTTTTCCTTGAAGCTTACAATTCAAAATCCAGAGCTTCACGCAATCTTTTATGTAAAACACTTTCATCATGAAGAAGCCCGATGTTATGCAGATAAATATGTATTTTCTCCTGAATGTTAGCCAGTTCTAGTCTAATCTTGAACGATTGTTTTGAACCAGTGCCAAAGTTCAGAGCAAACCAAGCCTTTAAAGCTATTTTTAGAGATCTTGGTTTACATAAAAGTTTCTACAAAGGGTTACTAGTGAATTGTTGTAACCATACCTGCAGTAAAATAGAAGAGAACTCCACATGTTTAGTCCAAAAGTTAAAAAATTTAAAAGAGGAGTTACCACTGCTAATAGCCAATTCCTTTCCCCAATGGAAGAGAAAAGGGAAATGATGGGAAAGGGATGAGTGAAGAGTTCGATAAAAAGAGTTAGTCCATTGATTAAGAAAGTGTATGTTAGCAAAAATGTTGTCTTGCTTACAACGAGTAGGAAAGCCTGATGTACTCTTGTTATACCCTGTAAAATCAAATCCAAAGCTACTAATTGGAGTAAGATGAGATTGGATCAAAGCTTGATTAAGCGGTGCTATATCCTTGACAGAGAGAGAGAGAGCAACCACTAGATTTATGAAGACAAGAGAACATGCAGTTGAAATCACCGCCTATTAACCATGGATTAGACAATGAATTTAAAGAAGGGAGACAATCAAGAAAATTTTGATGTAGAGATGGGGAGTTTTGGGCGTAAACCGAAGTAAGAAGGAAATAAGAGTTGGATGGAAAATGAAGGCATTTGAAATGAATGTATTCATCAGAGGAGGAGACTTTACTTAAGTGAAAGAAATTCAGATTCCACATCGTTAATAATCGACCATAATTAGCTTCAGCAAGATTATGTTCCATAGTCCAACCAGGACGCATGAGGGAAGCAGCTCTCATAGATAGATTAAGGTCCAGTTTTGTTTTTGATAAGCAGATTACTTGAATTTTATTTTCCCTAATAAACGCTTTAACATCACTTTGCTTTGAGGCCAAATGAAGACCCCTAATATTCCAGAAAGAAATTTTGTGATCCATCATTGGGGAAGTGAGTTAATGGGATGTTTTCTTGTATGCCTTTTAGAGGGGTGATCCAAAGCAACATATTTTTAGTTTCTATGTATTGATGTTTTTCTCCTTTGAAAGATGAATTAATCTTTTCCTTGCATTTATATATCCACTTGCTTATGTTTATTTTTGTTTTTAATAAGGAGTTGTTGCCTTCTACATAACCATTTCAATTTTCTCTTTCATTAATTTTTTTAATAGATGATGAAAATCCCATAATGCACTACAATTCGAGTTGGCAAGTTTTTCTAGACATTAACGTCATAGTCTTTTGACAATCATGTTTTTTAATTAAAAAATGACTTAGATTCGACAGCCTTTAATTCATGTCTTTCACTATAAAGTACTCTATGTTCATTAAAAAAGAGTTAGAACTTAGCGAGTAAATGGAAAAAGGTTTATGTTAGATTTTTTTTTTTGCGAATATTTTGGAAGTTAATTGGTTGATTCTAACATTTCTCTTCATATTATCCATGCAAGTGGCGCTCCATCTTTAGCTAGAATGCGTCATGACTTTTCTAAACCTAAGCGAGCCTTTGTTTTAGTAGAATAAGAGGTGAGGTTTTTACAATTTATTGTAATCATGGCTATAAATATCACAATTTTCTTAAGAAATATCATTTAATATTTTGCAATGGACAATTGTAGTATGATCCTAAATGTTTTTGTTAATTGTATAAAGGAGGAAGCATGTATATGTTCTCATTTAGATTTTAAATCGAATCTTTAGTTTAGGTAGAAGAAACTGTGGCTTCATTGGTTGGCGGTCGAAATGGCACAACATCTATTGCAAAATTTGGTGGTGAAATCGGCTACATGAACACCTTTTGTTTTTTGACAAACATTTAGTCCTATTAAATATAAATATAAAAATTAAAGAGAGAGAATACTGGATACTTTTGATTAGGTAAATTTATCTCCGTTTTTGCAAATAATCATATCATTAATCTTGAAGTGGTTGATATTTCTTTGGATTTTTGAATTATTTTTTGCTGAACTTTTTGTTGAATAATAAGATTTTGATCCATCCCAACGAATGAAGCTAGTATAGCAATCAAATCATAAAGATAAGGTTTTACATATATGTACATTGAGTCGTGTTAGAATTATGTGAAAATCTATCCTCAAGTATACACGAATGTGCTAATCAAGTTATATATATATATATATATATATATATATATATATATATATATATATATATATATATAATTAAAACCTTAAAAAGCCAGAGAAATGCAGCAATTAGCCTACCAGTCGACTGATAGGAAATCGGCCAGTCGACTGGTTAAGCTATTTCTGCACATAACGGCTAGTTTCAAAAGTTTTATATAAATATTTTAATTCTACCAGTCAACTGATGATTTTTAACAAGTCGACTGATTCGACCCAGAAACTATTTTCTAAAGAGTCACCATTCTTCATGAAGAGATTCCTCTTCATTAATCAAAGGAAATGGACGTAACTTTTGATGGAAACTATTCATGAAGAATTGCTACTCTTATACTACTATATAAACAAGTTTAATCATGTTTTGCAATCACCTAATCTGTCCGAATTTAACCAATTTTCTGATCATCATTCTATTCTCTCCATTTACGTTCTATGCAAATAAAAAGCTCTCCAATTCAAATACTTGTTGAATCCGTGAATCAATTTAATATCATTTGATTCAACAAGAAACATTCTTCCTTAAATCTTCGCATTCAAAGCATATACTCGAGCATCAAATTATAGGAAGGTTGTACTTAAAATATTGTCCATCCGTGTTCATTCAAGAACACAAATCAGAAGTCAAACACTTGTAATTTTTGAAGACCTGTGTAGTTGCTCAGGTGAGAGGCATCCTTGTTGGGGATCGGGTGTACTGACCTATTCGTCCGGGTTAAGAGAGGGCGTTGTTAGCGAATTCCGAAGAGGAGCTTCGGGACTGGACGTATGGCGAGAAGTCCGAACTAGTATAAAAACTCCTGGTGCCACTTTACTTTACTTTCCGCATTTACTTTGATTGTTGTATATCTCCATAGCATAGATTTTGTTTTGACTATTGCATATCATTTAGCTAATATATCACATATATTCTGTTTTATCCATATAGATCATGTAAGTCGTACATATCGACTGCTTTTTAATTGGTATCAAAGCGAGGCTATCATATAACCGTAAAACCGTTATTTGATACATTGACATTATGGATAATAATAATAGCATTAGCAATGACACCAGATATTCTAAAGGCCAATCAACTGCTAGACCACCTTTCTTTAATGGCATGAATTATAGTTACCGAGCTACTCGAATGAGAATATACATGCAAGCTAATAGCTATGATGCATGGAATATTACTCAAAAAGAGTATACATCACCTACTACTACGTACACTGAATGGTCAAATATTGAGAAAAATGAAGCTACTGCAAATGCTAAGGCCATGAACATGCTACATTGTGCTCTAGATAGAAATGAGTTCAATCGGATTTGTATGTGCAACGCTGCATATGAAATCTAGAGAACACTTAAAATAACTTATGAAGGTACTAACAAAGTTAAACAAAGTAAAATATCTATGCTCAAGAATCAATTTCAAATTAAAATGAATAAAAATGAATCCATAAACGATATGTATTCACGTTTTCAAAATATTTATCATTCATTATTAGGACTAGGGGAAAAATATTCCGACTTTGACATAGTTTCAAAAATTTTAAATTCTTTAACCGAAGAATAGGAGAGAAAAGTATTAGCGATCGAAGAAGCTATTGATCTCTCTGCCATGAAACCGGAAGAATTGATCGGTAATCTAATGTCTTATGAAGTAAATTTACAAGCAAAGAAAGCACAGGTGCAAGATAAGAAAAAATTAGCATTCCATGTAGAAAAAGAAGATTCCGATTCAAATGAAGAAGATATAGCATTTTTTACTAAGAATTTTAGAAAATTTCAAAAATATCGAAAGAGTCAAAGCAAGAATATAAAGAAAAATTCATCAAAAGAACCTGATCCGGCTCTAGTAGAATGTTTCAACTGTCACAAGACCGGACACTATCAAAAGAACTGTCCAGAGCTAAAGAGAAATCACAAAAATGAAAAGTCAAAGAAATGAGCTTTTTCAGTCACTTGGGACAACTCGAATTCATCTTCGAAAGTGATAGCGACAGCGATAGTGAGCAAGCAAATGTGTGCTTTATGGCTAAGGACAACAATGTAAGTGATTTTACTTTTGATGAATTAGTAGAAATTAATACTGAAATATTAGAATCTAGAAAAATGTTTAAAAGTAAATTTAAACAAGCTAACATAGACAAAAACAAAGCCGAATTTGAGATAGACCTTTTGAAAGATGAAAAAGAAATCTTAGAAGAAGAAATTAGAAAATTACAAGATTCCCTTTCAAATGAAAATTCTAAAATTTCTTTGTTGAGTCAAGAATTAGGAATTCAAAAGAATAAAAATGATTTATTGGTTTCTGAAAATCATGATTTAAATAATAAAGTTAAAATTATAGACTTAGAAAACTATAGTTTAAAAACTATGTTACAAAGTATTTCTAAAAATGTAAATAATTTTAACAAGGGTAGAGAGAATTTATCTAAAATTTTATAGAATTCTCAATCAGTTTTTAATTAAAAAAGGATTTGGATATGATAATAAAATAAATTCAAAAAGGAAATCCAATTCAAAATTTTCTAATATTAAACCGAAAAATTTTGGTAGTAAATTAAATACTTCTACTAAGAAGAATTATTCGAGTAATATTAGTATAGGGATTCCAAAGACAAATAATATTCTTTTTAGGAATAAACATATTAAAAAAATTAGATTCTATTTGTTTTAATAGCAATTATTTTTTCAAAAAGGAACCTAAGCCCTCTTGGGTTTGGATTCCTAAGACTTAACCTTTACGACCCTAACGGAGGAAGTGGGTACCATTTTAATTTTAATTTTTGCAGGTACCCTAAATATTTATATTTGTATATTTGACTAAAAAGAAGTCTCTCAACTAAGTGGCTCATTTTTGTAAGTTTCTGTTTTAAATATTTTATTTACTTTATTTACTTAATATAGTATGTTATAAATAAACTATTAGTCTCTTATCCACCAGACAAGTCTTTTTAAACAACTTATTTTAAGCAATTTGTTCTATTCGGTTTGAAAGTAATGGTAAACAAAAGTCTTGTCATTCATTTAAGTTACTATAATTAGCATATATACTTATATAAATACAAGTGAATTTCTTCGTTTGAAAACAAAAACGATATCCAAAACTTTTGTTCTCTATCATAACAAAGAAAGATAATTCTCTTATAACACCAAAATCATCAAATAAAACATCATCGGATTCGATTAACATCATAACATCTCCGACTCCAAGTGAAGAACCAACACACCAGTGATAAGGTTATCAAACCGGATATACTCCGGATACAAAGAAAAGAAGAGAAATTGCGATATCTCCTTCTACAAAAGAGAAAATAGATGATATTCGACACTATCAACATGAACAAATGCACTGCAACAAAACAATCATTTTACAACGGGCAAAAACCGTTGTAATATGCATTTCACAACGGGCAAATGCCCGTCTTAATATGCGTTGTCATAATAGCTCCTGACTATTTGACAACGGGCAATGACTGTTGCAAAGGACCGTTGTAATAACCTGCTCTGTCACGTGCAATGACCCTATGACAATGGTTATTAACCCGTTGTAATAGCTAATAAATTACAAGCGGCTTTTGCCCGTTGTAATACAGTATATTACAACGGTCATCAACCGTTGTAATATACTAGTAAACCTATTTTACAACGGGCCATGGACCATTGTAAATTATCATATAACAACAGTTTTTGCCCCTTGCGAAATAAATTCAAATTTAAACATAACTGCTGTGATATACATCCATAATAATATTGAATATTTTAACATGCAATAAATATTGTAATGCAACAATCAAAATCACATAATAACACACACTAAAAGACTGAACCAAGAATCATATAATTCCGGTTCTAACATAAATTACATAACTAGTTTCATAAGTACCAACACTAGACCAAGGAAACGTAATTTTGTGTCACGCGGCGGTAGATCCAACGGCCTATTGATCTTGACCCTGCATATTGTTACTAGCATGGTGTGACTACAAAAAAAAAAAAAAAGTTACCAAATGTAGAGAGAATATATTATTATACACCATTCAGAACTTATTATACAACATTTAAGTCTTGCAATGCTGTAACCTTACAGCATTGCACTAAATTGGGAGTATACAAAAAATTAACTATTTTATTCCCAATTTTTGTACACATATCACCAGATATTATTATACAACATGTGAGCATATTATAACTTCAAGTCATCTTGAGCAGCAAGGTAGAGCAGAGGATACAAGTGCAAACTATAGTAATTAAGTTCCAAAGGTAACTGTCTCCTAGCAACATAACTAAGTTTCAAAGGTTGCTTTTCACGAGTATCCAACCATGTCCTTGTTATTGCATATGGTTTTGGCCAAACATAGGTCTTTTCACACATACTAGTGAAGTATATGTTCAACGGGGTTAACGCTTGCCTAGCTTATCAGCCTTTGGTTCCATAGTCTTTCTACTTCAGTTTAGACACCACCATATCCACAATTTACAGTTGTATTTAAGTAAAGATATTTGTATTTGTAACTGACATTATATATGAACTTTTATCTCTAAAATTATATGACCAAGAGAAGAATTAATTACATAATAGGCTTCTATTGAAAGTCCAAATATATGCACATGTAGACTGGAACTAAATTTACCTTTGAAAAACCATTGTGAATCTTTTATCTAAAATGTATTTAAAAACTCAGCTGAATACATATAAAACTGATCAAATACTTATTGTATTATATCATGTTAAATCAATTTATGTATGCATAGGGAACTCATGTACACCATGGCGCAAACTCAAAACTGCATTTAAAATTTATGTGTGCACATGAACCAATGTCTGGAATAATTAAACATTTGAAAATTCAGATTCTCAGATTCATATGGAAAACCCCTTTTTATAGAACTTTGCATTCTCTTTCAAATCCATTAATATGCGAAGCATTTCACACATCCAGTTCAACATGTTTAAAACTACGGAGATACTGTGTTTTCTCAACTCATATTTAGGTAATATTCAAAACATGCTTCGCATTAGAGGGGTAACGATAAGTCATCGATGTTTGGATGATATATGAAGTAATAAATATATAAAAGTGCTAATATATGTGTTAATATAGGTTTTCAGTAATAATATATGAAGTATATATTCTACTAGTGAAATATGTATATGCAACTTTGCACGTCCAGATGAAGTATATGAAGTACATTTCCTTGTTTCTTTCTATCCCAGTGTACCCATTACTAATGGCCGGCTCAACATGAGAACATGGCCGGTGTGAATTTTCTCAACTCTGACTTCAGAAAACAAATAATTATTTGTTCCATGCATAAGGAAATTGTTTTATATATCTACAATAATGGGATGATCTCTATATGTGAGCACAACAACTTAGCTATTGTGCTTGTGAGCATAGCAACTAAGCACAACAACTTGGTTGATGTTCGAGCATGTGAGACATTGAGTGTGCATGCGTTTGACACTGCTTTTTGCCTGCACTGCTAATTTGCAAGATTGTTACATCTGACAGAATTCCCCTGATAGCATGAGACCAGAACATAAGTGCTGGTATTACCTATGGTTTTGTTTAATAGTCATCTTATTATGTGATGATTTATAATGATTTACAACGTGCAAGCAAGATCCAGGGTGTCCTAAGTATTGACTCTAATAATATTGTTTTAGGCATGCAATTCAAAGCACCCAACAGTACTATGTACACTAGCTGTTTTGGATAGATTAGTCAATTATCTTTCAAAGTTTTATTGACCCCACCTCAACTTAATTCTGCCCAGCATCAATGTACCATCTATTTGCATATATAAGATTGATCCATTCCTTCCACTTTTTCAGTCTGCTTCAAAATTTTATGTTTTTTAATCTGCTCAGATTTATGTTTTATAATCAACTAAGTGCTTCGGCACAACAACTTAGTTTCTGTGCTTGCTTCGGCACAACAACTTAGTTTCTGTGCTTGCTTCGGCACAACAACTTAGTTGCTGTGTAGAGCACAACAACTTGCAGGGTCTTTTTTCGTTTATACTTGCATTGTTGGTCATTTTATGTTGAATTAGTTATTGTTAAGTTGATATATTTTATGCATTATTTCAAATATATAAAGGTCTGGATATTTTTTAAGTTTGGATGCGGATATTTTTGGATATCCGAAAATATCCATATTTGTTAAGATGGATACATATCCGCGGATATGGATACGAATATTATTTTATAGATATTCGTGGATATGGATACAGATTTTTATTTTCGGATACGGATATAGAACTATCTACATTCGTTTGCATCCGTTTACAGGCCTACGATTGAGTAGTGACTTATTTCAATACATATAGAACTGCATATATAAGAAGTCAATCAAGGTTTTTGCTTACAAACTCCATCTGATAGTAAGATAAGTGGATAATAAACAGACAACTCATAAACAATAATCACTTTTTTTATAACTTGTTACAATTTCTACAAATAAATTTTACCATTATTTCGACTTATTTACTCTAACAGATTTTAAAGTTAGTTATTTATTACTATTGTGTATTTACCAATAATACATAAGTAGGTAAGATAAGTAGCTAATAAATTGACCATTCATAAACAATAATAACTTGTTTATAACTTATTTCAATTTTTACAAATAAATTATAACTTATTTCAATTTATTTAATGTGAGGGGTCTTGTGTGTAAATATACTTGTTCCAAAGACTGAAAGTTTACCACAAGATTAATAAACAAGACATGCGGAAATAACTTGTTTATAACTTATTTCGATTTTTACAAATAATCATAAACATTAAATTAACAATTAAAACATATTAGGAGGTTAGAATACAAACATTATTACATGTTGATGATAGCAGGTAAAAGATTAATCTTGATGAGCATATATCATTTCATCCAATAAAAATAAGACAACAATTGATTATTGCACTGACCAACAAGAAAATGGCACCCAAGAATATTATTAAGGTACTTGCATTATAAGATGTAAAATACGTAACTGTTGTGTTAAATCCCACGTCAATGCATGTTTGCATCTGTCATTTAACGGAGCTAGGATGACACAAAACTCATTTTCTGTTTTGGCTTGTACTTCGTGAGTCCCTTGTTGTAGTTAAGTATATATTTGGTTTCATATATTCAATTTCCTCACTCGCTTTTAACAAGGTTTATTCTTTTACAGCTTCCACAAGTATTATATTAGACGAACAAATCTAAGTGTGCTATGTCTGTTTTATACTCCATAGGAAACATAACCTTTTTCCTAGTTCTTGCTGTGCACAAAGAACTTGCTTTTATATTGCTCCAGTTGAAATGTTGAATACGAAGCGTAACTTTTGAATTTTTTTTCCTAGGTTGATCCTCAATAGACAATGTCACCATTCTAAAATTACGAATCAAAACAAGTCCATAAGATAAAATTACCTCGGTCTTTGTAAAATTTATTTGTTATGGGATGTAGGTAAAAAAAACGAAAGTAACTTCTTTGGCTATATCAAACAAAATTAGGACCTTACAAATACGATGTGGTTGGAAGTTCTTAGAACGTACCAAACTATACATAACTCGAACGAAAAAAAAACATAAATACCATAAACATTTTTGGAGCAGAGAAGATACTTGCATTTACGGATTTAGAACAACTTAAGCGGTTAAGCCTAGAACATACCTTTAATTGATGACAAACCTCTAATTGATGATGAAACACCTATTCAATCGTAGCATGCAAGGATGGTGATATTGATAAAGAAAAGGTCCCTACATAAAACTAACGACTTTTTTTTATAAAATATATAAACATAAAATAATCATGTTTTCACATTATCACATGTTTAAAGAAAGGTTTGAAACCTGATAATTAAATTAAATCATTTTGATAACTTTATGATGCAATTCAGTTTGACTTCGGGTAGACGGTGTTTGTCTAGCCTCATTTTCGGTGCTTGAATCGATTGATTCCATGGAAAACCTGTAGACAAAGATGTGCTTATGGAGTTATTAAGGTGAAGTGCAACATCAAAAGTTGCAGAAAAAAACCGTCATTGCAAAAACAATTCAGATTCATTTCAGTTTTAAAATTAAAAAATCAAAGCTGAATTAATAGTCGTAGACCATGTTGCAGATTCATTATTTTAGGTATCTATAACTTTCAAAGTACCAATACTTTGCATCCAATAGCATTAACCAATAGCGACAGGAGCAGGTGGTAGAGATCGATGGGCAGTGGAAAATAAAATAAACAACTAAAATGTTCGATATAGAAAATCAACTATTTATGCTTTCTAAATTGCAACAAAAAGAAAATGTGGCATATCAAGTAAACAAAACACTAACACTATTTGCACACAACTAGGAACAACTGGAAATACTATTTGCATGCATAAAGTTGCAGTGAATAGATATGCAACTGGGAACTAATTTTATATGATGCAGTTACATATCAAAGCATTCACACTATGCATAAAGCAAAGAGTAAACAATCAATGGAGTTTCACTACAACACAACACATTTTTACATGATATGGACATAAATAACAAAGGCCAATACCCACACAATCTCGACCTAACTGACACAAAAGGAAAAAAATACAGTCTCTGCACAGCATTAGCAACAATAGAAGAAAATAAAATAAAACCAAAAGGATCTACTCACTTCTTTGCTTTTCTTCCTTTGAACTGGTTCTTAAGCTTAATCTGCAGCCTTTTCTGCTTCTTGGGTCCTCCACCTGAACTAGCTTCACTAACATAAATGGTGATGGTGAGCCCTTATCCACGTATTACTTCAAGCTCTCTAATTTCACTAAAAGAAGATGCATAACATTTAATAATTATAGTTCATTACAAACATTCATTGCAGTAAGCAGTGAATAGTTTGAGCAATTTTTAGCACAAAACAAACTAATGCTATACACAAGTAACAAATTAAGAAGCCACTTATAATAATCAATTTCATAGGGCCTGATTTCAACTCTCAGTAGCACAGCAATAAATAAGCTTAAACCCAAAAAAAAAATCATTATCGAACTTAAACCCTAAAAAAAATAAAAAAAATCGAAGTACCTCAAGAAAAAAAAGCGGTTAGGATTTCTGATTGAATTCCGGATGCGTATGAATTTAGATGCGAGCACTGATGAAAATATTGAGAGCGCGGAAGAGAAGCAAGGTTGCGAGAGAGGACATTCAGTTTGTATATATATCCTAAGGATATAAGAACATTCAGTTTGCCTTTTTCAGTTATGGGTTTGTATCCAAACAAAAATGTGCATGAAACAAGTATTTTTGAAAAACTCCCAATTGATGTATATTTCCAAGACCCGTTAGAAAAATGGACTAAAAATGACACATGTTGACCCGTTTCTCTGTCAAAATTTACATGACTCAAAACCTTTTTTTTACTGTGATTGTTTTTTTTAAATGACTGTCTGGATAGCATTGCAATTATGCAGAAAGAATATGGCATATCTATCCCCCTTTCCATCGAATTAGGACTGAGGTAAAGAGCCTGTAATAAACTTAAACAAGGTTCATAAACAAAATTCATGGTATTTATTCTTGCCCTTGTTAAGGTCAGTTCAAATTTTGCAGTAGTGTGCATGCACTCAGAAACAAAGTACTTGCATGAATAACTCAACGGCTATGCGGAGATGAAAATTAGAGCTCTTGTCCTTAGTAACCGATGAATCATATTCTTTTCCAGGTGAAAATTCAATATTCCCAAGATGAAGAATAGCTGCTATGATGCGAAATATTGCTTCCTATAACAAATAATTAGAGTGCATAATTGTGACTATCATAAATACAGATACAAACACACATAACACCATAAGCATGGAAACACTACAATTAAAGCTTTACTTGATCATCAAAACTGGTGCCAACTATATCCATTGCCCTCGTAGTCTTCTGATATTCCTTAGCATTGCTTACTCTGTCGAGTTCATAGGTTCTACTCTGATTCAAATAATGAAAATTGCTTGGAAGGGAAAGACTAAATTTCTATGCATCCTAAAACATATATCAATTTTATGTCTACAACTGAACGAGGGGAAAAACGATGGGTTATGAAATGTCGAATGCATAATAATATCCAACTTCCAAATGCATTACAAAAACAGGTAAAAGAGGCTATTTGGTTACACGGAATCCATGTTTTTCATATCCACTTCAAAAGGAATTGTTTCACATAAAACTGAAAATGTTATACATGTCATTATAATTACAAAAATGCAAACACTAATATACTCGTATTGTGTTCAAAGTTAATTTGTCTTAATTTTCTAGCTTTTCTTCATTGATAGTAGATCATTAGTGGCATTTGAAAACAGTATGTTATGGAAGTCTACTAATGTGCATCTAACAAATATGTTAATTTTTTGTAGTTAATTGTTAGTTAATATCAAAATGCAACAATGATTTAAAAGAGAATTTTGAATAAGTTGAAATAAATACACTAAGTCGAATTAAGGATCTGCGTCAAAACTGTGATTGCTGAAAATTGTCGCTGAACATTGAAATTCTGCAATTCACTTCTTTGTTTTGTTAGAGACAATGCACAGTATTCTACTAGTTCTGTTTGTTATAATGTATTGCTAATGTGAATCTATTACTGGAAATTATGTATCATGAATTAAGAAAATAATGATGGAATAACATAATTCATATTTGAGTTTAACAGTAGACATACCTCTTAACTAATGTAATTTATCATTATTTCTCCATCTTTTTATGTCATTTTGAGCGCTATCACATTAACAACTATGTTGTCCAAATATATTCAATACAGCGTTTTTATTGAAAATGTTGAAAATTTATGGCTAAATTCCACTCAAATCTGGATCTTTCATTTTGTGGTTTGATTGGCAATCAAAATCACCAAAAAACGTGGGATTAGACCCGGGAAAAATATGCATGCTTCTATGTACGCCTTTACACGCGCACACACACACGTTTATGAGGTTGTATAACCCATTTTGATTTAATATGGTTATGAGTATTAAGCTTACGATGAATAAGGTAGTAAGACAAATGTGTTTATATGTGTGTATACTTAAATGTGTAAATATATATATTATTTAGAGTGGCATATAAAACTATGGAAAACCCTTTACCTTGTTACTAGCTAAATTTTTTTATTAGGAAGAGGGAATGCACATACTTTTAGACCATTATAAACATAATTACTATATGTATATGTGTATGTGAATATAAATATATATATATATATATATATACGGTATGTATGTACGTATAAGTTTTTGGTATATAACTACATATATATGTGTGTATACTGTTATATTATTATATGATGCTTTATTAACTAACTTACTCTCTTTTCGAATTGTATTATTATACTGTAATAAATAAAAACCTAAGATACAAGTGCATAAAGTGGAAGTGCTGGGTAGCTGCACAAAACTTGGACACTTGCCTAGTAGAAATGTTATCCAAAACCTCATAAGCTCACAGAAACATAAATTCAAACTATCAAAATTTACAGTAGGAAGTCATGAAAGATATATAGAAATTGAAGCTTAATTACGCAATACAGACTATAACTATTATGTGTTTGAGACTCTGATGAAAGCAGGACCTTAGCCCAAGATCATACTACTTGTTAATAAGCAAAATTTATATATTAGCAGTAACGAAGTAAATATGATAAACATATTTAAATACTGATGTACAAAACCAAAATACCCATATGTAATATTATCAGCCCAATTTAAGGTTGCTATTATACAGTCAAAACTATAATCCATATGATCATAACTAAAGACTCATGTTTATGGAAAAAAATATCCAGAATATTAAGCAATGTCAATGAACTCAGATTACTTTATGCAATTTAAAGCTTAGCAAACTGTAAAATGGAGTCTAAATATATTAGGAAATTTATTAATAGGTGTTAGAAACCAAGTTCCATGTAATATGCCAGTCAATACAGTGAACTTTACAAAACCAGTATTATTCATATTCTAATTTCATTTTCAAAGGTCTAAAAAAATTAATTGATTAAAAAAACTAGCCCAAAAAAATTCATGATATAAAACATTAATTTAGATATACTTCGATATTTACCATGAACCTCATAAGTACTCTTTATCTACCATATGGAAACCCATCTACCAGTGAAAATAGATTCAATTTCTCCCCTTTAATCCATCGTGATTCCTCTGCACCTAAATAATCATCAACCATTTGTGATCGACCGTGAAAACTACATACCTAAGTAATCATCAACTATTTGTGATTGAATCCAAAAGCTCCATAGGTCCATACCGTACATCCATGTCAATTAAATATTTAATGGATAGGAGGATTCGATAGTTGGTGGAAAACTTGATCGACATGAATTAAAAATGACTAGGAAGTTCGAATTAGGGTTCTTGCTATTTAGGAAAGAGGAAAAATGGGGGTGCGAAAAGAGCACCGGGAAAATGTTTTTCTCGGTGGAGTGCTAGCGATTTGTCTCATTTTATTAAGAGCTCATATCCACTGTTTATATTTTAATTATATGATTGAATGACTCAAAATAGCTATCCTTGTCATATAATTTCATTCTTTCCTATGTAGGACATGGATCGCTGACTTTAAATACAACGGTATAAAATGGCTATTGAATAAATTGGTTTTCTGGGCAACACTAAAAAGCTTGTTGTCTTTATTATGACTTCTAACAACACTAGACTGATATTGTAAAAAAATACTAATGACAATGTTTATAATAAATTGTTCAAATACGAGAATTAATAATATAAGGAAAAGGTTACTAAGTACAATATTGGTAAAAATGTAAAATAAACGTCGTATTAAATATAAACTGTGAATGTTACACTAAGAAAAAATTAGAATTTACAATTGTTTTCTTCTGCTGTTGTCTAACTTTGAGTATACAACGTTAGATAAATATTACTAAATATTGTCAATCTACAACTTAAAAATAAATAAATACATATTTCAATTGCAATACATATGCATTATGAAAACCAAGTACAATACAACGTAAAACATTCATTGTTGGTGATCGTCTCCTACAACACTTTACCAAATATTGTAGATATTTTGTATTTTACTACATTTGTACAAAGAATGTTGTTTGAAAAAAAATCTATTACAACATCCCTATCAATTAATGTTTTAAAACATATGTTACTTTACAACGTTTCGGTGAACTGTTGCAAAATCAATGTTGTAAAATGGTATATTTGTTGTAGTGAGTAATGTTTAATTATCAATTATTTACTGCTACATAACCAAATTAAATACTGAATATTAATTGAAAATTATTTAATAATAATATTTAATACTATAATTATTCGTCCTTAATTATACTTAATAATTATCTAATATAATTAATAGATATTAATTGTAATTTACCAGTCCTTAATTATAATTTTGAACTAAATCGAGCAAGTTAAAATTTTCCAATTTATTTATTTGAAATAATTTTCTATTTTAATGAAATTTTGCAATTTTTTTCATGCACTTCGCAATTATTAAACGCATATTACACAATTAAAAATAAATAATCAATTATTTATAAATAAGTTGAATTAAAAAATATGAATTAGATTCCCCTGATTAAGTGCTCTTCTCGAATATCTTGTTCATAGTTGCAAACTTATACTTCATTCACCCATCGTTCTTGCTTAAGTGTATATAGCACACATATTAAAAAAATCATGTTGATTCGATCCTTTCATACGGAGAAGATTCCCTCGAAAACTTTTACCAATTTGTATAGTAGTAAACTAGTTATTAATGATTATCTATTAAATATTAGCAAATAATAAATATTAGTGACATCTGATGAATATAATATTATTATTGATTAATAAATATTAGTAGCTATGATAAATATTATTAGTAATGCAATAATATAGTTAGCAATTAGTAACATATGACTAATATATATAATATTATTAATGATAAATTGTTATATACTAATAAATATTAATTTTAAGAAAACATTGTGATTATTAATTGTTTATTATTGAAAATTCACAGCAGACATTCATTATAACGATTGCAATGGGCATTTTTTGGCCATTGTAAAATTGGCACCTATTGCAACGGTCTCTTTTTGCCCGTTGTAAAATTGACATCTATTACAACGGGCATTTTATGAACGTTGTAAAATTGATATCTATTACAACGGGCCGGAAAGAAACATTGTAATAGAGACCTTTTACGACGGGCTTCTAGCGCCTGTTGTAAAAAAGGCGTTGTATAGGGCATCTATTACAACGGACCTTAATTGACCATTGTAATAGCCTACTATTACAACGGGCAGCCGATGCCCGTTGTAAATTAGATGTTGTAATAGATTGTTTTTGTCATAGTGAACTTCAAAGAGAAATATTCTACGAGCAAAAGAAAATATCGGACAGGTTAATATTTTTGGAAACTGTTGCACTTAGAGTTGTGGTAGATCAACTATAGTTGAACCAAGACATCACTCTATCTCTTCGGATCCCGAATCACCAAGACCTTCGACATCATGGAATCCGTCGAGGAGATTTCCAAAAAGAAAAATTGTGTTTCATTATCAACATGCAAAGATGAATACATATTTGCTGCACTAGCTTATGCTCAGGTATTATATATGCAGCAAACACTAAAAGATTTCAATGTAAATTTGTCAAATTCCATAATCTATCGTGACAATACAAGTGCAATAAATTTTTCTAAGAATCCGGTAAACCATTCTAGAAATAAACACATTTACATCAGACATCATTTCTTGAGAGATAGTATTGAAAAACAAATAATTAATTTAGAATTTGTTAACTTAGAAAATCAAATTGTAGATATCTTTGCTAAACCCCTTTTAGAGAATTCTTTCATTAAACTCCGACGAGAACTAGGAATTGTATGATTCAAAGATCTCTAAATAGTTCTTCAATTTTTGTGTGCTTATAATGTCTTACTCTCTTTTTAATCGATGACAAAGGGGGAGAAATATCTCTCATGCTATCCGTGTTGTATACCATTTCTATGTTTTCATGCTATTATATTTTCCATGCTATTGGAAGTTGTGCTAACATTTGTGAATGCAGGAATCAAGTGGTAAGGTTATAAAATTTATGGACTAACAAATTTGTGTAGAAATTCAGGGGGAGATATACATTCAGGGGGGGAAATCCAAAGTGTGGTCATCAATCAAAAACGGGGAGAATGTTGAATAACAAGATTTTGATCGATGCCAACGAATGAAGCTACTATGGGAATCAAATCATAAAGATAAGGTTCTATATACACACACACACATTGAGTCATGTTAGAATTATGTTAAAATCTATCCACAAGTATACATGAATGTGCTAATCAAGTTATAAATATTTTATTTTTTTGAAAATGGGTATATATTATTAAGGCATATTTCAGCCCAGTCCAAGATCCGCGTCTCACAAAAATCGACAACACATATATTTACATTGCATGGTAAAACAAAAACCATATCCCATTATCATTAAATAAACTATTTCTTTCCCAATTAGGCATGGCGAGTAGCTTCGTCTTCAACGAACAGTTCATGGCGGCCATAGGTTTTAAGGTTCGGACCGTGATTCCTGCCAAACCCCTTGATCCATTTCTCCAGTACAAGGTAGTAATTTTACCTCTAATGTAGTAAATCTTCTTCCCCTCGTTCGTAAAATTAAATTAGCTTCCACTTCAATTAGCTTTACAATCTCACGCACTAATCTCTTCTTGTTTTGAAATACACGCCTATTCCTCTCCTTCCATATCCACCAACAAGCAGTAACTACGCAAACACCGTATTCTTTAACTTTAGTGTCTACATCTATCCAATTTAGGCTCAGATTAGTAATTATTTCCAAAAAGCTTGCGACTTGTGTAGTTATATTATAATTCAGCATGATAATTCCAAGAATTTCATAAGAGTAATTACACTGGAAGAGCTGATGTTGATGGGTTTCAACAGTGTTGTCGCATAAGACACAAATGTTATTAGTAATTATACCCCAGTTGAAACATCTGTCTCTAGTTGGAAGTCGAATTAACATTGCTTTATATGATGCATGAGATACTTTTGGTGAAAACAACTTGTCCCAAATCACTTTGTGCCATTCCACTTTGGGTTTTGAAATTCTGCATGCATTCCATGCTTCTTTTAACTTGAATTCATTGCATGTTGGCCACTTCCATTTGTCACACTCTCTGTCTATAAATAAAGGCATGATTCTATGTCCTTTTTCATCTCATTGTTACAAGGAAGGCTTGTAAAATTCCATATGCCTTCATGTATGATTTGATTAACAGTTTGATTAGGACAACCACGAGCTAAAAAGGTATCCCACCCCAAAGTGTTAATCAAAGATTTTCCTTTTATCCAAGGATCTCGCCACAAATCAATTTCATTGCCATTTGCAAATTCAAATTCACAATTCGTTGCTCGTTTGTTTCTAATTCTAAGAATGACCATCCATATTGCCGAGGCATTGTTGTCAATTGCCATTGTCCAAAAGTTGCTTTTAACATATCTTCTCCTCATCCATCTGGCCCATAGACCATGATCATTTATGATTTTCCAAGCTTGTTTCATTGTGAATGCCTCTCTCATGTCTCTAATTCTTCTTAGGCTAACACCCCCTTCTTCTTAGGCTAACACCCCCTTCTTCTTTCGGCCTTCATAGATAATCATATTTAATTTTTTGTAAACTACCCTTCCAGATGAAATCAACGCAGACACTTTCAATTTCACCAATAGATGCTTCCGGAATCAGAAATGTTTGTTGCCAAAAAATGATTTTGCTTGAATTACTATGTGCACTAATTCAATTCTTCCGGCAAATGAAAGAAGTCTTGAGTTCCAGCCTTGTAATCTTTCTTTAATCTTTGTAATAAGCTCTGCATACTCTCTATCGGTTATTTTGTTTGAATAAAGGGGAACACCTAGGTATTTTACAGGTAGTTCTCCCTCATAACCCCCAAAGTATCAAGCACGTTTCTCTTGTTTACACAAAATTTACTGAACTAACATTTAGACTTTTGCTCATTCAGCGTAAGCCCAACATATTTCCCTAGATATTCAAAAAGATTAGTAATCTTAGTCGCAGCTTTAACATTTGATTTGACACAAATTATCAGTTCATCAGCGTACAACAGATGGCTAATGGACGGTTGGAAATTATGAATTGGTTGAATCTCTTTTGCAAACTCCGCAAACTCCATCTACGGTGTGAAATACTCCGTAGCAATTGCTAACAAATAAGGGGATAGTGGGTCCACTTGTCTAATACCTCTGTTACTGGTAATGAAACATTTTGGCACTCCATTGATTAGTATAGAGAAAGTAGGGGATTGAATACATTCTGAAATCAATCTAGTAATTTTCACAGGGAAACCCATGTCTAATAACATATGAATAATGAAGTGCCTATTAATTTTATCATAAGCTTTTTGCAAATCCACTTTTAGACTAAATTTATCTGCACCTTTCTTGTTGAAATTTCTAATTAGTTCATGTGCGAGAAGAGAATTTTCTGATATACTTCTTCCTTTGATAAATGCGCATTGACATTCAACAATCATTTCTGGTAAAACCATTTTTGTCCTATTGCAAATCACTTTACTTAAGATTTTGTATAGAACATTGCAACATGCAATAGGTCTGTAATCAGCAATTCTAGTTGGTTTCTCATTTTTTGGAATTAGGCAGAGGAAGGTGTGATTTATTGCCTTGACAATTTTACCTAAGTGGAATGCTTCTTATATCACCGATAGCAAACTATTTCTCAGGTCATTCCAATGAGTATGGAAGAAACTGGACGCGAACCCATCGGGCCCGGGGGCGGAGTCAACACCAGTGGACCAGGTAGCTTTCTTCAGCTTCTCCTCAGTAATTTGCCTACACAACATTCTGCACCCTCTGGAATTCAGCAGCTTGCGGGGAATGACATTAGGTAAGTCACTCTCACATTCACCATTATATAATTCAGTCAAATAATTTATTGCTTCCTCTTAAAATTGCTTCAAGTCTGTTAGCGCATTTCCATCCTGATCAAGAAGTTGAAAATTATATTTAGTGTTATATCTAACCGACATTTTAGTATAAATTTTTTTTGGGCATTCATCTCCATCAGTTATCCATTTCTCCTTCGCTTTCTGTTTCAATTCAACTACCTTGATTTTCAATGCTTCAATTAGTTCAGTTTTTCACTGTTGGTAATGCCCCCACGTTTCATTGTTGTCATCCCCATCATCTATTAATTGCAATAGCTCAACATTCCTCTTTTCGAGTGTTTTGATATGATCATCCTCTTTCACATGAGTTTTGTTCCATTCCTTAATCTTAATTTTGGAATTTTTGAGGAATAGAAGGAAATGAAACAAATAATTAGATGTAGATAGAGGAAATTTTTGGTTGTCAAGAATTTCATGGTACCCATTAATTGATTTCCAGTGATTTGCGTATCGGAAAGGTTTTCCTTTAGCATTACTATCACATTCAACCGAACAAACATGCATGGGACAATGATCACTTGTCAGTGCTGGCAGCACATTCACTTTCAGATCAGAGAATTTATTCACGCACTCAGAGTTAATGAGGACTCTGTCAAGTTTAAATGAAATTTTCCTGCTTTCACCACTTCTCCATGTGTGATGTAGGCCACAGTGGACTGGCCCAACCATTCTCGATGCAATAATGCAACTGTTGAACTCTGACAACTGGGATACTCTAATGGTAACACCCCCACGATTTTCACTAGGTTTGAGAATGGCATTGAAATCCCCCATAAGTATCCATGGATCATGCATGTATTGAGCCACCAGTTTGAGTTCCCACAGTTTAGTTCTCTCACCCATGTTGTTAATGGCATACACAACAGTAACACAGATTCTTAGTCCACCAGTATTAATGATTAAAACAGTTATTTGTTGATCATCTTTTTCATTAAGAGCATAATTCCACACTGATTTACACCAAACTGGAAGAATTCTTCCTTTATCAATGAAATCATTATTAGTTATTAGATCACAATCACTCCCCATCTGTTCACACAAGAAACATAAATTATCTTCATTGACCTTATTTTCCAAGATACCCAAGAAAGAAGGAAGAAGATTCCTTCTAAGATCGTGGAGGTCTAAAGTCGGGTATCATTATTTAGACCTCTCACATTCCAGCTAATCAGCGACATTTAGAATTGTGGAATTTACTCCTCAAATCCCAAGGAGGAAATCCACGCCCATTGTTAGCATCTTCTTTAGTTATCTGCCGAGTGTTAAACTGTTGCATATATTGTGGATTAGATTTTGCGTAGTTCTCTTTATTGTTACTGCCTTCGGTGTGACGACCCCATTCCCGATAAGACGGTGGCAAGGGTAATCTTTGGAATATAAGACATAAACGGATAACAACAGAACAAAAATAATTAAATACACCAGATAATATACAATAGAATACACTGAATAAATATAATCATTAGAGTTACACAGTATATAGGATCATACTTAGTACAAAATACAGTTCAACTATACATACTGCGGAAAAGAAAACATAATATGTACAACAGGAGCTGAACAACATAAAAAGAGATAAATGATAGAATCCATCTTCAGCTCCAGCTATCTAGAAAGAGCCTGCTAAAACCTGAATACAAGGCTGTCCGTGTAGAAGAAGGGGCACCCGAGTTTGCAAGTGAAACAAACTACGAGTCAGTCATGGGACTGGTATGAGAAATCTACTTAACACATTTTCAAATATGGCCAATCACAGGACCACGCCACTTTCGCGGAACGGGTTCACTCCATTGGATTGCCAGTGCTTTAAAACAAACAATTCTTTTAAACATTGCAATGCTTTTTATAAAAATGAAGCCATTATAAGACTCAGTTCCCATCACACAATGCAACACACACCAGAGGATAGAGTTTTACCTTATAATGGCCAAAATATGCTTGATACGAGCAAAACAAATCATTTGATATTATTGCTAGTGTATATATGTTTCAAAAACAATTTCAATCATAACTATCAATCATAGGCAACATTAATGCCCCATACCACTATGTTGCCATATATAGGTATACAATCAAAACCGCACGATGTCGTATTTGGAAATTGGATTTCTGTCATGAACCGAGGCCAGGGATCGTCCTCACCGCTTCGAGACAATCTAGCCTACCATATCTTAGGACCCAGACTCAGGTGGGCCCTTGGATCGTCAGGGCTGGTCCACCGATGTGGATTAAAATTCCTGAACACTGCGTTTCCCCGCCCTATGGGGCGTAAACTGGTCATCTCTGACCACACCATCGGCTCCGAAGAGACCGAAGCAAACCGAGGCCTCGCTTTCCATCATCCACATAAGTAAAATACCCGGGCGTGTAAAATCCAAAGCACCACTCCTAGCTAGAAAGAAACGCATGTCCCCCCTGATGTTCGTCTCCCGTTTCTGGCTCATACCGGGGTGTGAGGCTCGCGAAACAACGCTATAGACAAAGCTACGCCACATAGGCCGTGCTTTGATCATCAACCACAAGACTTTGCTTTTCAACAGAAGCCTTGATCTTCTGCCACTTAGGCACGCCGCACAGGCAATTCACTCCGTGCGACTGATTTCTATCGATATATAACCTCTGGGCTCGTACGTCTCAGAGAAGGGCGTTAAGCAAGAGAATAAATTCTCCGCCGCCAAACAGATATATATTTAATAGAAATCAATCAGCACAAAGCAAAATCCAATGTCAGACACACAGTCCATTTACACATTCATTCTGGGTCTGAACGAAACCGGAGGCACTCAATACCTCGCATATCCGTACAATCAACAAGTACGTCCGGGTGGCTACTACTTCAACCCCGTCAAGGTAGCTACTCCTATCATGAGCATCAGTAGCACCCCTCCATTCGACGTGAAGATCATCGGTCTTACACCGTCTTCATATCTTCGACTTTCACTCGTCGATCAATTATTTGAAATGAGAATTAACTCAGCCTTTTCAAATAATTCACGTATATCTAAAATTTCAATCAATTCATTTCAATGGTTAAATTATTCGGCATCACCAATTTTTTTCTTTGATGTAATTTTCACCCCAAACACATTCAACCATCAAATATCACATAAATCGAGCAAATTCAGTTTATTTCCATTCCATATCGTTTATAATATTTTATCACGATTTATCGCTATTTTTATTTATTTAAAAATAGCCAATTCATTTAAACGACGCTTCAGGCCAAAACGCGGCCGTGGCGGTGTTTTTCTCCATATTTGATTTACACATATCTGAAAATCTAACCGTTGGATCTTCACAAAATTTATATCATTAGAAAGATCTTTTCAAAACGAATCCAACGGTTTCAGTTTTGGGAAAATCCGACGGTCGGATCTCCCGGTACAATCCTTTGAAGTTTCGATTTCAAATATCGAACTGCAGCATCGTTATTCGATTTATTTTAATTATAATTATATATATATAATTATAATCGATTCTGGCGCTGTTTTTCTTCAGACTTGAATTAAACATTCCAAACAATCCAACCGTTGGATCTTCACAAAATTGGTGCCATTGGAAAGATATTTCCAATGCAAACCCAACGATTGTAGTTTCAGGAAAATCCGATAGTCGGATCTCCCGTAATAATCATTTGAAATCACGGTTTCAAAATACGAACTGCAGCTTCGTTATCCGATATATTATAATTCTATATAGTTCATTCTTCAATTTCAAAACCATATTCATTTCAAACTTTCGATAAAAATGATATTTGTATCCAACAGATATTTATTTCAACACATCACCATTTTCACAATTCATGTATATAGTAAAAACGTGATTTTTATTGTAAAACAATCTATTTCAAAACACGATTATTTTATATAGTTCAAACAGGTGATAAAAATGTGATTTTTACTTTAAAACAATTTATTTCAAAACACGATTATTTTATATAGTTCAAACAGGTGATAAAAATGTGATTTTCAATATAAAACAATTTATTTTAAAACACGATTATTTTGTATACATGACTTTCTATTCAACAAATGAATATAGTTTCAACAAATGAATATAAACCAAACATAGAAAGATTTCAGGAAATTTCGGCAGCATAACGGCAGGGTAGTTAAAACCGGGGCCGTCCCTAGTACGACTCCTCGCTTTACCTTAAAGCCTCGCAACTTTTGACAATGGGGATTCATGCATCTAGTTCGCACGCAGGCGGCATGTTTTATTTTCATTTCCACAATCTATTCTAATTTTGTTTCAATCACCAATGGGTATTTTTCAACCACAACCAATCAATTTCAACCACAAACAATTATAATCAATCATTCACTATCAACCAATTTTCACACCAATAACAAACAATAAATATCGTCCATGGTCTGTGGACGAGGGGAGTATATATATATATATATATATATATATATATATACTTCGATTCACTTCAATTCATTTCAACACACATATAATTTTTACAACGCATATATAACTTATATATCGAACATACAACTTATACAATGCTTATACATGAGGTGTACAATGCTGATATAATTCATACATCGACTATATTATTTATACATCGTTGTTTTGCATATCGTTTATAATATTAGAAGTCTCACCTTGGGTTCCACTCCACCAAAAATTGCAGAAGGCTCAGAAAAATATGCGGTCTCTTCTAAAAGGTAGAAGACGTCCTCACGGTCCCGGTGTCTCCTGTTTCATCGAAATTCGTCAACACATGAAAAAGATATGATTTTTCAAAGATGGACGAATTTCGCGACACTTTAAAGTGTCAAAACCAGCTCAGAATAATCAAGCCGTATACCTTCCACGAGCATTCAAAACTAGGTCCTCGATTCTTGCAAAATCCGTTGAGCGTTGTTGAGATCGGGTTGCGCCACATCCAAGAGCTCCGAGAGGCGCTCAGGCGGAGGTAGGTGGGCCCCCACTCGGTGGTTCCTGGCGTTGCCGGCGGAGCTTCGAAGACCGGATCTTCACGAGGGTGATTCTCTCTCAATTCTCAATGAAAATTTGCAAACTTTACATGGATTTAAAGCTTGGAAGAAGATCTACAAATTCCTCAACAGGAGCGAGGTGTTTTATTGCGAGATGGAAGAGGAAAAGAGGAGAGAAGGAAGAAAGGGGAAGTCGCTGTCGATTTGGGGCTTACGGGCCTGAGCGAGGTAGGAGAAGGATTGTGATTGGTCGGCCTATATTTTTTTACATTTATTAATTTCAAAAATCCAAAAATACCCCCCATCTCTTACGAACTCCAATCCAAACCCAACGACTGTCGTCCCTAGCGTTTTACCCCCATTCCAAACACAATGGGATATGTTTCGAAGGCCCATTCGAATGTTTCAGTCAGTATTCATTCAAATTAAAATATAAAACATTCAATATTTAATTTGAACGTATATTTCAATTTGCCGGGGCCACATACTAACTCGAAAAATTCCAGAAAAATAAATCTAGCTATGTTTTGATGATACGGTCCCAACAAAACTAGTCTCGTCGAATTCTGAGACCGTTTGTAAAATGGCCCATTTCTGGTCGATCCAATTTAACTGTAAATGACCAAAACACATTTTCCTTTGCCACGCTCACATATTAACTTCAAAAATTATGAAATTTGAAACCTAGCAATAACTTGACATCCTAGATCCAACAAAAGTGGTTTCGTCGAATTCTGAGGTCGTTTGCAAAATGTCTATTTTCACGGGCTATATAAATTCTATAGCGACCTTTCTGAAAATTCATTTGGCCATAACTTTTTACTCCCGCTACGAAACTTCGATTTTTCAGATTCGCTAGAAAGATATTCACTAACAGATTTAAATATTTTTGGTTTCACTAAAATACGTTTTATTTTTCACCCGGTACAGTCAGTCAAAGTTTGAATTCAAATTTCGAAACTACCGCGCCATTTCAGGCCTTGTTTATAATTCAAATTAATTCTATTCATTTTCACCATCGATTCAACCATACATTTCATCGTTATTATTTAAAATATTTATTTTAAATATTCAAAATTCACTAAAATAGCCAATTTAAAATTTTTAAACTGGTTCAGATTTTCCGGGTTGTTACAATCGGCTTCATTTTCTTCATCTTTGTTGTGTAGATCAATATTCAACTCCTTCAATTATTCAGCTGTTTCAGGATCAGAATTTTCCTGGTGCATTGGACGCTCAGGAAACGGAGGAGTTAAATCAACTTGCTCAACAGATGACTCATACTGCTTCGCTTGAATAGATGTTGCATCCTCCACCTGAATAACCTCATCAACATCATTTTGGTTTGTACAGTTAAGAGGGGAGCTGAGTACAACTGTTTTGTCACTGGTACCTCCAGTGTTTTTGTGCTGATGATCTACATCATCAGAGTTTTGTGCTGTTGAACATCCTCTTCGGAATTTTT
Source organism: Allium sativum (assembly GCA_030737875.1). NCBI lineage: Eukaryota > Viridiplantae > Streptophyta > Magnoliopsida > Asparagales > Amaryllidaceae > Allium > Allium sativum. The sequence continues at coordinate 65,071,975 of CM060911.1, read as the reverse complement.
GCTAGGATCTTTCACAACCCAAACCTATCTAACAGGCTTAGCTATGGTATTACATTGGTAAGAAGAGTGACCAAAGCATTTGCAAAAAGTGCAAGTGGGGGCATGTATTCATATTTGACTTGTTGTATATAAATGTTGCCCTGTTTGTCTTTGCCTCTGATTTGTTTTTTCTTTTCTTTATTTGCTTTAACATCTATAAGAACTCGTGCATAATTTAAACATTTAACATTTTTAATGAGATCGTCCATGGCAAGCGGAGTTCCAATCAGACTGGCTAGTTTACAAATCCCTCAGTATTCCATAGAGATAGATCCAAATTCAATAATATTATCCACACAGGGTGAGATTCAAGCATATCTCTCTCAAGTCTTAAGTTTGGTTCCCATCTTTTAGTGAATATCAATTTACTATCAATGAACCATGTACCTTAATTTAACACTTTGTTACAGTCCTCTTCTAGCTCAAATTTGATCAGATAAAAACCATTTTCTCTAGCATATACATCCCATACCCCCTTCGGTTTCCATTCTCTTCTGATATATGCATTAAGGTGGACGTAATATGGTCTTTTTCCAACTAAATAAATGTATATTGAGTTCATCCACATGTTTTTAGCTTCATCGAAAATAAGTTCATCTAGATCTGCATATTCACCTTCATCATCCATCGAGATCTCAAAGTTTGAGACTCTGCCATTAATCTTTGATTACCAGCAACAGCATCAGCCCATGAACGTACTCCAGATCTAAATATCGGACTATATCGCTTATGTTGTTGGTTATTTCCTTGTGCAGTTTTAGAAGTTATTTTCACGTCGTGTTTAGCCGCCTGAAGAAAAGTTTTGCGTCTCATACGTACCTTCTGCCAACCTTCATCCGTTTCCTTTGATTCGCCGTCCTATTTATCATCTTCCGCAAGGTTATTTTAATCTGATGGATCTTGAGTTTCATTGCTGGAATTAGGGTTAGACGCCATTTTCAGGGCTATTACTTACCCAAAATCAGAATAAGTTATAAATATATATATATATATATAATTAAAACCTTGAAAAGATAGAGATGCGAAGAAACTGGCCTACCAATCGACTGGTAGGAAATCCACCGGTCGATTAGTCTAGCTATTTCTGCATATAACGGCTAGTTTCAAAAGTTTTATATAAATAATTTAATTCTGCCAGTCAACTGATGACTTTTAAACAGTCGACTAATTCGACCTAGAAACTATTTTCTAAAGAGTCACCATTCTTCATGAAGAGATTCCTCTTCATTAATCAAAGGAAATGGACATAACTTTTGATGGAAACTATTCATGAAGAATTGCTACACTTATGCTACTATATAAACAATTTTAATCATGTTTTACAGTCACCTAATCTGTCTGAATTTAACCGATTTTCTGATCATCATTCTGTTCTCTCCATTTACGTTCTTTGCAATTAAAAAGCTCTACAATTCAGATAATTGTTGAATCCATGGATAAATTTAATATCATTTGATTCAACAAGCAATATTCTTCCTTAAATCTTTGCATTTAAAGCATATACTCGAGGATCAGATTATAGGAAGGTTGTAGTTAAAATATTGGCTATCCGCGTTGATTCAAGAACCCAAATCAGAAGTCAAACACTTGTAATTATTGAAGACTTGTGTAGTTGCTTAGGCGAGAGGCATCGTTGTTGGGGCTCGGGTGTACTGACCTATTCCTCCGGCTTAAGAGAGGGCGTTCTTAGTGAATTCCGAAGAGGAGCTCTGGGATTGGACGTAGGGAAGGAAGTCCGAACAAGTATAAAAACTCCTGGTGTCACTTTACTTTACTTTACTTTCCGCATTTACTTTGATTGTGATATATCTCCGTAGCTTAGATTTTTTTTTGACTATTGCATATCATTTAGCTAGCGTATCACATATATTCCGTTATATCCATACAGATCCTTTAAGTCTTACATATCGACTACTTTTCACTCTTTAGGAACCGATCTCCATCCATCTATCTGAATCAGCAGGTAATTTTTTATTTTTATATTTTATTTTTATACTTTTCAATCTTATATCTGTGCAAAATTCAGAATTGCCGTAATTATTTCTTTCATAGATCGTCCCCAATTAAGCCGCTAAGTTGTCATTTCCAAGGAAATTTTCAACTTTTGTCCAAAGAAAACAAATTTACTTCATGCCCTTCTAGGTTTTATCATTGTTTTTTTTCTAACTAGCTAAAAATATTTCATAAATGACTCCTAGATCCTTTCTTAGGAATTTTAGCATGGAATCTGAACCATGTTCTTTTACTTATAACAAAAGCGATCATATATTGGAACAAGGTTTATGATAAGGACAAAATAACTCGACTATAATCAGCGATATCACTGAATAGATGCCTATAATACAGATTTTTACTTCATTTCAAAAAATATGTACAACTCCATAAAGTACCATCCAATTTGTTAAATTATGCATTTTCTAGGTTTTAGTTGTACTTGATGAGTTATAATAAGTAAGACAATATTTTAAATCCGTTGTGCTATTAGTGTGTGTGTATGAGTCCAATTTATGGAGCTGTGTCTCACATTTTTGCATAGATCTGTGTTCTGTGGAAAAATATTCCAATTTGTGTTCATGATGCATTTCAATTTGATCTTTAAGTTTATTTTTATGACTCACTACCATGCATAACATCTAAAGAATATATGGAAATTACTTTGTAACTCATGCCAAACTAACCATTGTATATACAAGTTAGAAACATCTAGTGCACCGTATAATTTTGTTTTTTGGTCATTAACTAATTTGTCTATCCTTGAAAGCCTATTTACAAATCATCCTAATGATATATTAAACAGTAAAAGATTATTGGTGTATTCATGTTACTCCATGGATTGTATTTCTATATCAAAAACTAGAAGCATCAATCCTTGGACTAAGCGTCCTCTTTGGAGAAGTGCATCTATGTGAAACATGGACTAATTTCCCGATAGATATCTTATCTATTTCAAATGGGAAATTTTAAATGTCATGTAGATTATAAGGTAACCGAGACATGCTTAGTTTCAAGTAAATATTTCTATGTAGTTAACTGGACAGTTGATTGGTCTTGCTAGCATTATAAGGTAACCGAGACATGCTTAGTTTCAAGTAACCGAGACATGCTTAGTAAATATTTCCCGATTACCTTATAATTTGTCTATCGGGAAATATTTACTACATTATAAGGTAACCGAGACATGCTTAGTTTCAAGTAAATATTTCTAAATGTAAATAAGAGTTGTTTACTAGCAATTTGTCTGATGTGGTGGTAGTAGCATTTAAAAAGTACCTTCTGTAACTAACTTCATGTAGATTTTGAGTTCCAAATCTATTAACATACAGAGCAAGTCTTGGGTATGTGATTTGCTGTAATAGGGCCAAAATAGAATTTGTAGAATATTTCATTATTGTGCTTTAGACATTACATACTATGTTATAATATATTGTTTGCACATTTATATTTTCAGTGACACTTAGTGGAGATTTTATTATTAGCATACTCTCATAAAAGGTTTTGTGATTCCCTCATCATCGTACATTAAGTTTTTTTTTAAAATTGTAGATTATATTTAATGGTCACCAGAGTTATAATCACATAGGTAATGAGTGTATGAATGTGCAATTTTTTTATCTCTTGAATTAGTCATAGTTTATAGAGTAAGCAATATTTTTGTACGTCTTCTATAAATTAAATATTGTTCTACATGCTAGGTTGTTTATGTACCTTATGGAGTTGTGTACATTTGTATTGAATCTAATCAGCATAGCAGCAGTCCATGTTTTGTGAATGAGCAAGTAATACTTTAGGTCTTATGGTTTTCACTTTAGTTCACAAAAGATATTATCATGTTATAACTCTTGGAGCTGAGTTGTTTTTATGCTCCACTCTGTCTGTTTACTATTAACATGAACGAATTTGCTTTTTACAATCTTACAGGGAGCAAGTAAGGGTTGGTAACATCCACGCAACAAGGGCATGGGAATCATGCAGTTTGTTCTTTCATATTTATGGTTCATGCTAGGTTGCTTACTGCCTGATTGTTCTCTTTTGAATAATTTCATTTTCTGGTCTTTGAATTAAAAAAAAACATTGGTGTGTTCGGTTATATCTATGATCATTGGCAGAGTTTAAACATTTTTTACAAATAATTTATATGGAAATTGTGTAATGTTTTTATGTTATAATAATAATACACTTTGCATGCAAATTTTAACTATGGGTATTATTTTCTAAAATTTCTCGCTTGTTCTATTCCTTTCCCATACAAATGTTAAACAAATTAGATTTTAAATTGGTTTTTCGTAATATGAACTTAATATAATACTATACGTAATTGTCATATTAATAAATTTGCAATAAAAAAATGATTAGCTGATAATTGAAAAAATATAGCTGCATCCCGTATGAAAACCACGGGTTCGCACTTGTATTTAGGATGTGTTCATGTTTTTAAAGGATTTTTGAAAAATTTGCATACATATAGGAGGTAACACTTAGGGATACATGTATTATTATGTTGTATTACACTTTACACTAATGCACAGATGTTTGCAAAAATTGGATGCACACATGATGGACGTATATTATGCGATGAATTACTTGATTTTAACCTTATCAAATTTCGGGGATGAAATTTCATAAGGGTTGTAAAATGTAACACCCCGCATTTTTAATTAAATAAAAATTTGAAGAGCTTCTAGAATTTGGTCACGGGATTAGCGTCATTGCGTCCATTGTGGTTTTCTGCTCAATTTTGGACATATGGATTACAGAAAACAGATTTAAGAAGAAAGAGATACCTTTAATTGAAATATTACAACAAATATGAAAATGAGGAACAAGCAGAAAAGAACAATGACCACCATTGTTTTAAGCCTTGTTAACAAAAGCCTACGTAGTCCAGTTGGTAAGAGCATGTGGCTTCCAAGAGAGAGGTGCAAGTTTTATTCCCGCAGGCGCCATATTTTTATTTTAGAGGAACGACTAAAATAATACATGTTCTAAAGAGAAAATATGTATAAACGCACATATAAGTAGGATTATACATAAAAGTAGATATAAAAATATATGTATACATGTATATGTAAATATATGCGTATACATGTACAAATATATATATGTGTGTATATATATACACACAAAGGAGAAACTTTAAATAAACATGTAGTCAATGAAAATAGGTAAGAATTAAATAATGGCATAACACCATTTGAATTTTTAAAATGAAATAAAAGTTATGTGTATATATACGTGTAAAATGGGCATGTGAAGTTTTATATACATATAAGGAGACTAAATGTAAATCAAAGATAGTAAAATGGGAAACCAATCAAACATTTAAAATTAAAAACGTTAACAAAACAACTCGCTGGACCCAAAATATGTCGACCCACACCTGCCAGCGTCGACCTAGGGGGGCTGGGTCGACCGAAGAGGGGCTGGGTCGACCCAAGGGGGTATTGGGTCGACCCACCCCTCATCCAGGTAGATTCATTTGATGAATCTGGACTATTTTTCTAACAACGTTTGTTGCTGACTCAGTGCTGCATGCGCGATAAGATCTTGAACACCTATAAATAGGCTAGTAGAGCCTAACCCAAATCTCATATTTTATGAGAGAGCATCTAGACTCCGTCATTTTTCTTTCTCCTCAAATCTCTTTAGAAAATAGAATAATTAGTTTAAGGAAATCCTGATTCAAGATATGGTGGAAAAGAAGGTATATTTGTAAATGGGTGTTTAGAATTCTATTCGAAGTAAGGTAAATTCTTGGATTTAGTCAATTTAAATTTCACCTCTTTCTTCCCTTTTTCTTTTAGTTGAGAATTGTGGATCCATGGTTATTTAGGTTCTAGATTCAGTTAAAGGAGTCATGGAATGCTAGGTATGGACCAGATTCATGAATTGGAAAGCTATTAGGTGAGTGGATTTAAGTTATGCCTTTTTGATAATGGTATATTTATCGTTTGGCATTCCCCGTTAATATGTATACTAAATTTGCTGAATTGGTTAATCTGCTGAAATGTATAAACCTGTTAAATTATGTGGAAAGGATTAATGTTGTATATATACATGTTCTAATAACTAGTTAATTGGATACCGTAAGTTAAGTTACAATGAAACTGGGAATAATTATAAATTAAATAATCTGTAAATCTAGAAACCTAAAACCTGTTGTTTGTAATAAGTAGAGTAAAGGGGGGTAAACTTATGAAATGCAATAAGTTGTACTTGATTGTACATTAAGTAATTTGTAGACTTGAGAATTTGAATCCTATTTCCCTTTAGAATATTAGGATCCCCAGACATGATAAAAAGAAAAGGAAAGAGATTTAGACAAAGGATCGAAGGACATTACACATGGATTGGGGGAATATATTTTTCAAAAAAAACTTTTCTTTTTGAAAAATGCTTTCTCTTAAAACCTTTTTGAAAATAATTTTCAAAAACTTTTATCCAATCTGGTAACCTTCAGCTATGATACCAAGTGTGATAACCCAAGTCCATTAATGTCACTAACAACGGGAATGCATTAAGTTTCGTAGAGCGTTATAGTAAACAGAACGGAAATATTACAAGACAAACATATATAATAACAGCGGAATAAAAAACTTTATTTATCATAAGATACCATGGTCCAAAAACATCACATGTCTAAAATACAAAAGCCCATTAAAACATAAAAACTATTGCCTTGTACTTCAAAAATATCAGAGTACGTAAAAGAGATAAAATTCCCTAAAAACAAAATATAGCCATAGCAACAAGGATAAGAGCTTGAGCCATACATATCAGCAGCTCCAGCGAAAATAAGCAGAATCACGGTCAAGCCTGAGTGTTTCCTCCTTGAGAACCTTGGGGGGAAACGGAAGGAAGAAGGAGAAACAAAAAGGGTCAGACACAAAGCCTTGCGAGTCTAATTACTTTTAGCAAGTAAATAAATAAAAGTAGCATGACAGGCATATAAAGTTGATAGGTGAGATATCATCCTAATAGGTAAGTGTGACAAGGTAAACAAGATAGAGTGTATTACGCCTCTCTAATGATTTCTCTGCACTACTACTAGTATATCCAGAATGAGTTGATCCCAACATGTACGAAATGGTAGACTTAGGCATACTTCTGGTGAGAGGTTTTAACCCCATACAATCCACAGGCATCCCCAATAGCGGACTCCTAAACTTACCAGAGTCTAGATGTACCCTAACTACTACCCTAATTGATCGGCTCCCTACTTCGTAGATACCCTGTGCTGGCCCATAGTAGGATGTATCACTTCCTAAAGTGGCAATCCTTCATTTCAAGATGTGCATAACCAAATCTACTGATGTCACAACGTCTTAATTCCCATAGCAAGCCGGACACATGCACTCACATGATTCCGTTGGTTTCCTACGCTGTTGACACCGCCCCTTCATTTTGTATCTCTTACAATCAGCCCAGTAAGCATACCCCTACTCCGACCTAGTTTGGAGTACTCGTTTGATACCTAGATGGGTCACTGACTGATACAGGTCCCACACACAAGATGATACAAGCTCCACCTAGGCTTGCATCCCCACTACTAGGATTTCAACGGTTATGCCTAACAGTATAACATGTAAAACAGGTTAAGTTGTCGGGCCTATATATGTAAATATTACCCCCACCACCACAAGATTTACTTAACCCTCACTGATCCTAGCAAGTTTACTTAACAAAGTTGCATAACCCCAAAGTATAAAATAGCTTAAGTTTGTGCACCTATATATATATATATATTACCAACCGCCACAAAATTTACTTAACCCACCCACTATTTCAATCAAGTTTACTTAACCCCTATTCAAGTTAACATGTTCATATAATCCTTATGGATTCAACTAGGTTAAGTATTCCAATTCGTTACCATGTCCATTTACGGGTATAATGGGTTAGACTTCCCAAATTAGTCCTACAACTTGTAGATGCTACATATGTTGGTCGGGTCCGGGCAGACTTCTTCGACAAGTTGGGCCTAACCTCGTGGCTTAGCTCGTCTCGTATTTGTGCACTTAGACCCCTTACATTAGAGTCAACATTTGCAGTTGCTGGATATGCCGGTCGGTTCCGGGCAGACTTCCACCATAAATGCAATCTAACCTCGTGTCATAAGTGCAGTTACAATTTTCTAATTACTGTAATCCTAGGCATTTTAATTATTAACCAATTAATTATACCTATGTCTTTATAGGTGTTCATGCCCATTTAAACAATTTTATCCACAATGGATTATATGTCCAAATTCATATTCGTCATTTAAGTTATGCCAATTCTAATGTTTTCTCCTGTTCCCTAACTAACGCATTCACATATATTTGGCGTCATGTCTAGGCTAGAAAGTAGCCTGGCCATAAACAATAAAAGGGAAATATGAAAATATTGATTATTTTAACAAAAGTGACATAAACGTATAATTGGCATAGTGATAAGGTGGACATATAAAAATAGATCTAGTGAGCATATGATAACTAAACTAGATCTAGCATACTAAGGGTGTCATAATAGACATGAATAAATAAGTATTCATATGTCCAATTAATGACAGATCTAAATTATCCACAACATGATAAGTACCAAATGATCTAACAAAAAATAGATCCATGAGTAGATGTGACACGATAAATTAACCACAAGCTAATTAGATCTATAAAGGTAGATCTAGCATGATAATATTTAAGATCCACAATTGTGACAAGATAAATTAACCATAAGCGAATTAGATCTATAAAGATAGATCTAGCATGATAATATTTAAGATCCACAATTGTGACATGATAAATTAACCACAAGCGAATTAGATCTATAAAGGTAGATCTAGCATGATAATATTTAAGATCCACAATTGTTACATGATAAATTAACCACAAGCGAATTAGAAATATTAAGGTAGATCTAGCATGATAATATTTAAGATCCACAATTGTGACATAATAAATTAACCACAAGTGAATTAGATCTATAAATGTAGATCTAGCATGATAATATTTAAGATCCAAGAATGTCATGGATTCAAAAGTCCCAGTAGACATGATATGATAAAGGGTTAGATCCAAGTCGTTAGGTTATTCTCTTCCTTAGCTTATTTGACTTAGTCAAATTACTTAAGTTTATTATTTTTCAAATAAGCCTTCTCATTTTTCTACATAGCTACTATTATGAGACAAGAATCTTAGGACTAGTTCACAAGTCCAAACAACGGGATCTACACATTTACTTGCCTTTCACTACCTAGTAATTACTACTAGTTCATGTTGCGTGTTACTAGCCTATACTTTTCTTTTTCTCAAGCAACAAACCTAAGTTTCTTAATGCTTATGCACTCTACGTGAGTATTATACCATTCCAAGATGATCTTTGTTATATACTTATAGCCTTAAACTCTTCTCGTTCTTTCTAGGCACTAATCCTTACCTACTCCATTCTTTTCAAAACATGGTTTGGGTTTTCTCTTTTTTCATTACATTTTTCTTCCAAAAAAAATGTTAAAACTCTATTTTCTTCTCCAAAACTTGCTTTTGCCAAACCAAAAAAAACATGTCACAAAATAAAATTGCAAAACACATTTTTTTTTTCAAATCACAAAACCGGAGTAGACAAGGTCAACTACTTCTTAATCGGGTTCACATTGTTTCTACCTATGTTAATTTTGGCTGCTTTCTAAAAGGTGCAAAAATCTACGCTATTCTTACTCTCTACAACTTATTTTGTCCTCCCAATAAAATTTCTTTATAGATCAATAATCAAAATTTATTGTTAACAGAATAGATATTTTAAAACTTCCTTTTCAAAATGAAACTTTTTCATGAGAGAATTATTTTTAAAACAAGTAATCATTGTTTTACAAAATATATACCCCACTTTACTTTAAAACCCAACTTGCACTAAATATGTTCTTTACATATTTTCCTCAAACATCAAAAATACTTTTAAGATTAAAACTTGAAAACACCACAAACTCTTTTGCCAAAACTTTTACAAATTCAAGTTCTTAAAAGTTAATCATTGGTTTAGACTCAAAGTGGGTCTTTAACTCAACTAGGCTTTCCTAAACACTTCTCAACTATATATATATTCCTAATCCATTTTCCACATTCTAACCTTTTTTCTAATTTATAAGGTTTCACTTCTAAACCCACTAATCTCAGTTACTAACGTATGGGATACATCTTTTTCTAATACCAATCATTTTTTACACTTTCCACCCAACATACCCAAGGGTCTCAACTTTCCATGTTCATTCTTTCAGTGTACAAAACAGATATCCCATTTTTTCCACATTCTACTCTTTTTATCTAGTGGGTTCCCTTATGGATCTAGGTTTATATATATAACATATTTATATTTAAAAAAAAATACAAATACGCTCACTCATTATCTATATAGGAATCCTAAACAGAAGCTCTGATACCAGATGTAACAACACGGATTCCGACAGGCCGAATTTTTTTCAAAAACCCAATCCATCAAAACCTGAGTTGGTTTGCTCTGGTATCCTGCAGAAAAGACAGAGACATAAAACATGTCAGAGTTCGGAAAACATCTCACAGCGGAAGGAATAAAATATAATGTAGTTGAAACATAGCTTTACCTTAATAATAATACTGCTAAACCAGTATCCAAAGCTATACAGTCTATGTCATGAACCTAACCTGCGAATGTTATGAGGAGGGGGTCAGAACATAAGTTCTGTGTGAATGAATTTAAACTACACTTCCTAGATAATCCTACATATACCATTCGATTATATTTTCTTATTTATTAGGTTATTTTTGTTATTAGCACTCATGGCTTACACACACGTCGCACCCATCTACTCTCTAGTAGATTAACCTAATATAGTGTATATGTAGCTACCCCCAATTAAAGTATACTCTACTCGCATGGTCTCCACCGTATGTACCCAGTTCCTTGTCCGATGTCACATGTTGTATGTATATCAACGCTACATTTGCATAAAACTATCATCACTATGTTACGTAAGCATTTGGTCTGCCATTCTAGACCCTACTTGATTCTGTCATCGAATAATGCCCTCTAGTCCAGGGTACTACACCCAGAGCGACATGAGTGTACCTAGACTTTTTCCCACATACGTATCGTCAATCGTACTCGATGACTATTTGCACATGTTCTCTATATGTGCGCCCGAGTCCCGTGGCAGGGCTAATCAAGAAACACGGAACTCGGTCGGGAGCTTTCAGATATCTGCCGATGCAGATGCTAAGGTCTTCTTTTACGGTGGCTATGGTCCCACTGGACCCCTCCCTCAACTAACAAATGAAAGGCACCCAAGAAAATCAAGAATGAGAACTTAACCCCGGCCCCCATGCCCCTTAAACCTATAGGCCAACCTCACCCATAACTAGATAACAAAGTATATGGTCTTTTGGAGTTCTCCACCTTTCCGCTTTACGTACAGACTGAAGATGGTAGGTAGACGACGAGTTGCTATCACAGGGCACAAGCTGGTCTCGCCAAATCACGCTGGTCCATCTTAGTCTCTTGATTGCCCCTTATTATTGCAATCAAAGGATACTCATAGGTTCACACACGCATACCTAACCTCTGTGAGCACAAGCGGATCATCTACCACTCACAGAGGAATATCAAGAGTACGCTACGTCCCCAGAAGCCGTGTGCTTCTTAACCCAGTCTGTTGGAGCCTACTAGAATATCTAGATGGACATGCGCTTCTCTTTGTGCCTTTTGAAGTAACACCCCGTAATTTTATAACATTAAAATTCATAAATTAAAGTATACTTAATTTTTAGAAAAGAATTAAGTGAAATGGGTTGCGCAGAGAAATATATATATATATATATATATTAAAAATTAAATAAATAAATATGCGAAAAAGTTCAAAACAGCGAATTGGGAGGGGGAAATAACCGAACCGGCCCATTTTTGAGGTCGACCCGAGCCTCGCTGGGTCGACTAGGGGTTAATCCAGGGTGTTTGGCTGTCAACCCGTGGGCCGATTCGGTCAAATGCAGATTTTGCATTTGATTGGTTCTCATGGTTCAGGGTTAATCTAATGGTCCTAAATAACTTCCTACACCTATAAATACATCCTAATGCTAACCCTAAACCTAATTAAAATAGAATAGTTACCGTCGCCATGGAAATCAATGGAGCCGCCGCCAACTAAGAAAGAAGAAAAGCAAATTCAATTCTAATTCTCTCAACCCTAAAGCAAAGCAAAACTCTCTCTTTTCTTCTCTAAATTGTGAGTATGATGATCTTAACAAGATTATTATCATTTTAATTAGGTTGAGTTAGGAATGGATTATGAGTAGATGATGTGAATTATCATATATGTTGTTGTAAACCCCTTTTGCTATCATGTATATTGTAAATCCAATGTTATGTGATGATGATATATTATATGTTGTAAATCATGCTATGATGATGTTATGTATGTTGAAAGTTTCTATGCTAAGTTGTGATGAATCATACATGTTAAAAAGGCTATGATGTTACCATCTATGCTAGTTAGTTCATATTAATTAAATCATCATGTTTGGGTTATGTTGATCTATATGACAAGTCACATATGTAAGTTAGATTGATTAGAAAAGTTATGAACATATGCCAAGACATCTATTATGACATCTAGAATTATGCTATGGCATATGTAATATCCTATGCTAGTTCACACCATCATTATGTTGCCTAAAAACCCCATATGCAAGTTTATGTATAGATTTGGGGTATGATCATATCATGTAAATTGAGACATTTAACAAGTTGACACCTTTTGATCCTTAACATGTGTAGTTTATGCAAGTTTCACCCCTATTATGATTAGATTTATTTTAATTTTCTATATGTTGTGATAATTTATCTTTGTGCTAGGTGTTAGACTATACAAGTCTAGCCTATATTATGTGTTGAATAAGCGAACGTATAAACGTGGGGTAGGGGTAATATTAAGGATTTAATATTAAAAAGTTGGGGTGCAATTGATATGATTTTGCATGCCATAAGTGGATGGCCATAATTGAGTCAATTATGGACATCATTAAAAATTGACTTAATTAATAATTTGAATAGGGAATTATTAAAACTGGGGTAAAAGATTTTAAGTGTTAATCAATGCTTAGGACACGAGGTTGGACTCGTTTATGACGTAAACCTGCCCGGACCCGCCCGGCAAATCCAGTGGTCACAAATGTCAGCCCAATATGAGAGGTCCTAGGCCTAAACTAAAGCATAACAGTTGTAAAGACACGAGGTTAGACTGTTTTATGGTGTAAGACTGCCCGGACCCGCCGGACAAATCCAGCTGCCATAAATGCTAGTCTAATGTGAGAGGTCTTTATGAGGTTATGGCCTGAATGAATTAAGAAATACTTAACCAGATAAACATGTAAAGTGGGACATGGGGGTTAAGTAGGTGCCTTGGGTGGCACGAGGAATCTAGGGGGTGCCCTTAGTGGCATGTAAAATACGATTAGTAAGACTTAACCAAACACACATGTAAATGAACATGACTAAGAGGGTTAAGTGGGATATACTAGTGACAAGCTTAGGTGGGTAGCTTGTGGGGGCCCATTTCGACCAGTATCCCAAACGTATCTTTGTTGGCTCGACCCAAGTCGAGGACGGGACACGCATGTTGGGTTTGACTGTAAGAGGCCAAAACGGGGAGCGGTGGTAACGCAAGTCCAACGGGTTTCATATGCGTGTGTGGACCCGGGCTGGTAGGTAAGACGTTGTTGCATCGTGTAGGTATAAGCCATGCATTCTCAAGTTGTATCGGGTTGCCACTTTAGGGGAGTGATACACCCCACCGTGGGGACAGCACGGGTATTTACGAGTAGGGAGTCGATCGAAAGTGGGTAGTGGGGTACACCTAGTGGAGATAGGGGCAGACGGCGCCTATGTAGTCAGCTAGGGGTACGTAAGGCTATTTATAAAGTTTCTGTGTGAAGCAAGTGGGATCAAACAATAGGGTGACTAGTGTGGTGCAGTGTAGTAATGTGCGGTGCAGTGTAGTAATCATTCGTTAGTAATTAGGTGTGCCTTTACCGTTATCTTTAACGTTATCTTAAACGCTATCTTTATCTTCCTAAGAGTTCATAGACATTTACTTGTCTTCCAGCTTATGCCTTAGTCTAGTTATTTTGATAATAGTATTGTTAGAATTATCATACTCGCCAGACTTTATGTCTGACCCCCTCTATTTCTATCCTTTTTCCCCCTCCAGGTCCTCAGGTTGGGCCCAGCTCTAGTGGAGTTTGGTTGAATTGCTTCATCTCTCTTTGGAAAGCTTGGACCGTTGAAGATTAGTCCAGCTTGTTATCTTTTTAATAGCTATTTATGTAATGGGATTATGTATTTTGTTTTTATGAAGATGGATATTGTACTTGGTTATGATCTATGGTTTTATGATGTAACAAACATGTTTAATTTCCGCTGCAATAAAATGAAGTTTTACATTTCCAAGTACTATTTACTATCTGTCTTGTTGTAATTTTTCTGTTCTATATTCACTTATAACCTCCATGGAAGTTAATGCATTCCCTTCGTGAGTGACATTAATGGACGTGGGGTGTTACACGTGGTATCAGAGCTTAAGGTTACCAGAACAAATAAAAATACTTTAGAAAAATAATTATTTTTGGAAGAAATGTTTTCAAAAACATGTTTTAAGGAGTAATCTAAAGAGGAAAGTTTTTAAGAAAAACATAATCCCCAAATAGCCATATATGTTTATCTTTCGAATTCTCCATTTGGAATCTTTCCTTTTTCGTTTCAGCATGGCTGAAGATCTTAACCTTCCCGACGGTGTAACGATACCAGGATGGTATAGGAGGCTATTACAGGCTAGGGCCGCTGCCGGTCCAGCCAATGTTCCTCCACCACCAGTTGCACCCGTTCCTCCTCCTCCTCGCGTAGATACTTTTGCAAAGACGTGCAAGGAATTAAAGGCTATGGGTGGAAAACCATTTCAAGGGTCAGAAACGTTTGTGGAAGCTAGAGATTGGCTTAAGGAGGTGGAAGAATTGCTAGAAATCTTTGAAGTAGAAGAAGGGAGGAAAGTTCGATTAGCAGCTTGGTTGATGAAGGGAGAGGCCTCGTTTTGGTGGGAGGTCACTAATGGGGAGCGTCCTGTTGACTCTTGGGCGGATTTCAGATGTAGGTTCGAGGCGAAGTTTCTCTCAAGGGCGGAAGAAAATCTATATATGGAAAGGTTCTTGACATTGAAGCAAGGAAGCTCATCAGTGAAAGAATATGTCAATAAATTTAATCAGTTAGCAAGGTTTGGCTTGGACTTAGTAAACACGCCGGAGAAGAAGGCTTTAAGGTTCGTGAATGGCTTGAATGAACCATTGCAAGGGTTGGCTATGACCCACATCCCTATGGGGGACACCTTTGAGAAGTTAGTAGAAATGGCGCTTATGCATGAGGAGAAAAGCGCTAAAGCTGATAAGGCACCCGAGAAGAAGGGGGATCAGAAGAAACCACAACAGCAAAACAAGAAGGGTGGTAAAGACAATAACGGCAAGGGAAAGAAGAAATGTTTTAACTGTGGGACACCAGGCCATCTCAGCAAGGATTGCCGAAAGAAAAAGAAGACAGACTGTTTTCATTATGGCGATGCGGGACATTTAGTGAAGGACTGCCCAAAGAAGGGGCAGAGGGCAGGAGCTACCTCGGGAGGACAGGTGCAGGCTCTTATAGCACCAGGGCAGGCAAGGGGACAAGTTCAGGCTCTCGCGGTCCCACCGCTGCAAGAACGAGGTAGAACCATTTCTGATGAAAGCTTAGTTTTTCTGTTTGATCATCCTGTCCGTACCTTATTCGATTCGGGCGCATCACATTCGTTTATCTCTACATCATTAGTTGAATCACTGCACTTAAACACCAGTTTAGTAGAGGATCCCTTAGTTGTTTCGAATCCAATTGGGGGCTCAGCTTATTTGTCTATGATGTGTTTGGATTTGAAAATTTCCATACTTAGCGTTGAATTTAGATGTGATGCTTATGTGTTAGGCTTCACGGGCTATGGGCTAATTTTAGGAATGGATTGGTTATCCGAAATAGGGCCGTTCTTGATTGTGAAAGGAGAGTACTTAGGCTCGTGACTCGCCTTGGCAACACTCTCGAAATCTTTTGTAATCCCATAAATTCGGTTAGGCTAAGTTATCTAGAATCGCTTGACGCGTCTGAGGAAAATCTACGATCTGTTAGAGTGGTCCGAGAATATTCGGATGTGTTTGAGGAGGTGAAGGGCTTGCCTCCGAAGCGGGAGATAGATTTTCGAATATATCTTGTGGATAATGCGAAACCCGTATCTTTGCCAGTACGCCACATGGCTCCACGTGAAAGGAGTGAACACGGTAAGCAAGTGAAGGAGTTGCTTGAGAAGGGGTTCATAAGACGAAGTATATCGGAGTGGGGTGCTCCAGTAGTATTTGTCACGAAGGCGGATGGGTCCCTTAGACTTTGTGTGGACTATAGAGAACTTAATAAGCTTACTAAGAAGAACAGACACCCACTGCCGAGGATTGACGATCTCTTCGATCAGTTAGTTGGCGCCTCAGTGTTTTCGCAGTTGGACTTAGCCACTGGGTTCCATCATTTGAGAGTGGCTGAGGATAGCATAGACAAGACTGCCTTTAGGACTCCGGACGGTTTCTACGAATGGCTAGTGATGCCCGTCGGTTTGACAAACGCCCCAGCATATTTTGTTGATTTGATGAGTAGGGTGTTTAGGGAGTACCTTAACAAATTCGTGGTAGTCTTTGTAGATGACATCTTGATCTTTTCTAAGGATGAAGAAGAGCATGCCCTACATCTTAGGGAAGTGTTGGAGACTCTTCAAGCGCATAAGCTTAAAGCTAAATTTTCTAAGTGTCACTTTTGGAGGAAGGAAGTACGGTTCTTGGGGCACGTGGTTTCCAAAGAAGGGATAGCTGTAGATCCCGCAAAGGTGGTGGCCATCCAAGATTGGAAGGTTCCTAAAAATGCTACCGAAGTGAGAAGTTTCTTGGGGTTGGTTGGCTACTATAGGAAGTTTATCAAAGACTTCGCAAAGATATCATCTCCATTGACACGCTTGACGAAGAAGAACCTAGTTTTCACATGGGACGTAGATTGTGATGATGCGTTCCAACGTTTGAAGAGAGCTTTTACTTCAGCCCCAGTCTTAGTATTGCCAGACGGGAGTAAGACGTTTACCGTTTATACTGACGCTTGTGGGACAGGACTAGGCGCAGTCTTAATGCAAGAGGGCAGGGTAATAGCCTATGGTGGAAGGCAGTTGAGAGCGCATGAGAAGAATTACCCCACACATGACCTAGAGTTGGCCGCTATTGTTTTCGTGCTTAAGTCTTGGCGTCATTATCTTCTTGGCGAGAAATTCGAATTATTCACTGACCACAAGTCTTTAAAATACCTATTCTCTCAAAAGTACTTGAACTTAAGGCAGCAAAGGTGGATGGAGTTCTTAGCGTCCTACGACTTCGAAATAGCCTATACCCCTGGCAAGGGTAACGTGGTGGCAGACGCCTTAAGTAGAAAAAGATTATCCTTAAGTCCTTTGTTTGTTGAGCGGCGAAGTTTAGAATTCATTTCGATGTTTGTCTTTAGACCTTCCGTTGACTTCGTACCCGGTTGGCTAGCATCCTTGGAGGTCAGAACTACGCTTTTGGGACGGATTGGCGAGGCACAGCGAGATGACCCATAGTTAGTTGAGTTAGTAGAAAAACTCAAAGGAGGGGAGTCATCAAGCCATCTCCGTAGGTATACCCTAGACGATAAGGGTTGGTTACGTAGGGACGGTAGACTTTGTGTACCAAAAGACGATGACCTAAGGAAGACTATTCTTGACGAAGCACATCGTTCAAAGATGACCATTCATCCCGACGGGGACAAGATGTACAAAGACATGAAGAGAGTTTACTTTTGGGCCGGCATGAAGAAAGACGTGGCCGAGTATGTCGCTAGATGCTTGGTGTGCCAACAAGTAAAAGCGGAGTAAAAGAAACCCGGTGGGTTGCTTCACCCATTGGAGGTTCCACTATGGAAATGGGAAAGCATCTAGATGGATTTTGTGGATGGATTACCGCGATCGAGGAAGGGTAATACGGGAATTTGGGTTATAGTAGATAGACTTACTAAGAGCGCCCATTTTATTCCCGTGAAGGGTAAGAGGACTGCTCCATGGTTAGCTTCTGTATACGTTCGAGAGATAGTTCGTTTGCACGGTGTTCCTTCTAGCATAGTGAGTGACCGCGATCCTATTTTCACTAGCGAATTTTGGAGAAGCTTACAAGAGGCGGTAGGGACTCAGTTATGTTTGAGCACCGCATATCATCCTCAGACGGACGGCCAGACTGAGAGGGTGAATCGCATTCTAGAGGATCTGTAGAGGCTATGTATCCTAGACTTTGGGGGTACATGGGAAGAGCATCTTCCATTGGTTGAGTTCGCATATAATAATAGCTTTCGGTCCAGCATTGGGAGACTTCATAGAAGATCGACTTGATTCGAAGGAGGATGAAAGCAGCGCAATATAGGCAGAAATCTTATGCGGATAAGAGGAGGACAGATCTCGAGTTTGAAGTTGGGGACATGGTCTTTGTCAAAGTGTCTCCATTACGAAACGTTGTTCGCTTTAGGTCCGTTGGGAAATTAGCACCAAGGTTTGTAGGGCCGTTTCCTATTAAGGAGAGGATTGGACGGATGGCGTATAGAGTGGAGTTGCCCGAGAGACTTAGTGGTGTACATGATGTATTCCATGTGTCACATTTGAGGAAGTGCTTGCACGAGACCGCGGAAGTAGTAGAGCCGAGCTTGCTTAGAGAGGTGGAGATAGAGCGTGATGCGACAATTCGATGAGCTCCTACGCGCATTCTTGGGTCGGAGATCAAGAGGTTGAGGAATCGAGAGGTCAGACTAGTCAAAGTGCAATGGGGAGATGAGGAGAGCAATGCTACTTGGGAGACGGAGGAGAAGATGCTTTCACGATACCCTTTTATTTTTGAGGGTATGTCCTTTAATTTCTCCTTTATCGCTTAGCTTGTACTTATCTTATCTTTAGTATATCCTCTCGCTAGTGTCTTTGACCTTTAGTTAGGATAATCCTATGGTTGAAACATGTTTTTAAGACATGTTATGTATGGTGGATGCAAAGTGGATGCAAGTGTTTGCTAGTGGTTGCTCGTGGATGCATATACACACACTATTAGGCACCAGATCGGCTCAGTCACTTCTTATTGCATATTGCATATATATGGAAGTATTTAGTAAAATGGATGTATAATGGTTGTATTATCATATTGTTGCTGCATTCGGGTGGATGGTTGTGCACGCATATAGAATTAATATGTATCATTAGGAATCTTTTGCATACATATTGGACGCATGGCACTATCATGAATTGCACTAAGGAGGTCGACTGAATCAGTAGACCGCCTAATTTTGCATTAGATATGGACATATACACACACTGTGCATATAAACATTAAAGCATTAGAAGTCTTTTAAGGACAATGGATGCTGGTGTTTGATGGTTGAGTAGATGGACGATTAGATGGTAGGATATACATTCTTCTTGACTTGGAGATTTCGGGGACGAAATCCTTTAAGGAGGGGAGAATGTAACACCCCGTAATTTTATAACATTAAAATTCACAAATTAAAGTATACTTAATTTTTAGAAAAGAATTAAGTGAAATGGGTTGCACAGAGAAATATATATATATATATTGATATATATATATATAAATTAAAAATTAAATAAATAAATATGCGAAAAAGTTCAAAACAGCGAATTGGGAGGGGGAAATAACCGAACCGGCCCATTTTTGAGGTCGACCCGAGCCTCGCTGGGTCGACTAGGGGTTAATCCAGGATGTTTGGCTGTCAACCCGTGGGCCGATTCGCTCAAATGCAGATTTTGCATTTGATTGGTTCTCATGGTTCAGGGTTAATCTAATGGTCCGAAATAACTTCCTACACCTATAAATACATCCTAATGCTAACCCTAAACCTAATTAAAATAGAATAGTTACCGTCGCCATGGAAATCAATGGAGCCGCCGCCAACTAAGAAAGAAGAAAAGCAAATTCAATTCTAATTCTCTCAACCCTAAAGCAAAGCAAAACTCTCTCTTTTCTTCTCTAAATTGTGAGTATGGTGATCTTAACAAGATTATTATCATTTTAATTAGGTTGAGTTATGAATGGATTATGTGTAGATGATGTGAATTATCATATATGTTGTTGTAAACCCCTTTTGCTATCATGTATATTGTAAATCCAATGTTATGTGATGATGATATATTATATGTTGTAAATCATGCTATGATGATGTTATGTATGTTGAAAGTTTCTATGCTAAGTTGTGATGAATCATACATGTTAAAAAGGCCATGATGTTACCATCTATGCTAGTTAGTTCATATTAATTAAATCATCATGTTTGGGTTATGTTGATCTATATGACAAGTCACATATGCAAGTTAGATTGATTAGAAAAGTTATGAACATATGCCAAGACATCTATTATGACATCTAGAATTATGCTATGACATATGTGATATCCTATGCTAGTTCACACCATCATTATGTTGCCTAAAAACCCCATATGCAAGTTTATGTATAGATTTGGGGTATGATCATATCATGTAAAATGAGACATTTAACAAGTTGACACCTTTTGATCCTTAACATGTGTAGTTTATGCAAGTTTCACCCCTATTATGATTAGATTTATTTTAATTGTCTATATGTTGTGATAATTTATCTTTGTGCTAGGTGTTAGACTATACAAGTCTAGCCTATATTATGCGTTGAATAAGCGAACGTATAAACGTAGGGTAGGGGTAATATTAAGGATTAAATATTAAAAAGTTGGGGTGCAATTGATATGATTTTGCATGCCATAAGTGGATGGCCATAATTGAGTCAATTATGGACATCATTAAAAGTTGACTTAATTAATAATTTGAATAGGGAATTATTAAAACTGGGGTAAAAGATTTTAAGTGTTAATCAATGCTTAGGACACGAGGTTGGACTCGTTTGTGACGTAAACCTGCCCGGACCCGCCCGGCAAATCCAGTGGTCACAAATGTCAGCCCAATGTGAGAGGTCCTAGGCCTAAACTAAAGCATAACAGTTGTAAAGACACGAGGTTAGACTCTTTTATGGTGTAAGACTGCCTGGACGCGCCCGGCAAATCCAGCTGCCATAAATGCCAGTCTAATGTGAGAGGTCTTTATGAGGTTATGGCCTGAATGAATTAAGAAATACTTAACCAGATAAACATGTAAAGTGGGACATGGGGGTTAAGTAGGTGCCTTGGGTGGCACGAGGAATCTAGGGGGTGCCCTTAGTGGCATGTGAAATACGATTAGTAAGACTTAACCAAACACACATGTAAATGAACATGACTAAGAGGGTTAAGTGGGATATACTAGTGACAAGCTTAGGTGGGTAGCTTGTGGGGGCCCATTTCGACCAGTATCCCAAACATATCTTTGTGGGCTCGACCCAAGTCGAGGACGGGACACGCATGCTGGGTTTGACTGTAAGAGGCCAAAACGGGGAGCGGTGGCAACGCAAGTCCAACGGGTTTCATATGCGTGTGTGGACCCGGGCTGGTAGGTAAGACGTTGTTGCATCGTGTAGGTATAAGCCGTGCATTCTCAAGTTGTATCGGGTTGCCACTTTAGGGGAGTGATACACCCCACTGTGGGGCCAGCATGGGTATCTACGAGTAGGGAGCCGATCGAAAGTGGGTAGTGGGGTACACCTAGTGGAGATAGGGGCAGCCGGCGCCTATGTAGTCAGCTAGGGGTACGTAAGGCTATTTATAAAGTTTCTGTGTGAAGCAAGTGGGATCAAACAATAGGGTGACTGGTGTGGTGCAGTGTAGTAATGTGCGGTGCAGTGTAGTAATCACTCGTCAGTAATTAGGTGTGCCTTTACCGTTATCTTAAACGCTATCTTTATCTTCCTAAGAGTTCATAGACATTTACTTGCCTTCCAGCTTATGCCTTAGTCTAGTTATTTTGATAATAGTATTGTTAGAATTATCATACTCGCCAGACTTTATGTCTGACCCCCTCTATTTCTATCCTTTTTCCCCCTCCAGGTCCTCAGGTTGGGCCCACCTCTAGTGGAGTTTGATTGAATTGCTTCATCTCTCTTTGGAAAGCTTGGACCGTTGAAGTAAAGTCCAGCTTGTTATCTTTTTAATGGCTATTTATGTAATGGGATTATGTATTTTGTTTTTATGAAGATGGATATTGTACTTGGTTATGATCTATGGTTTTATGATGTAACAAACATGTTTAATTTCCGCAGCAATAAAATGAAGTTTTAGATTTCCAAGTACTATTTACTATATGTCTTGTTGTAATTTTTCTGTTCTATATTCACTTATAACTTCCATGGAAGTTAATGCATTCCCTTCGTGAGTGACATTAATGGACGTGGGGTGTTACATTTGACATCCCGATGATCCACCCCTTATGGTTATTCATCCTCTAACATACGGACCGGTCCAAGCGCCTCATTCACATGTTATAAGAACTATGTCTAATTATCCAATTATGTGCTTGTTCTGCTTCATCAGGTTTCTTTATAACTTGGTTATCCTTATTCATATTGCCTTTCGATTCTAATTACCAAGTTTCTCTTGCTTATTAATGTTTCATGTATGACTCATTACTTGTAAGTTTCCTTAATAAGCTTTATACCCCATTATCCATCTTAACTTATTTCTTATATAAGTTTTTCCTCATATCTTCTTATTCAGTTATACTCTCATCTGTTGATGTCGCCACAATCCATCGTTGTTTGCTTAGTTCTCTTAACTAAAGCTTATTGCTTAGTTTTCTTAACTAAGGCTTATTACTTAGTTCTCTTAACTAAGGTTTATTACTTAGTTATCTTAGTTCTCTTAACTAAGGTTTTCTAATCATAACTCATGTTATGTTTATCAACATATTTCTCATTATTGCTTTGTAGATTATATTCATCTTATTTTATAATATAAGTTGTCCCATTCTCTAGTCTTATTATCATCTTCCCTTGTCCCTAGGACAAGTCTACCTATTATACGACTTTCATATTTCCCCTAAATGTTCATAATAGGTTGTTATCATTCCCCATTATTACGTTGGTTAAGTTTGCTTATACGCCTCCATTTACTTAACCTTAACATTCTTAGCATGTCTGTTCATTGGCATTAATTGATTTATTAATGCACCAACCATTCACATTAGAACTGTTGTTTGCGGTTGCTGGATGTGCCAGGCGGTTCCGGGCAGACATCTACCGAAAACTCATTCTAACCTCGGGTTTTTCTTGGGCATGATGCGCTAACCTCTCACATTAGATCTGTTGTTGCAGTTGTTGGATGTGCCGCGCGGTTCCGGGTAGTCTTACACTGCAACTCAATCTAACCTCGGGCTAGACATATTCATCTTTTAACGGACCTATACAATTTCAATCTAGGTTTTATACGCTTAGTTATCCCAATCCAATAATTCATGTTCACACTTCTAAACCCAATTTCATGTTTTTGGTTCCAATTTGATTTGGATATATAAATTCTACCATGATTACATAATCTCGTACATAGTTATGCCAATAATCCTTATTATATGTTATGCCCAACTTTTAAGTTATACTTAATTATACCCAAATTAATTGTTCTTTAAAGTTATCAACAATTCATGTCAACCCTCATTCTTATTACATAGAATAATTAATTCATGCTAACCCTCATTCTTGTTGCATAAATCCCAATTCAACTTATAATCCCATATGTCTAAATCTTCAATTCTAACTTTTCTGATGTACATATAGTTCATGCATAAATTCTTGTTTCATCATACCCAAACATATCTAATTGTTCTCAATTTTAATCGCACATGTTTTCTTTTATGTTCTAGGTTAATATATGTGCCAATTTCCCAATCTCAGGTTATGCTATATGTTATTCCACAATTCCCCAATTACAAATTATTTCCACATCCCCAAACATCATTTTCACTATTCCAAACTTTGTTCCTACGCATGCTTTTCAGCGAGATTTGGATTAGGCTCGAAGTTAGCCTAATCTTAAAAATAAAAAGGAAAGGGGAAGAAGAAGAACATAATACGCATAAAATAAAATTATTTCAATTGAATTAAACAAAATAACTTGGGAAATTGCTAAACGATACATCTACTATTATTCAACAAGGGTAATTTAAATCCACTCACAGTGATTTTTTCTTTCCTAGGTCTTATTTAGATTAGCACCCAAAGTTCTTCCCTTTTTTTGCGGCGTAGATTGTAAATCAAACTCCCTTTCTTGCGGCGTAGATTGTAGATCAAAATCCCTTTTCTCTTTATTTTGAAATAGAAGAAATTCTAAATCTAATCTTTTATTTTATTAAGAGATTTGGAAAGGAAGAAAATAGATTAGATTTAAGAATTGCTTGGGGAAGAAGAAGAAGAAGAAGGAGGATGCCATGGCGTCGCCATTAGTTTATGTGAATAAATCAGTGGGTTTAAGGTTTTATTTATAGGTGGGTTAGAAGAACTGGGCCCTTAGGATTAAATAAAAACTCATATAAACTGTCCACCTCAACCTAGAAAAGAACATTCCAAAACCCAGCCAGGGTGCGTTGCACCCATAGACCATGCGCTATGTGCTATTATTATATATATATATATTCTCTTTTTGATTTGAAATTTTTATTCATTGCACATAAAATTTCAAGACAATCTTTTCTTTTTTTATTTTGTTATTCCTTAGTTCACGCGCAGCGCTAGTTTTAACTTATCTTCATTTATAATTCACCACTGTGTGTAAACTAAGTAATCGTATGTGAAGAATTATATGGTTTATTCTTCCCTTAATAAATTAGATTATTTATTTCTCTTTTTAACCACCACCCTACATAACCCCTTTTCACACCATCTTTTTAATTAAACCATCTTTTTAACCGTTTCACACTGCATTGCATATATCATTCTTTCTCCAATCAATTAATTTTCCTTCATGCATTTAACTTTATTTATATTTTTTATTGCACATCCTTATTTTACAATCAACCAATTTACCTAACTCTGCATATATACATATATTTCATTTATAATTATATCAAAAAAATGCGGGGTGTTACAGACATCCCATCGCATAGAAGGATATCATATGCGTTTGACCCCAATCAAGAGTTGAGGAAGGAATCACTAGACTTAATACAAGGATTAAGAGTTGAGGTTGCGATCAGAACCGCTGAATATCAAAGGAGGATTATGAAATGTTACAACTCAAAGGTCAGGACTAGAACCTTTGCAAAAGGAGAGTTAGTGTTACGAAGAGTGATGGCTAACATGAAGAACCCAGCGGATGGCTCACTTGGTCCAAATTGGGAAGGACCCCTGATCATCCATCAAGAACTTATGCCTAGAACATATCGGCAATGTAGACCCAACAGTGATCTTGTTCCAAGAACATGGAACTCGGAACATTTATGATCGTATTTCTCAACGACAAAGGAATAAGGAAAAAACTTTCCTCCAAAGATGATTACGTAACTAAAGGCACAGAAACCATTCCAGCAGCTCAAGAGAGACCAAATAGGGGTCGAGCTGAAAAAAGGATCAAAGCTCTAGTCATCGCCAAATTGGTCGGGATGAGGCATCCCCCGGAGGGGGATGGTGTATTAGTCTTTCTCCATGCCCAAATCAGAGTGGGCAGGGTTAAAGCATCAAAAGCGTAAACCTCTGTTTCACACCAGAAACGGTCATGGTGGTGCATCTAAAATTAGCACACCTTGCCTCTGCTCGCAGAAGAGCATGCCCTGCCTCTGCTAGAACTAAGCACGTCTTGCCTCTACTCGTAGAAGAGCACATCCCACCTCTTCTTATGTTCCGCGTTACAAGCAGAAAGGAATGCAAACCCCTATAATTGCCAACGGTGTTCAGGATAGGGAACCCCTCGGAGAGGGATGGCGTATAAGCCTCAATCAGAACCTATGATGGTCAGTATAGAGCATGAAAAGTGTAAACCTTAGTTTTGTGTCTACGATGGCCCCGTCTAAGTTTCTAAGACCTTATCATCGCCTAGGATGGTCAGGATAATGTGCCTCCTGGGGGGAGGTCGGGTAAGCCCTTGGGACCTGCTTATGGACAAGCTAGCCAAGCGCACCGGACGCATAGGCCTAGAGAGTGGCCAAAAAAGCACGTACATCCTCTGCTTTGACATTAAAAGCCCAAGGAGTGGCTCAGGTAGCACATACAACCACTACTTCACAAATCAAATCCAAAAGGGATGCCAGAATAATTAATGCCTGAAGGGGTTGCCGACCTTTTATCTGTAGTAATACCCAAATCTAGGTCGATTCGGCTCTTTCCAAATGTCGGAAGAGGTTTCTGGTCTTCTATCTATATTAACACCTGAATCTGGGTTGATTCAATTCTTTACAAATGTCGGAAGAGGTTTTCAGTCTTTTATCTATATTAACAATCAAATATGGGTTGATTCGATTCTTCACAAATGCCGGAAGAGGTTACCGGTCTTCTATCTATATTAATACCCAAATCTGGGTTGATTCAATCTTCACAAATACTGGAAGGGACTTCCGATCCCCTATTAATACGCTAGTCTGGGTCGATTTTGTTCTTCACAAATGCAGAAAGGAGATCTCTGATCTTCAATCTGCAGGTTACCCAAGCGAAGGTTGGCTTAAAACTACTATCAAGGTTTCATAATGAAATCTAGCATTGAGGAATGATTCAGTAGAAAAAGAGTAGAAAAAGAATCTAGAAAGAAAAGTTTGACTTAGAAAGTCGAAAACACCCCTTCACTAAGGGGAAAATGTTTCTACCAAAATGAACCCCTAACATAGGCTGACAATGAAGGGGTATCGGTGGAACACAAACACAGAAGAACCTTCCGAAAGAATAAATGGAGAGAACCGAAAGAACATATGGAGAGAATCAAAAGCGGGAAAGAATGATTTGAGAGCAACATAAACCGGCACCCCCAGGAAGAAAGGAGTTCAGAGCCTATAAAACGATAATGAAGTTTATTCGACCGAGTCTATCTGATAGGGTCCACCCAACAAAAGAGCCTAGAAGCAAAAGGTACCAAGCCAGAAGTACATAAAGATTACCCAGAACCAGCTTCTGAAGTAGTTACTTCATGAATGGCGAAAGGTCATATCGATAGAAAATGGAAAAATCAACGAAAGCTGTCTTCCGGAAAACCAGATCGTCCCAAAAGCTCAACTGGAAGGATAACTGGGACCCTAGTAGAGATATAGGCCATCCGTACTAACTTATCTTGTATAGGAACCAATAGCAGTTTCAAACCGGCAGCTACCTGCATATGTCACGAGGGTAAGCCCCTCTAAGTATTCAAGTGAAAGCCGGAAGCCTTCATCTAGAAGCTGGCATCCAGTTGCCTTCACCCAGGTGCTGCTACCGGGAGTCCAAAGGCCATCAAAAAGCCACCACGACAACAAGCCCATATTAGTCTCGGAGAAGCCCTAGTTGACTGGGACCCTCACTTTGAAGACTATAATTAGCACCACAAGGGTAGCTGGGAGCCAAATGCCCAAGATCAAGGGAAAAGGCGGCTGATAGAGGCCCATGCAGACCCAACGGCCTAGCGGTAGAAGGGGCCCCAAATTCTCTATAAATAAGACCCCATAAGCCACATAAAGAGGGACAAACTTTTTATTTCTCAATCTAGTTCTTTTCTTCTATAGAGGAGCAAATCCTCAACTCTTGTAATACATCTACAATTTATGAATGGTGAATTCCGGGTCTTAAACATCTAGAGATTTGATAATCTTATTAAGCCGTAGCGATGAAACAGGGAGTTAACACTAACCTTTCTTATGAGAAAATCAATCATGGTGCTTTAGCAATGGAGGAGGGGCTTTGTAGAAATGCAAAGTCTCTTTCCCCCTGCCTCGAGGGTTTGCCGCATTGATCGACACTCTCATGATGAACCTAACGCTTCCTGACCTCAGAGGAAGGGGTTCATCCGTGAGTTTGTAACTCGATCGCAGATGCGATCCTGACCCCTTTTTGTGCTTGTCCGGCGCAGAACGATTGTTTGAGTCAATGAATATTGCGATGCCTTCTCTCCCGGAATAGGAGGAAGCGTTAGCCTGTTTTCTTCTTGTCACAGTACATGGCATCACCTTCATGATTTGGGGAGCAATTGATTTCTGAAACCTGGAAATATCAAGCTAAATAATCTTCTTAAGGTCATTTCGGAACACCGCCGCACAACATATGTGATGTCCATCATTCAGGGACAAGATAACTAATCGTTAGAATCGGAATTCCGATGCCTAAGGTAAGGTAGATTAGCTTAGATTCGCTGGCTTCAGAGTGACCTTCGATAACTCTGAGCATGATGGTGTCAAATCCCGTGAACACATGTCCTCAATAACTTAATCCGGGTGTTGACGCAAAATATCGTTAACATTAATATTTATCAATTATATTTTGTAGTAAATATTTTTTAGTAATTATAGTTAATATTTGTTAATTATAGTTAATATATTTTAGTAATTATATTTAATATTTATTAATTATATTTAATATTATAAATGGTTAAATTATAGTTAATATTTATAAATTATAGTTAATATATATTAATTATATTTTATAGTAAAATTATTTCTTACATTAATAAATAAATTGCAATGTGCTTAACGTTTATTATATTTTATAGTAATTTTTTTAGTAATTATAGTTAATATTTGTTAATTATACTTAATATTTATTAATTATATTATAGTTAGTAAATTATAGTTAATATTTTTTAGTAATTATAGTTAATATTATAATTAGTAAATTACAGTTAATACATTTTAGTAATTATAGTTAAGATTTTCTAATTATATTTTGTAGTAAATTTATGTATTATTGCTGAGATGGATTGTACCCAAAAAATTATTAAAATAGTTGTTGTCTATTACGGCTGATGTCAAAAAAGGTATATCTTGTTTCTTAGCAAATACAAATTAGAAAAATTCTTACATAAAAAAATAAATTGAAATGTGCTTTGACATCAGTTTCTATGCATCATTTACATCATCTTCTTGCATGATATTAAAGGTCTCACCCGCACTACTCATAGTTGGCTATATCTAGTCGTTGATCACTTCTCTAATCCGCAACCATCAAAAACCTCCAATCAGCCTCTTCCACGTCATTAGCAATTCCCCTTCCCCTTTCTTCGCTGAATAATTCGTTCCTTCCTTGTTTATTATTTCTTCCAAACGCATTTATCACTAAATTTTTTTCGCAATTTAGATCTCTCTGCCAATTGGTGTTCATCCACCTCGCTTACTCCATTCTTCGATTC
Source organism: Allium sativum (assembly GCA_030737875.1). Classification (NCBI taxonomy): domain Eukaryota; kingdom Viridiplantae; phylum Streptophyta; class Magnoliopsida; order Asparagales; family Amaryllidaceae; genus Allium; species Allium sativum. Next base: position 65,042,587 of record CM060911.1, on the reverse strand, counting down.
GTCTGCTCACCCTTTTTCGCTCTATAGTATGTCGTCCTGCAAAGGGTCAATCCATCAAAGAATTGTGATTTTGGCGCTAAAGATCTCAACTTCCAATATTCCATGCCGATTTCTAGATATTTCTTAAAATTGACAGGTCGTCTAATTGGATCTGGGATTTGAGATTTAAATTATTCGATTAGGGTTTAATTACTATATGGGCTTGTTTTATTTCTCTGTCAATGGTTCTCAATGCTAAATTCTTTCGCTGAAACATGGAAGAATTCTAAATTATTGATTTGTGGATATTTTTTTTTATTATGTTTTGAGTAAAAAATGCAAAAGATGCGGATAACTCTTCCAATCTCATCCTTAAATTACAGTGTTACTTTTTCTTATGTTCGAACCCACTGATATCTGAAACAACGTAATTACGGTTGATGCATATTGTCTTCAGAACCCGCTGTCTTTTGAAATCCTTATAAGCATAGAATGAGCGTAGTATTTAGATGTATATTGTCAAAGTGATTTGATAATGATAGAAAGTTAAGTCACATTTCTCTATTTTCATAAGTTGAAAAGCCAAAAGTACCATTAGAGGCTCTCCGGTCATTGATACAGGCTAATGATGTAGTGACCCGAAAATCCGGTAGAATTTGAGCTCACTAAATAACACGAGTCCAACCCCAAATTGCACTGGAAATTCAAGAAACTAATAGAAAGAAGACTGAGGGTGAGAATAGATAAGATAGAAACTTATAGAATAGAAGAAGAAGAAGAACATCATCATCAGAGTAACACGAATCTCACAGCGGAATGAATAAAATATAACACTTTTGAAATAAAACAGTTATGTATACAATAGCACTTATCAGAGTACAACACTTAGAACAACAGCGGAAATAATAATAGCTATAGAATCCTGAAGCCTCCTGCTCCAAGCTCTCCAAGTGTATCTGTAAAATCCCGACTACTTGACTGCCCATACAAATTTAGGCACCCAAGAGTTTAGGGAAAACAAAACAAAATAAACTCCGGGTCAGTCATGGGACTGGTATGAGTAAAACAGTTTTAAACAGTTTGAACAAGTAAACGATATCTCATAAGACCACGTCGTATAACGGAACGGGTTTTTCCCTTATGAGAATCCAAAGTATCTTTATATCAAAACATTTTGATATTATAATAATGTCTATCAACCAAAATATAATAATCATCTAGCAGAAACGCTTTCATCTCACGTTCTACATATATAGTATACAATCAAAACCTCAAGCACGTATTGGGTAATGGATTTCCAACTATGACAAGGTACGGAACCACCTTCCGATCAGTGTACTCTAGGAACGATACACTGGAGTTCAACAAGAACATCTTGCAACTCAGCCACACATGACCGACCACTCATTTTGCTTGAGTGTATCGAATGTACATCACCAACGGTTGGGATCAGCAACCGTTCCCGTATATATATATATATATATATGTATGGGACATCATTGATAGATTTAAGAAGCAAATGAATATTCTCTAGATAGGTGATTATACACCCTACTTCGGAGCGACCGACTTAGCCATGCTGCCTGCCCGATTTTTGTCATTTCCTGGTTGTTGAGGTCTGAGGCTACGATTACTTACCTTCCATCGACAACACAATTACTTTGAATGCCACATTATCAGATCCGTTAATCATTAGTTGGTTTACACAAATATTCTGGATGTTATGCTAAGGGAATAAATCTGTTGCAACCATATATATTTATACAGACCAACCCATTCGATCATTGGAAATACTTTATCAGACATTCGTCCATTTACGTTCGTTCTGGGACTGAACGAAACCGAAGGCACTATTCAGTACATCCATCTTAGTCCATTGTTATCTAAGATTTATACAACAGCCCTTGCACTTTACTCCGTCTTCAATATATTCAACATATATGATTCGCAACGCTTATGCCAATACGGAGTGGTTCTTCGGATAACAATCCAACTGGTCTCTCCATACTAACAATGTTAAAGTGGTCAAAACTTTGATAGTCGGTGATTTAACTATCAAATGAAAACATGTCGGTGTTCACACAACGATCTTAATTCCAAATGGAATTATCGATCCAATCATCAAACATATATATATATATATCCACATTTCCTTATCTTCTATGCTTAGAAAATATACGTTATTAACACTGGAAAACATTTCCAATCATCATTCACGTTTCACTAACTTTTCAAAATCATCAGTCCCTAACTATAAACTAGTAAGTGAACAATTCCTTAAGTATTAATCCCGAAGGCCGAAACCAACATCAGATCGATACTCTGGAAGACTATTCACTTAACAAATCTCTAGTCGGTTTTCTAATCTTGTTCTAACTCTATTTGATTAACTCTTGTTTGAATAACTAACATTCGATTAACTCCATTCGATTAACTCTAACTTGATTCGCTTAATTCGATTAACTCTATTTTCGAATGACTAATTCGAATAACTCTAACTTTGAATAACTAATATTCGATTAACTCTCTTCGAATAACCTTAATTTGATTATCGCACTTCGAATAACGTATATTCGATTTTCATACTTCGAATAACTTATGTTCGATCATCTCTCTTCGAATAACTTATTCGATAACTCCTTTCGAATAACTAAATTCGATTAACTCCTTTCGATTAAACAAATCGATAACTCCTTTCGATTAAACAAATCGATAACTCCATTTCGATTAAACTAATCGATAACTCCTTTTCGATTAAACTAATCGATAACTCCTTTCGATTTAAACAAATCGATAACTCCTTCTCGATTAAACTAATCGATAACTCCTTTTCGATTAAACTAATCGATAACTCCTTTCGATTTAAACAAATCGATAACTCCTTCTCGATTAAACTAATCGATAACTCCTTTCGATTTAAACAAATCGATAACTCCTTCTCGAATAAGTTATATTCGATAACTCTACTTCGAATAAACTATAACTCGATTGTCTTAACTCGATTATCTAAATTGGGTAACTCGATAACTTAACTCGATTATCTTAACTGGGTAACTCGATAACTTAACTGGATAACTCGATAACTTAACTCGATTATCTTAACTGGGTAACTCGATAATCTTAACTTGATAACTTAACTCGATTATCTTTAATTCCTTAACTCTTATCACTTAACTCCTTTCGAATAAACTATATTCGATTAACTCCTTTCGAATAACTATATTCGATAACTCTTTTTAACTCTATTCGAATAACTAATACTCGATAACTCCTTTTTAACTCTATTCGAATAACCAATATTCGATAACTCCTTTTTAACTTTATTCGAATAACCCTTACCTTCGAATAAACTATATTCGATTATTTCTCCTTTTCAAATATACGATATTCGATCATCTTACTTCGAATAACTTATATTCGATTAGTTCACTTCGAATAACTTATATTCGACTAACACCCTTCTTTCGAATAAACTATATTCGATCAACTCCTTTCGAATAACAACTATTTGATAACTCTTTTCGAATAACTAATATTCGATAACTCTTCTCGAATAACTAATATTCGACAGCTCTTCTCGAATAACTAATATTCGATAACTCTTCTCGAATAACTAATATTGGATTTACTCTTCTCGAATATCTACTATTCGATCAACTCTAACTCGATTAACTCTATTTGAATAATTTAGTTCGATTCAACTCTAATCGATTAACTCTAACGGATTTACTCTAACTGGTTAACTCTAACTGGGTAACTCTAACTGTTTAACTCTAACTGGTTAACTCTAACTGTTTAACTCTAACTGGGTAACTCAAACTGGTTAACTCTATTTTAATCGATTAACTTGACTCTAATCGATTAACTCAAATTCGATTGGCTAAATTTGATTACCCCTTTCGAATAACTAATACTCGATTACTTTATTTGCTTTATAAAGATTTCCCTTTTTATAACGTTTATCCCTTTAAAAAGATTTACTTTTTAACAGCGTTTAATCACTTATAATGATTTCCTTATAACAGCGTTTAATCATTTATAATGATTTCCTTATAACAGCGTTTAATCACATATAATGATTTCCTTTTAACAACGTTTAATCACTTCTAATGATTTCCTTATAACAGCGTTTAATCATCTATAATAATTTCCTTTTTTTAATCCTATTTATTTTCTAATATGTATCTCTTTTATAAAATCCTATGACCTTATAAATAAATTCAATTTCAATATAACTTTGAAAATTCTCCTTTCTACATTTCCGTGTTTCATATGGTATAAAAAATACCGTTTATCCATGATTACTATCAACCAAGCACACATAATCATCACAGGTTATATAACACTCACATATCACAATATATGAACAAAACAGTATTTTATATATTGAGGAACCCAGTTAGGTCCCTCCAACCTGTTTCCCTGCATCACAGATGTTAAACACTATAATTAACATTAACTTCATTTCAGTATGAAATGTTCTGATAAACAACATCAATATATATATATATATATAACGGTTTATATGTATATATATATATATAACTAACTGACTAGCAGTTCAATCAACCAAATCAACACACAGCAATCAACAGATAATTATTAGTTCTAAGAATACGTTATAAAAATATAACTGTTCAGAGTTGGTGAGTTTTACTCACATTGGCGTAAATCGTGAAATAACGATTACGAATGTTGCTTCGGTTCAGACGTTCTATTTTCCCGTAAATTAAGACGAGTTCCAAATCATCTCGAATCAGTTCCATCGTTGCTTCCGTCCATATGATCATGTCAGATCTTGGTTTGTCTAATTTGGACCATATATGACATAGTTATGTATTATACAAGTCGATATACAAATTTAAATTTAAATAAAACTAATTAAATTCTATCTTTCTAACTGGCTCACCATTTAGGCCCAAACCCAAATCCCGTCCTCCTCCTTATTACCAGCATTGATGAAATAAATCATGGCCATTTCCATCTTTGTAATACTCACGTCTCTCTTATCACATTCTCATCCTCACCCAAAACTCCATTCTGCCGCCCTCTCCCAATGAATCAGCAACTCCAGAAAACCCATTTTCTTTACTTCATGGTTTTCCTTCCACCAAACCACATTCAGCAGTAACCTTACTTGTTCAAATATGTACAACGAGCTCCACTTTCATTCCACATTTTCTAGTGTTTTATACCCCAACGTCAACAGTTCTTTCACACTCCAATCTCCCTTCTTCTTCCTCAGTCACGAAATAACCCCCTCCCGGTAATAGTTGCGATTACCGCTTCTTATCCCATCTACTTCAATACATTCACCTCCTGCTACGATCGCTGCCTCCCCATCCTATTTCCGCACAGCTCGAATATCCTCAGCAATTTGCAATCGAGCCCCCACCTGGAAGAAGCGACGACCTCTGCTACCGAACCCTTCCTCTTGCCATACCAAAAAGCACTGCTCGCGTCACCTGATAAAAACCGCAACACCTGCATCAGTATCGACATCAACTTGTAGGAACCCCCGTCCCTTTTTACATCGATTCCCCTATTTTCCGTTCGTCGGAGGTGACCGAACCTATCCAGACTGACCCCAAAACCTCCCCCTCATCTTCTTCAGACTACGAGATCCCTCGACCATTGTTACTCCGACCACGACATGCCCTAGGATTTTCTGTTGATTTCCGATCCCTAAAATGGCTGCATCGTATGCTTAAAACAGATAGGAGAAGGTAGTGTAACACAAGACCATGCCAAAGATTGAAGCTTTCTAATTTATACGTTTTTATTTGATTTTATCTTGATTTTGAAAGATGCGATTTGTGTTTGAGGAGAGCATTTTTGTGGCGGCTGAAACAATGAAGATCGTGAGCTTTTTGTTTAGGTTTAGGGGAGTTAGTCTGTTATTTATAGGAGAGTAAATAAATTTTATATTAATTTATTTCTATCATTAGCTCATCTTATCATATCTAAAAATTCCTACGATCATATACAATATTCAAAAATCACGAAAATGGACATGCGGCTAGAGTTTGACATTACGGTCCCAACGAAATTGGTTTCGTCGAATTCCGACTCCGTTTGCTCACACAGCGTATTTTTAACCGTCGAAATATCGACTGTTCTTCACTCTAAAAATATGTACGGCCACATAGTGACTCTAAAAATCACGAAACTTGGAATTTAGCAATAATTTGATGTTGCGAATCCAACAAAATTAGTTTCGTCGAATTCCGACTTCGTTTGCAAAAGTGGCTATTTTTACAGCTCTGAATAACCCATTTAAATATATAAATATATTTAAATATAATTAAATTAAATATAAATAAATTTATATTATCGTATATATTCACAGTGGAATATCATACATCTCCAGAATAATTATATTCTCGATATTCCAAGTCCTGGTTGAATCGATATTTAATTATACACTAAAATTCCTTTTATAACGTAAATAAAGCGTTACGAATTATAAAGGAATTCCACAACGACTTTTCTAAAATTTGATTTGGACATAAATCAAAATCTACACGACGAAATCTTGATTTTTCTCTTCCACTAGAAAAATATACTCAACCAACTCCACGCGTTTCTTGTTTCACAGAAATCCGATTTAAAACGGCTTCTGTATATTCAATTGAAGTTCGAATCGCCAAATAACGAACTACCACGCCATTTCAAGCTCGATTTTAATTATAATATAATTATACTTTCAAACTTCGTTCAAATAATATATTCGTTATTATAATTCAACTCTAAACTGAATTATATACTTTGAATTTGCCCAATTCACACCATATCGCCATTTCTGCCAATTCTTATTATTTCAGAATTAAATATATTATTTAATTATTATTTTAATTAAATATTCACTCTTATTTAATCCAACGATCATTATATTCTCTAAACCATTATTTAAATAATTAAATAAATAAATTATTATATCTCTAAAAATGCGGGTCATTACATTCTTCCCCACTTAAAATAATTTCGTCCTCGAAATTGCTAAGCTAGAAGACGACCCTATCTATTGGGTAAATATTTATCGGTTTACCCCATAACTTCAGTTTCAACTGAACCAATTAATATCGACAAAAATATTAATTTATTCCAACTAACTAAAATTTTAAAAAATTCTGAAGATTTTCTAACGCCTAAATTTTTCGGAAAATTTCGCCATAACCTCCTTTGTACTGCCCTATCGGTAAAACCACAACTCGCCTCTCTAGGCCTCCTCAACCCAAAAGAAAATCAAACAGCCAAGCGGCTTGCCAAATCGGCTCATAAATCACCAAACTCACATGAAATATAAACTTGTACCTTTTTGTCGGACACATCATTATATCCCTATCATCTGTTACCAATTCTGCATATACCATGCCATTTCAATCAAACTCAAATCACTTTTATTTCCAACACAACCATTCGCTTATACCTAAGTCGAATTCCATTCAAATTCCAATATCAATTCTTAACTCATCATCTCAATTCCATTCGAGATTATATTTAACTTTGTCTAAGTTAAATTCAATTTTATTTATCCACTTTCACTATTTTAATCTATTTACCTTCATAAGTTAAATTTAGATTCCAAAAATTTAAATTCCTAGGCCTCTTTCAAATCAATTTGAAATTACAATACCAATTCAAAACCTTTGAATTTCTAAACAACTTGTTTTCCTCAAACAATTCAAAAACAAAACCCTTGGTTGTAATCCGTCACTTAGAACTCGAAAATGACACTGATGATGTGGCCACACTCATCAGAATTATTTTCCAGCGATCGAAGTGAGTTCAATACTATATCACTTTCAGATTGAAAAACATTTTCAAAATCTCCCAGGAACTTAAAATTTCCTTATTTTAACTCCTGATTCTGATTTAAATTCAGATTTAATTCATCTTATTTCATATACTTTACTTATATGAATTTTGACTGGTTATTTACATAACCATTAAACTTATAATCTTACTCGATTATAATCACAACCAACACATTCAATATACGATAATACTCCAAATATTATCATTCTTTTATATCAAAATATAATCTGGGCAAAAACAAACTGTGTCGACCCATCGTATTCGAGTGTTTAGAAACCCTTATCGATATTGTGGTGCCCCACCATAACCAGAATTCATAAGCCACTCAACCAATAAATCATCACAATATAAAACCATTTTTATATTAATTAACATATACGCGCTCATATATATTTACACTCAACTCAATCTAGGGTATTACTAACCCCATCTCTACTGAATCACGCCACAGAGCCAAGGTAAACTTAACCTTAAGCTTTGATACCAACTGTAGTGACCCGAAAATCCGGTAGAATTTGAGCTGACTAAATAACACGAGTCCAACCCCAAATTGCACTGGAAATTCAAGAAACTAATAGAAAGAAGATAGAGGGTGAGAATAGATAAGATTGAAACTTATAGAATAGAAGAAGAAGAAGAACATCATCATCAGAGTAACACGAATCTCACAGCAGAACGAATAAAATATAACACTTTTGAAATAAAACAGTTATGTATACAATAGCACTTATCAGAGTACAACACTTACAACAACAGCGGAAATAATAATAGTTATAGAATCCTGAAGCCTCCTGCTCCAAGCTCTCCAAGTGTATCTGTAAAATCCCGACTACTTGACTGCCCATACAAATTTAGGCACCTAAGAGTTTAGGGAAAACAAAACAAAATAAACTCCGGGTCAGTCATGGGACTGGTATGAGTAAAACAGTTTTAAACAGTTTGAACAAGTAAAGGATATCTCATAAGACCACGCCGTATAACGGAACGGGTTTTTCCCTTATGAGAATCCAAAGTATCTTTATATCAAAACATTTTGATATTATAATAATGTCTATCAACCACAATATAATAATCATCTAGCAGAAACGCTTTCATCTCACGTTCTACATATATAGTATACAATCAAAACCGCAAGCACGTATTGGGTAATGGATTTCCAACTATGACAAGGTATGGAACCACCTTCCGATCAGTGTACTCTAGGAACGATACACTGGTGTTCAACAAGAACATCTTGCAACTCAGCCACACATGACCGACCACTCATTTCGCTTGAGTGTATCGAATGTACATCACCAACGGTTGGGATCAGCAACCGTTCCCGTATATATATATATATGGGACATCATTGATAGATTTAAGAAGCAAGTGAATATTCTCTAGAAAGGTGATTATACACCCTACTTCGGAGCGACCGACTTAGCCATGCTACCTGCCCGATTTTTGTCATTTCCTGGTTGTTGAGGTCTAAGGCTACGATTACTTACCTTCCATCGACAACACAATTACTTTGAATGCCACATTATCAGATCCGTTAATCATTAGTTGGTTTACACAAATATTCTAGATGTTATGCTAAGGGAATAAATCAGTTGCAACCATATATATTTATACAGACCAACCCATTCGATCATTGGAAATACTTTATCAGACATTCGTCCATTTACGTTCGTTCTGGGATTGAACGAAACCGAAGGCACTATTCAGTACATCCATCTTAGTCCATTGTTATCTAAAATTTATACAACAGCCCTTGCACTTTACTCCGTCTTCAATATATTCAACATATATGATTCGCAACGCTTATGCCAATACTGAGTGGTTCTTCGGATAACAATCCAACCGGTCTCTCCATATTAACAACGTTAAAGTGGTCAAAACTTTGATAGTCGGTGATTTAACTATCAAATGAAAACATGTCGGTGTTCACACAACAATCTTAATTCCAAATGGAATTATCGATCCAATCATCAGACATATATATATATATATCCACATTTCCTTATCTTCTATGCTTAGAAAATATACGTTATTAACACTGGAAAACATTTCCAATCATCATTCACGTTTCACTAACTTTTCAAAATCATCAGTCCCTAACTGTAAACTAGTAAGTGAACAATTCCTTAAGTATTAATCCCGAAGGCCGAAACCAACATCAGATCGATACTCTCGAAGACTATTCACTTAACAAATCTCTAGTCGGTTTTCTAATCTTGTTCTAACTCTATTTGATTAACTCTTGTTTGAATAACTAACATTCGATTAACTCCATTCGATTAACTCTAACTTGATTAGCTTAATTCGATTAACTCTATTTTCGAATGACTAATTCGAATAACTCTAACTTCGAATAACTAATATTCGATTAACTCTCTTCGAATAACCTAAATTTGATTATCTCACTTCGAATAATGTATATTCGATTTTCATACTTCGAATAACTTATGTTCGATGATCTCTCTTCGAATAACTTATTCGATAACTCCTTTCGAATAACTAAATTTGATTAACTCCTTTTGATTAAACAAATCGATAACTCCTTTCGACTAAACAAATCGATAACTCCTTTTCGATTAAACTAATCGATAACTCCTTTTCGATTAAACTATTCGATAACTCCTTTCGATTTAAACAAATCGGTAACTCCTTCTCGATTAAACTAATCGATAACTCCTTTTCGATTAAACTAATCGATAACTCCTTTCGATTTAAACAAATCGATAACTCCTTCTCGATTAAACTAATCGATAACTCCTTTCGATTTAAACAAATCGATAACTCCTTCTCGAATAAGCTATATTCGATAACTCTACTTTGAATAAACTATAACTCGATTGTCTTAACTCGATTATCTAAACTGGGTAACTCGATAACTTAACTCGATTATCTTAACTGGGTAACTCGATAACTTAACTGGATAACTCGATAACTTAACTCGATTATCTTAACTGGGTAACTCGATAATCTTAACTCGATAACTTAACTCGATTATCTTTAATTCCTTAACTCTTATCACTTAACTCCTTTCGAATAAACTATATTCGATTAACTCCTTTCGAATAACTATATTCGATAACTTTTTTAACTCTATTCGAATAACTAATACTCGATAACTCCTTTTTAACTCTATTTGAATAACCAATATTCGATAACTCCTTTTTAACTATATACGAATAACCCTTACCTTCGAATAAACTATATTCGATTATTTCTCCTTTTCGAATAAACGATATTCGATCATCTTACTTCGAATAACTTATATTCGATTAGTTCACTTCGAATAACTTATATTCGACTAACACCCTTCTTTCGAATAAACTATATTCGATCAACTCCTTTCGAATAACTACTATTTGATAACTCTATTCGAATAACTAATATTCGATAACTCTTCTCGAATAACTAATATTCGACAACTCTTCTGGAATAACTAATATTCGATAACTCTTCTCGAATAACTAATATTCGATTTACTCTTCTCGAATATCTACTATTCGATCAACTCTAACTCGATTAACTCTATTTGAATAATTTAGTTCGATCAACTCTAATCGATTAACTCTAACTGATTTACTCTAACTGGTTAACTCTAACTGGGTAACTCTAACTGTTTAACTCTAACTGGTTAACTCTAACTATTTAACTCTAACTGGGTAACTCAAACTGGTTAACTCTATTTTAATCGATTAACTTGACTCTAATCGATTAACTCAAATTCGATTGGCTAAATTTGATTACCCCTTTCGAATAACTAATACTCGATTACTTTATTTGCTTTATAAAGATTTCCCTTTTTATAACGTTTATCCCTTTGAAAAGATTTACTTTTTAACAACGTTTAATCACTTATAATGATTTCCTTATAACAGCGTTTAATCATTTATAATGATTTCCTTATAACAGCGTTTAATCACTTATATTGATTTTCTTTCAACAACGTTTAATCACTTCTAATGATTTCTTTATAACAACGTTTAATCATTTATAATGATTTCCTTTTTTAATCCTATTTATTTTATAATACGTATCTCTTTTATAAAATCCTATGACCTTATAAATAAATTCATTTTCAATATAACTTTGAAAATTCTCCTTTCTACATTTCCGTGTTTCATATGGTATAAAAAATACCGTATATCCATGATTACTATCAACCAAGCACACATAATCATCACAGGTTATATAACACATCACATATCACAATATATGAACAAAACAGTATTTTATATATTGAGGAACCCAGTTGGGTCCCTCCAACATGTTTCCCTGCATCACAGATGTTAAACACTATAATTAACATCAACTTCATTTCAATATGAAATGTTCTGATAAACAACATCAATATATATATATATAACGGTTTATATATATAAATATATATATAAATTTAACTAACTGACTAGCCGTTCAATCAACCAAATCAACACACAGCAATCAACAGATAATTATCAGTTCTAAGAATACGTTATAAAAATATAACTGTTCAGAGTTGGTGAGTTTTACTCACATTGGCGTAAATCGTGAAATAACGATTACGAATGTTGCTTCGGTTCAGACGTTCTATTTTCCCGTAAATTAAGACGAGTTCCAAATCATCTCGAATCAGTTCCATCGTAGCTTCCGTCCATATGATCATGTCGGATCTTGTTTTGTCTAATTTGGACCATGTATGACATAGTTATATATTATACAAGTCGATACACAAATTTAAATTTAAATAAAACTAATTAAATTCTATCTTTCTAACTGGCTCACCATTTAGGCCCAAACCCAAATCCCGTCCTCCTCCTTATTACCAGCATTGATGAAATAAATCATGGCCATTTCCATCTTTGTAATACTCACGTCTCTCTTATCACATTCTCATCCTCACCCAAAACTCCATTCTGCCGCCCTCTCCCAATGAATCAGCAACTCCAGAAAACCCATTTTCTTTACTTCATGGTTTTCCTTCCACCAAACCACATTCAGCAGTAACCTTACTTCTTCAAATATGCACAACGAGCTCCACTTTCATTCCACATTTTCTACTGTTTTATACCCCAACGTCAACAGTTCTTTCACACTCCATTCTCCCTTCTTCTTCCTCAGTCACGAAATAACCCCCTCCCAGTAATAGTTGCGATTACCACTTCTTATCCCATCTACTTCAACACATTCACCTCCAGCTACGATCGCTGCCTCCCCCATCCTATTTCCGCACAGCTCGAATATCCTCAGCAGTTTGCAATCGAGCCCCCACCTGGAAGCAGCGACGACCTCTGCTACCGAACCCTTCCTCTTGCCATACCAAAAAGCACTGCTCGCGTCACCTGATAAAAACCGCGACACCTGCATCAGTATCGACATCAACTTGTAGGAACCCCCGTCCCTTTTTACATCGATTCCCCCATTTTCCGTTCGTCGGAGGTGACCGAACCTATCCAGACCGACCCCAAAACCCTCCCCTCGTCTTCTTCAGACTACGAGATCCCTCGACCATTGTTACTCCGACCACGACATGCCCTAGGATTTTCTGTTGATTTCCGATCCCTAAAATGGCTGCATCGTATGCTTCAAACAGATAGGAGAAGGTAGTGTAACACAAGACCAAGCCAAAGATTGAAGCTTTCTAATTTATACGTTTTTATTTGATTTTATCTTGATTTTGAAAGATGCGATTTGTGTTTGAGGAGAGCATTTTTGTGGCGGCTGAAACAATGAAGATCGTGAGCTTTTTGTTTAGGTTTAGGGGAGTTAGTCTGTTATTTATAGGAGAGTAAATAAATTTTATATTAATTTATTTCTATCATTAGCTCATCTTATCATTTCTAAAAATTCCTACGATCATATACAATATTCAAAAATCACGAAAATGGACATGTGGCTAGAGTTTGACATTACGGTCCCAACGAAACTGGTTTCGTCGAATTCCGACTCCGTTTGCTCACACAGCGTATTTTTAACCGTCGAAATATCGACTGTTCTTCACTCTAAAAATATGTACAGCCACACAGTGACTCTAAAAATCACGGAACTTGGAATTTAGCAATAATTTGATGTTGCGAATCCAACAAAATTAGTTTCGTCGAATTCCGACTTCGTTTGCAAAAGTGGCTATTTTTACAGCTCTGAATAACCCATTTTAATATATAAATATATTTAAATATAAATAAATTTATATTATCGTATATATTCACAGTGGAATATCATACAGCTCCAAAATAATTATATTCTCGATATTCCAAGTCCTGGTTGAATCGATATTCAATTATACACTAAAATTCCTTTTATAACGTAAATAAAGCGTTACGAATTATAAAGGAATTCCACAATGACTTTTCTAAAATTTGATTTGGACATAAATCAAAATCTACACGACGAAATCTCGATTTTTCTCTTCCACTAGAAAAATATACTCAACCAACTCCACGCGTTTCTTGTTTCACAGAAATCCGATTTAAAACGGCTTCTGTATATTCAATTGAAGTTCGAATCGCCAAATAATGAACTGCCGCGCCATTTCAAGCTCGATTTTAATTATAATATAATTATACTTTCAAACTTCGTTCAAATAATATATTCGTTATTATAATTCAACTCTAAACTGAATTATATACTTTGAATTTGCCCAATTCACACCATATCGCCATTTCTGCCAATTCTGATTATTTCAGAATTAAACATATTATTTAATTATTATTTTAATTAAATATTCACACTTATTTAATCCAACGATCATTATATTCTCTAAACCATTATTTAAATAATTAAATAAATAAATTATTATATCTCTAAAAATGCGGGTCATTACAAATGAACTGTACAATGTGTGTGCTTGAATGCTTTTTTACATTGATTTTGTTTAATGTACACGTACAATGTGTAGTAGGTGCTTAATTCAATTGAAACTTCCCATGAATGAGAAATAGTGTTGAAGAGTAATGAAATATGTCGTATTAATTCATTCAGATTACGATAGCTATGTAGTTTGTTGACAATAAGTTTTCATATTAATGTAGCCAAAACAACAACAAGCATGATCATGTCAAACCACTTATTGCGCTGTTGATGGTGCAGGTAACATCTACATGTTGACGTTAACCTCTAACAGTAGTCTCGATATTTCAGATCAACCAATTGTTAAGGTTTGTTCTCTTTTCTTTCTTTATTGAAATATTGTTTGATCTGCATGCCGAAGAAATCATAATATTGTTATTATGATTTGCTTATGGATATGAGTTTGTACCCAAATGGTCGAGATGGTCTCGACCATTGATCAATTGTTTACGTATTCGACCATCTTGACCATTGATCAATAGTTTACTCATATGGGAGTTTGTAACCCAAAGGCATACCCAGTGAGCAGTTATCTCTGCCAAGTATAAAATTGCAGGGTACAAAATAGGATCAATAGTTTACCATTGTTTGTTTACCTCTTTCTCTTTATTTTTTATTTTTTTAATGTAACATGATAATTCAGATCAACATATTCCTCATCATTTCTTCTTTTTATATTTGAACAATCTAATATATATGATCCACTATACCGGTGCAGCCCGGAATGATTCCTGGTGGAATTAAGTGACCGTAAACTTCGAAACCATGCCCAGATCCGAGCATGGGACTGTAAACTCGGACCTGCAACCTTTTATTCTTCCTCTCTCTTCTACTTTGGTTAGTCTTCTCCTTCGGTTAGTCTTTTGCTACTCTCTCTTCTCTTTATCTTTAAATTATTTCAATTTTATTTTATTTCACCTATATTTATAAGTATTCTTTGTGGAAATATTAGTTTTAATATTTGAATTGCGAGTAGTTGTGATTTTTATGGGAAACATGCTCGAACATATTCATTTATTACAGTTATTTTGTTATGTTAAATAGTAAGTATCAACATTGTAAATAATTGCATTGTGAATATTTTATACTGCAAATATTTGCTGGACATGGACAAAATTTCTTCTAGAAATCGTAATTTTGAGCATATCCAATTTAGTGTTCGAGTTCAAGGAGGAGGAAACTAACTGCATCCTTTACACTAGAAAAGCTTTATAAACACAAAACTAAGAAGAGGAAGAAACCAGCTTACACTACTTGTTAGCTATCATTATATTCTTGTTCATCATCACTGTAATTTGTCAGATAAGCAAGATAGTGGAAACAAACTTGTCAGCAAATCAAGAGAAGTCAGACATGGAGAAGAAGAAACTAAAATGGAATATTGAAGGATCATGCCTCATGTTAATACCCTTGAGGCACTTCGTGTAATGTATAACTGATTTTGTTGAGTGTTGTAGCGAGGTGATGAGTGTTGTAGCGAGGTGACAATATAAAAGTGATTGTGTACTGTATTGAATTGTGTATGAGAAATGTGAAATAAAATATCTAATTAAATAAAAATACTATTTGAATATTATATTCTATGCAATAGTATTTCATTTAATAAATATTTATTTTTTTATATGAGATGAGAAAACAACATAAACAAGCCATCATAGACATCAGTATAAAGCTTTTCATAGACATCAGTCAAGAGCTGATATGGTAAAATACTTATTATAGCAGTTAATTAATTATTTTTTGATGACTTAATGCTGCTTTGAAACGTCTTTTAATTGATGTAAAAAAGGGGCACTTTAAACAAAACCGACATCAACAAAGGTATCAAAAAATGGAGATATCGTTTTTTAGATGATGTCTATGTGAATTTTTCTTGTAGTGTAGTATTGTATTGTTTCAATATCATCCTTGTAATCGTCGTTCATTTTTCTAGTATCTTTTAAACTAGGTCATCTAGTTATAGGATTTTAACTAGCATTTTTATAGTGTATGTAAGAACTAGGGTTTACTTGCTACAGGTTTGTAGCTAGGGGGAAATCTGGTTTCGGGAACAGAAATCAGTGCAGGGTTTTGAGTGTAGGATTAGAACAGGAGCAGGGTTTGCGAGTTTACAGGGTTTTGTAAGCGGGATCTGTTTTAATACCTAGTAAAAACCTTGGGGAATGCAGAAGTAGGCAGGATTTGCTTAAGCTTGGTAAAAAAATGTGTTATTTACTTATGCATTTATATTCTCTGTTACAATCTTTGCTGTGAGATTTGTTTTAATATCTCCAATTAATTAAATGAACCCTACTCACCCCTTCTATGGTTAATCTAGATCCAACAAGTGGTATCAGAGCTGGTATATGTTAACAGAATGATAGGTAGTTCTCGCTCTATGATCAAGTGGAAAAGTATTGACTCTTTTCCCCACATGCCCCGCTGGGTTGCCCTATGTCGAGAGACATGACGTAAAATTAGTCTCTAAGGTACCCTTGTTGGCCACCGGGGTGGTATTAAAATCCCCGTTAGCAGAGACAACAATTGGTATTAGAGCGGGTATTTTATTAACTCTAGAGTCATGGTGTCCCCTTGTTGTCAATTCGGTGAGGGTCAGTCCAGTCGTATTCCAAATGTTTTTAATGGTACAAATTTTTTAAATCGAAAATCAAAAATGGAATCCTATGTAAAAATCTATTGATATTAAATGCTGTAATATTGTTATAAATGGGAATGATATGTTTAATAGGAATGATATTGGGTTTAATTCTCATGCTATTCATATTTTATATTCTTATATTGATGATGTTCAGTATAGCCTTCCCATTGCTTAACTACATAGGAAATCTGGAACACTCTTGGTACGAAATATAGAAGAATTGACAATAGAAGCTCAAAACCATAGAAGGTCAACTCATATTCAGATTTATGCTTGAAAGAAGAAACAAATGAAAATTCTGATAAACTAAACGATGGAGACTCAACAGATAACGAGACTGAAAGTTTCTCATATGAAAATTTGGTTTATATGTGTGCTGATTTAAATAAATCTATTGATTTAGTCAAATGAAAAAAATTAAACACTAAAATCTAAAAATCTTGAGTTGACTAGCAAAAATAATAGTTTGGAATTAAAGCTTGAAAACATCAAGAAATCTGAAAATTCTAATTGCAAAAATTATTTGATGTTAGGAAACAATCTTGTTCATCTCCATGAAAATATTCAAAAGCTTGAGAATGAAATTCTGATCTTAAAAGAGAATGAGATTGAGTTATTAGGTTTGAATAATTTTCTGCAAAAGGAATTAGACATTTTTAAGACAATTGAAAATTACAAACTTGAAAATTTTGAAATGGAAAGCTTGTTGAAAACTGAGTTGATTTTGAAAGAACTTTAAAAATAAATTGTGAAATTCAAAGATTTTGAAAAACTTGAATTTGAAAAGATGAAACATTTTGAATTTGAAATTTATGAGTTCGAAGCCAAAATCAAATTACTTGAATCTGAAAATTTATTTTTGAAACAACATGATACTGAAAGAAAGATCACTAAAAATTGTTGTTCACATTTAATAAAAGAAAAAGGTGATCTTAAATCCAAAGTTCAGCGACTAGAATCAAGTTTTGAAAATTTCTCTAATAGGGAAAAATCGTTGAATATGTTGTTACAAAATCAAGTTTCTATTGGAAATAAATGTGATATTTGTTTTGGGAAAATAAATGTTTTTGAAAACCAGAATTCTAGAGATTTTAGAAATCCTTCAAATTGCTTTGTAAATTTTTGTTCTGAGAATTTGAATTCAAATAATTTCAAAGGATCTTTGAATCACAAACGACATATTAATTTATTGTGTAACAATCCATTTAGGCAACCCTTGATCACAAAAGGAAATAAAACAACTTCGTCTAAATTCAACCAGATTTGGGTTCCTAAGGGTGCAAGGGTAAATTTTAATGGATTGTTATACAAATAGGTTTGGGTACCAAAACCCATCAACACATTTCAGAGTGGTTTTACAAATTTTGTTAGACCACTCGATTCCCTAAATTTTTAGGTATCAGAGTTGGCTGGGGAACTGCTTTGCGAAAGAGAATTTAATTCAAGCTATTTCATATTTCTGTATCATTCAGAGTTTCTTAGCCAAGTTTGTTTTTAGATAGAGAATCCACAACATCTACTGAAAAAATCTGGTACTGTTAATATTCACTTTTTTATTCTTCTTTGTTTATTCCTCCTTCTACCCATTCTATTTTTTTCTTTTGAATCTTCTTATTTTGTTATTCTGATGTGTAATGACCTTGTCACATTTCTTTTAATCCTTTATCTGATTTCTACTTCTCAGTATTGACACTGCCATATCTTTTATATAAAAATTTAGTTCCTAAACTTCAAAATTGCAGAATTCATGATTTACTGGAAAATTGCTTCATTTGTTTAAACTAAAAAAATAGTAATGTGTTGTAATGATATGGTTAATAGGAACGATATTGGGTCTATCAACATTCTGCCATCCATCATGATTTTATATTAATGTATAGAGTTTAATTTTTTTTAAATCATTTTAACAAATTTACAGTGTCAAATTTGTGATGGAAATGTGGCTGTGTTATTTTTCAGAATTAGTGATAATTGAAAATTTTCAAGAATCCTGGTACAGTTGAGCATATTTCATAATATTGTTAATTTAGAAATTTATTTCACAACCATTTCTATATCTACCGCATTACTATCATCCATATTGGTTATATATACTAAGGAGTTTTTTTGGAACAGAAAAATAACGAAATATAATATTCATAAGTGTTTCTCTAGGCTGATTTAAAAATCCAAGCTCTGGTTATGCACGGTTATGAGATTGCTTATTTTTAAGCTGCAACGGATCTCATTTAAAAATCAAAGATCTGGTTATGCGTGGTCAGTGTGCTCTTAAATAAAAAAAGGGAAAAAGGGAATAATTTGTTATAAATAAATTTTTTTTGATGAAATTCTCCTTGGTATGTGAAAACCAACCTATCAATCCATTTTCTAATTTGTGAAATGTGTTAACATTTAATGATATATTATGATTTGTTGATTGATAGCTATTGGGATTTGAGATTATTTGATTTTTTCACTTAAATTGAATTTATAATAGTAGTCCAAATCCATCACTGTTTTGTGCTCATTTTTAATAAAAATGTCTTTTGGAAAATAATTGGAATTCATTTTTTAAAACTCTCTCCATTTTTATAAATTTCCTCGTAAATCCATCATTCTACAATGTGAAATATGCCACTAGTACTTAGAATAATATAATTTTTGTTTGACTGATTGAGATTTATGATGATCGTTTTTCCTCCTAAGCTGAAATTATATTTTTAGTCTATTTTTCATCATTATTTTAATTTTTGTATCCTTTTGATGGTAACAAAATGGGGACAATGTGCAATAACCCACATAGTTAACGATAATATATTTAAATATTTTATTTAAACATAGCATTGATCGTTAATCGTGTGTGTGTCCAAAAATTAAAATTTTGCATATGATCGAATTTGGACTCGAAACCACTTCCATTGAGTTCAAAATGCCTTTTGCGACATCAAAAAGTGTAAGCTTCGATATATTCTGAGTTTCTGATATTGGGCACCTTGCTTGGGTTTGGGTTAGCCAACCAAGCCACCTTATAATCCCCAAATCAGCCCACTCTCCTCATTCTCTTTCTCTCTTCAAAACAAAAATAGAAATGGGGGAAAAGAAAGGGAAATAGAAATTCCTAAGATAGGGTTCTTGATTCCAAGCACAAATCAAGTGCTAATTTGGAGAGATAACTTGTGTAAGCTCTCTCTACTCCTCCTATTTCTCTCTACCTTCTCAATTTTCAGATTTTGTGCAACCCTAACACATATATGTTTTCTTTTGTGTGTGTTTGATGAGATATTATATTCCTAGCAAGTGTATATGCTTGTTCTTCCATGTTGGAGCTTGTCCTTGTCATTCAAGAGCCAAAGGTGAGTTCTTTTAGAACTCACATCTATGCCTCAAGCTTTAAGCTTGTATAGTGTGCCTATGGCACATTTGAATTGTGTATATGTTTTGTATCCATTTAGTTATTTGCTTGTATTGTTGATTTCCTTGCTTTTTGAGTATTGGAAATCCTATTGTGTCATATATTCGGATTGTGCATGCAATAGGTGAAGTTCTTGTGTGCACAAAGTTCCTTACAATTTCCCTTTAGCATTGCCAGACCATTGTGTCATAGTTTAAATTGCATTTATTGCTTTGGTTAGAGAAATTATTCGTTTTGGAATTTATACCTAAAATCATAACAATCTTGATTATAAGTGTTTGTTCAGGTTAAGTTTGTGTACTAGAGCTTACAACTGACCCCCTAAACATCACAAGACTTCACCATTTGTCTGGATTCGCCCGAAATTGATTTGGAGGTCATTGGCATGACAAACATTTGCAATGGCTTCAGCTTAGACATTTGGCTGACGCAACAGACGTCTGTCAAAGCTCTCGAGAAAATAATTAATTGCTTCAGCTCAGACGTCTGACCGACACAACAAACATCCGTCAAAGTTCTCTCGGGAAATAATCGATTGCTTCAGCTCAGATGTCTGAACCGATGCAACAGACGTCTGTTTAGGCTCTTGGATAATTGTTTCCTGCAGCTTAGACGTCTGTCCTTGGTGGTCAGACGTCTAAGGGCTATTTTCCTGTCGTTGACCGGTGGACTCCATGCTCAACATTTTAGGTCCATCTGAGCTCATTTCCGGTCGAGTTTCTGACTATTTCGCCTTCGTATGTGACTTTTTTGTTTCTCTGGTTCGCATATTTCTGCATTTCGATTTCTTTGACTTTTGATTTATTCGTGATGAACGAAATTGTAATCAATAGTCGTGAGATCATGTTTACGTTATTAAAACGTAAATTCTTAGTTCGATCGTTGTTTCGATTACTATTTCATGGGATTTGCCACTTCGAAACTATATAAAAATGGGTTTTAAAATTATTAGTAGATACCAATCTTTTACTAAACGGTTTCAAATTCTACTTCATTATATGAAGTTATTTTCCAAATCATTTTACTATCTACTAGCATATGATTTCAAAAACCTTTTTCTCGTTCGTATGGGGAATCTAATTAAATGCCTTAGTTAAAACAATGACTCTGACGCCTTGTGTTTGCTTTGACGGTTAATTCTTGGACTCGTTCCATTGAACACCACGGCAATGATCGTTCGTATTTCTGGTGGAATATACAACTTATTCATAAATATTCGAGTAGAGCAAGCGATTATGGGACATGTAACTGGACTCTTATATTTATTAGCTTAGTGTAGTTTACACTGTACTCAATCTTTGGATCATCTCGAGTTGTGTTCTCTTTATGGAACTTCGATTCATCGTTGAAAGTCTTCGGATTATTTGCTGAAATTCGGTTCATTCATTGGAGTTATGTATTCCAAGTGGGATCGTGAATTCCCCAATCTTCGGATCATCTCAAATTGTGTTATCAAATCTTGTGTTTCTTTGATAGGTATTATCAATTCGGGTTTACTTGATATGGGTCATCTGTTGTTTTCATCTTGATATCATGTTATCGATCTTGTGTTGACTTGATAGGAGATACCTTGTGCTATCCAATCTTGTGTTGTTTTATATATGTGCTAATATTCCTTGTGAGTAGCTATATCTTTAAAGTGTGATAATCTTTTATAGCATCGAGATTTCTATGAGATATATTGTAGACATATTTTGAGCCTTCACATTTTTTTATGATTATTATTGTGTATTACATGTGTGTCATTATCTATTTATAGCTCTATTTCTATCTCAATTTATTATGATGAGTATACCTAGACAGATCCGTTTATTGTTTATTCTTATAAATAATACTCGGGTCAGACCGAGTATTACAGGTGCATCTCATGACTTCTAGCGGGGACCGTTCTTGGCTTTTTCTACCTACACTCGAGTCGTAGTTATTGATTTTTTTAATGTATATGAGATAGTGACATTTTTGTATACATATTATTTTGGCTAGACCTTGTACCTATTCTTTTCTTGTATAGTGGATCAACTATGACCAGTAGCTTTGTATTTATACTCTTATGTTATAATCATATCTTTTCCGCCTTAGTGATGTGAATATCTATGTCTAACTCTGATTTTATTGTTATGTATTTTATATTTCTTTCTGATTTATATATAGCCACTATGTAGTAGATTTGAACTTGAATTAGATGTGTTGGATTTGCACATGATATTTAAAAAGTTAGACCACATTATTCGACATATTTAACACTCTTTTAAAGCTAATATACAAATGGTCGCTCCTCAACAGCCTTATTCTTTGGGTTAGTTGACACCGTTGCTTGCAATGGCCTTGGCTAACGCGAGTATAGAGGTAGGGCATTACAGAATGGGTTAAGATTTTTATTGATGAGGGGATATTCTTTGAATATTTTAATATTGAAACTTTAATTATTGTTTTTCACTCATGCAAACATCTAGGGGGAGTTTTGTTGTGAGAGGTTCACACAAATAGGTGGAGTTCAATAATTCAATTTCAAACACATTTATTATAATATATTATATTCAAAATCTTATTTTATGTTTTTCATCATCAAAAGGGGGAGATTGTTGTATCTAACAATTCTATGATTTTTGTTTGATGATGATAAACATATATTTATTATTTTAAATGTGTTTGTGATTGTACTGTTATACTACATCATAGACAGAATATAATATTTATATTTAAATAAAATAATACTACACTCATCTAAATGTGTATATAATTATAAAAAATGGCAGAGCGTTTCTTCCATCTTGCAGCGACTTAGATCTGACCTCGTTTTCTACGCCTCCGCTCTCTTTCCCATCTTAACACTTCGTCTTTCTCCTTTCCATCTTCATGGCCAAAAACAAAAAAGCAAAGTCTCCTTCCCGTCCCTCTTTAATCACTAGATCTGCTAGCTGCTCAAAATCGCTACAGTCGTTATCTGATGCTGAGTTCGAACCTGATAATGTTGTGGCTCCACCACCTCATCCTCTATACTCTCTACCTGAATCCCATCCCCTGAACACCCTTGTAGCGGAATACTCCAGCCGTCCATCAGCTTCCATGGCTACTTCTTACCGCGATAAGACACCTTTGTCTTCTATGATTGTGCAAGCAACTTCTGGTTGGCCTTTTCCTGGCAGTTTGACTGATGCAATTGTTTCTACTTTCTCTTTGCCTAGGGCAGTGATTTCTCCTAGGGTTCGGCAGTCGCCTTTGGTTGAAAATGTTAATGTTACAACCCCTCAGTTAGATGTTAATAGTGATTTTTCTGCAGCCCAAATTGGTGAATTGAATGTATGGGGGATAGTGTGTACTACCAATGCTACTGTGAATGCTAATATTCATGTTAGCACGCCAGCTGTTTGTGTTAATGCCCCGAATGCAACATCCCCCGTGAAATTGAACTCTCTATTTGCTTCATTACCAAACATTGTTGGTGAATATGTGCCTGTCGAGTTCAATATTCCTGAGACTGATTTAGGTTCCATTCCGCCCCCTGAGCTGCACTCTGAAGCTATTGCTTTCTGGAAGGATCAAATTTTGGGTTGCTTCCTTGATTCTAAAATGCCAACTTTCAATTAGTTAACTGAATGTAGGAATTCATGGCGTATTCGAGAAAAATTGAGTTTAAAACATGTTGACAGTTTATTCTACTTCAAATTTTCCTCTTCTGAGGAAAGGCGGAGAGTCCTTGAATCAACTCCTTCTATTATTAGAGTTAAGACTTTCATTGTTACCTCCTGGTGTCCGTATGTTGATAGTGTCAAAGAGCAAGTTTTGTATATCCCAGTTTGGGCTCAGTTTACCCACATTTCCTCTATCCTTTAGCCCCTCTTAGGTCCTAATTGGTTGGTATGCCACATTGGGAAGCTTAAATGCTTCGACGCTAATACTGTAGCTAGGAGGAATCTAACCTTTGTTGGGGCTTTAATTGAGGTAAATCCTGATAATCCTCTTCCTACTAAGATTAAAGTCCGTATTGAGAATCGTAGTTTCTTTTGGAAGTGAGTTACAAATTGAAACAAGATATATGACAACATGTAGGTCTTTTGGGCATTACTCTAATTCTTGTCCATCTCATGCAAGTGACCCCCTCCCCCCCCCCCCCGAATAAGATTCCACTGCCTCGCCCTCCTGTTAGGATGTGGGTACCTAAAGTGAAGCAAGTAGTGCTTGACATTGTTTATACTGATGATGAGGATACTGTTGATGCAGCGCCTGTCGTGGACATGGTTGCTGAGCTAGAGGATTCTACCTATGATTTATCTTCCCATGATCATGATCATGATGCCGATCCTGATTTCTTTTGGGCTTCTAAGGACAGAGCCTGGGTTCATACACCTACCGGTATGCGTCATGAGTTTGAGTACTATTTCTATACTCTAGTTGGGCCTAGTTACTTGCACCGCCTTTTTTAACAACCTTTGTGGGTGACTTGAAGCTATGGGATGAAGGTGAACTTGGTATGGATAACGCAACTATTATGCATGATATTTCCTAGGATCGAAGCACTATTTTTTCTCCGGTCTCCCCGAATTATGTAGAGGATTCGGTAAGATGATTTGTTCATCACATTGCGGTTATGACTCCTTTTGCGAGTACTTTCTATGATGAGGATTCTTCTTAAGCTAAAATATGATGTTGGTGTAATATTTTGTTATTTTGGTACTAGACAGTGACTGGTCACTTCAAACTAGATAGTTGCTCTGTGCCTGTGCAGAGCACCTGTTTCTTCTCTTTTTTAATAAAAGTGGTACGGCCACTATAATCCAGCTTGCCCTGCAAAAAAAAACTACAACACAAGAATTTGAGTATTCAAACAATATTTTATTTAAATATAATATTTTATTTCAACAATACAAACTTATAACTCCACTATTTGTACATTTCACTGAAATACAATACACTCACATTCAATATTTCATTTGTATACATTGCTCCTCACTACAATTCACTCAGTTTATATATACATTGACCTACTCAGTTGTTCAATCACTCTATCTCTCATAAACAGTCAATCATATACATTTACATTCAGATTCGCTCTCACATACACTGACACTATCACTCTTATCTTATGTCTTGTATCTGGTTCACTGTCAGTCCAGTCTTCGTTTACCTATCACAAAAGAAAAACACAAGTTAATCTGTAACAAAAATATTATAAATTCTAGTAGATAAAATTTTTATTTTAAAATTTTTTTTGCCTCAAAATTTTGATGTGTTTCTCATCATTTTTCATGACTTGATCTGATTTTTATGTACATCCATCTGTGTCTAGACAGCTTGGGATATTCACAGTGATACACTTTATATACACATATTTGTGTAGGGGCAATATAGTAGGCATTGGACAAATATATCAAACAAGTTGTGTTCAGGTAAAGTCTGACACAAATGCATAGTGCATGGGTCAAGTGTTCATGACCACATACAAGGAATGGCCGAGCGGTTTTCGAGCAACAATGAAGTATTGAAACTGGGTGCAACATGATTGAATAACAATCACTATGCATGTGAGTATGGACAGAAAAAGCATTAATACACATACTTAGAAATATATAGGCAGCAGCGAAACGGATCATGAACGACAAAACACAATACATATTTGGCAAGTGCACATTTTTGTGTCAACATATAGGCAATATGTTCAAGCTGACAAGCGCAAATCAAGTTAACAAAATGACAAGACGGTAAATCATCCCAAACCACAAACAAGTACAAATGTGTCATGCATTTTAATTGTTTCCGGTTTTTTCATGAACAGTAAAATTTAGCAACTAACGTGTTCAAAGAATTGTCTTAAGGAAGTAAAAGGATTTTTTAGCATGAAAGAAATCAAGTGTTAATTAATAATTAAATGTGCACAATTAAAACTCAGCATGAAAAAAGTGGTTTTGTTTCCTGGTAAACAGTATATTGGTTTTGGCAAGGAATTCTTTTTGACAAGTCTTAAAACCCACATGATCGAATGTTTTTCCAGATATGTCATGCAATCTGTTTTGGGCATAAATCATTTCTAAGTATTTTTTTTGAAAAGGCAAGAAATCTTTTGGTTCATGAAATAAGCAATGAAAAGCTCGACAGATATACTCAACACTTTTTGGCAAGAATCTTTTTAAATTGTTTCCAGTATACAAGAGGAGTTCGAGTGTCTCAAGAAATAAAAATAAATCAATCTCGAGATTTTTTTTGGCAAGAACTCATTTTTGGAATGTATTCATTTTCGCAAGAAATTCGTTCCAAGAAATCATTTTTGGCAAGGGAAATTCAATCATAAAATACATGGTGCAATATTCAGTGATTCAGCAAATTCGCAAGAGTCAAGGGGGCACAAAATCAAATATCACACAAGCTCTCAAAGCCGATTCAATCAAATTTTATCAAAGCCAAAATCAGAAAGTAATCAGTGCAAGCCATACAGGAAATCTGATATTTTTATAGGATTTTAAAATACTATATAACACCTATCATCACCGGAAAAGATAGATTGATCTAAAAACCAACAAGCTACAAATAATTCGAAAACAAATCGAAGAATCATTTCAGAAGAACTCATAAAGACTCAATAATTTTGATCGATCAAGGGGCCAAATCATTTGACCAAGGTGATCAATTAATCAAAGCAGTAGACAAACCAAGAGCAATCAACTCGAAGTCGGGATTTGGGAATTTCCTAAAACCACTAGTTTGTTGTTCCATCGGCCGAATTTTTTTAGGAGAGCTTATTTTGTTTTAAGGGTAAAGGGGGTTTTATTGTTTAATTATATTTTTCTATAGTTTTGTATTGTTCCAATATCACCCTTGTAATCGTCGTTTAGCTTTCTAGTGTCTATTAAACTAGGTAATCTAGTTATAGGATTTTAACTAGAAGGTTTTTAGTGTTTGTAATAACTAGGGTTTACCAGCTACGGGTTTGTAGCTAGGGGAAAATCTCGTTTCAGGGATAGAAATCAGTGCAGAGTTCTGAGCGTATGATTAGAACAGGAGCAAGGTTTGCGAGTTTACAGGGTTTTGTAAGCGAGATCTATTTTAGTATCTGGTAAAAACCTTGGGGAATGTAACAGTAGGTAGGGTTTGTAGAAGCTAGGTAAAAACTGTTTTATATTCTTTATTATAATATATACTGTGAGTTTTTTTTAATATCTCGAATAACTTTAATAAACCCTATTCACCCCCCTCTAGGGTTAAGTTAGATCCAACATTTATGGTATTTAATATAAGTCCCGAGCCATAACCTAGATTCCGGTATTGATGATGGAAGACCACAAATCCGCTTTAGGTATTTAATAGAAGTCTTGGACCATCACCCAGATTCGGGTATTGATGATGGAAGACCAGAAATCCACTTCTTGTATTTAGCAGAAGTGCGGAACCTACCAGGATTCAAGTATTAATGATAGAAGACTAGAAATCAACTTTTGTATTTATAGAAGCTCCGAACCAACCCAAATTTGGGTATTGTTTGTCGTTTGTTCCAATTCTAGGCTTATTCTTTTAAAGAAAAGGTTGTACATGCTTTACGTGTCTTCCTTCGAGAATTTGTTCCTTGTCCGTGGGACATTTGTGCAAGCAGAGGATGTACGTGCTTACTGAGCCACTGTCTGAGCTTTAGACTAACAAAGTAGAGAATGTACGTGCTTTGTTAGCCACTCTAAGCTTTAGATAGTTAAAGCAGGGGATGTACGTGCTTTGTTAGTCACTCTCTATGCTTTACATTGTCAAAGCAGAGGATGTACATGCTTTGATTATTCCCTTCTATTAAGAGACATAAGCTAAGGTAAAACATGCTCTTCTACGAGCAGAGGTTGGACGTGATTAGTTGAAGCAGATCGTGCTCTTCTACGAGTAGATGCAGGGCATGCTGTATTCGCTCCCTTTTGCGGGAAACAAGGAACATAAGCATAGTTAGGGCGTGTTCTCAATGAGCAGATGTAGGACGTGTTTAGTTCATAGCAGAGGCAGAGCGTGCTTTTCTACGAGTAGAGGCAGGGCATGCTAATTTGGATGCTCCATCCCGACCACTTCTGGCGTAGATCGGATGCTTACACTTTTGACGCTTTAATCTGGCCCTTTCTTGTTTGGACATGGCTAAAGATTTACACCCCACCTCCTTTCGGGAGATGCCTCGCCCTGGCCATCATGGTGGTAACAAAGGTTTTTTGACCATTGTAGATCGTGTTGCCCATTTCATTTAATTCCAAGTTTCGAGACAGTTTCCATACCCCTAATCATTAAAATGTTCTTAAGAATACCTTCTTTCATTCACTTGTCGTAAAGAAGTATTGTATCAAGTGCTCTATGTTCCATGTTCTAGGCATGAGATCACCATTTGGCATGCAAAGTCAGTATGCTCCAGGTGCGACCTCTTGGTGCACAACTCAGGGTCCTTCCCAATTTCATCCAAAGGAACCATCTGTTGGATTCCTAATGTTTCCCATTACCCGTCTTAAGAACAAATCCCCTTTTGAGAAGGTTCTCGTTTTTACTCTTGAATTGTAATATTTTGTTATTCTTCTTTAATACTCAGTCGTTCTAATGGCTGCTTCATCTTTCAACCCTTGAATAGTTTTAAGGACTACCTTTTCAATTCTTATTTGGGATCAAATGCATAAGTTATTCTTCTTTGTAAAGGAATCTCAATTTCGACTGGAAGCATACCTACACATCCATAGGTTACCGAGTATGGAGTATTCCCCGTTGCCATTTTGGCGGCGGTTCTATAGACCCAAAGCATTAAGCAAAATTCATCTGTCCAATTTTCCTTAGCTTTGTTTAGCCTTTATTTAAAATTGTCTTTATGGTTTTATCCGCAGCTTCGACGACACCATTCTCTCTTGGATGTGCTACAGAAGAGAAACTTTTTATGATTCCATTTTTATCATAATACCTTGTTAATTTGCTTTCAAACTATGTTCCATTGTCGGAAATGATCTTATAAGGGAATCCAAAGCGTGTGGCAATATTCTTTATCACCAACTTCAACACTTTCTTAGATGTGATAATTGGAAGTGGTTCTGCTTCAACCCATTTAGTAAACTAATTGATGGCTACTACCGCATACTTAGCTCTTCCTTTGGAGATTTGTAAGGTCCAATTAATTTTATTCCCCATATGTCGCAGAGCCATGGGATTGAGATGGTGATCAAGTCATCTGGAGGTAGTTGGGGTATCTTAGAAAATCTTTGGCATCTTTATAAGCCCGCATTTTTCATATCGAAGGATCGCAAAATAGTTTATTTAATTCCCCGATGGTCAGATCATTATCATATTTTGATATCTTATTGATAGGGATGTGAGACATGTCCATATTTTTTTACCAAATTTATCTGTGACCAAGTGAGACAGGGATAACCAAGTTGACAATGCAATTTAAGTGCTAGATTCATAATTATGCATGCTACAGGTCCAGAAAGTGTGTCAAGCTAGTATAAACCACCAGACTCACTCCCTCTACCAAGTCACAAGATCCTGAAACACACAATGATCAGGAAATAAGGCAAAACTACAGCTGAGATTACTTGTAATTTGACTCGCAAAGAGCAAGTTGAACGATAATGATGGTAAGTATAATACAAATTTCGTGGGTGTGACAACCCACCCCGCACCAGCCGACATTTCCAATGAAAATGCACTGTGCCGATGCCCGACTAGAATGGGACGATCACCAATGAAAGGAAAAAAAGGAATTTGAACTAACAATGAACCTGTAGAATGTCTCACAGCACATGGGATAAAATATAATAATAACATAACTTTGACATAAAACAGGCGAGACAGTGCATAAGCTGAAAACTAAACTATCATAGCAGCGGAATCCAAAATACAGCTTATGATCCAACATCATTATTACACTACTAATGCCCATGCAGTGACCAGCAACAACATAGGGAGAATATATATATAATACGTGGGAGCCTCCTGCTCATCTTCGGACAGCTACTCGTGCATAACCAACTAACCTGTCTCTAGTTTGCTTGTTTAGGAGCACCCAGAGTAATAAGAAGAGACATAAAACTCTGGGTCAGAAAAAGTCTGGTATGAGCGATAAGCAGCAAAAACAGAACAATAACAGGTACACATAACCATACCTGAACGTGGACCTGCAACCAAAGAGTTAGCACAACAGGATGTACAATGCTCTAAGGTGACACTAACACATGGTGAGAAAACAATGGGGAGGGGGTGTGCATGTCATGGGGATAGCAAAACATCAAACATAGCAATCATCCTCACATCTATCACTCAGTGTGTAAAGTATACGATGTCTACCACTTTGATCACCCAATTATTTGTTACGATCACTCTGCGCCATGGAGTCATGACCGCTCCGCTACACTGATCCGTAACTACTAATACTTTGCTATGTCCAGTCTGCCCCATGGAATCATAACAACTCCACTGCATTGGATCATAGCCCCGCTACGATCACTTTTCCCCATGGAGTTATAACATCTCCACTGCATTGATCCATAGCCAATATTCGTCTCTCAGTGGTGAGTCAAAGTTATAGACATCGATAACCCCTTTGCACACGTCCCGCAGCAAAGCCCAACTCATGAAGTTGACTCATTGATTCCCATCTGGATCCTGAGTAACGACTTCCCATTTGGATTACCTTTGCATCTCGGGTTTTGGTCTTCTCTGGATCGGTTCGGTCCTTCTCCTCGTTCCTGGTTTGGTTTGGTTCGGCTCGGTCGTGCATGCTCCAGATCGGTTAGTGATACGTACTCCAGCTCGTGGTCATCATGTCAGCTCGTGGAAGGCTCCCTGGTCCAGTTCGTGATGAAGCTCCGGTTTGGGTCATGATGATACTCTGGTTCGGGTCGAGCCTCCATCACCGGTTTGTGAAGGGTGGTGCGGATCGGAGAACTTCAGGTGTCAGCAGTTCGTGAGCTTCTGTTCAGATCGGTTCATGATGCATACGCCGGGTCGGGTCGTGACACATACTTCACGAGTGTGTGGGGGGGGGGGGAGGGGGATCCGATTCGGTCCAAATTCCTACAACTTTCCAGTAGGCTATTTACACCATATGACGGCATTTTCCACCATTCTAACTTAACTATTCAATCACAAAGCATTCCAAACAGTAATAGCAACATGCATAATCAACCATAATCACGATAATAACCATATAACACGTTTATATGGATCAAACATACCCAAAACCCATATTTTCCACTTAATCATGTTTAACCATAACTAATGATAAGATTAGCAAAACATATCCAAATTAACCCAAATTTCTATCAGAGCGCTAAAATAATATTTAAGAATTTTTACATATTTTTCCAGAATTTTAACATGCATAATTCGCTAATTAACACTAATTGCCCCTAATTAGCCGTAATTAGTGAAAAACAATGCAAATCACTCACCTTAGCCACAAATTAACGTTAGATCAGAAAATATCTCTAATTTGGGTCGAATCTCTATGCAACACAGCAGCTCCAACCCTGATCTGATGCTGTTTTAACTTGATTTGACGTTGTTTAGCTTAATCCTTGATTAGAAAGTGATTAGAGGTGTTTTTAGAAGGTAGTAGCCATTACTAGGGTTGAACGAATGAAAGTGGCGGCTGCAAAAATGAATAAAAGTTGAATTCCCTAACCCTATTAGACCTCTCATAACCCTAATCCCGAAATGGGTTATGGGCCTAGTTGTTAATTAGGCCCGGTTAAGTTGTTTTTCACCTTCGAAACCTTATTTCAGCAATATCTCCCAAACAGTAAGTCCTTTTGATCAATATGACCACTCTACGGAAAGGTAAACCACCATCCAAATCCGATGGAAGTGGTTTCAGGTCAAAACTCCATACCAATCAAAAGTTATGGGCAAAACAAGATTCGCAAGGGGAAAAATGGTCATTTAAAAATCGGCAAAAATCGTGAACATGGAAAATGACCCCAGCAGTCGTTCCCCAAAGTTACACGATTATATGACTTCGTATGAAAATGAAATAAATATTCTATGATCCTTCGATTCGTAGAATGCGGGTCGTTACACTCTCCCACCTTTAAGAAATTTCGCCCTCGAAATTCTTTAACCAAAAACGTACAAAGGTGTTCCGCATGCCTATCAATCATTCACAACAATCAAACATACACAATAAGCACAACAAGCCTACCTTAGCATGTGCTCTACTAACAAGGGAAGAAACTATCACTATTAAAATCTTACCAGGCAAAGAGTTCTGGATGTGATTCCCTTGCTCTGCTCCGTTTCCCAAGTGCAGTCACTCTCATTCTCGCCCAAATGAACCTTGACCAGTTTCACCGCCTTCCTTCGATGTTGCATCGTATCACTCTCAACAATACGTATTGGCTTGCGGTTCCCAACTGCCTCGGGTTCTACTTCGATGTCATCCAACTGATCCGGTGAAATAATCATATTGGGGTTGTGCACGAACTTCCTTAACTGGGAAACATGAAACACATTATGAACTCATGCCATCTTGTTAGGTAATTCAAATTTATATGCTAAATTCCCAAGTTGTTCGAGAACTGGGAATGGACCAAAAAATCTTGTTGTTAACTTGCCTCTCCTACCAAATCGAATCACGCACTTTAACGGAGAAATCTTGACAAACACTAAGTCACAAATGGAGAATTTTAAATCTCTTCTCCTCTTATCAGCATAACTCTTCTGCCTATCTTGAGCAGCCTTCATTCGTTGTTGGATAACATTGATCTTATCTGAAGTTTCTCTTATCACATCTGGCCCAAGCACAAACTTCTCACCGGTTTCTAACCAACATGATGTTGAGTTGCACGGTCTTCCGTACAATGCTTCAAATGGAGCCATACCAATACTGGATTGATAACTATTATTATATGCGAATTCCACAAGGTGTAAATGGTCATCCCATGACACTCCAAAATCTAATATGCAAGCTCTCAAGAGATCTTCTAATACTCGATTCACCCTCTTGGTTTGACCGTCGGTTTGAGGATGATACGCAGTACTGAGATGTAATTCTAATCCTAAAGCATATTGTAAGCTCTTTCAAAGTCCACTAGTAAACAACGGATCTCGGTCACTTACAATGCCTTTGGGTACTCCATGAAATCTCACTACCCACTTCATATACAGTTCTGCTAACTTAGCTACCGTTTTATTCGACTTGACGGGTATAAACATTGCACTCTTGCTCAATCGATCCACAAT
Organism: Allium sativum; assembly: GCA_030737875.1. Lineage (NCBI taxonomy): Eukaryota > Viridiplantae > Streptophyta > Magnoliopsida > Asparagales > Amaryllidaceae > Allium > Allium sativum. The sequence continues at coordinate 65,008,766 of CM060911.1, read as the reverse complement.
CACCCAAATGCTATCATGGCCTGATCTAGTCCTTAGTAACCCATCAATGAAATCCATTGAGACTTGTTCCCATTTCCATTCTGGAATTTCTAATGGTTGCAACAACCCACTACGTTTCTTTTGCCCGTATTTAACTAACTGGCAGTTCATGCATTTGGATATAAACTTCCCAACGTCTCTTTTCATCCCTTCACATAGTAGGTCTGCTTCATGTCTCGATACATTTTGTTACCACTGGGATGTATAGTTAGTTTTGAATGATGACACTCTCCAAGCACTTCATCTCTCAATCCATTAACATTGGGTACAACTAATCTCCCATTCTTTCTAAGCCATCCTTCTCGATCAAGCCCATACTTGTTCATCTCCCCACCATCGACACCCATCTCTATCCTGGAGATGATTTCCAATAGGTTAGGATCGTCCCTCTGACTGGAACCAATCCGCTCGATCAAAGTGGGTCTGACCGTCAAACTTGTTAACATCTCTGGATCCAATTCAAACTTTGGTCTGAAATCATACCCAGCGATGTACTCCAATTGTTTCCATTCAAAAAACATAGCCCCTAAACTGGCATGTCTTCTACTCAATGCATCAGCTACCGCATTGCCCTTTCCTGGTGTATATGCGATATCAAAATCATAGGAAGCCAAGAATTCTAACCATCTTCGCTGTCGGAGATTCAGATCCTTCTGAGAGAAGAGATACTTTAATGACTTATGATCGGTAAACAACTCGAATCTTTCTCCCAAGAGATAATGTCTCCACATCTTCAATGCGAATACGATCACTGCCAATTCCAAATCATGGGTAAGATATCTCTTCTTATGTGGTTTCACCTGTCGACTAGCGTAAGCTACAATCCTACCTCTTTGCATCAATATAGCACCTAGTCCGGTATACACAGTCCGGTACCACATGCATCTGTGTATACCGTCATCTCTTCATTCCCTTTAGGAACACGTCAACTTTTCCTTTAGACTCTTGAATGCATTTTCACACCTTTCGTCCCAAACAAAAGCTTGATTCTTCTTGGTCAACTGAGTTAACGGTGCCGCTATCTTGGAGAAGTCTTGGATAAACTTAGATAATATCCAGCTAATCCCAAGAAACTTCTTACGTCTGTTGCATTCTTGGGCGTAGACCAATCCTGTACCATAACCACCTTCGCAGGGTCCACGGCAATACTATTCTCTGAAACAACATGGCCCAAGAATCTCACTTCCCTCCTCCAGAAGTGACACTTAGAAAACTTTTCTTTCAATTGGTGTTTTCTCAACACCTCTATCACTACTCTCAAATGTTCCTTGTGTTCTTCCTCTGTCCTTGAATAAACAAGTATATCGTCTACGAACACAAGGACAAACTTATTCAATTGATCCCTGAATACCCTATTCATAAGATCCAGAAAATATGTTGGTGCATTGGTCAACCCGAATGGCATGACCAACCACTCATAGAATCCAGACGGCGTCCGAAATGCCGTTTTAGGAATACTCTCAGCTGGTACTCGGAGCTGATGAAATCCTGTCGTGAGGTCCATTTGGGAGAACACTTTTGCTCCCTCCAGTTGATCAAACAACTCATCTATCCACGGAAGAGGATACTTATTCTTCCTAGTCACTTTATTCAACTCGCGATAGTCCACCCATAAACGAAGGGAACCATCTGCCTTGGTAGCAAATACAACTGGCGCTCCCCACTTGGAGACACTTCTTCTGATAAATCCCTTCTTCAAAAGATCGATATCACTTTCACCCCGAGGTCTCGTTGCTCCCTTGGTTCCATACGACGAAGTGGCATCACTATAGCTCTGGCATCTTTCACTAAATCAATACATAACTCAATCTCTCGGTGTGGCGGAAGTCCAGTCACTTCCTCGAAGATATCTGGATATTGGCCAGCAATGGGAACCCCTGATAACTCGTCCTACGGGATGTGGAGGGAATTTAGAAAACTAGCCATCATCTGCCCTAATAGTCACCGAAAATCCCTCATAGTCTACCACCACCCCATATCTTTAGAGCCAATCGACTCCCAGAATAATGCCAAACCCAGTAAAGCCAAAAACAAAGCAATCAAAAGCAAACATACATCCATAACTCGATAAGACCACATTACAACAAATCATACTAAGGCTAGTCGAACCACCAATTGGGTTCGTCACAACTAAAGGTCTATAGATTATCTCGGGTTCCAATTCCAACCTATCTACCAGGTCACTAGATATGAAGGAACGGGAAGCCCCAATATCAAACAGTACTTGAACAGGATTATCATAAACAGAAAGCATACCTTGAATAATGACATTCTTTCCTTTCTCTGCCGCAATGGGGGCATTCAACGAAGAAGGAACATCATTAATAGCATATGCCTTCACAATCTGCTTCCCTTTAGGGGGTTGCAGACATTTATCCATGTGATGTCCCACATGGCCGCAGTTGAAGCACTTTCTGTCTGCTGGCTTTGCTTGACATTCTTAGCATAATAACCCTTCTTGCCACAGCTAAAGCACTCAGCATCTTTCTTATTCTTCTTCTGACTATCCTTAGCTTGGTTCTGACTCTGCTTCCTTTTATTCTGAAAATTATTCTTATCTCCACCGTTTGCCTGCAGATTTGGCCCCTCTACAGATGCAACAGCGACTTCAGCCTTAGGCTTAGGATAAAGGCTCTCAGATCTCAATGCTTTCCCAACAATTAATTCAAAAGTCTCATCAATATGGTTTATAAGCCTTTCCCCCAAGTACTGATCTAAACCTGTTATAAACTTCTCATTCTTCTTCTCAGGAGTGTCAATAAGGGATAATCCATACTTCGATAAAGTATCGAACTCAGCAATATACTCCGAGGCTGCCCTACCATTCTATTTAAGCTCCAAGAACTTCCTAAACAACTTTGATTTCTGAGCAGCTTGGATAAACTTATCTCTAAATCGGGCCTTGAACCGATCCCAAGTAACTTGATCCTTAGGGGTAGCTGCCTTAATAGCATTCTACCAATTCATAGCTCGTCCTTGCAGCTGATGAGATGCTAGCTTCCTCTTCGTTGCGTCTTCGATTCCCAGATCCTCGAAGATACGCTCACAACTATCAAGCCAAACCTGAACTTCTGTAGCCGATTCCGTTCCGTTGAACGGCTTCCCACCAAGACTAGTGTAGTCCTTGCAGAGCTTGACGAAATCGGCCCTAGGAGCCTGCACCGCTGCACGACCACCATTTGCATCATTAGGAGCTGCCCTCTGAACATCCCTAAGCATCTCTCTCATGAAGCCAGTGAACATCGTCTTCATATCAGGAGAATTCCTATTATTGGCTCCTAAAGCAGTATTCCTCGTATATCGGCTCACCGTTCAATCTGTAAGGCGAAAACTATTAACCATCTCTTCAGTGGTGCCAGTGCAGTGTGACTTCATCCTTAGATATACTAACACTATATATATATATATATAACTTTTTGAAAACCCAAAATATAACATATACGCGCTCTCATATACGTATTATCTCTCCCTGGTGTTTTTCCCTAGGTTAACTATGCAACCTAGAACTTTAATACCAAGTGTGACGGCCCGCCCCGCACCAACCGACATTTACAATGAAAGTGCGTTATGCCGATGCCTGACTAGCACGGGGCGATCGCCAAAGAAAGGAAAAGAAAGGAATTTGAACTAACAAGAAACCTGTAGAATGTCTCACAGCGCATGGGATATAATAATAACATAGCTTTGACATAAAACAGGCGAGACAGTGCATAAGCTGAAAACTAAACCATCATAGCAGTAGATCCAAAATACAGCTTATGATCCAAGATCATTATTACAACTTCAAAATACTGTCTCTAAAGCAAAGAAAGGAAAGGTACACTACTAATGCCCAAAGCAGTGACCAGCAACAACATAGGAAGAATATATATAGATAATACGTGGGAGCCTCCTGCTCGTCTTTGGCAACTACTCGTGTATAACCAGCTAATCTGTCTCTAGTCTACTCGTTTAGGAGCACCTAGAGTAATAAGAAGAGACATAAAACTCTGGGTCAGACAAAAGTCTGGTATAAGCGATAAGCAGCAAAAACAGAACAATAATAGGTACACATAACCATACCTGAACCTAGACTTGCAACCAAAGAGTTAGCACAACATGATGTACAATGCTTTAAGGTGACACTAACACATGGTGTGAAAACAATGGGGAGGGGATGTGCATGTCATGGCGATAGAAAAACATCAAACATAGCAATCATCCTCACATCTCTCACTCAGTGTGTAAAGTATACGATATCTACCACTTTGATCACCCAATTCTTTGTTACGATCACTCTGACCCATGGAGTCATGACTGCTTCACTGCACTGATCCGTAACCACTTATACTTTGCTATGTCCACTCGGCCCCATGGAGTCATAACAACTCCACTGCACTGGCTCATAGCCCTGCTACGATCACTTTGCCCCATGGAGTCATAACAACCCCACTGCACCGATCCATAGCCAATTTCTGTCTCTCAACAGTGAGTCAAAGATGTAGATATCGATAACCCCTTTGCACACGTCCCGCAGCAAGGTCCAACTCATGAAGTTGACTCATTGGTTCCAATCTAGATCCTGAGTAATGACTTCCCATTTGGACTACCTTTGCATCTCGAGTTTTGGTCTTCTCCGGATCGGTTCGGTCCTTCTCCTTATTCTCGGTTCAGTTTGGTTCGGCTCGGTCGTGCATGCTTCAGGTCGGTTAGTGATACATACTGCAGCTCGTGGTCATCATGTCAGCTCATGGAAGGCGTCCTAGTCCAGTTCATGATGAAGCTCCAGTTCGGGTCGTGATGATACTCTGGTTCGGGTTGAGCCTCCATCACCGGTTCGTGAAAGGCAGTTTGGATCGGAGAGCTTAAGGCGCGAGCAGTTCGTGTGTTTCTTGTCGGATCGGTTCATGATGCATACGCCGGGTGAGGTCGTGACACACACTTCACGAGTGTGTGTGGGGGGGGGGGGGGGGGTGGAGGATCCGATCCAGCCCAAATTCCTACAACTTTCCAACAGGCTATTTACGCCATACAACGGCGTCTTCGACCATTCTAACTTAACTATTCAATCACAAAGCATTCCAAACAGTAATAGCAACATGCATAATCAACCATAAGCACCATAATAACCATATGACATGTTTACATGGATCAAACATACCCAAAACCCATATTTTCCCCTTAATCATGTTTAACCATAACTAATGATAAGATTAGCAAAACATATCCAAATTAACCCAAATTTCTATCAGAGCCCTAAAATAATATTTAAGAATTTTCACATATTTTTCCAAAATTTTAACATGCATAATTTCTCTAATTAACACTAATCACCCCTAATTAGCCGTAGTTAGTGAAAAACAATGCAAATTACTCACTATAGCCACAAATTAACCTTAGATCTGAAAATATCTCTGATTTGGGTTGAAACTCTATGCAATACAGCAGCTCCAACTCTTATTTGATGTTGTTTTAACTTGATTTGATGTTATTAGCTTAATGCTTGATTAGAAAGTGATTAGAGGTGTTTTTCGAAGGTAGTTGCCATTAGTAGGGTTGAAGGAATGAAAGTGGCGGCTGCAAAAATGAATAAAAACTGAATTCCCTAACCCTATCAGCCCTCTCATAACCCAAATACCGAAATAGGTTATGGGCCTAGTTGTTAATCATTCTAATTAGGCCCTGTTAAGCTATTTTTCACCTTCCAGACCTTATTTCAGCCATATCTCACAAATGGTAAGTCCGTTTGATCAATGTGAGCACTCTATGAATAGATAAACCACCATCCGAATCTAATGGAAGTGGTTTTAGGTCAAAACTCCATAACGATCAAAAGTTATGGGCAAAACAAGATTCGCTAGGGGTAAAATAGTCATTTAAAAATCAGCAAAAATTGTGAACATGGAGAATGACCCCAATAGTTGTTCTCCAAAGTTACACGACCATTCGACTTCTATGAAAATGAAATAAATATTATACGATCCTTCGATATGTAGAATGCGGGTCGTTGCAGTGGGGATAGCAGAACTAGGTGTTACTTTGCCTATTCCTCTTACTAACGATTGAGATCCATCAACTACTATAACCTTCTGAGACACATTAGATTATCGTAAACTCGTAAACAGATGTGGATTACCTGACATGTGCTCAGAAGCACCAAAATCTATGATTCATTTTAATGTAAACGAGCCAGTACTGGTGTTCGTAACAAAAATTGTCACTGAAGTAATTGAAGAATAAGATGGTAGATTATGCAATGAGATTTGTAATTTTTAGTACTTGTCATATTCGTCAGCAGTCTTTAGCACAGTCTTGATATTAGAGGGGTTTGTACATCTTTGATTCTGCTGGAGTCATCTACATTCAGAGGATACATTGTCAACACACTTACAGTAGTTGCACAACGTATTTTGATTCATAGGTGGTCTCCATGGCGATCTTTGTGCCCTTCCAGGTGCACGAGGTGGTCGTCATGATTAAGGATTGGGTGGTCTTTGTGGCCTCCATGTTTGTGCATGTTGTTGTGCACTCGTCTTATTTGTATCACCTTGATTATTGGTTATCATATTTGCACTACCAACAAAGGCACTATTAACAGTATTTCCACTTGAGTTATCACCATTTGTCCCTGTTTTAGATCTCAACAATCGACTATACACTTCACTAAGAATAGTTATCTCAGTATTTGCAAGAATCTTAATTTGACACCTTCGAATTCTGATGACAATCCAGTTAAGAAACTCATTATCGCCATTTGTTTCCTTTGTTTTTGCTGTACTTTGATATCTGAGCTCATTGGCAAAAGAAGGTTAAGTTCTTCATATGTTTGTTTAAATGACATAAAGTAATTCATTAAACTCATGTCTTTCTTCTCGGCTTTATAGAATGATTGTCACACATCATACATCCTCGTCAGATTCCCTTTACCCGAATATAAAAAATCCAAATATTCCATTAATTTGTTCACCGTTTCACAATGATTAATTAATCCAATAACCTCGTTTTCAACTAAATTACGAATTTTTAGAAAAAGACGAGCATTATCTCGAAGCCAATCCATATTTGCTTTGTCTTTTGAATCTAGTTGCGGTGTCTCATTATTCAGATGATCAATTTTATCAATACTTCCAGTATATAATCGAATCATCTTATTCCATTCATGATAATTCGAGCTATTCAATCTCCGATCTTTGATTTTAGGAATCGTCACCATTATATCTACTCCCTTGGATTCAGTCATGATTCATAAACTGGATGAGAAAATTAGAACACAAGAATAGAAGAGAAATGCACAGACTTATCTTGAGAGTCTCAGATCGCAAGCTCTAATACCATGTTATTAATGGAAAGGAAAGGTAATTGATATGTAGATATCAGACGCCATTGTTATTACTTGAGTTTTCTTATTAGGGTTAATCAAAGAGGAAAAATACAAACTTAAATAGTAGAGGCCTCTCTACAATATGACTGGGCCGAACACATTAATGGGCTTGCATAACAAGACAACCCAGTATATACATAATACTCGAAATAATGTAAACATAAAGAGTTATACACCTACGTATAGTAGTCATCAACAAAAGGTCGAAGGTGCTAAACCTATCATCATGCCTCTTAGGCGGATGACGCCTAAGGAATAGCGAGAGTTAGAGGTGCAAGTACATGAACTTTTGGGAAAAGGGTTTATTCAGAGAAGTATATCCGAACAGGGTGCACCAGTTGTGTTTGCAACAAAGGCTGATGGATCTTTGAGGTTGTGTGTGGATTATCGTAAGCTACACAGGGTGACCGAGAAGAATAAGTATTCGTTGGCAAGGGTAGATGACTTGTTCGATCAGCTTCATGATGCTAAGGTGTTTTCGCAGACGGATTTGACAATGGGATTCCACCAGTTGAGGGTAGCAAAGGACATTGTGTTGAAGACTGCTTTTAGGACACCATAAGTTTCTTCGAATGGTCGGTGATGCCATTTGGGTTAACTAACGCACCATAGTATTTCATGGAGCTTATAAATAAGGTTTTCAGAGACCAGTTGAACAAGTTTGTGCTTGTGTTCATGGACGTTATTCTGGTTTTCTCCAAGCATGAGGAAGAGCATAAGACACAATAGCGAGTTAATTTGGAAATCTTGTGAAAGAATCAGCTGAGAGCTAAGTTTTCGAAGTGTCACTTCTGGAAGAGCGAATTGAGCTTCTCAGGTCATGTTGTTTCTGGAAATGGAATAGCGTTTGACCCCGCTAAGGTGGAAGCAATCCAGGGCTGGGATGGACCTAAGAATGCAATGAATGTTCGGAGTTTCCTTGGGTTGGCAGAATATTATCATCGTTTTATCAAGGATTTCTCCATGATAGTTGCACCATTAATAGGGTTGACGAAGAAGAACCAAGTGTTCACATGGGATGAAAAGTGTGAGCAAGCTTTATGGAATCATGAAAGAGATACTGACGTGTTCTCCTGTTTCGTCGATTCCAAGTGGGAACGAATAAATTGTGGTATACACCAATGCATGTGGTACGGGACTTGGAAAAGTGCTGATGTAGAAGGATAAGGTTGTGGCCTACGCGAGTCGATAGATGAAGTCGCACAAAAGGAATTATCCAAATCATGATTTGGAGTTTGCAACGATTGTGATTGCTCCGAAGATGTGGAGACATTACCTATTGGGAGTTCAATTCAAGTTGTTTACAGATCATAAGTCGCTGAAGTGTCTTTTCTCCCAAAAGGATTTGATTCTTCGACAGCAAATGTGAATAGAGTTTTTGGCATTGTATGATTTTGGTATAGCCTATACTCCTTGTAAAGGTAACGCAGTAGCAGATGCGTTGAGTCGAAGAAACGATAGTTTGGTAGCGATGTTTTCGGAATGGAAGCACCTTGAGTACTTGGCAAGATTTGATTTCAGACCATGATGTGAGTTCAAGCCTGAAATGTTGGCAAGTTTATCAATAAAACCTACCCTCATCTAAAGGATTGGTGAGAGCTAAAAGCATGATGCAAATTTTTCGAGATTCTCCAGAAGTTGGAACCAGAGGATAAGGAACTCGAGGTCGATCAAGAGGGTTGACTTCGAAAGAAAGGATGACTGGTTGTTCCTGTTATCGACGAATTGAGAGTTGATGTTATGAGGGAATGTCATCACACAAAGTTGATGATTCATCCTGGAGGTAATAATATGTAACAGGACATGAAGCGAGCCTACTACTGGGAAGGTATGAAAGGGGATCGTGGAAAACTCATTTTCAAGTGCATGAATTGTCAGTTGGTGAAAGCTGAACAAAGGAAACCGAGTGGATTGCTTTAGCCATTGGAAGTTCCTAAGTGGAAGTGAGAGCAAATACCGATGAATTTTATCGATGGACTACTTAGAAAGAGGGCAGAAAACGAAGGTATTTGGGTCATAGTTGATCGTTTAACAAAAATTGTGAGATTTATTCCTGTTAGATTAACTAGGACACCATCGAAGTTGGCTGGACTTTATATTAAGTGGATAGTTCGATTCCATGGTATCCCGAAGAGCATAGTGATTGATCGAGATCCATTATTCATGAGTGGATTTTGGAAGAGTTTGCAAGAGAGTTTGGGAACCAAATTGTGTTTGAGTATGGCTTATCATCCACAGTCTGATGGTCAAACCGAGAGAGTCAGTCATGTTTTGGAAGATCTTCTAATATCTTGTGATCGGACTTCGAAGGATCATGGGAATACCATCTACATATAGTCGAGTTTACGTGTAACAACAGCTACCAGTCGAGGATTGAGATGGTACCATATGAGGCGTTGTTTGGAATACCTTGTAATTCTCTGGCCTGTTTGTTAAAGACTAGAGATAAGTTGATACTTGGGCCTGAGATGATTTGAGAGACATCTGATTGTATTGAGATCGTTCAACAATGAATGAAGGTAGCCCAAGATCGTCAGAAGAATTACGCTGATAAGCATCGAAAAGATTTGGAATTCGACGTTGGCGATATGGTTTGCATGAAGATTTTGCCATTGAAGAATGTTGTTTGGTTCCGAAGCAAAGGATTGTTAGCTCCAAGGTTTACTGGATCATTTTCAATAATCGAGCAGATTGAAAAGCTCGCGTATAAACTTTATTTAACCGAGAAGATGTCAAGTGCGCATAATGTTATGTCTCGTTTCTAAGAAAGTGTGTTCGTAATTCGAATGTGGTGGTATCTCCGGAATAGTACGAAGACCTGGAAGTCGAGTCCGTATTTACAAAACCTCGTAAGCCGCTTCGTGTTGTGAGGGATGACGTGAAACATCTTTGGAGTAAGACGATTAAGCTAGTGAAGGTGAAATAGAGTGAGGATGATGGCGATTGTACATTGTAAATGTAATAGAAAATGAAGACGATCCATCCAGGACTCTTCGATGATATGACCTATTAATTTCGTGTCACCTTACACCATTGTAACTTGTGCTATTGTTGTTAGAATCCCGCGTGCTAGGTTAAGGTTGTGGATGCATGGCTCGATGGATGCTAGATTGAGTGGTAGATTGGCTACTTGTGGATGATAGGCATGCAGAATTGTTTTGGTTGCTTGTGTTTTCTTGGAATTTACGGGGCGAAATTCCTAAAAGGGGGAGAATCGAACAACCTGCATTTTGCATATCAGAGGATCATAAAATATTTTTATTTAATTCCCAGAGGGAAGGATCATTCTCATATTTTGATATGTTGTTTATGGGGATGTGAGACATATCCATAAATTTGACTAATTTTATTTGTGACCATTTCCCCTAACAGTTTTGTACAGGGCGTAACTTTTAACTGGGATCGAATCAGGTGCTGAGATCAATTTCATTGAAATAAAATGATGTTTCCAATGCTGTAAAGTGGTCACATTAAAGATTTATTTCAACTATTTGGGATAAATCGTTGTTTTAGTGTTACACAATTTCTGTGCAGGTTTGGTTAGACATTAGTGGGCTGAATTGGTGTGGCCTATTAGTGGGTTGGTTAGAGGCTATAAATAGGGGGTAGAGGCATGGAGAATAGTTTACTTACTTCCTTCTCTCATTTTCTTGAGCTTGTGATCCTCCTTGCTCACTCAAATACAACTTTCCTCCATTAAAATTGTAGATCTAAGCAAAAAGATTGAAGATCTACTTCAAGCAAAGCTAGATCTACATCAAGTGGAGGGAGATCGCATCAGATTGAGAGGTTTGAAGATCGTTCTTTGTTGTCCGAATTGTGAATTTGTTGATTTCAAGTTATTTTGAAGATTTGGTGAGTGATAAGCATCTCTCACACGGATTCAATCATGTATATGGGTTGTTTGATCTTACTTCCATCATTTTACGTTGTTCTCACCTCGATCTACATCATGGTAAGTATATTTTCATTTGAAACAACATAGAATCTAAGCTAGCAACTTGAATCGGTAATTATGATGTTAATTCAAATGTTTATGCAAGTCTAGATCCATTATTTTTGTTTATTCATTTGATTTATCATGATTTGGTGAGTTTCATATGGTTGTATGATGAATAATTGTCATTTAAGTGTTGTTGATGGTTTCATAAAGTGTTGATGGTTGAATTGGATGATTTAGATGAGTTGCTTGCATCGATGCTGTCATTTGGTGATGGATTGGTTGAGATTGGAGATGGATTGGTCAGATCTGGGTCGGGTCATTTTTTTGATGGGTCCTTTTGCATGGGCCGCATGGCTTGGGAAGCAAGAAAAGATGACTGAAAACGTGGCACAAGGTCGGGTCGTTTGAAGTCGGGTCGCTCTAGGTTGGGTAGTTTGAAGTATGGATCATGACTTAAAGAGCACGAAATGGGGTTGGGTCGTTTTTCCTAGCTGTGGGTCATTTTTGGCTATGGATAGTTTTTCCTGGCTATGGGTCGTTTTTGGCAATGGGTCATTCTCCCTAGCTATGGGTCATTTCCGGCTATTGGTCGTTTTTCGGGCTATGGGTCGTTTCTTCTAGCTATGGGTCGTTTATGGTTGTCGGTCGTTTTTTTCTTCTATGGGTTGCTTTTCATAGCTGAAAGACTGAAGTGCTTTGGATTGAATGTCGATCAAAAACGATGATTATTTTGGTTCGATAATGGACGTGGCTTCGAAGTAAATTCAGGAAGGAATATTCGAAGTGATATGAAGTGTTTGTTGATCGACGAAATGCAACGAATATGCAGATGATTAAAGTATGTTTTGAGCTTGTGTATAATTGTTGCTCAAGATGATTTGAGCTTATTAATCTTTACTGATGACGACGACTAGAGATAAAAAATGTTGAGAAATTATCGTTATTGTAGGTTTTTGCTGGCTCGAAGCAGGGGTATAATAGGGATGCATAAAATACTAGATGATTAGTAGAGTACCCTAGGTAGCGATGAAAGGCCTAGATATGTAGTGACGAAAGGCGTATGGAGTTTTTGCTAGAACCAAGGCTATCTTTAGCCTATGACCGATAGAATAATGATATGGCCAGTCATATGTTTAACGATTGTTTCGAAGCAAGATTGGCGGTGATAGCCAGAGTCATGGATGATAAATGCTTTGATTGTATCATCTTGTGTAGATTATTCGATGTCGAAGGAGACATCTCTTGGGTTCTTGTTTAATGTGGGTTTAGGTCTTCAGGGCTTGTGCTTGGGAGATGTCAATATCGATTAGGATGGTTTATGCTTGATAACTGATTGCCACGAATGTACTGTTTGTTTCTACTTGGTTGTTGTAAAGGCAACCGCTGTCAGATGTGAGGAAGACCGATTTGGTTCTTCTCTATTGATGTTGGTAGATTAGTTGATTAATTTGCCTATTCTCATATACTCTATTTATGATGTTAGATAGCTGTTTTATCGCTCATTAAGACTGTTATCTGATTTAAGGTTTTATGTTTTCTCTTATTACCTTTGGATGTTCGTCCATGATGTTGTGGATGGGCAGACTAGGTGGTAGGTGACAGGTGATTGATCTTGATGATACGATGCTGTAGAGCGATGACGAGCAGGAGGCTTATGTACTATTGTTACTATACATATTCCCATCTTGGTCTCTTTTGGCTTCCGTCAAATCCAAACCTTACATTTTGTGGTTTTCGTTTAAATCTAGTCTTCCCTCTTTCCCCGTAGGAACCAAATTTCTTCTTTGTATAGTATAGCTTATCCATACAGATAATTTTGTTAGCCTGAAAGCGGAAATCTTATAGGTCTTTGCACCCGGTAATGTACAATTCCTTCCAGAAAGGAGTGTTTTCGATGAGCCCTGAATGAAGAACAATGAGCTTTTCTCGATCATCCATATCTTTGGCCATTAAAGCTTCCACAATGAACCTCTTCAAATAATCTCCTAAGGACTCCCCCTGCCTTTGTTTTATGTTAGCTATGACGGTATAGTCTACTGTTGGGTCCTTACAAATACAGAACTGTTCGAAGAACTCATAAGAGAATTGCTTCCATAAGTTAATGGTATTGTCACGATATTGATGATACCACTTAGCGGCTGCACCCAAGGTTTTAAATCTCGGATATCGGTCGCGTTTTGTCTTGGGAATTTTACATACTTGATCTAGTATTGGAGGAGATCTCGGACGAGATGAGTCTAACTCGGGAGTTTGTATCGGATTTCCATCTCGGATATAAAAGTTCATATCGGAACAATCTCGGGGTATATGATATGTTAAAAATGACATTTGTACAAAATGAATTTTATGAGTGCTATTAAAAACATAATAAGTTAAACACGAATTGCAAAATAAATTTATTATTCTTTATTTTGTGAAAGATCATTCACTCTAAGTCGTAATGTCCTTAAAACAGAAATACTGTTAGACATAAAACATTAAAGGCATCCAACACATTAAAAAATTCAGCATAAATAGACCCTAAAATGCATAATTTCATAGGTAACATATATGCAAAAAAGACGAATATGAAACTCATAAGTATTGTGGAACATATATGAACATACAGTATGGCCATTTCACACGCAAAATGTAAAATAACAAAAGGTAATCATGGCTAGATTTGAGTACTTAAATTAGTATTCTAGTTCATGCATGTATTTTAATTTTAACCAAAAAACTAAGATCTTGGACAATATTCCAGTATTTCGTCTCGGTCGATATATCGTTCGATATTGCAATATCTCGGGCGATATATTCGAAAGGGAAATTAGAGTGATATTTGTTGTTTGGTTTCGGAAGGAGCCCAAAACACGATCTCGGAGGAGATCTCAAGCGATATTTGCGAGATTTGAAATGGTGGCTGCACCTTAGAGTGTTACTGGGAGAGACGACATCGGACGGCTTCTGAAGCAGTATAAAGGTCCATTTGGCTGTAAAAAGCCATTAGGTGATCATATGGATCAGAGGTTCCAAGGTACTTCATGTTCGGGATCTTCACACGGATTGGTATTATAGTATTCATAATCCCGTCAGTAAAGGAAGCCACCCTTTTATTGTCATTAATCCTTTCATCCAAGGTTCTTTTCCTTTACTTCCAAGCAAATCCTTAACAACTTTCTTAGTCACGTCTTTGAGGTAGGCTTTTGTATCGTCATAGTCTGACTTCTAAGGACTATACCCTCTGGTAGTAGAGCTTCCGAACTAGTACCTATTGTGTTGATTTCCTTGATAGTCAACATCTGATAAATGGAATCTCTTCTTTTTAGGGAAAGTCGCCTTGACATTTTCCTTTCCCTTAGAACGTTGGTTAGGAGCATTTCTTCATGGAGATTCGACATCTTCCTCCCGACTTGGCATGTTGATCCTTGAAGACTTTAGCATCTGAGCAGCATCCAAGCGAGTTTTGCATTTTAAGGATCTATTCTTCCAGAGCCTTTAACTTGATGGCATTTTCCACTGCAACATTTGGGTTTGGAGGTCGTACTGGATTAGAGGTTACACCCACTTCATGAGCCTTTATGTGGCACCCCACGTATGTCACTCACTAAGGGAATGCATTAAGTTTTGTGAAGCGCTACAGGTAAACAGACACAGAATAATTACAAGACAGATATAAATAAGATATCAGTGGAAATTTAAATTTTTATTTCAAACATAAATCATAATACCGGGTTCCACAATACCATAAATCACAAAAACCATTACAATAAAATAACTTCTGTCTTGCACCATCAAAGTACATAAGTATATAAAAAGCATAACTTCCCAATTGAAAGAGTTAATCCATAGTATAGACAAAAACTTGAGGCATACTTTAGAAGTAGCTCCTAGCAAGATGATATCTGAGTCCTAACTAAGCCTGAGTGTTTCCTCCCTGAGAACCTGGGGGGGAGGGGGGAAACAGAAGAAAGAAGGAGAAACAAAAGAGTCAGACATAAAGTCTGGCTAGTCTAGTTACTTTTAGCCACTAAATAAATAAAAGTAACATGATATGCATAAAAAGTGGATAAGCGAGATCACTAATAAATGGCAGGTGTGACAAGGTAGACAAGGTAAGGTGTATACACATCTCTAATGATTATTCTGCACTATTACTAGTATAACTAAAATGAGATGATCGCTTCCACTATAAGTTGGTAAACTTAGGGCATACGTCCGAGTGTACCCTAACCACTACCCTAATCGATCGGCTCCCTACTCCGTAGATATCATGTGTTGGCCCCACAGTAGGAGGTATCACTTCCTAAAGTGGCAACCCTTCATTTCCCAAGATGTGCACAACCATATCTACTGGTGTCACTATCGTTTTATCCCTCTTTTCCCGGCTCATGCACGTACATGGCCCGGTTGGTTTGCGCTTCCCACACCGTCCATCTCGTTTGGATATCTTATAATCAATCAGTAAGCATGCCCCTTCTCCGCCTAGAACGGTGTTCTTTATTTGATACCTACTCTGGGTTATTGACTGAAATGGGTCCCACACAATATGATATAAGCTCTCCCCTTTGTCTTGTATCCGCACTAGGTTTTTCACTAACTATGTATGCCCCTTAGGTGTCTTTAATTACATAGCCCTATGTCAGTTATGCTTACCCTAAAGGGTGTCTTTAATTACATAACCTTATTGGGTTAAGTTCGTGGGCCTATATGTAAATATTAACTACCCCCTCTAATTTACTTAACCCACCCACTACCCATCCAATTTTACTTAACCCTAAATTATATTCATAATCATGCAATCTTATGGATTAAATTAGGTTAAGCAGTCCAATTCATTACCATGTCCAATTATGGTTATAATGGGCTAGACCTCCCACATTAGGCCTACAACGTGCGAATGCAGGATATGTCGGTCGTGTTCGGGCAGTCTTATTCCACAGTTGGGTCTAACCTCATGTCCTAGCCCGATTCATATTTGCACACTTAGACCTCTCAAATTAGGTTCAACATTAGTGGCTGCTGGATATGCCGATCGGGTCTGGGTAGACTTCCACCACTAATGCAACCTAACCTCGTGTCATAAGTGCAATTACAATTCCTAATTGTAATTACTAGACATTCCATTTTTATCTAACTCTACATATGTCATTATAGGTGATTATTTCTCTTTTTATCCCCATTTAAATTATATGTCCAATAAGGTTCATATTCAAATTATGCCAATATTAACCCTTCTCCCCCGTTCCCTAAATAGTGTACTCATAAACTGGCGGCATGCCTAGGCTAGACAATAGCTTAGTCATAAATGATAATAGGGAAAATAATGGGAATATAACTAAGTGATCATCTTGACATAAACATAAACTAGCATGATAATAAGGTGAATGAACATGTAATTAATATCATAACAAGGTAGACATAAAACTGATGAACTAGTGGAAGTCAATTGATTCTAACATAACTAAGATGTCACAATAAGCATGGTAAGATCTAAATTAGCAATTTAGATGTCCAATTGGATTAGATCTAACGTGATAACATAAGGTGATGAATTAGATCACATAATCCAGACTAGAGTTTATAGTAGATCTAACACCATTAGAATGACATAATAGCATGTTTAGATCTAAATATGGGTTCTCATGTCCAATTTACAACTTATCTACGTTGATCTCAATATGACAGGTGAAAGTTGATTTACATAAAGAATTGGATTTAAGAAATGTTGCAACTGTCCAAATTAATAGATTTACATTCACCACAATATAGTTACAATTCAAGATCCACATAGGTAACATAATAGAATAATCACAGTTGCATTAGATCTAAAAGTGTAGATCTATTATGACACTGAAACCCCCACCTCCGTTAAGGTCACTCACAAAGGGAATGCATTAACTTTGGTTAAGCATTTTAGATAAAAGCACAGGCAATTTACAAGACAGACATATAAACAGCGGAAAACGGAAATAATTTCATAAATAGTGTGGTTCAGTCAAAACATTACAAGCATTGTCTCAAAACCCAACTTCTAATTATTACAATAAAACATCTGTCTTGATTTAAAACTCCAAGTACATAAAGAAGAATAAAGCAGTAGTAAAGCAACATAAATCTCCAATAAAAGTGTAATCACAGCCATAGCCCAAGAAAAGAGAATCCAAGCAATACATCTACTCTCTTCAAGCTAGAAAAGGTCTGCACTAAGCTTAAGTATTCCCTCCCTAAGGACCTGTGGGGGAAAACGGAAGAAAAGAAGGCAAAAGAAACTGGGTAAAAGAATCATGACATAAGTAAACTGAACGTAGGAAAATACCATAGAAATAAGATAAGGCAAGATAAACTGAATATACTATCGCACTCTTTTCCTTTTCTCTGCACCTACTAATTAATGTTTCAACTACCATCATGAGTTCATAACAAAGTGACTCCTTTTCCGATCGACTTCTACTCGAACACATTTCTTACTTGTGTCATTCGACCCCGCTTGATTGTTGATACCTGTGCTAGTCCCGCCATAGGGTGTATCAATTCCTATGGTGGCAACCCGACACAAATTCTAGATGCACAGTGTATACTACTTATGCCCAGTGCCTGCTTTATCCACTCCGGAGTACGTGCACGCTCATACTCCACCGGAACCTACACTGCTGCACAACCCGCCGCTATTTTGACCGCTTATAATCAGCCCAGTAATCGTGCCCCACCCTGCCTAGTTCAGGGTACCATGATACATCTATGTGAGTTACTGCTGAAATGTGTCCTCGTTATTAGGGTTTTATAATCAACATGTTATAATGGTTAAGTGTTCTCAAATTAACCTAACCTCACCCATCTGTTTAATTAACATGTTGTATTGGTTAAGTGTTGCCTTGATTAACTTAACCCTACCATTCTTAGTTTGTCTGTCCCTTAGCTTTAATTTATTCGTTAAAGCACCAACCTCTCACATTAGATCTATGTTGTTGAGGTCGCTGGATGTGCCGGGCGGTTCCGGGCAGTCTTACACCGCAACTCAATCTAACCTCGGGTTTTTGGGCTTAATGCGCTAACCTCTCACATTAGATTTATACAGTTGCGGTCACTGGATGTGCCTGGCGGTTCTGGGAAGTCTTACACCACAACTCAATCTAACCTCGGGTTAGGCATGTTCATCTTTAGCCAATTTACATATTTGTCATATGTGTCAAAGTTTATGTCTTTTTATGCCAATATTCCCCAAGTGTAGTCAGTACAAGTTTTACGCCACATTCACTTGCTATGCCCCAAATTTACTAAATTAAATTATACCCAATTTTCCCATGTTATAATCGCACGTACAACGAGATTCAATCTAAGTTCCGAATGAACTTAGTATTCACAAAAGAAAATAAAAAAGGGAAAAATAGAGAAGGAGCATAAGAATTGACATAAGGAAAAATAGGCATGTAAAGGTGTACCCAATTCAAGAATCATGTTTAAATGTTGTACATTAACAATAATTGTAGACAAGCTAAGCAATTTACACCATAGGTATAAAGATTAGATAGAATTGGACTTAAGAGAATCACTAATTTTTATGTACAACATGATAAGCCCCATTATTTTGATCGCAATAGTCTCATAGGCATAGGATGTACAACATGATAGGTTCCATCATATCAATCACAACAATCTCATAGGCATGATTGGTTCCATTATGTCAATCCAACAGTCTCATAGGCATGATAGGTTTTATTATGTCAGTCACAACAGTCTCATAGGCATAATAGGTGTCATTACATCAATCACAATAGTCCCAGAGGCATAGGAAATTCAAATTTGACAAAAGGATAGGCATGAATCACAATTAGGCGTAGTTCGGGATCCAATTATTACAGTCATGATTTCTATTAGGTGTTTAAATTGGAATAATAACTGAACATACAGAAAAAGGACGGATCTTGTATTCTGGGATCTGATTTCCGAATTTGTTAAGCTAATCCTTTGATGTAGATGTTTGATTCTCTAGTTTGGATTTGGTTTGGAGCTTTCTAACTTGATTTCTAGTTTGGAGAAGATGGAGGCTAGGCTAGCTTAGGGGTGGACAACATGACGGCTTCGTAGAATGAGATTGTGAGGTTTAGGGTTAAGGTTTGAGGTGATTATATAGAAGTCTTGGATTAATTCTAGTCTAGGAGTAATCGGAGCCGTCCAAACCAAATAGATATGTCATCCAGCCAACCATAGCACAACACATAAGCCCTAATACCTCAGAAATTAGTCATCAGGCCAATCAGAGAGGGCCACATCAGCTCAGGGTTATAAAAATTCATCACAGGAATTGGATCTCAAAGGGGTGGACTCCATATAGGGGGTCGACACCTATGTCGACTCCCCCGGGGGGGTCGACACCTCTGAGCGGGATATTTCCCGCCCAGCCCGTTCTGACTGAATTTCAAATTTTAAACAGTTTTAACCTTTAATTATTATTTAAATTAATTTCTGTTTAAACTTGAAATCTTCTGAACTCCATAACTTATTCATACGGAGTCCGATTCACGTAAACTCGGACTCTATCTCAAGAAGAATTCGGAGTCGAGCGAAATGGCGCAACCCATTTTACCCAATTATTCTTCTAAAAATTTGTTGAGTCAAAGATTTCAATGATTATTTTGATTAATGACAAGAAGAAGCTTCATGATCGACAAAAAGGAGAATCAATGACAAAAAGAAGAATTAAAGTTTTTTCATAGGTTAGAAGTTGGTTATTTAGAGTTATAAATGTTAAAATCTATCTTCAAATAATCATACTTCTCATTGATTTTAAAAATATTCATGAAAACACTTTTCTGTAGCAAGTTGACAAAAACATGTCAACAGGTTATTTTTAACTTGTCAACAGGATTTCAAATGAAACCTGTATACTTGTAAAAATTAACCTGTCAACAGCTTTTTAAAAGGTAACGGTCAAAAACTTGTCTGCCTGCACATCACCTGTCGACCGCTATTTATAAAATTAAAACCAGAGAAAAATTAGGCCGACCGGTATAAAATGTCCTGTCGACCGGTTTATGTTTAAACTATTTTTTCTTTCCAAACCAGAAACATTTCCTGTCGACCGCCCTACTCTTACCTGTCGACCGGTTTCTGTTTTCAATTTCAACCCAGAAACTTTTCCTGTGGACCGCCTATTTCCCTCCTGTCGACCGCTTTCTGTTTTCTATTTCAATCCAGAAACTTTACCTGTCGACCTCTGAATTACTTCCTGTCGACCGGTCACGAATAAAACAGTTTTTTATATATAGAAACGTCGGTTCACACTCAAATCCAACACACCATTTCGTTTTCAACTCTCTTTAAAATCCAAATACCCATTCCTTTTAGCCCTAATCTCTTCAATTTCATTTCAACTCATATTCCAATGGCTCCAAAACATAAGAAAACAAAAACATCTTCTTCTTCTTCGCACCTCCAACCTATCGATTCACACATTAAACAATGGTTAATGGATCCTATTGCTGTGAAAAGATGGAATAAGATGAAGGATTACACCATTCATCAAGGATCTTTCATAAAGTTCTTTGATTTCTTTCTCTATGATGTTAAAAATATAGCAAATAAAGCAGGTATTGATTCTCTCCTTAATTTTGATGACAACAACATAGAAATTAATCATATAATGATTAAGTTGTTCTACGCTGATCTCAACCTCGAGAAATTCAAACCGGATAACCCGTCCGATTGTTTATGGTCAGTAGTTTGTGGACGACATGTTTTTATCTCCAAAGAAAGAATGGGACAAGTTCTTCATTCTCCAAATAATGGTATTAAATTCTCAAGTGATTTCTGTCCTATTCATATTAGAGATAAAATTAGTCACTTGTTCATTGAAGATCATAAGTCAAGCACAAAGGGAATCAATTTAAGACACCCGGCTAGAATTCTTCATCTCTGTATCACACATTCCTTGTTGCCAAGGACTGGAAATTTTGATGCCGTTTACAGGGAAAATTTTAAGGCATTATATGCTATTTATGGAGATATCAGCGTTAATTGGGTTGAAATGATTTTTGATGAGATTTCAATGGTAAACAAACTTTCTCGACCACATCTATTTTACAACGAATATATTATGCGCCTCCTAATGGATTGCGGTATTCCGTCTCCCGAGTCCAAAATTTCAAAACCTAAGTGTATTAATAAAGCATCACGGAAGAGAATGAAACTTCCCGAGCCATACTTAAACATTATTCCTTTTGAGCAATATGTACACCAAGGTCTTCCAGAGGCTTCTTCCTCACAAATTACTACGCAAAGACTAGAAGACGTTAGAATTCCTCCACCTACTTCGTCAACAAAAGAATTTCAAGAGCACATTGCAAGAAATCAATTTTTACTAGAAGCAAGACTTAAAAGAACCGATAATAAGCTTGATCGTTTAGACACAAAACTCGATAAGCGGTTTAATAAACTCAAGTCTTTCTTCGGTATAATTTGGGAAGCAATTTCTTGTGCCTCATCCTCTACCACACTTGCTCAAGATCCAGGAAAACGTCCAATGCCTCCTACATTCACATGGTCAACTTCGGAGGAGGGCACTAGTTCTGGGGCAAGTACCCAACATGGTCATGGTCGTGGAACGTCACATATTGAAGAAGGTGGAAATGAGGAAGAGGAAGAACAAGGCGGAGACAAGGAAGAAAGTGAAGAAGAAGGAGACACAGAAGAAGAAGAAGATTAAACCGATTCGGATTGACCATCCGAGTAGCTCCTTCTATCCATATTTTGTGATGTTATGCATATCAGCACTTGTACATAATTAGTGCTATTAAGTATGTATGCTACATAACTTAGTTTGGTATGTTTGGTCTGGTATGGTTTGTAATATGTGTTACAATCTATGTGTGATATTCTATGTTTTTAACTAAATAATGTTGTGATGTTACGACTATAATCTCATTCATTGTTGTGTACCCTTTTTGTCAATGACAAAGGGGGAGAAAATGTTACTAACATTCCTTCTTGCAGAGATTTAGTTATATAATTCAGGGGGAGCATATAAACAGGGGGAGATAGCAATGGAGATTGAAATATCAAGTAATATTGTCATCAATCAAAAATGGGGAGAATGTTGAGTCAAAGGTTTCAATGATTATTTTGATTAATGACAAGAAGAAGCTTCATGATCGACAAAAAGGAGAATCAATGACAAAAAGAAGAAATAAAGTTTTTTCATAGGTTAGAAGTTGGTTATTTAGAGTTATAAATGTTAAAATCTATCCTCAAATAATCATACTTCTCATTGCTTTTAAAAATATTCAAGAAAACACTTTTCTGTAGCAAGTTGACAAAAACATGTCAACAGGTTATTTTTAACTTGTCAACAGGATTTCAAATGAAACCTGTCTACCTGTAAAAATTAACCTGTCAACAGCTTTTTAAAAGGTAACGGTCAAAAACCTGTCTACCTGTACATTTTACCTGTCAACAGCTTTTTGAATAGCAAAGCATATCTTTGAAGAGTCATCTTCTTTCATGAAAGGTTGCATCCATTTCTCCTCATCAGAAATCATCTCTTTTGATTGCAACTTTTCACTAATGATTATAACTTCTCAATCATTATAAATACATCATATTTCATTCATCCAAATCACCGAATTTCACTCTCTATTCTCTGATCTATTTTGCATTCTATTTTGCATTCAAAGAGCACTCAAAATCATTATATTATCGTTTGAATCACCAAGCATATTTAATACACTTGTGATTCAACGATAATCCACTTCTGAATCTTCGCAAACATCAATTTACATTTGAGGATAAGATTATAGGAAGGGTGTACTCAATTATTGACTAATCAGTGTTGAAGCAAGAACACATTCAAAAGTCAAACTTTTGTAATTGTTTTGTGTGGGTGAGCTTGTAGCCCGTGAAATCAAGTGGGTAAGCTTGTAGCCCGTGAAATCAAGTGGGTAAGCTTGTGGCCCGTAAATCAAGTAGTGTTGTGAACCTGTTCCTCCGGGTGAAGAGAGGTTGTTGATTAGTGAAAATTCAGAGAGAGGTCTGGGACTGGACGTAGGACGGTGCTCCGAACCAGTATAAAAATCCCTGGTGTGATTTTTCTTTTTACTGCATTTACTATATTTACTTATCTGCGAATAGTTTTTACTTTACACTTGAATATTGTTTGTCATATTATACGATCCTTGTGTGTATTATACTCAGCAAGTATACGTACACACCTTCAAAATTAAGTGTTCTTAAATTTGTTAATTTAATATTCCTAGAAAATACGGGGTGTTACACTCTCCCCTCCTTAAAGGATTTCGCCCCCGAAATCTCTAAGTTAAGAAGAATGTATCCTAACATCCATCATGCATCTACTCAACCATCATCACAAGCATCCATTGTCCTTAAAAAAAGATTTCTAATGCTTTCATGATCATATGCATAGTGTGTGTATATGTCCTTATCTAATGCAAAAATCAGGCGGTCTACTGATTCAGTTGACCTCCTTAATGCAAATCATGTCAGTGCTATGAGTCCATCATGTATGCAACTATTCCTAATCGTATTTGTATCTTTTACATGAGTGCACAATCATTCATACAAATGCAACGTCCACATGATAACACATCAAGTTTCAATCCATATATAAATACATATATGCATATGCAATTTGAAAGTGAGTGAGCCAATCTAGTACCTAGTGTGTGTATATGCATCCACTAGCAACCACTTGCAACCATAAATCATAACATATTTCAAATACATGTTTACATTCATTAGTTTCTACCTAAGGATTAAGAATAGGACTGAGGAGATATACTTTAAAGATAGATACAAGCATGCATAAACTTATAGAAAAAGAGATCAAGGATGTACCCTCAAAAAGAAAAGGGTAGGATGCGCGTATCTTGCATTCAGTCTCCCAAGTCGCGTCTCCTTCAGCGTTACGCCATTGTACTTTAACTAGCTTGCCCTTATGATTTCGAAGCTTCTTGACCTCCATTTCCAAAACTCACTAGTAAAGATAGGGTCTCGATCACTTACTATGCTAGAGGGTTGTTAACCTACTTTGTGAACTAGGCAACACAAAGTCAAGAAACCAGACATTGAAGAGCATTTTTAGTTAGAAGACTTCGGTTCGGATTGGAGAAGACACTACAATCTAGATTGGATAGCAGCAGCTGTTCGGGTCGGGTCAGAGCAACATATCGGTTCGGGTCGGATAGAGTCCTCTGTTCGGATCGGTGAACTGCTGCTGAGGAAATTGGTAAGGTATATCTAATCAGATCGGAGGGCAACATGATTTCAATTGGATCGGAAAGCCACCTGTTTGCCACGAAAATGGATCAGAGCGGAGTAGATTAGAGAAGAAGAGAGCGTTGCATCCAAGCCAATCCGGGTCGGATCGGAGATCCCGATCCGAACCCCTTATCTGTGCGTCTCCGACCAGAGCCCATGTTCCATATTATTCTCCTGCAAAAGCGCCTGGATATCCGGACCGGCTGTGACCAGTTCCTACCCATAACGTCCGTTCCTTTGATGCGTTGTCAACATAATAGTTCATCCGAACCCGAAGATAGTGGGATGGATGACATGTGGCCCCGACCCGGATCAAGTTTCAAGCAAATTCACACCTATAAATACCCCGTCTGGAGACAAAGAGAAGGATCTTTTTTTTAGGCACTTTGAGAATTCAACTACCTCCATAATCCGAACTCCATTGCTCCCGGAGAATCCAAATCTTCTTTCATTATTTGTTTTAATCTATTGAGTGAATATAAGCGAGTTGTGAGTGAAATCAAGTGACAATTACATTGTATTTGCAACTGAATCGTTGAATATAGTGAAAGATAAGTGGACGTAGGCATTTCTTCGCCGAACCACTATAAATCCTGTGTGTTCATTTTTATTTTTATCTCATCTTATTTGCTTTTAATCAATTTGGGTGTTAGAACCACTTTTGGGTCTAACATTTTGGTGCTTTCACTGAGAACCATCATCTAAATTCTTCATTTTCCGGGATTTCTTTCTACTTTTTGGACCGTTGGGTTCAAAGAAGTTAATCTTAAGTTTTTTCGCTCTTTCATATTTGTTGAAGTGATTGTCAAAGACTCATGGCCAAAGGAAAAGGCAAGGAAGTTCAGTCTGTTCGAGGAAATGGAGCTGGCGAAGATCAACAAAATGCTGTTGTAACAAGGTCTCGGGGGCAGAGTTCAGCAGCAGGAAGAACCAATGCAGGAAATCCGAGCCGCCAGCAGGGGGAGAGCTCCGATCCGATCCGGGTAGGAGATTCTGAAGCAGTGCATTCCCCCAATCTGAACCGACCCGAGTTGCTCGCCACGTACCGATCCGACCAGGCTCCCCAGCTCCGAACCGACCCGACCTCCTACCTCCGATCCGACCCGATCCTTAGTGAAGCTGGAACCTCTACTCGAGTCCCTACGAATGCTCCGATTCCAGCCACCAGGGTTGGTGATCAGGTCAATCCATCTGCGCCCATCACTCAAGGAGATTTCTCGCGCTTGCTTGACATGCTTGAGAGCACAAGGGAAGCTATGAAAGTTCACGAGCGCACTAATCTCATAATGCAGGAAAATATGAGGCTCATGAGTCGGGAGATTAGTGAACTCCGTCGACAAAGAACTCCATCACCGGTTCGTCACGCACCAGTGGATCAATCTTCATCTTCCGAGGAAGAGCGGCCCCGTGAATGAAGGCCACTCGAACGACCTCAGAACATGATGCAGCTGACATTTGGATCTTTGGGATCTCGTGAGGATATTGCACGAGCATTAGGAGACAATGACCCCACTCGGGGGCAAAGACTCCAGTCCCCTCCCCCCGAGATCGACCGGGAGCGCAGGGAACGGAATCGAGCAGAGGCAGCTCGAAGAAGAAGGGCATCTCCTGAACAAGAGCCCAGAAGGAATTCGGATACTAGGGCCAGGGAACCTGAGCGGACCCTAACTAATGCTGATGTACAGGCAATGGTTCGCCAGATCATGTCCGAGAGCCGGAATTATACAAATGAAGATTATGGCATTGAGCGAAGCCATACTCCCTTCACCGATGATATCCTCGACTTCCAATTTCCCCGACGCTTTAACTTGCCACAGATGGACAAATACAATGGAAGGACTGATCCGGGACAGCATTTAATGCGGTACTCATGGCTCATGAATGCTGCTGCTGCCCCTGATGAAGTGAAGTGCAAAGCGTTCCCAATCTACTTAGAAGATGTGGCACTGTTCTGGTTTACCCGACTTCCTCCTCGTTCGATTTCAAATTACAAGGAACTAAGCGAGCGTTTCATGAACCAGTTCCGTCTCCATGCCCGAAAGTCCAAAAGTGTTATTGAATTATCGAGAATTAAACAGGCATCAGGAGAGTCTTTGAGGGCATATCTTGACCGTTTTAATCAAGCTGTGACTGAGGTCAGTGACCCGCACGAGCCCACTATCCTGATGGCATTGAAGGAAGGAGTTGATCCTGAGTCTGAGTTTGGAGATTACCTTTCTGGGAAAACACCTTCCACAAGGGAGATATTCTACGAAAAAGCCGATATTTATCTAAGACGAGAGGAGGCCAGGGCAAACCGAAAGAGAAAGTCTGAGACGGCTTCAAAGGAGAATGTGCAGAGTAATATCGTCGTGAAGCAGTCTGGGGAAAGTTCTGGCAAGGTTGAAGTAAATGTAGGAAACAAGGGTGGAAACAGCAATGCTGGAAGCGGGGGTAACAACAACAATAATCGTAATCCAAACGGTAACAGAAGAAACAGAAATAGGGGAAGTGATCCTAACAAAAGACCCCGGTTCCAGAACTACGAGAATTATACACCATTGAACGACACCGTGGAAAATATTTACCTGGATACGTACAATGTGTTACAGTACAAAAGACCGCCACCTCGTGATTCGACCGAGAAAGAAATGGCGACAGGGAAATTTTGCTTGTTTCACGGAACTCATGGGCATTCGACCAATGAATGTCGGCATTTGAGGGATGTGATTGAGAAGCTGCTGCGTGAAGGAAAGTTGGATGAGTACAAGGTTGCCCCGAGGGACAGGGGGCAAGGAGAGCAGGCTCCAAAACAGATCCTACCTGCTCCCAAGCTTACAGCACAGCAGAAAGGTAAAGGAATTGTCATCAACTCCATAGTAGGCGGACCTCACCCGGCAATCCGAAGTTTCAGATCAATGGATCAATATGTGAATGCTGCCAAGCATCTAGACGTGAATGAAGGTGATGATTTGGAAGATGTCACCCCCATAAAACAACAGAAGACCATGTTTGACGACGTGGTATTTCGAAGCCGAGACAATACTGGGATACAATCACCCACTAATGATCTGTTGGTTATTACTACCACCATTGGGCCAGCCTTGGTCCATAAGGTATTAGTAGACAACAGAAGTTCCGTTAATATTTTGTTCAAGAAGTCATTTGATCAGATGAAGCTTGAGTCCGAAGATCTGAAGCCTTGTGAAGGATGGATCAGAGGCTTCAACGGGGCGTCGACAGCTCCCATGGGATACATAGAGTTGCCCGTGACCCTGGGGCAAGGAGAACGTAGAAGAGTGCGAATGCTTCAGTTCGTAGTATTGGACGTAGATTCGCCTTATAACGCATTTTTGGGGAGACCTGCCCTCGCTGAATTTAGAGTTTGTATCGCCCCTTGGTGCCTGTTACTTAAGTTCCCAACCGAAGCCGGAACTGGAGTAATGAGAGGGGATCAGGTTTCCGGACGGGCCTGCTATGTGGCCGAGTTAAAGATGTTGATGAAAGGACTTAACGTTGAGAGTAAGGATGCCTCGTCTCCCTCAAAAGGGGACTCGGCATAGCAATTAGAGAAATTGACCCCAAAGGAGTTGCCCAAAGGAACACCTGAAGACCTGGATCCCAGAAAAGATGAGGAACCAGAGGTTAGGAATGCAACTCCTAATGAAGCGACAGTGGAAATTCCCATTGATGAAGCTGATCCGACAAAAGTTTTGAAAATTGGTTCTCAATTGGATCCACGTCGAGCTAAAGAACTAATGGACTTCTTGAAGGCAAACCTAGACGTGTTTGCCTGGACCCATGCTGACATGTGTGGGATATCGCCATCCGTTATAAGTCACAAATTGAATGTAAATCCGAAGCATCCACCTGTGAAGCAAAAGAGACGCATGCTGGGCCTAGAGAGGTCGGCTGCTCTCAAAGAGGAAGTAGAGAAGTTGAAGCAGAATGGATTTATTCGAGATTCGACATATCCCGACTGGATATCGAATCCCGTCTTAGTAAAGAAGCCAACGGAAAGTGGCGGACTTGCATTGACTTTTCAGATTTAAATAAAGCTTGCCCGAAAGATAGTTTCCCACTTCCCAGGATTGACCAGCTTGTAGACTCGACAGCAGGTCATGAACTTCTCTCTTTCATGGACGCATATTCTGGATACAACCAAATTCCTATGCACGTACCAGACCAAGAACATACGAGCTTCATTACGAATTTGGGGTTATATTGTTATGTTGTAATGCCATTCGGATTAAAAAACGCTGGAGCTACTTATCAGCGCTTGGTAAACAGAATGTTTTATGATCAAATAGGAAAAACTATGGAAGTTTATGTGGATGATATGCTTGTCAAATCAAAGCAGTCTTCCAGCCATACGCAAGACTTGGCGGAAATGTTTGGTATCTTGCGAAAATACCGGATGAAATTGAATCCTCTGAAATGCTCATTTGGAGTGGCATCGGAAAAGTTCCTTGGCTTCATTGTGAGTTCCCGAGGAATCGAAATCAACCCTAGCCAGATAGCAACGATCAGAAATATCGAAGAACCGAGGAGGATTAAAGATGTCCAAAGTCTTGCAGGGAAAGTAGCGGCGCTGAGTAGATTCATCTCCAAAGCCACAGATAAATGTGTTCCGTTTTTTGATTTGATTAAAAGGGGAAAGAAGAACTTCGAGTGGACTCCGGATTGTGTTGAGGCCTTTCGAAATCTGTTGGAACTACTAGAGAAACCGCCGATTTTATCAAAGCCCATAGATCATGAAGAATTGTTTGTTTACTTGGCAGTCTCGGCTCACGCTGTCAGCACAGCCCTGGTTCGAGAAGAAAACAAAGTACAAAGGCCAGTGTATTATGTAAGCAAGAAATTAGCAGCGGCAGAGCGCAACTACCCAAAAATTGAGAAGCTTGCTTACAGCCTCCTGATCGCATCCCGAAAACTTCGTCACTATTTCCAAGCCCATCCAATAACCATATACACCGACCAGCCTTTAAGGCAGGTGTTACAGAGACCTGAGGCATCGGGAAGGTTGATCAAATGGAACATAGAACTAAGTCAGTTTGATTTGAATTTTCAACCACGAAAGTCAATCAGGGGGCAAGCTCTAGCAGACTTTATTGCGGAATTCACCATTCCAGAGGAGGAAGTAATCAATGACAGAGTGGTTAAGTCCGAGGATGAGCTAAAGATGAATCCGTGGAAACTATATACAGATGGAGCCAAGAATGACCGAAGGTCCGGAGCTAGAATTGTCTTAGTCACTCCCGAGGGACGGTCGTTATATTACGCCCTACGATTAGAATTTTCGGCAACTAACAATGACTCTGAATATGAAGCCCTGATCGCCGGGCTGAAGCTTGCTAAAGACCTCAGAGTAAAAATGATAGACATATTTTGTGATTCTAAAATTGTTGTTTGTCAAGTGCGAGAGGAATTCGTGGCTCGAGGACCTCGACTTATCGCCTACCTCAAGAAAGTGAAAGAGCTATTGAATAGCTTAGAGCGGTACAACATAACACATATTCCCAGAGTTGAAAACCAGAAAGCGGATAGACTCGCAAAGCTGGCTAGTTCCGACAATCCAGAAGAGACTGAAGTAATTCCAATTGAAACGTTGGAATCGCCAAGCTTTGAATTAATGGAAATTGAATTCGCTTTTGAAGCGGAACCAGAGAAGGAATCATGGATGACTCCAATTAAGAATTTCCTTAAGAATGGGATACTCCCATCGAAGAAGAGTGAGAAAAGAGCCGTAGTTCGCAAAGCTACCAGATATGTCATACAAGATGATACCCTCTATAGGCAAGGATTTTCTATGCCTCTGTTACGGTGTATAGCACACGACGACATCAAGCGTGTACTAAGAGAAGTACACGAAGGTGAGTGTGGAGATCATACAGGAGGTCAAACTTTAGCAAAGAAGATATTGCGATACGGATACTTCTGGCCTACGATCAATAAAGATGCAGCTGATTATTCACGACGCTGCGATAAGTGCCAGAGATTCGCTAAAATCCCCAGGGCACCGTCGACTCAACTTAAATCAATGGTAAGTCCTTGGCCATTTGCCACATGGGGAATTGATATCATTGGAGTCCTACCAATTGCTAAAGGAGGAGCTAAGTATGCCATAGTAGCCGTGGACTATTTTACGAAGTGGGTGGAAGCTGAGCCCTTGACCAAGATCACAACAAGAAAGGTGATAAATTTTGTGGTTAGAAATATTATATGCCGGTTCGGGATCCCAAGGACGATTATAACTGACAACGGGACCCAATTTGATAGTACTGAATTCAGAAATTTCTGCCAGAAGTATAAGATAGACAAACGATATACTGCAGTGGCCTATCCGCAATCAAATGGGCAAGTAGAGGCAATAAACAAAGTAATAAAATCCATCCTCAAGAAGCGATTAGAGCGTGCAAAGGCAAGGTGGGTTGATGAATTGCCCCTAGCTTTGTGGGCATATCGAACAACATTTAAAACGGACACTGGTCATACCCCTTTCTCTCTCTCCTTTGGCTCAGAAGCTGTAATTCCAGTTGAACTAGAAGTTCCTTCCCACAGGGTGACATATTATGACCCGATGACAAATCGGGCACTTTTACTTGAGTCTCTTGATGAAGTCGAAGAGAAAAGGGACGAAGTAGATTTGCGTGCAGCAAGACATCGGTGTCAGATGGCACGCTATTACGACAAAAAAGTTCGCCTCAGGACTTTTGAATCAGGAGATTTGGTGCTAAAGAGAGTCTTTCCATCCCTTCCTCACCTTGGTCCAAAATGGGAAGGGCCCTTCGTCATTCAACGGAAACTTGAAAAAGGAACCTTCAAGTTAACGACCGTAGATGGCGAAGAAGTCCCTAGAGCATGGAATGCCCAACACTTAATGCGATATTTGAATTAGAGATGCTGTACTTTGTGTTATTCTTCTTATGAACTTTGTAATAAGGCACGAATTGCCTCGGGAAAATCTGAAGATATGAATGAAGAACTATAAAGTGGATGTAGGCTACGACTTAGCCGAACCACTATAAAAATATTGTGTGTTATTTACTTTTATGCATTTACATTCATCAGTTACTCTGTTGTGATTATAAAATACAGGATAACTCAGAGCCTAAAAAGGTTGAAAACAGTTTAGACATAAAAAGAAGCACAACGATTGTTTGTGCAATAAGACATAAAAGAATGAGAAAACGACATTCTTAACTCTAACTCTCCAGAGAAAGAGAGAGAGTATAAAAGCGTCTCCGACTGAGCGCTGAAAAAGAAATTCTCTTCTTAACTCTAACTCTCCAGAGAAAGAGAGAGAGTATAAAAGCGTCTCCGACTGAGCGCTGAAAAAGAAATTCTCTTCTTAACTCTAACTCTCCAGAGAAAGAGAGAGAGTATAAAAGCGTCTCCGAGTGAGCGCTGAAAAAGAAATTCTCCTCCTAACTCTAACTTTCCAGAGAGAAAGAGAGTATAAAGGCGTCTCCGACTGAGCGCCGAGAAAGAAATCTTTCTCCGTTGAAAGACCGGGGGATAAATAGATGACTGAGCTCGAACTCTAACTCTCAAGAGAAAGAGAGAGAGAGTATAAAAGAAATGCCAGAAAAAACGACAGGTACTGACAACACAGGAAGTGCTATCCCGTCGGAGAATCGGGAGCATTCAGATTGCTTTATTAAGCATTAAATAACTTGCGGAAATTGACTGGGGATACTTATGTACACGCATATTTCCCCCTCCACAACTTCGTTTCATAACTATAGACATGCATAAATGCAGAACTACTAACAAACAAACATTGCAAAAAGTGAATTATTTTTATTTACAGATGAATGAATTTGTACAGGGAAATAGCTAAAAAAGAAAGTGCAGGAGCTGCTTTTGTAGCAGCAATTATTGGTTCACAAAGATGCTAAAAAGATACAGGGCAATCCACTATTTAGATTTGGAATGAGCCTTGGATTTTTTGGCGGCTTTCTCCGCATCCTTTGCTTCCTTCTCAGCTTCAGTCAAGATTCGTTTTGATTTCTTTTTCCCTGAAGATGCGGTACTGGAGCCAGTAGACTTCTTCCCGGAGGGCGGGGCACTGGAATCAAGAGAAGATTTTTTAGCAAGTTCTTCTGTAATAGATCTAGTTGAGAGCTTAACAACTAACCTTGAACCCGCATCCACAACTGCGAGGGGCTTGAGGACCTCAGGGTCTAGTTCTTCGGCCTTTAATTGCAAACGCTTGTCTTGGTCAGCCTTCATTGCAGCCAAGGTAACGTCATCAGCACTTTTTGACTCCCCGGTTATTGCAACTTCTGGTTCCTCTTTATGCCCCCCGTCTCCTCCGTCGTCCTTTAAAGCTGCTATCATTTCTTCATCATGGGGAGTGGTGACCTTAGCTGGCTCACTTCCTTCTCCCAAGTCTATAGAAGCAGCCTTGTCTTCCCCTTTTTTGGCCCTATCAGCGGGCTTTGTCCCAACGGCAGCTCCTTGAGCTACATCTGTCTTTACGGATGATTCAACATCTACAGAATGAGAAGCAACAGTTATCAACTCAGGCGAAAACAATGGGTTTTTCATCGATTGTCCGATCACGTGGCGAAAAGTAGAAATAGCCTTGGCAAATTGAGGAGAAAAGGTAGGGATACCTTCCGAAGGCTTTTCTGCGGGGGTGGCTACTGCCTCTGGTGTTGCTTCAGGAATGGGAGATAGCAGAGTTGTTCGGGGAATTCCCGGATTTTCGGGATCATACCCTTCTACTTCGGGAGTTGCAGGAGCAGAAGAAGAGGAACCAGCTTCAAGAATGTTTTTTTGTTTAGACTTCCGTCTCTCTTCTTCCATGGCCTCGGCAATGAGGCGGCGCCCTTCAGCCAGGCGCTCCGGTTCATCATCTCTCAAGTATTTCTCCATCAGTTTATCTTCATCGAGGGAATCGACCTTAAGTTCCTCTTTTTCCCACTCAACGATTTGATTCCATACTTGAACCAGAGTGGATGGATAGTCCTCGATCCAAGATATGTTTCGATGACGAATAATGTGTGCGAAGAATTCAATCATTAGCTCGCCGAAGCCCTGAATATCAGCCTCCGCCTCTGATAGTTGCTTGCGGGCTTCCTCCGCAGATTTAATAGCACACTCCACATTACCCTCGGCCAGAGCAGCCCTGTTCTCTGCCTCCAACAACTTTGAAGCCAAGTCAGCATTCTTCTTTTCTAATTCAGCACTCCTGTTTGCTAACTCGGCGTTTTTTCGCTCAAGCTCAGCATAAGCAAGGCGTGTCTTAGCAGCTTCTGACTTGGCCTCGTCAGCTTGCTTTTTTAATTCAGAACGCTCCTGAGTATGAGATTCAAGCAAATCGTGATAGCGCTTTTGCATGTCCTTGAATTGTTGTTTGAAATTAGAAGCGTCCCTTTGAGCGACCGCTAGCTGAGCTTGAGTGTCTTCCAAATCTTTTCCTAGAGCTTTTAAGGCCTTAGCGTCCTCCTCTGCGGTCTTTTGCATTGAATTGGCATTTGTGATTAGAGTGCGGATGATTCTAGAAAGATTGCGTGAATACTTGAACATCTCGGTATATTGTTTTTCCACCAAATCAATCTTTGCTTTGGCCTCATCTGCCCAATTAGAAGAAATAGGTTCAAGGGTAGGTAGAAAGGTCAAAGTCTCGAAGTAGTGCTCGGGAAATTGCTCCTCTAAATATGCCAACTTGACTGCGGTTCCCGCATCTGGTGGGGGAGGAGCGGGAATTGATAATTCGGTGTCCCTATGAGAAGAGAATTCAGTAGTCTCTTTGTCCGTTCTAGGTCGTTTAGTGGCAGGGACCTTGTGCTTACTTCGAGACCCGGTTTCTTTTGGAGGAGTTCTCTCTCTACTCCGCTTTTCATGGGAGGAAGTGGAGTCTTTAGATGGTGGTCTGTCCTCCTCCCTGCGGCTTTGATAGCTCTTATACTTCTCTTGTTCCGGTCGAACTGGTGAGCGGGAACGTGAGGGACGAGAACGATAGGGATCATAAGGTCTTCTCTCCTCCCTACCACGATCATCCCGGCGATCATACTCGACATCCTGAGGAGGATTGGACATGCTGCGACGAAGTTTTCTTATATCGTAGTAGGATCGAGACATTGTACCTGCACGATAAAATAAACGAAGTTTAGAATTAACGGATTCATGGAGAAAGAAGTGCAATGAATGCTAATGCTGTGGTGTAAAGTGTATCCTAAGTGGTGTGTTTCCCCCCAACCAACCCGAGTCTGAAGCTAGACTAGTGCAGGCAGGCTCTTTGGCCTTAGCGGGAGTGGTTTCTTCAGAAGAGGTGAAGACTAAAGGATCCTTCCTGAAATCCTCTGAAGTATATATAGTCTTAGGTAAGGGGAGATCCCCCAAACCCTGAAATATGTGCTCATCAGTACTAGGAACATCCCCTTCGGAAGCATGAAGTGGCGACTCTTGGGAGGATTTTGACTTGTCTAGAGAAGTAGTTTCCTCGGGGGCAATATACCCTTCACGATGCTTTTCGGCCAGATTAGCCAATTCATCATCTTGTGTGGAAGATGGAGAAGGTGAAGGTTGAAGGGGCACTGTAGGAATTCCCGAGCCTTCTCCTGTCTCTGGAACTATCTCCACTGGAGGAATGTATGCGTAAGGGACCATCCCATGACCGATGCTACGAAAAACGGATAGCAGCCCATGAAAGTGAAGGTATTCATCTTTAAGGACCTCGTCGATAGTCAAGAATTTTTGATCGCCATTAAGAAGTCGGTGCATCGGATCAAAGAACACCTGATCTGATATCTGTTTGGGATTGTCGACTACAAATAAAAAGGAAAACAGGTCAGGGTGATGATTCAAGTGTATAGAGTCCGGATTTAGAAAATCAACGCTTTACTTGATTTTGTCCATCTCCTGGCGCATCCAGGCTGTTGCTTCATGTAGAACCATTCTAGTCTGGAATCTCCAGCTTTACTGCTAAATGGTGCAGAGATTATCTTCCTTTTTGGGACTGATTCAAAGTAGCAGAAGGATGGAGTCTCTCGAGTCCGATGCTTGAAATTATAGAAGAAGTGAACGTCATCGAACGTGAGCTCTATTCCTAGGATTTCACGATATGCTATGTACAAGGTGTGCAAATAGGCATATGAATTGGGATGCAACTGCATGGGGGCAATCCGCATTTGTCTTAAGAAATCAACGATGAAAGGAGAGAATGGAGGAATGGCGCCGACCATGCACATCAATCGAGTGACCGTTATATATCCTTCTGGAGGGTTGTGGGGACGGTCAGAGCATGAGGGCACTAGGGTGTCCCTTTTCATTATTCCATACTTTAAGCAAATTCGAACAAGTCGATCGTTGTCAATTGTCGATTCTACGGAATCTGGAGGTGATTCCAATATAGTGGTTGATTCAAATTCGTCAGGGGCTCGATCGTCACCGATCCCTCCTTCCTCCTCAAAACCCAGAGAAACCTCGTTCTCCGAAGACGCCTCGTTGCTTTCTCGATTTCCAACCCCGTAGTCTGGACCCTCACTGTCCCATTCTGGATCAGATGAAGAAGATATATCCTCAAGAGCGATTTTGTTAGAAGTTTCCGGGGCTTCTTTCCTCTCAGCTAGTCGGGAAGAGCGTCTGGGTCTCATTGTCATAGAACTATTGAAGAAGCAATAGCACGGATTAGAGTAAATTATCCCGTGCCCCCCTGTGTATGTGTGTGAACTAAAATGTGTGCAGCAAATGTGAGAAATGCAAAGTAAAAGTACATCAATGTAAGACGAAACTTTGAAGAGAAAGTGATAGTCATAGTAGTTCTTAATGTTCACTTATGTCCGCAAGGCACTATCCTAACTGTTCGTAAAGTTGGAAGTAATATCTTTTAAATAGTTGGACGAAAGCTTGTGTTTTAGATTGAGTGGTGTTCGGTTCGGGTGCAGACAACGGGTTCGGATCGGATGAGCAAAGGCCCATGCTCAGAAAGATATATCCGGATCGGTTCGGAGATTGACAACCGGAGCGGGTCGGATTAACTTGGATAACCAGACCCCTATTCTCTCTTTTGTTTTTCAATCGGGTCCGATCTGAGTGCATAAGTCGTGACCTTCATTGTATTCGTAAATCCGACCCGACCCGGTCAAGCAGTTTAAGACCCATTTCTTGGCCCTATTGCTCCGACCCGATCCGGCTCTGTAAATTTCCCTCTTTTCCTCTTTTCCTCCTACTGTTCCCCTACCCGAACCAACCTTCTTCAGTTTTCTTCCTCTTCCTCCTCTTAAATAGCGAACCCAACTCGAAATCCCAAGCTTTAATTAAAGTCGAGAGGTTGAGTACTCAAGTGTCAATACATTCCTCCAACGCTTCGAAATGGCATCGATGTCATTGACGACGAAGGCGGAGGAAGGAAGAAGGCGCAGTGATGGAATTATTCAATTACTTTGTTAAAGTCGTTCAAATTAACCGTGAAGGTAAATTAAAAGCGATTATGGCAACAGGATTCAAGATTATAAGACTACCTATGTGTTTGATTCGAAGACGGAAGCGAAAATTTTGAAGTTTCTTGGAAAAGCTGGAGCTTCGATATGGAATCGGTTCGGATAAACGAAAACAATAAATGAAAGAAAAGAAGAAAGAAGAAGTGAATTTATATAAACAACAAGCTGACTATTCGTATTCCCGATCGGACCGGCTTGAAAAGCCCAGTAATACAGCTTGGCCCACTGGTTCATCGCAGAGTACAGGAGGAAGAAGATCTGTTCGGCTCGGAACCCAAGCCAGAAATCCGTTCGGGTCGGAATCCGAACCGAACAGGATGAAGTACGACAACTTAACGTGTGAATTCGAAAGGAAAGATGAAGCTTTTGCGCTATGGTAGTCAAAGCGTGCTCCGTTCCCCACAGAAGCATCCTTTGAGGGGGCAAAGTGTTAACCTACTTTGTGAACTAGGCAACACAAAGTCAAGAAACCAGACATTGAAGAGCATTTTTAGTTAGAAGACTTCGGTTCGGATTGGAGAAGACACTACAATCTAGATTGGATAGCAGCAGCTGTTCGGGTCGGGTCAGAGCAACATATCGGTTCGGGTCGGATAGAGTCCTCTGTTCGGATCGGTGAACTGCTGTTGAGGAAATTGGTAAGGTATATCTAATCGGATCGGAGGGCAACATGATTTCAATTCGATCGGAAAGCCACCTGTTTGCCACGAAAATGGATCGGAGCGGAGTAGATTAGAGAAGAAGAGAGCGTTGCATCCAAGCCAATCCGGGTCGGATCGGAGATCCCGATCCGAACCCCTTATCTGTGCGTCTCCGACCAGAGCCCATGTTCCATATTATTCTCCTGCAAAAGCGCCTGGATATCCGGACTGGCTGTGACCAGTTCCTACCCATAACGTCCGTTCCTTTGATGCGTTGTCAACATAATAGTTCATCCGAACCCGAAGATAGTGGGATGGATGACATGCGGCCCCGACCCGGATCAAGTTTCAAGCAAATTCACACCTATAAATACCCCGTCTGGAGACAAAGAGAAGGATCTTTTTTTTAGGCACTTTGAGAATTCAACTACCTCCATAATCCGAACTCCATTGCTCCCGGAGAATCCAAATCTTCTTTCATTATTTGTTTTAATCTATTGAGTGAATATAAGCGAGTTGTGAGTGAAATCAAGTGACAATTACATTGTATTTGCAACTGAATCGTTGAATATAGTGAAAGATAAGTGGACGTAGGCATTTCTTCGCCGAACCACTATAAATCCTGTGTGTTCATTTTTATTTTTATCTCATCTTATTTGCTTTTAATCAATTTGGGTGTTAGAACCACTTTTGGGTCTAACAAGGGTATCCCATGTAGTCAGATTATCTTTCCAAGATAAACAGATGTTAACCATGATACCAAGTGTATATACTAAGATGATTAGAGGTCTCTCCTCTACTTAGCTTATCCATCATGTCACAAATCGGAGGGTCTTCATGTTACGCCGCTCCTATCCTATTCAAAAGCGTAGGCCGCTCTTCTAGCGATGCTAACAAACCAGGTACAAACTTGACTGATGGTCTAAAGCTAAAGGTTGCTATGTACTTCAAACTTTACCCCTCTTAAGGTCAGTCTCTTTCTACTTAGGGCGCCTGCCACAACATTACCCTTGCTAGGGGTATAGGCAATCTCAAAGTCATATGAGGCAAGAAATTCCATCTATCGTTGTTTCCTCAATTTTAAATCTTTTTGCGAGAACAAATATTTTTAGGACTTATGATTCGTATATAGTTCTAACTTTCTCTCTTAAAAGATAATGATGCCATGACTTAAGAGCAAACATTATAACAGCTAATTCCAAGTCGTGGGTAGGATATTCTTTCTTATGTACTTTCAGCTGTCCTCTTCCATAACTAACTACCCTCTCTTCTAGCATTAAAACCGCGCCTAACCCTGTCCCGCATGCATCCGTATAAACTGTAAACGTCTTGTTCCCTTCGGGAAATGTCAAGATTGGGGTTGTCGTCAAGTTTCTCTTCAGTCATTGGAAAGAAACATCACAAAACAAATCCCAAGAAAAAGTTAGATTCGTCTTCGTCAATTTAGTAAGTAGGCCTGATACCTTCACAAAGTCCTAAATTAACTTCCTATACCAGCCCGCTAATCCAAGAAAACTTCTTACTCCCATTGCATTCCTTGAGACCTTCTAATATTGCACCGCAACTACCTTTGCGGGATCTACTGTTATCCCTTCCTAGGATATCACATGTCTTAGAAACCTGACTTCTTCTATCCAAAAATGATATTTGGAGAACCTAGCCTTAAGCTAATGCGCTTCGGAGAGTACCCGATATTTCCCTTAGATACAAAGCATGTTCTTCCCCACTCTTAGAGAAAATCAAAATATCATCTATGCACAAGCGAAGTGAACCATCCGCCTTTGTAGCGAAAACAACTGGAGCACCCCAATCAGAAATACTTCGCCTTATGAACCCTTTCTCAAGTAACTCTTTTACTTGTTTACCGAGTCCTTCCTTTCCCTTGGAGTCATGTGTCGTACATATAATGCGACTGGCTTTGCATTGTCAACTGGATACATACGGAAGTCTATCTCGCGTTTTAGGGGACAAACCACTAACCTAATCAAAAACATCTCCGTACTTATGGGCTACTCTAATGGATCGCAAATCGTCGATAGATGCATCAAGTGCTTCTAGGTAGCCAAGCCAAACTGATCTCTTAGGATCGCACGAAATCTCGACGGTATTCCCGAGGCAAGTCAAAAGTCTAACTACCCTCCTTTCACAAGTACTAGCTAACCAATCCATGCCTAGAATCAACCCATAGCCCATGAAACCAAAGACATAAGCATTGCACTTAAACTCAATAATTAATATAGCTATTCTCAAATCCTTACAAACCAAAGATAAATGAGCAAAACCACCAATTGGATTTGAGACAATAATGGGATCTTCTACTATACAAGTACTAAGGTGCAAAGACTCAACTATGGAAGAAGGTATAACCAAATGTGAAGCGCTAAAATCAAAAAGAGTACTAATAGGATGATCAAAAAGAAAATCTAAACTTTCTCAACAGAAACGTTACTACCTCTCTCTCCGGTACGCTGGCAGTGAGAGCATGCACTTGCTCTCCTGAAAATCTTGTCCTTTGTTCTTGCCCTTTTCCTTAATTACATGACCCGTTATACCATAATAAAGACACTTCCTGTTGTCTTAGGTTTTACTGTTCTTTCATCCTTTCTTGTCCTGTGATTCTTCCACTTACACCTCTTTCTTTTTACCTCCTTTGTGAACCAAGTCCATATCCATGAGTTTCTCATCCTTGGGTTGTGCTCCTTAGCCAAACTCCCTCATTCTCATCTTTACCATCCTTGTATAACATGTTGACAAGTCTCTCGAAAGCTGCCACCATCGCATAGAAAATCCTACAAAGCTTGAAAGAAAATTAACCGTAGGTGAAACTACTAGGGCTATATATGGAAGTTGGGCACTTCTTCGCCCTTTGACAGGTGTCGTAGTCTCATCAAGCCTATAGAACCATGCTGCGATGAGGTTACCTCCCAGAAAGCCAGGAGCCCCGGAGACTCAGGAAAGAAGGAAACAAGGATTCAAACAGAGGATCAAAAGTTAGTGCATACGGCTTTGGGGAATATGCCTTTAAGACAAAACTTTTCTTTTGGAAATGCTTCTTTTAAAAACATTTTGAAAATAATTTTTCAAATCTTTTATCTAATCAGGTAACCTTCAGCCCTGATACCAAGTGAAACACCCCAACTCTGTTAAGGTCACTCACAAAGGGAATGCATTAACTTTGGTGAAGCATTTTAGGTAAAACGCACAGACAATTTACAAGACAGACATATAAACAGCGGAAAACGGAAATTATTTCATAAATAGCGTGGTTCAGTCAAAACATTACAAGTATTGTCTCAAAATCCAACTTCTAATTACTACAATAAAACATCTGTCTTGATTTAAAAATCCAAGTACATAAAGAAGCATAAAACAGTAGTGAAGCAGCAAAAATCCCCAATAAAAGTGTAACCATAGGCATAGCGCAAGAAAAGAGAATCCAAGCAATACATCTACTCTCTTCAAGCTGGAAAAGGTCTGCACTAAGCTGAAGTATTCCCTCCCTAAGGACCTGGGGGGGGGGACGAAAGAAAAGAAGGCGAAAGAAAACGGGTCAGACATAAGCCTGGTAAGTCCAGTGATTATTCAGCATGTAAACAGGTAAAAGAATCATGACATGAATAAACTGACCATAGGACATAGAAATAAGATAACATAAGATAAGGCAAGATAAACTGAATATACTATCGCACTCATTTCCTTTTCCCTGCACCTACTAACGAATGTTTCAACTACCATCATGAGTTCATAACGAAGTGATCCCTTTTCCGATCGGCTTCTACTCGAATGCATTTCTTACTTGTGTCATTCGACCCCGCTTGATTGTAGATACCAATGCTGGTCCTGCCATGGGGTGTATCAATTCCTATGGTGGCAACCGACACAAATTCTAGATGCACAATGTATACTACTGATGCCCAGTGCCTGCTTTATCCACTCCGGAGTACGTGCACGCCCATAGTCCGTCGTAACCTACACGGCTGCACCACCCGCCGCTATTTAACTGCTTATAATCAGCCCAGTAATCGTGTCGCACCCTGCCTAGTTCAGGGTACCGTGATACATCTATGTGGGTTACTGCTGAAATGGGTCCTCGTTACTAGGGTTTTCTAATCAACATGTTATAACGGTTAAGTGTTCTCAAATAAGCCTAACCCCACCCATCTATTTAATAACATGTTGTATTGGTTAAGTGTTGCCTTAATTAACTTAACCCTACCATTCTTAGCATGTCTGTCCCTTAGCTTTAATTTATTCATTAAAGCACCAACCTCTCACATTATATCTATATTGTTGCGGTCGCTGGATGTGTCGGGCGGTTCCGGGCAGTCTTACACCGCAACTCAATCTAACCTCGGGTTTTTGGGCTTAATGCGCTAACCTCTCACATTAGATCTATATTGTTGCGGTCGCCAGATGTGCCGGGCGGTTCTGGGTAGTCTTACACTGCAACTCAATCTAACCTCGGGTTCGGCATGTTCATCTTTAGCCAATTTACATATTTGTCATACGTGTCAAAGTTTATGTCTTTTTATGCCAATATTCCCCAAGTGTAGTCACTACAAGTTTTATGCCACATTCACTTGCTATGCCCCAAATTTACTAAATTAAATTATACCAAATTTTCCCGTGTTATAATCGCACGTACAACGAGATTCAATCTAAGTTCCGAATGAACTTAGTATTCACAAAAGAAAATAAAAAAGGGAAAAATAGAGAAGGAGCATAAGAATTGACATAAGGAAAAATAAGCATGTAAAGTTGTACCCAATTCAAGAATCATGTTTAAATGTTGTACATTAACAATAAGTGTGGACAAGCTAAGCAATTTACACCATAGGTATAAAGATTAGATAGAATTGGACTTAAGAGAATCACTAATTTTTATGTACAACATGATAGCCCCATTATTTTGATCGCAATAGTCTCATAGGCATAGGATGTACAACATGATAGGTTCCATCATATCAATCACAACAATCTCATAGGCACGATAGGTTCCATTACGTCAATCCAAAAGTCTCATAGGCATGATAGTTTTTATTATGTCAGTCACAACAGTCTCATAGGCATAATAGTTGTCATTACATCGATCACAATAGTCCCAGAGGCATAGGCAATTCAAATTTGACAAAAGGATAGGCATGAATCAGAATTAGGCATAGTTCTAGATCTGATTATTATAGTCATGATTTCTATTAGGTGTTTAAATCGGAATAATAACTGAACTTATAGAAAAAGGACGGATCCTGTATTCTGGGATCTGATTTCTGAATTTGTTAAGCTAATCCTTTGATGTAGACGTTTGATTCTCTAGTTTGGATTTGGTTTGGAGCTTTCTAACTTGATTTCTAGTTTGGAGAAAATGGAGGCTAGGCTAGCTTAGGGATGGACAGCATGACGGCTTCGTAGAATGAGATTGTGAGGTTTAGGGTTAAGGTTCGAGGTGATTATATAGAAGTCTAGGATTAATTCAAGCCTTTAGGTTAGTCTAGGAGTAATCAGAGCCATCCAAACCAAATAGATGTGTCATCCAGCCAACCATACCACGAAACATAAGCCCTAATACCTTAGAAATTAGTCATCAGGCCAATCAGAGAGGGCCACATTAGCTCAGGGTTATAAAAATTCGTTACAGGAATTGGATCTCAAAGGGGTCGACTCCCTACAGGGGGATCGACACCTATGTCGACACCCCTATACGGGGGTCGACACCTATGTCGACTCCCCTGGGGGGTGTCGACACCCCAAAGCGGAAAATTTCCCGCCTAGCCCGTTTTGACTGAATTTTGAATTTTAAACAGTTTTGATCT
Source organism: Allium sativum (assembly GCA_030737875.1). Taxonomy (NCBI): domain Eukaryota; kingdom Viridiplantae; phylum Streptophyta; class Magnoliopsida; order Asparagales; family Amaryllidaceae; genus Allium; species Allium sativum. The sequence continues at coordinate 64,965,291 of CM060911.1, read as the reverse complement.
TTAATTATTATTTTAATTTAATTTATGTTTAAACTTTAAATCTCTGAACTCTATATATTCTTCATACGGAGTCCGATTCACGTAAACTCGGACTCTATCTAAAGCAGAATTCTAAGACGAACGCAATGGCGTAACCCGTTTTACCCAATTCTTCTTCTAAAAATTAAGTGTTCTTAAATTTTTTAATTTAATATTTGTAGAAAATACGGGGTGTTACGGACATAGTATAAGATTTAACAATAGCATGGATCCACAGTTTACAACATATCCAATTCACAGTCTTTAACAATTTACTTTTATTTATCTAAACCAAAAAGCGACTAGAAACTCACAGCATTAGGTTAAGAGAATTGAGAAAGAAGGATCTTGAATTTAAGAATTTGATTTGCAAAGTACATTGTTGTAGAAAACGGTTCCGTCTCAGTTCGTATCCCGGCAGCATATGACCTCCATGATTTCCAACGAAGAAAATAGGAGAATAGGACACAAATATATACCTGCCAGACCCCTTGAAACCGAGTGCCACGTCATCCCTAAGGGTGTCGACACCCCTGTGGGCGGGTCGACCCGTCGGTCGACACCCCTTAAGGGGGGTCGACAACCCTCTAGAGGGGTCAACCGCCTAGAGCGGGATTTTTGCCGCCTTATCGAATTTTTCAAATTCGAAATGTTCTGGATAAAATTATGACTCATCTCTAACTTATGCATATATGTATATATATAATCTTTCTGAATGTATACAAACTTAAAGCCCTCATAACTTCTTTATACGGTGTCCGTTTTACGTAAACCAAATGTCAATCCTGACCAAAATTTCGAGACGAACGCAACAGTGCAGTCCGTTTCATATAATTCTAAATATTAAATTAATTATTATTTAATTTATCCTCTTTAATGTTGTTAAAATTCGGGGTGTCGCATTCTCCCATACTCAAAGGATTTCATCCTGAAATCTCTAAGTTGAGAAGAATGCATATCTTACCATCCATCTACTCATCCACCAATCACTGGCATCCATTGTCCTTAAACATTTCTAATGCTTATACGAATATATGCAAAGGTGTGTGTATATGTCCGAACACTAATGCGAAAATCAGGCGGTCTACTGATTTAGTTGACCTCCTTAATGCAATGTATGTTAGTGCCATGAATCCAATATGTATGCAAATAATCCTATTATAACATGTGATTTCTATATGTATGCACACTCATTTGTCCAAATGCAACATCCATATGCTAACTCATCCATTTCCATCCATAAAAGAAAAGAAAACGCACACACATCCATATGCAGTATGAGAGTGATTGAGCCGATCTAGTGCCTAGTGTATGTGTATATGCGTACACCGGCAACCACTAGCAAACACTTGCATTCACTTGCATCCATCAAACATAACATGTTTCAAACACACATTTACATCCAAAGGATTCCTATCTAAAGGCCGAAATGCAACATCTATATGCTAACTCATCCATTTCCATCCATAAAAAAAAAGAAAACGCACACACATCCGTATGTAGTATGAGAGTGATTGAGCCGATCTACTTCCTAGTGTATGTGTATATGCGTCCACCGGCAACCACTAGCAAACACTTGCATTCACTTGCATCCATCAAACATAACATGTTTCAAACACACGTTTACTTCCATAGGATTCCTATCTAAATGCCGAAAAATACTATGGATAAGATATACTCAATTGACAAAAACAAGTACTGATAAAACTTTGAAAGAGGAGTTAAGAACATACCCTCGAAAAGAAAAGGGTATGAAGAACGAATCTTGTCTTTGGTCTCCCAAGTCACATCCTCTGGGCTATCTCCCCATTGAACCTTTAGGAACTTGATCTCTTTATTGCGCAACTTCTTAACTTCTGATTCAAGAATATGGGTAGGGGCTTGTCTGACTGTCGCCTCCCATTCCACTTCTACTTCTTCCAACATACTTGGCTCAACAACTTCTGCAGTGTCATGCAGGCACTTCCACAGTTGAGAGACGTGGAAAACGTCATGAACACCAGATAGAATTTCTGGAAGTTTCACTCTATAAGCCATTTGGCCAATTCTCTCGGTTATGGGAAATGGTCCCACAAACCTAGGTGCCAACTTCCCTACTGCTCCGAAGCGAACCACATTCCTCAGAGGTGATACTTCGATAAAAACTAAGTCTCCCGCTTTGAATTCAATGTTAGTTCTTCTCTTGTCTGCATAGGACTTCTGCCTACCTTGAGCTGTCTTCATCCGTCGTTGAATAAGTTCAATCTTTTCGGATGTTTCTCTAACCGTATCTGGTCCAAGTAATAATCTTTCTGTAGATTCCCACCAACAAGTTGGTGATCTACAGGGTCGTCCATACAATACTTCGAAGGGTGCAATCCCGATGCTAGCTTGATAACTGTTATTATAGGAAAACTCTACTAAAGGAAGATGCTCTTCCCAAGTCCCTCCGAAGTCTAGGATACACAGTCCTTAAAGATCTTCAAGAATTCTGGTTCACCCTCTCCGTCTGCCCATCGGTCTCTGGATGATAAGCGGTGCTCAAGCACAACTGTATACCTAATGCTTCTTCCAAACTCGTCCAAAATTCGCTAGTAAGGATGGTGTCATGATCGCTTACGATGTTGGAAGGTACTCCATGAAGACGAACTATCTCACGAACATAAATTGTTGCCAACCATGATGTCGTCCTCTTACTCTTAATTGGAATAAAGTGAGTGCTCTTAGTGAGTCTATCTACCACCATCCAAATACTGGTATTTTCTTTCTTTGACCTAGGCAAACCATTTATGAAATCCATAGAGACACTCTCCCATTTCCATTGCGGAACCTCCAACGGATGAAGTAATCCACCGGGCTTCTTTTGCTCAGCTTTGACCTGCTGGCAAACTAAACACTGAGAAACAAATTCGGCTACATCTTTCTTCATCCCAGCCTGAAAGAAAACCCTCTTCATGTCTCTATACATCTTGTCACCACCCGGATGAATAGTCATCTTAGAATGGTGGGCTTCTTATAGGACTGCTTTTATCAAGCTTCCAATTTGAGGAACACAAAGCCTTCTGTCTCGTTGCAACTACCCCTTTTCATCTATGACATATCCACTAAGGTGTCTTGAAGTCTCCCCTCTTCTGAGCTTTTCCATGATGTCTAAAATATGTGGGTCACCTTGTTGCGAAGCTCCTATTTAGTCCATAAGATTTGGTCGTATCTCCAAGGATGCAAACAAATCAGGAAAAACCTCGATGGAGGGTCTAAAATCAAAAGCTGATGTGAACTCCAAGTTCTTTATTTCCACAAACAGAGGACTCAGGGCCATCTTCTGCCTACTTATTGCGTCTGCCACCACATTACCCTTGCCGGGGTATAAGCAATTTCAAAATCATAAGAAGCTAAGAACTCCATCCACCATTGTTGCCTTAAGTTGAGATCCTTCTGTGAGAATAGATACTTGAGAGATTTATGATCGGTGTATAACTCGAACCTTTCTCCAAGTAAATAATGACGCCACGTCTTTAATGTGAATATTATGGTGGCTAGCTCTAGATCATGGGTGGGGTAGTTCTTCTCATGAACTTTCAACTGCATACCCCCATAATATACTACTTTCCGTTCTTGCATCAGAACCGCACCAAGCCCTGTACCGCACGCATCAGTGTAAACAATAAACACTTTACTTCCATCAAGCAAGGTCAAGAATGGGTCTATTGTCAGAGCCCTCTTCAGTCGTTGGAAAGCAACGTCATAGTCTATATCCCATGAAAATGCCAAATTCTTCTTTGTCAGCCTGGTGAGAGGGGCTGATATCATTGTGAAGTCCTTAATGAACTTCCTATAATAACCTGCCAACCCAAGAAAGCTTCTCACCTCGGTTGCATTTTTAGGAATCTGCCAATCTTACAATACAACCACCTTGGCAGGATCTATAGCTATCCCTTCTTTGGAGACCACATGCCCTAAGAATCTCACCTCTTTTCTCCAAAAATGGCATTTGGAAAACTTCGCCTTAAGCTGATGGTCACAGAGAGTTTTCAAAACTTCTCTCTAATGTTGGGAATGCTCATCTTCGCTTTTGGAGAGGATCAAAATATCATCAACAAAGACTATGACAAATTTGTTTAGGAACTCCCGAAACACCCTACTCATCAGATCGACAAAAAAGGTGGGTGCATTCATCAGCCCAAAAGGCATCACTAGCCATTTAAAGAAAACGTCCATAGTTCTAAAAGCAGTTTTATCTATGCGGTCCTCAGCCACCCTCAATTGATGGAACCCCGTAGCTAAGTCTAACTGAGAAAATACCGAGGCACCAACAAGCTGATCAAATAAATCATCAATCCTCAGAAGTGGGTGCCTATTATTCTTGGTGAGCTTATTCAACTCTCTATAGTCAACATACAAACGAAGTGAACCATCCGCCTTAGTTGCGAATACTACTGGAGCACCCCATTCAGATATGCTTCTTCTGGTAAACCCTTTCTCAAGTAGCTCCTCTACTTGCTTACTCAGCTCCCTGCTTTCCCTTGGAGCAGTGTGGTGCACTGGTAATGCAACTAGCTTTGCATTATCTACCAGATATATGCGGAAGTTGATCTCGTGCCTTGGAGGTAAACCCCGTACCTCATCAAAAACATCGGAATAATATCGAACCACTGGAACATATTGCAAATCATCTATGGATGCATCTAAAGACTCTAGAAAGCTAAGCATAACAGACCCTTAGGTGTTACAAGAAACTTCGAGGGTCTTCCCATTACAAGTCACGAGTCTAACAACCATCCTCTCACAATCCAGAATGGCCCTATACGTGGTAAGCCAATCCATTCCTAGAATTAACCCATAGCCTATAAACCCGAGCACATAGGCGTCGCATTCAAACTCGATGCCTAACACATATATTTTCGAATCCCGACAAATCATCGATAAATGAGCCGAACCACCAATGGGTTTTGAAACAACTACGGGATCTACTACCATACTAGTAATTAAGTGTAGAGATTCAACCACAGACCTAGATATAAACAAGTGTGAAGTGCCAGAATCAAAAAGTGTTCTAACTGGATGGTTTGAAAGAGAAACTAAACTTTCTGTAGAAATTTTTCTACCTCTTTTAGGAGCACTGATCGCGAGAGCATGCACCTGCCCTCTAGAAGTTCCTGCTCTTTGACTTGTCCCCGCGATCCCTGTTTCTTTGGGTACTCTTTAGAGAAGTGTCCGAGCTCTCCGCAATTGAAGTAATTACCCTTCCTTCTCTTACAGTCTTTGATCAAGTGACCCTCCTTTCCATAATTGTTATATTTTCTTTTATCCTGGCCTTTGTCATCTTTCCCTCCTTTCTTCTATTGTTGTTCCCCCTTCTTGGGCAACACCTACCTATTCTGCGATGTCCCCTCAGCCTTTGCTTCCTTCTTTTCTCCCCTGTCCTCCTCATGCATTAGGGCCATATCAAAAAGCTTTTCAAAAGTGGCCTCCATTTGAATATGGGACATGGCTAACCCACGTAGGGGCTCATTCAGCCCTTTAGCAAACCACAAAGCCCTTTTGTGCAGTTTATCCACCAACTCTAACCCGAACCTTGCCAGCGGGTTGAATTTGTTCACATACTCTTCACCGTCAAGTTTCCTTGTTTGAGTGCTAAGAACCTCTCCATCTGTATGCTTCTCTCAGCTTGGGAATGAAATTTCATTAAAAACCTCTGTCTAAAATCTTCCCAAGTTTCCACCGGACGTCCATCTTGGGTGACTTCCCACCAAAATGTGGCTTCATCCTTTAATAGCCAAGTAGCTTACTGAATCTTTCTTCGATCCTCTACTTCAAAGATTACGAACAAGTCCTCGGTCTCCTTAAGCCAGTTCCTAGCTTCTACGAATGTCTCGTTCCAATGGAATGACTTTCCTTCCATAGCACAGAAGTCCGTGAAGATCTTGGCGAAGTTATCTGCGCTTGAAGGGGAAGGAGGAGGAATGATTTGTGCAGCTGGGGGAGGAACGTCTCTTTGGCCTTCGACAGGCGCCGTGGCCTCCAAATACCTACAGAACCATCTGGGTATTGTGATGCCCTCTAGGATATTAGGAATGTTTTGTTCCCCAGACATGCTGAAAAAGGAAAAAGGAAGAAATTTAGATAAAGGACCGAAGGAGATAACATATGGCTTCTTGGGGGATATTTTCAAAACAGACTTTACTTTTTGAAAATACTTTCTTTTAAAACCTTTTTGAAAAATAAAATTTCAAAATTTTTCATCTAATTTGGAAACTTTAGCTCTGATACCAAGTGTGGCACCCCACGTCCATTAATGTCACTCACTAAGGGAATGCATTAAGTTTCGTGAAGCGTTATAGGTAAACAAACACAGAATAATTACAAGACATATATAAATAAGATAGCAGCGGAAATTTAAATTTTTATTTCAAACATAAATCATAATACCGTGGTCCACAATACCATAAGTCACAAGACCATTACAATAAAATAACTTATGTCTTGCACCATTAGAGTACATAAGTATATAAAAAGCATAATTCCCCAATTGAAAGAGTTAAGCCATAGTAGAGGCAAAAACTTGAGCCATACTTAAGAATTAGCTAATAGCAAGATGATATCTGAGTCCTAACTAAGCCTGAGTGTTTCTTCCCTGAGAACCTTGGGGTGGGGAACGGAAGAAAGAAGGAGAAACAAAAGGGTCAGACATAAAAACTGGCAAGTCTAGTTACTTTTAGCCAGTAAATAAATAAAAGTAACATGATAGGCATATAAAGTGGATAAGAGAGATCACTACATAAATGGCAGGTGTGACAAGGTAGATAGGGTAATGTGTATACACTTCTCTAATGATTACTCTGCACTATTACTAGTACAACTAAAATGAGATGATCCCTTACAATATAAGTTTGTAGACTTAGGGCATACATCCGAGTGTACCCTAACCACTACCCTAATCGATCGGCTCCCTACTCCGTAGATATCCTATGATGACCCCATGGTAGGAGGTATCACTTCCTAAAGTGGCAACCCTTCATTTCCCAAGTTGTGCACAACCATATCTACTGATGTCACGTTCGTCTTATCCCCCTCTGCCCGGCTCATGCACGCGCATGGCCTGGTCGGTTTGCGCCGCCCACACCGTCCGTCTCATTTGGATCTCTTATCATCAATCAGTAAGCGTGCCCCTTCTCCGCCTAGCACGAAGTTCTTTACTGATACCTACTCCGGGTTACCGACTAAAATAGGTCCCACACAATATGATACAAGCTCTCCAATTTTATTGTACCCCCACTAAGTTTTTCATTGACTATGTATACCCCTTAGGTGTCTTTAATTACATAGCCCTATGTCAGTTATGCTTACCCTAAAGGGTGTCTTTAAATACATAACCTTCTTGGGTTAAGTTCGTAGGCCTATATTTAAATATTACCCACCCCCTCTAATTTACTTAACCCACCCACTACCCATCCAATTTTACTTAACCCTAACTTAAGTTCATAATCATACAATATTATGGATTAAATTAGGTTAAGCTGTCCAATTCATTACTATGTCTAATTATGGTTATAATGGGCTAGACCTCCCACAATAGTCCTACAACGTATAGATGCTGGATATGCCGATTGGATCTGGGCAGTTTTATTCCACAGTTGGGTCTAACCTCGTGTCTTAGCCCGATTCATATTTGCACACTTAGACCTCTCACATTAGGTTCAACTTTAGTGGTTGCTAGATATGCCGGTCGGGTCCGGGCAGACTTCCACTACTAATGCAACCTAACCTCGTGTCAAAAGTGCAATTACAATTCCTAATTGTAATTACTAAACATTCCATTTTTGTCCAAATCTACCTATGTCATTATAGGTGATTATTTCTCTTTTTATCCCCATTTGAAATATATGTCCAATAATGCTCATATTCAAATTATGCCAATATTAACCCTTCCCCTCCGTTCCCTAACTAGTGTACTCATAAACTAGCGGCATGCCTAGGCTAGACAATAGCCTAGTCATAAACGATAATAGGGAAAATAATCAGAATATAACTAAAATGATCATCTTGGCATAAACATAAACTAGCATGATAATAAGCTGAATGGACATGTAATTAACATCATAACAAGGTGGACATAAAAGTGATGAACTGGTGGCAGTCAATTGATTCTAATATAACTATGATGTCACAATAAGCATAGTAAGATATAAATCAGTGTCCAATTGGATTAGATCTAACATGATAACACAAGGTGATGAGTTAGATCACATAATTTAGATCTAGAGGTTAAAGTAGATCTAACGCCATTAGAATGACATAATAGCATGTTTAGATCTAAATATGGGTTCTCATGTCCAATTTACAACTTATCTAAGTTGATTGCAATATGACAGGTGAAAGGTGATTTACATAAAGAACTGGATTTAACCAATGTTGCAACTGTTCAAATTAACATATTTACATTCACCATAATATAGTAACAAGTCAAGATCCACATAGGTAACATAATAGAATAATCACAGTTGCATTAGATCTAAAAGTCTAGATCTATTATGAAATAGTATTAGATTTAACAATAGCATAAATCCATAGTTTACAACATATCCAATTCACAGTCTTTCACAATTTACTTTTATTTATATAAACCTAAAAGCAACTAGAAACTCATAGTGTTAACTTTAGAGAATTGAGAAAGAACGGATCCTGAATTCCTGAATTTAATTTTCAAATTACGTTGTTGTAGAAAACGGTTTCGTCTGAGTTCGTATCTCGGCAACATATGGCCTCCATGATTTCCAATGAAGAAAATAGGAGAATATGACACATATATATAGCTGCTAGACCCCCTGAAACAGAGTGCCATGTCATCCCTAGGGGTGTCGACACCCCTGTGGGTGGGTCGACCCGTAGGTCAACACCCCTTAAGGAGGGTTGTCCCTTAGGTCGACATCCCTCTAGGGGGGTCGACCCACTAGAGCAGAATTTTTGCCGCCTTATCGAATTTTTCAAATTCGAATTGTTCTAGATAAAATTCTGACTCATCTCTGACTCATGTGTATATATACAATCTTTCTACGCGTATACAAACTTAAAGCCCTTATAACTTCTTCATACAGTGTCCGTTTTACACAAACCAAATGTCTGTCCTGACCATAATTTCGAGACGAACGCAATGGTGTAGTCTGTTTCCTCTAATTCTGAATATTAAATTAATTATTATTTAATTTATCCTCTTTACTGCTGTTAAAAATTCGGGGTGTTACAATTTAAGTCGAAGCATGGAGTTATGTTTTCCTCAAGGGTAACTTCCAAAACCGTTCCTTTCTTTAGATCCGCCAATCTTTTTGATTTCATCTTTTCCTGCCATCAAGCATTAAGTCATCAAATTAGTCTAAATTAGATAAAGGAAGACAGAGGTTCATGCCCTCCTTCTATCGCCAAAATGTTAACGATAAAAACACCCAGGTTAAGGTTTACTGATGCGTAAATGGCAAAATTTGGAGGGGAATCAATCTAAACGATGTTGTAAGGTAATTCAGGCTCAACGAACATGGCTTACTTTGCAGTTTCCTAGATATAAGGACCTTAAGTTCGAAGATTATTTATCTTTCCTTCAAGATGTGAGTATCACTCTTACGAAACCTAACGATCGACAGTTACCTTGGGATAAAGGTATTATAAGCTTATAGAAGGTTGAGAGCCTTGTTACAACAGTAACCTTCAAACCCAAGGTAGAATAACATAGATTGTGTAAAGAAGAAACAGGCTAGAATATCACAACAGTCGGTGATGATGACCTACCATAATCCTTTATGACTATGGTGATACTTCCAGATTAATCTAGCCAACGAGACACTTTGGTTGTGTTAATTATCTTGTCATAAGGTTATAATAGACTTAAGTAGGATGTTGTGTTACTTTTGGCTTGTTTGGGAGGTTTGAAGCATGAATAAATAACACAAGGGAGAATTCATTGATTACACTCAATGAATTCCCCTTTTAGCGATTTTTGTGTTCAAATCTCCCAAAAGAAGAGGTTTATGATCACTCCCTGTTCAATCCATATAAACACAATAAGATTATTAAATCAACGGAAATGCAAGTCTCAATTTTTCCTTCTTTATTCATAATAAATGTATTACAAATGTTGTGAAAATCCCCAATTTGATTTTGAAATTAAGGTTTACTCTATAAGGAAAGATTACAAGATAGGAGAATGAGAAAAGTTCCCTAAAATGAGACCCCTGGGGTCTTATTTATAGATAAATTGGGCCCCTATTTGGTGACAATCAGCAGAAGCCCAATTTGGTGCTTTCGACTTCGGTTGGCCCTTTCGAAGTCGGTATCGGTCGCACTAGTGTCTTTCGGTACCGGTTTCAGGGTTTTGACTTTCCTTTCTTCATTGAGTGTTGTTGTCGGATCTGTTTTTCTTCAGGGAAAATGGGATTCGATCCTATATGGCTCGTGGTTCAGGTACTACATTCGATTGTGTATCAATACCAAGAAGATTGGTATGAATAGCCTTCCTATTTGCTCTCGGTTTTGGTATCATCTCATAGCTTCGATGGAAAATCTTAAGCTTTTCCCTGCTTTGATGACACTTGGGTATTGCCTTTGATTTATCATCCTTCTTTGTTTCGGTATCGACACTAAGCATGCTAGTGTGGACAGCCTTTCTTCCCATGAACCTTTGTCTACTTTAGGTTCTTTGGATTTAGTATTGGCTATACAACAAGATGGTTTCAGGATTCTTTTTACAAAATCTTGAACTACTTCTTGGTATCGATGCTAAGTAAATTAGTACCAATAGCTCCATTTCCTCCATCCTATCCTGGTCTTGTTTCTTAGTATCAGAAGGTGTGCCTAAGGAACCGACACCAAATTGAATGCCTTTAATAACGGTACTGATACTACTCCATATTATCTATTGAATTTGTGCTGCTTTCGATGTTGCATCGTGTGCTTTCAGAATTAATACCAGGTTGTTGTCTTTCGGTGGGAGTATTGTAACTCCTCTTAATTGGTCATTCTTTTTATGTTGCTTCCGGTGTCACACTACTGATGTCTTCCTTATAGCAGATGCAAGCTTGTATGGCTTGTGTCAGTTCTGGTAACACGTGAATCAAACTTTCCTCTTCTTGCTTTCGGTATCGATTGTCTTGGTAGTTTGGTGTCGGTTTCTTGCTTCTGAAATCATCTCTTGTTGCTTGTAGTGTCCCGATACCCCTTCACTATCGTTGATCTTGGTGTCAAAGTTTGGTTGTAACACTTTTAATTCCCTATTATAATGAATTTGATTAAGCAGCAGGTAGCTTGAAGGGTTGTTAATGGTGGACAATATGAGTTTATCATTTTTCCCTGACATATTTTCTGAGGTCTAAAATACAAAATTCACGTATGAGGAAATTTAACTTTTATTATGGAGATAAAGTTTCTCATTCGGTACTAGCGAATTCAATATCAACCTGTTACCGGTTCCTTTTGGTTTTGCCAACACCAAGGTTGACATTTGTTTTTAGCTTTGACTTAGTTAGCCTCGAGACAGTGTAGATGTGTTACCGCTTGTCATGTTTTGCCCTGTTTCTCTATCGTTAATTCTGAGACCTTGGAATAGTTTTGTCGCTGCCGATATTGAAATATTTTTTGTTTTGACTTCAGCGGTACCAAGCTTTAAACTTTTCCTAGTATTTGGTATGTTTTTTGTGTCAATACTCCAATACTTGGTTTCGGCTAGGCCGACATCAAGAATTTATGCTATTCTGACTTTGATTCCATCGACGCTGAGCCTTTTGTTATTTTGGTTTTGGTGTCAGGATAGTTGGTATGGACAACACCAAATTCTTAACCACTTTTGGGCATACATAGAATTTACGACATATGTGAATTTTATTAAGGGTTTGATTCTAATAACTCATGTTGTGTACCAACTTATATAGACATACTAAATAACTAATGTTAATTACTTCTCATGATAGCCTTTAACTTGTAAATAATTCTTATTTGTTTATATTAAATTATTGTGCTAATTTGTTTTATGGAATAACATAACTTGGCAGCATCATATTTAAGAAGCAAGGTGCTGGAAAATCGTAGCCGGGTAGTTCTTCTACCTTTTATTCAAAAAAGGAAAACACTTTTCAACATTCTCTCATTTGATCTCCAAAATGTAGGGAACGTAATCCTCAAAAGCTTTGGTGGAACAGGAGTTGATGCCATCTCTCCTTGTGACGTAGTTACTTTGCTTCAAATATCTATATTCAGAGTTTCTTTTGTATTTTGCTATAATAAATGCAACAACTAACACATTTTTTATTATTTGCTCATAAAATGTTCTAAATTTTCTTTTCGTGCTACAACAAGCATTATTTTCCGACCAAAATTACATAGCGAGCAAAATTTGCAACAACAAAAATGTTAAGATCTAACATTTGCACATGGTTATCAGTGAAAATACCTTGTAAACAAGTCTGTAAAATGATTTCATAAGTTATGCATATGTCACTTGATGTATAACCTTTTTTCAAGGTAGAGTGTGTACCATGGTTTACCTTCATAACTGTGAAACACTGTTTAATATCAAGTGATAGACCAGATCACGATACCGAAATATGGCCATTTGTATTTCATTTTTTTAGAGTAATGAACGGCGATTGAGCATAATTTAAGCTTTAAGGAAACTCTCAGTATGAGGTGTTGTGGAGAAATAACCTTCGTCACAAGTTTTCAAATAGAATACTCAAGGTATGGATCCCAGTAGCGATTAAAAATTCCTTTTTAGCAACAAGATAATGGGTTTGAACCGATTTCTTGGGCATAATAATATGAATTCTTGAACTACTTCCTGCAAATAAGAGTGGGAAGACCGTCATCCAGACTTGGGTGTTTTGAATAATGCCAATGTAATAATCCATTTCCCGGAGGTATAGCCAGAAGCTCTAAAAACCATAATCGATTAGTCATTGGTAGAAGTCCAAAAACCTTATCCTTAGATAATAGAAGTCCCAAATTAAAACCAAATTTGGGTATTAATAATAGTGAACTGGGAATTCCCTTATGACAATAATTGAAGTCCCAAACCATAACCCTGGTTCAGGTATTTTATAGAAGACCAGATATCCACATCTGGTATCAATAGAAGCCCCGAATCGTAACCCAGATTCGGGTATTTGGTAGGATTTTTTGAGTTGCCCATTTAAGTCTTGTGAGCCATACCCTAGGCTTTTTGCCATCCTAAGAATCATTTATTGTAACACCCTGTGAATTCTATAACGTTAAGCTTCACGAATTAAAGTATAATTAATTATAAATGATGAAATCAAGGGAAACGGGTTACGCCATTACGTTCGTCTCAAAATTCTGCTTGAGATAGAGTTCAAGTTTGCGTAAAACGGATATCGTATGAAGAAGATATGGACGAACGAAGTTGGGCAGAAAAACCAGAAAACGGGTCAGAATGCACTGGCGCATTTGTGAAGTGCGCCAGAACAAAGTTGAACTGGCGCACTTGGGAAGTGCGCCAGTACAATTTTGGCCCGGTGCACCTGCCAAGTGCGCCCAGGTCAGAAAGACCTACTGGTCAGGTCCTGGCTGGCCTGGTCAGGGTCTGGTCGAATTCTGATGCTTGGCTGAGTCACTAGGGCTTACGTGTCACCTCTTGATTGGCTCTTTGAACTTTGTATGGTCTAGATTCCTCCTATCTTCATCTGACGGCTCAAAACAATTTAAAATTCTATAAATACAACTCAAGTCTAACCCTAAATTCACACAAATAATAGAATAAAAAAGCCGTCATGCTGCTGGAGAGGAACTAGGAATGGCCGTCAATTAGAAAGCCTAGAGACAAGCCAACACCAAAGCCTAAGAGACGAATCAAATTAAAGTTTAATCAAATCAATCAACGCAACGTTAGTCTACCCAAAGGAGCGCATCTCCGTTTCAGAATTCAGAATCCAGAATTCAAGATTCTGCATTCGTTGTAAGCATAGTGACTTTTCAAAATATGAATAAAAACTGTGATGTGATTCGATGTAAATGAAAATAGAATCGCGTTGTTATAATCTTTGTGTATTGTGATGGTTCTATCATGACTTGTGTATTGATGTTTGTGGCATAAATTGATTGATGCAAGCCTATTGAACAATTGTATATGAAAAACAATGGCACTTGCAAGCTTGTGGCAAAAACTAGAAATTGATCCCTTTTTGTATATGTCGATGGCATGGACTATGTATATTCCCTTAGTCTAAATTAGAATTTATGCAAACATGTTGTAGACCTTTTATGCCTACATGACCCAAAGCCTATGATATCGTTCTTATGTTTATTGGAAAGTATAATTAGATCTATGTTTGCAAGTATACTTGGATCTATGTTTCATAAACTATGCAAGTTCATGTTGAAATAGGCTATATGATTAGATGTAAAAATTGTACATTTTTGTGAATATACAACATGCTAGTTTTTTCGTTGATATTATTCCAAGTTAACATGTTTAAACACAAGTTTGTATTTGCCTAAACTATGACACTTCATATGTCACCTACTTAGTCATACTTTGATTTGAATGCAAGTTCACATGACCCAAGTTAAATGTTAGTTGATTCGCCAAATTGCAAGTTCATGCGCCACACACCTATATGTATTACATGTTCATGATTTCCCTTTTTCCTCACGTTTATAAAGTTGGGCTGAATTGTGACAAGCCCAACACATGTTATAACGTTGCGAACAAACAGGGGTAATAACGTTGGGTGTAAAATATGAAAATATATGTTGGCATGTTTGGCACATGCCAATGATTATGACACATAAGCGGTATGAATTGAAATACCCAAAAATAAAAGATATGACATTTACATATGGTTGAGAGGTAATAAAGTATGTAAATTTAGAAAACACGACATGCTTAACCCGAGGTTGGATTGAGTTGTGATGTAAACCTGCCCGGACCTGCCCGGCTGTCCAGTAGTCACAACAATACCTATCCAATGTGGGTGGTTAAGCATTGAGCCCAATAAGGACCAGAGGTTAGACTGAGATACAGTGTAAACCTGCCCGGAAACGACCGGCACATCCAGTAACCGTAGCAATACATGTCTAATGTGAGTGGTCTGGTGCTCCTAAGAATCTAAGGACAGATGGTAGGGTTAAGTCAACTATAACACTTAACAAAATTCAACATGTTAACAAGAATTGATGGGTGGGGTTAGGTAAATACAGACACTTAACCACTTAACATGTTTGACTAGAAAATCCTGGTAACGAGGGACCCGTTTCAGCAGTAACCCAAAGTTAGGTATCAGCGGTACCTTGAAACTAGGCAGGGTGGGGCACGATTACTGGGCTGATTGTAAGCGGTCAAACGACGGCGGTGGGTGCACAGTGCAGGTCTAACGGGGTGCGGGCGTGCACACACTCCGGAGCAGACAACCAGGGCACTGGGGACACCAGTAGTATAACCTATGCCTTCTAGGATTTGTGTCGGGGTCGCCACCATGGGTCTTGATACACCCCATGGTGGGAGCAGCATAGGTATCTACAATTCTTGGGGGCCGTATGACACATGTTAACGCAAGTAGGAGCCGATCTTTAATAAGAATGGGGATCACTTCACCCTCACCATGGGGTGCCAGTTAGAATAAACTCAAGTAGATGCAGAGATATAGTATGGGTGTGATAGTACATTCGACCCTTCCTTAGCTTGTGACACTTTCCTATTTTTAGTTTATATCCATCATATCCTTTTCTTATTCACATATTGAAGAGTTACTAGATTTACTCAGGCTTTATGTCTGACCCTATTTTCTTTTCGTCTTCTTTTCTTTCGTCCCCCCCCCCCCCAGGTCCACAGGGAGGAAACAGCTCAGCTCAGTCATGCTCTTTACAAGCACCAAGAACATAGATGTATGATTTTGATCTTTCTTGCTCGGATAATGGCTTTGGATATCACTATGGGGATTTTTGTCACTTTATTTATATTTTCATGCTTCTTTAATAATCAAGGCAGTTATGAGGTTGTAATGTTGGAAGTATTTTGAGACAATTATGGAAATCTTTGTTTGATACACGTATTGATGAAATAAAAGTTTGTTTGGTTTCCGTTGTTTAAAATATGTGTATTTATATTTGTCTTGAGTTCATCTGTGGGTTTTACTAATAAACCTCCACCAAAGTTAAGGCATTCCCTTTGTGAGTGACCTTAATGGAGGTGGGGTGTTTCACTTGGTATCAAAGCATAGGTTTACCAGACAAGATAAAAGTTTTTGAAAATTGTTTTCAAAAAGAAAGTTAAAGAAGCAATTTTTTTTAGAAAAAGTGTTATATTTATAAAAAGACAAAATCCCCCAAAGCCATGTGCCCTATCTATCCTTCTCTATCCTTCGTTTTGAATTTTTCCTTTCTGTTTCAGCATGTCTGGAGACCTTAACCTTCCGGAAGGATTGCCGATTCCCGGCTGGTTTAGGAGGTACTTAGAAGCAAGGGCCAATGGCGCGGGCCCAGTAGACATCCCTCCTCCAGTGGTCGCGGTTCCTCCTCCTCCGCCTCCTCTTGGAAATGCCTTCGCAAAAACATGTAGAGACTTCAAGGCTATGGGTGGAAAAGACTTTTATAGGACAGAATCTTTTGTTGAAGAAAGAAATTGGTTAAAGGAGACTGAGGATTTGTTTGTCATCTTTGGAGTGGATGACAGGCGAAAGATACAACTTGCGGTGTGGTTACTTAAGGATGAAGCTTCCTATTAGTGGGAAGTTACTAATGCTCAGAGGGCGGTGGAAACATGGGAAGACTTCAGGACAAGGTTTGAGAAGAAATTCCGCTCCCAAGCCGAAAGAAGCCTGCAAATGGAAAAGTTTCTAACACTGAAACAGGGAAGCATGACGATAAGGGAATATGTTAATCAGTTTAATCAGCTGGCCAGATTTGGGCTAGACTTAGTAAACACCCAACACAAGAAGGCACTTCGCTTCGTCAAGGGTTTGAATGAGCCTCTACATAGCCTTGCCATGACCCATGTATCCACGGGTGCGACTTATGAAAGCCTGGTGGACATGGCGTTGCTACACGAGGAAGACCACGGCAAGAAAGAAACTAAGGGGGAAGAGAAGAAAGAAGGTCTACAAGAAAAGAAAACAGACTTCAAGAAAGGAGGGAAGAACAATAAGCCCCGTGATAAGAGAAGGTGCAATTTCTGTGGCATTGTGGGCCATATATCAAAAGACTGCCGGAAAAGGAAGGCGAAGATGGGTGGTTGCTTCCATTGTGGAGAAACTAGGCACCAAGCTAAGGACTGCCCAAAGAAGAAAGGGCAGGGACAGAAAGCCAGATCCACTTCAAGGGGTCAGGTTCATGCGCTAGTGGCACCTCAGCAGGAACGAGGTAGTAATATTTCTGTAGAAAGTGTAGTCTATCTTTATGATCATCCAGTTCGTACACTTTTTGACTCTGGCGCATCACACTCTTTTATTTCATCTGCCTTAGTAGAATCTCTACATCTAGACACTAGTATGGTAGAAGATCCCTTAGTAGTTTCAAATCCAATTGGGGGCTCCGCTTACTTGTCAATGGTTTGTTTGGGTTTGAAAATCTCTATTCTCAGTGTTGAGTTTAGTTGTAATGCCTTTGTTTTGGGCTTCTCGGGATATGGTTTGATCTTAGGCATGGACTAGCTATCCAGTAATAGTGCCATTCTTGACTGTGAGAAAAGAGTAGTTAGACTCTTGACTCGGCTTGGTAACACTCTAGAAATTTCCTGTAATCCCTTGAATACTGTTATGCTTAGTTATCTAGAGTCGCTTGATGCTTCTGATGAGAATTTGCAATCAGTTAGAATAGTCCGGGAATATCCGGATGTCTTTGAGGAAGTGAAAGGCTTACCTCCGAGGCGGGAAATAGACTTCCGCATATATCTTGTGGATAATGCAAAGCCTGTAGCTTTACCTGTCAGACACATGGCTCAAAGGGAGAGAAAGGAGCTCAGTAAGCAGGTTAAAAAACTTCTCGAAAAGGGGTTCATTAGACGGAGCATTTCGGAATGGGGTGCTCAGTGGTGTTTGCAACCAAAGAAGACGGTTCGCTTCGCCTTTGCGTCGACTATAGGGAGTTAAACAAATTGACCAAGAAAAATAGGCACCCTCTTCCCCGAATCGACGATTTGTTTGATCAGCTTGTAGGTGCGACGATCTTCTCCCAACTTGATCTGGCAACTGGGTTCCATCATCTAAGAGTAGCTGAAGACAACATTGATAAGACAGCGTTCAGAACCCCAGACGGTTTCTTCGAGTGGCTTGTCATGCCTTTCGGCTTGACAAACGCACCCGCTTATTTCGTAGACCTAATGAGCAGGGTGTTCAGAGAATTCCTCAACAAATTTGTGGTTGTCTTCGTAGATGATATCTTAATCTTCTCAAAGAGCGAGGAAGAACACGCTCAGCATCTGAAAGAAATCATGTATACTCTCCGTGCACATCAACTAAAAGCCAAATTCTCCAAGTGTCACTTCTGGAGAAAAGAAGTAAGGTTTCTTGGGCATATAGTGTCCAAAGAAGGGTTGGCTCTGGACCCCGCGAAAGTGGTGGCAGTACAAGATTGGAAGACACCAAGAAATGCAACCGAAGTTCGAAGCTTTCTTAGGCTAGCCGGTTTTTACCGAAAGTTTATTAGGGATTTTGCGAAAATCTCAGCCCCACTCACAAGGCTAACAAAGAAGAATCTGGAGTTCACTTGGGATTCGGACTGCGAGTTTGCTTTCCAACGATTAAAAAGGGCTCTTACAATAGCCCCAGTTCTAACTCTGCCTGACGGAAGCAAAATGTTCATAGTATACACGGATGCATGTGGAACAGGAATAGGCGCTGTTCTAATGCAAGAAGGAAGGGTAGTAGCTTATGGCGGAAGACAATTGAAGGTTCATGAAAAGAACTACCCAACCCACGATCTTGAGTTGGCTGCCATCGTCTTTGCACTTAAGTCTTGGCGCCATTATCTCCTAGGTGAGAAGTTTGAATTATACACTGACCATAAATCGTTGAAATATCTCTTCTCCCAGAATGATCTTAACTTGAGGCAGCAAATATGGATGGAGTTTCTTGCCTCGTATGATTTTGAAATTTCCTATACTTCCGGAAAAGGCAACGTGGTAGCGGACGCGTTGAGCCGAAAGAAACTGACCCTAAGCCCTCTCTTTGTGGAAAGGCAAAACATGGAGTATATAGCCAGTTTTAACTTTAGGCCCTCCTCGGATTTTGTACCGGGTTTGTTAGCATCTCTCGAAGTACGCCCTACTCTCTTAGACTCAATAGGGGCTGCCCAACGTGAAGACGCTCAGCTTGTTGATGTGATTGATAAACTTATTAGTGGTGAGACTTCTAGTCACCTCAGTAGATACGCCATCGATGATAAGGGTTGGCTGAAACGAGATGGAAGATTATGCGAACCACAAGCAAGGGAGTTAACAAAGAAGGTTCTCGAGGAAGCGCATCATTCCAAGATGACTATACACCCTGGCGGTGATAAGATGTACAAGGATATTAAAAAGGACTTTCTTTTGGAGCGGCATGAAGCATGACATAGCAGATTTCGTTTTTAAGTGCATGACCTGCCAACGGGTCAAGGCGGAACAAAAGAAGCTTGGAGGACTACTTCACCCTCTAGAGGTCCCACAGTGGAAGTGGGATAGCATTTCAATGGACTTCATTGATGGACTGCCTAGGTCGAGAAGAGGCAACACTAGCATTTGGGTAATAGTGGATAGGCTTACTAAAAGCGCCCACTTTATACCTATCAAGAGTAGAAGGACTGCCTCATCTCTAGCATCTCTTTATCTCAAGGAAATAGTTCGACTCAATGGTATACCCTCCAGCATTGTTAGTGATCGAGACCCTATTTTCACAAGTGAGTTTTGGCGGAGTCTGCAAGAAGCTGTAGACACACAACTATGTTTGAGCATGGCCTATAACCCCCAAACAGATGGCCAGACGGAAAGGGTGAATAGAGTTTTAGAGGATCTTTAAAGACTTTGCGTTCTTGACTTTGGAGGGACGTGGGAGGATCACCTTCCTTTAGTGGAATTTGCCTACAACAACAGCTACCAAGCTACCATCGGCATGGTACCCTTCGAAGCCTTGTATGGAAGGCCGTGCAAATCACCAACTTGTTGGTGGGAGTCTACAGATAAGCTTATACTTGGGCCAGACATGATTCGAGAAACTTCAAAGAAAGTGGACTTGATACGTAGGAGAATGAAGACAGCCCAAGACAGACAGAAATCCTACGCCGACAAAAGAAGGACCGACCTTGAGTTTGAGGTTGGGGATAGGGTTTTCCTTAAGGTATCCCCTTTAAGGAATGTCGTTCACTTTGGATCCGCAGGAAAGCTAGCACCAAGATTTGTAGGACCGTTCCCTATCATCGAGAAGATTGGGAAAATGGCTTATAGAGTAGATATGCCTGAAAGATTGGCTGGAATTCACAACGTCTTTCACGTTTCTCATCTCCGGAAATGTCTACATGAATCAGCGGAAGTGGTGGAGCCAAGCATTCTAGAAGAAGCCGAAGTGGAACGTGAAGCAATTGTGAGGAGAGTTCCAACCCGCATCATAGAAACTGAAGTGAAGAAGCTACGCAACCGCGAAGTCAAACTCGTTAAAGTTCAGTGGAGCGACGCCGAGGAAGACGCGACTTGGGAAACTGAGGACAGAATACGCGCTGCCTACCCTCTTCTTTTTGAGGGTACATCTTTGACCTCTCTTTTTTCTTAAGTTGTGCTTGTATCTATCTTTTTAGGTATATCTCCTCGATATTATCCTTTATCCTTAGGTAGAAACCCCTTTGGATGTAAACATGTATTTGAAACATGTTATGGTTGATGGCTGCTAGTGGTTGCAAGTGGTTGCTCGTGGATGCAAATACACACACAACCTAGGTCTTAGATCGGCTCAATCACTTCATACTGTATATGCATATATGTATTCTTATTTGTATATGGTTGAAAACTTGATGTGCTGTCATATGGTCGTCGCATTTGTATGAATAGTTGTGCACTCATGTAGAATTACGAGTAGGAAAAATTTGTATACATAATGGATTCATGACACTTACATGATTCGCATTAAGGAGGTCAACTGAATCAGTAGACCGCCTGATTTCTGCATTAGATAAGGACATGTACACACACTATGCATATGATCATGAAGCATTAGAAGTCTTTTAAGGACAATGGATGCCTGTGTTTGTTGGTTGAGTGGATGGACTGTTGGATGGTAGGATATGCATTCTTCCTAACTTGAAGATTTCGCGGACGAAATCCTTTTAAGAGGGGAGAATGTAACACCCCGTGAATTCTATAACGTTAAGCTTCACGAATTAAAGCATAATTAATTATAAATGATGAAATCAAGGGAAATGGGTTACGCCATTACGTTCATCTCAAAATTCTGCTTGAGATAGAGTTCAAGTTTGCGTAAAACGGATATCGTATGAAGAAGATATGGACGAACGAAGTTGGGCAGAAAAACCAGAAAACGGGTCAGAATGCACTGGCGCACTTGTGAAGTGCGCCAGAACAAAGTTGAACTGGCGCACTTGGGAAGTGCGCCAGTACAATTTTGGCCTGGCGCACCTGCCAAGTGCGCCCAGGTCAGAAAGACATGCTGGTCAGGTCCTGGCTTGCCTGGTCAGGGTCTGGTCGAATTCTGATGCTTGGCTGAGTCACTAGGGCTTACGTGTCACCTCTTGATTGGCTCTTTGAACTTTGTATGGTCTAGATTCCTCCTATCTTCATCTGACGGCTCAAAACAATTTAAAATTCTATAAATACAACTCAAGTCTAACCATAAATTCACACAAATAATAGAATACAAAAGCCGTCATGCTGCTGGAGAGGAATTAGGAATGGCCGTCAATTAGAAAGCCTAGAGACAAGCCAACACCAAAGCCTAAGAGATGAATCAAATTAAAGTTTAATCAAATCAATCAACGCAACGTTAGTCTACCCAAAGGAGCGCATCTCAGTTTCAGAATCCAGAATTCAAGATTCTGCATTCGTTGTAAGTATAGTGACCTTTCAAAATATGAATAAAAACTGTGATGTGATTCGATGTAAATGAAAATAGAATCGTGTTGTTATAATCTTTATGTATTGTGATGGTTCTATCATGACTTGTGTATTGATGTTTGTGGCATAAATTGATTGATGCAAGCCTATTGAACAATTGTATATGAAAAACAATGGCACTTGCAAGCTTGTGGAAAAAACTAGAAATTGATCCCTTTTTGTATATGTCGATGGCATGGACTATGTATATTCCCTTAGTCTAAATTAGAATTTATGTAAACATGTTGTAGACCTTTTATGCCTACATGACCCAAAGCCTATGATATCATTCTTATGTTTATTGGCAAGTATAATTTGATCTATGTTTGCAAGTATACTTGGATCTATGTTTCATAAACTATGCAAGTTCATGTTGAAATAGGCTATATGATTAGATGTAAAAATTGTACATTTTTGTGAATATACAACATGCTAGTTTTGTGGTTGATATTATGCCAAGTTAACATGTTTAAACACAAGTTTGTATTTGCCTAAACTCTGCCACTTCATATGTCACCTACTTAGTCATACTTTGATTTGAATGCATGTTCACATGACCCATGTTATATGTTAGTTGAATCGCCAAATTGCAAGTTCATGCGCCACACACCTTTATGTATTACATGTTCATGATTTCCCCTTTTCCTCACGTTTATAAAGTTGGGCTGAATTGTGACAAGCCCAACACATGTTATAACGTTGCGAACAAACGGGGGTAATAACGTTGGGTGTCAAATATGAAAATATATATTGGCATGTTTGGCACATTCCAATGATTATGACACATAAGCGGTATGAATTGAAATACCCAAAAATAAAAGATATGACATTGAGAGGTAATAAAGCATGTAAATTTAGAAAACACGATATGCTTAACCCGAGGTTGGATTGAGTTGTGATGTAAACCTGCCCGGACCCGCCAGGCTGTCCAGTAGTCACAACAATACCTATCCAATGTGGGTGGTTAAGCATTGAGCCCAATAAGGACCCGAGGTTAGAATGAGCTACGGTGTAAACCTGCTCAGAACCGACTGGCACATCCAGTAACCGTAGCAATACCTGTCTAATGTGAGTGGTCTGGTGCTCCTAAGAGGCTAAGGACAGATGGTAGGGTCAAGTCAACTATAACACTTAACGAAATTCAACATGTTAACAAGAATTGATGGGTGGGGTTAGGTAAATACAGACACTTAACCACTTAACATGTTTGACTAGAAAATCCTGGTAACGAGGGACCCGTTTCAGTAGTAACCCAAAGTTAGGTATCAACGGTACCCTGAAACTAGGTAGGCTGGGGCACGATTACTGGGCTAATTGTAAGCGGTCAAACGACGGCGGTGGGTGCACAGTGCAGGTCTAATGGGGTGCGGGGGTGCACACACTCTGAAGCAGACAACCAGGGCACTGGGGACACCAGTAGTATAACCTATGCCTTCTAGGATTTGTGTCGGGGCCGCCACCATGGGTCCTGATACACCCCATGGTGGGACCAACATAGGTATCTACAGTTCTTGGGGGGCGTATGACACATGTTAACGCGAGTAGGAGCCGATCTTTAATAAGAATGGGGATCACTTCACCCTCACCATAGGGTGCTAGTTAGAATAAACTCGAGTAGGTGCAGAGATATAGTATGGGTGTGATAGTACATTCGACCCTTTCTTAGCTTGTGACACTTTCCTATTTTTAGTTTATATCCATCATATCCTTTTCTTATTCACATATTGAAGAGTTACTAGATTTACTCAGGCTTTATGTCTGACCCTGTTTTCTTTTCTTTAGTCCCCCCCAAGTCCACAGGGAGGAAACAGCTCAGCTCAGTCCGGCTCTTTACAAGCACCAAGAACGTAGATGTATGATTTGGATCTTTCTTGCTCGGATAATGGCTTTGGATATCACTATGGGGATTTTTGTCACTTTATTTATGTTTTCATGCTTCTTTAATAATCAAGGCAGTTATGAGGTTGTAATGTTGGAAGTATTTTTAGACAATTATGGAAATCTTTGTTTGATACACGTATTGATGAAATAAAAGTTTGTTTGGTTTCCGCTGTTTAAAATATGTGTATTTATATCTGTCTTGAGTTCATATGTGGCTTTTACTTATAAACCTCCACCAAAGTTAAGGCATTCCCTTTGTGAGTGACCTTAATGGAGGTGGGGTGTTTCATTTATTCTGAGCTTTGATTTGTTCTGCAAGCCACTCCCTTTTACTTTGGTGTTAATTCAATGAGCCATTCCATTGGGATTTGACTGAATTTGATGAGCCTCTTCCTCAGGATTAGATTGACCATTTCAGCTTTGCTTTTTAAGCTTAGGTTGAATTTGCTTAGAGTGGTCCTCTTGAGATTTTGTTCCCTCTTGGGGGACTAGACGCAAAATGAGAAGGAGTATGTTTATTTTTGGAAATCCTGAACCAAAACAAGATTTATGTATTTATTATATAAGACCAAAAATTCACTTATGGTATTTGCTGGAAGTCTCGATCCAAACCTAGATTCGGGTATTTAATATAAGAACGGAAATCCACTTTTGGTACTTTCAATTTTTTTGCCTATCCCATGATCATTCTTTAAAGAAAAGATTGTCATGCTTTGATAGCTTCTTTTGAGCCTTTGTTCCCTTTCGCGGGACAGTATGTAAGAAGAGGCGACTGCATGCATAATGTGCATCTTTAGAGAATTGTTCTAAGAGATAAGAAGAGGATTTATGTACTTATAGTGCTCCCTTTGAGCATTCATTTCCTACTGCGAGATACAAAGACATAAGAAGAGGTAGGGCATGGTCTTCTACAAGCAGATGAAGGATGAGCTTTATGACACCCCACGTTCGTTAATGTCACCCAGAAAGGGAATACATTAAGTTTCGTGGAGCGTTATAGTAAACAGAATGGAAATATAACAAGACGGATATATATAATTACAATGGAATAAAAAACTTTATTTATCATAAGATACCGTGGCCTAAAAACATCACACGTCTGAAATAAAAATGCCCATTACAACATAAAAACTACTATCTTGTACTTTAAAAGTATCAGAGTACATAAAAGAGATAAAATTCCCCAAAAAGAAAATATAGCCATAGTAACAAGGATAGGAGCTTGAGCCATACATATGAGCAGCTCTGGCAAAAATAAGCGGAATCACAGTCAAGCCTGAGTATTTTCTCCCTGAGAACCTGGGGGAGGGGGGCGGAAGGTAGAAGGAGAAATAAAAAGCGTCAGACATAAAGTCTGGCGAGTCTAGTTACTTTTAGCAAGTAAATAAATAAAAGTAGCATGATAGGCATATAAAGTGGATAGGAGAGATATCATCCTAATAGGTAAGTATGACAAGGTAAACATGATAGAGTGTATTACCCTCTCAAGTGATTTCTCTGCACTACTACGAGTATATCCAAAATGAGACGATCCCCAACATGTATGAAATGGTAGACCTAGGCGTACTTCTGGTGAGAGGTTTTAACCCCATACAATCCACAGGTAGCCCCAATAACGGGCTCCTAAACTTACTAGAGTCTAGATGAACCCTAACTACTACCCTGATTGATTGGCTCCCTACTCCATAGATACCCTGTGCTGGCCCCATAGTAGGATGTGTCACTTCCTAAAGTGGAAACCCTTCATTTTCAAGATGTGCACAACCATATCTACTGATGTCACAACTTCTTAATTCCCATAGCAAGCCAGACCCATGCACACAAGACTCTGTTGGTTTCCTATGTTGTTGACACCGCCCCTTCGTTTTGGATCACTTACAATCAGCCCAGTAAGCGTGCCCCTACTCCGACCTAGTTCAGAGTACTCGCTTGATACCTAGATGTGTTACTGACTGAAATGGGTCCCATACATGATGATACAAGCTCCCCCAATCTTGCATCCCCACTACTAGGATTTCAACTGGTTATGCCTAACGGTCCAACATGTAAAACATGTTAAGTTGTAACGACCTGTATTTTTAATAGATAATAAATAATTTATTTAATTATTTAAATAATGGTTTGGTAATTTAAAATGACCGGAATTAAATAATATTGAATATTTAATTAATACAAATAATAGAATAAAATATTTAATTTCCGAAATAGTCGGAAATAGTGGAATTCACCATATTGTGTGAATCAGATCTTTTATAATATATAATTCAGTTTAGAGTTTGAATTATATTATCGAATATATTATATAAACGACAGTTGAACGTATAATTATATTTTAATTATAATCGAGCCCGAAATGGCGCGGCAGTTAGTAATTTGGCGATTCGAACTTTAAACGAATATACATAATTCATTTTAAGTCGGATTTCTATGAAACAAGAAAAGTTCGGAGCCGGTGAAATATATTTTTCTAATGGAAGAGAAAATTCGAGATTTCATCGTGTAGATTGTGAGTTATGTCCAAATCAAATTTTCAAAAAGTCACTATGGAATTCCTTTATAATTTATAACGTTCTATTTATATTATAAATGGATTTTCAATATAAATTGAATACTGATTTAAACTGAGATTTTTTAAATATCGATTTATAAATCCAAATATGTATATTTTGGAGCTGTATGATATTATATATGAATATATACGATAATATTTATTAATATTAAATTTAATTATTTTTAAATATATTTATATTTAAATTGGTTTATTTAGAGCTTTAAAAATAGCCAGTTTTGCAATTGACCTCCGTTTTCGACGAAACTAATTTTATTGGATCCGGAATATTAAATTATTGCTAGATTTCAGTATTTGTGATTTTTAAAGTCAGTATGTGATCGTACGGGATTTTAATGAGAAAAACAGTAAACAATTTGACTTTAAAAATACGCTGTGTCAGCTAACAGATTCGGAATTCGACGAAACCAGTTTCGTTGGGTCCGTAATGTCGAACTGTAGCTACGTGTCCATTTTCGGGATTTTTGGGTATCATGTGTGATCACAGGGATTTTTAATAATAAATACAAATAGCGTTTGATTAAAAATAAATAAAATAACGAATATAAAAATAATATTTTATTTCTATAAATACCTAACATCCAACCAAACCCTTCAACTATTTCTTCTCTGGTCAATCATATTTCTTGCCGCCACTTATGTTGAAACCGTGAGAACGGAAATCGAAGGAAAAATCAATCGAAAATCAAATTAAATCAATCGAGTTTGTTTCTTCCTCTAACCATATCGTTGGTCCTGATTCTCTCTAGAATGCAATGCCTGTGCTGCAGCCAACTTAGGGTTTGGCGTGGGTTGAATTAGAGAAGGCCAAAGGGAAAATTGATGGTGCAGATTAGCTCGTAGTAAGATAAGCTTTGCGATGGTGTAAGCAATAAGAGGCTCGATCAAACTTTCTGATGATCGAAATTCTACAGTAAGGGCTAGGGATGAGTTTTTGGTGACGCTACTTTTCCAATAGCGGTGTCTAAGGGCCAGGAATGGGTTTTAAGCGGGGCGTGCTGTCGAAGTTATGATGTTGGCAAGGGGTCAGCCTCCAATGAGGCCTTTGGCGATCGTTTCAGGAGGAGCAGTTGTTTTCTTTACTGTGGAGGAATTTGAACTACTGTTCATGAAGAAGGACGTGAAGAGATCTAGTAGGAGAATGGTGAGTATGTTGCGTGAGTTTGGAGTTTTTCCAGTATGAGTGCGTTGATGATTTTCTGGGAGCACGAATTTCGGCTTGTAACGTGATTTGGAAAAAGGACCATCCAACTGTTCATAGTGTAGGAGAGAATGACTTGCAGTAGTGTGGCGAGTTGTGCCCATGAGGAATTAGGTATGTGAGGTAGGCAAGCTTGAGTAGAACTTGTCGATAACTTGATTTGATCAACCGTTGTGAACATTTAGCAGTTGTTTGAAATCAGATTAGTTTGGTGTTTATTACTCTCTCTCTATCAGTTCATCTGATCTGAATGAACTCTGGGATGTTTAAGTTGAACTATTGTGAGGAACTGCGATATCCAAGAGTGTCAGTTTGAACTTAGCTTAAAAATGAAAGCTGCATATTTGAGAAACCGAGGTTATGCATTACATAGTATCATAGTCACAAACATTGGTATGTTCAAAAACCAATTTGATTCAAAATGATTTCATCGGCATAGGGTAGTAGGGATTTGGACGGGGAGATGTTTGAAGGTCATGGCATGAGAAACAATTGAGTATGGAAGAAGAATGAGGAATAGAGAGCTGATGTAATGGTGTTTACAAACAGCAGGCGTCGGCTTTGTTAAACGAGAAAGATGACAAATTGGGGGGCCGTTATTTTTAATGACGTGGATTAGTTATTGATTGGTAATTTATTTATTTTATTTATAATGATTAATTAATGTTCAAATATTCATGAGCTTATAAAATTCAATAACTATCTCATACTTTACCCAAATTCGGCAAAACAAGATCCGTTAGGATCGTTTGGACGAGGGCTACACCATGGAACTGATTGGGAGTGAATTGGAGCTCATTACAATTTATAGTGAAATAAATTGTCTTTCTGAATCAACCGATAGTTATCGTTATTTGACGATAACCATCCAATGTGAGTAAAACTCACTAACTCTATCAGTTTATATTTTCATAAATATAATCTAGTGTTGATAAATGATGATTGATTGCTGTGTGTTGATTATTTGGTTGAATTGCTAATTTTTTGGTTGAAATTATAGATAACGATATATGTATAAATCATTAATCAAATATTGATTCTGTTTATCAGAATATTTCATACTGAAATGAAATCGATGTTATTTATATTGTTTAACATCTATGAATGCAGTGAAACAGGTTGGAGGGATCCGACTGGATTCCTCAATATTTATAATACTGTTTGTTTTCATGTATTGTGATATATGATGTGATATATAATCTGTGATTGATTATGATGACACTGGTCATGTTTTTTGGTATTTTAAATATCATATGAAATACTGGAACGTAAAAAGGAAAATTTCAAAGTGAATATTGAAAATGAAATATTTATATATGAAATAAATAGAATTATATAAAAGGATTTATATAAAATGAATAAAATTATATAAAAGGATTTACATAAAATAAATAGAAATATATAAAAGGATTTATATAGAATGAATAGAATTATACAAAAGGATTTATATAAAATGAATAGAATTTTATAAAGGTGATTATAAATGGGATTATAAGTGTTATAAGAATAAAATGAGATTTTATATGAATAATTCTATAATTAGAATTATAAATAGAAATTGGATTTGGGATATTGTTTTCAAATACGAAATCAAACTGTTTTGATTACAAAGAAGAAATATTCACATTTAATGTGAATAAAGGATTTAAGTAAATATTTTGCAAATAAAATATTATAAAGGAATTTGGGGTTTGAATTAGGAATTTAAATGGAATTACT
Source organism: Allium sativum (assembly GCA_030737875.1). Taxonomy (NCBI): domain Eukaryota; kingdom Viridiplantae; phylum Streptophyta; class Magnoliopsida; order Asparagales; family Amaryllidaceae; genus Allium; species Allium sativum. The sequence goes on along the minus strand of CM060911.1, from coordinate 64,935,855 downwards.
GAAATTAGAAACTGACTGGAAATTAGTTGAGTTGAATGGCTTTCTGGGCATCGATCTGATGTTGGCGGCCTTCGGGGTATATGCTTGGGAAGTTGTTCTCTTACTAGTTTGTCGTTAGTGACTGATAGAGGTGGCAATATATTGATGCGTGAATCAAAAATGGAAATGTTTTCCAAAGTTAATAACGTATATTTTCTAATTTTAGAAAATAAGGAATTTATGAATATATGGAAACGATAAATGGGAAATTGGGAAATGAAATGATGATTGACCGGTAAGATTTCCATTTGAGAATACGACCGTTGTGTGTATACAGGTTTTCCTTTGATAGTTAAATCACTGACAATCAAAGATTTTGACTATTTCGATTGTCAATAAGGAGAGACCGGGATTAGATATATTATCCGAAAACCACTCCGTACAGCATTAGCATTGCGAATCAAATATGATGAAGATAATTGAAGATGGAGTTATGCAAGGGATGTTTAGTAAATCCTAAGTAGAAATTGACTAAGATGGATTTACAGAATAGTACCTTCGGTCTGTCCAGTCCCAAGACGACCTGTATGGAAGAATGTCTGACAGAGTATATTTAATATTTCGCATAAGTTAATATCTTCAAACGTACTTATGTTTGGTGGTGGAGGAATTCGTTTCTCTTAGCTGTATACCCATTGTATTTTTAAGGAAATCAATTTGTAATTTGGCAGGTATTACGATGTGACATTCAAAGTAAATAAAGGTGTGATTTGTATGTTTTGGCCTCAAACCTCTCAAACCGGAATGGTATAAAATCGGATAGGTCGCATGGCTAAGTGGTTAGCAGCCAATTAGAGTATATTGTCACCTGATCTAGAGAAATTCCATTTACTTCTATAATCTATTTCAATTTTGTCCCTTTTGGGAAACGGTTGGTGATCCCAACCATTGGTGATAATACATTCGCTACACTCAAGCGAAATAAGTTATCGGTCATGTTTAGCCTAGGTTACAAGATGTTCTTGTTGAACCTGGTGTATTCCTCTCTAGAGATGCACTGTCGGAAGGTGGTCCCATACCTTGCCAGTTGGAATTCATTAACCAATAAACGCCCGTGGTTTTTGATTATATATAATATATGTGGTACGTGAGATGAAAGCATTCTGCTAGATGATTATTTTATTGTGGTTGATACACACAATTATAATATCCAAAGAGTTTTGATATAAATATTATCGTTTCTTTCAAAAGGATTTTGAATGATAAATCAAGTGTTTTGGATTCTCATAAGGGAAAAAACCCGTTCCATGTTATACGACGTGGTCTTATGAGATATCGTTTATTTTCTCAAACTGTGTTAAATTGTTTACTCACACCAGTCCCATGACTGACCCGGAGTTTATTTTGTTTTGTTTTCCCTAAACTCTTGGGTGCCTAAATTTGTATGGGAAGTCAAGTAGTCAGGATTGTGCAGATATACTGAGAGCCTGGAGCAGGAGGCTTTAGGATTTTATAGCAGTTGTTTATTTCCGCTGTGTTATAAGTATTGTACTCTGATAAATGTTATTGTATACATATACTGGCTTTATTTCAAAGTTATGTTATATTTTATTCGTTCCGCTGTGAGATTAGTGTTACTCTGATTCTATTGTATGTTCTTCTTCTTCTATTCTAATTTTCTATCTTGTCTATCCTCACCCGCTAACTTCTATCATTAACTATCTGATATTTCCGATGCTTGGATAGTCGTCATTGAGTTTATATCGATAACCAGGATCGAAAAAACCCGGGTCGTTACAGTGATATCAGAGCATAAGGTTAAGTGATTACCTTGGCTCTGTGGAGTAACTCAGTATAGATAGGGTTAGCAATATCCTAGATTGAGTTTGAGTGTATATATATGAGCGCATATTTGTTATTTAATATAAAAATGGTTTTATATTGTGGAGATTTTGGTTGAGTTGTTTATGGGTTTTGGTCAATCATTTTGATCCACTGTATCGGTAGGAGTTTCTAAACACTTGAATACGATGAACCGACATAGTATGTTTTGAAAAGGGGGTAATAATATGATTTTGCCAAAATATATTTCGATATAAAGAAAATATATATATTGGAAATATAGTAATATTGGATATGTGGGTTGTGATTTTAATCAGATAAGATTATAATTGAAACAGTTATGTAAATAACCAATTAAAATTCGTATAAATGTTACGAAATGAATTAAATATGAAATTAAAATCAGAACTCGAATTAAAATTCCAAAAGGTCGAAGAAGTGTTTGTAAATGGATTTGAATTACATATATGAGAATTTTAAAATCCTGGGAGATTTTTGTTTTACAAGCAGTGTAAATGATATTTTGAAATAAATTTCAAAATGGAAGTGTTTAAAAATGAGTTTTTGAAAGTGATATAGTATTGAACTCACTTCGGTCGCTGGGAAATAATTCCGATGATGATCCGAACATCATCAGTGTCCATTTTCAAGTTTCTAAGTGACAGATTACTACCAAAGATTTTGTTTTTGAATTGTTTTGAGAAAAGTAAGTTGTTTTGAATTCCAAAATGGATATTTGATTTTAGAAAATCTAAGTTATTTAAAATTTCCAGGAAGATTGTTTTGAATTAAACCAAAATTGAATTGAAATTTGTGGAAGCAAATTGGAATTAAAATAAAGCCAATTAAGTGGTAATTGAAAGTGAATTGGATTAGAATGATATCGAGACGAATTGCATTTGTGAGATAAGGAGTTGAAATAGAATTGGTTTGGTAAATTGAGATTTGGAATCGAGCATGGAACCTGAGTTTGAAAGAAGGTATGGTTTGGATATAAGCGAATAGCTGTGTAGTGGATAAACCGATTGGGATGATATTGGTATATGCTGAATTGGCAGCAGATGGGAAGGATATAATGATATGCCCGACAAAAAGGTACAAGTTTATTTATATATGAGTTTGGTGATTTATGAGCCGAATTGGCAAGCCACTTGGCTGTTCGATTTTCTTTTGGGTTGGAGAGAGGCGAGTTGTAGTTGTACCGATTGAGCCGTACAAAGGAGGTGCTGGCAAAAATTTTCGAAAATTTAAGGTGTTAGAAATTTTTAATTTTTTTTTTGTTAATAGAAATGAATTAATAATTTAGTTAAAATTAATCAGTTTAGTTGAAACTGAAGTTAAAGAAGTAAACAAATAAATTTTAACCTAGTTAATAGGGTTTGTTTTCTACCTTAGCAATTTCGAGGACGAAATTATTTCAAAGGGAGAAGAATGTAACGACCCGTATTTTTAATGGATAATAAATAATTTATTTAATTATTTAAATAATGGTTTAGTTATTTAAATTGACCATAATTAAATAATATTGAATATTTAATTAATATAAATAATAGAATAATATATTTAATTTCTGAAATAGTTGGAAATAGTGGAATTCACAATATTGTGTGAATTGGATCTTTATAATATATAATTCAATTTAGAGTTGAATTATATTATCGAATATATTATATAAACGACAGTTGAACGTACAATTATATTTTAATTATAATCGAGCCCGAAATGGTGCGTCAATTAGTAATTTGGCGATTCGAACTTTAAACCAATATACAGAATCCGTTTTAATTCGGATTTCTGTGAAACAAGAAACGTTCGGAGCTGGTGAAGTATATTTTTCTAATGGAAGAGAAAATTCGAGATTTCATCATGTAGATTGTGAGTTATGTCCAATCAAATTTTCAAAAAGTCACTATGGAATTTCTTTATAATTTATATCGATTTATTTATATTATAAATAGATTTTCAATATAAATTGAATACTGATTTAAACTAAGATTTTTAAATATCGATTTATAAATCCAAATATGTATATTTTGGAGTTGTATGATATTATATGTGAATATATATGATAATATTTATTTATTAACATTAAATTTAATTATTTTTAATTATATTTATATTTAAATGGGTTTATTTAGAGCTTTAAAAATAGCTAGTTTTGCAAACGACCTCTGTTTTCGACGAAACTAATTTTGTTGGATCCGGAATATTAAATTATTGTTACATTTCAATTTTCGTGATTTTTGTAGTCAGTATGTGGTCGTACGGGATTTTAATGTGAAAAACAATCAATAATTTGACTTCAAAAATACACTATGTGAGCAAACGGATTTAGAATTCGACGAAAGCAGTTTCGTTGGATCCGTAATATCGAACTGTAGCTACGTGTCCATTTTCATGATTTTTGGTATCATGTGTGATCACAGGGATTTTTAATAATAAATAGAAATAGTGTTTGATTAAAAATAAATAAAATAATGAATATAAAAATAATATTTTATTTCTATTAATACCTAACATCCATCCAAACCCTCAACTATTTCTTCTCTGATCAATCATATTTTTCGTTGCCACTTGTGTTGAAAACGTGAGAAAGGAAATCAAAGGAAAAATCAATTGAAAATCAAATTAAATCAATCGAGTTTGTTTCTTCCTCTAACTATATTGTTGGTCTTGATTATCTCTGGAACGTGATGCCTGTGTTGCAGCCAAATTAGGGTTTGGCGTGGGTTGAATTAGAGGAGGCCGAAGGGAAAATCGATGGTGTGGATGAGCTCGTAGCAAGATAAGCTTCGCGACGGTGTAAGCCATAAGAGGCTCGATCAAATTTTCTAATGATCGAAATTCTACAGTAAGGGCAAGGGATGAGTTTTTGATAACGCTACTTTTCCTGTAGCGGTGTCTAAGGGCGAGGAATGGGTTTTAAGTGGGCGTGCGGTCGAAGTTATGATGTTGATTAGGGGTCAGCCTCCGGTAAGGCCTTTGGCGACCATTTCAGGAGGAGCAGTTGTTTTCTTTACTGTGGAGGAATTCAAACTTCTGTTCTTGAAGAAGGACGTGAAGAGATGTAGCGGAAGCATGATGAGTAAGTTGCGTGAGTTTGTAGTTTTTCCAGTATGAGTGCATTGACGATTTTTTGGGTGCACGAGTTTCGGCTTGCAACGCGATTTGGAAGAAGGACAGTCCAGTTGTTCATTGTGTAGGAGAGAATGACTTGCAGTGGTGTGGCAAGTTGTGTCCATAAGGAATTAGGTATGTGTGGTAGGCAAGCGTGAGTTGAACTTGTCGTTAACTTGATTTGATCAACCGTTGTGAACATTTAGCAGTTGTTTGAAATCAGATTAGTTTGGTGTTTATTACTCACTCTATCAGTTCATCTGATCTAAAAGAACTCTGGGATATTTAAGTTGAACTACTGCGAGGAACTGCGGTATCCAAGTGTGTCAGTTTGAACTTAGCTTATTAATGAAAGCTGCATATTTGAGAAACCGAGGTTATGCATTACATAGTATCATAGTAAAAAACATTGGTATGTTCGAAAACAAATTTGATTCAGAATGATTTCACTAGCATAGGGTAGTAGGGATTTGGACGGGGAGATGTTTGAAGGTCTTGGCATGAGAAACAATTGAGTATGGAAGAAGAATGAGGAGTAGAGAGTTGTTGTAATGGTGTTTACAAACAGCAGGTGTCGGCTTTGTTAAACGACGAAGATGATTAAGTGGAGGGGCATTATTTTTAATGACATGGATTAGTTATTGATTGTAATTTATTTATTTTATTTATAATGGTTAATTAATGTTCAAATATTTACGAGCTTATAAAATTCAATAACTATCTCATACGTTACCCAAATTCTGCAAAACAAGATACATTGGGATCGTATGGACGAGGGCTACACCATGGAACAGACTGGGAGTGAATTGGAGCTCAAAACTCACTAACGATAACCGTGTGTTGATCAACCAACAGTTATCGTTATTTAACGATAACCGTCCAGTGTGAGTAAAACTCACTAACTATGCGAGTTTATATTTTCATAAATATAATCTAGTGTTGATAAATGATGATTGATTGCTGTGTGTTGATTGTTTGGTTGAATTGCTGATTTTTTGGTTGAAATTATAGATAATGATATATATATAAATCGTTAATCAAATATTGATTCTGTTTATCAGAATATTTCATATTGAAATGAAATCGATGTTATTTATATTGTTTAACATCTTTGAATGCAGGGAAACAGGTTGGAGGGATCCGACTGGATTCCTTAATATTTATAATACTGTTTGTTTTCATATATTGTGATATATGATGTGATATATAATCTGTGATTGATTATGATGACACTAGTCATGTTATTTGGTATTTTAAATAGCATATGAAATACTGGAATGTAAAAAGGAAATTTTCAAAGTGAATATTGAAAATGAAATATTTATATATGAAATAAATAGAATTATATAAAAGGATTTATATAAAATGAATAGAATTATATAGAAGGATTTATATAAAATAAATAGAATTATATAAAAGGATTTTATAGAATAAATAGAATTATATAAAAGTGTTTATATAGAATGAATAGAATTTTATAAATGTGACTATAAATGGGATTATAAGTGTTAGAAAAATAAAATGAGATTTTATATGAATAATTCTATAATTAGAAGTGTATGTAGAAATTGGATTTGGGATATTATTTTTAAATACGAAATCAAACTATTTTGATTGCAAAGAAGAAATATTATTCACATTTAATGTGAATAAAGGATTTAAGTAAATATTTTGCAAATAAAATATTATAAAGGAATTTGGGGTTTGAATTAGGAATTTAAAAGGAATTACTGAAATTAGAAACTAACTGGAAGTTAGTTGAGTTGAATGGCTTTCTATGTATCGATCTGATGGTTGTTTCGGCCTTCGGGTTTTATGCTTGGGAAGTTGTTCTCTTACTAGTTTACAGCTAGAGGCTGATAGAGGTGGGAAGATATTGATGCGCGAATCTGAGATGGAAACCTTTTCCAAAGTTAATAACGTATATTTTCTAATTTTAGAAAAAAAGGAATTTATGAATATATGGAAACGATAAATGGGAAATTGGGAAATGAAATGATGATTGATCGGTAAGATTTCCATTTGGGAATACGACCGTTGTGTGTACACATGTTTTCCTTTGATAGTTAAATCACTGACTATTAAAGATTTTGACCATTTCCATTGTCAATACGGAGAGACTGGGATCAGATATATTATTTGAAAACTACTCCGTATGGCATTAGCGTTGCGAAACAAATATGATGAAGATAATTGAAGACGGAGTCATGCAAGGGCTGCTTATTAAATCCTAGGTAGAAATTTCCTAAGATGGATTTACAGAATAGTACTTTCGGTCTGTCCAGTCCCAGGACGACCTGTATGAAAGAATGTCTGACGGAGTATATTTAATATATCGCGTAAGTTGATCTCTTCAAACGTACTTACGTTTGGTGGCGGAGGAAGTCGTTTCTCTTAGCTGTATACCCGTTGTATTTTTGAGGAAATCAATTTGTGATTTGGCGGGTATGATGATGTGACATTCAAAGTAAATAAAGGTGTGATCTGTACGTTTTGGCCTCAAACCTCACAAACCGGAATGGTATAAAATCGGGTAGGTCGCATGGCTAAGTGGTTAACTGCCAATTAGTGTGTATTGTGAACTGATCTAGGGAAATTTCATTTACTTCTATAATCTATTTCGATGCTGTCGCTTTCGGGAAACGGTTGTTGATCCCAACCGTTGGTGATAATTCATTCGGTACTCTCAAGCGAAATGAGTGACCAGTCATGTTTAGCCTGGGTTACAAGATGTTCTTGTTGAACCCGGTGTATTCCTCTCTAGAGTTACACTATCGGAAGGTGCTCTCATACCTTGCCAGTTGGAATTCATTAACCAATAAACGCCTGCGGTTTTTTATTATATATTATGTATGTGGAACGTGAGATGAAAGCACTCTGTTAGATGATTATTTATTGTGGTTGATAAACACTATTATAATATACAAAGAGTTTTGATATAAAGATTATCGTTTCTTTCAAAAGGATTTTGAATGATAAATCAAGTGTTTTGGATTCTCATAAGGGAAAAACCCGTTCCGTGTTATATGGCATGGTCTTATGAGATATCTTTTATTTGCAAACTGTTTTAAATTGTTTACTCACACCAGTCCCATGACTGACCCGGAGTTTATTTTATTTTGTTTTACCTAAACTCTTGGGTGCCCAAATTTGTATGGGCAGTCAAGTAGTCAGGATTTTACAGATATACTGAGAGCTTGGAGCAGGAGGCTTTAGGATTTTATAGCAATTGTTTATTTCCATTGTGCTGTTAGCGTTATACTCTGATAATTGTTATTGTATACATATACTGGTTTTATTTCAAAGTTATGTTATATTTTATTCTTTCCGCTGTGAGATTCGTGTTACTCTGATTTTATTGTATGTTCTTCTTCTTCTATTCTAATTTTCTATCTTATCCATCCTCACCCTCTAACTTCTTTCATTAACTATCCGGTATTTCCAATGCTTGGATAGTCGACATTGAGATTATGTCGATAACCAGGATCGCAAAAGCCCGGGTCGTTACATAAGTTATCGGGCCTATATATGTAAATATTAACCCACCGCCACAAGATTTACTTAACCCTCAAGCAAGTTTACTTAACAAAGTTGCAGAACCCCAAAGTATAAATAGTTTAAGTTTGTGGGCCTATATATATATATATATTACCCACCACCACAATATTTAATTAACCTACCCACTATTTCAACCAAGTTTACTTGACCCCTATTCAAGTTAACATGTTCATAAAATTCCTATGGATTAAACTAGGTTGAGTATTCCAATTCGTTACCATGTCCATTTATGGTTATAATGGGCTAGACCTCCTATATTATGCCTACAACTTGTGGATGCTAGATATGCCGGTCGGGTCCGGGAAGACTTCTTCCATAATTTGGGCCTAACCTCATGTCTTAGCATGTCTTGTATTTGTGCACTTAGACCCCTAACATTAGATTCAACATTTGCGGTTGCTGGATATGTCGGTCGGGTCCGGGCAGACTTCCACCACAAATGTAATCTAACCTTGTGTCATAAGTCCAGTTACAGTTTTCTAATTACTATAATCCTAGGCATTTTAATTATCAACCAATTAATTATACCTATGTCTTTATAGGTGTTCATGCCCGTTTACCCAATTATATTCATAATGGATCATATGTCCAAATTCATATTCATCATTCAAGTTATGCCAATTCTAATGTTTTCCCCCATTCCCTAACTAATTAATGCATTCGCATATATTTGGCATCATGTCTAGGCTAGAAAGTAGCCTAGCCATAAACAACAAAAGGGAAAGATGACAATATTGATTAGTTTAACAAAAGTGACATAAACATGTAATTGGCATAGTGATAATGTGGACATATAGAAATAGATCTAGAGAGCATGTGATAATAAAACTAGATCTAACATACTAAGGATGTCATAATAGACATGAATAAATAAGGATTCGTATGTCCAATTAATGACAGATCTAAATTAGCCACAACATGGTAAGTACTAAATGATCTAACAAGAATAAGATCCATAAGTAGATGTGACATGATAAATTAACAACAAGCGAATTAGATCTACAAAGGTGGATCTAGCATGATAATATTTAAGATCCACAATTGTGACATGATAAATTAACCACAAGTGAATTAGATCTATAAAGGTAGATCTAGCATGATAATATTTAAGATCCACAATTGTGACATGATAAATTAACCACAAACTAATTATCCATAATGGTAGATCTAGCATGATAATATTTAAGATCCACAATTGTAACATGATAAATTAACCACAAGCGAATTAGATCTATAAATGTAGACCTAGCTTGATAATATTTAAGATCCACAATTGTGACTTGATAAATTAATCGCAAGCAAATAAAATTTGTAAAGGTAGATCTAGCATGATAATATTTAAGATCCACAATTGTGACATGATATATTAACCATAAGCAAATTATATCTATAAAGGTAGATCTAGTATGGCAATGTTTAAGATCCACAATTGTGACATGATAAATTAACCACAAGCAAATTAGATCTATAAAGCTAGATCTGGCATGATAATATTTAAGAATCAAGAATGTCATAGATTCAAAAATCCCAATAGTCCTGATATGATAAAGATTTAGATCCAAGTCATAAAATATTATAGATTCACAAATTATGATAGATCCAATATGATTCAATACATGCATATATTTAAATCACAGTCATATCACGTTTACTTTTAATCAATTAAATCTAAAAGTATCCAAGAACTCACAGTGTTTGGATTAAAAGAAAAGGTAGAAAATAGCTGAGGTTGGGTCTACACTCGATTCTCTAAGTTTGATTTATAAGTTGATCGTTGTTGAAGAAAGGATCCGTCTCAGTTCAAACAACAACAGCATTTGGCCTCCATGATTTCCAATGAAGAAAAAAAAGAGAAATGACCATGTATTTATAGTTGCAGCCCCTCTGAAACCAACTGCCATGTCATCCCTAGGGGTGTTAACACTCCTGTAGGGGTGTCAACACTCCTGTAGGGGAGTCGATCCCGGTGTCGACATCCCCCTAGGGGGGTCGACCCCCTAGAGAGGGAAATTTTACGCCTTACGAAATTTTGAATTTTGAAAAATTCTGGATAAGGTTCTGACTCATATCTGACTCATATGTATATATATAATACTTTTGCGCATATAAAAACTTAAAATCCTCATAACTTCTTCATACGTCGTCCATTTTACGCAAACCAAATGTCTATCTTGACCAGAATTTCGAGACAGGCGCAATGGCGAGTCCGTTTCCCTTAGTTCTGAATATTAAATTAATTATAGTTTAATTTATCCTCTTTTATGTTAACAAAATTATGGGGTGTTACATTCCCCCGTACTTAATTCGTCCCCGAAATCTATAAGTTGAGAAGAATGCATATCCTATCATCCATCATCCATCTACTCATCCATCAATCACTGGCATCCACTGTCCTTAAAGATTTCTAATGCTTATATGAACATATGAAAATGTGTGTGTATATGTCCCTATACTAATGCAAAGATTAGGTAGTCTACTGATTCAGTCGACCTCCTTAATGTAATGTACGTTACTGCCATGAATCCAACATGTACGCAAATAATCATATTATAACATGTGAGTTCTATATATGTGCACACTCATTCGTCCAAATGCAACATCCATATGCTAATACATCCATTTCCATCCATAAAAGAAAAGAAGATGCACGCACATCCATATGAAATATGAGAGTGATTGAGCCGATCTAGTGCCTAATGTGTGTGTATATGCATCCACATGCATCCACTAGCAAACACTCGCATCCATCAAACATAACATGTCTCAGACACATGTTTACATCCATAGGATTTCCTACCTAAAGGTCGAAGATTCGATCGATAGGATATACTCGGATGATAGAAGAAAGTGTGAATAAATGCTTTGGAAAAAGAAGTTAAGTACAAAGTCCTAAAAAGGAAAGGGTACGAAGCGTGATCTTTGTGTTCAGTCTACCAAGTCGCATCCTCGATGTCTTCTCCCTATTGCACTTTTATTAACCTAACCTCTCTGTTGCGCAATTTCTTAACCTCTGATCCAAGTATACAGGTAGGAACATGTCTAATTGGCGCCTCCCATTCTACCTCTACTTCCTCATGCATGTTCAGCTCAACTACCTCTGCTATATCGTGTAGACACTTCGATAATTAAGAAATGAGGAAAAACATCATGAATATCCACACATATGTGAAGCGAGCATACGCCTTAGTTGTCAATACCACCGAAGCACCCCATTCATATATGCTTCACCTAATAAACCCTTTCTCAAGCAGCTCCCCTACTTGCTTGCTAAGCTCCCTCCTTTCTCATGGAGCCATGTGGAGCACGGGTCATGCAACAGGCTTTGCATTGTCGACCAAATATGTAGAAAAATCGATCTCTCGCCTTGGAGATATCTTGAACCTCCTCAAAAACATATGGATACTTATAGACTACCACTACAGACCGTAGATCATCGATAGATGCATCAAGATATTATAGGAAACTAAGCATGAAAGACCCTTTTGGGTCGCAAGAAATCTCGAGGGTCCTCATATGGCAAGTCAAAAGTCTAACGACCCTCCCCTCACAATCCAGAATGGCACTATACGTGGTAAGCCAATCCATTCCTAGAATCAACCCATAGCCCATAAACCCGAGAACATATGTGTCACATTCAAACTAGATGCCTAACACAGATATTTTCTAACCTCGACAAATCATAGATAAATGAGCCGAACCACCAATGGGATTTGAGACAATAACGGGATCCACTACCATACTAGTATTTAAGTGCAGAGATTCAACCACAGAAGCAGATATAAATGAATGCGAAGTGCTAGAATCAAAAAGAGTTCTTATAAGATGATTGGAAAGAGAAATCAAACCTTCCACAAAAACTTTCCTACCTTGATCTAGAGCACCGATCGCGAGAGCATGCACTTGCCTTCCAGAAGCACCTTCCCTTTGACCTTGTCCTTGTTTCTTCGGGAAATCCTTAATAAGATGCCCGACCTCTCCACAATGGAAACAAGCGTTCTTCCTTCTTCTACAATCTTTGCTTACATGACTCACATGTCCACAATTAAAACATTTCCTCTTGTCTCGAGCTTTGTCGTTCTTTCCTCCTTTCATTTGTGTTTCCTCAAACTTAGCTTCTTTCTTTTCAGCTTTACCTTCCTTATGCCTTAATGCCGTATCAACGAGTGTAATCTAACCTCGTGTCTAAGAGCATCACAGTGTCAAATTACTGTGAATCTAGGCATGTTCATAATTTAACAATTGTTCCTAATTCATGCAAATTTTAGGCATATTGTCCTTTTCATATGTTTGCTGTAATTCAATTTACATGTCATCAAATTATGCCTATATTTTGTCGCATGTCCCTTTTTTTAGCATGTGTTTAATTCTATTTTGACATGTAAATATTTAATTGGGTAATTGTTCAAATCCCACAAGTTAAACATGTCATTTACTCAATAATATACCACAAGTGAATCACGTGATTATAACAATAGTAGTCATTACCCAATTTCTAACAAGTTTGTTTTCGACATGTAATCATTCCAACACTTTAACTGATTCAACATATGAATTATTCATATTAACATAGCAAATTGTTATAACAGTAATTCGTACTTATTCTTGCAAATTCAATTATACAAAATGGTGAATGGTAAACGATAACATATTATTATCTAAAATGTTATAACTTAAACCCACTCACCTCGTACGCTTTCCCAATTCTGGATCTGATCCAGTTTTAGCATCCATGGTTTTTCCCTTAATCAGATTTAAAACCTAACGACCATGGATTGATTATTTTCATTAAAAGGGAAAGGAAAGAAAGAGGTAGGGATTCGAAAAGATCGGATCTAGAAAGTTACCTTACTTTAATAAGAGATCTAAACACTCATTTACAAGTATACGTTTCTTTCCTTTTGACCTGGATTCAGAATTTTTCCTAGGCTAATATTCTTAATTTTCTGAATAGATTTGAGGAGGCAGCAGAAACAGTAGAGCTTCAGAATAGCCTTAGAAATATGAGATTTTGGGTTAGCTCTATAGACTTATTTATAGGTGTATTAGAGAAATCCAGTCCCGTAGATCCAATTTTAAAACATCAAAATTGACCACGTCAGAGGAAGTTTCCAGATCCATGGTGGAGTCGACCCCTATGTTGACTTATTTGAAAAATAATAAACTTAAGTAATTGGACTAAGTCAAATAAGCTAAGGAAGAGAATAACCTAACTAAAAATAAAACAACAAATTCTGTAAAGCAACAAACGTGATGGGAAAAGAAAATGAAAATCTTAAGAAAAAGATGAATAAAAATGAAATTTTCCAAGATAAGTTGAAAAAGAAAAGATTTTTTTTTCTTATGTGGTTGTACTTGGATAGGAAAATAGGAAATCTTTATAGAATAGTTATGTAAAAATCCAAGTACAATTAGTAAACGTACATAAAAGAAAAGCGGAAGAAGTGAATTTTTCCGTTTTATACCTTTTTGTAACGTAAGAAATTGAATTTATAAAATTAGATTTTTCTAAATTTTGAAATTTAATGATGATTGGTAGGATTTTGGATGCAACAATTGGATGAACTATGCTCTTATTCTGTAAGAGTGTGGGAAAATTTAGTTGAAAAATGTTTTAATTTTTCAAAAATATTGCATTCATATAGAACTGCAAGTATATTTAGGATGTGAGCATCATGTTTTGAAAAAAGTTTTTAAAAGTTTGCATACATATAGTTGGTACCAATTAGGCATACATACATTGCTATGATGTATTTCACTATGCACATGCGCACAATGTTTGCAAAAATTGGATGCACACTTGATGGTTTGATATTATGAGAGGGACTATATATTTTACCCTTATCAAATTTCGGGGACGAAATTCTTTAAGGGTAGGAGAATGTAACACCCCGCATTTTTTTAATATAATTAAAAATGAAATATATGTATATATGCGTAGATAGGTAAAATGATTGATTGTAAACTAAGGATGTGCAATCAAAAATAAAAAGAAAGTTAAATGCATAAAGGAAAATTAATTGATTGGAGAAAGAATGATATATGCAATGCAGTGTGAAACGGTTAAAAAGATGGTTTAATTAAAAAGATGGCGTGAAAAGGGGTTATATAGAGAGGAGGTTAAAAAGAGAAATAAATAATCTAATTTATTAAGGGAAGAATAAACCATATAATTGTTCACATACGATTACTTAGTTTACGCACGGTGGTGAATTATAAATGAAGATAAGTTAAAACCAGCGTTGCGCGTGAACAAAGGAATAATAAAACAAAGAAAGAAAAGATTGTCTTGAAATTTTATGTGCAATGAATAAAAATTTCAAATCAAAAATAGAAAAAAATAATATAAATATAATAATAATAGCACATGACCCTGTGCATGGTCTATGGGTGCAACGCACCCTGGCTGTGTTGGCTAGGTTCTGGAATGTTCTTTTCTAGGGTGAGGTGGACGGTTTAGATGAGTTTTTATTTAATCCTATGGGCCCAATTCTTCTAACCCACCTATAAATAAAACCTTAAACCCACTGATTTATTCACATAAACTAATGGCGATGCCATGGCCTCCTTCTTCTTCTTCTTCTTCTTCCCTAAGCAATTCTTAAATCTAATCTCTTTTCTTCCTTTCCAAATATCTTAATAAAATAAAAGATTAGATTTAGAATTTCTTCTATTTCAAAATAAAGAGAAAAGGGATTTTGATCTTCAATCTACGCCGCAAGAAAGGGAGTTTGATCTACAATCTACGCCGCAAGAAAAGGGAAGAACTTTGGATGTTAATCAAAATCAGACCTAGGAAAGCAAAAATCACTGTGAGTGGATTTAAATTACCCTTGTTGAATAATAGTAGATGTATCGTTTAGCAATTCCCCAAGTTAATTTGTTTACTTCAATTGAAATAATTTTATTTTATGCGTGTTCTGTTCTTCTTCTTCCCCTTTCCTTTTTATTTTTAAGATTAGGCTAACTTCGAGCCTAATCCAAATCTCGCTGAAACGCATGCGTAGGAACAAAGATTGGAATAGTGAAAATGATGTCTAGGAATGTGGGAATAATTTGTAATTGGGGAATTGTGGAATAACATATAACATAACCTGAGATTAGGAAATTGGGGGAAATTGGAAAATATATTAACCTAGAACATAAAAGAAAATATGTGCGATTAAAATTGGGAACAATTAGATATGCTTGGGTATGATGAAACAAGAATTTATGCATGAACTATATGTACATAAGAAAAGTTAGAATTGAAGATTTAGACACATGGGATTATAAGTTAAATTGGGATTTATGCAACAAGAATGAGGGTTGGCATGAATTAATTGTTCTACGCAATAAGAATGAGGGTTGACATAAATTACTGATAACTTTAAAGAACAATTAATTTGGGTATAATTAAGTATAACTTAAAAGTTGGGCATAACATATAATAAGGATTATTGGCATAACTATGTACGAGATTATGTAATCATGGCAGAATTTATGTACCAAATCAAATTGGAACCATAAACATGAAATTAGGTTTAGAAGCGTGAACATGAATTATTGGATTGGGATAAATGAGCATATAAAACCTAGATTGAAATTGTATAGGTCCTTTAAAAGATGAATATGCCTAACCCGAGGTTAGATTGAGTTGTGCCGTCAGACTGCCCGGAACCGCCCGGCACATCCAGCAACCGCAACAACAGATCTATTGTGAGAGATTAGCGCATCATGCCCAAGAAAAACCCGAGGTTAGAATGAGTTTGCGATAGAAGTCTGCCTGGAACCGCCCGGCACATCCAACAACCGCAAACAACAATTCTAATGTGAGAGTTTGGTGCATTAACAAATCAATTAATGCCAATGAACAAACATGCTAAGAATGTTAAGGTTAAGTAAATGGGGGCTTATAGGAAAACTTAACCAATGTAATAATGGGGAATGATAACAACCTATTATGAACATTTAGGGGAAATATGAAAGTCATATAATAGGTAGACTTGTCCTAGGGACAAGGGAAGATGATAATAAGACTAGAGAATGGGACAACTTATATTATAAAATAAGTTGAATATAAGCTACAAAGCAATAATGAGAAATCTGTTGATAAACATAACATGAGTTATGATTAGAAAACCTTAGTTAAGAGAACTAATATAACTAAGTAATAAACCTTAGTTAAGAGAACTAAGTAATAAGCCTTAGTTAAGAAAACTAAGTAATAAGCCTTAGTTAAGAGAACTAAGCAAAAAACGATGGATTGTGGCGACATCAACAGATGAAAGTATAACTGAATAAGAAGATACGAGGAAAAACTTATATAAGAAATAAGTAAAGATGGATAATGGGGTATAAAGCTTATTAAGGAAACTTACAAGTAATGAGTCATATATGAAACATTAATAAGCAAGAGAAACTTGGTAATTAGAATCAAAAGGCAATATGAATAAGGACAACCAAGTTATAAAGAAACGTGATAAAGCAGAACAAGCGCATAATTGGACAATTAGACATAGTTCTAATAACACGTAAGAATGAGGTGCTTGGTCCAGTCCACACGTTAGAGGATGAATAACCATAAGGGGTAGATCATCGGGATGTCAAAAGACACAAAGAGAAGCGCATGCCCATCTAGATATTCTTGTAGGCTCCAACGGACTGGGTTAAGAAGCACGCGGTTTCTGGGGACGTAGGGTACTCTTGGTATTCCTCTGTGAGTGGCAGATGATCCGCCTGTGCTCACAGAGGTTATATCTGCGTGGGTGAACCAATGAATATGCCTTGATTGCAATAATAAGGGGCAATCAAAAGACTAAGATGGACCAGCGTGATTCGGCGAGACCAGATTGTGCCCTGTGATAGCATCTCATCGTCTACCTACCATCTTCAGTCAGTACGTAAAGCGGAAAGGCGAAGAACTCCAAAAGACCATATACTTTGCTATCTAGTTATGGGTGAGGTTGGCCTATAGGTTTGAAGGGCGTGGGGGGGGGGGGGGGCTGGGGTTAAGTTCTCATTCTTGATTTTCTTGGGTGCCTTTCATTTGTTAGTTGAGGGAGGGTCTAGTGGGACCATAGCCACTGTAAAAGAAGACCTTAGCATCTGCATCGGCAAATATCTGAAAGCTTCCGACCGAGTTTCGTGTTTCTTGATTAGCCCTGCCATGGGACTCGGGCGCACATATAGAGAACATGTGCAAATAAACATCGAGTACGATTGACGATACGTACGTGGAAAAAAGTCTAGGTACACTCATGTCGCTCTGGGTGGTGTACCATAGACTAGAGGACATTATTCGATGATAGAATCTAGTAGGATCTAGAATGGCAGTTCAAATGCTTACGTAACACAGTGATGATAGTTTTATGCAAACGTAGTATTGATATACATACGACATGCGACATCAGATAAGGGACTGCGTAAATACAGTGGATGCGAGTAGAGTATACCTTAATTAGGGGTAGCAACATATACACTATATTAGGTTAATCTACTAGAGAGTAGATGGGTGTGACGTGTGTGTAAGCCGTGAGTGCTAATAACACCAATAACCTAATAAATAAGAAAATATAATCGAACGGTAAATGTAGGATTATCCAAGAAGTGTAGTTTAAATTCATTCACACAGAACTTATGTTCTGACCCCCTCCTCATAACATTCGCAGGTTAGGTTCATGAAAGAGACTGTATAGCTTTGGATACTGGTTTAACAGTATTATTATTAAGGTAAAGCTATGTTTCAACAATATTATAATTTATTCCTTCCGCTATGAGATGTTTTCCGGAGTCTGACATGTTCTATGTCTCAGTCTTTTCTGCAACATACCAGAGCAAACCAACTCGGCTTTCGATGGATTGGGTTTTTGAAAAAAATTCGGTCTGCAGGAATCCGCGTTGTTACAATGTCGATCTCAACCGGAAGCATACCTTCGCATCCATATTTCAGGGAGAAAGGGGTGAATCCTGTGGCTGTTTTGGTAGAGGTTTTGTATGCCAAAAATACTAAAGGAAACTCTTTGGCCCAATTTCTTTTGGCTTGATTTAGGCGCTTTTTAAGAATTGTCTTTATGGTTTTGTTGGCGGCTTCCACAGCTCTGTTTGCTTTTGGATGAGCTAACGAGGAGAAACTTTTTATGATTCCATTTTTCTCAAAAAAATCGGTGAACTATTCGCTCTCTAACTGTGTTCCATTACCTGATATGATCTTATTAGGGATTCCAAAGCAGGTAACGATATTTTTTATTATGAATCTTAACACCTTTTTGGACGTGATTGTCGGAAAGGGTTCTACCTCCACCCAGTTGGTGAAGTAGTCGATAGCTACTACAACATACTAAGCTCCACCTTTGGAAATTGATAAGGGTCCAATTAAATCTATTCCACGTACATCGAATGGCCACGGGATTGATATAGTGGTTAGTTCGCTAGTAGGAAGTTGGGACACCTTAGAGTACTTTTGACACTTATCACATTTCTTGATTGACTTAACTCCTTGACTAACCATTCATAGACAATAATAACCTTGTCGCATGACCCCTTTGGCCCGCTTAACTCCACTGGAATGGTCACCACACCATCCTACATGAGCTTCTTTCAACAGGCTAAGTCCATCTTTGGAACTTACACATCTTAAATAAGGAAGCGAATGTCCCTTTTTATAAAGTATATTATCCATAATCACAAATGTAGGATCTTGGTGTTTTATCCTTCTCGCATCTTGCTTACTAAGGGATAAAATCACATTTAGGAGGTAATCTACTATGGGAGTCATCCATGTAGCTTTATGATGGCAACTCATTTCCGTTAAGGGGGGTTCCCCATTGGAGTTTCCCTCTTTGTTTCCTTTGTCCTCCCTTCTCAAGGCTTAGGATCTAGTTAAGACCAATAACTCTTTCCCCATTTCTGATTCCTCCTGCTCGACACTAGGCCTTTCTTGATATCCCACGGGAATTGTTCGAGTTTCGGGGTCCCCCAGGAACTGGTTTATTTGGCTAGTGAATCCGCTTGAGTATTCACCTCGCGGGGTATTTGAAGAACCGAGAAGTCCTCAAATCGGGAAAGAATCTTTAATAACCTTTTCATATATAAGATTAGCTGCTCATCTTTGGTTTGATATGTCTGTTTTATTTGGTTTACCATTAGTTGCGAATCACTAAAGATTTCTATCTGAGGTGTCTTCAATTGTAGTGCCAGATTCAAACCAGCTATCGTTGATTCATACTCGGGCACATTGTTAGTTGCCGAGAACCCTAACTTCATGACGTAGTGCAAGCGGTGTCCATCAGGGGTAATTAAACATAACCTACCCCTGCTCCCTGTTTACTAGAGGCTCCATCTACATAGAGCTGCCACTATGTCCTTGAGTCATTTTCTTTAAATGATTGTTCTGAAATGAAGCTCGTGCATTCATTCATGAAATCTGCGAGAGCTTGTCCTTTAATTGCTGCTCGAGGATGGAACTCGATCTCGTATTGGCTAAGCTCTTAACCCCATTTGATTAGCCTCCCTGAGGTTTCTGGTTTTTTGAACACTTGGTTGAGCGGAAACTAGTTAAGACTCTAATAGGGTGAGCTTGATAGCAACCATTGAGCTTTTGCGCGGTTAGGATTAGCAATACGCCAATTTCTCTATAACATGATATCAGGTTTCTACATCCTTTAGCCTTCAGTAAACGTAGTAAATGGGGTGTTAAGTCCCATTACTTTCTCTTATCAGGACTGAGTTTACCACATGTTCTGAAATAGCCATGTATAGGTATAGCCCTTCTCCCTTCTCAGGACTAGATAAAACCAGAGGTGTTCCCATATAAACCTTCAATTCTTGGAATGCTTTCCTACACTCTTCATTCCGTTCGAAATTCTTCTTTTTCTTTATAGCATCAAAGAAATGGACACATTTGTCTTGCTTTGGAAATAAACCTACTGAGGGCAACTACTTTCCCATTCAGACTTATGACCTCTTTGCTTGTCCTGGGCTCTTCCATGTCTTTTATAGCTTGGATTTGGTCAGGGCTAGCCTCAATCCCTTGCTCACTTACCACATATCCTAGAAACTTTCCAGATTGAACTCCAAAAGAACACTTTTGAGGGTTTAACTTCATTTGATAGCTCCTTAAGACATCGAACATTTCCTCCAAATCCTTTGGATGGTTTTCTGTTTTGGTGGACTTCACTAGCATGTCATCCACATATACCTCCATATTGTGCCTTATTTGTTCTTGGAACATCCTATTTACCAGTCTTTGGTATGTTCCTCCTGCGTTGCTCAAACTGAAGGGCATTACTTTATATCAAAACATTCCCCAATTAGTGATAAAGCTTGTATGCTCCTCGTTGAGTTTATGCATCAGAATTTGGTAGTACCCTGAGTAAGCATCCATAAGGGATAGTATCTTGTGACCACTCGTGGCATCAACTAATTGGTCAATCCGCGGAAGGGGATAACAATCTTTCGGGCAAGCCTTGTTTAAATCCATGTAATTAACACACGTCCTCCATTTCCCATTGGACTTCTTCACTAGTACGGGATTGGCTGACCATTTCGGGTAAAGGACTTCTCGAATAAACACTTTATTTTCCAACCTCTTGACTTCCTCCTTCAAGGCCTCTATCCAGTCTTTATTATTTTGTCTTTTCTTTTGCCGGACCGGGGTTACCGAAGGGTCAATGTTCAAGGCATGGCTCATGACAGAAGGGTTGATACCGACCATGTCTGAATGGGTCCAAGAGAACCATCCTTGTTGAGTTGTAGGAACCGGATTAGGTCGCTTCTGAAGGGTTCTATCAGCCTTTTCCCTATGTTGACTACCCTTGATTTATCTTCTGAATCAACATTTACTTCTTCCACGACTTCTATCGGTTTTATATTTCAATATCTCCTTTAGAATCCAAATCCATAACGATTTCTTCCTCTTTAGTCAGATTTACATCATCGGACCTTGTCCTTTTTCTTGTCAAAGAAATGCACCTACCATTTGCACGTTTTTTTAGCCTTATCCATTTTTGTCTTAGCTTCGAATGTAGGATGTAAGGATCCATTATCCAAAGGCATAAAAATAGTTGAAGAATAAAAGTACGAAGAACACTCCCTTTTGTATTTGTCAATCGTTGCAAAGTACAATTCGTGAGAACTAAACTGTTCTCCTCTGACGGTACCCCATCCCTGTTTAGTTAGGAATTTTAACATAAGGTACTTGGAAGAAACAAAAGCGTCTATCTCGTCCAATGTTGGTCGCCCAAAGAAGGCATTGTAATAGGATGGTTGATCGATCACAACAACGGGAGTCTCGAAGGTCCTATGGAGCATAGACAGTCCAACTTGAGCACGAAGGATGATTTGCCCTACCGGAGTCGACCCTTGTTGTTAAAACTCAAGATTGGTTCATTGCTTGGTTCTAACTTTTTCTCAGAAATTCCCATCTGATCGAAAGCATGCTTAAAGATGACATTGACGGCACTCCCCATATCTTCAAGGATCTTTGAAACAACAGAGAGCCCTATTTGGGATGTTATCATAAGAGGATCAATATGCGGGTGGTGGACCACATTTTTCATTTCTTTTGGATAAACCACTAGGTTGTGCATTCTGAGAGTGTAACGTGCATTCTTCAACGATGGTTCTTCTTGAATAGAGAATATTCCCTTGACGGCTTCATTCATGTATTGACCCCTTGCATTTGGACAGCTTTCGGCAGGGTGTGGCCTTCCGTGGATCACATTGATTCGATTATGGGTGGCCCCAAGTGTAGATTGCTTTCTTTCGTAGCAACTCCTATCGCATTTATCGAAAGCTTCTGCTGTCCACTTGCATGCTGAGCTGATGGTGTCTTGTTTAAAACAAATTCCTTTAGATGTCCCTCTCGGATTAGCTTCTGAATAATCCCGTCCAATACCTTGCACTCGTCAGTCTTATGTCTGTTTGTTTTGTGGAATTCACAATACTTACCACCGGAATAAAGTTCAGGGCAATTCTTGGCTTTGAACAAGATGGGGAAGTTATTAACCTTTTCTCTTGCAAAAGCATACACATACGATATGGGCTTGTTTAGAGCAAACGAGATGGTATTAGAATCTTCCCACCTTGACCTCTTTTGATTTCCTTCCAGGAGCTATCATCCAAATTTCGGCCTTCCTCCTTCCCCTAGAGGCTCAAACTTCCTTTTAGTGAAGTACAATTCATCCATGCAAATAAACTTGTTAGCTTGGAAATGAAAGTCTTGCAAGTCTTTACAGCCGTGAATGTATAACTCCTTCCAGAAGGGGGTGTTTTCGATTAACCCCGAGTGTACGACAATTAACTTGTCAACGTCATTCATATCCTTGGCCTTCAGAGCCTCGACGTTGAATCACTTAAGATAATCTCCCAAAGACTCCCCTTGTCTCTGTTCGATGTTAGCAATGACTATGTAATCAACTATCGGATCTTTGCAGATGCAGAATTGCGTGGAAAATTCGTAGGAGAATTTTTTTCACGAGTAAATGGTGTTTTCCCTATACCAGCGATACCACTTCGCCGCTGCCCCTTGAAAGGTAACCAGGAAAAGGTGGCATTTGACAGCTCCAGAAGCATTGTAGAGATCTATCTGGCTGCCGAAATCCATCAAATGATTGTCAGGGTCAGTTGTACCAAGATACTTTATGGTTGGAACCTTCACTCTCGATGGTATTATGGTGTTCATAATTTCATTGATGAACGGAGCTACTCTTCCGTTGTCGTTAACCCTATCATCTTGGGTCCTTTTCCCCTTGCTTTGCAATAAATCCTTGACGGTTTTCTGGGTGAGGTCTTTGATGTAAGCTTCTATGTTGTCATAGTTTACTCTCTTGGGATCATAACCTTTTGAGGTGGAACTCCCAGACTATTCCTGCTCGGATTGATCCCTTGATGGTCTATTCCCATCGGATGGGACTTCCTCTTCTTGGAGGAAGTCGCCTTAAGCTTGTTCTTTGCTTCTGAATGCTGAATGGGAGCCTTTCTTTTCGGAGATTCACTCATCTCTCTCTGACTAGATCTGGTGAGCCTTGAAGACTTCTGTGCCTGGACAGTGTTGACCTGAGCCTACATTTCTTGGAGTTGCTTCTCCAAGACCAAGATTCTTGCGACATTATCTTCCATGGCGTTTGAGTTTGGTGGTTGTTATGGATTGGATGTGGCTCCTCTTTCGTTATTGTCTGGGTTGAGCTTTAGATCCACATTTCCTTCAATGGTTGTATTGGGATCCAATTCTTTGTTTCGTTCCTCCAATCTTTTCAATTTCATCTTTCCTGCCATGGAGCAATAAATTCACCAAATTACTTTTGACAAATTAACCACAAGGTCGGAGGTTCAAGACCTTCTTCTAGCGCCAAAATGTTAACGATATTTTTTGTCAACACCTGGATTAAGTCATTTAGGACATGTGCTCATGGTATTTGACACTGTCATGACTCAGAGTTATCGTAGGCCATTCTGAAGCCTGCGAATCTAACCTAATTTATCTTCCCATAGGCATCAGAATTCCGATTCTAACGATTGATTATCATGTCCCAAAAGGATGGACATCACATATGTTGTGCAATGGTGTTCCGAAATGACCTTAAGAAGGTTATTTTACATGATATTGCCAGGTTTCAGAAATCAATTGCTCCCTAAATCATGAAGGTGATGCTATGTACTGTGATAAGAAGAAAATAGGATAACGCATCCCTATATTCCGAGAGAGAAGGCATCGCAATATTCATTAACTCAAACAATCATTTCGAGCTGGACCTGCACAAAAAGTGGTCTGGACCGCGTCAGGGATCGAGTTACAAACTCACGGATGACCCCCTTCCTCTGAGGTCAGGAAGCGTTAGGCTCATCATGAGAGTGTCGATCAACGTGGCAAATCCTCGAGGCAGGAGGAAGGAGACTTCATGTTTCTACAAAGACCCTCCTCTATTGCTAAGGTGCCATGATTGATTTTCTCATAAGAAAGATTAGTTTTAACTCCCTGTTTCATCATTATGGCATAACAAAATTATCAATTTGCCAAATGTTTAAATCACGGAATTCGTCATTCATAAATTGTAGATGTATTACAAGAGTTGAGGATTTGCTCTTTTTTAGAAGAAAATAACTAAATTGAGAAATAAAAAGTACGTCCCCTTTATGTGGCTTTTAGGGTCTTATTTATTGAGAATTTGGGGCCCTTCTGTCGCTAGGCTATTGAGCCTGCATGGGCTTCTATCGCCTGCCTTTTCCCTTGGTCTCGGGCGTTTGGCTCCGGGCCGCCCTTGTGGTGCTAATTATAGTCTTCAAAGTGAGGGTCCCTGTTTACTGGGGCTTCTCCGAGACTGATATGGGCTTGTTGCCATGGTGGCTTTCGGATGGCCTTTGGGCTCTCGGTAGCAGCTCCTGGGTGAAGGCTTCTGGATGCCAACTTCTAGATGTAGGCCTCCTGCTTTCTGTTGAATACTTAGAGGGGATTGCCCTCGTGACGTATGTAGATAGCTGCAGGTTTGAAACCGCTATTAGTTTATTTACTAGATAAGTTAGTACGGATAGCCTGCATCTCTGCTAGGGTCCCGGTTTGCCTTTCGGTGGAGCTTTTGGGACGATCTGGTTTTCCGGAAGATAGCTTTCACTGATGTTTTCGTTGTCTATTGATGTGACCTTTTGTTATTGATGAAGTAACTACTTTAGAAGCTGGTTTCGAGGAATCTTTACGTACTTCTGGCTTGGTACCTTTCGCTTCCGGGCTCTCTTGTCGGGTGGACCCTATTGAATAGACTCGGTCGGATAAACTTCGCTATCGTTCTATAGGCTCTAAACTCCTTTCTTCCTTAGGGTGCCATTTTATGTTACTCTCAAATCATTCTTTCTCGCTTTCGGTTCTCTCCATTTGTTCTTTCAAAAGGTTCTTTTGTGTTTGTGTTCATCGGATATCCCTTCAGTTTCAGCCTATGTTAGGGGTTCATTTTGGTAGTAACAATTAACTATAATTTACTAATATTAATCATTAACAATAATACATTTGACAAGTGGTGTAATAGACAAAAACATTACTTTAAAAACCGTCGTTCAACAAGTGATGTAATAGCCAAGTGGCCTAAGTTCAATTTTTAAAAGTGTATCTAAGACATCAGTCATTCAATAAATCGATGTCTGAGAAACCAACAACATCACTTTAAAAGTTAACGATCTTAACAATATGTTTTGACATCGGCTGAATTTACGACGATGTTAAAACTGTGATGTCTATTCTACTTTTTCTTGTAGGGTTAAAGAAAAACATAATTAAAAAACAAAACCCCATTTGCCATTAAAACAAAAATAAGCTGGCAACTTTGTTTTATTCTCTTCTAAAATATGTTGGCCGATGGAGCACCAAACTAGGATTTTTACGAAATTCCCAAATCTCAACTTCGAATTGATTGCTCTTGGTTTATCTAATGCTCTGATTAGTTGATTACCTTGGTCGAATGATTTGGCACCTTGATTGATCGAAAAACTAGAATCTTTGTGAGTTCTTTTGAATTGATTCTTCGATTTGTTTTCAAATTGTTTGTTGCTGGTTGGTTTTTCGATCAATCTATCTTTTCCAGTGATGATAGGTGTCATATAAGATTATATATCCTATAAAAATCACTGTTTTCCTGTATGAATTGTACTGATCACTTGCATGATTTTGGCTTTGATTAATTTTTATTGAGTTAGCTTTGAGAGCTTGTGTGATATTTGATTTTGTGGCCCCTTGACTATTGCGTGATTGCTGAATGACTGAATGTTGCACCATGTATTTTATGATTGAATTTCCGTTGCCAAAAATGATTACCTGGAATGAATTTCTTACGAAAATGAATACTTTCAAGAAATGATTCCTTACCAAAAATGTTCTCGAGATTAATTGATTTTATTTCTTGAGACACTGAACTCCTCTTGCATGTTGGAAACAATTTAAAAATATTCTGGCCAAAAAATGTTGATTATATCTGCCAAGCTTTGTATTGCTTATTTCATGAACCAAAAGATTTCTTGCATTTAAAAAATATCCTTAGAAATGATTTATGCCCAAAATAGATTTCATGATATATCTGGAAAAACATTTGATCATGTGAGTATTAAAACTTGTCAAGAAGAGTTCCTTGCCAAAACCAATATACTGTTTTCCCGGAAACAAAAACACTTTGTTTCTTGCTGAGTTTTAATTGTGCACATTTCATTGTCACCAGATTCCTTTCACGCTGAAAAATCCTTATACTTTCTGGAGGCAATTCTTTGAACACGTGAATTGCCAAATTCTACAGTTCAAGAAAAAACTGGAAACAGTTAAAATGCATGACACATTTGTACTTGTTTGTGGTTTGGCATGATTTACTCGCTTGTCATTTTGTTAACTTGATTTGCATTTGTCGATTGAACATATCGCCAATATGTTGACACAAAAATGTGTACTTGCCAAATTTGAATTGTGTTTTGTCGTTCATGATCGTCTCGCTACTGCTTGTGTATTTCTGGGTATGTGTATTCATGCCTTTGTCTATGCACACATGCATAGCGATTGTTAATCAATCTTGTTGCACCCATTTTCAATACTTCACTCCTGCTCGAAAACTGCTCGACCATTCCTTGTATGTGTTCATGGACACTTGACCCATGCACTATGCATATGTATCAAGCTTTACCTGAACACAACTTGTTTGATATATTTCTCCAATGTTGATTGTATTGTCCCTGCAAAAATATGCGTATATACATACACATGTATGTGTATACATGTATAGTACACGTTCAGTATATGTGTGTGTTTGTGTATGAGCACTAGAAATACTATCTAACTTGTGATATTTACAGTGTATCACTATGAATATCACAAGCATTCTAGACACAAATGGATGTACATAAAAATCAGATCAAGTCATGAAAAATGATGAGAAAGACACCAAAATTCTGAGGCAAATAAAATTTTGAAATAAAAATTATATCTGCTGGAATTTAAAATATTTTTGTTCCACATTACTGTGTGTTTTTCTTCTGTGGCAGGTAAGAAGAAGACTGTGCTGACAGTGAAGCAGACATAAGACAGAAGATAAGAGTGATAGTTTCAATTTACATGAGGGAGATTCTGAATGTAAATGTATATGAGTGACTGTATATGAGGGAGAGTGTGATTGAACAACTGAGTACGTCAATGTATATATAAACTGAGCTAACTGTAGTGAGGAGCAATATATACAAATGAAATATTAAATGTGAAGGTATTGTATTTCAGTAAAATGTACAAATAGTGGAGTTATATGTTTGTACTGTTGAAATGTTGAAATAAAATAATATATTTAAATAAAATACTGTTTTAATATTCAAATTCTTATGCAGTAGTATTCTATTTAAATATAAATATAATATTCTATTTGTGATGTAGTATAACAGTACAATTACAAACACATTTATAATAATAAATATATGTTTGTTATCAGCAAACAAAAATCGTAGGATTGTCAGATACAACAATACGTAGATTTCTGGTCTTCCATCATCAGTACCCGAATCTTGGTTATGGTTCGGGACTTATATTAAATACCATAAGTGTATTTCTGGTCTTCCATCATTAATACCTGAATATGGGTTATGGTTCCGGACTTCTATTATTACTAGAACTGGATTTGTAGTCGTCTATTATTCAATAGCCGAATCTGGGTTACGGTCCAGGACTTCCATTAATATTCGAACTAGATTTTTTATCGTTTACTATTCAATACCCGAGTCTGGGTTATGTTTCGGGACTTCTATAACTACTAGAATTGGATATTTGGTCGTCTACTATTAAAAAACCCAAATCTGGGTTCAATTCACGAGGCTCCTACTAATTATTATAGAAGTGGAGTTCAATTTACCTACTCATAGTACCCTAATTTGGGACTCAAGACCGCAATCTTGATCCTCTAGAAAAAGAGAATATGATGTTCCATGACAAAACCTACTAATAAAAGTAGTAGATACTCACACTTCATAAAGGGAAGTTTTCTAAAATTAAGATAGAAACATTTGACAATGCATAAGGTAAATGTGATCATGTTGCCCATCATATGTTTAATAATGCCATTAGGCTTAAGCTTAGGTGATGCATAAGCATGAGCAAATAAATATATACATCCTGCTTTGCTTAAATGACAAACAAAAAATATTAGCTGTTGAAATTTATGCAAGGAAAAGTGCAGATATGATTTCATACAAAAGTATTGTGAGCTGGAATAGAAGTTTTGACTTGAAAAGTTGGAATCGCCCCTTCACTACAGAGGGCATATGTTACTACCGCATTTTAACACCAAAACCAGTGACAGTGAAGGGTTGTTAGGACACTACAAGTAATAAGAGATGATTTAGGAAATAATAAACCGACAAAAAACTACAATGACAACCGATACTGAAAGTAGAGGAAAGTTTGATTTGCATGTTAGCGGAACTGACACAAGCCATACAAGCTTGGTACCAATACAAGGAAGACAACAACAGGGAGACACCATAAGCAACATAAGATGTATAAGCAATTAAGAGTGGTTGCAACTGCCACTGAAAGCCATTAACCTAGTATTAATTATGAAAGCATACAATGCAACATCGAAAGCAACGCAAAAGAAATAGGTAATCTAGAGTAGTATCGGTACCGTTTGTTTGAGAATGTAGTTTTGATGACAACAACCTTATTTAAATTATCATTATTAATTGATTATAAAATATATACTAACATCTCTATCTAGTGTGTGCGTGTGTATATATATGCAGGGTTTGTATACAGGACTTAAATATAGAAGACTGTACAGTTATAAAGTTCTGAGAGATCAGGATTCAGAAGAGATTCAAGACTCATGAATAATCAATTTATCAAGATATTAAGAGTTCAAGAAAAACATAGTAATCGAGTTTAGTTTATATGTAAGACTCTGAATAGCACTCCAAGTTCATAATCTATTTTTCAAATTCTGATTTTCAAATTTCAAATTCTTTTTCCAAAATTCAAATTCAATTTTAAAATTATTTTATCTTATTTAGGATTTCAAACAAATAAGTTTAAAGTTCTAAATATATATAGGTTTATATATATATATAATTTTGCAGTTCTATAGTTTTAAACCTTATAACTTTATAAATATGTTTATATGTTATATTATTATGATTTCATATGATTTTGCACTTTAGAATATTCATTTATATCACTTAGTTTTGATTCAAGAATTTCCAGAATAATATATATGTTCAAACACTTGAAAAATAGTTCAAAATTCAAAATTCAACAAACAAATTTCGACATACATAATTAGCTATGTCGACATACAACCATCAAAAATTCAATTTTCAAAGGAAGTGTTGTTTCAATATTTGTAATGTTTTTGTAATGTTGCAACCATTCAAATGCTATCAATAGGGGTAGATTTCGAATTTTTAAATCATTCTTCTGCATCTCCACCCCTCTTCATACCACCATTAATATTTCATATTTTCTTAATTTCTACACTTATACTTTGCCAATTTCTAATCAAATTACATCAAACTTCATCTTTTCTCAATCTCTATCTACAACTCTCTAAATTGAAGTGCTATTGAAGAGTTATAGGGTTGTTGTAATCATTTGGGAAGTATTTGGGAAAGGGTGTGTTCGTTGTAGCCCTGAAATCGAGGAAAGGGAGTGGTGTTAACCTTGTAGCCATAAGATTAAGGGTGTTTGGAGCGATGTTAACCTTGTAGCCATGAAATCAAGGGGTTGTACTTGGATATTGATAAAAATAAAACTCTGTGCAATCTAGCGTTGCATAAAACTTGACGTAGGGGTAATCTGAAGTAGTATAAAATCTGGCTCCTTTTTTGCATTTTATATTTATCTGTTCTGTGTTTGTGTTTGATTTTGTGTCTGTGATCATCTCTGTTGTGTGTGATTCATATAGTAGATCATATAAGTTTAAGATTTTCATAAATTTCACAAAAATACTATTCATCCTCCAATAGTGTTTGTTTTGCCTTAAGATCCACATTCCGCATTACTTAACAATTGGTATCAGAGCATAGGTTTTCAAAAAGTTCATCATCTGATTTTTGAAGATATTAAATGGCAACCAACACTGGTAATAATAGTTCTTTTGTAGAGGATCGGTCACTGTTAGACCACCACTGCTTAATGCCAGTAAGTATTCATATTGGGCATGTAGAACGAAAATATATTTACAACCAGCAGGATTAGACACATGGAATAGTACACGGACTGAAGATGTTGATCCCACACTACACCAAAACAGCCAATTTGGCACACCAGGATGCAAAGATTAGATATGGCTTTAAGCCGTATCAAATTTGATGGTGCTTATAGCCGTACCAATTTGCTTACCGTATCAATTTCCTTTTGCGATCCACGCCTCCCCAAACCAATAAAATCTGACCGTAGATCAAGACTGCCTCGGATCAGTTCATTTTCACATCATATTTTCGATTCCCCCCTCTATTTTTCCTTTCTCAAATCCGTATCAAATTCCTTTCCCTCTTTTCATTTTCCCTTCCATCCAATAATCTGTTCGTTTGCTCCAGAAATCATCCATTTTAATTTCAATCCGTATCGGTGCTCGTCGAACCTGCGTTTGATTTCCTTAAACTTAGTGCGACTGGTGAGATTTTATTTTGTTAACCCTAGTTTTTAGTTGAGTCTGAAATTCCGAAGTATCATGGTGAAATCGATGAAATTGGTGAAACTGGTGATGGATGTTAACCCTAGTTTTTAGTCATTTATCTTTTTTTTGCTTTGTATTGACGCATCGCCACCAAAAGGGCAGATGTGATTACTCGCAGAAAAGAGAGGAACCGATCCACATTAATTGAACTAACAAATGCGAAGTTCGACCTTGACCGCCTGCAATTAAATTTTCAATAGGTGGATGCTTAGACAGAGAGGTTCAAAGGTGAAGCAACACAAATTCAACGATGGGATGATTTGGTTATACGTAACAGCAAAGTGGTTCGAATGTGAAGCTGCTTTCGTTGTGCTGGAGTATTGTCCTGAGCCTATTTGGATAAAAGAAAGGGCAGAAGCGATTGGTTGGGACATCAATTTTTAAATGGTAAGATTCTGAATTTTGATGACTAATGCTTAAATGTCCTACTTTTTTTGTACCAGTCATCATCAAATAAATCCCTGGGACCTTATATTCTATTGAAAAGTAAAGCATTCTGCGCCAATTAAATGAACTAGGAAGCATAAGATTAGATAATATCAATCAAAGAATCCTGTAACATATGCATTAACAATTAGCACGAGTGCTTAGGCCACTCTTAATTTTGATTTTAATGTTAGTTTTTATTTATAACTTTCCTGTTGTGGGAAAAGAATGTTAGTCTTTATTCATAGCTTGGATTAACAAAGTGTTTGCAACAAATAATATAATTTTATCCACTGCAAATATTAACTTTTTTCACCAAGATCATAATTTAAAATTGAAGAAAAAAGACAGTTATAGTGTTTTCACAAAAAAAAACAATATATAAATTAGGGTTAGCACCTCTCTCTTTTTTTTTTTACAACTGTTACTGGTAGTACATTATGTAGAATAATTCCACTTACTTCCCATTGGTTAATGTATTTTTTCGATTGCTGCAACCGATTGTTCGGAATTTAGAACTTACTGAATTCATGCCTTATTTTAACTAGAAAACAACGATGATTTTTTTATTAGACGTGCAATTGAAACCATGTTTGCTATCATTGATCTTGGATCCTCATACTCTTATGAAGCAAATTTTAACTTTCACTCGAAGTACGGTTGTCCACAGGAGAAGAGTAGTAAATAAAACCCCATCAAAATGTACCCGTATCAAATTTAAAAAGCCAAACAAAGAAGAGTGGATGTGGTACGATACAATTTCATAAAAAACAAAAAAATTAAACAGTATAAAATTAAACTTCGTTACCACAATCAAAATATATTTTTTATGCATACAGCATAAAAAAGTATTTGTGGAGCATATATTTGTAATTTTATTATCAGTATATATAATTGCTATTAAGAGTATGCTTTATAATATGAGTAACAAATGTTAGATGATATGGAATATGCAACACTAGTATTTTGGTAGTGATATTTTTTTTTCCAATTAAAGCCAAACTAACCCAAGGTAAAAATCTTGTACAAGACATGGTTCTTTTTTTAGTACTGCCAACTTATTCTCTGCTTCGATTTCTTATTCATTCGATAACTTCTTTGCATCAGTTTTTGGTTTCAGATTGCAGCCGTATAAGACCAATCCCTAAAATATTGGGTAAACCTATTAACCTTTAAAACTTCAATATCTTGTTTAACAACTTCACTAGTTCGGTGCCTGAACCATTCACAAATATGTCCTCTTTTGTGCTGTCAGAACAACATGAAAATAAGCTTTCAGGCTTTTTATCTAAAGATAGTTCAGGTTATGATGGCAGAAGATGAAGAAGAGAGCAGCAGTTTTGGGAACACTGAAAGAAGAAAAGGGAGACAAGGCTCAAATTTGAAGATTTTATTTCAATGGGGTCTTTGAGAGTTCTGCTGACTAAAGGAGATGATTATACCTGGCAGGTTATTGCTGCTTTGCTTCGGAAATGCAATTACAAAGGTATTCTGTTCTTCCATTTATACTATGATAAATGATATTGAATTACCTTGTTTGATATGAACACATTTCAATAAATTCATAAATATATACAACTATGTACCAGATTTTGATTCAGATTCATGATTGAACTTTAGAAAATATGAAATGAATGAAACAGAAATCAAAATTTTGAACCTTGGTCTGAACCATATTTATGATGTAGGATACATTGCTTGTTAATTAATCAAATGTGTGCTACGGATTGTTATAAATCCTGCTCATTTCGAGGCTTAAGATAGAAATTAACTCAGCTCATGAAATATTTTGTATTTCTATGTTTTAACATATTCTTATATAAAACCTCATCTTACCGATTTATTTACAAAAGAATCGATTATTTGATGTCAAGAAGTATATCAGACTCATTTGTTTATGAAGCTAAAATCAATGTTTGGTTTCCTGGAGCAGTACTTTAATACAATGATAAAATCATTGTTTGTTTCCATAAGTTTCCTACAATGATTCTCTGAACATGGTCTACAAATGCATGTTAAAAGTTGTATGGTTGCCTCATTCAGAAAAGACATATTTGTCATTGAAGATAATATTGGCTTGCATAATTCAAATGTTCTTAAACTTAAGGGTCTAGCAAATTTTATCTTATTAATAAATTAATAGTCTTTGTGGACTTCAAATTCATAGCAAAAGGTATTATAGCATATAGTAAAGATCTTTCATATTTTTTGATGGAATCCAAATGATATTTTAATCAATAGAAGGCAGCGTTTTTAATGATAATTGGAGTATACAATCTTTAAGATTTTTCAGTCTTGTGACTGGACAGAATTCTTTGTTCTGTTGTTTCTCTCAACTAGAACTGCATTTAATCCCAAGTGGTTTAATGTGTTATACTTGGCAAGAATCTTGCTGTTCGGAACTGGAATTGCTTGCTGTTCCGAACAACAATCTCTTAGGCTTGCTGTTTCGGAACAACAATGTTTGCTGTTCCGAACAGCAATGGCTTGCTGTTCCGAAACAGCAAGCCTAAGAGCTTGCTGTTCGGAACAGCAAGCAATTCCAGTTCCGAACAGCAATTGCAATGATCAAATATAGCATTAGATAGTCAATTGAATAGTAAAAGTCATGATCTTAGATGAATTTTATGTCACTTTGATCACTATATATATGTTTAAAGGCAGACTGTGTGATATGAACGTATTTTTAAATGATATGAATTAAGCATGAAGGTCATAACTTTATGTATAAGCTATAGTTGATATATTAATTTTATCTTGTTTCTGGAAATAAACCAAAATGGTTTATAAAGAAAGAAAATGCATTTAAAGGCAGACTGTGTGGTATTGATATATGAAGATAGTAGATAAAATGTAGAGCTACATATATATATTTATATTAATTCCTGGCAAAGCTTGGAACTAGAATGATTTGAAACTTATGTTTATTTTTTATTTGAAAGGTAATGTTTATACTGCATAGGGTATAACCTATTTGAGAATGCCAAGACACTCTGCTATACTATGAGGTATAAAATGATTATAAAAGGAAGTGTCAATATTATTAAAATTAGTAGCTACCCCATGGAAAACATATATATAGTATATTGATTTCTGGTGTAGTGGAGTTGCAAACTCGACTCAGTTTGCAACTCAGTTGCAAACTGAGTCCAGTTTGCGACTTCAATTGCAAGAGTTTGCAACTCAGTCACAAACTGAGTCCAGTTTGCGACTTCAGTTGCAAACTGGATCAGTTTGCTTGCAAGAGTTTGCAACTCAGTTGCAAACTGAGTCCAGTTTGCGACTGAAGTTGCAAACTGAGTCCAGTTAGCGACTGAGTTGCAAACTGAGTCTCTTGAAATGTATACCCCAATTTCACTAAAAGCTAACGGTGAGAGCCTAATTTCACTACAGTGAGTTTGCAACTGCAGAAGGTTATACCCCAATCCAAGTTCCTAAGTACCCCTGGCATCTTGGGTACTTTTTGCACTACAGTGAGACCCTAATTTCACTAAAAGCTAACGGTGGGGACTTATATGAATTTTGCAAATGAAATAAGTTTCGTTTTTGTTTCATTTTATTTAGATTGGAGTTGTGTTACATTATAATTCAGAATTTCAGATTAATGAAAGTCAAAATTGGTTAGCTAGAATTGAATCAAGATATTTCTATGCTTATGTTTCCATTCGATAAGAAACACTATTTTTGGTACGGCCATTATAATTCAGATAATTTTTCATATAAATTAAAGTTTGTTTTAGATTGATTTTTGTAGAAAATCAGTTTTAACATATGTATACGATTTATTGTAGAAAATCAGTTTCCCTTTATCATCAATTTTGCATTTTCATTTATGTAGTTAATGAAATAAATATAATCCAGAAAATCTTATATGCATAACAAAGTTTCACAAAAAGAAAGATGCTATGATTTATTTTCAAATATATACTGTTTTATTTATCACAGTGATTAATCCACTAATTAAAATGTGCAATCTAAACAGAAGGTAACACTACAAGCACAACAAACAACATAAATGAAATGCATTAACAGCATTATACATTGAGCCTATATTAAAGTGACATTATTTGCGTCATATTCTTTTAGACACTTTCAACTTGGTTGTGTATTCACATATATATATATATATATATATATATATATATATATATATATATATATATATATATATTTACAGGTGTTGGAACAAGCGGCTCGACTACTGCAGTTTAGTTATCTCCAATTTTTTTCTTAAGAGCAAGAACTTCGATCGAACACTACGCTTTGTATAAATTGTGTTATGCTTTGTGTATTGACTGAAATTATGCTTTGTGTATTAATTGAAGTTATGTTTTATGTATTAATTGAAGTTATGCTTTGTGTATTTTCTTTATGTACTGTTACATGGGTGCATCGTATTTTCTTTGTTGTGTATATATATCAATGGGTGAAGTAGCGTACATTAGATACGTATCTGGATGATCATTAGTAATTTGATACGCCGTATCAAATTTACCAGTTCGATACGCGTTAAACCCGTATCAAATTTCAATTTGATACGCCTTAAAGCCTTATCAAATTTTCAATTCGATACGCCTTAAACCCGTATCAAATTATCAATTTGGCACTCCTTAAACCCGTATTAAATTATCAAATTGATACACCTTATAGCCGTATCAAATTAGTGGATTGATACGCTTAAGGCGTACCAATCCACTAATTTGATAAGGCTATAAGGCGTATCAATTTGATAATTTGAAAAGGCTATAAGGAGTGTCAATATGATAATTTGATACGGTTAAAAGGTGTATCAAATTTGATGATTTGATAAGGCTTTAAGGCGTGTCGAATTAAATTTTGATACGGGTTTAAGGCGTATCAAACTGGTAAATTTGATACGGGTGAGGCGTATCAAATTACTAATTTGATACGGCTCTAGGGCGTGCCTAAGTAACAAACACGCATTAATTTGATACGGATCTGAGCACTGCCAAATTGCATTTGATACGGATTTGAGCACTGCCAAAATGAGCTTTTTGGTGTAGTGTTTCTCCAACTGACGGCTACTCTTAGTTTCTTCCCAGCAGCATGACGGCTCTAGTTCTATTTTATTTGTGTGAATATAGGTTGAGTGTTGGGTTGTATTTATAGAATTTCAGAATGATTTGAGTCGTTAGATGATCATAGAGTGAATCCAGACCATACACACCAAGAGGAGCCAATCAGAAAGTGACAAATCAGCCCTAGTGACACACCAGAGCTCAGAAATTCGACCAAAAACCGACCAGGCCAACCAAGACTTGACCAGGTCGACCCCTAGGTCGACCACATGATCGACCTGGTTACCCAGGTCGACCCCCTGGTCGACCTGGGTCTTAGGAGGGAAAATTCCTGCCCTGCCCAATTTGGGTTTGTTTTCGAATTTCGAACTGTTTGAATTTTAAATTGAATTCTGAAACTTCGGAAGGTCATAACTCCTTCATATGGAGTCCGATTTATGCAAACTCAAACTCTATCTCAAGCAGAATTCCGAGACGAGCGCAATGGCTTAACCTGTTTCCCTTAATTCTTTCATTTTGAATTAAGTATACTTTAATTTGTTAATTTAATGATAACAGAAAATTCGGGGTGTTAAATAAACCCTCCTCCCAAGGGTAGCAACCAGTACCTCAAAAAACCATAAGCAAAGCCTTTAGAACCGAAAGAGAAGGCGGCCAAGAGCCAAGACTTCTGGAACCAAAGGAAAAAGCGGCCGATATAGGCTAATACTGGCCTAACAGCAAAAGGGGCCCTGAATTGTCTATAAATAAGACCCCAGGGGTCTCATTTTGGAGGCCGAATACTCATTTGTCAATCTCTCTCTCTCTCTCTTTCTCTAAAAAAACCCTAATTTCCAAATCGAATTAGGGATTTCTTCAATTCTTGTAATATATCTGTAATTAATAAAGAGAAGAAGTCCAAGACGTAAGCATTTCTCGATTTGGTAATCATATTGTGTACATAATGATAAGACAGGGAGTTAACACTAACCTTTCTTATGAAAGAGTTAATTATGGTTCTTACGTGGGAAGAAAGGTCTTGTGTAAAACCGAGGCTTCTCCCTCTTCGAACGTTCATACGTGACTTAGCAATTCCATTGTAATCCTAATGCAGCCCAAACTCGGAAGGGATCTTGATGTAAGCTTGCGACTTGATAACTGACGCAACCAAGGCCTTCCCAAGCTGGTTCAATAAGGAAGTATCATATGAGCTAATAAGCAATATACCATGAAAACAAAATCGAGTGTTGCAAGACATTAGCCTGTTTCTTCTCAACAAAATTTATATTATTTTTTCCAAGATCTAAAGGTGTCTATCTCATGAGGTATTATTTCATTTAATTAGTAAAAACCTTTCTTCAAGATTGTCCTCCACTTCATAGTCTCACAAGTGTGATACTCACCCCTCGAGGGAAGGGTAACTAATTTTCTGACTAAAGGTCTTGACACCTAGGAAATGGTGAAACTAGTAAAAGAACACTGATTTATAACTACATGTCAATTACCTTTGGATCACCTTTGCATCAATCTTCTAAGCATATGCATTGTTTTTTCTAGTTCGGGTGTTGACGAAGAATATCATTAACTGTTCTCTAAGCGCAAAACAAGTTAGGAAGCTAAACGACTTGCAGAAGGTTATTTTGGTAATTAGGCTTATATATAAAGCTTTATCTTGGAAAGGCAATAGGTGAATGATTAACATAAGCGGTAAGGAAAGGCATGAAATTGATCATAAGTGTTGATTCTCTCTTTATTGCTCATGCATGAGTACATAAATAATTACATGTTAAATCCCCAAATTGATTTATTAATTCGGGTTTTCACTCTAAAAGTTGAATATAAGATTGTGGAATTAGAAAAGTCATCCAAAATGTGACCCTGGGTCTTATTTACAGACAATTTGGGCCCTCCTTGGTGATGACTCTTCTAGAAGCCCACTTTCGGATTGCGCTTTCGGTGTCGACTTGCCTTTGCATCTTTTAGTGCCAATTTTTGAGTATCGGTCTCGATCCACCTTTGTATTTTGGGTGCCTTTGGTGACTATGTATTACTGTGTGAATCCGGTGCTGCCTTCGAATGTTGTATCGACACCAAATATATTGGTGTGGACAACTTTATTCCTTAATTTCGATACCACTTTTGGCCCTAGTAGTGCCGTTATACTTTCTTATGACTTTGGCAATCCACCTTGATGTTGGTATCGACACTAGGCATATTAGTGTGGATGACCCTTCCTGATTTATTAATCTTGGCTTATACCAGTAATCTTCGGTTTCAGTACTAGTTTTGCTCTTTGTTGTCTATAGGTGCTTCCAGATGATTTCAAAGCTACTTTCTTGTATCAGCATTGATACAAAGTATATTGGTATTAATAGTTCTTTGCTCGAACTCAAGTCAGTCTCGTGCTTTCCCTTTTATGATTCTTAGTTTGGTGCCAAACCACCTACCTCCGGAATTGAGATCATGTTGATTGCTTCTAGCATCGGTTTTATAACCATTTTAAAAGGCTTATTGTACGTTAGCTTCGGTATCGCCTGCCCCATGCTTCTTCCTCCTATGTCTGTACCGATAGCATGTAGACCTAATCTTTTTCCTTCTTTTGCTTCTGGTATCGGCCCTTCTTTGTGCCTTATTGTTAACTTGCGATCATTTCTGGTGTTGCTCTAAGTATCGCTACTAATCTTGTTTGTAGCGATAGCGCTTTTATTTGCTCTATTACCTTTCCTTTTCCTTTAGGCTTCTATTTGATGTTGGCAAAGTGCTCTTCTTTCTTTGTGACCGATACTAGTTCCTCCATTATCGATATTTGGCTTAAATACTTGGCTATACATCACCGTTTTCTTTCGGTATCGTCATAATGTTTTTACATTATTTCCTTGGTGTTAACTTTGGGACTCTACTCCCTTTCCCTAGGTAATAAAATTTGATCAACTACATTTCTCTTCTAGTATCGACACAAAGTCAACTGTCATTAACATGTTGGTGTAGATTGGTAGAAACCAGATCAATAGTGCCAACATCAAGCCCAATGTTTTCAACATGTTGATGTCAATAGCATGCTATTTTTATCTTTATCTTCATACCGTCATAGGGGAATATAACTATTTAATGGTGCCGGTAATGTTCCTGCCTTGGTGCCTACTTCGTCTACTTAGTCCTTGCTTTAATATCAATCCTGGCACATTAGCCCTTCACCCTAACTCGATTTCGGTATTGAAATTCTAGCAATAATACTTGCCTCCTTTTGAAGGGTATTTTAATCTTTTCAAGTCAAAACTCTAATCTATGTACTGAACTATCTTGAAAGTACAGAATTTCCTGCTTTTTGGTATTCTAGAACCGATTTAGATCATTAATCCATAATTGTTTGTGCAATTTTGATTAAGAAGCGCTTTTAATAAAAAAGTTCTTCTTCTTCCTTTTCTTCACCTGTAAGAAACCACTTTCACATAGGATTGTTGTTCTTCGAAGATTTACAAGAGTTATAACTTCAATTCTTATCACTTTAAGTATTTAATCAATTCAGATTAGAGTTTGAAAATTATGTTCCCAATTCAATTATGAAATCGATCAGGATTAGCTAGCATTTTGTTAATGATAAAAATCATCAACACCCTGGTTAAGGTTTACTAATGCGTAAATGATAAAATTTGGGGTGGAATCGATCTAAAGGGTGCTGTAATGTAATTCAAGCTCAACAGACTCGGCTTACTTTGCCTTTTCCTAGATCTCAAAACCTTAAGTTCAAATAATAGTTACTATTCCTTCGAGAGGTGAGCATCATGCTTATGAAACCTAACGATCGACAGTTACCTTAGGATAAGGGCATTTTAAGCATACAGAAGTTTGAGAGCCTTGTCAAAACAGTAGCCCTCAAACTCGAGATAGAATAATATAGATTGTGTAAAGAAGAAATAGGCTAGAATATCACAATAGTCATTTTTGATGACCTAACATAATCCTTTATGACAAAGTGATAATTCCACATCGATCCGGCCTACGAGGGGCTTTTGTTGGGTTAGTTATCGAGTTACAAGGTTATAATAGGTATTATGTAGGATGTTGTGTTACTTTTAGATTGTGTGAGAGGTTTGAAGCATGAATAAATAACACAAGGGAGAATTCATTGATTACATTCAATGAATTTCCCCTTTTAATCATTTTTAAGTTTAAATATCTGACAAGAAAAGGTTTGTTGTAACAACCCGTATTTTCAATAACCTGTTATAACATAAATCGAGGCAGAATTTAATTCTAAAGTCGGAATCAAGGGAAACGGGCTATGCCATTGCGTTCGTCTCGGAAAAATACGCGAAATAGAGTCCGAGTTTTCGAAAATCGGAGTCCGTATGACCCAGTTAAGGCCCATTGAAGTTTTCAGAAATTTCCATGTCAAAAACAGATTTGAATTTCAAGTTCAAAGTTGGAAATTAGGGCAAACTGGCGCAGGCGGGAAAACTCCCGCCAGGACCCCCATGTCGACAGGCATGTCGACAGGGTCCCCAGGGTGTCGACAGCCCTGTCGACAGCCCTGTCGACACAGGGTGGCCGGGCAGTTTTGCCTGGCGCACCATTTTGGGTCTTGGTCTGGTCTTGTGGCTTGGTTCTGGAGAATTCCGAAATCTGACGGACCTAATTCAACTAGGGTTTAATCCTATGGTCTAAATCACTAGCCTAATCTATAAATAAGACCCTAACCTACCCTAAATCATTCATTATTCATTCTAGCAACTAAACTATGTCAAAATCCATCCTCTCATGGCCTCCACTCTCTTCATACAATTCCTAAACAAAGAGATTTCCATGCATACAAGTGTATTTAGGCTTGTATGATCCTCTTTAGCTTGCATTAAAGTCTTGTCTCTCTATTGTCATCATAAAGGAGGAGTCTTGATCAAGTTTGCTTGCATTTTGGGGTTTTATTTTGTTGCATAAGGGGTTTCTTACATTTGCTATACTCATTTGAGTCCGCATAAGCATTGTAAGCCCTCTTACCTTCATTTTAGAAACTCTAAAGTTAATATGTGATGAAAGTTGGGATTTATGCATGTTTATGCAAGTTCACTATGCCATGATTTGAAAGTTTAACAAGTTATGCATGTTTATGCAAGTTCACTATGCCATGATTTGAAAGTTTAACAAGTTATGCATGTTTATGCAAGTTCACTATGCCATGATTTGCAAGTTTAACAAGTTATGCATGTTTATGCAAGTTCACTAAGCCATGATTTGCAAGTTTAATAAGTTATGCATGCTTATGCAAGATCACTATGACATGTTATGCATGTTTAATAAGTTATGCATGTTTATGCAAGTTCACTATGCCATGATTTGCAAGTTTATTGAGTTATGCATGTTTATGCAAGTTCACTAAGCCATGATTTGCAAGTTTATTGAGTTATGCATGCTTATGCAAGTTCACTATGCCATGTTATGCATGTTTAATAAGTTATGCATGCTTATGCAAGTTCACTATGCCATGTTATGCATGTTTAATAGGTTATGCATGTTTATGCAAGTTCCATATGCCATGTTAGGCAAGTTTAACATGTTATGCATGTTTATGGTAATATGCAAGTTCACTATGCTAAGTTATGCAAGTCTAACATGTTATGCATGTTTGTTGTGATATGCAAGTTCATCATGTATGTTATGCCAAGTTCCCTCTTCCTATCCTTTATGCGTTATTACGAATATGTAAGCGATAGAATGACGTTGGGGGGGGGGTTTGGGTAAACTTAAAATACATGAAAATATAAGATTGGGAATTTACCTATTAAGTTAGGTCTACCCCTTGGGAATTTACCTATTAAGTTAGGTCTACCCAAGTAATTGTTGACTTGTAATTATGTTTTGAAATAAAGTGGACATGACACTTAGAAAACATAAGTGTGGCCAACTCGAGGTTGGGTTGATGTTGTAGCGTAATTCTACCCGGAACCTACCGGCTTAACTAGTGGCTACAAACAATAGGACCCAATGTGAGAAGTTGGTCATGTGGTGCCAAGACCCGAGGTTAGACCAAGTTGTGGTGTAAATCTACCCGGAACCCACCGGCTTAACTAGGTAACCATAACAAAGTCTAATGTGAGAGGTTAAGGTGCATTAAATTAATTAATGCCTCAT
The DNA here is from genome assembly GCA_030737875.1 of Allium sativum. Taxonomy (NCBI): domain Eukaryota; kingdom Viridiplantae; phylum Streptophyta; class Magnoliopsida; order Asparagales; family Amaryllidaceae; genus Allium; species Allium sativum. Next base: position 64,893,134 of record CM060911.1, on the reverse strand, counting down.
GATTAGGGTTAAGCCAGGGTCCACTAATACTTAACCAATTTGGGGATTCGAGGGATTGAAATGGGGTTAAGTTGTGAACTGTCGGTTACACTTAACCAATTTAATCCATTTGGGGGTTCGAGGGATTGAAATGGGGCTAAGTTGTGAACTGTCGGTTACACTTAACCAATTTAATCCATGATTAGTGAAGGGTTAAATCGCACTTAACCCTCTTAGGAAACCCTAGCAACGTGGTCTGTTCCAGCAGTAATCCCAGTTTGGTATCATCACAACCCTAGAGGCTGGGCTAGGGCGGGGCACGATTACTGGACTGATGTAAGCGACCAAAGCGATGGCTGAGTGGTACAGCGGTGCGGGTCCAGGCGGGCTACGGACGTGCACGTAGTCCGGTATTGGACAAACTCGAGGCACGGGTACCAGTAGGTTTAGACTGTGCATTATTGCTTCAGTGTCTGGGGTTGACACCCGAGGGCTTGATACACCCGAAGGTGGACCCAGCACAGTCTGACTACATCCATATGTGGGCCGTATGGACACCAACACTTGACGTGTTAGGCTTATAGGGAGCCGATCGACTAGACCGTTTGGTTGGACCTTATATTAAGGTCACTTCATGTTATTGGGTCAAAGCTTGGGCCAAGGGATCAATACCTGTTATGTTGGTTTGCTAGTACACCGTGGTGCAAAACTTAACCTTGTTTATGCGATGACACCTCTATCTATCTTGTAGTTAATTTATCATGCCAGTATGTTGTTATCTATGATCATCTCAGTTTCCATCATGCTGTTAACTTTATTAGTTTATAGACTGATCGTAGCAGGGCTTACCAGTCTTTATGACTGACCCGTTTTCTTTTCGCTTCTTTTCTTCCGTTCCCCCCCCCCCCCAGGTTCTCAGGGTGGGAACATTGGTGCTTAGCTTGGATCGCTTAGCTTGCTTGCTGGATTAGCTCATGTACGTTTGGATATTGAGCCCGCTATGGTTTATCACTCTTATTTGGGGATAGTACTTATGTATTTCAGTTTATCAGATGATGTTTTTTATCTAGACTTGTAATTTTGGGAAATTGACATTTTGATGTACCAGACTTGTGTTTTGAAATGGTTTAAAAAATCTCCCGCTGTTTTATCTACTTACTCTGTTTATTTACATATATATATGTCATGTCCTGCCTTGTTATATCATTATGCATGTTTACCTTGTTTTAAAACGCCCCACCAAAGTCAGAGTTGCTTGCAAGAGCCACCCTGGCGGAGGTGGGGTGTTACATTTGGTATCAGAGCCTATGGTTTACGAGAAGGGATAGAAAGGTTTTTAAAACTTTTGAAAAACTATTTTCAAAACCAAGTATAAAGTATTTTCCAAAGAAAAGTCTAGTTATTTTTTAAAGGCTATTCCCCAAAAGCCATTAGCACTATCCTTTGACCCCTCGTTTGAACTCTTTTCTTTTCATTTCCATCATGTCTGATAATCTCATCTTGCCCGAAGGAGTAACAATACCCGATTGGTTTCGTCGGTACTTGGAAGTCACGGCACCGGTCCCGGGTGTCTCTAATGTTGTCTTTCCAGTCAAGGCCGCTGTTCCTCCTCCTCCTTCCGTAGCTGATGTTCCTCTTCTCCCTCAGCCTCTACAAGCGGATTTTGCGGAAACTTGTAAGAACTTTAAGATGATGGGTGGCAAGAATTTTAGTGGAACAGAGACTTTTGTAGAGGCAAGGAATTGGTTGAAAGAGACCGAAGATCTTTTAGCCACCTTTGATATAGGTGACTGCAGGAAGGTTTTATTAGCAGTATGGTTGCTAAAGGAAGGAGCTGCATGTTGGTGGGTAGTCACCACCGCTACTAGGCCAATTGAGACTTGGGATGACTTTAGAGGAAGGTTTGGACTGAGGTTCTTATCCCTGAAGCAAGGGGACATGACTATTAGGGAATACATAGATAAGTTTAATCAACTGGCTCGGGTCGATTTAGACTTGGTTAATACAGCTCAGAAGAAGGCCCTACACTTCGCTCTAGGATTAAACGAGCCATTACATGGTTTGGCCATGTCTCATATACCCTTGGTGGCGACTTTCGAGAATTTGGTGAATATGGCCCTACTTCAAGAAGAAGATAACAATGACAAGAAAGAGGTCAAGGCGAATGAGTCTCAAGGCAAGAGGGTAAATTCCGGGAAACGAGGCAAGAATAACAACAACCGCAAGGACAAGCCAAGAGAGAATAGGAAATGCAACTTCTGTGGTAAAGTTGGACATATATCCAGGGAATGTAGGAAGACGAAGAGAAAGCGGGGCGAATGCTTTCATTGTGGTGAGTTTGGACATCTCAGCAAGGATTGCCCGAGGAAACAAGGGCAAGGTCAGACTCAGTATGCAGGACTATCTGGAGGGCGAGTTCATCCCCTCAACACCGTTCTTCCAGCTCATGATAGAGGTAGTGTTTCTGTTGGAAGTCTTGTTTACATTTTCTGATTTTCCCTGTTCGTACTTTGTTTGATTCTGGCACATCGCATAGTTTTATTTCATCTGATCTAGTTGAAAGTTTGCACCTAAGTACTAGTCTAGTTGATGATCCCGTATGTGTTTCAAATCCAATTGGGGGTTCTGCCCGTTTGTCTGTGGTCTGAGTGGATTTGAAAATTTCTATCTTGAGTATAGAATTCTCGTGGGATGTTTATATTCTCGGTTTCAGGGGATATGGGTTGGTTTTGGGCATGGAATGGTTGTCCTGTTTTGGAGCCATTCTTGGTTTTTGTATATAGGGTTGTGAGGCTCATGACTCACCTCGGTAATACCCTAGAAATTTCTAGCAACCCTATGGGTCCCGTCATGTTATGTTATCTTGAATCCCTCAACTCGTCTATCGATAGTTTGCAATCTGTGAGGGTGGTCCGAGAATATCCTGATATCTTGGGGGAAGTAAAGGGGTTACCCCTAGACGTGTGATAGATTTCCGCATTATCTGGTTGGTAATACCAAGCCAGTTTCGTGGCCGGTTAGGCACATGACCTCACGAGATGAGAGTTAAGAAAGCAAGTCAAGGAGTTGCTTGAGAAGAACTTCCTGAGACGAAGCATTTTCGGGTAGGGTGCTCCAGTAGTATTCGTTACTAATGTGGACAGTTTGCTTCGCTTATGTGTTGATTATCGTGAGAAGAATAGACAACCGTTACCAAGGATCGATGATTTGTTTGATCAGCTTGTGGGAGCATCTGTTTTCTTTTGATCTAGCTACCGGATTCCATCAGCTTAGGATGGCTGAGGATGGAATTGACAAGACTGCGTTTAGGACTCTAGATGAATTTTTAGGATGGCTAGTCATGCTATTTGGTTTGACTAATGCACCCGCATATTACGTGAACTTGATGGGTAGGGTGTTTAGGGAGTCCTTGAACAAGTTTGTCGTGGTCGTCGTAGACGATATTTTGATCTCCTTAAAAGAATGAGGAAGAGCATGCTAGACATCTCAAGGAGGTGATGGATACGCTTAGAGCCACCAGTTGAAGGTCAAGTTCTCCAAATGTCACTTTGGAGGAAAGAAGTTGGATTTCTTGGGCACATAGTTCCTAAGTAAGGCTTAGCGGTGGATTCCGCTAAAGTGGTTGCGGTTTAAGACCGGAAAACTCTGAGGAGGGCAATTGAAGTAAGAAGCTTTCTCCGTTTGGTTAGTTAGTTAGCATTCCCTGAGCTTAGACTTACTCTTCTGGATCAAGAAGGGGGTTTCACAGGAAGAAGACCCGCAGTTAGTCAAGAACATGGACCAGTTGATTCGAGGCGAGATGTTAAGTCACCTCGCTAGATATATTATAGATGACAAGGGATGACTAAGGCGCGATGAGAGATTATGTGTTCCTCGAGTGGAAGACTTGGTAAAGAAGGTTCCTGAAGATGCGCATCACTCGAGGAGGTGGCCGAGTTGGTCTCAGGATGCATGTTGTGCCACCAGGTTAAGGCCAAGTCATAGAAGCCCGGCGGGCCATTACCTCCATTGGAGGTTCCGCAAGGGAAGTGTGAAAACATCTCGATAGATTATGTGGATAGACTACCTAGATCAAAGAAAGGGAATACGGTTATGTGGGTCATAATAGGTAGACTCACGAAGAGTGCTCATTTCAGTCCGGTGAAGAGCGAGAGGACTGCATCATGGTTAGCAACGGTTTACCCTCAAGAAGTTGGCCAGTTTTGGAATAGCCTACAGGAAGCCATGGGTAGGCAATTGAATCTAGGTATGGCCTATCACTCATAGGCGGATGGTTCATTTCGATTAAGCATGAGTTATAGAAAATCACGTTTATAAGGGCAATTGGCAACGTGGATTGGTATTTTCAAGAAAAGTTCTGCTGCGTGGAATACTTTATAGTAAGTAGACGAGATCCAGGATTCACTAGTGAATTTTGGAGAGCTTGCATGAAATCATGAGGTTACAGTTATGTTTAAGCCAAGTATACAGAAAGAAGAATAAGTGGAAAAGGAAGACGAGAGGCGATAATGAAATGAGTTCCAACTCGAATTTGGGAAATAGGAGTTAGGAAGCCAAGAAATCATGAAGTAAAAGACGGTCAAAGCACAGTGGAGTTAAGCTCAACGTGACTAAGAACAGTGAAGACTAGATACGCGCGTCATATCTCTTTTTAAGAGTGCATCCTTGATCCTTGTTTTCCTGTGGAGCTTGCTTGCAAGTTATCTTTTGTATATATCCTCTCGGTCCCATTCTCGATCTTATTTCTGTTGTAAACTCCATAAGGGGGTTATGACTCATCAGTTAGTACTATATGTCAGAGTTTGAATGGATTTCTTGTAATCCAAAAAGGAGTTTATCTTGCTTATCTTCTAAGATCTCTTTTTAGCATATCTCTCTATCCATGTTTATCTAGTTTATCGTGTTTATCTTGTCATGAGAACCTTAGGTAGAATCCTTTGGATGAAACATGTGTTTGAGACATGTTATGTTTGATGGTTGCAAGTGGTTGCAAGTGTTTGCAAGTGGTTGCTCGTGGATGCATTATACACAATTAGGCACTAGATCGGCTCGCACACTCCTCATATTGCATATGCATGAGTGTTTATGCTTATTCATGGATGAAAATTGTGTGTTATCACATGGATGTTGCATATGGGTGTATGTTATGTGCACACATATAGATGATATACATTATGTTAGGAATTGCATACATATGGATTCATTTCACCAACATAATTCGCATTGATGATATTTGCATTAGATAAGTACATATACACACACCTCTGCATATGTTCATCCAGCATTTAGAATCTTGTAAGGACAATGATTGCTCGTGGATGATGCTTTGAGTAGATGGATGATTGGATGGTAGGATACGTTCTTCCTAACTTGAAGATTTCGGGGATGAAATCCTTTAAGGAGGGGAGAATGTAACAACCCGTATTTTCAATAACCTGTTATAACATAAATCGAGGCAGAATTTAATTCTAAAATCTGAATCAAGGGAAACGGGCTATGCCATTGCGTTCGTCTCGGAAAAATACGCGAAATAGAGTCCGAGTTTTCGAAAATCGGAGTCCGTATGACCCAGTTAAGGCCCATTGAAGTTTTCAGAAATTTCCATGTCAAAAACAGATTTGAATTTCAAGTTCAAAGTTGGAAATTAGGGCAAACTGGCGCAGGCGGGAAAACTCCCGCCAGGACCCCCATGTCGACAGGCATGTCGACAGGGTCCCCAGGGTGTCGACAGCCCTGTCGACACAGGGTGGCCGGGCAGTTTTGCCTGGCGCACCATTTTGGGTCTTGGTCTGGTCTTGTGGCTTGGTTCTGGAGAATTCCAAAATCTGATGGACCTAATTCAACTAGGGTTTAATCCTATGGTCTAAATCACTAGCCTAATCTATAAATAAGACCCTAACCTACCCTAAATCATTCATTATTCATTCTAGCAACTAAACTATGTCAAAATCCATCCTCTCATGGCCTCCACTCTCTTCATACAATTCCTAAACAAAGAGATTTCCATGCATACAAGTGTATTTAGGCTTGTATGATCCTCTTTAGCTTGCATTAAAGTCTTGTCTCTCTATTGTCATCATAAAGGAGGAGTCTTGATCAAGTTTGCTTGCATTTTGGGGTTTTATTTTGTTGCATAAGGGGTTTCTTACATTTGCTATACTCATTTGAGTCCGCATAAGCATTGTAAGCCCTCTTACCTTCATTTTAGAAACTCTAAAGTTAATATGTGATGAAAGTTGGGATTTATGCATGTTTATGCAAGTTCACTATGCCATGATTTGAAAGTTTAACAAGTTATGCATGTTTATGCAAGTTCACTATGCCATGATTTGAAAGTTTAACAAGTTATGCATGTTTATGCAAGTTCACTATGCCATGATTTGCAAGTTTAACAAGTTATGCATGTTTATGCAAGTTCACTAAGCCATGATTTGCAAGTTTAATAAGTTATGCATGCTTATGCAAGATCACTATGACATGTTATGCATGTTTAATAAGTTATGCATGTTTATGCAAGTTCACTATGCCATGATTTGCAAGTTTATTGAGTTATGCATGTTTATGCAAGTTCACTAAGCCATGATTTGCAAGTTTATTGAGTTATGCATGCTTATGCAAGTTCACTATGCCATGTTATGCATGTTTAATAAGTTATGCATGCTTATGCAAGTTCACTATGCCATGTTATGCATGTTTAATAGGTTATGCATGTTTATGCAAGTTCCATATGCCATGTTAGGCAAGTTTAACATGTTATGCATGTTTATGGTAATATGCAAGTTCACTATGCTAAGTTATGCAAGTCTAACATGTTATGCATGTTTGTTGTGATATGCAAGTTCATCATGTATGTTATGCCAAGTTCCCTCTTCCTATCCTTTATGCGTTATTACGAATATGTAAGCGATAGAATGACGTTGGGGGGGTTTGGGTAAACTTAAAATACATGAAAATATAAGATTGGGAATTTACCTATTAAGTTAGGTCTACCCCTTGGGAATTTACCTATTAAGTTAGGTCTACCCAAGTAATTGTTGACTTGTAATTATGTTTTGAAATAAAGTGGACATGACACTTAGAAAACATAAGTGTGGCCAACTCGAGGTTGGGTTGATGTTGTAGCGTAATTCTACCCGGAACCTACCGGCTTAACTAGTGGCTATAAATAATAGGACCCAATGTGAGAAGTTGGTCATGTGGTGCCAAGACCCGAGGTTAGACCAAGTTGTGGTGTAAATCTACCCGGAACCCACCGGCTTAACTAGGTAACCATAACAAAGTCTAATGTGAGAAGTTAAGGTGCATTAAATTAATTAATGCCTCATGATTAGGGTTAAGCCAGGGTCCACTAATACTTAACCAATTTGGGGATTCGAGGGATTGAAATGGGGTTAAGTTGTGAACTGTCGGTTACACTTAACCAATTTAATCCATTTGGGGGTTCGAGGGATTGAAATGGGGCTAAGTTGTGAACTGTCGGTTACACTTAACCAATTTAATCCATGATTAGTGAAGGGTTAAATCGCACTTAACCCTCTTAGGAAACCCTAGCAACGTGGTCTGTTCCAGCAGTAATCCCAGTTTGGTATCATCACAACCCTAGAGGCTGGGCTAGGGCGGGGCACGATTACTGGACTGATGTAAGCGACCAAAGCGATGGCTGAGTGGTACAGCGGTGCGGGTCCAGGCGGGCTACGGACGTGCACGTAGTCCGGTATTGGACAAACTCGAGGCACGGATACCAGTAGATTTAGACTGTGCATTATTGCTTCAGTGTCTGGGGTTGACACCCGAGGGCTTGATACACCCGAAGGTGGACCCAGCACAGTCTGACTACATCCATATGTGGGCCGTATGGACACCAACACTTGACGTGTTAGGCTTATAGGGAGCCGATCGACTAGACCGTTTGGTTGGACCTTATATTAAGGTCACTTCATGTTATTGGGTCAAAGCTTGGGCCAAGGGATCAATACCTGTTATGTTGGTTTGCTAGTACACCGTGGTGCAAAACTTAACCTTGTTTATGCGATGACACCTCTATCTATCTTGTAGTTAATTTATCATGCTAGTATGTTGTTATCTATGATCATCTCAGTTTCCATCATGCTGTTAACTTTATTAGTTTATAGACTGATCGTAGCAGGGCTTACCAGTCTTTATGACTGACCCGTTTTCTTTTCGCTTCTTTTCTTCCGTTCCCCCCCCCCCCAGGTTCTCAGGGTGGGAACATTGGTGCTTAGCTTGGATCGCTTAGCTTGCTTGCTGGATTAGCTCATGTACGTTTGGATATTGAGCCCGCTATGGTTTATCACTCTTATTTGGGGATAGTACTTATGTATTTCAGTTTATCAGATGATGTTTTTTATCTAGACTTGTAATTTTGGGAAATTGACATTTTGATGTACCAGACTTGTGTTTTGAAATGGTTTAAAAAATCTTCCGCTGTTTTATCTACTTACTCTGTTTATTTACATATATATATGTCATGTCCTGCCTTGTTATATCATTATGCATGTTTACCTTGTTTTAAAACGCCCCACCAAAGTCAGAGTTGCTTGCAAGAGCCACCCTGGCGGAGGTGGGGTGTTACATTTGTGATCACTCCCTATTCAATCCATATAAACACAACAAGATTGTTGAATCAAGAAAAATGCAAGTCCTGATTTTCCCTTCTTTATTCATTATGAATGTATTGCAAATGTTGTGTAAATCCCGAATTTGATTTTGAAATTAAGGTTTACTCTATAAGGAAAGATTACAAGATTGAAGAATGAGAAAAGTCCCCCCGAAATGAAACCGCTAGGGTGTTATTTATAAGAAATTGGGCCCCCTTCGGTGTTATTCAGCAGAAGCCCGCTTTAGGTGCTTTTGGCTTTGGTAGGCCCTTTCGAAGTCGGTTTAACCGCATTAGTGCCTTTCGGTACCGGTTTCTGGGTTATGACCTTATTTTCCACATTAATTGTGGTTTTTGAATTAATTTTTCTTCCATAACATTAGTTTCGGTCCTTAGTGGCTTATGGTTCAGGTACTGCTTTTGATTGTGTATGAATACCATGCGGATTGGTATGAATAGCCTTCCTATCTTCTCTTGGTTTCAGTATCATCTCATCTTCCTTGCTTTGATGACACTTGGGTATTGCCTTTACTTTATCATCCTCATTAGTTTTGGTATCGACACTATGCATGCCTGTGTGGACAACCTTTCTTCCCATGAACCTTTGTATACTTAAGCATGTTGGTTCCAATATCGGCTCTGCGACAGCATGGTTTTGAGGATTCTTTTTGACGAATACTGAGCTACTTCTTTGTATCGATACTAAGTAAATTAGTACTGATAGCTCCCTTTCCTCTGTCCTATCCTGGCCTTGTTTCCTTGTATTGGAAGGTGGGCCTTCGGAATCGAAACAATATTGAATGCCATTAATAATGGTGCTAGGGAATGCAGATCTTAAGGCAAAACAAACACTAGAGTGGTGGTGAATAGTGTTTTTGAGAAATTTATGAAAATCATAAACTTATATGATCTACTATCTGAATCACACGCAGCAGAGATGATCATAGATACAGAATAAAAAAACACAAACAAATAAATATAAAATGCAGAAAAGGAAAAAACACACTGGATTTTATACTAGTTCGGGTTTCTCTTACGTCTAGTCCCACGAAATGATGAATTTCCAAGAGTTTTATTATTATCAATATCCAAGTACAACCCCTTGATTTCATGGCAAACACCCTTGATCTCACGGCTACAAGGTTAACACAACTCCCTTTCCTTGATTTTAGGGCTATAAGGAACACACCCTTTCCCAAATACTTCCCAAATGATTACAACGGCCTTATAACTCTTCAATAGCACTTCAATTCAGAGAGTAGTAGATAGACAATGAGAAAAGATGAAGTTTGATGTAATTTGATTAGAAATTGGCAAAGTATAAGTGTAGAAATTATGAAAATATGATAACTAATGGGTGTATGAAGAGGGGTGGAGATGGAGAAGAAATATGATTTTAAAATTCGAAATTATCCCCTATTTATAGCATTTGATTGGTTGCAACGTTTCAGAAACGTTACAAATAGTGAAAAGACACTTCCTTTGAAATTTGAATTTTTGACAGTTGTATATCGACATAGCCAATTATGTATGTCGACATATGCATGTCGAATTTTGATTTTTGAACTATTTTTCAAGTGTTTGAACATATATATTATTCTGGAAATTCTTGAATCAAAACTTAGTGATATAAATGAATATCCAGAGTGTAAAATCATGTGAAATCAAATAATATAATATATAAACATATTTTATAAAGTTATAAGGTTTAAAACTATAAAATTATAAAACTATATATAAAAATTTATGTATATTTAAAACTTTAAACTTATTTTTTTGAAATCATAAGTAAGATAAAATAATTTGAACATAAAATTTAAATTTTGAAAAACAAAATTTGAATTTTGAAAATCAGAATTTGAAAAGCATATTTTGAACCTGGAGTGCTATTCAGAGTCTTACATATAAACTAACTATATTACTATATTTTTCTTGAACTCTTTAAATTTTATTAACTTGATTACTCATGAGTCTTGAATCTCTTTTGAATCCTGAATCTCTTGGAACTCTATAACTATAGTCTTCTGTATTTAGGTCATGTATACAAACCCTGCACACACACACACACACACACACACACACACATATATATATATATATATATATATATATATATTCTAGATAGAGATGTTAGTATATATTTTATAATCAGTTAATAATGATAATTGAAATAAGGTTGTTGTCATCAAAACTCCATTGTCTAACAATCTCCCCCTTTTTTGTGATGACAACCTTGATTTATAAAATATTCATACCTGTTGCTACCTTTTGATCCGGTCCTTTGATTACTCCCCCTTTCACCATGAATCCTACATACTCCCCCTTAAACTAAGCCTAACTAATCCTTATTTTATAATTTCTCCCCTTTCGTCATAAATTTTTTTCTAAATACACTCCCCCTAAACCTATACCATATATATCTATAACCTGTATCTATCTATATATTCTAAGATTATAATACTTGGTACTATACTATAGCATATACATGACTCCCCCTAAATTCATACTTATATTATTCTAAAGGTATAAATTAGTCAATCTAAGTATTATAGTTAATATTTACAAGTGTTTCAATCCATATGTAAAAGTTTCAAATCCAAGTAATCCAAACCAAGTAATATTTACAAACAAGTTTAAACAAATTCAAGTCAAACCAATAAAACAAATCATACCAAACAATTTCAAACTAAACGTCTCTTGGAACTTCCACCCATCCGTCTCCTCCAAAGATTGATTCCTTCTTGATGACCTCCCAATCTTCATCTTCTTTTGTGGGTGATGCTTTAACGAGATTGTTGTCTTCGTCTGTGAAAAGAGAAGATATTAGCCAATGGATGACATCAAAGTGCTTCTCTTGCTTTTTTACCATCTTTATTTAACTTAATTCGAGATGATGCTGATAACATAGTATTATGAATAGGATATTCATGAATGAATTCAAAGTTTGTTCAAGATTCTCACTCAAATTGCAAATGAGATTTTCCATAATTTGATATTTTAAATAAGAATTGATTAGAGAAAAAGAAATGATAGAATAAATTTTTCTAAATAAATAGGTATATATAGGGTCTGGAATTCATTGGAATTGAATCGACATTAGTTATTTATTTAAATTTTAAATTTTGAACAAATTTGAAAACCTACCAATTATACGTCAATGTAGTCAAAAATGTATGTCGACATACATAAGTAATTTTTTGGGAATTTTCATTTTTTAGTTAATTCTTATTGTATTTTTTTGATTTATTTAATTCTAATATATTTTTACAGTAAATTAAAGATTGTTTTGATAGAAATAAATACCATTCATTAGTATTTAATAGAAAATACATTCAACTAATACAAGAAAATAATACGAGATTCGAAAGCAAATACAAAAGATAACTTAAACTAGATAAGCTTAGATGTCAGCGGATGATGAAGAGGAAGATGATATTCCAAGTTTTCTTCTTATTTTGCTGATGAATTAGACAAATAAGTAAGAGTCTTTTGGTTCTTGGCTAATTTTGCTTGTTTTTAGACAAGCATTTCTTTGGAAATGGTTCTAGGATTAGATGGACACTCTATACTTTCCAAAGAAGTTTCTTCTTCTTCTTCTTCGATATCCATAGGATCTTGTTGTAGTTTCATATGAGTTTGTTTATCTTCGAAAGTTTCATATGGATTAAAGGTGAGTGGAATTTTCATAAGAAGTATATTTGTGGAGTCAAACACCTTTCTTGATACAAATTCTTTTCCTTTGAGATCCACTCCAAAATATTTAAAAATTAGAGTAAGATAAACTCCATAATAAAAAGTGTTTTCTCTTGCGGACATTTCTTTTAGCTTAAATTCTTTTAAAATCATATCGACCCAATTGATGTCATAAACACCAATAGTAGAAAATAGATCTTTTTGAACATTAATGGTAGGGTTGTTGAAATTTCCAAAAGAAGTAGTTATTGTATGTTGAAGGAGGAGGTTGACGATTCTTGATTTTTGGTGGAAAAAGCGATTTTCGAATTCTAAATGAGCATCGTTTTCAAATAGGTGATGAAAGGTTTTCAAATCCATTTCATCAGTCTGATATCCAAGCCTATACCTTTACAATTCAAGATATTTCCCAAAATTTTGCAATCTAAAATGATTTGAGTGCCTTTTACGCTACTCCATATTTGATTTTCATCTCCTTCATAAAACCCAAGATTTAGATTTGCATAGACAATTTTGACTAGATTAGGATAACATACTTCATTATTATCCCATGAATCTATTAGACTCAAAACTCTATTTTCTTCAAAAAGAGAGCGAAGATTCTAAGATGGCAAATCTTCAAATATGGAGAAGGCTCCCGTATTGACTGTTCCATTTGCTAGGTAGTCAACATAGGCATTTCTTGCTTCTCTATCATTGTAGATATATCCTTTGATGGTTTTGGATAATCTCATTGTTTGAGGAGTGCTTGCGGAAGCCATTAAAGAGTTTTTTTGAAGAGTATAGATATGAAGAAAGTTGTTTGAATTTTGAATGAGAGGTAGGGAGAATAATATTGAATACATAAATAAATAGAGATTGAATATGCACAACTTTTATGAAATCAATGACACCTTTTTAGACCTTTGGAGTTGGTGAAAAGTTGGAGGGTAGTTTAAAAGTTTAAACTTTTCAAATTAAAATTTTGAACTCCATTTACAGGTTTATATTCGATATGCTTATTTATGTATGTCGACATACATGTAGAATTTCAAAGGACATGTTGTTTTGGCTTTTGGTTTTACTATATTATCATTTTATATTTTAGGTTTTACTATTTCCTAAATTAATATTAATCCTAACAAACATCTAAAATTTATTTTATTATTATTATATTTATTATTTATTATTTTATTATTATTATTTTGAATTTCAAAATTCAAATTTCAAATTTGAATTTTAAAGTTTAATTTTGAATTTTAAATTTCAAATTCAAACAAAGCAAACAAAATGAACAAAACATCCATTCATCCAAATCAACCAAAAAAATTAAAAGTTAATTAAGGTGTACCTGGTTTTTAGATCCATTTCTTCGATATTTTCTAAATTGCTATGAAACACATATTTGGATTTCCAGTTTCTGGCTCTTAATTAGTTGATAATGAATCTGAATCATCTAAAGTTTCTGCATATGCCCTCTTTTTTTTTCTTTGACGAATTACTATTTTCTATCTGTTGATTTGATTTATCTGAATATGAACGCATTCTCTTTATAAGGCTTGGTTTGTTGCAGTTATAACACCGACTATCATTTCTTCCCAAACTCCCTTGATTATTTCTGTGGAAATTATTTCTCCTTTTTGTATCTTAGAAATTTTCTGAAATTCCTTGTCGTTAAAGCAATTTCTTCATTGTCTACACTGCTTGAATCAGAATCATTTTTTTATTGATTTGAAAGCTACAGATTTCTTTTCCGTGGGCTTATTTTCCCTTTTTTTTGCAGTTGAACTTCAAACGACATCAAATTCCCAATTAACTCCTCAATCTTCATTTCACTAACATTATTGGCTTCTTATATTGCCAATGTTTTCTGATCCCTTTCTGGAGTTAATGAACTAAGTATTTTTTGACTTGATCTTCTTTTGAATAAGTTTTCCTAATGAAACGAAGGAATGGACAATCTTCTGGAATCTGCAATACATATCGGTGATAGATTCATTCTCATTCATTTTAAATAACTCAAACTTGTTAATTAGCATTGATATCTTTGTCTGTTTAACTTTATTGGTTCCTTCATGAGTGACTTGTAATGTTCTCCATATTTCATAAGCAAATTTACTAACTGACACTCTATTAAATTCATTTTAATCTAATGAACATAATAACATAGTCATGGCTTTAGAATTGCTTTGTACATCAGCCTTTTGTTCATTAGTCCATTGTGTAGAATTAGTAGTGGCACTACACCAAAAAGCTCATTTTGGCAGTGCTCAAATCCGTATCAAATGCAATTTGGCAGTGCTCAGATCCATATCAAATTAATGCGTGTTTGTTACTTAGGCACGCCCTAGAGCCGTATCAAATTAGTAATTTGATACGCCTCACCCGTATCAAATTTACCAGTTTGATACGCCTTAAACCCGTATCAAAATTCAATTCGACACGCCTTAAAGCCTTATCAAATCATCAAATTTGATACACCTTTTAACCGTATCAAATTATCATATTGACACTCCTTATAGCCTTATCAAATTATCAAATTGATACGCCTTATAGCCTTATCAAATTAGTGGATTGGTACGCCTTAAGCGTATCAATCCACTAATTTGATACGGCTATAAGGTGTATCAATTTGATAATTTAATACGGGTTTAAGGAGTGCCAAATTGATAATTTGATACGGGTTTAAGGAGTGTCAAATTGATAATTTGATACGGGTTTAAGGCGTATCGAATTGAAAATTTGTTAAGGCTTTAAGGCGTATCAAATTGAAATTTGATACGGGTTTAACGCGTATCAAACTGGTAAATTTGATACGGCGTATCAAATTACTAATGATCATCCTGATACGTATCTAATGTACGCTACTTCACCCATTGATATATATACACAACAAAGAAAATACGATGCACCCATGTAACAGTACATAAAGAAAATACACAAAGCATAACTTCAATTAATACATAAAACATAACTTCAATTAATACACAAAGCATAATTTCAGTCAATACACAAAGCATAACACAATTTATACAAAGCGTAGTGTTCGATCGAAGTTCTTGCTCTAAAGAAAAAAATTGGAGATAATTAAACTGCAGTAGTCGAGCCGCTTGTTCCAACACCTGTAAATATAAATATAAATATATATATATATATATATATGTGTGTGTGTGTGTGTGTGTGTGTGTGTGTGTGAATACACAACCAAGTTGAAAGTGTCTAAAAGAATATGACGCAAATAATGTCACTTTAATATAGGTTCAATGTATAATGCTGTTAATTCATTTCATTTATGTTGTTTGTTGCGCTTGCAGTGTTACCTTCTGTTTAGATTGCACATTTTAATTAGTGGATTAATCACTGTGATAAATAAAACAGTATATATTTGAAAATAAATCATAGCATCTTTCTTTTTGTGAAACTTTGTTATGCATATAAGATTTTCTGGATTATATTTATTTCATTAATTACATAAATGAAAATGCAAAATTGATGATAAAGGGAAACTGATTTTCTATAATAAATCGTATACATATGTTAAAACTGATTTTCTACAAAAATCAATCTAAAACAAACTTTAATTTATATGAAAAATTATCTGAATTATAATGGCCGTACCAAAAATAGTGTTTCTTATCGAATGGAAACATAAGCATAGAAATATCTTGATTCAATTCTAGCTAACCAATTTTGACTTTCATTAATCTGAAATTATGAATTATAATGTAACACAACTCCAATCTAAATAAAATGAAACAAAAACGAAACTTATTTCATTTGCAAAAATCATATAAGTCCCCACCGTTAGCTTTTAGTGAAATTAGGGTCTCACTGTAGTGCAAAAAGTACCCAAGATGCCAGGGGTACTAAGGAACTTGGATTGGGGTATAACCTTCTACAGTTGCAAACTCACTGTAGTGAAATTAGGCTCTCACCGTTAGCTTTTAGTGAAATTGGGGTATACATTTCATGAGACTCAGTTTGCAACTCAGTCGCAAACCGGACTCAGTTTGCAACTTCAGTCGCAAACTGGACTCAGTTTGCAACTGAGTTGCAAACTCTTGCAAGCAAACTGATCCAGTTAGCAACTGAAGTCGCAAACTGGACTCAGTTTGTGACTGAGTTGCAAACTCTTGCAACTGAAGTCGCAAACTGGACTCAGTTTGCAACTGAGTTGCAAACTGATTCGAGTTTGCAACTCCACTACACCAGAAATCAATATACTATATATATGTTTGCCATGGGGTAGCTACTAATTTTAATAATATTGACACTTCCTTTTATAATCATTTTATAACTCATAGTATAGCAGAGTGTCTTGGCATTCTTAAATAGGTTATACCCTATGCAGTATAAACATTACCTTTCAAATACAAAATAAACATAAGTTTCAAATCATTCTAGTTCCAAGCTTTGCCAGGAATCAATATAAATATATATATGTAGCTCTGCATTTTATCTACTATCTTCATATATCAATACCACACAGTCTGCCTTTAAATGCATTTTCTTTCTTTATAAACCATTTTGGTTTATTTCCAGAAACAAGATAAAATTAATATATCAACTATAGCTTATACTTAAAGTTATGACCTTCATGCTTAATTCATATCATTTAAAAATACGTTCATATCACACAGTCTGCCTTCAAACATATATATAGTGATCAAAGTGACGTAAAATTCATCTAAGATCATGACTTTTACTATTCAATTGACTATCTAATGCTATATTTGATCATTGCAATTGCTGTTCGGAAATGGAATTGCTTGCTGTTCCGAACAGCAAGCTCTTAGGCTTGCTGTTTCGGAACAGCAAGCCATTGCTGTTCGGAACAGCAAACATTGCTGTTCCGAAACAGCAAGCCTAAGAGCTTACTGTTCGGAACAGCAAGCAATTCCAGTTCCGAACAGCAAGATTCTTGCCAAGTATAACACATTAAACCACTTGGGATTAAATGCAGTTCTAGTTGGGAGAAACAACAGAACAAAGAATTCTGTCCAGTCACAAGACTGAAAAATCTTAAAGATTGTATACTCCAATTATCATTAAAAACGCTGCCTTCTATTGATTAAAAGATCATTTGGATTCCATCAAAAAATATGAAAGATCTTTACTATATGCTATAATACCTTTTGCTATGAATTTGAAGTCCACAAAGACTATTAATTTATCAATAAGATAAAATTTGCTAGACCCTTAAGTTTAAGAACATTTGAATTATGCAAGCCAATATTATCTTCAATGACAAATATGTCTTTTCTGAATGAGGCAACCATACAACTTTTAACATGCATTTGTAGACCATGTTCAGAGAATCATTGTAGGAAACTTATGGAAACAAACATTGATTTTATCATTGTATTAAAGTACTGCTCCAGGAAACCAAACATTGATTTTAGCTTCATAAACAAATGAGTCTGATATACTTCTTGACATCAAATAATCGACTCTTTTGTAAATAAATCAGTAAGATGAGGTTTTATATAAGAATATGTTAAAACATAGAAATACAAAGAGGACATATTTGTGAATGGTTCAGGCACCGAACTAGTGAAGTTGTTAAACAAGATATTGAAGTTTTAAAGGTTAATAGGTTTACCCAATATTTTAGGGATTGGTCTTATACGGCTGCAATCTGAAACCAAAAACTGATGCAAAGAAGTTATCGAATGAATAAGAAATCGAAGCAGAGAATAAGTTGGCAGTACTCAAAAAAGAACCATGTCTTGTACAAGATTTTTACCTTGGGTTAGTTTGGCTTTAATTAGAAAAAAAAATATCACTACCAAAATACTAGTGTTGCATATTCCATATCATCTAACATTTGTTACTCATATTATAAAGCATACTCTTAATAGCAATTATATATACTGATAAAAAAATTACAAATATATGCTCCACAAATACTTTTTTATGCTGTATGCATAAAAAAATATTTTGATTGTGGTAACGAAGTTTAATTTTATACTATTTAATTTTTTTGTTTTTTATGAAATTGTATCGTACCACATCCACTCTTCTTTGTTTGGCTTTTTAAATTTGATACGGGTACATTTTGATGGGGTTTTATTTACTACTCTTCTCCTGTGGACAACCGTACTTCGAGTGAAAGTTAAAATTTGCTTCATAAGAGTATGAGGATCCAAGATCAATGATAGCAAACATGGTTTCAATTGCACGTCTAATAAAAAAATCATCGTTGTTTTCTAGTTAAAATAAGGCATGAATTCAGTAAGTTCTAAATTCCGAACAATCGGTTGCAGCAATCGAAAAAATACATTAACCAATGGGAAGTAACCAATAATCAAAACAAAGTCGAACAAAACGTAGTAAAGGGAAACGGTAAAAGAAGAATAAACTGTCAAAAGAGAAAAACCAATTTCAAGACTGGAATTTCTTCAAAATATAAGCAATGCTTAGAATTTCAATTACTAACTTAGGGCCGAAAAGTGGAATTATGCTACATAATGTACTACCAGTAACAGTTGTAAAAAAAAAAAAGAGGTGGTAACCCAAATTTATATATTGTTTTTTTTTTGTGAAAACACTATAACTGTCATTTTTCTTCAATTTTAAATTATGATCTTGGTGAAAAAAGTTAATATTTGCAGTGGATAAAATTATATTATTTGTTGCAAACACTTTGTTAATCCAAGCTATGAATAAAGACTTACATTCTTTTCCCACAATAGGAAAGTTATAAATAAAAACTAACATTAAAATCAAAATTAAGAGTGGCCTAAGCACTCGTGCTAATTGTTAATGCATATGTTACAGGATTCTTTGATTGATATTATCTAATCTTATGCTTCCTAGTTCATTTAATTGGCGCAGAATGCTTTACTTTTCAATAGAATACAAGGTCCCATGGATTTATTTGATGATGACTGGTATAAAAAAAAGTAGGACATTTAAGCATTAGTCATCAAAATTCAGAATCTTACCATTTAAAAATTGATGTCCCAACCAATCGCTTCTGCCCTTTCTTTTATCCAAATAGGCTCAGGACAATACTCCAGCACAACGAAAGCAGCTTCACATTCGAACCACTTTGCTGTTACGTATAACCAAATCATCCCATCGTTGAATTTGTGTTGCTTCACCTTTGAACCTCTCTGTCTAAGCATCCACCTATTGAAAATTTAATTGCAGGCGGTCAAGGTCGAACTTCGCATTTGTTAGTTCAATTAATGTGGATCGGTTCCTCTCTTTTCTGCGAGTAATCACATCTGCCCTTTTGGTGGCGATGCGTCAATACAAAGCAAAAAAAAGATAAATGACTAAAAACTAGGGTTAACATCCATCACCAGTTTCATCGATTTCACCATGATACTTCGCAATTTCAGACTCAACTAAAAACTAGGGTTAACAAAATAAAAGCTCACCAGTCGCACTAAGTTTAAGGTAATCAAACACAGGTTCGACGAGCACTGATACGGATTGAAATTAAAATGGATGATTTCTGGAGCAAACGAACAGATTATTGGATGGAAGGGAAAATGAAAAGAGGGAAAGGAATTTGATACGGATTTAAGAAAGGAAAAATAGCGGGGGGAATCGAAAATATGATGTGAAAATGAACTGATCCGAGGCAGTCTTGATCTACGGTCAGATTTTATTGGTTTGGGGAGGCGTGGATCGCAAAAGGAAATTGATACGGTAAGCAAATTGGTACGGCTATAAGCACCATCAAATTTGATACGGCTTAAAGCCGTATCTAATCTTTGCATCCTGGTGTGCCAAATTGGCTGTTTTGGTGTAGTGAAAGCTTAGAGTTGAGCAAAACTAAAGTAAAAACAAGAATCAATCAACGTTTATCTACTCAAAGGAAAGCATTGCAAATTCAGAACTATGAAATCAGAAAACAATACCGTCGTTTGTTGTAAGTATAGTGATTTTTCCGATGAGAATAAAATTGAAACTTGATTCGATGTAAAATGGAAATGGAATCTTACTATTGTATAACGACGATGCTAATTCATATCTGTGTATTGCAATGATTGTATTGTGAATGGTATTGGGATGTTTGTGGTATAATTGACTTGATGTTGGTCCTATTGTATATTTAGATTGAAAGCAACATCACATACAAGTATATGGTTAATGTTAGAATTTATACCTGTATGTTTATATGTTTAACATAGGTTGTATACATTTTTCTAAGTCCAAGTTAATACTTATACACACATGTTCTACGTTAAGACCATTATGCCTACATGATTAAATCCCATGTGAATGTTCTTATGTTCTTTGCAAGTTGGTAAATGGGATCCATGCCAAGTACCATTCAGTTTCACACGATTATTACAAGTATCATGTTATAATAGGATACATGATTTGATCATGTTATAATAGGATACTGAGTTACGGTGTAAACCTGCTCGGAACCGACCGGCACATCTAATAACCGTAACAATACATGTCTAATGTGAGTGGTCGGTGCTTTAACTAATTAAGGCTAAGGACAGACAAGTCAGGATGGTAGGGTTAAGTTAACTAAAACACTTAACCAATTCAACATGTTAATTAAACTGATGGGTGGGATTAGGTAAATACAGACACTTAACCACTTAACATGTTTGACTAGAAAACCTTAGTAACAAGGACCCATTTCAGCAGTAACCCAATTAGGTATCATGGTACCCTGAAACTAGGTAGGGTGGGGCATGATTACTGGGCTGATTGTAAGCGGTCAAAAGCGACGACGGTTGGTGCAGCAGTGTAGGTTCCAACAGAGTGCAGGCGTGCACACACTTCGGAGCAGACAAACAGGGCACTGGGCACCAGTAGTATAACCTATGCCTTCTAGAATTTGTGTCGGGCCGCCACCATGGGACTTGATACACCCCATGGTGGGACCATCATAGGTATCTACAATCATTGGGGGCCGTATGACATATATGATTTTGCGAGTAGGAGCCGATCTTTAGAAAGAGGATCACTTCACCCCAATCATGGGGCGCCAATCGGAACAAATATAAGTAGGTGCAGAGATATAGTCTGGGGTGCGATAGTATATTCAGTTCAAAACTGCTTTATCTTAGTTTATGCTACTTTCCTGTTTCCAGTTTATACCTCTCATGCCCTTTTTCTTATTCTCATACTGAAGAGTCATTAGACTTACCAGGCTTTATGTCTGACTCTATTTTTCTTTCGTCTTCTTTTCTTCCGTCCCCCCACCCCCCCTAGGTCCACAGGGAGGAAACAACCCAGCTTAGTCAGACTCTTTGCAACCTTCAAGATAGTAGATGTATGGTTTGGACTATCTTTCCTTGGCTATGGCTGTTGGACACGTTCTATGGGGATTTATGCATATTTAATTATGTTTTATGTTTCTTTATTTAATAATCAAGACAGAAATGATGATGTAATGTTTTGGAAGTTATTGTGAGACAATTATGGAAATGTTTTGTATGAACACGTATTTATGAAATGAAAGTCTGTTTATTTTCAGCTGCTTATATATATATGTGTGTTTATATCTATCTTGTGTTTTATCTGTGACTTTTACTTATAAACCTACACCGAAGTTAAGGCATTCCCTTTCTGAGTGACCTCAATGGAGGTGGGGTGTTTCACTTGGTATTAGAGCACAGATTTACCAGGCTAGATAAAAGTTTTTGAAACTATTTTCAAAAAGAAGTTTAAAGAAGCATTCTTTTGCAAGAAAAAGCGTTGTTTTTAAAAGGCATAATTCCCCAAACCCATATGCACTATCTCTCTATCCTTTTGTCTTGAATACTTTCCTTTTTTTCCAGCATGTATGGAGATCTTAACCTTCCAGAAGGAGTACCAATACCTGGCTGGTTCCGAAGGTACCTAGAGGCTAGGGCCAATGAGGCGGGCCCAGCAGACATTCCTCCTCCCACAGTGGCAGTGGTTCCTCCTCCTCCTCCTCCTCGTCGAGGAAATGCTTTCGCTAGGACGTGTAGAGACTTCAAGGCTATGGGTGGAAAGGACTTTTATGGAACTGAATCCTTTGTGGAAGCAAGGAACTGGCTGAAGGAGACCGAAGATTTGTTCTACATCTTCGAAGTTGACGACAGGCAAAAGATACAGCTAGCAGTGTGGTTGCTAAAAGACGAAGCTTCTTATTGGTGGGAAGTTACCCATGCTGAGAGGCCAGTGGAAACATGGGAAGATTTCAGGATGAGGTTTGAAATGAAATTCCTCTCCCAAGCTGAAAGAAGCCTGCAGATGGAGAAGTTCCTAACTCTTAAACAAGGAAGTATGACAATCAAGGAGTACGTCAATCAGTTTAATCAGCTGGCTAGATTTGGGCTGGATTTAATAAACACCCAACACAAGAAGGCCCTTCGCTTCGTCAAAGGTCTGAATGAGCCTCTACACAGCCTTGCTATGACCCATATACCCATGGGAGCGACCTATGAAAGCTTGGTGGACATGGCGTTGCTACACGAGGAAGATAAAGGAAAGAAAGAGGCAAAGGTGGAAGTGCCTCAAGAAAAGAAAGAGGGTTTGCAGGCTAAGAAAACAGACTTCAAGAAGGGCGAGAAGAACAACAAATCCCGGGAGAAGAGAAAGTGTAATTTCTGTGGCATTGTTGGACATATAGCGAAAGACTGCAGAAAGAAGAAGGCAAAGATGAATAGTGGTTGTTTCCATTGCGGCGAGACTGGACACTTGGCTAAAGACTGCCCAAAGAAGCGGGGGCAGGGACAGAGGACTGGATCCACTTCAGGGGGACAGGTTCACGCGCTGGTGGCACCTCCACAGGAACGAGGTAGAAATATTTCTGTAAAAAGCTTAGTTTATCTCTATGATCATCCAGTTTGCACTCTCTTTGATTCTGGTGCATCACACTCCTTTATTTCATCTTCTTTAGTAGAATCTCTGCACCTAGACACTAGTATGGTAGAAGATCCCTTGGTTGTTTCAAATCCAATTGGGGGCTCGGCTTATTTGTCGATGGTTTGTTTGGATTTGAAAATCACTATTCTAAGTGTTGAATTTAGATGTAGTGCCTTTGTTTTGCATTTCTCGGGATATGGATTGATCTTAGGCATAGACTGGTTATCCAGTAATGGTGCCATTCTTGATTGTGAGAAGAGAGTGGTTAGGCTCTTGACTCGGCTCGGTAACACTCTAGAAATTTCTTGTAATCCCTTAAATGCTATTATGCTTAGTTATCTAGAGTCGCTTGATGCTTCTGCTGAGAATTTGCAGGCGGTTAGAGTGGTCCGGGAATATCCGGATGTCTTTGAAGAGGTTAAGGGCTTACCTCCGAGGCGGGAAATAGACTTCCGCATATATCTTGTTGATAATGCAAAGCCCGTAGCTTTACTTGTTAGACACGTAGCTCCAAAGGAGAGAAAGGAGCTCAGTAAGCAAGTCAAGGAGCTTCTCGAGAAGGGGTTTATAAGGAGGAGTATCTCGGAATGGGGTGCTCCAGTGGTGTTCGCCACCAAAGAAGATGGCTCACTATGTCTTTGTGTGGACTATAGGGAGCTAAACAAGCTGACTAAGAAGAATAGACACCCGCTTCCTAGAATAGACGATTTGTTTGATCAGCTTGTAGGTGCGTCGGTCTTCTCCCAACTTGATCTGGCTACTGGGTTCCATCAGCTAAGGGTAGCTTTAGATAGCATTGATAAGACGGCGTTCAGAACCCCAGACGGTTTCTTCGAGTGGCTTGTCATGGCTTTCGGCTTGACAAACGCACCCGCTTATTTCGTAGACCTAATGAGCAGGGTGTTCAGAGAATTCCTCAATAAGTTCATGGTGGTCTTCGTAGACGATATTTTGATCTTCTCAAAGAATGAGGAAGAACATGCTTAGCATCTGAAGGAGATCATGGAAACTCTTCGAGTTCATCAGCTAAAAGCCAAATTCTCCAAGTGCCACTTTTGGAGAAAAGAAGTATGGTTTCTTGGACATATAGTGTCCAAAGAGGGGTTAGCTGTGGACCCCGCTAAAGTGGTGGCAGTGCAAGATTGGAAGACACCAAGAAATGCAACCAAAGTCCGAAGCTTTCTCGGACCAGCAGGTTTTTACCGAAAGTTTATTAGAGATTTCGCGAAAATTTGAGCTCCACTCACAAGGCTAACAAAGAAGAATCTAGCGTTCGCTTGGGATTTGGATTGTGATATTGCTTTCCAACGCTTGAAAAGGGCTCTTACAACATCCCAAGTTCTGACTTTGCCTGATGGAAGCAAGATGTTCACAGTATACACGGATGATTGTGGTACGGGACTAGGCGTTGTTCTGATGCAAGAAGGGAAGGCAGTAGCTTATGGTGGAAGACAATTGAAAGTTCATGAAAAGAACTACCCAACCCACGATCTTGAGTTGGCCGCCATCGTCTTTGCGCTTGAGTCTTGGCCCCATTATCTCCTAGGTGAGAAGTTCGAATTATATACTAACCATAAATCGTTGAAGTATCTTTTCTCGCAGAAAGATCATAACTTGAGGCAGCAAAGGTGGATGGAGTTCCTTGCCTCGTATGATTTTGAGATTTCCTATACTCCTGGCAAGGGCAACGTAGTAGCAGACGCCTTGAGCAGAAAGAAAATGACCTTAAGCTCTCTCTTTGTAGAAAGGCAAAGCTTGGAGTATATAGCCAGTTTTGACTTTAGGTCCTCCCCTGGTTTTGTACCTGGTTTGTTGGCATTACTGGAAGTACGACCCACTCTTTTAGACTCAATAGGGGCCGCACAACGTGAAGACCCTCAGCTTGTGGATGTGATTGATAAGATAATTAGGGGTGAAACTTCCAGTCACCTCAATAGGTATTCCATCGATGATAAGGGTTGGCTGAGGCAAGATGGAAGATTATGCGTCCCACAAGCAAGAGATTTGGTAAAGATGGTTCTCGAAGAAGTACACCATTCCAAGATGATAATACACCCAGGTGGAGACAAGATGTACAAGGACGTAAAGAGAGTTCTCTTTTGGGACGGCATGAAGAAGGACGTGGCAGATTTCGTTTCTAAGTGTGTGATATGCCAACAGGTCAAGGCGGAACAGAAGAAGCCTGGAGGACTGCTTCATCCTCTAGAAGTCCCGCAATGGAAGTGGGATAGCATTTCAATGGACTTCATTGATGGGTTGCCTAGGTCAAGAAGGGGCAATACTAGCATTTGGGTAATAGTGGACAGACTCACAAAAAGCGCCCACTTTATACCTGTTAAGAGTAGAAGGACTGCCTTATCTCTAGCCTCTCTTTATCTCAAGGAAATAGTTCGACTCCATGGAATACCCTCCAGCATAGTGAGTGACCGAGATCCCATCTTTACGAGCGAATTTTGGCGGAGTCTGCAAGAGGCTGTAGGCACACAGTTATGCTTGAGCACGGCCTATCACCCCCAAACCGATGGTCAGACGGAAAGGGTGAACAGAGTATTAGAAGATCTTTTGAGACTGTGTTCTTGACTTTGGAGGGACATGGGAGGATCATCTTCCTTTAGTGGAATTCGTCTACAACAATAGCTACCAAGCCACCATCGGCATGGCGCCCTTCGAAGCTCTATATGGAAGACCGTGCCGATCACCAACTTGTTAGTGGGAGTCTACAGACAAGCTTATACTTAGGCCAGACATGATTAGAGAGACTTCAGAAAAAGTGGACTTGATACGAAGGAGAATGAAGACCGCCCAGGATAGACAGAAATCCTACGCAGACAAAAGAAGGACCGACCTTGAGTTTGAGGTTGGGGATAGGGTTTTCCTTAAGGTATCCCCTTTAAGGAACGTCGTTCGGTTTGGATCAGCAGGAAAGCTAGCACCAAGATTTGTAGGACCGTTCCCTATCATCGAGAAGATTAGGAAGATGGCTTATAGAGTAGAGCTCCCCGAAAGGTTGGAAGGAATTCACAATGTCTTTCACGTTTCTCATCTCCGGAAATGTTTACATGAATCTGCGGAAGTGGTGGAGCCAAGCATTCTAGAAGAAGTTGAAATAGAACTAGAAACAACTGTGAGGAGAGTTCCAACTTGAATCGTAGGAACTAAAATAAAAAAGCTACGCAACCGCGAAGTCAAGCTCGTTAAAGTTCAGTGGAGGGATGCCGAGGAAGATGCGACTTGGGAAACTGAGGACAGAATACGCGCGGCTTACCCTTTTCTTTTTGAGGGTACATCTTTGATCTCTTTTTCCTTAAGTTATGCTTGTATCTATCTTTTTAGGTATATCTCCTCGGTCTTACCCTTTTATCCTAAGGTAGAAATTAATGGATGTAAACATGTATTTGAAACATGTTATGATTGATGGCTGCAAGTGGTTGCTAGTGGTTGCTCGTGGATGCATATACACACACCTTAGGTATTAGATCGGCTCAGTCACTTCCATATTGCATATGCATATATGTATTCATATTTGTATGTGGTTGAAATTTGATACGTTGTCATATGAATGTCGATTTTGTATGAATGTTTGTGCACTCATGTAGAATTATGAGTAGGGAAAAATTTGCATACATAATGGATTCATGACACTTAAATGATTCGCATTAAGGAGGTCAACTGAATCAGTATACCACCTGATTTTGCATTAGATAAGGACATGTACACACACTACACATATGATTATGAAGCATTAGAAGTCTTTTTAAGGACAATGGACGCCTGTGTTTGTTGGTTGAGTAGATGGACGATTGGATATTAGGATATACGTTCTTCTAGACTTGAAGATTTCGGGGACGAAATCCTTTAAGGAGGTGAGAATGTAACACCCCGAATTTTCTGTTATCATTAAATTAACAAATTAAAGTATACTTAATTCAAAATGAAAGAATTAAGGGAAACAGGTTACGCCATTGCGCTCGTCTCGGAGTTCTGCTTGAGATAGAGTCCAAGTTTGCGTAAATCGAACTCCGTATGAAGGAGTTATGACCTTCCGAAGTTTCAGAATTCAATTTAAAATTCAAACAGTTCAAAATTCAGTTCGAAATTCGAAAACAGACCCAAACTGGGCTGGGCGGGAATTTTTCCGCCCAGGACCCAGGTCGACCAGGGGGTCGACATGGGTAACCAGGTCGACCATGTGGTCGACCTGCCCAGTCGACCTGGTCAGGTCTTGGCTGGCCTGGTCGGTTTCTAGTCGAATTTCTGAGCTCTAGTGTGTCACTAGGGATGATTTGTCACTTTCTGATTGGCTCCTCTTGGTGTGTATGGTCTGGATTCACTCTATGATCATCTGACGGCTCAAATCAATCTGAAATTATATAAATACAACCCAACACTCAACCTAAATTCACACAAATAAAATAGAACTAGAGCCGTCATACCGCCGGGAAGAAACTAAGAGTTGACATCAGTTGGAGAAAGCTTAGAGTCGAGCAAAGCTAAAGTAAAAACAAGAATCAATCAACGTTTATCTACCCAAAGGAAAGCATTGCAAATCCAGAACTCAGAAATCAGAAAACAAGACCGTCATTTGTTGTAAGTGTAGTGATTTTTCCGATGAAAATAAAATTGAGAGTTGATTCGATGTAAAATAGAAATGGAATCTTACTATTGTATAACGACGATGTTAATTCATATTTGTGTATTGCAATGATTGTATTGTGAATGGTATTGGGATGTTTGTGGTATAATTGACTTGATGTTGGTCCTATTGTATATTTAGATTGAAAGCAACATCACATACAAGTATATGGTTAGTGTTAGAATTTATACCTGTATGTTTATATGTTTAACATAGGTTGTATACATTTTTCTAAGTCCAAGTTAAGACTTATACACACATGTTCTATGTTAGGACCATTATGCCTACATGATTAAATCCCATGTGAATGTTCTTATGTTCTTTGCAAGTTTGTAAATGGGATCCATGCCAAGTACCATTCAGTTTCACATGATTATTACAAGTATCATGTTATAATAGGATACATGATTTGATCTAGTTCATGCTTTTGGGTTAATGTCAAAAATAGACATTTTTATGGACATGTAATAACTTTGTCATATGCTAGTTTGTGTTTGAAGTTATGCCTAGATAAAAATATGTTTAGGCTTATGTTTTATGCTAGTCTAAATTATGCCATTTCATGTGACACCTATTTAATTTAGATTCTTATTTGAATGCAAGTTCACATGACAAGTTGAAACCCTTGATTTATGTTAATTAGATCGCAAAGTTGCAAGTTCATATGTCACACACCCTTTATGTTATTTAGAATATTTCATGTTCTTGGCTTTCCCTTCTATGTTTATAAGTTGGGCTGGAATATCTAGCCCAACATTCATTATAATCGTGCAAACGTACAAACGGGGGAAATATCGTTGGGATTAAAACATGAAAAACATATGAAATTGGCATGTATGTCACATGCCAAAATTGGTGGCACTTAAATGGTATAAATCCTTATACCAAAAATGATGAACTTGGAAAGTGGACCATAACATTTAATCGTTAACAAATTTTCATATAAGAATAAAAGAAAAAATATGTAAATTTAGAAAATACGAGTATGCTTAACCTGAGGATGGATTGAGTTGTGATGTAAACCTGCTCGAACCCGCCCGGCTGTCCAGTAATCACAACAATACCTATCCAATGTGGGTGGTTAAGCATTGAGCCCAATAAGGACCCGAGGTTAGACTGAGTTACGGTGTAAACCTTCCCGGAACCGACCGGTACATCCAGTAACCGTAACAATACCTGTCTAATGTGATTGGTCGGTGCTTTAACTAATTAAGGCTAAGGATAGACAAGTCAGGATGGTAGGGTTAAGTTAACTAAAACACTTAACCAATTCAACATGTTAATTAAACTAATGGGTGGGGTTAGGTAAATACAGACACTTAACCACTTAACATGTTTGACTAGAAAACCCTAGTAACGGGGACCCATTTCAGCAGTAACCCAATTAGGTATCATGGTACCCTGAAACTAGGCAGGGTGGGGCACGATTACTGGGCTGATTATAAGCGGTCAAAAGCGACGGCGGTTGGTGCAGCAGTGTAGGTTCTAACGGAGTACGAGCGTGCACACACTTCGGAGCAGACAAATAAGGCACTGGGCACCAATAGTATAACTTATGCATTCTAGAATTTGTGTCGGGCCGCCACCATGGGACACACCCCATGGTGGGACCAACATAGGTATCTACAATCATTGGGGGCCATATGACACATATGATTTTGCGAGTAGGAGCTGATCTTTAGAAAGGGGATCACTTCACCCCAGTCTTGGGGCACCAATCGGAACAAATATAAGTAGGTGCAAAGATATAGTCTGGGGTGCGATAGTATATTCGGTTCAAAACTGCTTTATCTTAGTTTATGATACTTTCATGTTTCCAGTTTATATCTATCATGCCCTTTTTCTTATTCTCATACTGAAGAGTCATTAGACTTACCAGGCTTTATGTCTGACTCTATTTTTATTTCGTTTTCTTTTCTTCCGTTCCCCCCCAAGGTCCATAGGGAGGAAACAACCCAGCTTAGTCAGATTCTTTGCAAGCTTCAAGATAGTAGATGTATGGTTTGGACTCTCTTTCCTTGGCCATGGCTGTTGGACACGTTCTATGGGGATTTATGCAGATTTAATTATGTTTTATGCTTTTTATTTAATAATCAAGACAGAACTGATGATGTAATGTTTTGGAAGTTATTGTGAGACAATTATGGAAATGTTTTGTATGAACACGTATTTATGAAATGAAAGTCTGTTTATTTTCCGCTGCTTATATATATATGTGTTTATATCTGTCTTGTGTTTTATCTGTGACTTTTACTTATAAACCTCCACCGAAGTTAAGGCATTCCCTTTGTGAGTGACCTCAATGGAGGTGGGGTGTTTCAGTTTAGGTCTACGGAAATCCTTCTTGATTGCTTGTCCATCCCTTCTGTATTGATCCCGAGTTTGCCGGTGCGAATGGCTTTTGGGAGGTTTTAGCTTTCAGATGTAGGCTTCCAGATGTAGGCTTCCGGGTGTGGACTCTTGGTCTTGATACTAACACTTTGTGGAGCATAACTTTGTGATTCAAGTGAAAGGTTGTTGATTCTGCCACCCTGTCGGTATCGACACTAAGCAGATTAGTGTGGATAGCTTGTCTCTCTTTGGGGTTCCGTCTTGCCTTTCGGTAGACTTCTAAATCGTATCCTTGCTCTTCTGGGAGGTTGCTTCCAGTGCCTTGTTACTTAATTATTAAGGTAATTTCTTGAAAATCAACTAGTGGAGGTCTCGGTAATTGGATCCCGAATAATCTCCTTATACCTTAAACTTTGTATCTTTTATGTTTTCACCTCCTTATGTATCGGTATTAAGAAAGTTAATACCAATAGCCCTTTCATCTGTATGGGTCCCAATTTGTATGATTGTTGGTCTCTCTCTTCATTATCTTCCAGTCTTGGGTGATCTTCCGTTGTTTACTGATCTTGCAAAAACCACCCTATCGGTATCCTTTCTTTGTATAGATTTTGATCTCTTTACTTCAGTGATGGTGTTGGTTGCACAGCTCTCGGATAGTTCCCTCATGTTGTTGGCTTTTCCTTGTGTTGAACCTTTGCTAATGGAAGATCATTTTATGCTCGTGCCGGTTTGCTACCTCTTAACCATCATCCTGTTCTGATGCTTTATTTTGGTTGTAACATTCACCCCCCCCCTTCCCTAGTGAAGGCGTGTTTTTGACTTTTCAAGTCAAACATCTTTTATGGATTTTCTGGCACTTCACCTTCATGAACTTCAATAACAAATTTTACATGTAGAACTAACTTTGCACGTTAGCTTTTATTGCTATATTCATATATACTGGTTAAGGTGTTGTTCGGGACTGATCACTAACATTATATTAGACTCATATCTTTTAGATTCTATTGGAAAATAGATGAAAGAGTTTTAGGGGACTTCCTAGTTGTTAACTATGAATGGGTGTTAAAATTGAATTTCATAATAAAATGTCTGGGGTACCGCCTCTGAAGGGACCTTTCCCGAACCAGCCGTTATTTGGGTATTACCAGATTGAAGGCTAGAAATCATCTTTTGGTATTAACAAAAATCCCGAACCAACTCTTATTCGGGTGTTAAAAGATTCGAGACCAGAATTCCACTTCTGGTATTAATAGAAGTCCTGAACCAACCCTTGTTTAGGTATTGAAAGATTAAAGACCAGAAATCCACTTCTTGTATTACTAGAAGTCCCGAACCAACTCTTACTCGGGTATTGAAAGATTGAAGACCATAAATCCACTTCTAGTATTACTTGAAGTCCCAAACTAACCCTTAATCGAGTATCAGAAGATTGAAGACTAGAATTCCACTTCTAGTATTAATAGAAGTACTGAACCAACCCTTGTTCGGGGATAGAATTCCACTTCTGGTATTATGAAGCAGAGGTTGTACATGCTTCTATAGTAACTCTCTGGGCTTTTATTGTCAAAGCAGAGGATGTACGTGCTTTGTTGGCCCCTCTCCGGTACTATGCATCCGGTGCGCTTCGCTGGCTTATCCACAAGCAAGGCCAAAGGGCTTACCCGACCCCCTCCAGGAGGCGCCTTACCCTGACCATTGTAGGTAATGATAATGTCTTAGATGCTTAAACCGGCTCATCGTAGACGTGGAATTAAGGCTTACCCTTTTTATTCTCCACCATGACCATAGTAGGCACTGATAGAGGTTTACATTCCATGCCCTCTAAGGGGTGCCATATCGTGACCATCGTACGCGATGATAGGGGTTTGCGTTCCCTTCTATGTGTAACACGGAACATAAACAGAGGTAGGACATGCTCTTTTGCGAGCAGAGGTAGGACATTCTTAATTCATAGCAGAGGCAGGGCGTGCTAATTAGATGCTCCATCGCGACCATTTTTGCGGTGGATTGGTGGCTTACGCTTTTGATGCTTTAACCTGGCGCTTTCTATTTTGGGCACAGAGAAAGGATTACGCGCTACCCCCCTTCGGAGGGTGCCTTACCCTGGCCAACTTTGGCGATGAAAAGGGTTTCTTTCCATTTGTAGTTTGACCCATCATGGGTTAATTCGAGCTTTGAGAGGATTTTCATACCCTTAGTCATGTAAATATTCTGGGAGAAGACTTTCCTTTACTCATTTACCATTGAGAAGTATGGTCTTAAATGTTACGAGTTCCATGTTCTAGGAACGAGATCGCCATTTGGTTTGCATAGTCGATATGTTTCGGGTATAACTTCTTGATGGACGATTAAGGGTCCTTACCAATTTGCGCCAAGTGGATCGTCCGATGGGTTCTCTATGTTGGAGATTACCCTTCGTAAGACCAAATCTCCTTTTGTGAAGGTTCTAGTTTTGACTCTTGAGTTGAAGTACTTCGTGATTCTCCTTTGGTATTCGGCTCTTTTGATCGTAGCCTCGTCTCTTAATTCTTGTATTAGGTCTAAGGATTCCTTCTTTAACTCTTAATTTGGATCAAATTCGTAGGTTATCCTTCTGTGTGAAGGGATTTCAACCTCAATTGGAAGCATGGCTTCACATCCATATGTCAAAGAAAATAGAGTATGCT
The DNA here is from genome assembly GCA_030737875.1 of Allium sativum. Taxonomy (NCBI): domain Eukaryota; kingdom Viridiplantae; phylum Streptophyta; class Magnoliopsida; order Asparagales; family Amaryllidaceae; genus Allium; species Allium sativum. The sequence goes on along the minus strand of CM060911.1, from coordinate 64,860,421 downwards.
ATGTCGCCATTTTGGCGGAAGTTCTATATGCCCAAAACACCAAGGGTAATTCTTCAACCCAATTTCCTTTGGCTTGATTTAGTGGTTTCTTTAGGACTGTCTTTATGATTTTGTTTACACCTTCATCAGCTCCGTTTTCCCTTGGATGGGCTACCAAGGAAAAGCTTTTGGTAATTCCATTCTTTTCCACAAAATCGAGTGAATTCCTCACTCTTGAGTTGAGTTCCATTGTCTGATATTATTTTGTAAGGAATTCCAAAGCGAGTAAAAATGTTCTTTATCCCAAATATCAACTTCTTCTTGGATGTAATTATTGGAAGGGGTTCTACTTCTACCCATTTGGTGAAGTAATCAATGGCTACTACGGCATACTTGGTTGCACCTTTGGAGATTGGTAAGGGCCCGATCAAATCTATTCCCCCATATTTGAGATAGTGGTTAGATAACTAGGAGGAAGCCGGGGTATTTTAGAGTACCTTTGACATTTCTCACACTTCTGGACATACTCAATTGCTTGATTAACCATTTATGGTCAGTAATAACCTTGTCGCATGACCCTCTTGGCTAGCTTAATCCCACTAGAGTGGTCTCCGCACAACCCTTCATGTGTTTCTTTCAACAAATTAAGCCCATCCTCGAGGCTTACGCATCTCAAGTAGGGAAGTGAATGCCCTTTCTTATAGAGTACCCCCTCCATAATGGCAAATGTTGAGTCTTGGTGTTTTATCTTCCTTACGTCTTGCCTGCTAAGGGGTAGAGTCCCGTTCAAAAAGTAATCATCCATAGGAATCATCCAAGTACTCTCATGATGATAATTCATTTCTGTTGAAGAAGGCCCTTCACCAAAAGCTACCTCCCTATCAATTTCATCTCCCCTTTTCGAAGCTTGGGATCTAGTTAGGACTAACAATTCTTTTATTGTTTCGGGCTCTTCATTCTCGATACTGGGTCTTTCTTGGTTTCCTACAGGGATTACTCGAGTTTCAGGTGCTCCTCAGGAGCTGGCCAATTTGGCTAGTAAACAGCTTGGGTATTCTCCCTTCTAGATATATGATGTATTGAGAAATCCTCAAATTGGTAAAGCATCTTTAATATCCTTTTTACATATAAGGCCAACCATGCGTCCTTGGTTTGATAGTTTTTCTTTATTTGATTTACCATTATTTGTGAATCACTAAAGTCTTTGTTCGAGGTATCTTTAACTGTAGAGCTAGATTCAACCCTACCATCATTGACTCATATTCGGCCACATTGTTAGTAGCTGAGAACCCTAACTTCATCGCATAGTGTAAGCGATGCCCATCAGGGGTAATTATGATGTAACCTGTCGCTGCTCCTTGATCATTTGAAGACTCAAATATTTGCCTCTTAGCCTTTAAGTCATTCTCTTTAGTCGAATGTTCTGTATGAATCTTGTGCACTCGTTCACAAATTCTGCAAGAGCTTGTCCTTTGATTGTTTCTCGTGGTTGAAATTCAATCTCATATTTGCTAAGCTCAATCCCCCATTTTGCTAACCTTCCTAAGGTTTCCGGCTTTCTAAAAACATGCTTAAGTGGAAAGCTGGTCAAGACCTCAATAGGATGTGCTTGGAAGTAGCCTCTAAGCTTCTGTGCTGTTAGTAGTTAATATGATAATTTTTCCATCATGGGGTATCGGGTTTCTGCATCCTTTAACCTTCTGCTAATGTAGTAAATTGGATGTTGAGTTTCGTCGCTCTCTCTTATAAGGACTGAGCTTACTCATATTCTGAAATGGCCATACGGAGATATAAATCTTCTCCTTTCACGGGACCGGATAAAATCGGGGGTATTCCCGTGTAGTCTTTCAATTCTTGAAAGGCCCTTCGTCACTCTTCGTTCCATTCGAAGTTCTTCGTTTTCTTTATAACATCAAAGAAATGGAAGCACTTGTCAGTAACTTTGGAAATGAACCTACTGAGGGTCGCTACCTTTCCGTTTAAGCTCATGACTTTTTTGCTTGTTTTAGGCTCTTCCATACCTTATATGGCTTGAATTTGGTCCGGACTAGCCTCAATGCCATGCTCACTTACCACATATCCTGGAAACTTTTCAGATTGGACCCCAAAAGAACACTTTTATGGGTTTTACTTCATCTAGTAACTTCTTAAGATGTTGAACATCTCTTCCAGGTCCTTCAGGTGGCTTTCTGTTTTGACATACTTCACTAGCATATCATCTACATATACTTCCATGTTGCACCCTATCTGCTCTTGGAACATTTTTTTTAAACTAGCCTTTGGTATGTTGGTCCCACATTTTTCAATCCGAAGGGCATTGCTTTGTGAAAAAAATATTCACCAATCCGTGACAAAACTTTTATGCTCCTCGTCGGGTATATGCATTGAAATCTGATTATACCCTGAGTAAGCATCCATCATGGATAGTATCTTATGGCCACTTGTTCCATCAACCAAATGGTCTATCCACAGGAGGAGGCAACTATCCTTTGGGAAGGCCTTGTTTAAGTTTGTGTAATCGATGCACATCCTCCATTTTCCGTTGGACTTCTTTAATACCATAGGATTGGCTAACCAATTGGGGTAAAAAAATTCTTGAATGAACCCGTTTGTTTTAAACCTTTTGACTTCCTCCTTTAAAGCCTTCGACCGGTCCCTATTGTATTGCTTCTTCTTTTGTTGGACAGGGATTTCATAAGGGTTAATGTTTAGGGCATGTCTCATGATAGAAGGATTGATTCCGACCATGTCTAAATTGGTCCAAGCGAAAACATCCTTGTTGAGCTACAAGAATCGAACTAGGTCGCTGCTCAGGGGTTCTATTAACCTTTTCCCTATGTTAATGACTTTGGTCTTATCCTTTGGATCAACGTTTATTTCTTCCAAATCCTCTATTGGTTTTATCCTTTCAATGTCTCCTCTGAAGTCCAAGTTTGTGACAATTGCTTCTTCTTCTGCCAAGTTTATATTATCGACTCTCTTCCTCTTTCATCTCAAGAATTGTACCTACCATTTGTACGTTTATGAGCTTTATTAATTTTCGCTTTAGCCTAAAATGTTGGATGTAAGAATCCGTCATTCAGAGGTTTAAAAATAGTAAAAGAATCAACGTACGAAGAATACTCCCTTTTGTATTTGTAAACGGTTTCGAAGTACAATACACGGGAAATAAACTGTTCACACCGAATGGTCCCCCATCCCTGTTTAGTCGAAAAATTTAGCATAAAATATTTGGAAGAGACAAAAGCATACATTTCTTCTAGAATAAGTCACAAAAGAAGGCATTTTATTAGGATGGTTGATTGATCACAACAAAGAGAGTTTCGAAGTTTTGGTGGAGCGGAGATAAGCCGACTTGGACTAGGAGATTGATCTGTTATACACGAGTCAATCCCATGTTGTTGAAGCCAAAGAGTGGCTCATTGCTTGGTTCCTACTTCTTCTAAAAAATTCCCATTTGATCAAAAGCATGCTTTAAGATGACATTGAAGGCACTCCCAGTGTTAAGAAGGATCTTAGAAACAACAGAGTGTCCAATTTGAGTTGTTATCATAAGAGGGTCATTGTGTGGATGACGAACCCCTTTTTTCATCATGAGAGTGTAACGGGCATTCTTCAATAGGGGTTCTTCCGGAATGGAGACTATCCCTTCGCGAGCCTCTTTTAGGTATTGATTACTAGCCACCAGGCAATTTCCAGCAAGATGTGGCCCACCATGAATTACATTGATTCGGTTTATTGGTAGGCCCAAGTCTAGATGACTTTCCTCCATGGTGGCTTCTATTGCATTTGCTAAGACTTTCTGTTGCACATTCGTATGCTGGACGGATGTTGACTTGTTCAAAATAAATTCCTTCAGATGCCCCTCTCGTATAATCTTCTGAATAATCCTGTCCAAAACCTTGCACTCGTTAGTCTTATGTCTATTTGTTCCAAAACCTTGCACTCGTTAGTCTTATGTCCATTTGTTTTGTGATATTCAGAATACTTTCCACCAATACGGGGTTCAGGGAAATTCTTGGCTTTTAACGAGACGTGAAAGTTGTTGACCCTTTATTTGGCCACATCATACACAAAAGAAATGGGTTTGCTTAAAGCGACTGCATTGGAATTAGAGCCCTCCTACCTTGGCCTTTTTTGATTTCCACCCAAACCAAACCTTCCACTTTGAGGCTTTCTACCAAAGCTGGGCTTTCCTCCTTCTGCTCAAGGCCCAGAATTTTTCTTTGTGAAGTACACTTCATCCATACGGATGAATTTGTCAGCCTGAAAGTGGAGATCTTGTAGGTCTTTACAGCGATGGATGTATAATTCCTTCCAAATGGGGGTGTTCTCAATTATCCCCGAAAGCAAGGCGATTAGCTTATCATGGTCATTCATATCCTTTGCCGTCAATGCTTACACATTGAACCTTTTCAAGTAATATTCTACGGACTCCCCTTGCCTTTACTTGATGTTGGCAATGATTGTGTAGTCAACTGTCGGATCTTTGCAGATGCAGAATTGTGCGGAAAATTCGTAGGAAAACTGCTTCCACGAATAGATGGTGTTTTCTCTGTACTGACGGTACCACTTAGTTGTTGCTCCCTAGAAGGTTACTAGAAAAAGCCTACGTGTAACAGCTATTGAAGCGTTATAGAGATCCATTTGGCTGTCAAAAGCCATTGGATTATCATCGTGGTCAGACGTTCCAAGATATTTTATAATTGGAACCTTTACCCTAAATGGTATTATAGTACTCATGATTTCATCAGTGAACGGAGCTACCCTTTCATTGTCATCAACCCTGTCATCTTGGGTTTTTTTCCATGTCCTTCCCAATAGATGTTTGACAGTCTTTCTAGTAATATCTTTGAGATAAGACTCCAGATTGTCGTAATTCACCCTTTTAGGATCATAACCTTTAGATGTAGAGCTTCCAGATTGAGAGCTTCCAGATTTCCCTGATGATTTATCCCTGTTAAATGGGATATCTTCTTCTTAGAGGAAGCTATCTTAAGCTTCTCATTTGCTTCAGACTTTTGGACGGGAGCCTTTCTCTTCAGAAATTCATCCACCTCTCTCTAGCTAGACTTAGTGACCTTTAATGACTTATGCGCTTGGTTAGCGTTTATTTGAGCTTGCATTTCATGGACTTGCTTCTCCAAGTCATGATTTTAGCGGCATTTTCCTTCATGGCATTTGGGTTCAGTGGCTGCACAGGGTTGGAGGTTGTCCTTTCCTCACTGTTGTTTAGATTGCGCGCTAGATCCGTGCTTCCTTCAAGGGTTGCATTAGGAGCGGGTTCCTTATTTCGATCCTCTAATCTTTTCGATTTCATTATCCCTTGCAATGGAGAAATAATTTTACCAAATTATTTTTTGATAGGATAACCACAAGGTCAGAGGTTCAGGCCCTCCTTCTAGAGCCAAAATGTTAACTATATTCTTCGTCAACACCCGAACTATAATAAACAATGCTTATGCTTAGAAGTTTGATGCAAGGGTGATCCAAAGGTTATTGGCATGCAGTCATCAATCGGTGTTCTCTAACTAGTTTCACCATTTCCTATGTGTCCAGACCTTTCGTCAGAAGAATTGTTACCTTTCCCCTGAGGGGTGACTATCACACTTGTAAGACTATGAAGTCGAGGACAATTTTAAAGAAAGTTTTTTACTAGTTAAATGAAACTGATACCTTATGCGATAAACACCTTTAGATCTTGGATGAAATAATATACATTGTTTTGAGAAGAAACAGGCTAACGCCTCGCAACACTGGGATTTTATTTCATGCTATATCGCTTATTAACTTATATGATACTTCCACATCGAACCAGCCCGAGAAGGCCTTGGTTGCGTCAGTTATCAAGTCGCAAGCTTACAGTAAGATCCCTTCCGAGGTTGGGTTGCATTAGGTTTACTATGGAAGTGCTAAGTCACATATGAACATTCAAAGAGGGAGAAGCGTCGATTTTACCCAAAACCGTCCTTCCCACGAAAGAACTGTAATCAACGCTTTAATAAGAAAGGTTAGTGTTAACTCCTTGTCTTATCACTATAGACACAATATGATTACCAAATAGAAAAATGCTTAAGTCTCGGACTTCTTCTCTTTATTAATTACAGATATATTACAAGAGTTGAAGAAATCACTAATTCAATTTGGAAATTAGGGTTTGCTCTTGAGAGAAAGAGAGAGAGATTGAGAAATGAGAATTCAGCCTAGAAAATGAGACTCTTGGTGTCATATTTATAGATAAATCGGGACCCCTTTTGTTGTTGGTTTAGAAGTAGCCCCTACCGGCCACTTTTCCCTTAGGTTCCAAAAGTCCTGGCTCTCGGCCGCCTTTTCTTCGGGTTCTAAAGGCTTTGCTTATGGCTTTTTGAGGTACCGGTTCCCACCCTCAGGAGGAGGGTTACGGTCTGCGGAAATCCTTTTTGATTTTTCGTCCATCCCTTTTGTATTGATCTCGAGTTTGCCGGTGATAATGGCTCTCGGGACGTTTTAGCTTCCGGATGTGGACTCTCGGTCTTACTACTAACACTTTGTGGAGCTTACCTTTGTGATTCAAGTGAAAAGTTGTCGATTGCGCCACCCTGTCCGTATCGACACTAAGCAGATTAGTGAGGATAGCTTGTCTCTCTTCGAGGTTCCGTCTTGCCTTTCGGTAGACTTATGAAGCGTATCCTTGCTCTTCCGAGAGGTTGCTTCCGGTGCTTTGTTAGTTAATTACTAGGGGAATTTCTCAAAAACCAACTAATGGAGGTCTCGGTAATATGTTCCTGGATAATCTCCATATACCTTAAACTTTGTATCTTTGATGTTTTCGCCCCCTTATGTTTCGGTATTGAGCAAGTTAACACCATTAGCCCTTTCATCCTTATGGATTCCGGTTTGTATGATTATTGTTCTCTCTCTTTATTGGCTTTCGGTCTTGGGTGACCTTCCGTTGTTTACTGATCGTGCCGGAACCACCATGCGGTATCCTTTCTTTGTATAGATTTTGATCTTTGTACTCCAATGATGGTTCGGTTGCATAGCTCTCGGATTGTTCCCTCATGTTGTCGGCTTTTTCTTGTGTTGAACCTTTGTAGATGGAAAATCTCTTTTTATGCTCGTGTTGTTCTTTTACCCCTTCACTGTCAACCTGTTCCGGTGCTTTATTTTCATAGTAACATGAACCCTTATTCTAAGGTAATTATTGGTCCTTAAGTCTCGTAAGCGTGATACTCACCTCGTTGAAGGAACAATAACTAATATTCGTGCTTAAGACCTTGATATCTAGGAAACCGTAAGCTAACTCAAACATGTAGGAATTTAATAATCCCTTAGTCTTCCCTAGGTCCACGGCCTAAACCCTATTTCCAGTGTTAACGAAAAATATCATGAACATGAATAATATAAATGTTATATAGATCAAGCTAGCCAATTTAAGCTATTTAGCGACACTTTTGCAATGCTTTTTCTAAAAATATATGGTTTGAAGTTTTAACTCTTTAAAACATTTTCCAGATCTTAAGTACTCATTTTGAAATGATTAAAAAAATCGGAAACATTAAAATATTTAAATATAGTTAAAATTTATCTACTAAGAATTTAAAAGGAATTTCCAGATTATAAATTTATTCTGATGTGATTGAAAATAATCTTCGAATGTTGATATTAATTCTATAGACGAAATTCATGCTATTTGAGGATTTTAAAATGCTGAGTTGCCGTTGTTTCGCTTATAGTATCAGTTGAATATAGGAATTAATGTTAAACAAGAGCTGATATAATTTATATTCAAGTCCTATATTTAATGTTAAATGGTTTTGATAATTTTCATCAAAATACAGGTTTGCAAATTTAATTAATGTTGATTTGGATAGAAATAATCTTCGGTATTTGATTTAAAATTTTATGGTTAGACGTATGTTATCTGAGGAATTTGAAAGATGTTATATCATTATTCCACTTATAGTATTCGCTAATTCCAAGAAGTTGATCCAATTTCTATATGAATCTTATGTTTGATATCAATCAGTTTGGATTATAGTAAACTCATAATCAAGTTAATCAAAGAAGGACATTAGTTTAAGTAAGAAAAGCTATGAGAAAATATTATTATGACTTACAAGTCTTAATCATTCTTAGGTTTTAAAAAAGAAAACTTTATGAAATAAATCTTTGAGGGAAGGATTTAAATTTAATATGGTTTTAGTGAAGGAAACCTTAATTAGGTTTCGATTAATGAAACATAGAATTTAAAAGGAATGAATTATTCATTAAAAAGTTATTAAGTATGGATTTTTTTATAAGATAAAGAATGAATTTTAATAGTAGGTTTTAATTAACCAAGTTTAAGTAAAGGGAGACTTGATTAATATCCAATATAATCCATAATTGTTTTTAAATTGCGCTTATTATTTTGGAAGACCGAGATCGGATTTGTACCCGAAAACCATCCCAAATAATAATACGATGTTATGAAGCAATAATTGAAGACGATGGTAGAATACTCGAGCATTTCACATCGAAGGGACTGTTTGTTGATGTTTTTATAGGGAGGCATCCCATAATGAGGTTATTTATAGTAGTGGTCTAAACGTACTTGGAGGGATTCGGGATTTGCAATGTTACTCTCCTTTATTGGACGAGGAATAAAGCACCTTCAATTTTGTTCAAACCCTGAACGGATTTGTATGAATATGTGTCTGACATTGTATTCGATAATATATTGATTGTTTTTACTAAATATATTTCTGTTGGTGGCTAAGAATATGTTCTTTTATCCCAGCACCCTTCCTTGAGACGTACGAGCTGATATGGTTAGTGATTTTCAATCATATATTATGAAGTGACAATGTGGCATACAAAGTGATTTAGCTGTTGATGATCAAAGCATGGCTATAAGCGTAGCCTTGTGCAACGAGTCTTTGTCAAGCCTCATTCCCTAAAAATGGCCAAAATAGGAAAATAATACGGCAAGGATATGGATGCATACTTTCCTCCTAGATATAAAAGTGTATAATGGTACGGAGTCCGGGTATTTCTTATGTGGACACATCTACTTATGTGGTTGTCGAAGATGCGGGCTCTCGGTCAAAGGTTGGTAACGCCCGGGTGATGACATACATAGGCATGCTCTAAATTATCCAATTAGGGGATAACCCAATCTTGTGTTGGTAGAGAGCCTGTTGGTTTCCAAGATATCCCTCTAAAGGTGTATCCATCGGATAAGGAAATTTCTTAGCCTATTAATTTGTTGGAAATCAAATTTTCCACTATGAACCCTTGCTACTTTAGTTGTGTTCTGTACGTTAATATAATAGTATGTGATATTATGCTCTCAAGGATTGATACTTTTACTTGCGAAATGATTTTCCATACTGTACACTAATAATAATATCAGATAATTTTCCATGTATTAAGCATTTTTGGTAATTACAAGGAGAAACTTCGCCCAAGTCTACGTTAGCACTGTGCGTGTACCACGAGACCTTATGGTAGTTTCATCTTTCAAAAATCATTATGATTTTTCTTATGCACTGGTATTCATAAGGAAAAAACTCATTTCATGTTATATGGTGTGGTCTTATGATCTACCTCACTTTAAATTAAACCTAACTATTTTTGAGTTCTCACACCAGTCTAATGACTGACTCGGAGTTTATTGTCCTTCTACCTAAAATCTAGGTGCTCATAATTTTCCACATGGGGATCCTAGTAGTTATGGTTTTGTAGATAGTCTTGGAGTCTTTTTAGAGCAGGATTCTGGATTATGGATGGAGCTATACTCTAGATCACTTCATTAGTCTTCAGGTGAGAGTTAAATTTTTCCGCTTTGTATCTGTTGTACTCTGATATCTCTTGTACATTTATGTAATATTATTGTGATATTAATGAAAAGCTCATTTTGTTATGTTTTAATGTGTAAGTACTCTAATGTGTAAGTACCCCTAACCATCCGTCGTTATCAACGCTTTGAGTTGGTTTAATTACTAGTTTGGAACAGCCAAAGGCGGGCCACTACAGAATTGGTATTATAGCTTTGGTTTATACAAAGCTTCGGGGTTTGACTTATTAGAAAAGAAGGAAAGGGCTTATCAGAGATAGGATCGGTAGTATCTTATAAGAGTAACTCATTGAAGATAAGGTTAGTAATGTCGTAAAATAAATTTAAGAGTATTATATATATGAAGGAACGTATTTTAACATAAACATGGTTTTGATTTTAAAATATGTATTTTGAATATAAAAGGATTTATTTTGAAAAATACATAAATTATGGTCTAGCTAATAAACCAAAACTGTTAAAACACTTCTGATCTTTCCTAAACTAATTAGTTAAGGTAGTTAGAAATCGTATATTAACATCTTTAGTTGAACTAGGAAATTTTAAATGTTCATTAGAGTAAGTAATCTAAGTATAAGAAGACTTTGTAATTTTGATAAAGCTAAGGACTTGGTTGAAAGTGTTTTAGAAAGTAACTAAGGAAATTTAAATTTGAGAAAGTTAAGTTAAAACTTAAAGTTTGGAGTTGAAATAAGATATTTTCAACGATTTTGGACAGCCAATAAGTTCTATAATAACATTTGAATTTCAAATTAGGAAGTTAATATGAAAAATAAAGATAGACTTTGTAGTTATTTAAATTTCCGGAATAGTCTTGACTTTTCAAATTCCTTTTCATTAGCAAGTAAATCAAGGATAACCTCACTTAAGATAATTAATAATCTTTATAAAAAAGAATCGATATTCCCAACAATTTCTAATAATCAGCGAATTTTGGGATACATTTTGAATAAGAAAATAAAATAATCATTGAAATACAAATACCTTATGAATTAAGTTTCACAATCTGACTAAAAAGGTATTTGGCAATTGAAAATTATCTAAACTATGGTACTTGGATAAATTAAGTGGTAAAATGGTATAGGTTGACAATGGTGTGGGAACGTTAAATTTTTAATGGAAATAAATTTCACAATTTTTGGACTCGTTAGTAAGTTAAGGTCAAAACCTAGAAAACGATTTCTAACTCTAAAAAATTTCTTGCTAATTTTAGGGCGGTAAATGACACGACCCGAACTTCCCCGGTAAGGAAAGCCCGGATTGCGTTGAGGACAAGACAAAATAGAACGCAGACGGAAGAACATTTCAATGTTTACTACAACAATTCCATCAGAATACAAGAATATACGGAGTATGAATAAATATTACACATTTGACAAATATCAGAGATTACAATAAATTACATAGCAGCGGAGAAATAATACAAAACACAACTGAAAGTAATACACAGATACAGAGCTTTCCGAGCATCATTCCAGCTGTAAATCAGGATCCTGTGAATATAAATCTGCAAAACCAAAACTACTAGCTGCCCGTGTGGAAAATAGGGGCACCCAGAGTTTAGGTTAAAACAATAAACTCCAGGTCAGTCATGTGACTGGTGTGAGAACTAAAACAGTTATTAATCTTTATTTTTAAAGTTCGGTAAATCAAGGGACCACGCCTTATAACACGGAACGGGTTTCCTCCCAAGAATACCAGTGCATAAAACAAATAGCGCAATGCTAAATAAAGAAAAATGAAGCTATTATAAGACCCAGGTCCCATCACACAATGCAACGCAAGCCGGAGGATAGGGTTTTTACCTTATAATAGCCAAAGCATGCTTGATACGTTGAAAACACATTATTTTGATATTACTATAAGTGTATAGTGTAAAAACAATTTCAATCATAGGCGGCATGAATGACCCATACCACTATGTCGCCATACTAGGTTCTACAAATAAAACCGCAATATCACGTATTGGAAATTGGATTTCCGTCATGAGTCGAGGCAAGGGGCAAGCTCCTCTCCGTTCGAGACACTCTAGCAAATGTCTCAGGACCCCATTATGATCCTTGGAATCGGTTGGGTCGGTCCTCTCTTACTTTTGAGGATTGGCAATTCCTGAACACACGTTTCCCGGTCCTAACAGACATAATATCGAGGCGCCTCATCCAACAACCACACAGGTGAAAAGTATATAAATGTCAGCCAGTTTAAGCACTGACACCACCCATAGCTAGAAAGAAACGTCGTGTTTTCCCAACGGTCCGTATCCCGTTCTTGACTCATACCGAGGTGTGAGGTTCGCGAATTCACGTTATACACAAAGCTGCGCCACACAGGCCGTGCTTTGATCATCAACCACAAGACTTTGCTTTTCAACAGAAGCCTTGATCAATTGCCACTTACGCGTGCCACACTGGCAATTCACTCCATGCGACTGATGTCCATCGATATACAACCTCTGAGCTCGTACGTCTCAGAGAAGGGCGTTAAGCAAGAGAATAAATTCTCCGCCGCCAAACAGATGTATATTTAACAGAGATCAATCAACACAGAATAAAATCCAACGTCAAACACACAGTCCATTTACAAGTTCATTCTGGGTCTGAACGAAACCGGAGGCACTTTCCTCGCATATCCATCGATCTCCAAGTATGTCTCGATGATCACCAACTGTTTCTCTCCACTTGGGTGTACAGCCCAATCGAGATCATCAGCAATCACCCAAACAATGTGAAGATTTCCGGTCTTCAACCACCGTCTTCATCTTCGACATACCGCCGAATCGGTTATTCAGAATGGGTATAAACCCGGCCTTTCTGAATAACCCACATATATAATAAACAAATGTTACACAAACACAACAAACGCCTCATTCCAATTCAGAATATTCTTTTATTCACAAAATCACATTCTTAGGGAAAGGTTCCCATTAATTTTATCAAAGATAAATTCTTCTAAATTTATTCTTTAATCTTCCTTTGGATATCATTTCAAACCATATTATGGTTTTCCAAACTAGTCGGGATTAGCGAACCACACCGAAGTAATTATTTATTTTATTTCCCAATCCCAACCTATTCATCCCCTGGAGCAAAACTGGTAATACTCCATATCTAACACCACGGTGTTATCGGTAAAATTAATTACCATTTCACGCTCAAATCTAATTAAAGATTTAACAATCGCTTTGGAGCAAAACTGGTGGTACTCCATTCTCGATCACCTTTCAGATTTGATAATTTAAATTATCAATTCACATTTCAATCTAATTAAAGATTCATTAAAACTCCACTTAGTTTTAATCTTTCAACAAATCGATATCCTGCCTTTAACCGGGTTAAAGAACCAAGGTCATCTAAAACACGGTTCACGATAAACCCAAAATCACTTTTGATGTTAAATACAAGGCTCTGAATAGAAAATATACCGGCTTATATTCAATATCAAATTCTGAAACCAACAAATATCGTATTGGAAAAGCGATATAAAATATATCTCTCAAATTTCCGCAACCATATCTGTATAATCACGAAACCCAACATCGAAATATTCCGAAGATAATTTCGATTCAAATCCATTTCAATTCGTAAATTGATTTTAATTCTAGTTCAAAACTAGTTCATTTTGATATAAATCTATTTTTATCTATTCAAATATGGAGTTTTTTAGCCCAATTTTTTTCAAATCATTTCTTATGATTTTACACAAATTGTAGATATTTTTAATAATTTTATCAAGACCCGTACAGTCGATTTCCATCAACGGCCATCGAACTGCACTTACAGCGACCTTTTCCAAATTTGATTTGGACATAATTCCAAATCCAACCGTTAGATTTCAAATTTCTAATAGTCATTGGAAATCTCTTTTCGATACGAACCCAACGGTTCCGGTTTCAGGGGAATCCGACTGTCGGATCTCCCTTAATGTCCATTCGAAGCCAATGGTCGAAATTCACGAACTGCCGCAGCGCGGCGCATTCTATTCAGGCCATTATATATATATATATATAATATATTATATATATTTCGTCGATTACCTTTTAAAACGAATTTTATAAATCGTTTTAAATTCGTTTTCGAAACGATTTCAACTTCTCTTTCAATTTCAAATTAAAATTGAATTTTCCTTTATAAATTCGTTTTAAATTCATTTCAAATTGATTTCAATTCAAATCGATTTTTAATTCAATTTCAATCCAATTTGAATTTAAAATTAATTCAATTTCAATTCAATTTCAATTCAATTTCAATTCGAATTCATTTCAATTTAATTTGTTATTCTATTCAACAAATGAATATTTATTCCATTCAACACATGAATCTATATTTCTTCTTACTTACAATAAAAAGGTAAATTTTATTGTATAAATATTTTATTCAACACATGAATACACTTTCAACACATGAATTCTCAACACATGAGCATCGTCAACGCATGACTATTTATTCTATTCAACACATGAATTTTCTTTTATAATATTCATTATTTCCCAATTGGAATGAGGCCCAATCAATCACCATATAATGTTAATTATATGGATTCCATACAACACATGTATATAATAGCAACGATAAATAATCAACCATCATCCAAAGTGCACTACACAACTGCATAAGCGTTAAATATGAATATTTAACGCTTACACAGCCTGTCAATCAAACGACCGACAAATCACTAAACAATTGGGATTAGTGTACGCCAAATATCATCCCAACACCCGTGTAGGGTTTCAAATCAACAAACACTTATTTTTATTCACTCACACACGTTAAAAACAATATTTTTAACGATAAAATATTTTTAACTATATAAATATTTTATTTCACGTCACACAATCAATACTCATCACAACTAACAATCAAACATACAAGCCATCCATGGTCTGTGGATGACGGGTGTCGGGTGCTACTAAACACCGTCTGCATCCTAGTATATATCATAACTAGAAAAATAGAATTAAATGTGAGAAGTTCTCACAAAGGGTTCCACTCCGCCGTGCTTTGCTTTTGAACTGCTGAACCATCTGGATCTGTTTGAAACTCTAACGCAGTTCCTTTCACGCTGTTCAAATGTAAAAATTATATTTTTATCACTTCATTTCAATAAATAAAAATTCTATTTTTATTTCTACTTCATATATTTTTACAACGCTTCCTTTTATATAAAAATTATATTTTTATATTTCTATTTCATATATAAAGATCGAATTTTTATTTCATCACTATAAAAATCACATTTTTATTTCAACGTATATATAATAAAAATCAGATTTTTATTTCGCTACATATATAAAGACGATATTTTTTACTATCTATATAATATAAAAATCGTATTTTTATACTTTCTATACTATAAAAATCATATCTTTACATTGCTACTACTATAAAGATCACATCTTCATTACTCTACATTATATAAAATCATATTTTTATTCTCTATATAAAATCATTCCTTCTTCATATATAAAAAACAAATCTTTTTATTCTCTACATATAAAAATTTCACCTTTTCAAATATAAAGATTTCGCCTTTTCAAATATAAAGATTTCGCCTTTTCAAATATAAGGATTTCGCCTTTTCAAATATAAGGATTTCGCCTTTTCAAATATAAAGATTTCAGTTTTAAAATCAAACAAATTACAGATTTTTAAACCATGTTATTAATAAAGAAAATAAATAAACAAAACAAGGAAAAGCTTACTATAATCGTTCTGGACGTTTTCCAGCATTTCGAACCCTTGTTCACCATCGAACTGGCTTGCGTGGGCCATCAGAGGGGAAGCAGGCGGACATCGGAGGTGGCAGCGGCTAGGGGATCCGGTGGTGCTGGCGATTTGCGGAGGAGGGCGGTGGAGGGTCTGGGCTGAGGGAAATCGAATGAGGGAGGGTGGGAAACGAGATCGCGCTCTAGCGCGAGAGGGGGTGTCGAGGGGGGGGCTTGGTGCGGTGGAGGAAGAGAGAAGGGCGGCGCTCCCCCCTACGGCGGCGCGATGGGCGGTGGGGTGGCGCTCCCCCCCCTTTTTTTTATAATTGTGATTTGAACGACAGGGGGGGTTTAGAGAATAAATATAAATATATTATATTATTTTTAATTTCAAAAAGTTGACTTTTTCATACGAACTCTAAACGAGACCCACCGTCTGTCGTCCATAGCTAATTACCCTCATTCCGAACACAATGGGATATGTGTCGCAAGCTGATTCGATCGATTCGATCAGTTCTCGTCAAAATCAACATATAACTCTATATATTGAATTTGAACGCGCATTTCAATTTACCGGGGTCACATACTAACTCGAAAAATTCCAGAAAAATATTTTCTAGCTTTGTATTGATGATACGGTCCTAACAAAACTAGTTTCGTCGAATTCTGAGACCGTTTGAAAAATGGCCAATTTCCAGTCGATTAAAATCAACTGAAACTGGTCAAACGCGTTTTCCTTTGCCACGCTCACATATTGATTCGAAAAATTATGAAATTTGAATCCTAGCAATAACTAGACATCACGGATCCAACAAAAGTGGTTTCGTCGAAATCCGAGGTCGTTTGCAAAATGGCTATTTTTAAGGGCCAGAATTCCATAGCGACTATTCTGAATTTTCAACTGGACATATCTTTTGATTCCCGCTATGAAATTTCGATTTTTTGGATTCGTTGGAAAGATATTCACAATTAGATTCTAATATTTTTGGTTTCGCTAAAATCCGGTTTATTTTGCACCCGGTACATTCATTTGAATTTTGAAATCGAATTATCGAACTACCTCGCCATTTTCAATTCCTTTTATAATTATAAATAATTAATTATATTCTAACGACGACGTATATAAATATATACGTTCAAATTATATTCAAAATAAATTTCTCGTCGATATTATTTAAAATAATTCATTTTAAATATTCAAAATTCATCAAAATTGCCAAAATAAAAATTTTAAATTGGCTCAGATTTTCGGTTTGTTACAGTAAACCACTAAGCGTTAGGCAGTACTTAGCCCAGTTAACCACTGGTGACGATAGTTGCAGTTCAGGATCCAACTCGGAAGGGTGGATATTTGATCCTTCGAGCGATGCCGAGACGAGCGAGATGCAGTCAAAGGCTCTACACTTAGAGAGTTTGAGCCAATAGATCACGTTGATCTGATGCCGACCGATAATATTGTATAGCATGCAACTGATAACGAGATTCATGACTCTAAGGCTGACAAGCAAGTTGTATGGGAGCTGGGTACTCCCTTCGGCGATGGCGAGATGAGAGACCCTAGGAAGGATATGTAGCTTTAGGATGATGGTAATATTGAGAAGCAGGAATTCCAGGATGATGATATACCTAGGACAAGATGTTCATAGACCAATAGAATGATTTTGAGGAGAAGAAGGATGAGTTAGATGGTGTAGCTCACTTCGGAGGACAAATGAATGATTAGGGCACACTACAAGAAAAACTGCAAATAGCAGTGGTGTATTCCGCTGCTAATCCGTCACTATATAGGACTTAGCGACGAATTACCGCCGGATACTGATGGTCGGTAAATTTCATGACATTATATGTGTCAAAATTATCGATGGATTTTAGCAAGAATTCTCCGACCATTTTCCGTCATTTAGACAATATAAAATTTTAATTTTAAATTAATTAAAAATTTATTTATCGACATTTAGCGATAGATTTTTTTATAGAAATTATTATTTATAAATAACCGTCAGTAAACCCTTGCTAATTAACAAGGGATTTGTAACAAAGCATATTTTATTTAAAATATTTTGCCGGTATTTTGTTAGTAATCCCTTACAATTTAGTAAAGGATTAGCGATGGATTTTAATTTATGTAAACTTTATTTCTACAATCATCTGTTGGTAATCCATGGCTATTCCCCTTATGATCTGTCAATATATATATATATATATATAATATTTATTGAACTACCTCCTTCAAAAAAAAAAAAAAAAAATATTTATTGAACTAATATCATTTAATTGTGAATACTGAAATAAATAGCATATCCAAAATAAACAAAAATAAAATTGTCAACAATATTAATTTTGAACTGAAAAGAGCATCTATAATCACATACAAAAAAGAACAACTATAATCCTTCATCAATTCATACACCAAACTGAATTATGAACAACAAAACTATTCATTTGATGCTAACATTATACTATATACAAACACATAACATCCATAACCATGCTAAACTACATAACGTTAAATTTACACCAAAATAAGTCTCAATCACCTTTTTCATGTGTACTTCAAAGCTCTACCTATCTACCAGAAATGGAAAAATCTCTATGAAAATAAAGGTTGTGATAAATAATGTACATTGTGCTTCAACTTATGAAATTCGATGCTAATGGGAATTTCATGCAAAAAGTTGGTTCATTTTGTTTCATTGCTAATGCATCCGATATGTAGTAAAGTAGTTCAACAGAAGACAACATAAACCTAATCTAGAAGATATTTTGAACGATAAAAAGATGCTGACATGTGGAAATTAATTACTTGAAACTATAAAAAGCAAACAGAGGTATATATGTGTGCTTGCACATTTTTTACATTGATTATGTCCAACGTACACATACAATATGTACCAAGTACTTAAAACTTTTGCAAACTGACCATCAGTGAGAGCTAGTTTTGAAGAGAAATGAAATATGTAGTATGAATTCATCCAGATCACAATATTGTTATGTATTTTGTTGACAATAACTTGCCATATTAATGCAGCTAACATAGCAGCAAGCATGATCCTGTCAATCTAGAATTGGCAAGAAAACATAAGCAGACATTTAGAATTATGTATCGAATTCACAATATATATTCAAAGTGATAAATTCACGCCTGTGTATGAAGTTATATCCGATGACTTTGACACTAGATCAATGGTTAATTTTTGACTCTGTGATAGGTTCAGTGCCAATATACAATCAAATGGTGGATGTGGCATTTGTAGAAATCAGCATGAACAAATGCGAACATAGACTTCAAAAGTCGAACGATAACGGACTTCTTCGAAACTTATAAAGAATTAGATCTTGTTGAAATAATTGTTTTTGTTCACTTTAGGAGTACCCAAACACATTTTAAACATTATATTTGCCTAGTTTCAAAGTGTGCAAATAAATTGTAAGTATTTATATTAGCACATTTATGATTAGTCTCCAAAAAAGACTATTATTACAATAAGTTTTTAAGGCCTACTTAATTTTGTAATTAACTCTTCATAATCAGCAATGGAATGAAATAATATCTATTTTGACTTATGAGGGAATATATTTGAAAACTTCGTGCTATCAAATGGAAAATGCTCATTTATATCAGTATATAAGAATGCAATGTGCAATGAACATTACCAAACCATTTGAATAACTTCATATTAGAAGCGATAAATGGTAGTCAGAGAAAGTAATGTCACTCAACGAACACTTGAATTCTATATGTTTGAATCAAAAATGGCTCATACACCAATGGTGTGAAATCACACTTCACCAATTATGATTAGAAAATAAAAGGGCCACAATCGCAAAATAAATGGAGGAAAACAAGCAAAGGACAGGGGATTTTTATAGTGGTTCGATTCAATGTGAATCTACGTCCACTTTTCAATCATTCTTCATCATTATGGAGAGAATTACAAATTTTATCATCTCATACATCGCATTAATTACATTTGACCACTTTTGAGATAATTCACCACTTTTTGCTCTCTTTATGCCTTAAATCACACTTAGATTCGAGGAGGAACGAATTGGATCGTGTAATTATACACTTTTCCTTGGTTCCATCATGAAAATGGTGCTAAATCCGTGCTTTGAAGAGGAGCAATGGAGATTGGGGACCACTTGGAGTAGATCGGAGTGTGAATTAACGGTGCTCGAAGAAGATGAGATCCGTTCCATGTTGGAGAAAGGAGGAGAGAAGTTTGGCGGCCATTAATGAGGTCTTTTAGAAGCTTTGGAATGGTTGAGGAATGATTTGGGCAGCCCTTTGGGGTCATGGAATCCGTCCCTTGAATTATGGAGCAAGGGGCTATTTATAGAAGAAGTTTGAAAGTAGTGGCGGTTTCGTAATTATGGGGTATAGAGTTTGGATCGGGCATGAAGTTGGATCGGGCGCAAAATTGGATTGGGCGTAGAATTGGATCGGGCGTAAAGTTGGATCGGGCGTAAAACTGATTACAGGAATGCCACTGCTCTTTGTTACACTTGACGCCAATCCACATTTATTTTAATATACCGATCCGTTTTCTTTTACTGTGCCAATTCAATTTACATCTTACTTTACCGATCCAGTTTGTATTTTATTTACCGATCTAGTTTCTGCACAATGTCTTCGCCTATTGTTTAGACCGATCTAGATGCTATATGAACGATCCAGTTTTAAAGTAAGAGCTGCAGGTATGTCTCTACTGACCGATCCACTTTATTCCCTCATATTTGTTCCATGTGGCATCATCTCGCGCATCATAACACTAGCAGCTCCCCATGCATTATTGCGTGGATCCCTATTCATACAAGTTCACGTTTTCATACTGACCCATTCACTACTCTTTACTGCCGACCCAGTTTATCATCGTAGGACTGATCCAGTTGGAATCAATGTACCGATCCATTCTTAGGTGATAGGACCGATCCAGTTGGAATCAATGTACCCGATCCGTTATACGTTAACGCACCGATCCACTTCCTTCTGTTGACACCGATCCATTCACGTGTTATACATATAGATACCGCTGCCATATTATATTTTGATGATGACCCATTATTACAGATATACTTGCTGTGTTTAGTATTGTATTTAGATATAGAATTTTGCTATGAACAATTGTTCATAAAGCGACTGTACCTACTACTCGTGGATTTATTGGTTGAAACTTGCAAGTGGGGCCAGCCATACATGATAATCATAATAAGAAAAGAAAAGAAAATACCGCACCAACCAATTAGATCCGCGACTGTTCCTTCAGTCTCTTTGGGCGAGTGAGAATTTGCATGTTGTTCTCTTTATATTTGCTTGCCATGTCCTTTGAACAATATATTGCAGATAAATATGCCTCATCGTTCTACTTTGAAATCACGTGAAATAAGGAACTTGAAGCACCTCATCATTCCTTTGCGTTACCAGGTTCGTTATAATTGTTAATGGACAATATTCTTCGTCCGATCCATGTGGCAAAACTTTGTGTGCATCCCTCCAAATTGATACGGGTCCGCATGCATGGTGCTTCCTACGTAAAGTGCTTCACTTGATTCTCGCTGTTCCTATATAGTTGATGTGTACAACATGTTGATATTGAAGATGGCGCCTGGTCCATTAAATTATCACATTACTTGTGTTATATGGTATATGACGCATTTCAATACAAGACAACAAATTTATCTTAGCGGCTTCACGCATCATAATGTTTTCTATGAACCGACCCAACTTTTATATTGATGCTGACCCGTATATTATATATGATATGCCACGCGGCACTTCATGCTTTGCTGCATTATTATTTCACATTTCACGTGGAATGTTATCACCATACGTATAAGAACATCCTATTTTTATACACTGTTCCTAGTCATTGATGCGCTCCCATTCTTTGTATTAGCAAGTCTATCTTCATTTTCAAGTGAACGGTGCTTGGAGTGTGTCTTGTTTCTATATCAGGAGCCGATCCATGTTAAGATGAAGGCCATAATATACATTGAAGCCGTTCCTTAGATGAAGACATACCCAAAATATGTTGTTGCTTTGTTTCACAACTGAACCGTATATTCTAGAATAGCCCATTCTTCCTTTGTCTGCTACGTGGTCCTCTTCATGGACTTGATACCAACCATATTATAGGCACACATTCACTCCTTATATATCTGATCAGCTATGTACATGTTTTGCATGCAATAGTTTTGTATGAACATTGGACTAATCCCATTATTTTGTATGTAATCCACTATTTTTCCATTGTCACATAGTTTCCTCATATATGTAAATGATGCACCTTGCATGTCACGACATATAACAAACCATGTCGTGTGCGTCGTGTCATCGCAACCGATCCACTCTGAAGTGACCAGTCCATTGTATTTTCATTATGGCCGATCCGGTTGGTACCGACCCGATCCATTGATAGTGACCGATCCGATGTGGTAACCAATCTGGCGCTTCACAACTGACCGGCCTGCTATTGTGTTAACACGTCCGATCCACTTCGTTCAGGCCAATCCATATTTGCAACTGGCCCGGTGCTTAGAACTGTTTTAACAGGGTTAACATTTGCCCCTCGAAGCTTGTATTTTTTGCTTGCGAGAAATGCGGTCTTCGAAATGAACGTTGTTGTTGATATATTTTGCATTGAGATCCAATTATAGATTTTTGTCTTGCTATGCTGAACCATGCTTTGAATTCATAAGCTTCGTGTTACCTGTTTTGTAATTAAAATAAGCATCTGTGCAACTTTGGACTTATACTCACCATCGACTGTCCATATCAATGGTGGATCGGTTAATAATTAAAAATGATATATAGCGAATCTTTTTCTAAATTAAATAAAATATTTGCACAGATTTGTTCTACTCAGCGGTTTATAACTCACAGAATATTATCTGTACAAACACGATATTCGAATTCAAATTCGCATTTAATGCTTAAAATCAGCTAATCGACCAGAGTGAACTGTGGATTTCAAACTTTATCGTTTTAGCGACTTATATATTGGTGTACGATATTCCTCATTTGAGAAATACGCATTTGTGATTATCCTCCGCTTCTCTTTGGAGAAATCTTGGATTATTGGTGCCTCGGCTCTGGAGGTCATCACCAGTCTTCATTATGAGAAAAAAAAATCTATAGCTAAATTTTTGTTTGCTTTGTTGATCAGTTTTGACGTTGGAGATTCCATTGGATGCCCCATGTTTTGGAGAGACCATTTTAATCCAACGTTTTGTCTTCTCTTGCCAACTAAGTCAACATGATGGAGCTCATTGAGCATTGATGATTTTTTCCTATGGAGAAATTGCTTTCTTTATGAAAATGATTTTTGGTTGTCGCATCGTTTTGCAATGCGAACTCCTGCGAAGTTTGGGTGAGGGGTGAGGTTGCATCGATCCGTAGAGCGAACATCAGTCATCAGTCGGAGTCACGTAACTCGGTGAGTGATCGCTGCCCGACTGAGGTGCCCTAGACTCCCGCGAACGTTTGGGATAAGGTCAAGGTTGAGCCGATCCATGGAGCATCATTAAGATCCATCAAAGCTTTATTTGAAGTTTCGATTCGGCGTTTCACGTTGGCAATAGCGGCATTTAGTTCATTTCTAGTCATGCCAGCTCCACTTATCGAGTTTTCACCAAAATCGAAACAGTTAACAAGCGGTGTCTCTTCATTAGCAACATTATCGGCATTATCGGCATTTTCAACATCTTTACTTATGGTCTTCTTAGATTTCGCCATTATTCGGGAGAAGATGGTGGTTTAGAGCTTTAATGCAAGGCTTTCAACTTTGTGAGAGTGTGAGAGGAGGTAGGAGATGCGAATGCGGCCCCACGGTGGGCGCTAAATGTTTGAAACAAAAAATAGCTCAAACACCAATGGTGTGAAATCACACTTCACTAATTATGATTAGAAAATAAAATGGCCATAATCGCAAAATAAATGGAGGGAAACAAGTAAAGGACAGGAGATTTTTATAGTGGTTCAATTCAATGTGAATCTACGTCCACTTTTCAATCATTCTTCATCATTATGGAGAGAATTACAAATTTTATCATCTCATACATCACATCAATTACATTTGACCACTTTTGAGATAATTCACCACTTTTTGCTCTCTTTATGCCTTAGATCACACTTAGATTCAAGAAGGAACGGATTGGATCGTGTAATTATACACTTTTCCTTGGTTCCATCGTGAAAATGGTGCTAAATCCGTGCTTTGAAGAGGAGCAATGGCGATTGGAGATCACTTGGAGTAGATCGGAGTGTGAATTAATGGTGCTCGGAGAAGATGAGATCCATTCCATGTTGGAGAAAGGAGGAGAGATTTTTGGCGGCCATTAATGTAGTTTTTAAGAAGCTTTGGAACAGTCGAGGAATGATTTAGGTATCCCTTCGGGGTCGTGGAATTTGTCCCTTGAATTGTGGAGCAAGGGGCTATTTATAGAAGAAGTTTGAAGGTAGTGGCGGTTTCGTAATTATGGGTTACATAGTTTGGATCGGGCATGAAGTTGGATCGGGCGTAAAATTAGATCAGGCGTAAAGTTAGATCGGACGTAAAATTGATTACAGGAATGTCACTTCTCTTTGTTACACTTGCCGCCGATCCACTTTTATTTTAATATACCGATCCGTTTGCTTTTACTGTGTCGATTCTATTTACATCTTACTGTACCGATCCAGTTTGTATTATGTACCCGTCCAGTTTCTGCATAATGTCTCCACCTGTTATTTAGACCGATCCAAATGCTATATGAACGATCCAGTTTTAAAGTAAGAGCTGCAGGTATGTCTCTACTGACCGATCCACTTTATTCCCTCATATTTGTTCCACGTGGCATCATCTCGTGCATCATAACACTAGCATCTCCCCATGCATTATTACGTGGATCCCTATTCATACAAGTTCACGTTTTCATACTAACCCATTCACTATTCTTTACTGCCGACCCAGTTTATCATTGTAGGACCGATCCAGTAGGAATCAATGTACCAATCCACTCTTAGGTGATAGGACCGATCCAAATTTTAGTTGAACAGTACCCGATCCGTTATATGTTAACGCACCGATCCACTTCCTTCTATTGACACCGATCCATTCACGTGTTGTGCATGTAGATACCGCTGCCATATTATATTTTGATGATGATCCATTATTACAAATATGCTTGCTGTGTCCAGTATTGTATTTAGAAATATTGACATGTTCAATTCTTATATATCATCCGTGGTATGTCCAATTTGCATGTTGTTCTCTTTATATTTGCTTACCATGTCCTTTGAACAATATATTGCTGATAAATATGCCTCATACTCTACTTTGAAATCACGTGAAATAAGGAACTTGAAGCACCTCGTCATTCCTTTGTGTTACCGGGTTCGTTATAATTGTTAATGGACAGTATTCTTCGTCCATGTGGAAGAACTTTATGTGCATCCATCCAAATTGATACGGGTCCGCATGCATGGTGCTTCCTACGTAAAGTGCTTCACTTAATGATCGATGTTACTATATAGTTGATGTGTAGAACACGTTGATATTGAAGATGGTGCCTGGTCCATTAAATTATCACATTACTTGTGTTATATGGCATACGACTCATTTCAATACAAGACAACAAATTCATCTTAGCTGCTTCATGCATCATAATGCTTTCTATGAACCAACCCAACTTTTATATTGGTGCTGACTCGTATATTATATATGATATGCCACACGGCACTTCATACTTTGCTGCATTATTATTTCACATTTCACGTAGAATGTTATCACTATACGTATAAGAACAACCCATTTTTATACGCTGCTCCTAGTCATTGATGCACTCCCATTCTTCGTATCAGCAAGTCTATCTTCATTTTCAAGTGAACGGTGCTTCGAGTGTATCTTGTTTCTATATCAGGAGCCGATCCATGTTAACATGAAGGCCATAATATACATTGAAGTCGTTCCTTAGATGAAGACATACCCAAAATATGTTGTTGCTTTGTTTCACAGCTGAACCGTATATTCTAGAATTGCCCGTTCTTCCTTTGGCTACCACGTGGTCCTCTTCATGGACGTGATACCAACCATATTATAGGCACACATTCACTCCTTATATATCTGATCAGTTATGTACACGTTTTGCATGCAATAGTGTTGTATGAACATTGGACTAATCCCATTGTTTTGTATGTAATCCACTATTTTTCCACTGTCATGTATTTACCTCATATATGTAAATGATACACCTTGCATGTCACGACATATAACAAGCCATGTCGTGTGCGTGGTGTCATCGCGACCGATCCACTCTGAAGTGACCGGTCCATTGTATTTTCATTATGGTCGATCTGGTTGGTACCGACCTGGTCCATTGATACTGACCGATCCGATGTGGTAACCAATCTGGCGCTTCACAACTAACCGGCCCGCTATTGTGTTAACACATCTGATCCAATTCGTTGAGGCCGATCCATATTTGCAACTAACTCGGTGCTTAGAACTGTGTTTTAACAGGGTTAACACTGTCCCTCATTGCGCCATTAAAATCCAGCAGTAGTTTTCCCCTTTCAAAACCATCATCCACTTCAGTAGATACCTCTTCTAGCATTTTGATAATATTTACACCTCTTAAACCTAAGTACTTGTAAACTTATTAGCATAACTCAAAAAAATTAATAAATATTGTATACATGCACTGCATTTTAGCTTGGGTGCCTAATACCTGGAATCACATTTTCCACTCCTTCCGAGACCGCAGCCTGCAGCATTATGCAAACTTATTAACCATATACATTTTCCTTCTTTTAACAGATATACATTCACAGTTTGCACAAAATTTCAGATTACACACGTATATGAGTGAATGTATGTATGCTTATGGCAGCCTAACATTGTTACCCACCTCTCTTTTTTATGACTGTTTAGTTAACATGAGAAGAGAAAAACCGTAATAACGTATGCATGCTCTGTTAAGCTTGTTATGTCTGTTAATTAGCACTTCAACAACAACCCAACAGGGTATTGTTTATGACAGCAATACTTGATCACAACTAATTGAACCAACCAAAGAAATGTATATTGGCCAAATTGAACCGATTTATAATTGATTTGCAAACTAATTTTGTATAGTAATCATTTTGAACAGACTTATGACACCAGCAAAAATGGTAATGTTTTAATACTTCAATACATCAGTAAGTCTTAGACTTAAATATGTAGTCAATATTCTTAAGATGCTTACCACAGAAAGTCAAAAAGAACAGAATTTTGGCTTCCCTCTAAGACCATACTTATGTACATGCGCCACTTGCTTTAAAACAGTAATTGCTTGTAAACCAATAGGCAATGATATATATGAGATAACAACAATTGCTTGCAAACCAAAACGCAGATGTACAAAGACCTAAATAATAAGGAATTGATGAATATTCTACCTGGTCAACGTCCCTCTCATTGGAACCATTTCTTAAAGAATCTCCCATTCACTGATTGCAGAAATTGCGAGATCGTATGTTACGAAATGAGATTTGGTAGGAAGCGCATCCTTCTCGACCCAAGAGTTAAACCGGGTCGCGATTACAGTTTAAACTTCGAAGTGAAACAAAATCAAAAGAGACTTAGTTTGAAAAAGTTATCTCGATTCAGAATAAACAGGGTTAGAGGGAGGTATAGAACGAAGAAGTAGCAGCAACAACAAACCTGAATATTTCGAAAACCCTAAGCTTGAGGAAGATGATTGAAAAATTGAAAGTACTAATTTGGGGCCGATTTCAGATTTGGAGGCTAGGGTTAAGTTATAAATCTAGATACAGATAATTTGGAGAAAGGTACCTAATAAGGATGAAGCATTGTGATATTGGGACGACAGATTTAGGCGAAGTATTTGAAAATTAGAATTCAATCGAGAGCGGGAAATGAAATTACAAAGACGACAGAAAATTGGTTTGTAGCAAATTTTTTTTCTCAATTCGAAGTCAAAATGCATTTTGGGGTTTTCAATTTAAAGACACTTGTGTTTCGTGTCAAACAAGATGCAAAAGCGCAAATGTAAAATTTCTGATAAAATACTACTTTTCATCAGAAACAATTATTAATTTATCAATATATTATTTATTAATTTTTATTATTATTAAATATTTAAATTTTTTATTAGTTAATTATTATTAATAGAAATTGTTTAAAATGTATTATTAGTTATCAATTATTTTGTAATAATTGCTAATCAATAAAAATTAATTATTAAAAACTATTTTTAAATTATTAATTGTTAGTTACTGATTATTAAATATGTATATCACAAAATTAATCTTGGCTATATCAGATAAGCATTCCCAAATTCTAATTCAGAAATAAGAATCTCTTATACTAGTATGATAATGTTTGTATTCTTTGTGTTAAATATTTAAAAATAAGAAATTAATCGTGGCTACACCGGATAAGCATTCCCAAATACTAGTATGGCAATGTTTTTATTCTTCGAATTTCTGAATCCTTCAATATTTATTAAATTTCTTATTTTTAAATTTTGAACATTTTACAAATCTTTATATTTATTTCAAAATTTTGAAAACTTCAAAAGTTTATATTTAAACTTTATATTTTTCTCTAATATAACCAGTTAAATTAGAACTTATATTTGTGCAAAAGAACTGTACATTTATAGGGACTAAACGGATAAAAATTTACATTAATCAGAACTTATATTTATGTTCTATATGTTTTAGATGCCGTTAGAAGGCCCAAAATAGTATGTTTTCTCATTTATAAAAAAAACCGTTTGGATCCATTACCATGGACTCGATACACGCTAGATTCTTTTCTACCTCTACACATAGAACACACCACTTGAACTAAACAAACACATGATTTAATATTTTAATATTAAATTACATTTTGATTTTATTATTAATAATTAGTTGTAAAAAATATTTTTAAACTGGTAAGAAAATGAAGTTTGTTAAAAGTTTGTTTATTGCAACTAGCGGAAACTCACTGTTGTTAAAAATGCGTTTGTTACAACTTTATTTCAAAATATGAAAACTTCAAAAGTTTATGTTTAAACTTTATATTTATTTTAGAAAATGTGGAAGTTTTAATTTTTTTGAATTAATACGTATTAAACATAATAATTAATTATAATTATTGAATTTTAGATACTTGATAATAAATTTTACTTGTTAATTATTAAATTTTACTTATTAATCATTGATTATTATAGATTACTTATTAATCTATATTATTAATTATTATTATTTCTTAATTATTTAGTAAATATTAATTAATCAATTTTCATTATTGAACTTTATTTACTATTAATAGTAATTATATATTTTTCGTTATTAGTATATTATTATTAGCATTAATTATTTAAAATTTATTTTCACTTATCAATAACTTAGTAAAAACATAAAAGTAAAACATTTTATAAAGAATAAACATATTAATCACTTGCAAATTCCTTGAAAACCTGCTGCAAA
Organism: Allium sativum; assembly: GCA_030737875.1. Lineage (NCBI taxonomy): Eukaryota > Viridiplantae > Streptophyta > Magnoliopsida > Asparagales > Amaryllidaceae > Allium > Allium sativum. The sequence goes on along the minus strand of CM060911.1, from coordinate 64,831,459 downwards.
ATAGCTTCAAAAAATACATGATGGTAAACTGTTACAAATTGCAACGGAAATCAGCGACGAAAGAATGATGACGTTAAACCGTTGCAATTTGCTATGGTTAAGCGACAGAAAAAAGAACTCGGCGGTAATATTTTAAAATAAGTTGAAATAAAAATTCCTAGATAATATCCCTTACAGATTCCACGAAAATCTGTCACTAATTTGCGATGAAAATATCCGCTACTAAAAATCTGTCTCTAATTGTGGTTTTTCTTGTAATGGCAAGCCATTTCTAGGTGAAGATGCTCCTGAGCGGGACCAAGCACTCGGGTTTGATGAGGTGATTGACGTGGATGGATACTTAATAGATGACGAGGCTATGGATGACGATGATGATAATGATTTCGAGGGTGAGGAGCCTGAGGTGTTTAGCTTATCAGGACCATCGAATGATGAATCAGATCTGTCAGTTGGATAGTTAGTCGGGAGTTATAGTTTTGTGGATATTGTATATATTTATCTTATGTGCCTAGTTCACACTAAGATATTTTACGGCTAGGACATTTTTTAGGGAGTAGTACCTTCTAAACAGGTATACTTTTTATGTTTGTAAATAGACCTGCTCGAGTGCGTATAACGTACTCAGGTTTGTAGGATGACACCATTCTTTTTTGTACTCAGACATGGATATTTCCTATTATATGATACTTTGGGCTATGGTTGGGCATTTTATCCAGTTAACCAACTGGACAAATCTAACTGATCTTAACCGAACCACTTTAACCGAAAAAATCAGTTAACCGAACTTTCGGTTAACCGACCGCAATTAACCGATCAGAATCGGTTCGGTTAACGGTTAAACGCGGTAATCGCAAATATTTTCATAAATATTAAAAGTAGCCCAATCCACTATGGATTATTATCGCAAATAATCATAGGGAATTGTTATTGACACTCCAAGTATTGTTATGGGGATCAAATTAAAAAAACAAATTTGTTAAGTGGAGTACCAATGCAGAGAGCACCCCCTTAACAAAAAAAGTTTATTTTACCAAATTAGCATTCTTTACAATAATCTATTTTTTAGTTGTTAATCAAAAAAATTGATACGGTATATTAGTCGGACTGCGTTAGATTTATATACCAAATTATCAATAATCTCATCTATCGATACGCATCAGATCAAATGAAAATATATCATTCATAGGAAATCAATATATATATATATATATATATTGAATAACTTTTTTTTAAACGGTATCCCACTTCCGAATTGGTCGATACACCCCATTTCCCCCACTTTGGCAATACGACAACGAATACAAATTTCAAAAACGATGAACAATGTCAAGCCAAAATATATAATATGGTAAACATACGTCGTTCATGTCGTTATGCAGTAGTTCACCTATTTTGACGATGACAGATCGAAAAAAACAAAACAATCATCTTCCATCGAACAAAGTTTGACACTACGACATTCGACTCTCGAGACTAACATAACAGAAACCCTAACCTTCATCGTTTCTAGGGCATTATACAATTGATTTCACATACATTGTCAATAGTTTCTCCATTATCTTAGGATCTTAGGAGTGTTTCACGTTCTTCGTTCGCACCATTATATCTCCCAAACGAAACTTTTTTTTCAAATAATTTAGGGATTTGGTTTTTTTAACGTTTGAAATTAATTAGGATTTTGGGATGGTAACTGACGTTATTACCAGGGTAAAAATGGAACATAAAAAATTAAGTACGTGACTCCCCCTAACATTTTTTTTTAATGATTGGAGTGTTTTTAAAATTTGACCTCATAACAATACTTGGGCTGTCAATAACAATGCCTTAATCTTAGAGCACCTCCAACAGCTACCCAATTCATGGTCTGAATCATGAATTGGGTAGCCAACAGTTGTTATTCCCCTGGATATTCAGGGGAATATTACGGGACCAATTCAGAACCATGAATTGGGCCGGCGAGCCGATTTTATCGGCTCATCAACTAGCGGGCCGATTTCATCGGCGCGCGCAAATGAAATCGGCTTGCTAGATGGCGAACCGATAAAATCGGCACGCCATTCCCACAACTACATTCCCAACGGCTATTTCCACTTAGGGTTCAATTTCCCAACGGCTATAAAATGGTCAAAATTTTTCAAACGACTATATTTTCAGTTATAAATTGGTTTCATTTCACCATTGAACATCACAACATATTCACAATTCCTTTCTATCTCTTTACTCTAAACAAACTCTTGCTATATAATGCCATCACATTCAGATATTTTTCACATGTGACGATAGACGGAAGCCAGTATTCCCAAGGCAACACGAGCAATTTATTTGGTACTCAGTCAAGCAGGCAAGGAACCATTCCATGGAAAGACAAAGAGGACATCGATCTATGCAACAAATATTGTCATTTCTCGCAAGATTCGGCAATGGGGAACGACCAATCCGCTGTCATGTTTTGGAAAAAAGTTAAGAATGGGTTCATTCAGAAGCATCCAGAATGCCTAAGGACGTTATCAGCGATTTAAGGCCGTTTTGGCAAGATAAGCCGTCAAACCCAATTTTATGAGTCACAAGTCTACAAATTGAAGATAGCGAATTTAAGCGGCATGGGAGGGGAAGATAATCTGGTAAATTTTTAGCTGTAATTATGTTAGTGGTTGTTAGCTTGTTTTTTTGATACATATTCCTTTTTTAATTAAAAATGACTAGCAAATGAGGAGTTCAAGAAGCTTTTTCCTAGAGAAAATGGCACGAAAAGGCCACAGTATTATCAGTTTATGCATTGTTATGATTTGCTTACTAGTTAACCAAAGTGGAACTCAGGACTTGCTAAGAGCCTTTGTGATGTTCAAACTGCTAGCAAGAGCAAGAAAAAAGTTCAAAATCTGGGTATTCTTTTAGTCTAAGCAGGTCAACCGCCAATATTTCTCAATGTGAAGGGGAAAACCTACTTGATGTTCAATGCCACGATTGACGGAGATTTTAGACCCGAGGGAGCCAAAGCTTCGAAAAGAAGGGGCAAAACAACGCTTGAGCTTGAAGGAAAAGTGAACGCATGCCACAAAGAACACAGTCATAGAGCCGAAAAAAGACTTGTAGAAGCCAAGGAAAGAACATAAGTTATGAAAAGGTTTGCTGATCTGGAAGAGAAGAAGCTACAAATTCTTGCGGATGACTTAGCGTACAAGAAAGAGAAAGATGTGTATAAGAAAGAGCAAGATGCATATAAGAAAGAACAAGAAGAGAATGCTGTCATGGACAAAGATTTGATTGGAATGTCTGCGTTGGAGGTGGAATTTTGGATGGGGATGAAACATCGAATTTTAACGTCAAGGTGTCTGCAGTTATAAGATCACTGACCACTATATGTAATAGTAGTTGCTTGTATTATGTTGATGTAGTAACGTTTTATTTTCCCATTGTAGCAACCGTTTTCTTATTAATGCAATGTGTGCTTTATTTATTTTGCTATTGGTATCTTAGTTTGATTCTTTTATACTGTGTACTAAAGTAAAAAATTTGAAAACCTTCATACTTTTTTCCGTAGAATCATCAAATAAATGAAAGATTCAACAACAAGTAAACAAAACAATTAGCCTATTCAGCACCATATCTGGTTAGCCAACTACAACGTAGTTTATACGCCTCATGGCCAACAAAATCAGTGTCGTACTCTACAAGGTAATGAGAATCAAAAGTTGCCTTAGTCGTTTTAAATATGTCTTTGTCTTCAACTGTTTGTATAATCTTCTGGTATCATTCACAAGCTTCAACGAACTGCCGACGAGCCATATGAATTTCAGCAGACATTTGTGTGGTAGTGCAGGTACGATGGTTGTTATGTAATCTGTTAGCATGGACCAAAATTCTTCATGGGTAAGGCCTCCTCCATTTTGCATCAGTAGCAAATCTCTTTTATCAACTTCGATATAGGATTTAACGAGTATAAGTAAGTCCTTAGGAGAGAATTCAGCTGTAGTAGCACTGGAGCTAGCATTACATCGATTGTGACGATTATGGTTAACCCTTTGCCTCGCTGTGTTTTTTCGTGGACGTGTTTCGGGTTTGTTAAATTTAACTACTTGTGTATCTGGAACGAATCCACCCGCTTTTTCCTCCTCCTTGTTCCATTCGTACTCATCAAACATTTTATTCATTAGTTCATCATTGATTTCCCCATCGTCCATTTAAGCTACACGGAAACAAAAAAAACGTATTGTCTAATACAAAAAAGTACTTGAATACGTAGAAGCAAAAAAAAATAGTGGTTTCTCACCTTAATGTCGTGGTTGATGTAGAAAGCACAAATATAGTTATGGTTGGGAGACGAAGTATGAATTATTTAAACAAGTGGAGGTGATTGTTGATAAAGCTCTGTCATCATTACTCGAGCTGTAGCATCGAGACATATGACATGACTACACTATGACCTCAACAGTTGTGTTCCTCTGGCTCTGCCGTAAAACAGTTGATGTACTACATGTTGCAACCTTTAATAACCTGACATGTGAACTGCTTTAATAAAGTAAAACACGAAATACAGGGACTTGTCAACCTTTACGACCACTTAGCCCTCTACCTTTAAATCCAGCACTCTCGAAGACTAAGGCTGTCAAATTATTTATTTTATCTCCCTGCCACTTTTCTAGTAGTTCAACATGTCTACTTGGGAATACGATGATGAAACCATGGTCCAAATGTATGAGCACTATGAAAGAAATAAGCAACCGGTCGAGTTTGTGCCTGAAACGCAACTGGATGATCAAGTGCAAGATGGAGAAGTGGAGTCTGAGCTCTTCAGTGCCACGCAACTGATCGTGTTATCCAACGTATTGGACCTCTTCAAAAAACCCACAATGCTCGGTTAAGGGAAGTAAATGCTCGGGAGAACCCAGATAGGTCAAGTTCTAGCATGACGGGTCGTTCAGTACTTTGCTACTGCGGAGTAGAATGTAATGTGGTTGTTTCTAAAAGCCAAAGCAACGCTGGTCGGCGCTTTTATGGTTGCAAAGCGTACATTACTGCGCTTAACCAACAAGGGGTGGAACGTTGTAATTTTTTCTCATGGATCGATCCACCACTGACGGGGAGGGGTGTCACGTACGCTCTAGAGATGCAAGCAGAGGTAGGTCGCCTTGAAAGGGTGATTGTTGCAGCAAAGGCTGAAATGTTTTATGGGTTCCCCCGTGCATCCGGAAACTATGGTCTAGCTATATCGTATTATGTCTTATTTCCCTGTATTGTGTCTCACGTTATGTGGCACTATATCGTAGTTGTATGTTGTGTCGAACATCCACTGCATGCATGTATCTTTGTATTTTTCTATATTGAATGTAGTTTTTATGCAAGTTAAAAGGTATTATATATATTTACGACTGCAAAATAGTTAAAAACTCGGGTCGTCCCCGTTTAAATAAAACATTTCAATACACAAAGGACTCAAAGAATTGGGTTGTGCTCATCCACTATTATGGACCTCTTCAAAAAGGATTTCTGTCAACTGACTCACAACTTATCTCCCTCAAACAACTCGGGTCGTCCTCGTTTAAATTAAACATTCAACACACAAAGGAGTTAAAAAATAGGGTCGTTCTCATTCACTTGAGCATTAGTGTTGACTAATGCTTTGGAAACCGCATCACGTAAAGCAAAGTGGAACAAGTGACTGTTCACAACATGACAGTACGAAAAGCAGATTCCCTACAATATTACGTCAGCCGAAACAGTGTCGGACAGTATGTAAAGCACAGTCGTAATAATGACCGGTAACTTCATTATTTATTTTATTGATTTGTACACTACGTAGCTATATATTTCTGTCAATTTACTCACATAATACCTCACTCAAACAACTTCGTTCTCATTCTAGTACTTCCTCCTCTTTTTATCACTCGCTCAAAATGCCTTCTTGGCCATCAGATACTGACTCTAATGAACAGGCGTACGAACAGATGAGACTTCAGCAGCTCGAAGACAAATTCCAGTTTCTAAACCAAATTAGACCCCAGGATAAACCATCGCATGAACAGGGGAACGTACATCTTCCACAAGAAGTTCAAGTACCACATGTTCAACTATCGAACGAACAAGCTCTCACTCAACCACAACAAGAAGTAGAGTTCTATCGAGTACCACCATATGAACATGAAGTTGAATTTTATCCTGTACTTTGCTATTGCGGTCATGCGGTTGAAGTTGTGGTTCGAGCAGAAGGCAACAATATTGGTCAGTGCATGCAGAAATGTCCATCATATCCAAATGGATGCAGTTACACGGAATGGATTGACGAACCGTTGTGCCCAAAGGGAATAGTATATGCAAACGAACTTGAACGAGAGATTAGGCGTCTCGAAAATGATATTGAATAGTTGCGACTGAACGCAATGAGACTCCCTTGAGATTGAACGTGTAACATGTACTTTACTTTGATGTTTGGTTGGCATGTACTATTATTAGTTGTTGTATCTTTAATGACTGGTTGTATCTGTATGCTTATTGTTATGCGAAATACTAGTTGAATCATTTTGAGCATATCCACTTGTTTCCGTGTGATTATTACCAGGTCATCATTGATTGTATTGTCTATTGGGTTGGAAAAGGGGGAGTGGACGAGCCGATTTAATCGGCTCGTCCCTATTGGTACAATCTTCTCAATCCCCCATGAATCTTACGGGTCGTAATGCTACGACCTGTAAGTCTGTTGGAGATGCTCTTATTGATTCATCAACCGATATCTTTTAGCCACTTTTTTGTATTTGCTCCTGAAAAGTGAAAATTATTTTCATCTTATTCTCTTAGTCTCTTATAATCAATTTAATCATCCACGGATCTGCCGCCGCGATACTAATTCCTGTCTACCCGAATCGTCGATTTGGACAATGGTGAATGCTAGCAGGACGAGGAAAAACGTGAGTCTTGTTTGCTTTGTGTGTGCGCGCTTTTTTTTTTTTTTTTTGCATCTTGTTTATCTATTTGATTTTTGGGCTCGTTCGTATAATTCAAAATTTATGTAAAAAATATACTTTGTGTGTAGTTTTTCCTAGCTCCAATGTTTGTTTTGAGTTTTCCACCACTGTTATGTTGGTTTTAATCAATTAATTGATGTTCTTCAAGATTTCAGAATGTTGGGAATGCATTCAGTTCCATTTGATACAAAAGTCATGCATTGAAACAAGTAATATTATAAAATTGGTTTATAAGTAGTGCAGCGTGAGAATAGCTGCATAGAGTTGGATCTTTCTTCCTTTTACACACGTAAGATGATATTCTACATTTCAGGCAAAAAAAAAAAAAAGGGTTGCTGTGTTTATGGACCCTGAAACAGAATTTGGTAGTTGCATTTATTTAATTGTAACTTTTTTGAATAGTGTACAAATTTCTATACAAAGAAATAAGAATGAAATGCTAACCTGTTGTGGTTAGCGAACAAATCTTATACAAAGAAAGTAAAATGGGTTTTATGAAGAAGTATGATTTCTTGTTTAAAGATACGCAACAGCATGTGATCATGTTTTCTGGTTAAATTTATTTTACAGTAAAGTGTATTTGTTTGCTTAAAAATATCCCTATATAAGTTGTAGGTATGATGCTTGCATGTATTTGTTTGCCCAAATATATGCCTGTATATGTTGCTTGCATGTATTTGTTTGCCGAAATATATGCCTGTATATGTTGCTTGCATGTATTTGTTTGCCTAGAAATATGCCTATATAAATTGTTGCAGCAGCATGATCATGTATTTGATGCCTAAAAGTATGCATGTATATGTTGTCACAATACCACATTTTTTTGATTAGTAGTGGGTTTGTAACGAACCGTAACTGTAAACTTTGGATTTTGTTTTTGTTCACTCCATCATTCCTAGCATTTTCCTATTATCCAATAATAGAATGTATTGCCTCCATTACTTCGCAGCATTATTTGAAAATACCAGTGTAATTTTCCACTATGATCTCCTATACTCATGATTCACAACATTTTGCACATGCAAAAATTTAAACTAACCAGTAGTTCTGTCAGAATGTCAAACTTTTATCATGCTTATCTTGGTTAGGAAGATAATCTACTTGCTCAAGGATATTAATCATGAATTTTGTAAAAATATTGATATATTGATCATGCATGAAGTTCAATATAAACCATAACAGTGGACCATTTCCTCTATCTTCCTCCCAACTATCTCACGTATCACATTGATTTTAACAGATCACTTAGTATGACACAATAGATAAAAGTCATTAATTTTAACAAAGCGAATGACTACCGGTGGCCGAAAAGCAAACCTGGTAGCTAGAAGCAAAGAAAGGGTCAAATTGTCAAGACGTAGTTACAGGCTAGGCAATGATTTTCATAGTGCCTAGTTCTTTGCTCACCAATCTGGGGTAAAATGCTTTTTATATACTGGAATACTGCAAAGATTTGAACTTATCGACTCCAACACATGTAGTACATTTTTTCCCCCTCCTTTGCGTAAGATTTCAAATGAAACATGTAAAAGAGATTATATGGGTAACACTATCAATAAATAATTTAATATCATTACATATTCCTTTCACCAGAATGTGTTGCCAGTAACCTTATCTGGATGGGACTGGCTGTAAGCAAAGGCTAGAGTGCTCCCCCACGATCACCTCAATACCTGCCATTCTGGAATTTCCAGATGTTCTCGACGTTTCTCAATGTCATCAACTAAGTCGCAGGTTGTGTTTTCTCCTAAGAAAGCATGTGGAGTACTTTTTCCCACACCTCGCTGATCAAATAAAATGATCCTGTAAAATTCAGGATCAAAGAATCGTCAGTTAGCAGTTATAAATAAAAAAATTGACTTTGACTGTTGAATAAGGTGATGCGCTCTTTATACATAAGGAGAAGCTACAAAAAATTAAATGATTTTATTGGGTCAAACGGTCGCGATCGTTTTTTAACGGTTGTTCCTGTTGGTGTTGAATTTGAATTCAATAGTAAACATAACGTAACATTTTGGATGGGGGATTGCCATAATTTTTTATAAAAATGATGACTAGTTTAACTCACTTAAGAAAATATCTGTTATTCTATTAAATAATGTAGAAAAACATGACTGAGAAACAGGGCCGGTCCTAGGTCATTTTGGGCCAAGGACAAAATTCTAAATAGTGCATTTTCATATATTTATAAACAACATTTTCAAATGATAACGACCATATACAAGTAATATAAAACGATTACCAATTTGAAAGCAAACTACTTTGTTTATAACATCTCCAAAAATATCAAGCTAACAACTTCTTAATCATTTAAATGATATAAAGCAGTGATGTCGATGCAAATTTCTTGGACACATCAACGGTGGAGAGACAAAAAAAACTGTATAAAGCGGTAGAATGAACACTATTAAGACTATATAAACTCAACTCAGTAAGCTTCTACATGAGCAATAAGCACTGAAGCTATAACAAAATTGGAACCGTCTGCTCCAGACTTCAGCAACTTTCAACAAATGATAAGGTCCTGAATTGGCATGTCCCATGCAAATAGAAACAAGCTTCTTTATTTGTTCTTGCTATGCATATTAAACATTTCAACACACCAAATGAGATACATGTACAAATATAATTGACAAACAGTAAATATAATGCAAGTTGGCCGATGTCCTACTTTACAAGCCCAACAAACCAACCTCAAACATTAAAACCATGAAACTAACAACAAAACTAGGACTGACGGTGACAATTGAAGGCATAGCAGAACTTTAAGAATTAAATATTCTAAATTTTATGTAGACGAACACAAGATAGCAACGTAAAAAAATCAATTTACAACATACCTTGCAACTGAATTGTGAAATCTAAAAGGAAACAATAGCTGGATCTGGTTTGAATCTAGAGTCGGTGGTAGGGCATAATTTGTGATATAATATTTCATATCTTTGAAGATTGCAAGAGAGATAACTTAATTAAAAATACGTTGAGACGGAGAAGAAATCTTCATTGAATGAATCCATCGTTTGGAATGAAAATGAAAAATTAGAAATCGTGTTTTCTGCTTCGACTTCTGTTCCTGGTGGTTGGTTGTACGTGATTTGATGATGATGAGAAGTAGGGTTTTCTCGGTTGGGTCAGTGGGCTTTAAAACCGAAACATACAAAGGCAAAAAAGAAAATTGTGCCCTTTACAATATTGGGCCCTGGGCTGTTGCCCAGGTTGCCCATGCCAAGGGCCGGCACTGCTGAGAAAAACTGTTACTGCCCTTCCCACTTAAATTTCATTATTTGAAGTTCTGAATAGGTGTTCAGAACTTTGTTGTTTGTTTCTAGTAGATGTTCTGAATAAGAAGAAATTGTTCAACACCTTTCTTTTGCTTAGTATTTTGAACATGTATATATTGTGTATTTTGATGCTTTATCTGCCTTTCATTAGGCAAATGGTATGCTTATTATATGACTTCTGCATGTTTACTAATATAATATTAAATTGTATAATAGGTACTAATAGAGGGATCGTCTGGAGAAACAAGAGATATTGAGTATTTGGAAGAAGCGGATGATGATATTTTCCCTCCCGGTTCTTTAGATTGAAAAAAATGTTGTATTACTTTAAAATTTAGAAGAACTTTATCCGTTACCGCAAATGAATGTTTGGCGAGGTATCCGTAATTCAAGAAAAACTTCAAAAATTGACTAGGGAAAGAAATCCTTTTCTTGGGAAAAATAACACACAATATGAAAGCTAAGTTTGACAAATACTGGGGAAGTGTAGTCAGTTTGAGCAAAATTTTACTTATTACATGTGTACCTGATCAAAGATATAAATTTGAGTTTTTGAAGGTATCGGTTAAAGATATGTATCAAAAATAGTTGCGGTGGTTCACTGGATTGAGGTTTCTTTCGATGATGCTTACTTCTATGTGTTGGAATTTTTCTAGGATCTCTACTTAATTAGTGAGTAGCCCGTGATTCGCACATGGGCAGAATATAGAAAATGTTGTTGCAATAGATGTAACATGAGTAGTCTCATGTATGGATATTAAAAATTATGTGCGAAATATTGATGTGACTATTAAGTATTTGTAATCGAAACAACATTCTTATGTGATGACGAATAGTATAGGAAGTTGAAAATGATATCCATAATTAAGGTCATATACGTGGTGGTTGGAGTCAATATGCAACTCTGATTGTCCAAGTTTTACAAATTTGTGCATATCTAAAGCTGGTGTTCAGATCCAAAAGGAAATAGAAGGGAGATGAATGGATATTTCATATGTGAGAAAATGGTGAATGGAAGGACCATGTAAAACATTAAACCAATATGCAGGCCCGGTCCAACTATAATTTGGGCCTTAGAAAAATTGGTAAAAGTATTGGAAAATGTATAATTTGGGTCCTCGCCAATTCGGTAAAAGTAGTGGAAAAACCATCAAATATAAGAACTGAACCCCAAACCTTTGATACTTTAGCCAAATGTTTTACCAAACAAGCTACCCATTACTTTGTTCACAATTTGTTATGTACCTTATTCATAAACAGAACCTATGCAGTTGGGTCCTTCCCATAATTGGGCCCTGGGCCATCGCCCACCTTGCACAGGCCCAGGGCCAGCCCTGCCAATATGAGATGTGGAGGTGTGGAAAAATGTTTGGGAACATATATGACGCAAATTTTGTTTGACCTGTTACCAGCATGTGCGACAGCAATGAAAAATGCAACGGGTTGAAAGTAGAAGATTTCGTTTGACCTGTTACTATCATCATCATATTCAGCATTGGAAATGCAATATCATAGTTTGATGAAGTAGAAGATGATGTTGCAGCTGCTCTTTTGATGGATTGTTTGAAGAAAAAATCTATTTGCTGGATGGCTGATATTTATATGTTATCCATCGTACACATTGTTAAAAAAAATACTTGCAAATATAATTCTCAAATGAATCACAGCCACATTGTTACAGCATGGGTTAGATCGTTTTGTATCAAAATCATACCCAACATTCGAAGCATATAGCTATGACTTTTTGTAGTTAAATATTGCTATAGCTTATAAATTCATCGAAATGTACAGAATCCAACTTGCTTTGAGTTTGTACATATGCATGACTTTAACTTCAGACAACTAGTTCAGATTGATGTATATAGACAAATTATTTTTATCTGTTAGCCGCTTAGCTTAACATAAGATTATTTGAGTCAGTCAGACTCAATACAATATTATTTTCTTGTCTGAACAAAAGTTGATGAATATGCCCTAAGAATATGCTTATGAGAGCTTCATGTAGGTCAAGTAACGCTGATAAGCATGTTGTAAGTTAAACCGGCTCACCATCAAGCACTGATGCCATGCTGTGTTTTCAAAATGAAATTAATAAGCATGTCAAATTCTCTGTTCCAAATGTTTTCAAATTTTAATCACTAAGAACTGATTTACTGTAGTGTGGTTCCTTGTTAAACTAAGCACTTGTATCCCACAGGTTGAAGGTACGAAGTCTGAAAAATTAAACAAAAATTGAAAAGAATCAATGAATGAAATTGAACATTTTTTTTCCACAATGATATTGGTAAAATCAATCACAATGGGTATTTTCAAATCATGTCCATCATGAGTAACCTTCAGACTAAGTTAGCATTTACTTTGGATTCAGATGAACAAACTCATCAAATATTAACAGTAGTCAAACAATTATATCTGACAGTTTGACAAAAAAGTTTAAATTTTAGCGAAGAACGCCTTAATGATACTTGTTCTGCATATTCTGGTTATCAAAAGATCCAACACCTGAACAAAGACATCTACTCAATTGTAGGGGTGAGTACAATATGATATATATGCAAATAGAGTTGTGTAAGACATAAAAAATAGGCAGATACAGTTTTATTATGGAGTAATGTTGAAACACAATAATAGGAAAATGAAATTACAGAAAGAAGTGCTACTTATATCCAACCGTGAATTGTTCAAGCTTCATTGTCGTGTTGATTCTACGTATTTCAACATCTGTGTACATGAAGATTCTTGTAACTTTTCAACGTCAGGTTAAAGCAGTGTAGGTAATTCAAAAGAAAAAACCGTACTGTTACGCAACCGAAATTTACCATTTCTTTTTTTGTTAACATTGAAAATTGTTTGAGTGTTAACAATGGTGTATAACTGCAATATCCAAGTTATCACTTATAGGTGCATAGAACTCATATTCGACCTTACCTAACCACAAACTTAACACAACTCATCCTTAAATTGCATAACTTACTCTCAAAAGTTGGATTGTATTTGGTAAAACAATGTATTTTTGTTCTTCTCGCAGGCTTACCGTTAAAAAATTTATAATGTACATATACATAAAGAGCCAAACTATTAAAATGGTAAACGAAATGCTTCAGTCATATAAAGTAAAGGTAGTTACAATTCACTACATAATCCCAATTCTACAATCATGCCTATACCTTCCTTTCCCATAGAACAAATAATGCCGCATATCAGTACCTGATAAACCCGTAACTCTGAGCCGTAGCCAATCTCTATCATGCGCCCTATTCACCTTGATTCCCAACATCCGAAGTAAGCATCAGTTGACAGTTTTATGTTCCCTTTTCCATAATACCTAAAGATGTATACTTGCTTTGAGATTTTAAAGATGAACTTCTTGATTAATTATTATTTTCTCTTTTTTGTCACACTTATGTTTAGATATGTCGTGAAAATGTTCTTAATCCCGATATTTTAATTCAATGTAGAATTTGACAAGTTATTTGATTCGTACAATTTTATGCTCATGGTAGTATATTACAGCCAGTTTACCATAAATAATTCCAATTTTTTTCATACTCATTTTTCTGGTCAATTTAATTTCAATCACCGACTGGTTAATCAGCTGAATTGTATTAAAAAAACAGTTATGCGTATAAAAAAAATCCATAAGCATCCCTTTCTCTTACATTATCCTTCATTTTTTTAACTCATGATTGGTTCATACTATTTGAGATAGCCTTTATGTATGTTTCTTTCCCCTTTGCCCCTTTGATTGGTATTTGTACATGTTATTTTGATAAGATTAAAGGAGAAAATTAAGAGTCCATATTTTTAACACATTTCCATCATTATATTTGGTCAATAATCACACACCCCTTTGTAGATGTTTAATTCATATAATATTGAAAATGAGAAAATTGAGCTCCAACCACAAATCTGGTAAAAGAAGTAATATTAATCTGCAAATTATATCAAAACCCCTAATATATCGAGAGAGAGAGAGGGGCGGGGAGGGAGGGGGGGGGGGGGGGGGTTGAGAGAGAGAATTACAAAAGGGTGTTTGATTAAAAAAAAGAAATTTAGAAATTCAAGCAGGTGATTTATAATAGCTAGCAATCAATTTACAGTACCATATTTTATCTTTCATATTCAATTTAGCAAATAGCAATGTGAGAAAAAATCAACTATTTTTTCTTGGATATATTTTTGTTCAGAGTTAATTTGGTAAAACTACAAAGATATCTTATCGTTAAAAGCCTATGGAGATGTTTTTGTATCTTAAAAAAGTACCATTTCCGTATATATATATATATATATATTTTGTTTGAAAAATAATAATTAAAATAACTTCTAAATTGTTTTAAGTTACATGAAGTCCAAAATCCCATAGAACGAACACTAAGCACTAATCAAAGCAAGCAACTATAATGCAAGAAAGTCATTTTAAATGGTATGATCGTAATAAGAAACCAGTGAATATTTTAATACCTAACTACGCAAGTAACGTCCATACTTAGTTCTGATCATAATGTTGGTTTGAGTACCCCTTTGTATGGAGTTTAATGGTATCATGTCATAACCATGTATACATACCGGAGCAAAGAGATTAAAAAACACAGGATAGTCAATTATATTGAACCACTGTTTCAGATCTCGAATATATTGCCCGAAATCTTCTCCGAGATCTCATGTTGGGTTCTTTTCGAAATGAAACAGCAAATATCACTGTAAATCTCCTTTCAAATATATCGCCCGAGATATTACGATATCGAACGATATATTGAGTGAGACGATATACCGGAATATCGTCCGAGATCCTAGTTTTTTTGCTTAAAATTTAAATCCGTGCCTGAACCAGAAAAATAATTAAATAACTCAAATCTAGCCATGATAATCTCTTGTTATTTTAAATTCTGTATGTTAAATGACCATATTGTATGTTCATATATATTCTACAATGCTTATGATTTTCATATTCGTCTTTTTAATATACATGTTAACTATGAAATTATCTATTTTATGTTCTACTTATGTTGAATTTTTTAATGTTTTGGATCTTTTTTATGTTTTATGTCTAACGATAATTCATGTTCATGGACCATATGTTGTAAGCATTAATCTATTTGCATTGTGTTAAGTTTCAGCTTTGAGCATATTACGATTTAGAGCATGATGATCTTTCATAAATTAAGAATAATAAAGTGATTTTGCAATTCAAGTTTAAGTTACTATGTTTTTAATAGCATTCATAAAAATCATTTTGCAAGAATACCCTTTTTAACATATTTTGTACCCCGAGATTGTTCCGATATGAACTTCAAGACCCGAAATGAAAATCTGAGATGAACCCCTGAGTTAGACTCGTCTCGTCTGAGACCTCCCCCGATACGAGATCAAATTTCTAAAATCTCCAAGACGAAACGCGACCGTTATCGTGATTTAAAACCTTGTATTGAACCATACCTTTTCATTGTTCAATCTAACTTCCTTAAGAGCTGAGAAAGCATCAACTAGTAACCCGATTGCCCTCTAGTGTAAAGTTTGACAAATGATGACATATGTATGAATAATCTATACAATTAATAGATGATGGAATATATTGCAGTACATAGATCTCTGGCAAAAACATTGTATGTGCATCTTTCTGTTATTGCCTTCTTATTTAAAGTCAACATATTAGTTCTATCCATTTCATTATTAAATCACTTATTTTTTTCTTAAAAAGGTATCATCTAACATACTGGGAAACTAAATTTGCAATAATGAAAATTTGAATCTACCGATTCTAATCAAAAAATCAAACCGTTCAATTTTACATTAACACAAACTTGAAATGGATATCAATGTAATAACGAAACTAAAAGTTAATGGAAAATCTGTTTGATATTATTAAACCAAAAATTGGTATTTTACTTAAGAACATCGATTGACTAAGGGTAGAGAAACAATCGAAACAAAACTCATACCATGGATCCAAATGTGAACATTATGGATCGTACAGCTGACATACAACCGCAAGTTGGAACAATATTTGATTGATATAATGAACAAAAAATATGTCCTACGTTTGGCAATCTAAGCAACACTAAAGAAAAATGATAATATAATTTTTGAAGGATCACGAGTGGGGTAAAAGCAAAGAAGAAGATCAGTTAATTAAATTTAACGACATCAGTACACATCGATGACGTTTTCTTGGTGGTTTATTGTGTATACCACAACCATTGTATGTTTGTAGCATGCATTAAAATCGAAGTCACCATTTTTTCCAATATCTTTTCCATTAAAATCTAGCAAATGTACTGTATAGACATATAACACATCTAAACACACGTTATTTTATGGCCGTAAAACCAATCGCAAATTAATTTCGAAGGAATGATGCATGAAATATAATGCAGTTTCAGTACTATGATGCTTTTTAGGGTGCACCAAATATCCATATAATGCCATGTAGGTATAAAGTTGTGATACGGGTTCTTTTAAAACAAAAAATTAGTATGAGTAGGATCTAAAATGTGAAATTTGTGATCAAAGTACTGTAATCCAAAACTTTAAACAACATTTATGTAAATCAATAATTTTAGATATTTAGACAAAGTTGAAACCACACGTTGGCATACTAAATGCATCAATCCAGTAGCATATTGTTAGCCTACTTTGTGAACTAAGCTACACAAAGAGCAAATAGTGAGGAGGACACCAATCGGATCGGATTGGAGAAAGATAGTGCAGGAGGTAAATAAAGATCAAGAGCGCAGACACTTCCTCAGATCGGATCGGAGAGATACAACAGTAGCCTTATTACATCGGGTCGGATCGGCAATACGTCAGCAATAACAAAGGATAGCAAGTGGCTTCAGCGGATCAGTTCGGAGGAACACTCCAGTGGCAACAGAAGAAAGCAAGCAAGCCCAACAGTTCGGATCAGATGAGTAAGTCGGCAACATCAAGGAACAATAAGTAGGCTAAACCGGATCGGATCGGAGGCTCCGATCCGAGCCCCTTTTTCTCCTTTAAATCTGTAGCCGTTGCCGCGCATATCCCCTGAAGACTCGGACAAGATCTGATCATTTCTACCACGAACTCCTACTAAACCAATGTGCTGTAGCCATCTTAGAGCTTCCGAACCCGACTCTCAAGGGATGGATGCCACGAAGTTCCGAACCGGAGCCACTTCGAGGAGATTTTTCACCTATAAATACACCACCTAGGTGCATTTGAAAGGATCTTTTGGCAAATTCCCAGTCCATACTTCCTCCATAGCTGAATTCTACAATCATATTCAGATCAAAATCATCTCTTAAAGCCCATTTTTGAGAGATTTGAGTGAATTTATGCATGGTAATTGCGAGGTTGAGTGAGAATCATTGCTGTATTCATATCCAAATCATCAAATAAAAGAAAACAAAGTGAACGTAGGCTCGTTAATGCCGAACCACTATAAATTGCGTGTTCTTGTTTGCTTTTTGATTCTATTTTGTTGAATTTATACCTAATTTGGGTGTTAGAGCCAATTTTTGGTCTAACATTTTGGTGCTTTCACTGAGAAACTTCGAATTCTTAGCTTTTTGGGGATTACCATTCTACTGTTTGGACCTTCAAGTTCAAAGAAGTTAATCCCCTTTCTCCGACATCTTTCAGTACTTGTCGCCTAATCGTTGAAGAATCAAGCATCATGGCTAAGACCAAAGGAAAGGAAATGCAAGGTGCTAGAGAAAATCAGCAAGCTATCGTGTTAACAAGGTCACGCACTCAAAGCTCTGGAGCAGATAACTCCATTCAGGAGAATCCGGATTAGATCGGAGGGGCTGATCCAAACCGAGAGGAAGCAAACCGGATCGTGTTGACACTGATCCGACCTGAGGACCCGATCCGAACCGATGGTGTTGGGGGCTCTCACTCTCTCCACCCGAACCGCCCCGACCAGGCTGCTATAGGCCGATCCGATCCGAATCAGAACGAAGCTGGAACTTCTACTCGAGCTCCCTCTGATGCTCCAATTCCAGCCATGATGACCAATGTCCAGCCTGATCCATCTGCACCCATTACTCAGGGAGACTTTTCATATTTTCTTGACATGCTTCAAAGCACTAAAGAAGCATTGGAAGCCCAAAGGCATGACAATCTTTGCATGCAGGTAAACATGATCACCATGGGTAGAGAATTACAAGAGCTCCGGAGGCAGAGAACTCCTTCCCCACCACGCCACATTCCTACAGATGATTCGTTTTCTTCGGAGGAGGAACGTCCTCGCGAGAGAAGGCCGCTTGAACGACCTCAGAACCTTGACCAATTGACTTTTGGATCTTTAGGATCCCGAGAAGATGCTGCCCGTGTATTGGGTCCTGATAACCCGAGTCTGCAACAGCCTATGTTGCTACCTATGCGTGGATCCCACGTCTTACCCAGGGATCCCAATACTACTAACCCCACATAGCAACAACTTCTCCAACCATTACCTCCAGAGATTGACAGGGAGCACAGAGAGCAACGTAGAGCAGCTGCCGCCAGAAACAGAAGGTTATCCCCTGATCAGGAACCCAAGGGTAACCCGAACATCAGATCTAGAGAGCCTGTGCAGACACTAACCAACGCCGATGTACAGGCAATGGTGCGACAGATTATGTCGGAAAGCCGGCGGTATACTAATGAAGATTGGGGCATTGAGCGAAGTCATACCCCTTTCACAGATGACATCCTGAATTACCAGTTCCCCCGACGATTCAATTTGCCTCAGATGGATCGATATTCAGGAAGGACAGACCCAGGGCATCACCTAATGAGATATGCATGGTTTATGAACGCGGCAGCAGCTCCCGATGCCGTAAAATGCAAAGCTTTTCCCATTTATCTTGAAGATGTAGCATTAATGTGGTTCACTCGACTTCCTCCTCGGTCGGTGTCAAATTTCACAGAATTGAGTGAGCGCTTCATGAATCAGTTCCGACTCCATGCCCAAAAGTCCAAGACCGTCATAGAGTTGTCACGAATCAAACAGGGCCCAGTAGAATCTTTGAAGTCATATTTGGATCGCTTCAACCTGGCCGTCACCGAAGTCATTGATCCCCATGATTCCACTATCTTGATGGCCTTGATAGAAGGAGTAGATCCCGACACAGAGTTCGGGGATTACTTGGCTGGAAAACCACCTCCCACAAGAGAGTTATTCTATGAAAAGGCTAATGTTCGTCTGAGGCGAGAAGAAGCTAAGAAAAATCGGAAGAGAAAGTCCGAAGGGATCTCGAAGGAAGGCATTCAGAGTAATGTCGCTGTGAAACAGTCTGGTGACAGTTCAGGAAAAGTGGAAGTAAATGTTGGCAACCAGAGTGATGGTAACAGCAACAGAAATAGGAACGACAATAGAAGGAATAGAAATCGTGGGAATAGCTCCAATAAAATACCCAGATTCCAGATTTTTGAAAATTACACGCCGTTAAATGATACATTGGAGAACATCTATCTAGACACATAATAATGTAATGCAGTACAAAAAGCAACCGCCCAGAGATTCTACAGAGAAGGAGATTGAGATAGGAAAGTTTTGCTTGTTTCATGGTACACACGGTCATTCCACTAATGAGTGTCGTCATTTGAGGGATATCGTCGAAAAATTGCTGCGAGAAGGAAAGTTGGATGAGTACAAAGCTGCCCCAAGGGACAGGGGGCAAGGGGGACAAGCCCTGAATCAAGAACAACCTGCTTCAAAACACACGGCTCAGCATAAGGGTAAGAGGATCGTGATTAACTCCATTATAGGAGGACCTCACTTGATTGGTTGTAGTTTTAAAGCCATGGACCAGTACGTCAACGCCGCCAAGAATTATGAAGTAGGAGAATGCAGCAGCCTTGAAGACCTCACTCCAATAAAGCAGCAAAAAACGATGTCTGATGATGTCGTATTCCGCAATAGAGACGAGTTTGGAGTTCTATCCCCAACTGACGATCCGCTGGTGATAACCACGACAATTGGCCCTGCTCTTGTTCATAAGGTGTTGGTGGATAATGGAAGCTCGGTCAATATCCTCTTCAAGAAAGCCTTCGAGTAAATGAGGCTTGAAGCAGAAGACTTAAAGCCATTTCAAGGATGGATACGTGGTTTTAACGGAGTATCTACTGCTCCAATGGGTTTTGTGGAATTACCAGTCACACTAGGGCAGGGGGATCGCCAAAGAGTAAGGATCCTGACATTTGTAGTTCTGGATTTGGAATCGCCTTAAAATGCCTTCCTAGGCCGACCAGCCCTTGCCGAATTTAGGGCATGTATTGCGCCTTGGTGTTTGCTGCTAAAATTCCCGACTAACTCGGGAGTTGGGACAATGAGAGGCGACCAAGCCACAGGACGGGCTTGTTACGTGGCAGAGTTAAAGATGCCAATGAAGGGGCTGAATATAGATGCTAAAGACGATTCTGCCTCTCCAAAGGGGGCCTCAGCATAGCAACTAAGGGGTCCTGCCCCGAGAGAGTCGCCCTCATACGTGCTCGAGGACATAGATCCCAGAGAGGATAGAGAACCTGGGGACATGAAAGCGACTCCCAATGAAATAACGATCGACTGTTGAGCCCAGAGCAGTCAGTAGCTTTGAAAGAAGAAGTAGAAAGTTAAAAGGTAACGGATTCATTAAGGATTCGAAGTATCCCGACTGGATATCGAATCCTGTTCTGGTCAAAAAGTCAAATGGGTAATGGAGAACATGCATCGACTTTTCTGATTTGAACAAGGCTTTCCCGAAGGATAGTTTTCCTCTCCCCAGAATTGATCAACTAGTCGATTCAACTGCCGGGCATGAACTTTTATCCTTTATGGACACTTATTCCGGGTACAATCAGATTCCCATGCACATACCAGATCAAGAGCATACAAGCTTTATTACAGACTTGGGATTGTATTGTTACGTAGTAATGCCATTTGGATTGAAAAATGCGGGAGCCACATATCAGCGCCTGGTCAACCGCATGTTTTACAGTCAAATTGGGAAGACTATGGAAGTTTACGTAGATGATATGCTAGTGAAATCCAAGCAATCTTCCGATCATAAGAAAGACTTAGCAGAAATGTTTGGCATACTACGAAGGTATGGGATGAAGTTGAACCCTTTGAAGTGTTCTTTTGGCGTAGCATCAGGCAAGTTCCTTGGCTTTATCATGAGTTCCAGAGGAATTGAAATCAACCCAGACCAAATAGCAGCAATCCGGAATATAGAGGAGCCGCGGAAAATTAGGGATGTTTAGAGCTTAGCTGGGAAGGTTGCAGCACTGGGCAGGTTCATCTCCAAAGCAACAGACAAGTGTGTGCCTTTCTTCGATCTCATAAAACGTGGAAAGCGAAATTTTGAGTGGACCCCCGACTGTGTGGAGGCGTTCCAGAATCTGTTAGACATCTTAGAAAAGCCTCCAATATTATCAAAGCCCGTGCAACATGATAATTTGTTCATCTACTTGGCGGTATCATCTCACGCCGTCAGTGCAGCACTAGTACGTGAAGAGGAAAAAGTCCAGAAACCTGTGTATTACGTAAGCAAAAAACTAGCTGCTGCAGAACGCAACTACCCAAAGATAGAGAAGCTTGCTTATAGCCTCCTGATTGCTTCCCGCAAATTCTGCCATTATTTTCAGGCACACCCAATAGTTGTGTATACCGACCAACCTTTTGAGACAAGTGTTGCAAAAACCAGAAGCATCAGGGCAGCTACTCAAATGGAATATCGAGCTGAGCTAGTTTGATTTGAACTTTCAGCCGCGAAGATCAATTCGGGGGCAGGCCTTGGCTGACTTCATAGCTGAATTTAAAATTCCTGAATAAGAAACGGTGGGTGACAAGACAGTTACTTGGATCAAGAATTAGAGCTTAGTCCATGGAAATTATATACGGACGGAGCCAAGAACGATAGAAAGTTCGGCGTCGGAGTTGTTTTAATAACACCTGAAGGACGATCTATCTACTATCCGTTGCGGTTAGAGTTTGCTGCCACTAACAACGACTCCGACTATGAAGCCCTGATCGCCGGGCTAAAACTCGCCAAAGATTTGGAAGTGAGGATACTAGATATATATTGCGACTCCAAAATAGTGGTATGTCAAGTTCGGAAAGAATTTGCTGCTAAGGGACCTCGGCTCATCACTTATCTTAAGAAAGTAAAGGAGTTGTTGGAAGGTTTGGAGCATTTTAGCATAACACACATTCCAAGGGCTGAAAATCAAAAAGCAGATCGATTGGAGAAGCTAGCAAGTTCAGATAGTCTTAAAGAATCCGAAATGGTTCCAATAGGGGTGTTGTATTCACCCAGTTTCGACCTGATGGAAGTAGAGCTAGCCTTGGAAGCTGAACCAGAAAGAGAATCCTGGATGACACCAATTAAGAACTTTCTCAAAAGTGGAACTCTCCCATTGAAAAAGAGTGAAAGACGAGCTGTAAGACGTAAGGCCACAAGATACGTCTTACAGGACGACGTCCTTTATCGTCAAGGGTTTTCGATGCCCCTGCTATGGTGTATCGCACACGACGACATTAAACGTGTACTGCAAGAGGTACATGAAGGTGAGTGTGGAGATCACACCGGGGGCAAAACCTTAGCAAAGAAAGTGTTACGGTACGGATATTTCTGGCCTATCGTGAACAAAGACGCGACTGCTTATTCACGACGCTGCGACAGATGCCAAAGATATGCCAAAGTTCCCAGAGCACCTCCTACTCAGCTCAAGTCAATGGTAAGTCCATGGCCGTTTTCCATGTGGGGAATTGACATTATTGGAGTGCTACCCATTGCCAGAGGAGGAGCCAAGTATGCAATCGTTGCCGTGGATTACTTCACGAAGTGGGTTGAAGCTAAACCTTTAACAACCATCACGGCAAGAAAAGTGATCAGTTTTGTGGTGAGAAATATTATTTGCCGATTTGGGATACCGAAGACCATCATAACTGATAATGGGACGCAGTTTGACAGCATAGAGTTTAGAAATTTTTGCCAGAAATACAAAATTGATAAGCGATACACTGCAGTAGCTCATCCACAGTCAAATGGACAGGTCGAGGTCGTAAATAAAGTCATTAAATTAATTCTAAAGAAGCGGCAAAAACAGGCCAAAGCCAGATGGATAGATGAGTTGCCATTAGCCTTATGGGAATACAGGACGACCTTTAAGACGGCTACTGGCCATACTCCCTATTCACTTTCATTTGGGTCTGAAGCGGTGATCCCGGTAGAATTGGAAGTCCCTTCTCATCGAGTCGCGCACTATGACCCGATGACGAATAAAGCGCTCCTCCTAGAGTCTCTTGATATGATTGAAGAAAAAAGAGATGAAGCCGACTTGCGTGCCTCAAGACATCGACATCAAGTGGCACGTTATTATGACCAAAAGGTTCGCCTCAAAACCTTTGAACCAGGAGACTTAGTCCTGAAGCGAGTCTTCCCGCCTTCAGCCCGGTTGGGTCCAAAATGGGAAGGACCGTACACCATCCAACGGAAGTTTGATAAAGGAACATTGAAGCTAATGACCGTGGACGGTGAAGAGATCCCCAAAGCCTGGAACGCTCAGCACTTACGACGATATCTGAGCTAAATATGAAATGTCATTTCTTTTGTTTTCATAAGCTATGTAAAAAGGCACGACTTTACTTAAAAAAAGCCTGTTTATGCGAACAAAAGATTATAAAGTGGATGTAGGCTACGACTTAGCCGAACCACTATAAAAATATCGTGTGTCATTTACTTTCCTGCATTATTTATATCTTCAACTATTATTCTATTATGACTGTGAAACACGAAATGTTAAATTAAAGTTGGAGATGACCTATATGCAGGAACAGACGAAGTTTGTACAATAAGACATATAAGAATGGGAAGACGACATTCTTAACTCTAACTCTCAAGAATCGAGAGAGAGTATAAAGGACGGGAAGACGACGTCCTCTGAGGCGTGAAGGTGCACCCAGTTGAGAGACCGCCTCAACAAAAACTCTAACCTGGATATGAGACAGGAGAGTATAAAGATGCCAGAAAGAGCAGGCGTCGATGACGAAAGGAATATGATCCTCGTCAAAGAATCGGGGACATTTGGATTTTTTAATTTAATCTTGAATAGTTCTCCCTTAGTTTTTCAAGATTGACTGGGGACATACATGTACACACATATTCCCCTCCATCATGACTTCATTACATAACTTTAGTATGACATGCATTTGTATTTTTACATAAGTACTGAACTAACGACTAACAGGCATTGCAGGAAATGAATTATTTTTATTTACAAACGTGTGAGTTTGTACAGGAAAACAAGCAAAATAGAAGATGCGAGGGCCACACTCGCTGCAACAATTGTGGGCCAATTAAATACTAAAAAAAAACACTGCATCACTTAGGCGTTGGAGTGGACTTGGATTTTTTAGCAGCCTTCTGAGCATCCTTCGCCTCTCTTTCAGCATCAGTTAAAATGCGCCTTGCTTTTTTCCTCCATGTGACTGAAGTGCTGGAATCGGTTGATTTTTTCCCAGGAGTCGGAACACAGGAATCAAGAGAAGACTTTTTAGCAAGCTCTTCTATAATAGACCTATTCGAAAGCTTAACAACTAACCTTGATCCAGCATCCACCACTACGAGATGCTTAAGGCTTTCGGGGTCCAGGTCTTCAACTTTAAGCTGCATACGTTTGTCTTGTTCGGCTTTCAATGCAGCTAAAGTGATGTCATCAGCGCTTTTGGACTCCCCAACTATAGCCACCTCAGGGTCTTCCTCATGTCCCTCATCGCCGATGTCGTCCTTCAAGGCGTCTATCATCTCGCCATTATGAGGTGCATCAGCCTTACCCTTGTCTCCTTCAGCCTTCTCCGTTGACTTTGCTTCGGCAGTGGTTCCCTGAGGCACGTCTGTCTTCTCGGATGGTTCAACACCTACAGAATGAGAAGCAACAGTTATCAACTCGGGAGAAAATAAAGGGTCCCTCATCTATTGCCCGATTATGTGATGGAAAGTGGAGACAGCTTTGACGAATTGTGGTGAAAAGGTAGAAGTACGTTCCGATGATTTCTCAGCTGGAGTAACTGCCGTCTCTGACACAGTCTCAGAAATGGGGGATAAAGAGATGCCTGAGGGATCGCCGGGTTTTCGGGGTCATATCCGTCTACTTCAGAAGTTTCAGCGGCAGTGGAAGAAGAACCAGCCTCCAAGATGTCCTTTTGTTTAGCCTTCCGCTTTTCCTCCTCCATGGCAGCAGCGATGAGGCGACGCCCCTCAGCCAGACGTGCCGGCTCATCATCTCTTAGATATTTTTCCATGAGCTGGTCTTCATCGACAGAATCTACCTTGAGTTCTTCCTTGTCCCATTCAATGATTTGGCTCCACACGTGAACCAAGGTAGTCGGATAATCTTTGATCCAAGAGATGTTTCAGTGACAAATTATATATGCAAAAAATTCGATCATTAATTCACCGAAACCCTGCACATCCTCCTGGCCCTCTGCCAGCTGCTTGCGGGACTCTTCAGCCGACTTGATGACACTTTCAACATTACCCTCCGCTAGGGCAGCCCTGTTTTCGGCCTCCATCAACTTGGAAGCCAGGTCAGCGTTTTTCTTCTCCAATTCGGCATTCTTCCTCGCTAACTCGGCCTTTTCTCGCTCAAGGGCAGCGTAAGCAAGTTGCATTTTGGCGTTATCCGACTTAGCGTCTTCTGCTTGCTTCTTCAGCTCCGAGCGCTCTTGACTATGAGACTCGAGCAAGTCATGATAACGTTTTTGTAGATCTTCAAATTGTTGCTTGAAGCTAGCAGCATCCCGTTGAGCGATAGCAAGTTGGGCCTATGTATCCTCAAGGTCTTTCCCCAAAATTTTCAAGGCCTTTGCGTCGGCTTCTGCAGTCTTTTTCATCGAGTTAGTATCCGTGATTAGAGTTCGAATAATTCTGGAGAGGTTGCATGAGTACTTGAACATCTCCGAATATTGTTTTTCAACTGCGTCAATTTTTGCTTTGGCCTCGTCTGCCCACCTCGAGGAAATAGGCTCAAGAGCGGGTAAGAAAGTCAAGTTTTCAAAATAGTGTTCGGGGAACTGCTCCTCTAGATACGCCCGCTTAACTGCAGTTTCTGTGTCCAATGGTGGAGGTGCGAGGAATGTTAGCTCAGTGTCCTTATGTGTGGATGGCTCAATTGGCTCCTCACCCTTCCTAGGCCGCTTAGCAGGAACCTTGCGCTTGCCTCGCGGGTCGGTATCTCTCGGCGGGCTCCTTTCCCTACTGCGTTTTTCTTTAGAAGTGATTTGATCTTTTGACTGCGACGCGTCATCTCCTCGGCAACCTTGGTAGCTTTTGTATCGCTCTGGATTCGACCGAACGGGAGAGTGAGAGTGCGAGGTCCACGACTGATAAGAGTCATAAGGCCTTCTATCCTCCCTACCGCGGGTTTCGCGGCGATCATGCTCAACATCATGAGGGGGTCTGGTCATGCTGCGGCGTAGTTTCCTGATGTCATAGTGAGCACGAGAAATTGTACCTGCGCAACAATACATGTGAAATTCAGAATCAGTATTCTCATGAGGAGTAAGTGCTGTGGAGTGTAGTGCTATTGTGTTAAGTGCATCCTAAGTGATGTCCCCACCCCCCCCGACAAACCAGAGTCCGAAGCCAAGCCAGCCCGAGTGGGCTCTTTGGCCTTGACATGAGTAGTCTCCTCTGAAGAATTAAAAACTAAAGGATTCGTGCCAAAATCCTCGGAAGTGTAAATAGTGTCAGGAAGGGGGAGATCTCCCAAGCCCTGAAATGTGGGATCATCAGCAGTAGGGGCATCTCCTTGGGAAGCGCTTATTGGCTGTTCTTTAGTAGATAACGATTTCTCAGGAGAAATAGCATCCCCAGGGGTGATGTACCCTTCTCGGTGCTTTTCAGGTATGTTAGCCAGCTCATCGTCTTGAGTCGAAGATGGAGAAGGTGAAGTTCGAAGCGGTATTGTGGGGCTTTTCGAGCTCTCGCCCATTCCTTGAATTACATCCACTGGAGGGATGTATACATATGGACCCGACCCATGACCTATGCTACGGGTAATGGACAGCAACCCGTGACGATGAAGGTATTTATCGTTAAGGACTTCATCGATGGTTAGAAATTTTTGGTTGCCATTAAGGAGCTGATTCATCCGATCAAAATACACTTGATCCGATATTTGTTTGGGATTATCAACTGCAAACAAAAAGAAAACAGATTAATGTATTGGCATGGACACTCAGAGTAGAGATCTAGAAAACCCATGCTTTACTTGATTTTGTCCATCTCCTAGCACATCCCGGCTGTTGCCTTATATAAAACCATTCCAGCTTGGAATCGCCGGCCTTACTGCTGAATGACGCTGAAATTATTTTCCTTTTTGGGACTGATTCGAAGTAGAGAAAGAAGGAGTTTCTCGAGTCCGATGCTTGAAGTTATAAAAGAAATGAACGTCGTCGAAAGTGAGCTCTGTATCCAAGATCTCGCGGTATGCTACATATAAGGTATATAGGTAAGCATAGGAGTTGGGATGCAGCTGCATGGGGGCAATCCGCATCTGTCTTATGAAGTCAACAACAAAAGGAGAAAACGGTGGGATAGCCCCAACCATGCACATCAATCGGGTGATTGCCATAAATCCTTCTGTGGGATTGTGAGGACTGTCAGTTTTCAATGGCACCAGAGTATCCCTCCTTAGTATACCATGCTTTAGACATATACGAGAAAGTCAATCATCGTCGATCGTTGATTCAACTGAGTCCATGGGTGATTCCAAGATAATGGCAGACTCAAATTCGTCAGGAGCTCGGCAATCTCCAATCCCTCCTTCCTCCTCATAGCCTAGAGAAGCTTCACTGTCCGAAGATGTTTCGTTGTTATGCGTTCCTATTTCATAATCTGGGCCCTCGTCATCCCATTCAGGGTCTGAAGAAGAAGATACGTCATCGAGAGTATATTTCTCGGAATTTTCTGCAATTTCCGTCTTCTTTGCTAGTCTAGAAGAATGTCTTTCGGACATGATCGCTGGACTATTGAAGAAACAATGGCAAGGATTAGAGTAAAGTTGCCCGTGTCCCCCGTGTGTGTATGTGAACTAAAGTGTGTGCTACGTGTGACAGAAATGCAGAGTAAATACATGAAAGCATAATGTAAAGGGCCAAGGAAGCAATAATGTTCAGAATGATTCTTGATATTTGTCATGTTCGAAAGGCGCTATCCTAACTGTTCGTCAAGTTGAAGGCTATGTCAAGCATTTATTAAGATAGTTGAAAAACTTCTTGCACATTAAATTAGGCTATTTCGGTTCGGTTTGGACATCTGCATTGGGATCGGATCGGAGGGAAAGGTCAAGTTTCGATCGGACAGTGAGGTGAACCGGATCGGCTCGGGTGAAGACTTTCGAAGCGGATCGGATCAGTTTGAGTAATCATTCTTTTCTTTTTCTCTTATTACCATCCGATCCGAATAGGTGAGTTTTGTTTCCCCCTTCTTTTTTGTCTTTCTCTGCTCCGATTCGATCCGGTCTCGTAAACACCATCCGATCCAGTTAAGTGGATTTCGTTTCCTTATTTTTGCTTTTTCTGTTGCCCCGAGCCGATCCGGTTGTGTGAACACCTCTCCTTTTCTTTCACTTCAACGCTTCTCCATCCGAACCGATCCCAGCTTCTTTCTTCCCCTTCATCTCCTTCATTCTCCATCTCGCTGAACCTGACTCATTTTCATAAAAACCAACCGAGTCCAGACACTTATGTGCTTAAATGTTATGTAGAACCCAAACTCTTCCTCTCAACGCCTCGAGGTGGTGACAAGAGCCACCAACGACGACGGCGAAGAGAGAAAAAACAGCGACGTTGGAATTAAATGCACACCAGGTTCAAATCGTCTAGTTTTACCACAAATCTAAATCGAGATTGATTACAGCAAAGTGATTCGAGATTTTAAACCTACCTATGTGTTGGATTTGGGGATTAAAACGAGAGAGTTTCGGAGTTTTTAAAATTCCTGGGGTTTTGATGCAAATTTCGTTGGATGAAAATAATAAAGAAGGAAGAGGAAGAAGGAGACGAGGAAGGTCTTTATATGAAATCGCAGCGACTACTCGTATTCCGAATTTTTCTCAGCCCATTCGGACCGGAAGTTAAGCCCATTAAGGCCCTATGGCCTATTGATTCATGGGGGAGTTGATTCGATGTATCTGCTCGGATGTGCCACTAAAGGATACCCGTCCGGATCAGAATCCGAACCGAAGGCAATTATTCGAGGACTCTGGTTCAAAGGATGTCCCATAAATTACTTCGAAGCACACTTTATCTCAGATAAGAGTGTACTTCGAGGGGTCAAAATGTTAGCCTACTTTGTGAACTAAGCTACACAAAGAGCAAATAGTGAGAAGGACACCAATCGGATCGGATCGATGAAAGATAGTGCAGGAGGTAAATAAAGATCAAGAGTGCAGGCACTTCCTCAGACTGGATCGGAGAGATACAACAGTAGCCTTATTACATCAGATCGGATCGGCAATACGTCAGCAATACCAAAGGATAGCAAGTGGCTTCAGCGGATCGGTTCGGAGGAACACTCCAGTGGCAACAGAAGAAAGCAAGCAAGCCCAACAGTTCGTATCGGATGAGTAAGTCAGCAGCATCAATGAACAACAAGTAGGCTAAACCAGATCGGATCGGAGGCTCCGATCCGAGCCTCTTATTCTCCTTTAAATCTGTAGTCGTTGCCGCGCATATCCCCTGAAGACTCGGACAAGATCTGACCATTTCTCCCACAAACTCCTACTAAACCAATGTGCTGTAGCCATCTTAGAGCTTCCGAACCCGACTCTCAAGGGATGGATGCCACGTAATTCCGAACCGGAGCCACTTCGAGGAGATTTTTCACCTATAAATACACCACCTAGAGGCATTTGAAAGGATCTTTTGGCAAATTCTCAGTCCATGCTTCCTCCATAGCCGAATTCTACAATCATATTCAGATCAAAATCATCTCTTAAAGCCCATTTTTGAGAGATTTAAGTGAATTTATGCATGGTAATTGCAAGGTTGAGTGAGAACCATTGCTGTATTCATATCCAAATCATCAAATAAAAGAAAACAAAGTGGACGTAGGCTCGTTAACGCTGAACCACTATAAATTGCGTGTTCTTGTTTGCTTTTTGATTCTATTTTGTTGAATTCATATCTAATTTGGGTGTTAGAGCCAATTTTTGGTCTAACACATATAGTTAAGCAAATAGAAATTGCACATTAATCATTAATAGTAATACTTATTAACCATCATAAATCTAATGTAAAGAAATGGTTTTTATTAATATCTATCCAATAGGATACACCAGTTATGTATATGATGCCATTTAGATATAAAGATATGATACATAATCATGTAAAACATAAAGTTAATAAAAGAAGGGTATAAATTATGTATTTTTTTCATCACAATAGAATATTCTGCAACTTTAAACAATTTTTGTGCAGCTTAATAAATCTTGATATCTAGTCAAAGTTGTAAATATAGGATTAAGTAAAAAAAATGTGTTGACTTAGTAACATAAAAATAAGTGAATAGATATTGTAGATTAACCATGCTTGGAATTACTTCTTCAACATATTAAATCTAAGATATCAACATCTGTAAAATACAACTGTGTGTCATCCCCAAATTTGATGAAAGAGCATACATAGATCTAAAATTTTGAAAGATTCGATAATCAGTACCAATGTTCTATGATTTGTTAACATTTGAAACATAGTATAGAGTCGATAACACAATTCAAATCCAATCATCCATGAAATAGCCGTGTTTGTATATATGGAGGATAAATTAGTTACCTTTAAATTGGTAATCATGCCGACATGTAGTTTTTAAGTCGAACAGTTGCAAATGGCCGCCGTATTCGTCATGGCAATTCAGTGAGTAACATGAGAAGAAACAACAAAAGTTAGATAAAAATTTGAAGTAGAACGGGCTGACAAATTAGGTATTACAGATGTTAGGGATAAGTGGGAAAAAAACTAAATTAATTTATTACCCAGATAAATACGGTTCGCAGAGCTCGGCGATTGAAGATCGCTAGGTATGAGAAGAAGAACGCTAGTTACCCACATGTGAACCGGTCGTCGCGAGTCGAGGTTAGTGTCCTCTATAACGGGGATGGTAGAAATAGGTGAATGGAAGTGGAAAATTTAACTGGAGGCAGGAAAGAGATTCGACCGTTGATTCTATGTGGAGGATCGATTTCGGGTTGGACGGTGAGAAAATTAATTTGGGGGAGAAGAAGTTGAGATCGGTTTGGGAGAACGTGGTTTTTATTCGGCAGCCTGAGGGATAAAGAAACATAAAAATAGGGAGGCGGTAGGAAGAGTTTATTTTGAAATAGCGAAGCTATAGAGTTTCACGTA
The DNA here is from genome assembly GCA_030737875.1 of Allium sativum. Classification (NCBI taxonomy): domain Eukaryota; kingdom Viridiplantae; phylum Streptophyta; class Magnoliopsida; order Asparagales; family Amaryllidaceae; genus Allium; species Allium sativum. The sequence continues at coordinate 64,799,867 of CM060911.1, read as the reverse complement.
AGAAGTGATAGTTTCGTGGTTAACAATTTAAGTAATAAATAGACTAGATTTTAGAAGAGATACAAAGTGAAGAAAAATAATAACAAAGTAATTCCATAAAAAAACAAAAATTTTATTAAAGCACCAAAAAATTACAAGAAAAACTAAAATTGGGAAGATTTCTCAAATCCTAACACCTAAACAAATAGACATTTTCTCCCACGTAAAAACAATGAACAATTTAATGTCTATTTATAATATGATTGATTTTTTTTTTGAAAAATCCATTGAATGATTTCATAAATATTCCCATGTAGATAATTTGTTTCTTTCTCTAATCAATAAAAGTGACAACTAATTACTTCATAAAATCTATCAAATCTTAAAAGATGAAATTAATCAATTTTCAAAAATCTAGGAAACCAAAATAGACAATGAATTTGAGTCATGATTGCATATATATTCAAATATATCCAAAATGTACATAAATATGAAATATTGTATCATAGAAAACCTAATAATCTCCACTTTGATAATATATTCCATATATGTCATCCAAGCTCCACCTGGAATCCCAGCTTCAAAACAATATCCAATAATACCATAGTAACAACTATCGCCACTCTAAAAATAAATAACCATCAAATCACCAAAAAATTATGCATGCTTCAAATTAGACATGCATGTTATCAATAATCAGAACTGTTTGTAACACTACAATGGTCTCCATGTGTTCTTCGCAACTTTCTGTTGCTGGCTCCACCTTGATTTTGACAAATTTGAATTTCCACCACCACTTTGAGAAGGTCCTTCATTCTCTATCGTTTTCCCAAGCAATTCATATATGTTATTTTTTGCCCTTTTAACACGTAGAAGCTCCTTATTACCCCTCCAAACCGTTGTGACTGCTCCTCTAGTCGAAAAGTTGCAGCCTTTTTATTCTAACTATCCTATTGAAGCAAGACTCTTCTTAATTTCTGGGATATACCTAACTCTTGTTAGCTTCATTACGCTTCCACCATTCATCTTTAAGCTAACCGAACCTATGCCTTTACCATGCAAATCTCCACCATTGGCAGATTACACTTTATTAGTTTTTTCTTCATAATCAATAAATGCTTCCCTTTGATTGCAGATGTAGAAAAACATGCTTGAATCAAGTACCCAATCTTTTCTTTTGTCTTTATCCACACATTTGACATTATCATCAAGATCTTCACCAAAATTTAAGTCTTCGTTTGTAAGAACCCGAATTCCTATAGATCGAAGTTTTTTTTTCAAAATTCTAATCTATCGAAACTCGTGTTCGTTTGCTCTGGTATCTATAGAAAATACAGAGACGTAAAATATGTCAGAGCTCAGAAAATATCTCATAGCTAAATGGATAAAATATAATATACTCGAAGTATAGCCTTACCGTATTAATAATACTGCATAAGCAGTATCCAAAGCTATTATGTCTCTACCACAAGTCTAACCTACGAGTATGTTACGAGGAGGGGGTTAGAACACAAGTTCTGGTGACTGGGTATAAATTATACATTTTGGATAACACTACATATATCGTTCAACCATATTTTCCTATTTATTAGGTTACTTGGATTAATAACACTCAAGGCTTACACACACGTCGCACCTATTTACTTCCCAGTGGATTTACCTAATACAATATATATGTAGTTACTCCCAATATTAAGGTACACTCCATGGTAACCCACTCGCACGGTCTCCACCGTAATACCACCGCAGTCTACGCAGTCCCTCATCCTACGCTGGAGTGATGTATGGACCTCTACATAAAAATATTACGTTCTTCATATATTTGTCATTACTATGTTATGCAAACATACGGACTGCCACTTTTTTCGATTCATAATCCATACCAGAGTAATTCCCTCAAGTCTACGATACACCACCCAGAAAAGATATGCATGTATCTAGACTGTCCCACGTATGTACCGTTAATTGTAGCTCGATGCCTCAATGGCACGTCTTCTAATGTGCACTGAGTTCCGTGGCAGGGCGATACAAGAAACACGGAAATCGGTCGGGAGCTTTTCCATATCTATAAAGGCCCGCCTTTAAGAGCCTCAAAATACAGGTATTCCTAGGTCTATTTTCATGGTGACTATGTCCCCACCTCGGCCCCTCCCTCAACTAGTATAGACTACAAGAGCTAAACGACTTTCCCCTAATAAACAATCTAAACATCCAGTTGGCGTCTTCCCTCAACCACTATACCTCGATAGTGAAAGGTGAATGGCTTATTGGTTTTAGCTCTAGTCTTTTCGCATCCCACTGGTTGCCAATGACGGGTATCCGATGATCTACTGTCCTTGTTGGTCGTAATCCTCCGCCTCCCTGTTGAGGCGACCGTCGAATCAGCCTGGTGTCACCGCGTCACAGCATTCTGACTGCAAAGCTATTTTTGCAGTCAAGGCCCACCCACCTAGTAGTTAGGCATAGACCCCAACCCTTGCGAGCACAGCCTAAACATCTTCCACCATACAGAGGACTACCAGGAGCACCTTACGTATCTCTGGAAGCCGTGTGCTTCCCCTTCCAGTCCTTCGGAGTCGACAGGATAATCAGATGAACGTGCGCACCCCTCGTCCCTTATAACACCATGATAATCTACCCCGTTGGGTTATTCACCCTCAAACGTGCGGACTGGTCCAAGCGCCTTGCTTTAATATGTTATTAAACCCTATGTCTAAACATTCTTTTACGCGCTTGCTTTGTCTTATCAGGCTTTCATTTAACTTGATTATCTTAACTTTTTACTCAGGTTACCAAGTTCTTCCTATCCCCCTTATATCTCCGAGGAATGGGTCTCTCTTGCTTACTAATTTCAGTTATACAACTTAACCCATTTAAGTTTATTAATAAGCCCACAACATGTTATTCTCTAGATTGTGATCCAAGGTCTATAATCCACAATCCCATTATATTCTTGTTTGATTCAAGGTTACACTAACATGTTCTACTTAATATGTAATTAAGTGTATCATAATTCACATTTTTCTATTTATCATGTCACTTAACATTTATGATCAAATATAACTTTTCCTGAGTTGCCTCACTCTTTCTTATTTAATCATAATTCCCTCTTATGCTATCATTACAACTTAACGTTGTTTACTTATTAACTTAGTTCTTTTAACTATGGTTCGCCAATAAGTCTCCACTTCCCATAAATTTAACTTATTTTGTCCTCATCGGCAGATTTTAGATTCTCCTTCTCACAAATAACTTAATTTACATTTAAGCACAGCTTATCCCATAAAATAAGTTATTCCAATTTCCTTACTGATTTAATATAACCTAAGTTATAATTCCCACTTGTCCCTAGGACAAACCTTATGTAAAATTATTTGCAATGGGTTATTATCATTCCCCATCCATTCTAATCATTTTATTTTTCTTTACTGTTGTGTCTTTCTTTCAACTCCATTTATTAGCATTAATGATATTTACCATTCCAACTTCTTACATACATGTATACTTTTATGTATCAGACCTCTCACATTAAGCCTATACTTGGGGATGCTGGATTTGTCGGGCAGTTTCGGGCAAACTTCTACCTCAAGTTAGCTTAACCTCGTGTCTAAGCAACACTTCATGTTTCATTTCTGCACTTTAGACCTCTCATATTAGATTTACCACTTGTGAATGCTGGATATGTCGGGCGCTTCCGGACAGACTTCTATCACAAGTGTAATCTAACCTCGTGTCTAAGTGTGGTTAAGTTTCCTTTTAACTGTAAATTTTCTATTCTAACCAGTAATCGTTTAATCATGTAATTGTTCAAATCACATAAACTAACATGTACAGTTCTCAATTTCTACCGTTAATGGCTCAGTTACATGATTGTCACAAATTAACCTGGAATTGAAACAACAGCAATTGTTATGCAAAATTTGACAAGCTTATATCCCAACAAATTAATATCTTAGCATATTAATTATTCCTACATGTCGTACTTATCACTTTAGTCATTATTAACATATTTTAAACATCTCAACGTGTCACATTTCAATTATACAAAATGGGGAATGGTAAACAATAACATATTATTATCTAAAATGCTATAGCTTAAATCTACCATCCTCATACGCTTTCTCAATTCTGGATTTGGTCCAGTTTTAACATCCATGGTTTTCCCCTAATTGGATTCAAAACCTAATGACCATGGATTGATTATTTTTATTAAAAGAGAAAGGAAAGAAAGAGGAAGAAATTTGAATAGATTTGATCTAGAAAATCACCTTACTTTTCATGATTCTGAACACCCTTTTATTATCGTCAATTCTTTCCTCCAGATCTTAACTTTAAAATCTTCTAAATAATAATCTAGATTTCTGAGGAGATCTTAAGGAAAAGGAACCGCAGAGCTTCAGCGTAGCCTCAGAAATACGAGGTTTAGGGTTAGCCCAACAGACTTATTTATGTGTGTATCGGAGAAAGCTAGTCTCTCATATTTAAATTAAAAATATCATAACCGACTACGTTAGAAGAATGTTCCAAATCCGCGGTGGGGTCGACCCCGGGTCGACCCCCCTGTTGGTCTTTTCTCGCTCCCAGACTTCCCGCTCATAAATTTGATTTCTGGACTAATTTTATAAATATATATTCATAAGAATTCCTTATATGTATACAAACTTCTAATGCTCATAAATTCTTCACATGTTATCCGTTTTGCGCAAACCAAGTGTCTATTTTGACCAGAATTTTGAGACGGACGCAATGGTGCAGTCCATTTTACTTAGTTCTGAATATTTTATTACCTTAAAAATGCGAGATGTTACACTCTCCCACCCTTAGGAAGTTTCATCCCCGAAATTTGACAAGGGTAAGATTAAATAACTACTCGCATAATATCCATCCATCATGTGTGCATCAAATTTTTGCAACCATTGTGCACTTCTGCAAAGTGAAATACAACATAATAATGTATGTATGCCTAAACGGTACCTCCTATATGTATGAAAAATATTCAAAAATCCCTTTAAAATATGATGCTCACATCCTAAATATACTGGTAATTCTACATGAATGCAATATTTTAAAAATCAAAAATGCTTTTTCATCCAAATTTTCCCACACTTCTACTGAGTAAGAGCGTAGTTCATCCAATTGTTGCATCCATAATCCTACCAACCAACCTTATTTTTCGAATTTCGGAAAAATCCAACATTCTAAATTCGAATTCTTTTGTTACAGAAAGTCGAAAAACGAAAAATTTCACATCTTCCATTTTTCTTTTATTACAAGAAAATTGGGAATAGTAGAAGTTTTCTTACTAGATAATAAATTTTTACACACAACAACACGCTACTAACCAAAAGCAAATCTAAAGCATAGTTTTTCTACATCAAAGAAAAATACAAGCCCTACAGCATAAAGTAGATCTCAAACATAGATTCTACTACAACAAGGTAAAAGTAAAATAGTCAAGATCTAGCACATGCGGTCTAGAGGGTCACCACTAGAATGGAGGCCTGGGTCCCTGTCCAAAGATATCGCGAATGAAAGAATCCAATCCACCTAAAGTATCCTCCATTTTGCCTAGACTCTTCTACTGTCGTCTAGTCCCCTCCCTAACCTCTAGCTACATGTCCTGCATATCTACCTGCATCTGAATAAACCGCTGCTGTGTGGCATAGATCACCTGTAAGCGATGCTTCTGTGTCTGTGCAGCCTTTATCTATGCTCGAATCATCTCTTACTGTCCCCGCAAGATATCCTGATGCTCCCTAACCAGTTGAGCCTGCCTATCTGGGATGGTCGTAACCTTAGCTCTCAGGTCTCCATGCTCTCTAGATGACCATGTGCCCCATCCAGAGGTCTAGGAAGATCCGACACCTCCCCATTGTTGCTCTGTGTCCGTATACGTATAGTCCTCTATGGGATGAAAGTACTAATATGGCTGTGGGTCCACTGCCAGTGAATGATGAGGATTTGTCTCTGGCATGGGCTGATACCAATGGGGCTGTACTCTTAGGTCATATTGATCCTCCTCATTCAGCTGATCATCGTCTACCCCGATATTTTTTGGGGACTCCTCATATCTATCTCCTCCACCTGATCCTCTCCCTTGGTCATGCTCCATGGGTTGTGGGTCTGCTGCCATCAGCTCATGAAACTCAATCTGCATCCTAGTCAACATGCATATATCTATAACATGGGCGGGATGAGATATATGACTCTCCCATCCAAGGGAACTTGTGACTATACAAAAACCGTGGTCCAGAGATGTTCATAGGGAATTTTATTTTTCCTCCGCTCCCTAGAGGAATCATAATACTGTAAGATCAAGCAGGCCCAATTTATTTCTAATCCAGCAAAAACTGCATAGGTAGCGAGCCTAATTGTGGGAGAAATCTTATCAAAACCACCTGTCTTGGCAAATAAATTGTATTGCAGTATGCATATGACTACCTTGGCTAATGAGCGTAATTGAGTCATATCCCAATGCCTTTGGTCTTCATCTATAAAAATCCTACATAAAACTGCTAGATTTTTCATTTCCACATCATTTAAAATATGAAATAAGTTTATGATGGCTCCTATTTATGAATAGTCCCACATCATGGGATTATAAGAAAGATGCAAGTATTTATACTTGTTTCTAAGAAGTCATGTTGGGGCCTTGGGCTCCCAATGCATGCTTTGGTTTGAGGAGGGAGACCATGCATCATGACCACCACACACGTGCGCGACCGACCGACCGACTCGGCCTGGCTCGGCTCGGTTCGGTTCGGGATTGGGTTTGGTCCTTGGGCCTTGGCTATGTGGTGTAGACACTTATATTTTTGGTCCAGAAAACACTGCGTTTTTCGAACTATTTTTTAAATACAGAAAATATTTCTGAGACAACTTTTATTTATGAAGCGGTAAACTCCTGACCCAGTATTTTCAACAGAACCTATTTTTCTTCCTCTGCCCAGTATTTTCGATTAACCCTAATCCCCGTCTATATATTATCTTCAGTTGTATATGAGATTACTACAGAAAAAAAATCTGTTTTCTCTTCCTTCGCCATTAAAAAAAACTCATCCCCTCATACCAAGCATGGCCCCAAACTGGGCCTCAATACATCGTATATATATTCCTTTTACTTCTGACTCAAAAACTACCATGTCATGCTCCTCACTAATTTCCAAATTGGCGACAAAAAGACGTAATAACCTTAGAAAACCCCTTCTTTCTACAATGTTGTGATCCAAAATGCCATCCAACCCCACTGCGTGGAATAATGCCTCCAAGTCGGTGCCTACAAAGTCTCCAAATTTGACCGGTCTCCCAAGTAGAATCTCGTGTCCTACGGTGCTTGCATATGCCTCCACTTTATCTCTCCGACTATTGCTCCAAGCAATTTCTTGAAGGGTTAAATGAGGAAAGGCAGCGACGAGGGGAGGTTGTGGTTGCATGGTAATTTTTCTCTAAATTGAGGGAAACTCTAGTAGATCCGGGTAGAGAGCGTTGAGGGCTTCAATTTGGCACCTAAATTGTGTGAAATGGCGGAGATTTGAGGTGGGGGTGGGCTTGGGAAGTGGGGAAATGGGTTGGGTTTCGGTGGTTGGGTGGGGAGCAAATTTGGGATGCAGCTTTGGCTTTGTCCCTTTTTTGCATCGTGGGGGTCAACCCCCCTCAAGGGGTGTCGACCCAGGGGGTCAACCCCTTGCGTGGTGGGTCGACCCCCTGGGTTGTCCCCGCCCCCTTTTTCCGAGCAAAAAGGGAAAGGTCGGTCAACTACTTCATGGTCTCTTCTACTATCTTACCACTTCAAAAGCTCTCCAAATTCCAATGATTCATTTTTGGATCAATTCCTCTTTTTTTGCCTTATGGAGCGCTACAGTCCCAATGCTCTAATTTTTTTTCATTCATCCAAATATATATATATATAATCCATCTTAACCCTTTCTAACAAGGTCTACCCACTATCCAAAATATAATCTACTGGGATTTTTTTCCATATATTGTACACTTTTTACCCAATTTCGTAATGGTCTCCAATTTCTATATTCCTTACTTTATTGTACAAAACAAACATCCCATTCCTTACCATGTCGTACTCTTCCTATTTAGTGGGTTCCTCTATGGATCTAGGTGCATATATATATAATATATTTATATTTTTTAAAATACAAATACATTCACTCACTATTTATACAAGATTCCTAAACCTAAGCTTTGATACCAGATGTAACAACCCGAATTCCAACAGATCGATTTTTTTTCAAAATTCTAATCCATCGAAACTCATGTTGGTTTGCTCTGGTATCTTGTAGAAAAGACAGAGACATAAAAAAATGTCAGAGGTCATAAAATATCTTACAGCGAAATGGATAAAATATAATATACTCAAAGTATAGCCTTACCATATTAATAATACTTCCTAACCAGTATCCAAAGCTATCATATCTTTGCCACAAGTCTAACTGTGAGTATGCTAGGGTTAGAACACAAGTTGTGGTGGATACATTTAAATTATTCACTTTGGATAACAATACATATACCGTTCAATCATATTTTACTATTTATTAGGTTACTTGGGTTAATAGCACTCAAGGCTTACACACACGTTGCACCCATTTACTTCCCAGTGGATTAACCTAATACATTATACATGTAGCTATGCCCAATATTATGGTACACCCTATGGTACCCCACTCGGACGGTCTCTTCCATAATACCACTGAAATGTACGCAATCCATCATCCTACGCCGGTGTGACGTACGGACCTCTATATAACAATATCACATTCCGCATATAACTATTATTACTATGTTACGCAAACTTACAGACTACCACCTTTTTTCGAATCAGATCCCATACCAGTGTAATGCCCTTAAGTCTACGATACACCACCCTGAGCAGATATGCATGATCTAGACTGTCCCACGTATGTAGCTTTAATTGTTGCTCGATGCCTCAACCGAACGTCTTCTAATGTGCACCGAGTTTCGTGGCAGGACGACACAAGAAACATGGAACTTGGCCGGGATCTTTTCCATATCTGTACATGCCCGCCTTTAAGAGCCTCAAAATACAGGTATTCCTATAGTCTTTTTTCATGGTGACTATGGCCCCACCTCGGCCCCTCCCTCAACTAGAGAAGACTACAAGACCTAAACAACTGGCCCCTAACAAACAATCTAAACAAACAGTTAGCATCTTCCCTTAACCACCGTACCTCGATAGTGAAAGGTGAATGGTCTATTGGTTTCAGCTCTAGTCTTTTAACATCCCACTGGCTGCCAATGATGGGTATCCGACGATCTACTATCCATGTTGGTCGTGACCCTCTGCCTCCCCATTGAGGCGACCGTCGAATCACCCTAGTGTCACCGTGTCATAGCATTCTGACTGCAAAGCTACTTTTGCAGTCAACGCCTACCCACCTAGTAGTTACGCGTAGACCACAACCCCCGCGAGCACAGCCTAAACATCTACCACCGCACAAAGGACTACCAGGAGCACCTTATGTATCTGAGGAAGTCGCATGTTTCCTATAACAGCCCGCACCTCCATTCATGCAAGATATTGTCCCCAACTTAGCTATCGTATAGGTGTGGGGTTTTGTTCCTCAAAAGGCCTCGGCTAAGTTTCGAGATCTACCAACACATGGCATTGCAACACAAGCTGAGCCAACCTCCCTACTAACACCAATATTGTCCCTACTTTGCCACCTCTCAGGTGTGGGGTTTTTTATTCACTAGGTCTCAGCGTTAGTAACGGATGGGCTCTACTATATAAGTACCCACTTCACACAGGATTCCATAATGTAGGACTTATGGGTGTTACATTCTCCCCTCCTACAGAGCCTAACGTCCCCGTTGGCTCACAAACACCTCACCCAGGTGCTGTGTCCACACAATAGCCACAATTCCGACTGGGTATTAGCTCAGATACCACTGTAACAACCCGCACCTCCGTTCACGCAAGATATTGTCCCCAACTTAACCACCGTATAGGTGTGGGTTTTGTTCCTTAAAAGGCCTCGGCTAAGTTTCGAGATCTGCCAACACATGGCGTTGCCACACAGGCTGAGCCAACCTTTCTACTAACATCGATATTGTCCCTACTTTGCCACCTATCAGGTGTAGGGTTTTTTATTCACTAGGCCTTGGTGTTAGCAAGAGATGCGCTCTACTATATAAGTCACTACTTCACACAGGCTTCCACGATGTAGGACTTTGGTGTGTTACACTTCCCCTTCTAGTCCGTCGAAGTCGACAGAATAATCAGATGAACATGAGCTCCCTTGGTGCCTTATAAAACCACGATGGTCTACCCTGTTGGGTTATTCACCCTCAAGCGTGCGGACTGGTCCAAGCGCCTCGCTTTAATATGTTATTAAACCTTATGTTAAAACATTCTTTTATGCGCTTGCTTTATCTTATTAGGTTTCCATTTAACTTGGTTATCTTAACTTTTTATTCAAGTTACCAAGTTCTTCCTAGCCCCTTTCTATCTCTGAGGAATGGGCCCCTCTTGCTTACTAATTTCAGTTATACAACTTAACCCATTTAATTTTATTAATAAGCCTGCAACATGTTATTCTCTAAATTGTGATCCAAGGTCTGTAATCCACAATCCCATTATAATTTTTTTTTGATTCAAGATTACAACAACATGTTCTAATTAGTATGTAATTAAGTGTATCTTAATTCACATGTTTTCTATTTAACATGTCACTTAACATTTATGATTAAATATAACTTACCTCATTTCCTGAGTTGTCTCACTCTTTCTTATTTAATCATAATCCCCTCTTATGCTGTCATTACAACTTAATGTTGTTCACTTATTAACTCAGTTCCTTTAACTAAGGTCCGCATATAAGTCTCCTCTTCCCATAAATATAACTAAAGTTGTCCTCATCCATAGATTTTAGATTCTCATTCTCAAAAATGACTTAATTTACAATTAAGTACAGTTTATCCCACAACATATGTTATTCCAGTTTCCTTATTGTTTTATTACATCCTAAGTTATAATTCCCAATTATCCCTAGGACAAACCTTATGTAAAATTATTTGCAGTGGGCTATTATCATTCCCCATCCATTCTAATCTTTTTATTTTTCTTTATCGTTGTGTATTTCTTTCAATTCCATTTATTCCAATTATTGTTATTTACCATTCCTGCTTCTTACATTTATTGGTATATCTATACTTTTATGTAACAGACCTCTCACATTAAGCCTATACTTGGGGATGCTGGATTTGTCGGGCGGTTCCGGGCAGACTTCTACCTCAAGTTGGCTTAACTTCGTATCTTAACACCACTTCATGTTTCATTTCTGCACTTTAGATCTCTCACATTAGATTTACCAATTGTGAATGCTAGATATGCCGGGCGGTTCCGGGCAGACATCTATCATAAGTGCAATCTAACCTCGTGTCTAAGTGCGGTTAAGTTTCCTTTTTATAGTAAATTTTCTATTCTAACTAGTAATCATTTAATCATGTATTTGTTCAAATCACATAAACTAACATGTATTGTTCTAAAGTTCTACCGTTAATGGCTCGGGTACACGATTGTCACAAATTAACCTGGAATTGAAACAACAGTAATTGCTATGCAAAATTTGTCAAGCTTATATCCCAACAAATTAAAATCTTGTCATATTAATTATTCCTACATTTCGTACTTATTAGTTTAATCATTATTAACATATGTTAAACATCTCAACATATCACATTTCAATTATACAAAATGGGGAATGGTAAACAATAACATATTATTATATAAAATTCTATAGCTTAAATCCACTCACCTCATACGCTTTCTCAATTTTGGATCTGGTCCGGTTTTGGCATCCATGGTTTTCCCCCAAATTGGATTCAAAACCTAATAACCATGGATTGATTATTTCTTTGAAAAGAGAAAGGAAAGAAAGGGGAAGAAATTTGAATAGATTGGATCTAGAAAATCACCATACTTTTTATGATTCTGAACACCTTTTTTATTATCGTCAATTCTTTCCTCCAGATCTTGATTTTAAAATCTTTCAAATAATAGTCTAAATTTTTGAAGAGATCTTAAGGAAGAGGAACGCCAGAGCTTCAGCGTAGCCTTAGAAACATGAGGTTTGGGCTTAGCTTTACAGCCTTATTTATAGGTGTATCGAAGAAACCTGGTCCCTTAGATTTAAATTAAAAATGTCAAAACTGACCACATAAGAAGAATGTTCTAGATTTGCTTTGGGGTCGACCCCCTTGTAACACCCCATAATTTTAACAACATTAAAGAGGATAAATTAAATAATAATTCATTTAATTACCAGGATTAAGGGAAATGGATTGCGCCATTGCATCCGTCTCAAAATTCTGGTCAAGATAGACATTTGGTTTGCGTAAAACGGACACCGTATGCAGAAGTTATGAAGATTTGAAGTTTGTATATGTGCAAGAGAATTATATATATATATATATATATAATAATAATAAGAAGAATAAAAAAAAACAGAAAACTGTTCAAAATTCGAAATTTGAGTGAGGGTCAAAAATCCCGCCTAGGGGTGTCAACCACTTAAGGGGGTTGTCGACCCCTTGGTCGACACCTCAAGGGGGGTGTCGACCCCAGGGTCGACCCCCCTGGGGATGGGGTGGCAGTCGAATTCTAGGGGCTGGAAGCTATAAATACAGGTTCATTTCTCTTGTTTACTTCACTGAAAATCAATGGAGGCCTAAATGTTGTCGGTGCCTGGACTGAATCAAATCTGTTTCTTTTTCTGTAAACAAAGTTTAGAGATTCAAGTGTAGATCTGTGATTCAACCTACATTTTCTCCTTCTATTGTTTTATATTAGAACACTGTGAGTTTTAAGTTACTTTGAGATTTAAATAATTATAAGTAAAACACGATATGACTATAATTTGGATCTATTCCTATGACTGAATCATACCACATCTATTGTAATTTGTGAATCTATACGTGTAACTTGGATCTCAACCTTTATCATGTCAAATCTACTTTTGATTATGGATCTAATTTTCTATTTAGATCATCTTATGCCTATCATGTTGTGGTTAATTTAGATCTGTCATTAGTTGGACATCTAAATCCTTATTTAGATCTAATCATGCCGACTATGACATCCCTACTATGTTAGAACCTGTTTATTATCACAAGTTCACCGATCTGTTCTTATATGTTCATCTTAACATTATGCCATCATATGCTTATGTCAGTTTTGTTAGAATAATCATCTCTGTCATCTTCCCTTCGCCTTTTCCTTTTATTTTATATAGCCAGGCTATTCTCGAGCTCAGGCATGCCACTAAAATTATGCGAATACGTTGGTTTGAGAACAGGGGAAAAAACATAGAATTGGACATAACTTGAAAGAGGGAAATGTGGCATAACTTGAATAATGTCTATGAACATGAATTTAGACATATAATTCACTATGAACATAATTAAATTAAGGAAAAAGGGGCATGAAACATATAACGACATAGGTAAAATTGGCTAATAATGAAATGCCTAGGATTACAGTAATTAGATCTGTAACTACGCGTGGAAACGAGGTAAGATTACACTTATAGTGGAAGTCTGCCAGGAACCGCCCGGCATATCCAGCGACCACAAGTGGTGAATCGAATGTGAGAGGTCTAGTTCCACAAGTACGAGACATTCTTAGATACGAGTTTAAGCCCGATTTGTGGAATAAGTCTGCCCGACATTCCCGGCATGTCCAGCATCCACAAATGGTAGGCTTAATGTGGGAGGTCTAGCATACTGTAACCATAAATGAAATTAGAGTAATAAACCGTGAATCCATAGGGGTTGTATGAACATAAACATAAATTGGGGTTAAGTAAATTTGGTTGAACAGTGGGTGGGTTAAGTAAATCTGAGGGGGTGGGTACTATTTATATACAGGCCCACAAACATAACCTGTTAGGGTTATGTAATTAAAGACACCTTGTGGTAATCATAACATGTGAAAATTTTGAAGTTATGTAATTAAAGACACCATGTTATGGTAAGCATAACTTGTAGAGATGATAGGGTTATGTAATTAAAGACACCTAGTGGTATACATAACCGGTGGAAATCCTAGAGGGGATATAAGACAAAGGGGAGATCTTGTATCATATTATGTGCGACTCGTTTCAGTCAGTAACCCATAATAAATATCAAACGAGCACTCCAAACTAGATTGGATTTGGGGCATGCATACTGGGCTGATTGTAAGAGATCCAAATGAGGAGGACGGTGTGGGAGGCGCAAACCGACTGGGGACATGTGCGTGCATGGGCCGGGCAGAGGGGGCTAAGATGACCGTGACACCAGTAGGTATGGCTGTGCACATCAACGAAGGGTTGCCACTTTAAGAAGTGATACCTCCTACTATGGGGTCGTCACAGGGTATCTACGGATTAGGGAGCCGATCGGTTTGGGTAGTAGTTAGGTTACATCTGGACGTATTCCTAAATCCACCATTTGATAGTTGTTGGGATCATATCATTTCTAGTTATACTAGTATTAGTATAGAGAATTAGATTAATCATTAGAGAAGTGTACACACTCCATCATGTTTACCTTGTCATACTTACCTTTTATGATGTTATCTTTCTCATCCTCATATGCCTGTCATGATACTTTTATTTATTTACCTGCTAAAAGTAACTAGACTCGCCAGACTCTATGTCTGACCCTTTTTGTTCCTCTTCTCTCTTATGTTCTTATCCCCAGGTTTTTAGGGTGGGAATATTCAGGCTTAATTAGGACTTTGTTATCATCCTGCTAGGAGCTTCTTTTGAAGTATTGCTCGGGTTCTCTTCTTTACTACTATGGATTTGTCCCTTTTAGGGAAATTATGATTTTTTTTGTATTTATGTACTCTGATGATACAAGATAGAATTTATGTTATTGTAATGGTTTTTATGTAGTTTCAGACTTATGATATTTTGGACCACGATGTTAAGTTTGAAATAAAATTTTGAAATTCCACTGCTATCTTTTATGTCTATCTTGTAATGTTCAATGTCTGTTTACGTATAACGCTTCATGAAACTTAATGCATTCTCTTAGTGAGTGACATTAACGGACGTGGGGTGTCACACATGGTATCAGAGATGAAGGTTACAGGATTAGAAAAAAGTTTTTGAAAATTATTTTCAAAAAGGTTTTAAGAAAGAATTTTTCAAAAAGGAAAAGTCTGTTTTGAAAAACATATTTCCCAAAGCCATATGTAATATCCTTCAATCCTTTTTCTAAATCTCTTTCATTTTCGTTTATGCATGTCTGGGGAACCTAATATTCCTGAAGGCGTTATGATACCAGGCTAGTTCCATAGGTATCTAGAGGCCACGACGCCTGCTGGAGGTCAAGCTGACGTTCCTCCCCCGACTGCACCTGTCATTCCACCTCCTCCTCCTTCAAGAGCAGATAATTTCACTATGATTTGCAAAGATTTCTGTGCCATGGGTGGGAAGCCATTTCTTGGAACCGAAACATTCGTAGAGTCTAGGAATTGGCTTAAGGAGACCGAGGACTTGTTTGTAATCTTTGAAGTGGGAGATCGAAGGAAGATTCAGTTACCTGCCCGACTACTAAAAGATGAAGCTTCGTTCTGATGGGAAGTTACTCAAGCTGGACCTCCAGTGGAAACATGGGATGATTTTAGATTGAGGTTTGAAATGAAGTTTCTTTCTCAAGCTGAGAAAAGCATGCAAATGGAGAGGTTCTTGGCGTTCAAACAAGGAAACATGACTGTTAAAGAATATGTGAACAAATTCAACCAGCTAGCAAGGTTTGGAACTGGTGCACACTCCGCATAAGAAAGATTTTCGGTTTGCTAAAGGGCTGAATGAATGCCTTCATGGGTTAACTATGTCCCATATTCCAATGGGAGCTACTTTTGAAAGGCTTGTTGATATGGCCTTGATGCATGAGGAAGATAAAGGAGAAAAGAAGGAAGTTAAAGTTGAGGAAATAACGCAAAATAAGATGGTATGGCCCAATAAAGGACAACAAAAGTAACAACAAAAAAAAGGAGGAAAGAATGACAAGGCTAAGGATAAAAGGAAGTGTCATAGTTGTGGACGAGAGGGTCACTTGGTCAAAGACTGTAAAAGAAGGAAGTATACTTGCTTCAATTGTGGAGAGGTCGGACATTTTGCTAGGGAGTACCTGAAGAAACAGGGACCACAGGGCCAAGGTCAAAAGGCAGGAGCTTCTGGAGTGCAGGTGCATGCTCTCGCGATCAGTGCTCCGGACAGAGGTAGGAAATTTTCTGTGGAAGGTTTGGTTTCTCTTTCCAATCATCCTGTTAGAACTCTTTTTGATTCTGGTGCTTTACATTCATTTATATCTAGCTCTGTGGTTGAATCTCTGCACTTAAAAACTTGTATGGTAGTGGATCCCGTTGTCGTCTCAAACCCCATTAGTGGTTCGACACATTTGTCCATGATTTGTCGGGGTTTGAGAATATCCGTGTTTAGCGTTGAGTTTGAATGCGACGCGTATGTGCTCGGGTTTATAGCTATGGGCGAATTCTGGGGATGGATTGGCTTACCATGTATGGTGCCATTCTGGATTGTGAGAGGAGGGTCGTTAGGCTTCTGACTTGTAATGGGAAGACCCTCGAGATTTCTTGTGTCCCACAAGGGTCTGTCATGCTTAGTTTCCTAGAGTCTCTTGATGCATCTATTGATGATCTATGATCGGTACCAGTAGTCCGTGAATACTCTAATGTCTTTGATGAGGTTCAGGGTTTACCCCCAAGGCACGAGATCGATTTTCGTATATATCTAGTGGACAATGCAAAGTCATTTGCATTGCCTGCTCGCCATATGGCTCCAAGGGAAAGGAGGGAGCTTAGCAATCAAGTAGGGGAGCTACTTGAAAAATGGTTTACTAGGCAAAGCATATCTGAATGGGGTGCTCTAGTGGTATTTGCAACTAAGGCAGATGGTTCGCATCGCTTATGTGTGGACTATAGGGAGTTGAACAAACTCACTAAGAATAATAGGCACCCACTTCAAGGATAGATGACTTGTTCGACCAGCTTGTTGGTGCCTCGATAATTTCTCATCTAGACTTGGCCATGGGGTTTCATCGGTTGAGGGTGGCCGAGGACAATATAGATAATACCTCTTTTAGGACTCCAGACGGTTTCTTTGAGTGGCTCGTTATGCCTTTTGGGTTAACAAAGGAACCCACCTATTTTGTCCATCTGATGAGTAGGGTGTTTCGGGAGTTTCTAAATAAATTTGTTATGGTCTTTGTTGATGATATCTTGATCTTCTCAATGAGCGAAGAAGAGCATGCCCAACATTTGAGAGAAGTTTTGAAAACTCTCCGTGTGCATTAGCTTAAGGAAAAATTCCCCAAATGCCATTTTTGAAAAAAGAGGTGAGATTCCTAGGGCATATGGTTTCTAAAGAAGGAATAGCAGTAGATCCAGCAAAGGTAGTTGCAGTTCAATATTGGCATGTTCCAAAGAATGCAACGGAAGTGAGAAGCTTTCTCGGATTGGCAGGTTATTAAAGGAAGTTCATTAAAGACTTCGCAAAGATATCATCCCCACTCACCAGGCTGACGAAGAAGAATTTGGCGTTTTCATGGGATATAGATCGTGATGTTGTTTTCCAAAGCTGACGAAGAAGAATTTGGCGTTTTCATGGGATATAGATTGTGATGTTGCTTTCCAACGACTGAAGAGGGGTCTGACAACAACCCCACTCTTGACCTTGCGTGATGGAAATAAAGTGTTTAAAGTTTACACTGATGCATGTGGTACAGGGCTTGGTGCAGTTCTGATGAAAGAAGGGAAGGTAGTTTGTTATGGGGGTAGACAATTGAGAGTTCATGAGAAGAACTACCCTACCCATGATTTAGAGCTAGCTTCCATAGTATTTGCGCTTAAGATTTGGCGTCATTATTTGCTTGGAGAGAAGTTCGAGTTGTACACCGATCATAAATCTCTCAAGTATTTGTTCTCGCAGAAGGATCTCAATTTAAGGCAACAAAGGTGGATGGAGTTCCTAGATTCATATGATTTTGAGATTGCTTATACCGTTGGCAAGGGTAATGTGGTGGCAGATGCACTGAGTAGGAAGCGGATGGCTTTAAGTCCTCTATTTGTGGAAATGAAAAGTTTGGAGTTCATATCGACTTTCAACTTTAGACCCTCCACCTATCTTTTTCCTGGTTTGTTTGTATCGCTAGAGATATGACCCACTCTTATGGATCGGATCGGCACTTCACAACATGATGATTCAAAGATTTCAGACACCTTGGATAGACTTAGTAAAGGGGAGACTTCTAGTCACCTCAGTAGATATTCCATAGATGATAAAGGGTGGTTGCGACGAGATGGAAGGCTTTGTGTTCCCCAAACTGGAAGTTTGTTGAAGGCAGTCCTAGAAGAAGCCCATCATTCTAAGATGACTATTCGTCCAGGAGGTGATAAGATGTATAGGGATATGAAGAGAGTTTTCTTTTGGGCTGGGATGAAGAAAGATGTGGCAGAGTTTGTTTCTCAATATTTAGTTTGTCATCAAGT
Organism: Allium sativum; assembly: GCA_030737875.1. Lineage (NCBI taxonomy): Eukaryota > Viridiplantae > Streptophyta > Magnoliopsida > Asparagales > Amaryllidaceae > Allium > Allium sativum. Next base: position 64,781,356 of record CM060911.1, on the reverse strand, counting down.
CAAAGTTGAGCAAAAGGAGACCGGTGGTTTACTTCATCCTTTCGATGTTTCACAATGGAAGTGGTAGAGCGTCTCTATGGACTTCATAGATGGTTTGCATCGATCAAAGAAAGTCAACACCAGTATTTGGGTGGTAGTAGATAAACTTACTAAGAGCGCCTATTTCATTCTAGTTAAGAGTAAGAGGACGGCAGCTTGGTTGGCAGCAATTTATGTTCGTGAGATAGTCCGTATTCATGGAGTACCTTTCAACATCGTAAGCGATCGTGACCCCATCTTCACTAGTGAATTTTGGAGGAGTTTGCAAGAAGCGTTAGGTATACAGTTATGTTTGAGCATCGATTATCATCATTAGACCGATGGATAGATGGAGAGTGTGAACAGAATTCTTGAGGATCTTTTGAGGCTATGTATCCTAAATTTCGGAGGTACTTGGGAAGAGCATCTTCCTTTAGTAGAGTTCGCCTACAACAACAACTATTAAGCTAGCATTGGCATGGAAACTTTTGAGGCCTTATACGGACGACCCTGTAGATCACCGACTTGTTGGTGGGAATCTACAGAAAGACTATTACTTGGACCAAATATGGTTAGAGAAACGTCCTAGAAGATTGATCTTATTGACGACGAGTGAAGACCGCTCAAGATAGATAGAAATCCTATGCAGACAAGAGAAGAACTGACATTGAATTTGAAGTAGTTGATATGGTTTTCATTAAAGTTCCACCTTTGAGGAATGTGGTTCACTTCGGATCTATAGGGAAGTTGGCACCAAGATTTGTAGGGCCATTTCCCATAATAGAAAGGATTGGCCAAATGGCCTATAGAGTAAAGCTGCCAGAGAGATTATCCGACGTTCATGATGTTTTCCACGTTTCTCATTTGCGGAAGTGCTTGCACGATACCGCAGAAGTAGTTGAGCCGAGTGTATTAGAAGAAGTAGAGGTGGAACAGGAGGCGACAGTCAGACGAGTTCCTTCCCGTATTCTTGGATCAGAAGTTAAGAAGCTTCGCAATAGGGAAGTCAAGTTGGCGAAAGTTTAGTGGTGACATAGCCCAGAGGATGCGATTTGGGAGACCAAAGACATGATTCGTGCGTCGTACCCTTTTTTTTCGAGGGTATGTTCTTAACTCCTTTTCCGAAGTTTTTATTTATGCTTGTTTCTATCATTTACGTGTATTCTATCGATCGAATCTTCGACCTTTAGGTAGGAATCCCATGGATGTAAACATGTGTTTGAGACATGTTATGTTTGATGGATGCAAGTGGATGCAAGTGTTTGCTAGTGGTTGCTCAATGCATATATAAACACACATTAGGCACTAGATCGGCTAAATCACTCTCATACTACATATGGATGTGTGTGCAGTTTTCTTCTTTTAAAGGATGAAAATGGATGTATAATCATATGGATGTTGCATTTGGATGGATGTTTGTGCACCCATGTAGAACTTATAAGTCATAATAGGATTATCGCATACATGTTAGATTCATGGCACTAACATACATTGCATTAAGGAGGTCGACCGAATCAGTAAACTACCTGATCTTCGCATTAGTATTGGGACATATACACACACCTTTTCATATGTTCATTTAAGCATTAGAAATCTTTAGGGACAATGGATGCCTGTGATTGATGGATGAGTAGATGGGTGATGGATGGTAGGATATAAATACTTCTTAACTTGGAGAGGACGAAATCCTTTGAGTAGGGGAGAATGTAACACCCCGTAATTTTAACAACATTAAAGAGGATAAATTAAATAATAATTAATTTAATTATTAGAATTAAGGGAAATGGACTGTGCCATTGCATCCATCTCGAAATTCTGGTCAAGATAGACATTTGGTTTGCGTAAAACGGACATCGTATGAAGAAGTTATGAAGGTTTGAAGTTTGTATACGCGCAAGAGAATTATATATATATATATATATAATAAATTAGAAAATCATAAAACAGCTCAAAATTCGAATTTTAAGTGAGCGAAAAAATCCCGCCTAGGGGTGTCGACCCCTTAAGGGGGGTGTCGACCCCTTGGTCGACCCCTGAAGGGGGTGTCGACCCCCGGGTCGATCCCCCTAGGGCTGTGGTGGCAGTCGAATTCTCGGGGCTGTCAGCTATAAATACAGGCTCATTTCTCTTGTTTTCTTCACTAAAAATCAATGGAGGCCTAAATGCTATCGGTGTCTGGACTGAATCAAATCTCTTTCTTCTTCTGAAAGCAAAGTTTAGAGATTAAAGTGTTGATCTGTGATTCAACCTACGTTTTCTCCTTCTATTGTTCTAGATCTGAACACTGTGATTTTTAAGTTACTTTTAGATTTAAATAATTAAAAGTAAAACAAGATATGACTATAATTTGGATCTATTCCTATGACTGAATCATATCAGATCTATTGTAATTTGTGAATATATAACTGTAACTTAGATCTCAACCTTTATCATGTCAGATCTACTTTTGATCGTGGATCTAATTTTCTTTTTGGATCATCATATGCCTATCATGTTGTGGTTAATTTAGATCTGTCATTACTTGGACATCTAAGTCCTTATTTAGATCTAATCATGCCTATTATGACATCCCTACTATGCTAGAACCTGTTTTATTATCACAAATTCATCGGTCTGTTCTTATATGTTCATCTTAACATTATGCCATCATATGCTTATCTTAGTTTTGTTAGAGTAATCATCTCTGTCATCTTACCTTCGCCTTTCCCTTTTATTTTATATAGCCAGGCTATTATGGAGCCTAGGCATGCCACTAAAATTACGCGAATATGTTAGTTTGGGAAAGAGGGAAAAACGTAGAATTGGACATAACTTGAAAGAGGAAAATGTGGCATAACTTGAATAATGTCTATGAACATGAATTTGGACATATAATTCACTTTGAACATAATTGGGAAAAAGGGGCATGAAACCTATAACGACATAGGTAAAATTGGCTAATAATGAAATGCCTAGGATTATAGTAATTAGAGCTGTAACTGCGCCAAGAAACGAGGTTCGACTACACTTGTGGCGGAAGTCTGTCCAGAATCGCCCGGCATATCCAGCGACCACAAGTGGTGAATCTAATGTGAGAGGGCTAGGTGTAGAAATATGAGACGTGCTAAGACACGCGGCTAAGCCCGATTTGTGGAATAAGTCTTCCTGGATCCGCTCGGCATGTCCAGCATCCACAAATGGTAAGCTTAATGTGGGAGGTCTGGCATACTGTAACCATAAATGAAAGTATGGTAATAAACCTTGAATACTTAACCTAGTGAATCCATAGGGATTGTATGAACATAAACTTAAATTGGGGTTAAATAAATTTAGTTGAACAGTGGGTGGGTTAATTAAATCCGAGGGGGTGGGTAATATTTATATATAGGCCCACAAACTTGACCTGATAGGGTTATGTAATTAAAGATACCTAGTGGTAAGCATAACCTATGAAAATGTTGAAGTTATGTAATTAAAGACACCTTGTTAGGGTAAGCATAACTTGTAGAAATGATTGGGTTATGTAATTAAAGACACCTAGTAGTATACATAATCGGTGGAAATCGTAGAGGGTATATAAGACAAAGGGGAGAGCTTGTATCATATTGTGTGGGATGCATTTTAGTCAGTAACCCTTAATAAGTATCAAACGAGTACTCCAAATTAGGTTAGAGTTGGGGCATGCTTACTGGGCTGAATGTAAGAGATCCAAAAGAGGAAAACGGTGTGGGCGGCGCAAATCGACCGGGGACATGTGCATGCATGGGCCAGGCAGAGGGGGCTAAGACGACCGTGACACCAGTAGATATGGCTGTGCACATCAACGAAGGGTTGCCACTTTAGGAAGTGATACCTCCTATTGTGGGGCCAGCACAGGATATCTACAGAGTAGGGAGCCGATCGATTAGGGTAGTAGTTAGGGTACATATGGACGTATGCCTAAGTCTACCATTTGATAGTTGTTGGGATCATATCATTTCTTGTTATCCTAGTATTAGTGCAGAGAATTAGAGTAATCATTAGACAAGCGTACACACTCCATTATGTTTACATTGTCATACTTACCTTTTGTGATGTTATCTTTCTCATCCACCTTATATGCTTGTCATGATACTTTTATTTATTTACTTGCTAAAAGTAACTAGACTCGCCAGACTTTATGTCTGACCCTTTTTGTTCCTCTTCTCTCTTCCGTTCCCCCCTATGTTCTCAGGGTGGGAATACTCAGGCTTAATCAGGACTTGGTTATTATCTTGCTAGGAGTTGGTTTTAAAGTATTGCTCAAGTTCTCTTCTTTACTACTATGGCTTTGTCTCTTTTGGGGAAATTTTGCTTTTTTATGTATTTATGTACTCTGATGGTACAAGACAGAATTTATGTTATTGTAATGGTTTTTATGTAGTTTCAGGCTTGCGATATTTTGGGCCACGATGTTATGAATTATGCTTGAAATAAAATTTTAAAATTCCGCTACTATCTTTTATATCTATCTTGTAATGTTTAGTGTCTGTTTGCCTATAATGCTTCATGAAACTTAATGCATTCTCTTAATGAGTGACATTAACGGACGTGGGGTGTCACACCCCTGTTGGTGGGTCGACCCCTTGGTCGACCCCAAACGGTCTTTTTTCCCTCTGAAACTTCCCGCTTGTAAATTTTATTTCTAGACTAATTTTATTAATATATATTGATAAGAGTTCCTTATATGTATACAAACTTCTAATGCTTATAACTTCTTCATACGTTATCCGTTTTGCGCAAACCAAGTGTCTATTTGGACTAGAATTTCGAGAAGGACGCAATGGCTCAGTCCATTTTACTTAGTTCTAAATATTTTATTACCTTAAAAATGTGGGGTGTTACATCTATGTTGATTTCATCAACCTTGACTTTGCCTTCCTCTTATGCTTCTATTCTTTCTTTATCCTTTTTAAGTTTATTGCAAAATCTTAGTTGATGAGCAGGTTTTTAACAGTAAAAACAAAGAAATCCCTTTCTACATTTGAGTTATTTGATCATCTATCCGTATTTGAACGACTGCATTTCCTAGCAAAATTGACCTCTTCAATTGGATTTCTACATTCTCTTTCTACTTTATCCTTTTCATCTATTAGGTTCATCCTTAGTATCTCCTCAGTAAGAAAACTACTAACACTGACCCCATTGAAACAACGCCATTTGAATTTGAGTTATTCAATGCAACTACAAGTGTTTCCCAACTCTCTGGTAATAAACTCATCAACATCAAAGCTTGTGTCTCATCATCTACCTTGTAATTTATGGCTGCGATTTGGTTCACAATTGCTTGAAAATCATTAAGATGCTCTCCAATTGACTCATCTTCCTTAAGCTTGAGATTCACCAATCTTCTCATAAGAAGAGCCTTGTTCGTTGCAAAGTTCTTTGCATATATTCCTTCTAAATTTTTCCAAATCGCATAGGAAGATGTTTCATTAGCAACAATATGAAATACTGAATTTTTCGAAAAAAGCCTAATAGTCGTTGCAGCCTTCCTATCCAAAATTTCCCACTTTGCCGTAGTTATATCATTTTGCTTCTTCCCATTATTTTCCAAGGGTTGGTGAAGATCATTAAGATAGAGATAGTCTTTCATCTTCGCTTTCCATAACCCATAATTTCTTCCATTAATTTTCTCCACACTTATCTTCTCCATAGCCAAACTCTCTTCAGAAAATTCATGCAGCAGGCTCCGATACCAACTATTAGGAACTTTCCTAGGATTTCTACACAATTAGATTTTAAAAGAGACTAGAAGTGATGAAAAATAATGAAAAATTATTTCAACCAAAACTAAATTTGTGTTAAACCATCAAAAGATTACAAGAAAAACTAAAATTGAGAAGATATCTCAAATCCGAACACCTAAAGAGAATAGACCTTTTCTCCTACATACAAATAATGAACAATGAAATGCCTATTCATAGTAAGATTGATAAAATATATTTTTTAAGAAGCCATTGAATGAATCATTAAGTCTTCCCTGTAGATAAATTCTTGTCTTTTCTAATGCAATAAAAGAGGCAACTAATTACTCCATAAAATCTACCAATTCTTTAAAAGATGCAATTAATCAATCTTCAAAAATCTAGGAAAACTATCAAATAGGCAATTAATTTGAGTAATGATTCCATATTTACTCAAATATATCCAAGATCTACATAAATATGGAATGTTGTATCATAAAAAACCTAACACTATGATGATGCCTTTTCATGTGATTTTAATATTTGTAAAATAATCAAGCCACTTCCACATTTATTTTATTTTACATACACCACTCACTCTAATTATTTTGTTTGCTATGTAGAATTTGTACATGGACGTCGAAGCGAATCATCATCTTCTTGCATTTTTAACATGGATAATCCATCTCCATCATTAATGCATTCACCAAGGTTAGTAACACTATTTTAACATGAATATTGCCCTTGTCAATAACCTTAAGTTTAAAGTTTCTCTGTGCAAACACCTATATGATACAATTATATGATAATATAACTACCACATGAAGTGTAGCTTGGCTGTAACAATATAGTTTAGCTGGCCAATATTTTGTTCACTAAATCCTTATAACCCAGGTTCAATCATTATAATAATATAGTTTACATGTCTTTATCTTCATGGTCCATGCTTTTAATGTAGGATCTAAGTTAACCCTAGAGGGTGGGTGAATAGGGTTTATCGCAGATTTTCACAGAGTAATTAAATAATAACAGCACATATAATAATTAGAATAAATATGAAAAATAAATAACATACATATATACCCTGCTTCGACAAAACCCTGCCTACTGCTGCATTCCCCAAGGTTTCTACTAGGAGTTAAAAAATATCTACGCTTACAACCCCCTGTAAACTCGCGACAGTCGCTGCTAACTGTTCTTAACCCTACGCTCAAAACCCTACACTGGTTTCTTTCCCAAAAACCAGATTTCTCTGAATTACAAGTCTCGTAATTCGTCTCTTAGTTTTAGAGACAAACTAGAAAACTATAATTCGATTACAAATTGAAATTAAAAAACAAACAATAAAAAAAACTTTAATGACTAATTTAAACCCTAGTTCTAAATTAAAAACAAAGCTCTCTACGCTTTATAAAACATGATCGGCCCTTTTGATTTGGTTCACCACTTCTCTTCTGGCCCGATCTCTTTTATTCTTTGTCTCTGAAAATATGGCGGCTGCGATAATGTCTAGCGTTTCGAATTTCTCCTGGTTCATGAAGTAATGGTCTACCGCTCCTCTTCAGATTTGCTTAGATCTCTAGTTGCTATCACCACTGCTTTGATTGAGCTGTAATTCTTCGTTATGATCCAATTTATTTGTTGTTGCTCCGGTATGATTTTTAAATTCAATTTGTTGCTTTTAATTTCTTCGAACTTGGATCAATAAGAGCCAATGATGATGTGAGTTTATTTATAGGATTAAAAATCATAAAAACTTGCTCTGAATTTGTATTTGATTTTCTTTGATATTTGGGTAAATTCCGGGTTTATAAAATTCTCGGCCTTGTATTTTGGGGTTTGAAAGCTTTGCGGCTTTGAATTGTTCTCTAACTTATGGAGATTTCTTCGTATTTGAATTTGAATGAGTATAAAGCTTTGGCTCCTTAAATCCACGACCTTGTATATATATATCTGGACTTATTTAAACTATCTTCTCCTTTCTGATATTTTGCAAAACTGGAAACAAAAAATAACTTGAAAAAATCTTTCCCCTTTTAACAGATTGTTCCATTGTTTTATTACTTGCCAAAAATTTATTTGATTGAAACTATTTCTGGAATTACTTCTTGCTCAAAATTTCTTGTGCTTAAACCTGTTTTGATTTAATCACCATGTATACAGCACCTAATTTGAGCCGATCCACTTCTGAGCTGTTCTTCTGGCTTGCATGATTTGTGCACATCTATTTTGTAGTATAAAGCATTTGTGTATTTGTGCTTATTGTGCTATGCTTCAAAAACTGTTGTGCATGTTGATGATTCATGTAATCTGCCTCCCTTGTTTGCTGCATGTATTTGCAACATGTACCATGATATATACTATGTACATTTGACTGCAATATTTGTCCATCATTTTGACTTGTACTTTGTATGACATTTCCAATTTACTTGTCTCTTACATTTAGCTGCTGTGCTGATCATATCCATTCTGTATGCACCAGTTTTTGTGTTCTCCCTTGTTGACCCATGCACCAGTTCTGTTTTGATGAACCATTTTATTGCTTGCTGCTATCAGATGATATGTCCAGTCCATTTTAACTTGAGTTGATCACATAGCTTGTCGGGCTTTCATGAAACTGGGTTGTTTCCTTTTGTTGTTTATGAATTTGATATGAATGATGCCTCCAACATTTTTGATGTATACTTGTGTATGTATAGGCTAGCTTGACCAGTCACATATCCACCATTTCCACACTTGATTCACTATATATATATATATATTTATGGTGCCATGATGTAATTGCTCCATTCACACAATCTGTCAATATACTTGTACACCTTGCTTTCTCCTGAAACCTAAGATTGACCATGCATCTCCATCATGACCCGTTTGGTCATTACTATGCTGCTTGCATTCACTATGATACATTCATGTTTGACTTGTGTTTGATCTATATGCACCCTTGCACACTTGCATGTCTATTGTGCAGAACTCACATATGTTTGCTCGGCCATGTTCGTGCTAGACTTGTGCTCGTACACTTGAATACTTGTTTATTGTACCATTGCTACTCGACTATGCCAATTTGTGAATTTATGTATCTTCATGCTGTGGCCATATCTGCATCTTGTCTTCATTTCTGCACTGATTTCATATGTGAACATGTTCCACTTTGCTGTCATGTTTGTTTTGCTGATCTGCCATACCTTGTTTAGCTCAATAATGCCATATTCACTGTCTCGGCCATGTTTGAGCAGTCTGACTTGAACTTTGTATACTTTGTTGCTCGACCCTTGAACTTTCTATTGAGTTTACATTGAGTTATTTTCATGTGTGCACTGAGTCGAGACGTTCCATATGGCTACGCCTCAGTTGCTCGCTACTACATACTGATTGGCGAGGCAGTGCACACGTGTATATTTATACACATGTGCATATGCAGCCATCAGAATAATTTTCCTGTCTTTATATATCAGACCAAGTCAGAAAAATGATGAGAAACACACCGAAATACTGAGGCAAATAAATTTTTAAAAATAAATTTTTATATACTTGTATTTAATTTTATTTTTGTTGTAGTCTACTATGTGTGTTTTTCTATTTGTGACAGGTAAGCAGATGATGATTGGACTGACTGAAAGCTGTGAAGACTGGACTGAAAGAAGATAGAGAATGCAGAGTGTATATGAGTCAGTGAATATCAGTCAATATGAAATTGTATGTATATATGTGTAACGGCTGGAAATTTCCGACTCCTCGAGAGTCGGAAATTCCGTGACGTTAGTGAAAGAATTTAGAAGGTGAGAAAGAAAAGATAGAACTAATAGAATAGAAGAAGAAGAACATCAGAATCATCGGAGTAACACGAATCTCACAGCGGAACGAATAACATATAATATATAACATAGCTTTGAAGTAAACAGTTATATATATACAATAGCACTTATCAGAGTACAACACTTACAACACGGCGGAAATAACTATAGCTATAAAATCTTGAAGTCTCCTGCTCCAAGCTCTCCAAGTATATCTGTAAATCCCGACTACTTGACTGCCCGTACAAATTTAGGCACCCAAGAGTTTAGGGAAAACAACAAAGTAAACTCCGGGTCAGTCATGGGACTGGTATGAGTAAAATAGTTTAAAACAGGTATAGGATATCTCATAAGACCACGTCGTGAATACGGAACGGGTTTTTCCCTTATGAGTATCTGAACAACTTTGACAAGCAATATCATTGTGATATTATAATAATGTCTAAGTACAAATAGGTATCAATCTAGCAGAAACGCTTGCATCTCACGTTCTACATACATAGTATAAAATCATAAACCGCAGGGCGCTTATCGGAGAATGGATTCCAACAGACAAGGTATGGGAGCACCTTCTGAATAGTGTACTCTAGAGGTGATACACTCAGGGTTCAACAAGAACGTCTTGCAACCCGGCCACACATGACCGCTCACTCATTTAGCTTGAGTGTCGCGAATATATTGCCACCACGGTTATAGGCCATCAAACCGTCATCCGAAGATACAGAATCAAAAAGAAGTATAAATATGAATATTCTCTAGATCGGTGACAATACACCCTGCTTGGGAATGACCCAACTAGCCATGCTGCCTAGCCCAACTTTTGTTACTTCCTGGTGTGAGGCTAGAAGCTACGTCTATCTTCAGAACATCTGATCACCATTCACTTTGAATGCCACATCGTCATACCCGCCAAATCACAAATTGACTTATTCAAAAATAACACGGGTATACAGCTAAGAGAAACGAATTCCTCCGCCACCAAACGTGAATACGTTTGAACAGATCAACTTACGCGATCCATTGGATATACTCTGTCAGACCTTCTTCCATATACGTTGTCCTGGGACTGGACAAACCGAAGGCACTATTCAGTATATCCATCTTAGTCACTGTTATCTAAGACTTATACAACAGCCCTTGCACTTTACTCCGTCTTTAATTTATCTTTGGCATATATTGCTCGCAACGCTTATTCCAATACAGAGTGGTTCTTTGGATAATAATCCAACCGGTCTCTCCATATTAACAACGTTAAAATGGTAAAAACTTTGATAGTCTGTGATTCAACTATCAAATGAAAACATGTCGGTGTACAAACAACGATCTTATTTCCAAATGGGAATTCGATCGATTAATCATCATATGTTCATATTTCCTTATTTCATATATTTAGAAAATATATGTTATTAATCTTTGGAAAACATTTCCATAGCTTATTTTCACATCACTATTATTTCGCAACTATGAGTCCCTAACTGTAACTAGTATGAGAACAATTCTCTAAGCATCAATCCGGAAGGTCGAAACCAACATCAGATCGTCACTTAGAAAACCGTTCAACTTACCCTCTCCAGTTAGTTTCTGAATTTGCTTAACTCTATTTCTTAAATTCTTATCCTGAAAACATTTCATTTTCTATGTTTAGAAAACATATCTGACTATATTTGGAAAATGTTTCCAAAACTCATTTACGGGTTTCCAATGAACGTTGTATAAAACATCGTTTCGCTTAACCCATTTATCGCTTAATCCTTAACTTTATTCCTAATCAACCTTTTAGATCGAACCACAACTATTTCTTTGTCAATTCTGAAGTCAATCAAGTTGGGGTATAATTACCTCTCAGACCTTAATTGAACAATGTCCTTTACTGTGAAATAGATGAAGCTCATCACTCACTTTTTCCAATCATCTGTTTACGCAAATTCTCGGATTCAGGTTACGAATCCACTTCTTATATGAAAACGGTTGATTATAACTATAACGTTATAATCCTACTCCTGCAATGTCTAACCTAAATTATAACTTTATCTCCTAACTCGAATAATTTAACAGACACCTAATTTCTAAATCAATAACTAAATCTTGATTTAAACCCTGGAAAGTAAATAGTACTTTCCCGAATTCGCTATAATCGAATTCGACGTATAACTCTCTTTCGAGTAATCTCTATTTGATTAACTCTTCTTCGAATAACCTATATTCTATTATCTCTCTTCGAATAACTAATTCGAATAACTTACCTTCGAATAACCAATATTCGATTTACTCTAACTCGATTAACTTAATTCTAATCGATTTACTCCATTTCGATTCAACTTAATTCAAATCGATTAGCTTAACTCAAATTGATTAACTCCTTTCGAATAACTAAATTCGATTTAACTTCTCTAACTCTACTCGAATAAATTATATTCGATTAACTCTTTTAACTTTACTCGAATAAACTATATTCGATTAACACTTTCTTTCGAATAACTATATTCGATTAACTCTTCGTCTAACTCCTTTGGATTAACTCTTCGAATAACCCCTTTGGATTAACTAACTTCGAATAACTCCTTTGGATCAATTCTTCGACTAACTCCTTCGGATTAACTCATCGATTAACTCCTTCGGATTAACTAACTTCGAATAACTCCTTTGGATTAACTCTTCGACTAACTCCTTCGGATTAACTCTTCGATTAACTCCTTCGGGTTAACTAACTTCGAATAACTCCTTTGGATTAACTAACTTCGAATAACTCCTTTGGATTAACTCTTCGACTAACTCCTTCGGATTAACTCATCGATTAACTCCTTCGGATTAACTAACTTCGAATAACTTCTTTGGATTAACTCTTCGACTAACTCCTTCGGATTAACTCTTCGATTAACTCCTTCGGATTAACTAACTTCGAATAACTCCTTTGGATTAACTAACTTCGAATAACTAATATTCGATAACTACTCTTTGAATAAATAATATTCGATAACTCTTCTCAAATGAATAACATTTGACTTCTCCACTCGAATAAACTATATTCGATTACCCTTCCCTCGAATACACTATATTTGATAACTCTACTTCGAATGAGTGATATTCGACAACTCTACTCGATTAACTCCACTTGGATAACTCTAACTGGTCAACTCTAACTGGTCAACTCTAACTGGTCAACTTTAACTGGTCAACTTAAATGGTTTAACCTAACTGGTTAACTCAAATGGTTTAACCTAACTTGATTTACTTGTCTCGATTAACTGAACTAATCCACTTAGTTTAACTTAGTTAATTCACTTTGATTAACTCTAACCGATTTACTTAGTTTAACTCAGCTAATTCACTTTGATTAACCCAACTAATTTACTTCGATTAACCAATTAGTTTAACTTGACTAATTCACTTAGTTTGACGCAACTAATTCACTTTGATCTACCAATTAGTTTAACTTAACTAATTCACTTCGATTAACCGCTTAGTTTATCTTAACTAATTTACTTTGGTTAACTTAACCAATTACTTTGATTAACTCGACTAACTCGCTTTGGTTAGCCTAACAAATTACTTTGTTTAACTCTATTCGAATAAGTAATTCGAATCACTCTAGTGAGTTTAACTCTATTCAAATATCTAATTCGAATAACTCATTTCGAATAACTAAATTCGATTAACTCCTTTTATTAACGTTTATTCATTTCAAAAGATTTCCTTTTTACAACGTTTATCCATTGATAAAGATTTACTTTTTACAACGTTTATCCATTTATAAAGATTTACTTTTAGTAACGGTTCTTCACTTTATAAATGTCCTTTTAATAACGTTTCTACTTCTCTATATAAGTCCAGACTTATATATATTCCATTTATCAACGATAAATAATTTATTTAATTTATAAAACATTATTTATAAATTAATCTACTTCAATTTATCTGTTTAAAACAGATTTCCTATTTAATATCTCATTTAAATCTATATCGTGTTATGCCGTGTGCGAAGCACGTGTTTAAATCTATCCTTGTATAATTCTATTTATTTTCCGAACAAGTGTTCCTTTATTTATTCCCTAAATAAATATTCCTTTATTCCATTTATTTATAATCTAAATAAATGTTCCTTTATTTATTTCCTAAATAAATAAATGTTTTCATTTTATAAAATCCTATCGATTTTATAAATAAGATTTATTTTCAATATAAACATTGAAAATTCCCTTTTTACATTCTAGGGTCACCTACGGTGTTTAACGTGTCGTATAACAATGATCGGTATCATTCAAACATATGAAATCAATAACAGATTTCATAACACATCATATATCACAATATATGAAAAACGGTAAAATAAATGTTGAGGAATTCAGTCGGATTCCTCCAACCTGTTTCCCTGCATCACAGATGTTAGACAATATAGATAACATCACTTTCAGTTCCATATGATATATTCTGTTAAACAGAATCAACATAGAAATTTAACTAACTGACTAGCAATTCAATCAAACAATCAACACACAGTCAAACAGTCAATATTTAACAGTTCTAAAAATACAACATGAAATTATAAACTGTTCAGAGTTAGTGAGATTTACTCACATTTGCAGTTCATCGTTAAAGAACGATAAACTGTTATTTGATTTGAATCAAACAATTTATTTTGTCGTAAATCCATACGAGCCCCAATCCACTTCCAGTCAGCTTCATTGTGTAGCCTTTGTCAAGACGGTTCCAATGTCTCTTGTTTCGCCAAATTCTGATATCGTATGCAACAGAAATGATTTATATAGTTTTCTATACTAATTTAAATAAAATTTAAACTAAATTAATTTAATTCATTTGGCTTTAACCCTATATGATCCGGCCCACTACCTTATTAATCCGTCATCAACAGTGCGTTCTCCTCCAAAACCATCCGCTCCAGAATATACTTTCAATGCCATTTCCCACATTTGGAAAAATCGAAACTCAGTAAACCCCTCTGATCAAACCGATAAATCCTCCCCAACTAAATCTTAAATTGTACAAAAGAAAATATAACGGGCCTTCGCTGAATACCCGACCCATCAGCCTAACCCCAAACCGCACCCTTATCTTCTTCGATCCTTCACAAAAGAAATGGCCGTGTCTTCCTTTGAGTCCACCCGCTGAAAACCTTCCACCATTTTTCGAACCCCGATCGCCATCTTTAATCTGGTCTTCATCTTCTCAATCCCACAACCCAAATTCGCACTCCAGTATTACCCAATGACCGATAATAGTACTTTGGCAATACTGAGCCCCAATGTCGCTCCCTGGCTCATATGCAGTTGTTTTAAAAATCAAACCAAAACTCACAAAAATACCTTATCAACTCACCTTCCTCCTCACACTAACAACTTCGAACTCGAACCAGGACCTGAATCGCCTCCTCGACAATTTCCCGAACCCAACCTCGTACTTTTTCAACAATCACCGACTCCCCTCGCTCACAAGCTGGCGCCTTATCTCCACCATATGGAACTCGTACCAACTCTGCACCTCTCCATCGACCCAGCACCAGCGTACAGACATAGAACAAAACGGGATGCTCACCAGTTTGAAGAGGTTGCGATGGGTGTTTATAACTATAAGTATTTGTTGATTTTTTTGGGAATTTATTTGGTTTCTAACCGAATTTAGAACTTTCGGTCTTTTGTTCTTGAGGAGAAAATACTGGCGGCTAGACTAAGGAAAATGATATTAGGTCTTAAGGTTTTCCCAAAGAGGGGTATTTATAGATTTGGTATAATAGTTTTTATTTCTTCTTTGCATGTCGTGGAGGATTCATATCCATGTTTTTGGAAGAAAGAATTTCTACGGCTGAAAGAAGGGTGCGTGGCCTTGTTTTCGATCAGATAAACATTTAGGATATTTTCTTTTTAGTTTTAAGAGTTACCCACCACACTATGTACGATTATATTCATATACGAGCGTTGCAGACTGAAATAAAAATACAGTTGTGTTCAGTGAGGTGCTGCGATCCCAAAAATATAATAATACCGGTAGATGGACTCATATTTTGAAACTTCAAAATGTTGATTTCAGGTGCGAAATACTTCAAATAAAAAGTTGCATATTTAATTAATTAAAAATTATAGTAAAATTCTAAAAATTAAATTATCACTATGTCTCAAAAGAACCTTGTCTAAATTCAAACCCGATCTCTAGTTATATCGAATAAACCGATATTGTCAATGAACGATTCTATAGCGACTATTTCAAAATTTGATTTGGACATACATCAAAATCTACACGATGAAATCCCGATTTTTCTCTTCCACTAGAAAGATATACTCTACCAGCTCCACACGTTTCTTGTTTCACCGAAATCCGGCTTAAAATGAATCATGTACATTCAGTTGAAGTTCAAATCGCCAAATTGCGAACTGCCGCGACGTTTCAGGTTCGTTTTAATTATAATTATAAATTATAAGTTCGAACGTTGTACTTTAAGTTATCGATATCGCCAAATCGATATATAAATAATTAAATAAATTATTTATTCGACAGCTAACAAAACGCGCCATTACAATATGAATTGTATAGAGATGTAAATGAGTGTTGAGTGAACTGTAGTGAAGAGTGATATACAGAAAATAGAAATTGTACTGATATTTGTAATAAACAGATTTGGTTGTAATAATATATTATTTTATTGTGTTCAAACAAATTTTTCTATCGTATTCAGTTTATTACAAGTACATATTCCTGTGAAGTGTTTAAATAGTGGAGTTATAAATAGTTGTACTGTTTGAATGCTTGAAATATAATATTCAATTTAAATAAAATACTGTATGAATGTCTATACAGTCGTATTCTATTTAAATATAAATATTATATTCCTGTATGTGATGTATATATAGAATAGTATAGTAACAAACACATTTAAAATAATATTTATTTGGTTGTCATCATCAAACAAAAATCATATAATTGTGTATACAACTAGGTCATATACAACAATCTCCCCCTTTTGATGACGACAGACAAATAAAAGATTTTGAATGTGTTTGAACGTTAAATATATTACTTCCCCTATTTGTATGCTCCCCCTACAACTGAAACCCCCTATATATGTGAAAAATAATTGAAATTCAATTGACCATTCTGCCCCTCGATATTTAATTTCCAATCTTAAAATATTTTTGAATTAAATACTCATCAATCAAAATCTTGACAATTCCCCCCCTTTTGTTATCATCAAAAGGATAATAGAAATTGAAGTAGTGATGAATATAGACTAAAATATAAATTCAGATTAAGAGAGAGAATAAATATCGTAAAACCCATTTAATCAAACAAAAATCATAATAATCTTTAAATAAGATGCAAAATTTCACTTTCAGAATGAATGAACTTACGATGGATTTTATAGATTGAGGAGATTTCAATAAAAATTGAATATTTGAATATGAATTTTGAAGATTTTAATTATGCTCAAAATGTGTTAAGCACTTGCTAACCACGCATAGCCCAAAGGTCTTTTAAATGGGGTTAGTAGTAGCTTAACTTTATCCTCTCTAATGAGTTCCATCCATGCACAGCCCAAAGGTCTTTTAAGTAACACTAGAAGCACATAGAGATTAAGGTAATTCACCCACGCATAACCGCGAGGACTTTTAAATGGGAGTGAATACCATGGATAAATTATTTATTTATTTTTATTTTATTTTTAATTCCAAGAATAATTAGACCTCCCCAAATTAAATAAAACCATGATGAACGACAAAAACATGGTAGATATAGAAGATGGCCATGAAATAAGCTCTAATTCAAAGATATTATAAAATCTATCCAATCATCATGGGATTTAAAATAACATCTCCTCTACTTATGAATTATACCATAGTCACAACTCATCACAATTTTATAAATCTATTGAAATTTTGATGGGTCTTAACACAATTCAAATCAATCAATAATTTCAATTTTTGAATAAATAATCAAAAATAATTTTAAAATTGAAAATATCAATTTCAAGAGTAGTTTATGAAAATATCAATGCAAGTTGAAAGTCAGTTTCAAAAATCAATCAGTAGGATATGGAATTTTATAATATTTTTAACACTGATTGCTCCTAGACAATTTTAAAAAACACTTATATATTTAATTCAAATTGTCTATGGAAATTAAAGATATTTAATCACTGATTTTTCAACTCATCGTCTAGACACCAATATATTCAAACGAATTAAATCAATTTCCTTTTCAGAGCAGCACAAGATCATTTTTAAAGCAAGAATCATAAGTGAAATTTTTAGAGAATTTTTAAAACAAGCACTAGAAACAGTCAATGATCAAATCTAAGTTAATTATTTGAAATTATTCAAAAAAAAATCAAATTTTTATAATTCGAGAATTTCAACAATTAATAACGAATGATTTCAAAAACAGCCAAGTAAACAATAAAGAAAATAAAAGAAACAAAAACTAAAAAGGGAAAATAAACTTAAAAGGGATAAAAAATATGAGTTTAGAGATCATACCTGACTTACCATAATCGATGTGATCCAATGAATCTCCAACTCTGAATCTATGGCTAAGGAACTTCAAACAATTCAATAAAATGGAACAATTTGAATTTTTATCTTTTAAACACAATTGTTCCTTAGCCTATCCCTGGTACCTAAATGTTTATAGGATCGAGTGGTCTAACAAAAACTGTTTTATTATCTTTGTTTACACGTTTTGGTACCCAAACCTGTTTATATAACAATCCATTACTATCCACCAGCATACCCTTTTGAACCCAAATTCGTTTAGATTTATTGGAATTCATTTTGTTATTTTTTTGAATCCAAATTCGTTTAATTGAATTGTTTCTAAATGAGTTTTCATATCGTTCATGATTAAAAAACCCTTTGAAATTATTAGAGTTCAAAATTTCAATTTGATCAATTTAAAAGCCATTTAAAGGATTTTTAAAATCATTAGGATTTTGTTTTTCAACTGAATCAAATCCAAAACCAAATCCCTTTTTATTATGAACAAAAAATTGATTTTTTAACAACATATTCAACGATTTCTCTCCTTTAGAAAATTTAGTCAAAGCTGACTCAAGTCATTGAATTTTAAATTTAAGATCGCTATTTTCTTTTATTAAATTTAAACAACGATTAACAACGATTTTCCTCTTTTCAGCATCAGTTTGTTTTAAAATCAAATTTTCGTTTTCAAGTGCTTTGATTTTAGCACTGGACTTAGAAATTTCAATTTCAAATTGTTTTCTCTTTTCAAAATCATGTTTTTCAGATTCTTTAAGCTTTTCAATTTCCTTTTCAAAATCACGATTTTCGTTCTTCAAATTCACATTTTCACTTTTAAGTAACTCAAAATCAGTTTTGAATTTCGAAGAATCGTTACTCAAAAATTGGCATTTTTTGCATTCTGAAAATGGCGAATTCTTAACTTTTTCAAGTTTTCTTTCTAAATTGTTATTTTCTTGAACTAGTTTAATCCTATCAGATTTCAATTTTTTAACTTTTAGTTCAAGAGAATCAACGGTTTTTGTGAGATCGTGGCACATTAAAATTAAGTCTTTATAAGTAAAATTCGATACCTCGCTTGAATCCTCTTCACTACTTTCTGAATCAGATCGTGCCATAAGACACAAATTAGCTTCACCTTCTTCACTTTCAGAAACTTCTTCTCCTTCCTCGTCATCTCATGTAGCAGTAAAAGCCTTCTTCTTTCTTTTGAACTTCTTCTTCTTTTCATTTTTAAGCTATGGGAAATTTGGTTTGATATATCCGGGTTTCTTGCAGTTGTAGCAATACACTTCATCGTCTGAACTTTCGGGCTTGTTAGTTTTTGAATATTTCTTTTCTGATTTGTAATCTCCTTTGGCCCACTTTCTCAAAACCATGGCTAGCTCTTCAGCCGAATCTTCATCATCACTTTCAACTGTATTATTTAGAGCGATCGTCATTTTCTTTGATTCAAAATTCTTTCGTTCTTATCTTACTTTTAACTCCATCTCGTAAGTGATGAGATTTCCAATCAACTCCTCCTTGCTTATTTTATTCAGTTCTTTTGATTCTTGAATCGCCGTCACTTTTGCTTCAAAATTCATCAGTAGAACTCTCAATTTTTTCTGCTCAATTTCACTTTGGTATAAGTTTTGCCAAGAGCTTTTGCATTATAGACTAGGGATGAGAAGCGTCCATACATCTCTTTTATATCTTCATATCTTTGCATAGAGAAATTTTCATATTCGTTGCTGAGTAGAGCGAGACGAGATTCCTTCACTTGAGATGTACCTTCGTGTGTGACCTCCAACGTATGCCATATTTCCTGTGCAGTTTCACAATGAGAAATTCAATTAAATTCAGCTTTATCAAGAGAACAAATTAAAGCATTCATTGCTTTGGCATTAGTTGAACATAATTTTTTATTATTAGCATCCCACCTGTCTTTTGATTTAGGAATTTCAACACCACTAACAATAACAGTGGGAGATCTATAACCCGTTACAATAATATCCCACACATCATAATCAACTGAACTCAAATAAATTTTCATCCTAGCTTTCCAATATAAATAATCAGTTCCATTAAACATTGGTGGCCTAGCTATGGACTGACCCTCAGAAAACGCGTTATTAGACAGAATCATGACTCTAGAGTTAAAAATAAAATAAAAATACCTGCTCTGATACCTCTTTTAGGATCTAAATTAACCCTAGAGGAGGAGGGGTTGAATAGTGTTAATCGCAGATTTTCACAGAGTAATTAAATAATAACAGCATAGATAATAATCTGAATAAATGTGGAAAATAAATAACACACAGATATACCCAGCTTCGGCAAAACCCTGCCTACTGCTGCATTCCCCAAGGTTTCAACTAGGAGTTAAAACAATCTCTACGCTTACAATCCCCTATAAACTCTCGAACTCGCTCCCAACTGTTCTTAACCCTACGTTTCAAACCTGGCACTGGTTTCTATCTCTTAAACCAGATTTCCCCGAATTACAAGTCCTGTTATTCGTCTCCTAGTTTTAGAGACAAACTAGAAAACTATAATTCGATTACAAATTGAAATTAAAAAACAAACAATAAAAAAAACTTTAACAACTAATTTAAAACCCTAGTTCTAAATTAAAAATAAATCCCTTTTCTCTTTATAAAACATGGCCGACCATTTTGATTTGGTTCACCATTTATCTTCTAACCCGATCTCTTTTATTCTTTGTCTCTGAAAATATGGCAGCTGCGATAATGTCTAGGGTTTCAATTTTCTCCCGGTTCGTGAAGTAATGGTCTATCGCTCCTCTTCAGATTTGCTTAGATCTCCAGTTGCTATCACCATTGCTTTGATTGAGCTGTAATTCTTCATTATGATCCAAGTTATTTGTTGTTGCTCTGTTATGATTTTTAAATTCAATTTGTTGCTTTTAATTTCTTCGAACTTGGATCAATAAGAGCCAACGATGATGCGGGTGTATTTATAGGATTAAAAATCCTAAAAACTTGCTCTGATTTCGTATTTGATTTGGTTTGATATTCGGGTAAATTCTGGGTTCATAAAATTCTCGGCCTTGTATTTTGGGGTTTGAAAACTTTGCGGCTTTGAATTGTTCTTCAACTTCGGGAGATTTCTTCGTATTTGAATTTGAATGAGTATAAAGCTTTGGCTCCTTAAATCCACGACTTGTGTATATATATATATATATATATATATATATATATATATATATATATATGTCTGGACTTATTTAAACTATCTTCTACTTGCTGATATTTTGCAAAACTGGAAATAGAACATAACTTGAAAAATCTTTCCCGTTTTAACAGATTGTTCCATTGTTTTATTACTTGCCAAAAATTTATTTGATTGAAACTATTTCTGGAATTACTTCTTCTCGAAATTTCTTGTACTCAAACCTGTTTGATTCAGTCACCATGTATACAGCACCTAATTTGAGTTGATCCACTTTTGACCTATTCTTCTGGCTTGCATGATTTTTGCACATCTATTTTGTAGTGTAAAACATTTGTGTATTTGCGCTTGTTGTGCTATGCTTCAAAAACTGTTGTGCATGTTGATGATTCATGTGATCGGCCTCCCTTGTTTGCTGCATGTATTTGCAACATGTACCATGATATATACTATGTACATTTGACTGCAATATTTGACCATCATTTTGACTTGTACTTTGTATGACATTTCCAATTTTGGTTGCCCTTGTTAGTCATAACTGTGATCGGCCTCCCTTGTTAGTCATAACTATGATGCTTGCATTCACTATGATGCATTCATGTTTGACTTGTTTTTGATCCATATGCACCCTTGCACACTTGCATGTCTATTGTGCACAACTCATATATGTTTGGTCGGCCATGTTCATGCTTGAATTGTGCTCGTACACTTGAATACTTTTTTATTGTACCATTCCTACTCGACTATGCTAATTTGTGAATTTGTGTGCCTTCATGCTTTGGTCATGTATGCATCTTGTATTCATTTCAGCACTGATTTCATATGTGAACATGTTCCACTTTGCTGCCATGTTTATTTGTGCTGATCTGCCGTACCTTATTTAGCTCAGCAATGCCATATTCACTGCCTCGACCATGTTTGAGCAGTCTGACTTGAACTTTGTATACTTTGTTGCTCGACCCTCGAACTTTCTATTGAGTTTACATTGAGTTATTTTCATGTGTGCACTGAGTCGATACAGTCCATGTGGCTACTCCTCAGTTGCTCGCTACTACATATTGTTTGGCGAGGCAGTGCACACGTGTATATTTATACACGTGTGTATATGCAGCCATCAGAATAATTTTCCTGTCTTTGTATCTCAGACCAAGTAAGAAAAATGATGAGAAACACACCGAAATTATGAGGAAAATAAATTTTTTATTTGCCTATATTTAATTTTATTTTTCTTGCAGTCTACTGTGTGTGTTTTTCTATTTATGACAAGTAAGCAGATGATGAGTAGACTGACTGAAAGTTGTGAAGACTGGACTGAAAGAAGATAGAGAATGCAGAGTGTATATGAGTTAGTGAATATGAGTCAATATGAAAATGTGTATATATATATATGAAATGTATAGAGATGTAAATGAGTGTTGAGTGAACTGTAGTGAGGAGCTGATATACAGAAAATGGAAAATTGTACTGATATTTGTAATAAACAGATTTGGTTGAAATAAAATATTATTTTATTGTGTTCAAACAAAATTTTCTATCGTATTCAGTTTATTTACAAGTACATATTCCTATGAAGTGTTTAAATAGTGGAGTTATAAATAGATGTACTGTTTGAATGTTTGAAATATAATATTCAATTTAAATAAAATACTATATGAATATATGAATGCCTGTATAGTCGTATTCTATTTAAATATAATTATTATATTCATGTCTATGATGTATATATAGAATAGTATAGTAACAAACACATTTAAAATAATATTTATTTGGTTGTCATCATCAAACAAAAATCGTATAATTGTGTATACAACTACGTCATATACAACAATTAATGTTTACTGTCAACTTATTTGATGATTCCTGCATGCTTGATTAATCATTACTTTTCTCTTCCGTATTACCATAGTGACTACCATTGCATAGGATACATGATGCTTACAGTGGTTTTGCAATTCACTTTACACAGGCTAGTTGTGTGCATAGATCTTTATCTCCATGGTTATCTACTTATCTTATATTACCATAATTATTTGTACGATGTATGTTTGGAAGTGGTTAACTGTTAAGGTCGTATATGCATCTAACTATTATTTTCTTTGAATTCTGGAAGATTATTTTTGGATGTTATCCTAGTAGGTGGAATGTTGTGGCTTCCATCGAGCTCATATCAAATTTCATGTCACTGCTGCCATTGTGCCCTTAAACAGTTGAGGGTCATGGTGCTTTTGTGTTGAAGTGTTTATTTTCCAATCATATTAATGCTAGTGTAACTTTTACTTTTTTATAGAGTCAAGGAACAAGTTTTTTAGCATCTTGTGTCAACCATTTATTTCCATTTTCCAGCATACATTCATAGAAAATGGTCATTTATTCTATTATAGTAATCAGACTTCTAATCAGTTTCCACCTTTTCATTTTTAGCATCAAGTTGATAGTATCAAAATGCCACACTTCATTCAACAAAAAAGATTGTCCTATTTCAGTAGTGGTGCATATGCACCACTGCAGCAGGGGTGCATATGATGCAGTGGTGCAAATGCACTACTGCACCACTCCTCTAGTGATGCAGATGCATCGCTGAAGCATGTATACATGAACTGGTTTTCTTTTTCTTTTTGTATAGTATTTGCCTTTCTTTTAGTGTTATTTATTCAATTGTATACACGTATGTTTCATGTATACACTAACTCCAAGTTTGTAACATGTTTGTGTTTTGTAGTCAACGGTAGATGGACTTCAAGACTTCAAGCTTGGTCTTACCGTTTTTAGAAGAACCTATCTAATATCTATGTTGTGTTAATGTGTTTTATTGTATTACTATTAATTGTCATATGTTATGAACTGTTACCTGTTGGTGTTACTAGTCGATTATAAACTATTTTATTGTATTATGTTTATTCACTGGTGTTACTAATGTATTGTAAACTATTATATTGTATTATGTTTATGAATTATTGGTGGATTGTGCATTGTAAATGTGGAATTATGTTGAACTGTCAAATTTTCTATTGTTTTTTTTTCATCTTTTTTCTCTTGTTTATATCTAAGCACTACCACTACTTACATCTATAATTCTATGGTTAACCGATCAGTTCGAACTGTTAACCAAAGGTTAACCTAACTGGTAAATTTAATCAATTAACCGCGGTTAAATTTAACTTTTTCGTTCATTATTGAGTATTGTTCTAACCGATGAATGGTTAACAGAATGGTGAATTTTTTATTTTATTTTGAATTTTGGTTCACTTTATTACTAAAAACCAAATAAAACCTCCTTTATAAGCCTTGTCAAAACCCTGTAACCCCTCGAACCTAAGTGAGTGCCTTACAGGGAAAAAGATTACTTATAATTTTGGTATACACAAGAGAAAAGCTAAAACATATCCGAAACAAAAATAAAACATTAAAAATACCATGATAATAAAGATGCTTCAAGTCCATCAGCACAGCCCACCGAAAAGGCCCACAAACTAAGATAAATATGCCACTTCAAAATTCAAATAAAACTTATTCTTTACCCTGTGTCATTCAACTCAATACCCCACCTCTTAACAATTGTTCATTCCTCAAATTTGGAGCTAATTTAGAACCATTGTTTTGAACCAAGTAATTTATTTCTCTTTCAATCTTCAATAAAGTAGCAGTTGTATGAGTGCTTCAACCTTGAAAGATTTGCAAATGTCTTTCTCTCAATAAAATAAATCGTTGTAGTGAAAGCTCCAAATGTCAAATCTCTTAGATGGTCCTATGCAGTGAAGTCTGAAAACAGAAATCTAGCTTCCTCCTTTAGATCTAAAAGAATGTTAAGAGGCAGAGATGGTTTTTGCTTCAAAGATAACCATATGAACACAGATAAATCACACTGGAAAAGAATGTGTTGAATTTTTTTTGGGTGACTGTCACACAAGGGACACATAATGTTTGCAACATTGCTGAAATGAAGGACTCTAATTTTAGTGTTTAATCTTTCCATTACTGCAAGGTATGATATGAATGACATTCTTCTACTATTTTTCTTATGCTATATAACTGAAAAAAATGAATTTAATGCTTTACTCCCATGCTCTATGAAAGGAAAAATTACCCCCTTCACACCACTTATATATGTCATGATCTAAATAAGGCCGAACTGAAATTGAATTAATCTCTTCAATTAATTCTCTTGTTGCAGGGTGGACTTCAGGATGAAAACTTCATTTCTTATAATTGCGCTTACTCTTTGTTTAGTTTGACCAATCAAAACAATCTATCAAAACTTAACAAATCAACTGTGCGTTTGCAATCAATCCATGGCTCAAACCAAAGGTAAGTATTCTCTCCTCTTGAAATAACCTTGTTAAACAGCTGCTTTGAATAAGTTCAAAGCCTTAAAATGGATTTCCAAGTGCTTGAAGCATTTGAATCTATAGCCATTGACCAGAAATAATATTTCTTGCAATATCTATTGTGAACCCATTTACTCCACAGTGATTTATTTGATAAAAAAATCTAAAGAAGTTTTATGCAAGCCATTCTATTAAGTTCAGAAAACTTCTTTAGACCAATTCCTCATTCACATTTAGGTTTAAATAGAGTAATCAAAGCTACTTTATGAGTTGTTCCTCCCGAGAAAAATCAACACATAGAGATTGCAATTAATTTAATGTAAATTCTGGTATTTGATAGATAATGAGCCAATAAAGAATAATTAGGATTATAATAGAATTGATTAATTGCGCATGGCCTGCAAAGCTGGGAAGTTTTATTTCCCATTCTTGTATCTTACTTTGAACTCTTTGAGTCAATGAATTGCACTTTGAGTAATTCAGATAGTTCGATGATAATGGTACTCCAAGATATTTAATTGACAAAAAACCTTGCTCAAATCCCAAAATATTAAGAATTTCTGTAGCATTATTAACTAAATCACTTAAAAATATCTTAGTTTTTGAGGCATTAAGATTCAAATCTGCATACAAACTTAGCTTCTGGAATATCCTCTTTAGGGTGTTTGCATTTTGAATTGAAGACTTGCCAAAAATTATTAAATCGTCTGCATATAGAAGATAAGAGATTATAGGCTGAACTTGACAAATAGGCTGAAATGCATTAGATTGAATTGCTTCATCCATCAAGTATGTGAAATACTGCATTGCTATAGCAAATAAATAAGGAGACAAAGGATCCCCTTGCCTTATTCCTTATGTTGATGATATAAAGCCTTTGGGAATACCTTGAATGATTATAGAGAAAGTAGCAGTATCCATGCATTTATATATCAAATTTATGAAATGTGAAGGGAAATTCATTTAACCATTGAAAAACAAATTCGTTCCCCATTGACTTTGCCATAGGCCTTCCGTAAATCAACTTTCACACATATTTTTGGCATTCCTGTTTTCCTGAAATCTCTCAAAAGTTCACGAGCTAAAAGTACATTATCCCCAATATACCTATCCTGAATGAAAGCACTCTGATTTCCCGATATCATAAAGGGAAGAAATGGCTTTAGTCTATTACATAAAATTTTAGAAATTTTTTTATAATAGACATTATAGCATGGTATTGGTCTGTAATGTGCAATTTTCGATGGCCTTTTTTTGGTATTAATGTGGTAAAAGTATGTTAAAGCTTTGGACAGTTTTCCAGATTGAAAAATAACAGAAATAACATCCAACAAAGCATTTTTGTATATCCCAATGAACTTTAAATAATTTAGCACCCATACCATCAGGTCCTGGGCTTGAATCATCATGGATTGAAAAAACGGTTTCTCTGGTTTCAGATAATTCTACTTTCTTTAATATAAATTTGTGTCCTTGTTCATTGACAGTTGAAACAAGTTGAAAATGTGGAAAACCATTTGAACTTGGACCGTTGAACATAGAAGTTAAGTAGTTAATAGCTTTAGATTCAATCTCATTTGATTTAAATAGCAAATTACCATTATGATCAATCAAAGCTCTAATATGATTAAAATATCTTCGATTTGACATACGAGAGTAAAATTTTTTGAGTTTGTATCACCTTGTCGTAGCCATGAAACTTTGGCTTGCTTTATAAATCCATTGAAATATACATGCTGCATGTTATGAAATTATCTTTTGGCTTGCAGATAATCATCATAGATATGAATATCCTCCAAATTAAGATCTACTACAGTCTCAAGTTGTGAATTACAAGTTGTTCTGCTTGTTTGAGGTTTGATTCATTTCTATCTTTCATTTTATTCCAGTTTTTAAGCTCTTTTTTACAATTTTTAAGCTTTTGCAAGAACTGGCAGCTTTGAAAATCCCAGACACTAGAATTTAACCTTTTTGAAAAGCTTCATAATAACCTATATGGCTTAACCAATCATTTATATATCTAAAAGGAAAACCTTTTGTTTCTTGAGTAGGAATAAGATCCAACAAGATAAGATTGTGGTCACTTGATTTCTGAGGAAAGGAGAGAGCCTTCATATTTAGAAATTGATGCATACATACATTATTCACTAATATTTTATCAATATGAGTTGTAATTCCCTTTTTACGCCAAGTGAATTGAAAGCCCAAAGGTTTTAATTCTATCAAACCAGTTTGTATTATAAACTTTTGAAACCCTCGTAACTGTTGGTATGGAATTGGCAACCCTCATTTTTTGTCATTTGGTGATAAAGCATTGTTAAAATATCCCATTAAAACACATGCATTTGAAAATGAACAAGATTTATTCACCAAAAGTTGACATAAATGTAGCCTATTTGCAAAAGTGTTTCTTCCATATATCACTGCAAAAGTCATACCAAAACCACCCCTATTTAATGCATTTACTATCAAGTGTTGAGGATAAAATGATAATACATCCAAATCCCAAACATTAAAATCCCAAATAAGCAAGATTCTAACACTAAAAGCGTGAATTTTTATGTGGTCAACCAATTAAATTAACTGATTGGTGTGGTTAACCGACCGCACCTACCCCTATTTTTGGCTGACTATAGTATGTTGCTTTGTTGTGACTTATCTGTGTTAGCGTAGTCTACCCGGCCTTTCCATTATGAGGACATAATTTCTTTTCTAATAACAAAGATTTTATTCAAGTTTTTTAAAATTTACAAGTTAACAAATAAAGGATAGCAACTCTTAATTAACCCAGTCTCCTTTTTGAGGAGGAAAAGTTTTAAGAGATGGTGATTGTAACGATCAAGAATTTTTAACTAATTTAAAACAGAGATTTTAAATTTTAAATTACAAATTTTGAAAATAAAATGAATTTAATTTGATTTAATGAATTTACCTTAAAATAAATATAATTAAAGTAGTAAGAATAATATTTGATTTTGTCAAATATAATGATATAATTTTGATAAAGATTTAACAACTTTTGTCACAACGAATTTTCCAATAACGTATTTATAAAACTATTTTAAAGGTGATCTTTTCTAGTTAAATAAA
The DNA here is from genome assembly GCA_030737875.1 of Allium sativum. Taxonomy (NCBI): domain Eukaryota; kingdom Viridiplantae; phylum Streptophyta; class Magnoliopsida; order Asparagales; family Amaryllidaceae; genus Allium; species Allium sativum. The sequence goes on along the minus strand of CM060911.1, from coordinate 64,752,785 downwards.
AATATTTTTTTTATAAGTAATAAAATAAAATAATTATTTAGAAATATTAAATAAGTTGATAAAAACTTTCGATTTTAGTGTTCAACCGGAAAAACGGTAACATAAAATAGAAATATTTTGTAACGTATATAAGTGAAGCTAAATCGAAACACTTCTAAAGTGTTAATAAAATGTTCCAATTTGGAACCATGTCCCAAAGAACATGGTTTTTCTCTTTGCTCATGGTTTCAAATGGTGGTATTGTAAGATGTTAACATGCATTTTAATGTGGTTTCTTAGGAGGACATGTGTTCATGTGAGAACGACCAAATTTATCTTGACACAAGCCTATATAAGGATGCCCTTTCACTCCATTTTATTCCATCCTCTTCTCCTTCTTTTCCACCTCCTTCTCCCACTCGCTTACCCCTCCTCTCGTCCTAGGTGCCTTCGATCTCTTCCCTCCCCTCGCGGCTTGCTAGGCTCTCATACCGTGAAGATATAAGAAGAAATTATGTCACTGAGAAACTCAATACACTCGTGTTTAAGTACGGTTTATTATAGTTGATAATTATATGTTTGTAATGTTGGATGATTGGTTCTGTGCTTAGAAACACATATATAGTGATAAGAGTTGATTACCGTAACGAATGCACATAGTTTATAATGCTGATTGATGATATTGTGGATGAATGTTATGGATGTTCATATGTTGCAACTGGTTATATGTGATCACATACCTATCACACCCCAGTTATGGACTTATATTGGTGATTTTTTAAGTCTCCGTCTCATATGAACATACAAATAGGATTTATATTATTTTAATACAGAAATAAGGTCAATAAATAAATTTTTAGGTTTGATATCCAAAATGAATTAGAAATGAAATTAAAGTATATACGAACATTTATTGTTAAAATGGATATGCAATTAAGAACAATTTTGACTATTAATGGCTGGTTAAATTTTGAAATCGATTTAGAATAGCGAATTCCAAAATTGAATTTGAGTTAGCTATATGAATAGTTGTTGAAACTAAAACTAGTTATTCCAATAGACTTGTACAATATTTAATTTGGTTTCCACAAAGTTTGAAGTTAATCTGATTAATTTTTGAAAAACGATATCATTTTACTAATATTAATATGATATAACATGTAATTTTGAAGTAAAATTGAATTTGAAGTGAAATTTTGAAAATATTGTTTTCAAATGAGTTTATATGTGTGCAGTTAATGCCTAGCTATAATCTCGCTATATCCCGTAGCGGATTACCAACGCTACTGCCAAATAACCTCTGATATAGCCTCTCCGTTTTAAACCCTGCTACATTCTGCTATTCCCGATATATCCAATTATATCCGCTATATTATGCTATTCCTGTTATATCTTTGATGAAAGAAAGAAACTAAAAAATGGCATCTATGCATTATAAAAATTGTGAAGTTAGTCTTTTTAATTGAGTTTCTAATATATATGTTTTGAAACCAAAATACTTTATATTCTATAAAAATTTAAAAAGTTAAATAGCAATTTACATTTATTTATAGATATTCGCACATGTTTTTGCTTAAAATTTTGAATGTACTAATTATAGTTAAAATAATCGCTATTTATTTATTTAATTATATATTCTGTGTTCGTTAAAAAATCACTAACGAATTACATGTACCATTTTAGAGTCATCCTTTATATCCTGCTATTTTCTCGGTTTATCCCAGCTATGGTTTTTTTTTAACTTCGCCACATTGGATCTGCTAAGCACTTTAACTACATTGGTTTATATATGTTTTTGGAGTTTGTTGATCATATTTGAAGTGAATAAGGAAAAAAATTATTTTAAGCCGTAATTTGGTCTGAGTAGGACTATTCGAGTAGTGGTAGTTCGCGAATTTCGACCATAAACTTAAATTGCTTATAACTAATGCAATTTAAATCGGATTTGCGTGAAATGAAAAATATTTTATTTCTATTAACAATAGTTTTCAAAACGAAAAAGGAATTTTCAAACTTCAACGTATAGTTTTCAAGGTATATTTAAATCTATGTTGAAATAAAATCCTTGTAGTATAGTTTGTTGACAATAACTAGAAATAGCTACCTTTAATCAAATAAAAATATGGGAGAATTTTGATAAATCATAAATAAATTATTTAGAATTGATTTGAGTTATAAAAATATTGTTTTGGATAATATAAAGGTTATTTAGATCAAACTAGATAATGTAAGCTGTTTAGCGATACTTTTGCAACGCTATAGAAATAGTACGTCTATAAAACATTATCCACATCTTAAGTAATCATTTTTAAATGGTTAATAAATGTTTTTGGAAATTTTAAAGTATTCAAATATTGTTATAGTTTAATCACGTAGAGTTTAAAAGGAATTCCCAATTATAAATTTATTTAGATACGATTGGAAATAATCTTCGAATATTGATATTAATTCTATAGATGGAATTTATACTATTTGAGGAATTTAAAAGGTAGGTTTACTGTTATTAAGCTAATAGTATCAATTGAACATGAGAATTAATGTTGAACATGCGCTCATATAATAACTATCCGTGGTAGATTTACTGTTATCTCATAACAAGGTTATTTATAGTCGTGGTCTCAACGTACTTGAAGAAATTCGGGTTTTGCAAGGGCATCTCTCCTTTATTGGACGAGGAATAAAATGCTTTCAATTTCTCTCAGGTCCAGAAAGCACTTTTATGGATGTGTGTCTTACACTGTATTCTGCAATATATTGATTGGTTTTTACTAAACATATTTCTGTTGGTGGTGGAGAATATGTTCTCTTAGCTTAACACCCTTCTTGAAGACATACGTACTCAATGGTGATATGGTTAGTGATTTTCAATCATATATTATGAAATGACAATGTGCTATAACAAGTGATTTATCTATTGATGATCAAAGCATGGATTTGTATATGTATAGCTTTGTGCAATGAGACTTCGGCAAGCCTTACTCCCCGGAAAATTGCCAAAATAGGAAAAATATGCGACAATGATATGGGTGTTTCGTTTCCATCTTGATAAAAAGGTACCATGGTATGGAGCCCGAGCATTACTTATGTGGCAACATCTACTTATGTGGTTATTGATGTCGCGAATATTCGATTAAAGGTTGGTAACGACTGGGAGATGACATACTCAGGTGTGCTCTAAGTAATCCAGTTAAAGGACAACCTGGCCTTGTGTTGGAAAAGAGCCAGTTGGTTGTTGGGACATCCCTCTAGAGGTGTACCTATCGTATAAGGAAGTTCCTTAGCCTGGACATTTGTTGGAAATCCAATTCTCCACTATGAAACCATACAGTTTTAGTTGTATACTATACGTCAACATAATAGTATGGGATATCATGCTGGCTATGATTGATATATTTACTTGCAAAATGATTTTCCACACTATGCACTAATAAATAATAATAATATCATAGAAATTTCCACGTATAGAGCATTTTTTGTTATCATAAGGAGAAATCCCGCCCAAGTCTGCGTTTGCATTATACGCGCGCCACAAGACCTTACATTTGCTTCATTTTTCAAAAAGCATCACGATTTTTCTTATGCACTGGTATTCATAAGGAAAAATCTCACTTCGTGTTATGCGGTGTGGTCTTATGATATACCTCACTTTAAATAAACCTAACTATTTTTGAGTTCTCACACCGGTCCCATGACTGGCTCGGTGTTTATTTTTCTTTAACCTAAACTTTGGGTGTCCATCGTTTCTCACATGGGTTGCCTAGTAGTTATGGTTTTATAGATAGTCTTGGAGTCGTTTTAGAGCATGATTCCAGATTATGGATGGAGCTATACTCTGGATCACTTCATTAGTTTTCCGCTGAGAGTTATATTTTTTGTTGTGTATCTGTTGTACTCTGATGTAATATTGTTGTGATGTTAATGAAGATTTCGTTTTGTTCTATTCCAATGTGTAAGCACCCCAAACCATCTGTCTTTATTAATGTTTTGAGTGGTTTAATTACCAGTTTGGAACTGGCAAAAGGTGGGTCATTTTAAAATCGATCTTTTCTACAGTTTTCTGATCACCTATGGTCCAATAAGAAGTATATATGTGGTCTCCCACCAAGAAGATGGTGATCTGCATAGTCGTCCATGTAAAGGTTCGAAAGGAGCCATGCCAATACTCGTTCGATAGCTATTATTATAAGCAAACTCAACTAAAGGAAGATGCTCCACCTAAGTCCCTTCGTAGTCCAAATTGCACAGCCGTAACAAATCTTCAAGAATCCAACTAACCCTCTCGGTCTGTCCATCTGTCTGCGGGTGATGTGCAATACTAAGTCTCAACTGTGTCCCTAATGCCTCTTGTAGGCTCCTCTAAAACTCCCTAGTAAAGATAGAGTCTCTATCACTAATGATGCTCGTAGGAACTCTATGAAATGGATGATCTCCCTCAAACATATCGAAGCTAACCATGCTGCGGTCCTTTTATTCTTGATTGGGATTGAGCGCTCTTTGTTAATTTATGTGTGATCACCCAAATGCTACTATTGGCTTTCCTCGATCTATGCAAACCGTCTATGAAATCCATCAAGATGCTCTCTCACTTCCACTGCGGTATATCTAGAGGTTGAAGTAATCCACTAGGCTTCCTTTGCTCAGCCTATCCCTAATGATGAATCTTGGCACTTTGACATGTTATGCATCTTGCCGAAAAATCGGCAACACCATTATCCATCCCTATCCAATAGAATACCCTCTTCATATCCCTATACATCTTATCTCTTCCCAGATGGATGGTCATCCGAGCGTGATGGGCCCTCGACAATACTGCACTCATAACATCTCATGTGCGTGGTACACATAAACTACCATCATGGTGTAGCCATCCACTCTTATCAATCGACTGTTTAGAAAGGTGCCTAGAGGTCTCGCTTCTACTAGGCTGGCCCAAAGTGTTGGCTATTTGTTGATCATTGCGTTGATTGGATCCAATCCATTCTAACAGAGTACGTGATGCTAATAATCCCAGGGAATAATCTGTAGATGGTCTGAAATTAAAAATGAGATAAACTCTAAACTCTACCATTCTATGATTAATGGGCTCTAAGAGTACGTAGAACACCTCCCTAATACTACGCATGTTCATACTCATCTCTGGAGAATACCAAGATGTCATCGATAAACACTACCGTGAACTTATTTAGAAACTCCCGAAACACACGGGTTATCAAATCAACAAAATATGTCGGTGCATCGGTTATCCCAAAGAGCATAACCAAGTACCCGAAAAATCCATTTGGAGTCCAAAACGTAGTTTTGTCCACACTATCATTTCCAACTCAAAAATGAAAAAGCCCGGTTGCTAAATCTAACAAAGAGAAAACAGATGCACCCACCAACTGATCAAAATATCATCTATCCAAGGGACTGGGTGTCAGTTCTCCTTTATGGTCTATTTAATTTTATATAATCCACACGTAAAAAGAGAGATCCATCTGCCTTAGTAGCAAAAACAGCTAGTGCTCCCCACTTATATATACCCCTCTAGTAAAGCCTTTCTTTAGTAGCTCACCCACCTGCATACTCAGTTTGTTCCCTTCCCTCAGAGTCATATGACGCACAAACAATGCAACAGGCTTAGCATTCTCTATTAAATAAATTTAGAAGTTGATCTCTTATCTCGGTGGTATCCCTCTCACCTTCTCGAATACATTCGGAAAATCACTCGCCATGGGTTCCAAGCTAAGATCATCGACTTGAGTATGTAGGGACTCTAAGAAGCTCAACATGACCAAACCTCGCGGAATACAAGATATCTCGACCTCCCCACCATGACACGTAATAAATCTCACTACCCTCCTCTCGCAGTCAAGAATGGAACCATACATATCCAACCAATCCATCCTTAGAGTAATACCGTACCCTATTAACCCTAGTACACAGGAATTACTGTAGGATCTAAATTAACCCTAAAGGGGGAGGGTGAATAGGGTTTAACTCATATTTTCGTAGAGTAATTAAATAATAACAACACAGATAATAATCAGAATAAATGCAGAAAATAAATAACACACAGATATACCCAGCTTCCGCAAAACCCTGCCTACTGCTGCATTCCCCATGGTTTCTTCTAGGAGTTAAGAAAATCTCTACGCTTACAATCCCCTGTAAACTTGCGACACTCGCTCCCAACAGTTCTTAACCCTACGCTCAAAACCCTGCACTGGTTTCTATCCCCAAAACCAGATTTCCCCGAATTACAAATCTCATAATTCGTCTCCTCTAGATTATACAGATCTAGAAACTGTTCGTTTGTTTTTACAACACAAATTAAACAAAACAAATATAAATTAAAAAATAAAAACCCTAGGATTTTAAATATAAAGGGTTATCCTTTTTCACTTAGATACTTAGCCCTTTCAAACTTGGCCGACCATATTCTTATTTGCTTCATCCCTTTTCACTTGAGCCCGATGTCTTTGCTTTAGAAAAAAAAATGGCGGCGGCGACTTTTCAATCTAGGGTTTCTTCTCGCTTCTGGAAAATAAGTATGGCGATGGCGATCTAGGGTTTCTTCCTCCTTAGATTTGAAGCAGCCGCTTTCTCTTACGTGCTTTTTCTCACGTGATGCTCTTCAATTTGCAGATGCACTCGATTCTGATCTAAATAGATTTGGTTATTTGGTAGATTTTATAATTCGAATTTCTCTTTGATTTGTTCGAACTTGGATAATTAATGGCCTGTGATGATTGGTGTTTATATAGAATTTTAATTCGATATATATGCTCTGATTTCGTGAATGACTTGGTGATGAAATTTAAGTAGATTTTGGCTTGAATTCTTCTTGTCCTTGAATTAGTCTAGAGTGATTCAGCTTTGAGTTAATCCCTTAATTGTTGCCGTGACTTATTCATGAAACTGTTGCCAAATATGCCTTTATTTTTGGAGATAGTAAAAACTTTTCTTGCCACAATTTGTGATTGCTGAATTTTCTGGAATGCTTTTAAAAAAAAAAACTTTCTTGCCAGTTGCCTCTTATTGGTTTACAAAACTTGTCATAAACATTTTTGTTGAGTTATTTTCCTTGTCAAAATAGTTTTATAATTTCTAGAAAGAAAACATATGATCTTCTGGTCATCAAAGAAAAAACACTTGAATTTCTGGAAATACTTTTCAGACAATTTTTTTCCAAAAACAAAACTGTTGGGTCCAATATTAATCCGTCCAGATTTATTTTCATGTTATAGTTGCACTGTCCTTTTTAACTTTGCTACTCGACCACTTTGATAAGAACTGATACTACCTGTTTCTTTAATTTGCCAAAACTTTAAAAAATGGCATGTCTTTGTTGTGCCAATAATGCTGGTTTGTTTTGTACCCTTAATGTGCTTGTAACTTGCTCGGCCTACTGGTTTGTTTTGTATTCTTAATATGCTTGTAACTTGCTCAGCCTGTTAGTTAGTTTTGTACCCTTAATGTGCTTGTAACTTGCTCGTATATCCAAGTCACTTAAATTTGCACATTTGTTCCACTTGTATATGACCATGTACCCATGCTGTATAAACTGGCTTGTCGTTTTCAATACCGATCCTTTAAAAAAACTAATTTGAAAAATATTGCACTTGAAATTGTTTTGCCGAAAAGCTAAGAACTGATGCTTGAAATCGTTGACCATTAAAACTGCTTGTATTTGCCAGTGTCTTGTTTGACCATACACACTGATCATATAAGTATGCGTGTGTACACTGTCATGTTGATACATCTGCATCATATACTTGACACTTGAAATATCCACTTGAATTTGTTGAGCATCATCACACAGAACCGAGCTGTTTTGACTTGTTCATATTTGTGTATTTGCACAACATCTTTGTATGCTTGTTTACTGCCTTATATTTGTTGAATTGATCTCTTGAATATCCATTTTGCTGCACTAGAAACTTGTTGTGGAACGTTGTGTTGGTGATGTGAACTATTTGCTCCTTGCTGCCATACTACATGTGCTCGGCCCCTATGCATGTGCTTCTGTGGTCTTGCATGTATTGCACCATGTCCTTATTTGTATTGCTGCCATATTCATGATGAACTGCTGCCATCTAAAATCACTTGTATTTGTTCTTGCTTCTTGCTGAGTGTAATCTGATTTGCCAAAACACCACATTAATAACTGCTTGTACATTGTTTTATATTTTCTCTATCATCTTGACTGTGTTAAGATGAAACTTGCACTTGCTCGAATATTGTTGTGCCATGTTACCTCGTCCATTTTTGTTGTACTTGTACATGATATGTTGCTTAACATGAGGCTTCACTTGTGGTTGTGCTTCTATCTTGTACCATAAATTCATACATGTGTTATGTTTCCATTTGTACACTCCACACATGCCATTTGTTCTGTCCACTTTTAATTTGATGAATCATATCTATGTGCATGCTTTGCCTTCATGTTGCATTGAGTTGTTCATGCTTTCGACCATATTCATATGCACTGAGTTGAGATGGTCCTTGTGGCTACTCCTCAGTTGCTCGCTGATTTTTGATTGGCGCGGCAGTGCACACATGTGTACATGCAGCCATCAGACAATTTTTCTTGTCACTGCATATCAGATCGAGTCTAGAAAAATGATGAGAAACACACCGAAATTCTGAGACAATAAAGTTTAAAAATAAATCTTTATTTGCTTGTATTTAATTTTATTTTTGTTGCAGTCTACTGTGTGTGTTCTTCTGTATGTGACAGGTATGTAGATGATGACTGGTTTGACAGTGAAGAAAGAAGACAGAAGACAACAGAAGACAACAGCAATGTCAATGTATGAGTTAATGAGAGTGTAAGTGTTGTAGAGAGAAGCTGAGTATGAAATTGAATATATTGAAATTTATATTAGTGATGTGTATACAAATATTGGAGGTCAAAATCTGAACTGTTTAAATATTGAAATAAAATATTCTTATCCAAATAAAATACTGTGTGAATATTTAAATTTCTATACAGTTGTATTTTATTTAAATAGAAATATTATATTCCTGTCTGTTGTGTTGTATACTAGTACAGTTACAAAAACATTCAATAATAAAATATATTTGGTCGTTATCATCAAACAAAAATCATATAATTGTGTATACAACACTGTTATATACAAAAATCTCCCCCTTTTGATGATGACAAACAAATAAAAGATTTTGAATGTGTTTGAACGTGAAATATATTACTCCCCCTATTTGTATGCTCCCCCTGCAACTGAACTCCCCATATATGTGGAAAATAATTGAAATTCAATTGACCATTCTGCCCCTAGATATTTAATTTCCAGTCTTAAAATATTTTTTATTTAAATACCCATCAATCAAATTCTTGACAATTCTCCCCCTTTTGTTATCATCAAAAGGATAATAGAAATCGAAACAGTTATGAATATAAACTAAAATATAGATTCAAATTGAGAGAGAGAATATATATCGTAAAACCCATTTAATCAAACAAAAATCATAATAATCTTTAAATCAGAAGCAAATTTCACTTTCTGAGTAAATGGATTTACGATGGATTTATAGAATGAGGAGAGTCCAATAACAATTGAATATTAGAATATGAATTTTGAAGATTTTAAATATGCTCAAAATGTGTTAAGCATTTGCTAACCACGCATAGCCCAAAGGTCTTTTAAACTGGGTTAGTAGTAACTTAACTTTATCCTTTGTAATGAGTTCCATCCATGCACAGCCCAAAGGTCTTTTAAGTGAGAATGGAAGCACATAGAGATTAAGGTAATTCACCCATGTATAACCGCGAGGACTTTTAAATGGGAGTGAATACCAAGGATAAATTATTTATTTATTTTTATTTTATTTTTAATTCCAAGAATAATTAGAACTCCCCAAATTAAATAAAACCATGATGAATGACAGAAATATGGTAGATATAGAAGATGGTCGTGAAATAAGCTCTAATTCAAAGATATTATAAAATCTATCCAATCATCATGAGATTTAAAATAACATCTCCTCTAGTTATGAATTATACCATAGTTACAACTCATCACAATTTCATAAATCTATTAATAATTTTGATGAGTAAAAAACGTTTCAAATTAATCAATAATCTCAATTTTTGAATAAATAATCAGAAATAATTTTAAAACTGAAAATATTAATTTCAAGAGGAGTTTTTGAAAATATCAATGCAAGTTTGAAAATTAGTTTCATAAAAAAATCAATAGAATATGAAATTATCTAATATTTCTAATGCTGATCGCTCCTAGACAATTTTAAAACCACTTATATGTTTAATTCAAATTGTCTATGGAATTTAAAGATATTTATCACTGATTTTTCAATTTATCGTCCAGTCACCAGGATATTTAAATGAATCAAATCATTTTCCTTATCAGAGCAGCGCAAGATCACTTTTAAAGCAAGAATCAAAGAGAATTTTTTAAATCAATCACAAGAAATAGTCAGCGATCAAATCTGAAGATAATTATTTAAAATCACTTAAAAAAATCAAATTTTTATAAAAATCAAGTCTGATACCAAATTCAACAATCAATAACAAATGATTTCAAATTCAAGCCAAGTAAAAATAAAAAAATGAAATTAAAAGAATTAAAAAATAAAATGGAAAATAAACTAAAAAAGAATTAAAAAAAAATTTAGAGATCATACCTGATTTACCATAATCGATGTGATCCAATGAATCTCCAATTCTGGATCTATGGCTAAGGAATTTCAAACAATTCAATAAATTGGAACAATTTGAATTTTTATCTTTTACACACAATTGTTCCTTATCCTATCCCCAGTACCTAAATGTTTATAGGATCGAGTGGTCTAACAAAAGTTATTTTACCACCCTCATCTTCATTTACACATTTTGGTACCCAAACCCGTATATATAATAATCCATTACTATCCACTAGCATACCCTTTGGAACCCAAATCCGTTTATATTTATTAAAATTCATTTTGTTATTTTTTGGAATCCAAATTCGTTTACTTGAATTGTTTCTAAACGAGTTTTCATATCGTTCATGATTTAAAAAACCTTTGAAATTATTAGAGTTCAAAATTTCAGCTTGATCAGTTTCAAAGCCATTTAAAGGATTTTTAAAATCACTAGGATTTTGTTTTTCAATGGGTCAAATCCAAAACCAAGTCCCTTTTTATTCTGAACAAAAAATTGATTTTTTAACAACATATTCAATGATTCTTCTCCTTTAGAAAATTTAGTCAAAGCTGACTCAAGTCGTTGAATTTTAAATTTAAGATCTCTATTTTCTTTCATTAAATTTGAACAATGATTAATAGCGATTTTCCTCTTTTCAGCATCAGTTTGTTTTAAAACCAAAATTTCGTTTTCAAGTGTTACGATTTTAGCATTGGACTTAGAAATTTTAATTTCAAATTATTTTCGCTTTTCAAAATCATGTTTTTCAGAATCTTTAAGATTTTCAATTTCCATTTGAAAATCACAATTTTCGTTCTTTAAATTCACGTTTTCTCATTTAAGTAACACAAAATCAGTTTTGAATTTCAAAGAATCACTACTCAAAAATTTACATTTTTCGCATTCTGAAAACGGTGAATTCTTAACTTTTTCAATTTTTCTTTCTAAACTGTTATTTTCTTGAACTAGTTTTAACCTATCAGATTTCAATTTCTTAACTTTTAGTTCAAGAGAATTAACGGTTTTTGTGAGGTCATGACACATTAAAATTTATTCTTTATAAGTAAAATCCGATACCTCACTTGAATTCTATTCAATACCTTCCGAATCAGATTGAGCCATAATACACAAGTTAGCTTCCTCTCCATCACTTTCAGAAACTTCTTCTCCTTCCTCATCATCCCATGTAGCAGCAAAAGCCTTCTTCTTCCTTCTGAACTTCTTCCTCTTTTCATTTTTAAGCTGTGGGGAATTTGGTTTGATATGTCCGGGTTTCTTGAAATTGTAGCAAAACAATTCATCGTCTGAACTTTCAGATTTAATAGTTTTCTTCTTTTGTGGCTTGAATTTTCCTTTGGCCCACTTTCTCAAAACCATGGCTAGCTCTTCAGCGGGATCATTATCATTACTTTCAACAGAATTATTTAGACCGATCGTCCTTTTCTTTGATTCAGAATCCTTTCGTTCTTCTCTTGCTTTTAACTCCATCTCGTAAGTAATCAGATTTTTGATCAATTCTTCCATGCTTACTTTATTCAGATCTTTTGATTCTTGTATCGCCGTCACTTTAGCTTCAAAATTCATTAGTAGCACTCTCAATATTTTTCTGATCAATTCCACTTCGGTATAAATTTCGCCAAGAGCTTTTGCATTGTAGACTAGTGATGAGAAGCGTCCATACATTTCTTTTATATCTTCGTCTCTTTGCATAGAATTTTTTTCATATTCGTTGCTGAGTAGAGCGAGACGAGATTCCTTCACTTGAGATGTTCCTTTGCGTGTGATCTCCAATGTATGCCATATTTCCTATGCAGTTTCACAATGAGAAATTCGATTAAATTTTGTTTCATCAAGAGCACATATTAAAGCATTCATCGCTTTGGCATTAGTTGAAAACAAATTTTTATCATTAGCATCCCACCTGTCTTTTGATTTAGGAATTTCAGCACCACTAACAATAAGAGGGGAGATCTATAACCCATTTCAATAATATCCCACACATCATAATTGACTGAACTCAAATAAATTTTCATCCGAGCTTTCCAATATGCATAATCAGTTCCATTAAACATTGGTGGCCTAGCTATGGACTGACCCTTAGTAAACTCATTATTAGACTGATTCATGACTCAAGAGTTAAAATAAAATAAAAAATACCTTCTCTGATACCACTTGTAGGATCTAAATTAACCCTAGAGGGGGGGTGAATAGGGTTTAACACAGATTTTCGCAGAGTAGTAAAATAATAATAGCACATATAATAATCAGAATAAATGCAGAAAATAAATAACACAGAGATATACCCAGCTTTGGCAAAACCCTGCCTACTGCTGCATTCTCCAAGGTTTCTTCTAGGAGTTAAAACAATCTCTACGCTTACAATCCCCTTTAAACTTACGACACTCTCTCCTAACTGTTCTTAACCCTACGCTCAAAACCCTGCACTAGTTTCTATCCTTGAAACCAGATTTCCCCGAATTACAAATCCCGTAATTCGTCTCCTCTAGATTTTACAGATCTAGAAACTGTTCGATTGTTTTTACAACATAAATTATACAAAACAAATATAAATTAAAAAATAAAAACCCCAGGATTTTAAATATAAAGGGTTATCCCTTTTCACTTAGATGCTTAGCCCTTTCAAACTTGGCCGGCCATATTCTTATTTGCTTCACCCCTTTTCACTTGATCCCGATCTCTTTGCTTTAGAAAAAAAATGGCGGTGGCGACTTTTCAATCTAGGGTTTCTTCTGGCTTCTAGAAATAAGTATGGCGATGACGATCTAAGGTTTCTTCCTCCTTAGATTTGAAGCAGCCGCTTTCTCTTAAGTTCGTTTTCTCACGTGATGCTCTTCAATTTGCAAATGCACTCGATTCTGATCTAAATAGATTTGGTTATTTGGTAGATTTTATAATTTGAATTTCTCTTTGATTTGTTCGAACTTGGATGATTAATGGCCTGTGATGATTGGTGTTCATATAGAATTTTAATCCGATATATATGCTCTGATTTCGTGAATGACTTGGTGATGATATTTGAGTAAATTTTGGCTTAAATTCTTCTCGTCCTTGAATTAGTCTAGAGTGATTCGGCTTTGAGTTAATCCCTTAAATGTTGCCTGACTTATTCATGAAACTGTTGCCAAATATGCCTTTATTTCTGGAAACAGTAAAAAACTTTTCTTGCCACAATTTGTGATTGCTGAATTTTCTAGAATGCTTTTAAAAAAAACTTTCTTGCCAGTTGCCACTTATTAGTTTACAAAACTTGTCATAAACATTTTTGTTGAGTTATTTTACTTGTCAATATAGTTTTATAATTTCTGGAAAGAAAACATATGATCTTCTGGTCTTCAAAGAAAAAAAACATTTGAATTTCTGGAAATACTTTTCAGACAAGAAAAAAACTTTCCAAAAACAAAACTGTTGGGTCCAATATTAATCCATGTAGATTTATTTTCATGTTATAGTTGCACTGTCCTTTTTAACTTTGCTACTCGACCACTTTGATAAGAACTGATACTACCTGGTTCTTTAATTTGCCAAAACTTAAAAAAAAACCATGTCTTTGTTGTGCCAATAATGCTGATTTGTTTTGTACCCTTAATGTGCTTGTAACTTGCTTGGCCTGCTGGTTTGTTTTGTATCCTTAATATTCTTGTAACTTGCTCGGCCTGCTGGTTTGTTTTGTACCCTTAATGTGCTTGTAACTTGCTCATATATCTAAGTCACTTAAATTTGCACATTTTTTCCACTTGTATATGACCATGTACCCATGCTGTATAAACTGGCTTGTCGTTTTCAATTCTGATCCTTTTTAAAAAAACTAATTTGAAAAATATTACACTTGAACTTGTTTTGTCAAAAAGCTAAGAACTGATGCTTGAAATCATTGACCATTAAAACAGCTTGTATTTGCCAATGTCTTGTTTGACCATACACACAGATCATATAAGTATGTATGTATACACTGTCATGTTGATACATCTGCATTATATACTTGACACTTGAAATGTCCACTTGAATTTGTTAAGCATCATCACACAAAACTGAACTGGTTTGACCTATTCATATTTGTGTATTTGCACAACATCTTTGTATGCTTGTTTACTGCCTTGTATTTGTTGAATTGATCTCTTGAATATCCATTTTGCTGCAGTTGAAACTTGTTGTGGAACACTGTGTTGGTGATGTGAACTATTTGTTCCATGCTGCCATACTTCTTGTTCTCGGCCCCCATGCATGTTCTTCTGTGGTCTTGCCTGTATTGCACCATGTCCTTATTTGTATTGCTGCCATATATATGTTGAACTGTTGCCATCTAAAATCACTTGTATTTGTTCTTGACCTTGCTGGGTGTAATCTGATTTGCCAAAACACGATTTTAAAAACTGTTTGTACATAGTTTTATATTTTCTCTATCATCTTGATTGTGTTGAGCTGAAACTTGCACTTGCTCGAATTTTGCTGTGCCATGTTGCCTCGGCTATTTTTTTTGTACTTGTACATGATATGTTGCTTAACCTGATGCTTCACTTGTGCTTGTGCTTGTGCTTCTATCTTATACCATAAATTCATACATGTGTTATGTTTCCATATGTACACTCCACACATGCCATTTGTTCTGTCCACTTTTAATTTGCTGAACCATATATATGTGCATGCTTTGCCTTCATGTTGCATTGAGTTGTTCATGCTTTCGACCATATTCATATGCACTGAGTTGAGATGGTCCTTGTGGCTATTCCTCAGTTGCTCATTGATTTTTGATTGGCGCGGCAGTGCATACGCGTGTACATGCAGCCATCAAACAATTTTTCTTATCCCTGCATATCAGATCAAGTCTAGAAAAATGATGAGAAACACACTGAAATTCTGAGGCAACTAAAATTTAAAAATAAATCTTTATTTGCTTGTATTTAATTTTATTTTTGTTGCAATCTACTTTGTGTGTTCTTTTGTATGTGACAGGTATGTAAATGATGACCGGTCTGACAGTGAAGATGCAGTCAAGACAGAAGACAATAACAGTGTTAATGTATGAGTTAATAAGAGTGTCTGTACGTGTGAGTGTAAGTGTTATAGAGAGAAGCTGAGTATGAAATTGAATATATTGAATTGTATATCAGCGATGTATATACAAATAGTGGAGTTGTAAGTCTGTACTGTTTAAATATTGAAATAAAATATTCTTATTCAAATAAAATACTGTGTGAATATTTAAGTTTCTGTACAGTTGTATTTTTTTAAAATAGAAATATTATATTCCCGTCTGTTGTGTAGTATACCAGTACAGTTACAATCACATTCAATAATAAAATATATTTGGTTGTTATCATCAAACAAAAATCATATAATTGTGTATACAATACTGTTATATACAACAATTACAACCAAACTCGACGCCTAAAATAGAAAGTCTCAAACCCTTACACATCATGGACAAATGAGTCGAACCTCCTATGGGGTTTCAAGCTACCACTAGATCAGAAACAATAAATATATTAAGGTTCAGAGAATCGACTGATGAAGTAGAAATAAACGAATGTGAAGAGCCAGAATCAAATAAGGTCCTAACTAGAAAGTTATAAAGAGAGATCAAACCTTCGACTATAACCTTCCAGCCTCTATCTTAATCGACACTAGCCTGAGCAGCCTCCAAAACATGCATCTGTGCTCCGGATGTACTAGCTTCTTGCCCTTGCTTCTGAGGACACTGCTTATCGTAAAAACCTACTTATCCGTAATTAAGGCAACTCCTTTTCTTAATAGTCTTCTTATAGTCCCTCACAAAATTGCCTGTCATATCGCATCCATGGCATCTAATATCTTTCTTTATCTGAGCTTTCTTTGGCCTATCACCCTTCTTCTTATTAACTTTCATAGGCCACTATTTATTATTTCCAAAATTAACCTAAGCCACCTTAGCTTTACTTTCCTTGGAATCACCTTCACCTTCCTAATGCATAAGCACCATCTCAACAAGATTTTCAAATGTAGCACCCATTGGGATATGAGTCATAGCAAGTCCTTGTAGAAGTTGATTCATACCCTTAGCAAACCTCACAGCCTTATTATGATCTATATTCACCAGATCCATCCCAGACCCAACAAGCTTATTGGGATAATTAATATATTCCTTCAAAGAAAGATCACCCTACCTCAGTATTAGAAATTTCTCCAATTGGATGCCCCTATTAGCCTGAGATAGAAATTTCCTTTCATATCTCTTCGTAAACTCATTCCAAGTCTCACAACCATGCTCTGTCTCTGCCATATCCCACCAATAGAAGCCTCACCCTTCAATATCCATGCAGCCAACTGAACTCTCATCCTATCCTCAAGCTCCAAAGATCTAAAAATGCGCTCAGTATTCCTTAGCCAAAGGCGGGGCTTAACAAAATTCTCTGAACCATAGTAGGTCTTGCTACCAAGAGAAATGAAATCCTTGCAAAGATTAGAGAAATCAAACACTAGTGGTGGGTTAGGAGGAACCACTATGGTTGAAGCGGGAGCTTGGGCATACCGTCAATAAGGTTGGAAGCCCAAGACATGCTACGAACGGAAAAGAGAGAGAAGGATTCAGTAACGGAATCAAGGAAATATTATAATTGACTTGAGGAGATGTTTTTCGAAAACAACGTTTTATTTGAGAACACTTTTCATTAAAAGACTTTTCTTTCGAAAATAGAAATATTTTACTCATCTTGTAGCCTTAGGCTCTAATAAAAAATGTATCACCCCCACATTTCTTAACGTTACCCGTATGAGGATTCCGCTAAGAAATATGAAGCATTAGGTGTAAAATAACAACATAGAGACTAAAATTCACAATAAAGCATATAAAAACCACAGAAGAACTTAAATTTTTATTTAAAGCAAAATAAAAGGTGTTATTACATCATAGATAGTATTTAATCATAAAGAACGTCACTACCTCATGAACGCAACAAAATTAAAGTATCAATTAAAAATCCCACTCAACATCAAATATAGAAATAAGTCGAACGTGGAACAATATATGTAAACGTAGATAATAAGACAAATGAGAATATCCAATGGACTAAGCTGGGCCAAAACACTATCAGCTACAAGATCCTACATCTTGAGAACCTAGAGGATGGAAAAGGAAGGAAAAAGAGAAAGAAAATTAGTCAGACATAAAGGCCGGTGAGTTCTGTAATTACTAGCATGACGAATAAAAGTAGAAATCTAGGCAAAATAATAGTTTAAAGCACAATAAAATAAATAAGAACAAGAAGGTAAGCCAGGATATAGTCACTGGCCGGGTCAATCGATTTCTGCATAAATTGCTGCAACTGATAATTAGGATATAACCTAATTCTAACAATCGATAAGCTCCAAAACCACAATTATGATAAACTTAACGACTATTATCTCGGGTTTATCGTACACGATCTATCAGCTCTAAGGACATAGAATTGATCGCAAGTGTCATAACATCTTATTTTCCCTAATTAGCGCGATGCATGCTCATCGCGTCGTTGAAATGCGCTAGTATCCACCTCGTTTGGACCGCTTACTACCCAGTATAGTATAAGCGAGCCTTCGCCTCCTTGTGAGACCTCAATGTATTCTGATAAAAAGGATTACCGAACTAATACGGATCCCAACCAAAATGCAATTTAACATAAGTCACCCCTAGACTTAGCCCCCCGTTTAATTTAATAGTGCCAAGACCACCATAGAATTATTGTTAATAGCCAACTACCACAGACCCCCATTGAATTGTAACCAAACACCTAGGTCACTATAAATTAATTATTTTAATTGGCCTCCTATTTTCCTTAATAAACCTACCCGTACTGTCAGAATAGACTACTACTACAAGTCCCTTATTTTCCCTAATCAGCCATCGCTGGCAAAATTGACTTATACTACACATTTTCTTAATTAGCCACTTATTTTCAATAATCAACTTATGCTGCAGGAATGGGCCACTGCTATTCATACTTATTAATTTTTTTATACTATGCTTATTGCCTAATTTACGTTTAAGCCCATTTTCTTCATGTAACTTTTGTCATATTATAGGTTGCATGTAAACTTAATTTAATATGCTACCTGTAAATTTCATTTTTATTTAAATTCGTTGTACAACCCAACCCCGCTATTTAGCGTCTATCCAAAAGTCAGTTTATCAAAGTTATAGTTCAATAATATTTCATTGCATAATTCCAGTAAGCCTCATTCTATCATTTTTATACATCTTTCATATTTCGTTCCAAATGCTTTTTATTGTCAAATTCCTATTTTCACCTCAAACTACGCATAAACAAAAAGAAGTAATAGTTCTGGCTCTTTGCAGTCCTAAACTCAAAGATAAAATAAAAAGGACAAAGTCCTAAGCTCTCACATAGCTTAGGCTCAAACGAATAAAACATATTTGAAATAAAATAGGGCTAGTTCTGAACTGGAAATATAATTGTCCACGAAGAAAATTAAATAAAGATGAACTAAATAAATTGTACTAATATAATAGGTTACTAAAATAGATAGAAAAAAGGATAGAAGCAATAATTAGGTATTCATAGGTTATTTACAGAAAAGAAAACTGAATCTAAAGAAATCACCAACTAATTATACTATAAAAAAACTAGTTCATAATGATCTTGTAATCACAGAAAGTATTCACAAATTTAAGAAATCTGGATAAGCCCTAGTAGGAAATCTCTATATATAAATTTTCTCTGAAAATATATGAAAAATCCTATATCTTAGAAATCCATTAAAATATTTGAGGAGAAGGTGTGTAAAGTGGAGGTAGAGAGTGGAGGAAATGTATTAGAGAGAAAGCTAGGTTTAGAGCTATATTTATTACAGAGCTAGAGGATTTAAGATTGCTAGATTTTGTGTACTTAATCCATTAGATCATAGGAAGTCTCCAGAAAATAGCACTAAAATTCATTTAAATCGAACAAAAAACGTGTGCATCAGGTTGTGCATGTTGCAAGGATGGGTCAACCCATCCTATAGGTAGGTCGACCCATACGTCGACCCACTTAGGGTCCGAGTCGACCCCGAAATTGGTCGCCCTAATTAATCGTCATTTTTGACTGAATTAATTAGTTATTAATTCTTTGTTTATTTTAATTTAAATTTCAAACATCTTTCATGCATATCTTATTCGTTTTAAGCCCGATTTCAGGAAACCAAATGTCTACCTTAGCTAAAATTCGTGACGTACCCAATGGCGCAACATTATTGCCTATTTAATTTTTTTCTAATTATTATTTATTTTATTAATATTTTATTTAATTTTCTTTGTTAAAACTTTAGGTTGTTACAATATGTATCGATCCCAATAGATTTGACATATTTGTTGAGAAGTCTTAGAGCTTCTGTAAACGTACCAATCCCAAAGGATGGTTTATACTAATCCCCAAACACATAGTCATTTGAGTGCTATTTTGACAATCTGGGACGACCAAACTTGCATGACTTCATTTGTACTTAACTTCTGGGTGTTCATATGACACTTCTAAGTCGTTTAGCCACATGATGGTTGAGTCATGTGGGCCTGGGCTGCTTTTAGTAGTCAGGACAAAAGACTGGGTAATAGATACTGATGATGATGATGTTGCATTTTTGTAGCTATTTGTTGTTTATTGTATGGGCAATGGACATTTTATAGTTACTATATGTTTTTTGTGGACATTGTATCTTTTATTGCATTTAGTTATGGATTATTCGATCTATATTGTTATTTATGTTTGTATTGTTCTTTTTCAATTCTTACTAGAAAACTTAAAGCGTAAATTCTTTGAATAAAACAATAAATTGATTTACATTTTTAACACATATACATAATAAGCCTATAATAACCCCTAAACTATTAAACGTACAACATAACTAAAGTACATGTTACTTTGAATCTGTAGTGCTTCTAAAACATTTCTAAGCCTCTTTATCTCCTATTCCAACTTATTTTCATATGTGATTCCTCTTGCACATAAACGGTTGTGCTCCTAGTCTGAATAGTTGCAACTTTTGAGCCAAAATAGACATAATTAGAGTCTACAATCAATAATTTTTTTTCCATTGGCCATTACTACTCTCTCTGTTACATACCCACAGTGGCAAAAAATGAGGTACGAGTCAACCTCTTAATCATACGGAGGTTGTGCAACTGAAACTCGGTGCACCTCTATTTTATGCGAAGGTTGAACAGCTGAGTTACAGTAAACTTACCCGTTTTTCATGCTGAAACAAAACCTGAGTAAAAAAAAGTATAATTTTTAGTTGTTTAAAACAAATATGAAATGTTTGATATGTATATATCCTAACGGAAGAAAGATCTAATTTTATTATATGTTGGTTCTCTTTGGACAATCACTAATCAATTTGTTTACAGTTATTACGATCTGTGTCTACCTTTTGTTCGCATGGAGGTTCAACGAGCATATAATTCTTAGTTGGTTACGATATGGGAACTATTGACGGATGTCCTCGTAGTATTTCTCTTGATAATCGATAAGCCAATCTTCATTGGTCCGTGGATTTTCCAATGGTTTGTGGATTGGCCAATCATCAAAACCAAAAGAAAAAAGTCGTGATGGCCTTTCTACGAGAATATGAATAAACAACTGTGAGGAAGATAGAGTTTACAACTCATATTTATTTGTTTACCCAAATAGAGTTTCTAAATTGATTGTACACACTGCACATTAACTGTACACACTGCATATCGCTAAAGTTCTCGAAATGACTACACATTACATATCGCTAAGGTTTTTATGGTGACTACAAAGTGCACACTAATAAAGTTCTTATTTGAATGCTACAATTATTGATTTAAATTAACAATTATACTTAACATTGCATAATATGAATCTTATACGTTACATATCACTTAAAACCAAATATTTTATATTTAGGATATCCAAATCTTTCTAACAATTTTGTCATACGACATGCATTACGTCTAATGGAAGTAGTTTGGTATTTTAAAAGTAGTGACTTTCGGATGTCGTATGTATTGGCTACAACAAATCTTTTGTGATAACCTCATTAGTTAATAACCTTAGTGTAATGCCAACATGCGGTGATAAAGTTTCCATATGTAGTCCTCAACTCTTCAACCGTCCATCTTACCTGACAGTTTGCATCGATGTTTTATAATTGAGGAAGATTTTCCCAAAACTGAGTAAACATATCTTATTTTTATCGCACATATGATCAGTTTGTATAAACCATTGACTAATAGTTTAATTTCGTGAGACACAAATATCAAGTTGGACATTGTTAAGAAAAATCGAGGCATATGACTCCGGTCACTCGAAGCATGAAAAAGGTTTATTGAGAAATCAACTTGACAATGGATTGTTGCTTTGTCGATGGAATACGCTGGGCATGGTGTGTATTGGCTACTAAAAGTAAACTAGTCAGCAAATATGATATGTATCTCATGTTATAATAGTGCCTGTAATTGTGCAGTGCTAGTTTTTAAAGTAATCTAGAGTAGATTAGTGAACGACCCACTATAAATGTCGTATGTGGTGGACGGTCCACTTTAAAAATCATAGATGAGTGTCAACTGACAATCACCTGTACTATACTGTATTTTATTATTAGTTATAATTAAAGGTGTTTGCAGTTACCTTAAAAACCGGCCGGCTTTGCCTTTTTTTTTGCTTTTTTGCATTATTATTTATTTCGTGAATTGTAGAATGCAAAGTTATTATATTTTTAATTGAATTATTTTATTGAAAAAAAAATATTCTGCTGATTGACGCATTGATCGAAAAAATGATAAAAAAATTAATTTTTAGAATGCAAATGCTACATGATTTAAATTATTAATTGAATGTACAATTCGAAATAACTCTACAACATATGTTTAATGCGAGACCTACTCCCCATAATGCATTGTTCGTATTCCATTTAGTATTGGATTGTTATTGGATCTAATCCCATAACATCCTCATCCATAACTATGGTCTCCTAATGTTAACACTCTAAATCAAACCTCCATTTTTCAATTTCGGCCAAGTCGTTTAAAGCCGGAACTTCTACGCAATGCTCCGTTGATGTTTGGTTTTTTCTTTCGCATGTGTTTGATGCATTATAGCTCTTCATGAGTTGTTTTGGGCATGCACATCAATCTTCTTCTTAGCAGCACCCTATCTCATCGATTGAACATCTTCATTCATTGTAGGCTCTCCTTCTTCACTTTGATATTTGGGTATAGATTAGAATTCATGACTGAAGTGTCCCTCGGTTTAGGACTATTTTTATTCCTTGAAACTTTCCCTTTTTCCCTTAGATTTTGATTTAATATCTTTTAAGCTCTTTGCATTATTAGAACTCCATTTTTGGTGACTGACATGAAGGTTTTAACATTTTTCAAGCTGATAGTATTAATGTTTTTTGGACACCATTTTCACTATGGAATAATTTCAAAAACTGATAACACTAGTCTCTTCCACCAAAATAATGGAGTAATATATTTAAATATAAGAAACATAGCCAAAGTTTTAAAAGCGTTCAAGATCTGCTTTACCACCCATTTTGCTTGTATTTCCTTTCTAATTTTGTGGATTTGTTATCCATGAAACTGTGTTTGACGATCATTCTTTCTAAATCTACTAGTAATTACTGACATTGATCTTGTCTTCTCAACATGTTTTTAATTATATGCAGCCATTACTTTCACCTAAAATGCTTCTCCCCTTTGGTCATTTCCTTTTGTCGAATCATTAGAAAAATGACAGTAGACGTAACCAAGATCTTTACCTTTTTCATTGGTCCATTGAACAAACAAATGATAACTTAGAGGGCGAACAGCTTGTGGACGAACACTTTGATCAAGTTGGGAGACAAAACCCCAATTAACCATATGCATTGTTTTGCTAAACGATTCAAATGGATGAGACATACTTTGATTATGTAGAATTTCAGAATATTGTGTCTAAACATGAGAAATGTACGTGTAGTGTTGAATAAGTGATCTGAATTTATAGTTGTAGTTCATGAATATGATCATTATAACAGTTGCAATTCAAAAATATCATCATTTATAGTCGTTATAAGTTGAAAGTGTGTCCACTTATAGCCATTGAAGAGCAAAGTAGTCGTTAAGGGGTTAAGGCTTCTTAGTGCTCATTAAATGGGCGCCAATAAGGGCTTCAAGATCTAAAATTGGAATCTGATGATTTAGCCAGACATCTATGCTGAATCTCTCAACTGGAGATGCATTCAGTAATATTAACCTTGAATGCATCACCACTGAAGATTCCCTCAGGAAGTTGAGTAATTGATCAATCAAATGATACCATTGAATGTACAAATTAAATGTTTAGGATTAATTCCTGCCATTTGTTTAGTTAAGAAATAGTCTACCATCTTTACTAGAAAGCAAATGATAGGTTCACTATGTCTTCTTGCTTATATCTAGATTTTAGCTTTTTCCGCATCAATGTTGTTTGGTTATATCAGAAAAAGAGAATTAACCTTAATATTTAGAAAATTAACACTTATCGCCGATTTTTTTGTTTTTGGACAAGCTTTGAAGAGAAGTATCGAATGAAGTGATTATCGAACCTTTCTTTTACTAAGTTAGGAGGTGGAGCTTCCTAGAATTAAATGCAACGTACTTGGACAGAATGTTTGCTTAATGGTGATAGCTTGGGTAAATAGTTTAGCATTGCCGGTGTACATAATATCTTGTTAGCAATAAAGTATTAAGAACTTTGCTAGGAATAAAAAAAGAAAAAGAAAGTTAAGACCTCGTTAGATTTATCATTGTTAACTTTGTGTTCTCGTTTAAACAAAAAAAAAATCATTTCCATGCGTCGTTAGAAAAAACAGTTGTAAAAAAACAGAAAATAAGTTTATTTTATTGTTTATATTCTAAGAAATAAGAATGGTGATGAGTATAATTCCACTCGTCTATTATCTTTTACTCGATGGAAATTTTAAGAACTACAAATTTTAGAATTTTATTTTCTAGTACTTTTGAGTGCAAGTTGAAAATCAAATACCTAAAATATAAAACCTAGACAAACGAAACATTGTTATTTTACATTAGCGCGAAAACATAGTTTTGGGTGTAGTTTATTTGTTAGCAATTGAATCTACAAAAAATAAAAACATGTGTATTATAAAATAATGAAATTAGAATCCACTAGAGGGAGGAATGAGAAGAGACTTTTATTAGTTTAAGATATAACTTATATATTTCTATTACATTGGAATTTTTATATATAGGCACTGGAGCTAGTGACTAAACCTATCCTATTATGTGGGACTAAACGAAAAAAGTACAAAATAATATTTACATATGTGTGTGTGTGTGTATATATATATATTACAACACTCCACCTTGAATATGCATCTTTAAAATACCGAATGCTCTGATAATTTAAGTTGTTCCTTTTGAACCATATATGATGATTGTCCCCCTTATTATTATCTTACTTGCATATGTCCATTCAATCGATACAGGTATTAATGGTTGCCTTATTGAAAAAACTCTATTAGGAAAACCCAATGGGAAAAACCTTGAATGAGAAAATAGTGCAACATGTGAGATTATTGGTATCATATTAAAATGATATTCCTTCCAAGTGTTTGATACTTCAGGATTAAACAATGCCTCATTAAAACCTCATGAAGATCCTAATAGGAAAAATCACAGTGACTGAAAAAGAGTGCAATGAAATATTTTAATAACTCATTCCATCTAATGAAGTTTGATACTTCTAGATCAGGGCAGTGCCTCGTTAAACTTTACCTAGAAAAACCCTATAGGAAAAATTTTAGTTGAAGGAAAATAGTACAAAATAATAAGACATATTTCAATAATTAACTTCATCAAATAGATTTTGATACATTCGGATCAATGTAATTCCTTGTTAAAACCTTAATAAGAAAAACCCGATGGGAAAAATCGTGAATAAGGAAAAAGAGTACATTATAAGTTATTTTCATATGTTACATTTTGGGTTGATGCTTCTACATAAAAGACAATGATTCCGTAAAACCTTACTAAGAAAGTCCCAATGGGGAAATATTAGTTAGAAAAACAGTGCATTATAATATACTTATTGCTGCTCCCTTTGATTTAATATGTTCCTTTAAGTTCGTATTCATCTTCGATAACTCAAATTGCTTATATATACTTCTTAATAAACAAAAACTTCATGTGTGTTTCCATGCTTCAGGCATGTGTTCTTATTTAAAGTGCCCTTTGTTTACGCTTTGTATGCTATTAGTATCTATTTATGAATACACTTGATCATACACTTATAATTTTGTAATTCAACCAGGTTTGCATATTGTAATATACATTTGATGGATAAGACAGTTTTCATTACAACACTAAGAAGCAAAAAGTAATCTATTCAACTTGAAGTATATTAAGATTTTTATTACCAAAATACTCAGAATAATGTTTTAATATGTTGCCCATGTCCTTAGTATTCATTATAACCACAAAGTTATTTATATCTTTTAGAAATTTTTGCATTTTGATAAATTTTGATATTGCAATAGCCATTTCAATGTATACTAAGAGTTCCATTAAAACAATTCTTAAAAGTTGGAAGTACTATACTCATCGTGAATTATATCAAGATTTTCATCATAATAATAAATAAAATGTCGTAATCTGTAATAACCCAAATTCTTGATAAATAGGAATCAATTAACCAATTAATTAATTAATGAATAAGATGTAGAATAATGGGAATTGGGCAATAGGGGTTGCACCATTGGGTCCACTATGATTTTTGATTCAGATAGACATGTGGATTGCGTATAACAGACTAAAAACGAAGAACTTATGGTAGTTTGAAGTTTAAATTAAAAATTAGAGAATTAATCTATATATATAATAAATTGAGCACATCCATGGATTGCCCATGAATACAACTATGCTGACCCATGTCCTGGCTTGGCACTTTGTTTGCCAAGCATGAAATCGACTGAACCAATTGCGTTTTCCGCTGTGCATCTAGATTCTTTTTTCCATCTGATGGCCCAATTTAATTACCTAAAATCTGAGGGCTCTGGGCTTCTAATTCAATTATAAATATGCCTCCTATCTGTTAACTCCAAAAATGGAAATAATACCTAGTTTATTGCAAAAGCACCACCCGTGATAGGGAAATAGAATATAATAGTAAAGGTAAATGAAAACAGGAAAGAAACGGAAGGCAGGGAAAAAGAGGCACAATTTTAGTAATGCTTCAGCTTGAGATAAGCCTACATCCACTTTGAACAATTTTATTATGATCCTTTCCAATCCAAATATAATAGATTATAGATGATTATAAAATTCTTTAAAGTAGAGATTAACAGAAAATCACTTGTACTATTGGTTATCGAAAAATCACGATAACCAACCTAGGTGACCTAAAGTTGCTATCTCCGAAAAAGAAGCTTTGCCATCGGGGACGAGTAATGGTTGATGGAGATGAAGAACTATTTTGACAAAGCTTTTGAAGGGAAAGGAAATCAACCTCCCTTCATGCTGGAGCATAGGGGGTATTTATAGGTGTTTAAGATGGAGTAGGGCCAGATCCATTTGAGGAAGCCTCAGAATAGCCCGTCGAACCTACCAACGAAGTCAGTCATTAAATTCATTAACTACATGGATCAGTATCGATCCATGATGGAATGGTACTGCTCTATAGAGTTAGTGTATTTTACACTTTTGACTCCTTGATCGTGACCTACATGCCTTGTTAAACCTTTAGGTGCAATTTGGCATTATTTGGACCAGATCCGATGCTGCATCGAGCTTTAGTGCCTTTCCATCCTGCTTCTTCCTTCCTGTCAATCGAGTATCGTTATCTTTTCATGTTAGATTGGCTAGAGACTTGGTCAATAATACTAGGAAGGATATAGGTTGGGCAAGTCTAGTGCCCATCCCCAAACCACTCAGCGACATGGATCAGTGTCAGCTTATAATGGACTGGTGCCAGTCCATAAAATAGCTAATTCAGGATCGAACTACTTGACCTTGCTTTCCTCCATCTCATGCCCCTTTCTGTTATTTTTTATTTAAAGACGAGGTTGGATGTTTTTGCTCCTTTCTTAAATTCTATGTGAATATCTCTCGGGTTCGTATCTGGTTTAACATTAGCCCTTAGAGTACATTCATGTTGTAAACATGATGTACTCTGGAATAGTATATAGGTGGACCTTGCGACGAAATTATGCGGAGACAAGTAGTTGAATTTCTTAAGAAATTTCCTTATTGATTGGGGGTTAGTATCTTGGGTTTACTGGACTTAGAGTTAACGATATATGTTGAACTAGGCTATCTTTACTTCGAACTTTTTCTTTGGGCTCAGGATTTCATATAGAAGTTGTCAAAACAGAAGTTTTGAAATTTTGGTTAGCGAGAATGGAATGGTATCGGTCCATAGCTGATGGATCGGTACTGACCCATTTACGTATTAGAAAAAATTGCTTTCTTCCCACTTTTAAACTCCATTGGTTCCTTCTTTATTTCGTTATTTCTTTTAGCTGCTTCTTTCAAGAGTTCTGGCCCCTTCCTTTATATACTTCCAATCCATCGAATATGTGCCTTTTCCCGACAATTTAGCACTAGCACCAACAACTAGATCATCTCAGCCTTATCTCCGACTGGTCGCCTTCGCCTCCAGCCCAAGTCCGACCCCAATCTACTAGAATTCAGTAGAAAACCCAAGCTGAACCTAATTTCATTGATGTTGCCCATGATTTTGATCATAATTGATTTCTCTTAGACCAATTATAAATTGTAGGTGTTGATTTCCTATTGTCCTTACCAAGCCTTAGTTAATTTTCACATTGTTCAAAATATAAGGGGTTAGTTTTTTCTTGGGGTGGTCGAATAATGATCAGGTTCGAATATGTATGCTTGGTTGTTAGTCTTTGAAAAACTCATGGATCTTAAATTGATTCGGACATAGACCTTAGACTTAGAATGATGTCTCGTACCGCTGGACTGCATATTCATGAACTTGTGATTGAACTGAATCAAACATAAAATCACTTTTAAGCTGAAATTTCATATTTTGACAAACAATCCTTAATTACTTAACTTTTCTTTGGACCATATTAACTCTCTTGAGCAAACTAATCTATCTTGCGGACATATGTCCTTCATTAATATGGAAATATGCAATCATGGGTTTGTGTTGTGTTTGAACATAAACAGTTGTCCCAGCTTATCCTGAATGACTGAATAGCATGTGATATGAACTCCAAGTTGCTTTTGGCATGTGTGTGTTTTCTACGAACTTGTAACAAAAAAGCTTTTTGCACCAATCTAGGCGGTCCATTCATGGTCAATTACTTAAGTCGACAACGGATTAGGACTATCAAAAAATGAGGCATTGAAAGTTCTTTTGTATTTATGTGGACCATTTCTGTAAGCCCATTTCTTTGGAAATTTTACACTCTATGGAATATGTTTTATGGAAACATGACACGGAACTTGTACACGGGTGGCGCTTGGGTTTCGTTGACCAATACACACTATTTTTGAACTCCAAGCAACGTCCCTTCACATAACACTTTTACACTTATAGGATGTGTGTACTTGATTATTCTGAATACGAAGTTCGTTGTATAGAATGATCTCTCATCCTTCAGTGCATCTTCAATCTAGAGAAGGCGATTCTTATCAGATTCAATCTACCTCTAGTGCGCACTCATCGTCTGTGCAAATGGAAGCATCTATGCATATACTCTCTGCGAGAGCTATCAATGCAACGGGGAACGTGATTGATCTATTATGGCACATTCTCAAACTCATTGTGAATCTGCCGTAGATATGCCCTTCCGTAGTGACCCACCAGATGTTACAACACATTTGCATAAAACTTGGTATTCCAGAAGAGGATGTCTAATTACTGGGGAAGGATGAAACAACCAACGGTCCTCCAGCAGGATTTACTACTTTTCATTACTAAATGTGTTCGTGGAACCGTCCCTCCTATTAATCCCCTTTCATAGTCAGTTCTTGAGGAATTGGGAGCCTCACCTTACTAGCTTTGCCGGAATGGTTATGCTATCTCACTGGTTATTCGTGCATTTCATACGAACTCAGCAGCTTGCTCCCAAGTTCAAAGAGATCTGCTACTTTGTATCTTTAAAAGAAGAAAATGCCAACCTTTTTTATTTTGTCGAGGCAACGAGAAATCGGAGGCTCATCCTTGGTTTGCAAGATAAGATTCCTTCTTTTATGAATCTGTTTTTTCTATGTTAAATGTCAGATGGGCTACAATATGTTTTAAACAAGTGGGATGAGTGTATGATTCCAGTTTGCTTTCCTTATTGAATTCACGAGTCTACGATATTCTAACTCGACATCCTCTTTCACTACAACCTTTACAGTTCTTCCCTCCTAAGTTAAAGATCCCAAGCATTTGCCAACATTTGAATCTTTAAAATTCTTTGATGTAGGAGAAAGATAGAAGGATTTCCTGTTTCAAGGAGAAATCCTTCATCAATTAGGCCTGTTGGAAGCTTCTTGGCTAGTTATCCCTAGAGGGGTTTCGACCTCTGCCCATGTTATGATGGCCACTCTGCCCAATAGGCACAAGAGGGCAAAGTGGAGGGAGTTCCTCCTGAAAAGGCGTCTGTCACTAAATGTATGAGCCAACAAGCTGATGAGGAGCAAGGCATCTCTCATAGAATGTTACCCATCAAGTAACGTGATGAGAGAGAGTTAGTACAACATGAAAGGAAAACCCTTGTAGATCCTAATACAGACAGTGAAGAGGGTGAGTTATTAGCCAATAGGGACACCAGCATATGAACCAATGAACGCGATATTCAATTTGTAGATTCTTCTGGTGGAGAATCTACTAGCAAGGAATCTGATGCTAATTGTGATGATATAATCCTTGAAGATGCTCAAAATCCTTTAATACAAACTTCCCCTGCTCGAACTTCAGATGGTAACAGTCAAAACCTTTTTGGTGACTTGAGCGATATATACACGACACCTTCCAAGATATTCAAGGATGACCTTGCACTTATTACCCTACAAACACTAGCACAGGGACTATTGCGATCACTTCTAGGATCACAAGTTCAGGGACCCGTACAACCACTATTTCGGGAATCCTACGACTTCGTCATTCGCTTTACATGCTCTGAAATTTGTTTCCACACCTTCTAAGGCTCCGATGATTTCCTCTCCTTATTGATTGGTATTTAGGGGAACTAGGGTTAGATAACCCTCGTATGTACTTTTCACCATACACATTTAACACTATTGTCTTTTTTTTCTTCCTCCGTTTTGACTCTATCGCTAATTCAAACTTCTTTTCTCTTACAGATTCTATTATGAGTCGTCAATACATTTGTTATGACGACTTCCAACATCGTGCTTCTAAGGGTTTCAATGGTCCAAGTCATTTTTGTCGAAGACGTTATGAGACAGATGAAAAGAGGAAGGAAAGAAAAGCTCACGAGAATAAACTCACAGGGATCGTGACTGGAAGTACCATAAGGGGCAGGACAGAAGGAACCGTGAGTGCCACGACAATGATCGTTTCCAGTAGCAAGACAAACATAGGAAGCATGATAGAGATGATAAGATAAAGGATGCCAAAATTGGAGAAGTGTCCAAGCGTGCCAAAACCGATCAAAGTTCAGTTCCTCCAGCTACAACATCTGCCGCTCATTCCCCTGTTGGTCCTTCAGGTTCCAACCATCTTGTCGTTGTTCCGAATAAGGCTAATGTGACACCCCACATCTGTTGATGTCACTCATTAAGAGAATGCGTTAAGTTTCGTGAAGCATTACACGTAAACAGAAACATTACAAGACAGATACAAACAGTAGCGGAATTTAAAAACTTTATTAATCATAAAGCATCGTGGTTCAAAACATCATAAGTCTGAAAATACATAAACCCAGTACATCATTGTAATTTCTGTCTTGTACTTAAAACATCAAAGTACAATAATAAAAGAAGCATAATTCCCAAAGAAACAACCATAGTAGAAAAGATAAGAGCTCGAGCAATACATCTAAGCAGCTCCAAGCAAGACAATAGCAGAATCCTGATCAAGCCTGAGTATTCCCAACTTGTGAACCTAGGGGAACGGAAGAGAAATAAGAGAAAACAAAATGGGTTAGACACAAAGTCTAGTGAGTCCAATTACTTTTAGCATAGAAATAAGTAAAAGTAGACAAGCATATAAAGTGGATAAGAAAGGTAACAACTTAAAAAGAAGGTATGGCAAGGTAAACATGATAAACATGATAGACTGTATACGCTTCCCCAATGATTTCGTTTCACCAATACTAGTATAACTAGAATGAGACTATCCCAACAACTATAAGATGGTAGACTTAGGTTTACTTCCAGCGAGAGGTTTTCACCCCATACAATCAACAGGCAGCCCAACGTTTCGGAATCACCTCTGAGGGTCATAACGGGCTCTTAAAAATTTCGGAGTCTAAATGTACCCTAATTACTACCCTAATTGATCGGCTCTCTTCTCCATAGATACCCTGTGCTGGTTCCACCGTAGAATGTTTCACTCCCTAAAGTGGAAACTCTTCATTTTCCGGATGTGTACAACCATATCTACTGATGTCATAACGTCCTACTTTCCCGAGAAAGCGGAGTTATGCACAGGCATGACCCCGATGGAATGCGCCGTCAGACAATGTCCCCACTTTTGGATCTCTTACAATCAGCCTAGTAAGCATGCCCCGGCTTCGACCTAGTTCGGAGTACACGTTTGATACCTATATATGGGTTATTGACTGAAACGAGTCCCACACACAAGATAATGCAAGCTCTCCCCTTTATCTCGCATATCTACTACTAGGTTTTCCATAGATTATGCCTACCTACTGGTGTCATAAAATTTCATAATCCCAACAGGTTAAGTTTGTGGGCCTAATATTACCCACCAACCCCAGATATACTTAACCCACCCATTGTTTAAACAAGTTTGCTTAACTCCTATTCAGTTTAACATGTTCATACAGTCCCTATGGATTCAACTAGGTTAAGTATTAAACTTTATTGCCATATTCATTTATGGTTATAATGTGCTAGACATCCCACATTAAGCCTACCACTTGTGGATGCTGGATATGCCGGTCGGTTCCGGGCAAACTTCTCCCACAAGTCAAACTTAACCTCTTGTCTTAACACGTCTCATGTTTATGCACTTAGACCACTCACATTAGATTCACTACATGCGGTCGCTGGATATGCCGGGCGGTTCCGGGCAGACTTCCACCACAAGTGTGATCTAACCTCATGTCTAAGCACGGTTACAGTTTCTAATTACTGTAATCCTAGGCATTTCCATTACTAACCAAATTTACCTATGTCATTATACGTTTTCATGCCCCTCTTCCCATGTTATGTTCATAATGAACCATATGCTCCAGATTAATATTATTTATTCAAGTTATGCCCAAATTCCCAATTACAAGTTATGCCCTAATTCGTTTTCCTCTCGTTCCCAAATCTAACGTATTTCGCATATTTCAGTGGCATGCCTAGGCTCGAAGGTAGCATGGCTATAAAAATAAAAGGGAAAAGATAGAGGGAATCACTACACAAGAAAATACCTTTAGTAGCATTGAAAAAACGCTACCAAAGCTTTTCGTAGCATTGTAGAAAACGCTGCTATAAGAAATACAACTAAAAGTCTAGATTTTTTTGTTGCGTTTTAGTAAACGCTACCAAAACTTTCTTAAAATGCAATAGAAATTTTTTCTGTAGCATTTTTTCAATGCAACTATATTTTTTTTACCAATTTACATTCGGTTTTGTAGCATTTTTAAAATGCTACTAAAAGTTATTGGTTATTTAATAATATATTTTAAATGTTGTTATTTACCTTGATGGCTTGTATCACTTCCAATGACTACTTTCATAATATTCATATTGAACCAACAATCACATAACTGTCATACTCAAACCAACAACTAATCACTAGTTATAATATTCAAACAAATAATCAATCAATCATATGATTATCATATCCAAATAATTGAAAAACCAAACTAATCACATAATCAAGTTATTCATAATCAATTCAATAGTTATTTTTTGACAGAATAAGTAACATATCACGAGTAATCACAAACACGTTTACACAAATAGTGCTAACAAAATAGTCCAAAGAAGTGGAAGGTGGCACAGATTGCCAAAACTAGCCTGATGGCTACTATTTACGGCTATGGGAGTTGAAAGGTCCACCATTGGAATTACAAAACTAGCCTGACGGCTGCTGTTTAGGCAGTGCCGATCCATTTATGCTTATTTAACCAAAATTTGAATTGCCAATTCTGCCGAAAATACCAAAATCCATATTACCAAAATCCATTCTACCCGAACTTTCTCAAACGCCTGGGAAATCCAACCTTACCAAAAGTAGAATTGCAACCAGAACCAGAGGTGCCTAGAATTCCAAGTGTAGGTAATATTAAGGATGAGAAATCACCTATTGCTGCAGTACCAACCTTCCCAAATCCAGAATTGTCACCCTTCTTATAATGCCAACTTTTCCAAAGCCTGAGCGACCACCATTGCTTGCACTGACAAAATACAATATTGATTATTAATTCATAATATATGACTCTTTGGAATTTATATTTCGAGAACACTGCTATTTCTCATGAAGTTGTAGTAAAAATCATAATATATTACATTAAACAATCATTCATTCCATCAACTATAATTACTTACTGAAGTTTTAATAATCTGTACCCGAAAATAATCTATAGATAGATTTGAGAACAAAATACTATTGTAGATCGGAAGAGCCGAATTGGAAAAAGCAGAAGCAAGCATTTACGAGAATAGTAAAGTGACAAATCCGATAATAGTAATACATGCAAGAGCATAGAAGACCAAAACTTTTGGACGGGATGTCGAGCTTTTGTTAGTGCCAGACAGTTCACAGCGAAAAGATAACGAATAATAGAAACCAATAATCAAATCTGCTTTTTGAATACAGTACAAGTTCTGTTATTGTGATGTAAACACTTGTATGCACTACATATTAAAGTGTATATTAGTGTATTTACATTGGATAAAATACTATAATTCTAATTGAACTCACAATTGAGATCACATTTGTCTCCTGAACGTTAATCTAGATCCACCACTACTATCAATCAGGTTCAACATGATTAATTATTTCATGCCATTTATGCATGCACTATTAATTCTTCGATCATATATGCAAATGACCATCTTGATACAGCATGCAATATCAAACTATCAAAGATCCAATATCCAAGTTTACAAACCAGGCATGAGGCAGTTAGCTTTAACCTATGGAATTTTCAATCTACTTTATCAAAAAAAAGGCATGCACGCCGATATTTAATTATTCTCTAACTTTTTCAAAAAGATCTATGGTCTTCTCTTAAGAAAACAGAAGCATGTGTTTTATATCAGAAACTTATACCTAAATTTAAGTCATACATGCTAAAAAAGTTAGCACGATTCTTATGTCCAAAATTTATCAATTGCATACTTTCAAAACAAAATATGACATGTCAACTTAAAATATTAATATTGATAACTTCTATCCATTATCGAGCATTTCAGTTTTCAATAGGTATTTGAACTCATTTTGCATCAGCATTTACCTTCTATCTTTTGATTTCCTCCATGTAGTCCTCCTTTTGTTAACATTTTCCCTTTGACTTGAAATGATAGTGAACCTCCATAGCTATAATCAAAGACATGAAGGACGTCAAAATGGCAAAAACGAACATATTTGTATATTTCTATACACATGTGTTGTATACTATGATTGTATATACAAACATATATGGCAAAAACAAACACTTTTTTTCGAACTAAATCTAATACTTCATGTGTCATATACGATGATTGTATTCAAGCAGGCTATTCAATCAAGTTCTTAAAAAATGAAACTAAAACCAAACTCAAATAATTAAATTGTCCTATGTGGAAACAGGCTTTCGAAATGGATAAACTTAGCAGCTACAAAGATTCTTCAACAAACTGCTAAGTCTTGATTTTTCCCATATTTGAATATTAATTCAGGTTGCTTGTGAGTTTCTATACATGAAAGAAGAAAATAAATACAATGTTCATGTTCACTTGCGGTGTATACTAGAATATTTTGCCCACAACTACAAAAGAAAACAAACAAATCACATTTAAACTTAATTTGTTTCTTAACAAAACAAGCAAATCACCATGGATGTACACATGAAGTATCCTAGTAGAAAACAACATTATACATTACCAAATTTTTAGGAAATATGAACAGTTAAGGTGGAATAGAACTATAAGGCTGAATATTTTTATGTTGCGCTTCTCCTATATGTAATATAAAATTGCACTTCCATAAGCATATAATATATCCACTAAAACTAAATCTATTTAGCTCAATTGTGTTCTGCAATGGCTACACATAATTGAATATCTCATCTAAAACAAGAGCTTTTCTAGTAACCTATTAAAATCAATGCGAGGAAAGAACGCTACATTGATATATATAAATTTCTTAAATTTAATAAACTTGCATTATCACATAAATCTTAGTAGTAGTAATGCAAGATCCCTCAAGATATTTTCTTGTTAATCAAAATACTAAATTAGTACAGCATAGATTAGTTAAGAGAATAATACCAACTACTTGAAGCAAAGACAAGGTGCAATTTTTCTTGCTATTAAGACTGTTTCAAAGCATATTAATCAAACAGCACTAGTAGTTTGCTTATTGCCATTAAATACTTATTGGCAGATGACAAGTTGGAAGTTAAAGATACTAATGTAATTCAAAAAATTATTAATCAAATATCGACTGATGACAAAAATCAATGTAAGAACTAATCATCTATACAAAAACCTTTTGCGACCATTGTTTGATTTGAAGACAGTGTTCAAGGAAAAATGTTGGCTTTGATATTTTCAGCACTCATTTTCACAAACAGATTATCCGCATATTAGTGTTGATGCAAAAAAGAAAGATAAAAGTGGAATTCATTAAAACAAACAGTAGTATATCATTGCTAGGATGGAGGTAAACTACTAGAAAAGTTATAACTTCATGCCTAGTTGTTAAAAACAAAAACAAAAATGCGATGCCGGCCTGAGTAAAACACAAATAGGTGTAAGTTCTGACCAATGTAAAAGTCATATTTTAAAAGGTACGAATGGAATAAGATTCAATCAAACCAGCCGACAATAAGCAGTTGACCAGAAAGTCATAAAGCGGGCAAGAACCCAAAGACTATATATTTTAGATAAACAGAAATCAGTTCAAGCAATGAACTTAAATAACTTAACAAATTCTAAACTCAGTTCACGCAACAACCTCCAAAAAAATTGATCAAATCCAGTTCAAATGGAAACAGAAAAGAAAAGTAATATTAAAATTACCTTAAAAGAGTTGGATTATGCAAGATAGGGACGAGTTTCTCAGCTATATTTTAGGTGCTAGGTTTAGGGAGGAATCGACGAGAAGCTGAATTGCTCGAGTCTTCCGCAGAAGGATAAAGAAAGAAGCGTAAAAAGAGATTTGAGCCGCCGTGTAAAAATTATGGAAAATTTTAGTGAAATGTAAGCGGGAAATATTGGGTGGCATTTCCTCGTTAACTTTTTATATTTCATGTTGATTAACTTATGCAAATAGACTTAAATGCTGCTAGAAAACGTAACTAATATC
Source organism: Allium sativum (assembly GCA_030737875.1). NCBI lineage: Eukaryota > Viridiplantae > Streptophyta > Magnoliopsida > Asparagales > Amaryllidaceae > Allium > Allium sativum. Next base: position 64,715,504 of record CM060911.1, on the reverse strand, counting down.
AAGTTTTGTTGTAGTGAACAGAATAGAGATGATCAAACTAACATGATGGACATATAATGGCAGAAACATGAATGAAAAATATAGTGGCATAATGATAAGGTAGGTGTATAGGAACAGATGTAATGAACATACGATATTGGAACTGATTCTAACATAATAGGGACAAGCATGATGTGATCTAAACAATGATTTAGATGTCCAACTAACAACAGATCTGATTTGGCCATAAACACAATAGAACATGTATAAGGCGATATAATAGTGAACTAGATCTACAATCAAAGGCAGATGTGACATAGTAAATACGTATAGGTTCAGACCTAGTTCATAATCATGTCAGAATAACTAAGATAAACAGGTTATAGTAGATCTGATGTGGTTCAAATGGTCAAAGGCATAGATCCAAGTTATAGTCATATCAAGATTAACTTTTTAATTATTTAAGTCTAAAAGTAACTTAAACTTACAGTGTTTTCATCTAGAAAAATAAAGAAGGGATTGCTAGTGTTGAATCACAGATCTCTAAGCTTGAGTAAATTGATTGAGAAGAAGAAAAGACTTGATTTGATCTGGACAGAGGCATCATCTAGTTCTCCATTATTTTTGGTGTGTAAAAACATGAGAAATGATTCATTGATTCCCCAAAACCCTAATCTGTTAGATCTAACGTAGGGGGGTCGACCAATGGGTCGACACCCTCCTTGAGCGGTCGACTCAGGGGTCGACACCCCTGAGCTGGATTTTTGCTGCCCTACCCAATTCTGGGCGATTTTGAATTCTAGACCTAATTTTTGAATTTCTGGACATATATATATATATATATATATATTCTTCTTGCACGTATACAAACTTTAAACCTTCGTAACTTCTTCATACAGTGTCCGTTTTATGCAAACCAGGTGTCTATTTTGACCAGAATTCCGAGACGAGTGCAATGGCGTAGTCCGTTTCCCTTAATTCTGAATATTAAATTAATTGTTCTTTAATTTGTCCTCATTTAGTGTTCATTAAAATATGGGGTGTTAGATTATCCCTTACTCAAAGGATTTCGTCCTCGAAATCTCCAATTTAAGAAGAATGGTATATCCTAACATCCACATCCATTTACTCATCCACCAGACACAAGCATCCATTGACCTTAAAAGATTCCTAATGCTTATATAAACATATGAAAAGGTTTATGCAAATAATCCTATTATCGCTTGTAAGTTCTATATGTGTGCACAATCATCCGTCCAAATGCAACACCCATATGATGATACACCCACTTTCATCCATAAAAAGAAGAAAAATGCTCACACATACATATGCAATATGAGAGCGATTGAGCCGATCTAGCGCCTAATGTGTATGTATATGCATCCACAAGCAGCCACTAGCAAACACTTGCATTCACTTGCATCCATCAAACATAACATGTCTCAAACACATTTTTACATCCATGGGTTTCCTACGTAAAGGTCGAAGATTCGATCGATAGGATATAATTTAAATGATAGAAACACGCATAAATAAAAGCTTGGAAAGGAAGTTAAGAACATACCCTCGAAAAGAAAAGGGTACGAAGCACGAATCTTTTCTTCAGTCTCCCAAGTTGCATCCTCTTGGTTATCTCCCCACCGAACCTTCATTAACTTGACTTCTCTATTGCGTAGCTTCTTTACTTCTGATCCAAGAATACGGGTAGGAACTCGTCTTATTGTCACCTCCCGGTTCACCTCTACTTCCTCTTATGTACTTGGCTCATCTATTTCCGTAGTATCATGCAAGCACTTCCACAAATGAGAAACGTGGAAAACATCATGAACGCCGGATAGCCTCTATGGTAGCTTAACTCTATAGGCCATTTGGCCAATCCTTTCTGTTATGAGAAATGGCCCTACAAATCTTGGTGCCAATTTACCTGCAGATCTGAAGCGAACCACATTCCTAAAAGGTGATAGCTTAATGAAAACCATGTCCCCCACCTCAAACTCAATGTTAGTCCGTCTCTTGTCTACGTAGGATTTCTTCCTATTTTGAGTGGTCTTCATTCGTCGTCTAATAAGGTCAATCTTCTCGAACGTCTCTCTAACCATATCTGGTCCAAGTAGTACTCTTTCTGTAGATTCCCACCAACAAGTTGGTGATATACAGGGTCGTCTGTATAATGCTTCGAAGGTTGCCATGCTAATGCTAGCTTCGTAACTGTTGTTGTAAGTGAAATCTACTAGAGGAAGATACTCTTCGTAAGTCCCTCCGAAGTCTAGGATACACAGCCTTAAAAGATACTCAAGAACTCTATTCACCCTTTCGGTCTGTCCATCATTCTGTGGGTGATAAGCGGTGCTCAAACACAACTGTGTACCTAATACTTCTTGCAAGCTCCTCCAAAATTCACTGGTGAAAATGGGGTCACGAGTGCTTACGATGCTGGAAAGTACTCCATAAAGATGGACTATCTCATGAACGTAAACTGTCGCCAACCAAGCTGCCGTCCTCTTGCTCTTAACCAGAACGAAATGAGTGATTTTATTAAGTCTACCCACTCCAACGCAAATACCTGTGTTTCCTTTCTTTGATCTTGGAAAACCATCTATGAAATCCATAGAGACGCTCTGCCACTTCCACTGTGGAACCTCCAAAGGATTAAGTAAGCCACCGGGCTTCTTTTGCTCAGCTTTAACTTGCTGGCAAATCAAACATTGAGAAACAAACTCCGCTATATCTTTCTTCATCCCAGCCTAAAATAAAATCATCTTCATGTCTCTATACATCTTATCACCGCCTAGATGAACAGTCATCTTAGAATGATGGGCTTCTTCTAAGACTGTCTTTAACAAACTCCCAATTTGGGGAACACAAAGCCTTCCATCTCATCGCAACCACCCTTTATCGTCTATGGAATATCTACTGAGGTGACTAGAAGTCTCCCCTTTATTGATCCTATCAAAGATGCCTAAAATCTGTGGATCCCCTCGCTCCGAAGCTCGTATTTGATCCATTTGAGTAGGTCGCATCTCTAGCGATGCAAACAAACCAGGCAAAATCTCGGTGGAGTGTCTAAAGTCAAAAGTCGATTTGAACTCCAAGCTTTTCCTCTCCATAAACGGAGGACTTAAGGCCATCCTCTGCTTACTCAGTGTGTCTGCTACCACATTAACCTTGCCAGGGGTATAAGCAATCTCAAAATCATAAGAAGCAAGGAACTCCATCCACGTTTGTTGCCTTAAATTAAGATCTTTCTGCAAGAACAAGTACTTGAGAGATTTATAATCGGTGTACAACTCGAACTTCTCTCCAAGAAAATAATGACGCCACGTTTTAAGCACGAATACTATGGTAGCTAGCTCTAATTCGTTGATAGGGTAGTTCTTCTCATGAACCCTCAGCTGTCTACCCCTATAACATACTACCCTTCCCTCTTGCATTAGAACCGCACCAAGCCCTGTACCACATGCGTCAGTGTATACTATAAACACTTTATTCCCATCGGGTAAGGTCAAGACTGGGGTTGTTGTCTGAGCCCTCTTCAATTGTTGGAAAGCAATATCATAATCCGTATCCCAAGAAAACATCAGATTCTTCTTTGTCAGCCTGGTGACCAGGGCCGGTATCTTTGCAAAGTCCTTAATGAACATTCTATAATAGCCTGCCAATCCAAGAAAGCTTCTTACTTCCATTGCATTCTTAGGAATTTGTCAATCCTAAACTGAAACTACCTTTGCAGGATCTACTGCTATCCCATCTTTGTAGACTACATGCCCATAAATCTCACCTCTTTTCTCCAAAAACGGCATTTGGAGATCTTTGCCTTAAGCTGATGCGCACGCAGAGTTTTCAAAACTTCTCTCCTTGGCTCTTTGAGAAGATCAAGATATCATCAACAAAGACCACGATGAACTTATTTAGAAACTCCCGAAACACCCTACTCATCAGATCAACAAAATAGGCGGGTGCATTCATCAACCTAAAAGGCATAACGAGCCATTCAAAGAAACCATCTAGAGTCCTAAAAGCTGTCTTATCTATATTGTCCTCGGCCACCCTTAACTGATGAAACCCCGTGGCCAAATCTAACTGAGAGAATACTAATGCACCAACAAGTTGGTCAAACAGATCATCTATCCTCAGAAGTGGGTGCCTATTCTTCTTAGTGAGTTTGTCCAATTCCCTATAGTCCACACATAAGCGAAGCGAACCATCCGCCTTAGTTGCGAACACCAACGGAGCACCACATTCAGATATGCTTCGCCTAATAAATCATTTTTCAAGTAGGTCCCCTACTTGCTTACTAAGCTCCCTCCGTTCTCTTGGAGCCATATGGCGCATAGGTAATACAACTGGCTTTGCATTGTCCAACAAATATATACTAAAATTGATCTCGCACCTCGAAGGTAAGACACGTACCTCATCAAAAACATCAGGATAGTCATGGACTACTGGTACAGATCGCAGATCATCGATAGATGTATCAAGAGACTCTAGGAAACTAAGCATGTCAGACCCTTGCGGGTCACAAGAAATCTCGAGTGTCCTTCCATGGCAAGTCAAAAGTCTAACAACCCTCCTCTCACAATCCAGAATGGCACCATACATGGTTTGCCAATCCATCCCTAGAATCAAACCATAGCCCATAAAACCGAGCACATATGCATCACACTCAAATTCGACTCCTAACACTTGCATTCTCAAACCTCGACAAATCATGGACAAATGAGCCATACACTAATGGGGTCTGAGACAATAATGGGATCAACTACCATACTAGTATTTAGGTGCAGAGACTCAACAATAGAATTAGATATAAATGAATGTGAAGCGCCAGAATAAAAAAGATCTCTAATAGAATGATTGGAAAGAGAAATCAAACCTTCCATGGAAACTTTCCTACCTCTATCAGGAGCACTGGTCGCAAGAGCATGCACCTGCCCTCCAACCTTGTCCTTGTTTCTTCGGGCACTTCCTTAGCAATGTGTCCGACCTCTCCACAATTGAAGCAAGTATTCTTCCTTCTTTTGTAGTCTTTTACCAAGTGACCCTCTCGTCCGCAACTACGGTACTTCCTCTTATCCCTAATATTGTCATTCTTTCCTCTCTTCTTCTGTTATTGTTATTGTTGTCCTTTCTTGGCCCATACTTTCTTGTTTATGTTTCCTCAGCCTTAACTTCCTTTTTGTCTCTTTTGTCTTCCTCATGCATCAAGGCCATATCAACAAGCCTTTCAAAAATAGCTCGCATTGGAATATAGGACATAGCTAACCGATGAAGGGGTTCATTTAGTCCTTTAACAAACCGCAAAGCTTTCTTATGTGGAGTATCTACTAGTTCCAACCCAAACCTTGCTAGCCGGTTGAATTTGTTCACATATTCTTTGATAGTCATGGTTCCTTGTTTTAGTGCCAAGAACCTTTCCATTTGCATGCTTTTCTCAGCTTGAGAAAAAAATTCATTTCAAACCTCTATCTAAAATCATCCCAAGTTTCCACCGGACGTCCCGCTTGTGTTATTTCCCACCAGAATGAAGCTTCATCTTTCAGTAGCCAGGTGGCTAACTGAATCTTCCTACGATCATCCACTTCAAAAATTCCAAATAGATCCTCCGTTTCCTTGAGCCAATTCCTTGCCTCTACGAATGTCTCGGTTCCACGAAATGGCTTTCCTCCCATAGCACAGAAATCTTTGCAGATCTTATAGAAGTTATCTGGACGTGGAGGAGGAGGAGGAACGACAGGTGCAGCTGGGGAGGAACGTCAACTTGACCATCGGCAGGCACCGTGGCCTCTAGATACCTACGGAACCAGCCTGTTATCGTAATGCCCTATGGAATATTAGGTTCCCCAGACACGCTGAAAATAAAAGGAAAGAGATTCAAATAAAGGATCGAAAGATATTACATATGGCATTGGGGAATATGTTTTTCAAAACAGACTTTTCATTTTGAAAATGCTATCTTTTAAAATCTTTTCGAAAATAATTTTCAAAAACTTTTATCTAATCCAGCAACCTTAAGCTCTGATACCAAGTGTGACACCCCATGTCTGTTATTGTCACTCATTAAGAGAATGCATTAAGTTTCGTGAAGCATTATAGGTAAACAAAAAAAGAAACATTACAAGACAGATATAAATAGCAGCGGAATTTAAAAACTAATTAATCATAAAGCATCCTGGTTTGAAACATCATAAGTCTGAAAATTCATAAACCCGGTACATCATTGAAATTTCTGTCTTGTACTTAAAACATTAGAGTAAAATAATAAAAGAAGCATAATCTCTAAAAGAAACAACAATAGTAGAAAAGATAAGAGCTCGAGCAATACATCTAAGCAGCTCCAAGAAAGACAATAGCAGAATCCTAATAAAGCTTGAGTATTTCCACCCTAAGAATCTAGGGGGAGGGGAACCAAAGAGAAAGAAGAGAAAACAAAATGGGTCAGACATAAAGTCCGGCAAGTCCAGTTAATTTTAGCATAGAAATAAGTAAAAGTATCATGATAGGCATATAAAATGGATAAGAAAGGTAACAACTTAAAAAGAAGGTATAATAAGGTAAACAGGATAAACATAATAGAGTGTATACGCTTCTCCAATGATTTCTATGAACCAATACTAGTATAACCAGAATGAAATGATCCCAAAAACTGTAAGATGATAGACTTAGGTGTACTTCCAGTGACAGGTTTATACCCTATACAATCAACAGGCAGCCCAACATTCCGGAATCACCTTTAAGGGTAATAACGGGCTCATAAACATACCGGAGTCTAAATGTACCCTAATTGATCAGCTCCGTTCTCCATAGATACTCTGTGCTGACCCCATAGCAGGGTATATCACTCCCTAAAGTGGCAACCCTTCATTTTTCGGATGTGCATAACCATATCTACTAATGTCACAGCATCTTTATTTCCCGAGCAAGCGGAGTTATGCACGCACATGACCCCGATGAAATGTGCCATCAGACACCGTCCCCACTTTTGGATCTCTTACAATTAGCCCAGCAAGCAAGCCCCGATCCGACCTAGTTCGGAGTACTCGTTTGATACCTGTGTATGGGTTACTGACTGAAATAGGTCCTATACACAAGATGATGCAAGCACTCCCCTTTGTCTCGCATCCCTACTACTAGGTTTTCCATAGATTATGCCTACCTGCTGGTGTCATAAAATTGCATAATCCCAACAGGTTAAGGTTGTGGGCCTAATATTACCCACCAACCCCAGATATACTTAACCCACCCACTGTTTCAAACAGGTTTACTTAACCCCTATTCAGTTTAACATGTTCATACAATCACTATGAATTCAACTAGGTTAAGTATTAAACTTTATTACCATATTCGTTTATGGTTATAACGTGCTAGGCCTCCCACATTAAGCCTACCACTTGTGGATGCTGGATACGCCAGTTGGTTCCGGACAGACTTCTCCCACAAGTCGGACTTAACCTCGTGTCTTAACATGTCTCACGTTTATGAATTTATACCCCTCACATTAGATTCACTACTTGCTATCACTGGATTTGCCAGGCGGTTCTGGGTAGACTTCCACCACAAGTGTGATCTAACCTCATGTCTAAGTGCGGGTACAGTTTCTAATTACTATAATCCTAGGCAATTCCATAATTTACCAAATTTACCTATGTCGTTATAGGTTTTCATTCCCCTCTTCCCAACTTATGTTCATAATGAACCATATGCCCCAGATTAATATTTTTTATTCAATTTAGGCCCAAATTCCCAATTACAAGTTATGCCCCAACTCAACGTTTTCCCCTCGTTCCTAAATCTAACATATTTCGCATATTTCAGCGGCATGCCTAAGCACGAAGGTAGCCTGATTATAAAAATAAAAGGTAAAAGATAAAGGGAATAGAACAGAGATGATCACACTAACATGATGGACATATAATGGCAGAAACAGGCATAAAACATATAGTGACATAATGATAAGGTAGGTGTATAGGAACAGATCTAATGAACATATGATAATAGAACTGATTCTAACATAATAGGGACATGCATGATGTGATCTAAACAATGATTTTGACATCCAAATAACAACAGATCTGATTTGGCCATAAACATAATAGAACATGTATAAGGTGATCTAAACAGTGAATTAGATCTACAATCAAAGGCAGATCTGACATTATAAATAGGTATAGGTTCAGATCTAGTTCATAATCATATCAGAATAACTAAGATAAATAGGTTATAGTAGATCTGATGTGATTCAAATGGTCATAGGCATAGTTCCAAGTTATAGTCATATCAAGAATAAAATTTTAATTATTTAAATTTAAAAGTAACTTAAACTCAAAGTGTTTGGATCTAGAAAAATAGAGAAGGGTTTGCTAGCGTTGAATCATGGATCTCTATACTTGAATAACTTGATTGCTGAAGAACAAAAGACTTGATTTGATCTGGGCATAGTTCTCCATTATTTTCGGTGTGCAAAAACATGAGAAATGAGGCCATATTTATAGATGCCCCGAAATGCAATCTGCCACATCTGACGTAGGGGGTCGACACCCCCTTGAGGGATCGACACCCCTGAGCGGGATTTTTGTCGCCCTCCCCAATTCTGCGTGATTTTGAATTCTAGAACTAATTTTTGAATTTCTGGACTAATATATATATATATATATATATTCTTGCATGTATACAAACTTCAAACCTTCATAACTTCTTCATACGGTGTCCGTTTTTACGCAAAAGAGGTGTCTATTTTGACCAGAATTCCGAGACAAACGCAATGGCGGGGTCCGTTTCTTTCAATTCTAAATATTAAATTAATTATTCTTTGATTTGTCCTCTTTTAGTTTTCGTTAAAATACGGGTTTTTACAGCTAATATTTACACAATCATAAGGAGACCCCCTCACACATTTTCTAATCCACCTAGTCAACTATAAGATGGATTTCAAGGATGTTTCCTAAGGGGAGTACGCTTTGACTTAGATATATCTTCCATTAATAAAGAGCGGATGCTGAAGAACATTGAGCTTTACAAAAGTGATGTGGAGAAACATTCAAATTGGCAGAAGCTGGTCCCAGAAATCCATAGGGTTAATAAATTGAATTATGAGGCTCGGCTCATGATGGATAGTGACCACGCCGAGGGTGAAAGTTCTTTAATGGCATGAAGGAGAGATTGATCGGATGGCTACTCCTTAATAGAAGATGAAGGATACTAAAAGAAAGCCGAGGAAGATCTGGAGGCTACGGTTTAGTCCCACCAATGGAAAGAGACCTTAATATTACGTGAAGCTCATGCCATAAAAAACAGACCGATGATTTGTTGGATGTAAAGAGACGGACCATTGATGATTAGCCCAAGAAGGTGGCAAATATTACTGTAATAATCAATAATCAGTCTCTTGAGAATGCAAAACTGAAAGATCGTCTTGCCAACGCCTTACAAGAGCGCAATCAGGCTAGGCAAGAAAAATTTGTTGTTGAAGGTGCTTATGCCAACACAATAAGCACTCTCAACGCAAGTACATTTGAGTTTTATGTTCTCTATGTTATGGGCAATGGAATTTTGGAGTTTTGGATGATAGATATCCCTTCACTTTAGCCGACGTACGGGAGGAGGCTCTAAGACATGTAGCCTATGGTGGTTACACGGAGGAGGAACTCTTGGACTTTTACTTAGATAACGACTTTTGGGAAACCCTTGCCGAAGGACAAGAGGAACTGAGGCGTGAGAGAGAGGGAGAGAGATTAGTGTTGCTGAGGGAGATGGGCCTTCTGGCGAATCTCAATAGGATCCCCTTCATACCAAATCTCCTTCTAACGAGATCATGGTTGATGTCAATGTTGCTTCTATTGATGCCACCCTTGCCAACATAGTTATCATCGATGTCTCTGTTGAAGTTGATTCCTCTTCAATCACAACTACTGGTGATGTAAAAGACAAGGCAACTTTATCAAGTGATGGTGGAAATGGCCATGACTTGCAAGACTTCAAGATTTCAGCATAGGGAGTATTTGGGTCAGGTAATGTTGATGCCTCTTCAGATCCAGACTTTCACTTTACCTCTATTTATGAATTTGATGATTTACTTGCTCAATTTTTCCACGATATAGGACTGTACTTGCCGAGCTCCCTTTTTTTTGCCACCATCACTGAAGAGACAACTACAATTTTCACCTTATCGATGCTCGTTTCAAATAGGTTGGCACAAATGATCACAGCTCCTCTGGCCACTGTTGCATCAGTGATCACTGCCCCTCAGGCCATTGTTGCCCCGGTTGCCGTTGCCTTAGCTTCTACTCTCGCCTCTCATACGGGGTCACAATCCGAGCAAATCGCCGCCTGAGAGGATCTGGATGACCTGATGGTTTTGCCTGGAGGTGACGAAGATGACGTTGAAAGAAAAAATACAGCTGAGGGTGGTTCAGAGGCTAAGTACAAGGATCCTTCCATGGGGAGTGATAAAAAAACATAAAGGGAAGCGCAATGGGAAGTGGTGTGTGTTTAACAAATTGAAGGCTTCTCTTATCATTGACGATGAGGGGAATCCTGTAATCCTTACTCGTCCAGCTACCATTGCCATTCCATCGGCAAGGCCTACTAACCTTAGAATCAAATCTGGTGAGACTTCCAAAGAGAGGAAGAAGAAGAAGGATTGATGTTTTGTGTAACATCCAATATTTTAATACACGGTAACTATAATAAGCGGATAATAAAAAGAATATCAAATAATAAAATATTTGGAATTAGGTAAAACAGACTTTATCGCTGCATCCATTACGAATTTTTTTTAGATTGACTCTTAGCTTTCATAAATCGGATTAAGTATGAAGTTATGGACTTAAGAAGATTTAACCAAAATAATATATATATATATATATATATATATATATATGTATGTATGTATGTATGAATGAATGTATATATAATAAAACAAAGCAGAAAGAAATAGTAAGTGGGCAACCTAGCCCCAACCAGGTCGATACAGGGGTCAACCCAGGTCTAAGGCGGGTCGACCCATATGTCGACCCAATTCTAAGGTGGGTCGACCTACCTACATGTAGGAAGGATTCCTGCTTCTGAATCTGGACAGCTTTGTTCACTATATTCATACGCTGACTCAGCTTGAGGTGTATGGTTGGTTTTATAAACCTAAAATCTAATGGTTTAGAATTATCCTAGCTAATATATAAATAAGCTAGTAGCCTCGCTATTTTCCTACACACAAACGTTCTTCCGCCTCCAAGATTATTTCTAAATAAAATTAAGAAGATGCTGAGGCGCTGCCTAAACGTGGATTAAAGAGATAATTCTAACTTTCCTATATTAACAACATCTAAAAGGATTTTTCTGGACCTAAATTAAACCAGTGTGAGTTCTAGTTATTTTTAGATCTGATAATTAATAAGTAATCTAACAGTAAATAATTCGAATCTGAAATTATACAGTGTTTATATATTTATATGTTACTGTTTTACTGTCAACTATCTATTCAGATTTTCAGTTATTGCCTATTACATGTACATACTTATTATCCCATTTTCTATCTTAGTTTTATTTACAATCTGATGCATATTTATTCATTTTATGAATTTCTGAGTTGGATCTATATTTTTTTCCTTTTCCTTTTTATTTTGCGCTAAGCCTAGGCCATCGTGTGCGTAGTTTATTCTCGTTAGAATTGTGTAAAATTAGATTAACTTGGAATAACTTGTAATAACAATAAAAAGGAGAATTAGGCATATTGAGACATGAAATCCAATGACTGTATAATAGGGATAATATGCAAAACAAGTCATCTGAATAGGTTAAACTTAATTTAATATTAAGTAGAACATGTTGGGAGGATTAGATGTAATTTAGTAAACATGTAACATTATACAAACACACACATCTGAGTAGGTGCTTGTCAATTTTGGGAATTGGGTTGTACACAGAATAACATTTATAGGAAATGTCATTTACAACCATGCTTGTTAATGAACTTGAACCTGCCAAGTTAAACTTGTTAACTAATAAGCTCAGAGGTCCCACATCTTGTTATATAAATCCAGTTTTGGGACTCTTAAAGTCCTAGTTTGAGGCACAAGAATAGAGGGTGGCTTGTGTCAATCTTGTTGTGTGGAACCTGTATCAGTCAGTATGCACGTTGGTGTCCTAGAGAGGGCCTCACACTAGGTAGGTGCAGGGAACACTTTACTGATCTGAATTGTAAGTGGCTCAAAGGTGGAAGGTGGATACGGGGGCGGTTCGGCAGAGTCATGAGCGTGCATGAGTCCGATAGGGGAAACTAAGACGTAACAACAACGAATAGGTTTGTGTCTTATAAGTTGACGGGTTAGGAACTGATATTCCCTGCTGTCGTGGGTGGCACATGATATTTAAGTAGGAGGGAGCCGATCGCATGGGTAGTAGTCAGGGTAACATCTAATCCTAATATTCTAGTAGTTGGTATAGAATCTTTTCTTGAGATATGAATGCGAAGTGTACATGATCTTTACCTTGCCTTGTTATCTTGTTTACTTCGTACTTATTTATTTTACTATAATTTCATGTTCATCATTATTTAACTGTCTTGATACTTTCAGTCTTATCCTTATGCTGAAAATCATTGGAACTCGCTAGACTTTATGTCTAACCTATTTTGTTTTCCCTTCTCTCTCTTCCTTCCACCCTAAGGTTCTCAGAGTGGTGGTAGATAGTAGTTGTGGCTGTGATTCTATTCTGCATGGACTTGGATTACTTTCCTATCCATGTACTACTTTAGTTTTTTATCTATGTTTATTGTTATGACATTTGAAGGATATTATTTATTATTTTGTACTCTGAAGATTTATGAGATGGATGTTTATAGTTTTCACATTGGGGGTTTATTTCAAAAAATGTAACGCCATATTTGATTTAAAAAAAGTTGAAATTTTCTGCGACATTTTTATATTGTGTCGTGTTAAAATTAGTCACATAATTATTATTGCGCTTCACAAAACTTAATGCATACCCATATGGGTGCTATTAGGGGATGTATTACGTCACATTTGGTATCAGAGCCTTAGGTTACAAGATCATAGGAAAAGTTTTTGAAAATTATTTTCAAAGCAAAGAATTTATAATAAAACCAATTTTTTTAAATTAAAATCCCGACAAGTCATTAAAAATATTCCTTCGTCCACTTTCTGAGTCTTTGTTTCGTCTCTTTTCAGCATGTCTGTGTTGGAGAATGGTGTTTTGATGACATTAATGTTATTTCAATTAACATTACTAATTGATTATAAAATATATACTAACGTTCCTATCTAGAATATATATATATATATATATATATATATATATATATATACACACACACACACACATATATGCCGGATTTGTCTATATGAGTTAAATACTGAAGACTATAGAGTTTTAGAGTTTTAAGATATTCAGGATTACTAAGAGATTCAAGACTCATGAGTAATCAAGTTATCAAGATATCAAGATTTCAAGAGTTCAAGAAAAATATAGTAATAGTGTCTAGTTTGTATTCAGGACTCTGAATAGAACTCCAGGTTCAAATTCTGATTTTCAAATTCTGTTTTCAAATAATTTTATCATACTCATGATTTCAAGCAAATAAGTTTAAAGTTTAAAATATATATACTTTTATATATATAGTTTTAAACCTTATAGTTTTATAAATATGTTTATATAATATATTACTGTGTTTTCACATGATTTTACACTTTAGAGTATTTATTTATATCACTAAGATTTGATTCAAGAATTTCTAGAATAATATATATGATCAAACGCTTGAAATAGCTTTTTAAAAATAAAATTATATATATACGTCGACATATATAAATAGCTATGTCGACATACAACTGTCAAAAATTTAAAGGAAGTGTCTTTTCACTATTTATAACGTTTCTCCAAGGTTGTAACCATTCAAATGTTATGAATAGGGGCTGATTTCGAATTTTTAAATCATTCTTCTTCTTCATCTTCACCCCTTTACATACCGTTGTTATTATTTCACATTTTCTTGATTTCTACCCATATACTTTGTCGATTTCTAATCAAATTACATCAAACTTCATCTTTTCTCATTCTCTATCTACTACTCTCTGAATTGAAGTGTTGTTGAGTGGTGTTGTAATCAGTTTGGAATTATTTGGGAAAGGGTGTATTCCTTATAGCCTTGAAATCAAGGAAAGGAAGCGGTGTTAACATTGTAGCCGTGAAATCAAGGGTGTTTGGAGCGGTGTTAATCTTTTAGCTGTGAAATCAAGGGGTTGTACATGGATATTGATAATAATAAAACTCCGTGCAACCGAGCTTTGCATGGGATTGGATGTGTGAGTAATCCGAACCAGTATAAAATCCGGTGTGTTCTTCCCTTTTCTACATTTTATATTTATCTGTTTTTGTATTTCTGTTTGATTCTATGTCTGTGATCATCTCTAGTGTGTTTGGTTCATTTAGCAGATCATCTTAGTTTAAGATTTTCATGAATTCCGTATAAACACTATTCACCCCTCCTTTGGTGTTTGTTTTTCCTTAAGATCCGCATTTCGCAATCCCTAAGAGTTGATATCAGAGCATAGGTTTTCAAAGGTTCATAATCTGGTTTTTGAAATATTATATGGCAACCAAAACTGGTAATGAAGTTCTTTTGTAGAGGGTCAGTCCACTTTTAGACCACCACAATTAATGGCAGTAATTATTCATATTGGGCATGTAGAATAAAATATATTTACAATCAGTAGGATTAGACACATGGAATAATACAAAGACAGAATATGTTGAACCCACAACTAATTTTGCACAATGGACTAATGAACAAAAGTCTACTGCACAAAGTAATTTTAAAGCCATGAATACGTTATTGTGTTCATTAAATAGAAATGAATTTAATAGAGTGTCGTAAATCTGCTTATGAAATATAGAGAACATTACAAGTCACACACGAATGGACTAATAAAGTTAAACAGAAAAAAATGTCAATACTAATTAACCAGTTTGAGTTATTTAAAATTAATGAGAACGAATCTATCTCTAATATGTACTGCATATTCCAGGAGATTGTGCATTCATTGATTACATTGAGAAAAACTTATAGTAATTTATCGAAGAAAAGAAAGAGGGCATACGCAACAACTTTAGACGATTCAGATTCATCATCAAGTGATGAAGAACCAGAAACCGGAAATTCAAATATTTATTTCAAAGCGATTCAGAATTTAGAAAATATCGAAGAAATGGATCTAAAAACCAGGTACACATTTATTAACTTTTAGTTTTTTGGCTGATTTGGATGAATCGATGTTTTGTTTATTTTGGTTGCTTTGTTTGAATTTGGAATTAAAATTAAAATTCGACCTTGAAATTTAAAATTCAAATTTGATATTTGATTTTTTATATAAAAACAATAATCAAATAATAAATAGTAATTATAATAATTAAAAAAATTTGAGATGTTTGTTAGGACAAATATTAATTCAGGAAATAATAAATCTTAAATATAAAACATTAATATAATTAAACAAAAAAGCAAAAACAACACGTCCTTTGAAATTCAACATGTATGTCGTATACATATATCGACATATATACCTGTAAATGAAATTCAAAATTTGAATTTCAAAAGTTTAGACTTTCAAACTTCACTCCAACTTTTCACCAACTCCCACTGTCTGAAAAAGTGTCATTGATTTCAGAAATGTTGTGCCCATTCAATCTCAATTTATTTATCTATTTTATCTTATTCTCTCTACCTCTCATTCAAATTTCAGACAACTTTCTTCATATATATACTCTTCAAAATCAACTCTTTAATGGGTTCCACAAGCACACCCCAAACTATGAGATTATCCAAAACCATCAAAGGATATCTCTACAATGACAGAGAAGCAAAAAATGTCTACGTTGACTACCTAGCAAATGGAAAAGTCAATATAGGAGCCTTCACCATCTTTGAAGTTTTTCCATCTTACAATCTTCGCACTCTTTTCGAAGAAAATGGAGTTTTGAGTCTAATAGATTCACGAGATAACAATGAAGTATGTTATCCTAATCTAGTCAAAATGTTCTATGCAAATCTAAATCGTGGTCTTACGAAGGAGATGAAAATCAACTATGGAGTAGTGTAAAAGGCACTCAAACCGTTTTATATTGTGAAATTTTGGGCAATATCTTGAATTGTAAGAGTAGGGCTCGAATTTTTCAGATTTTGAAATTGATGAAACGGATTTCGAAACCTTTCATCATATATTTGAAAGTGATGCTCATTTGGAATTCAAAAATCACTTCTTCCTCCTAAAAGCAAGAATCGTCAACCTCCTCCTTCAACATACAATACCCCTTGTTCTGGAAATTTCTACAATCCTACCCTCAAAGTTCAAAAAGCACTCTTTGCTATTATTGGTGTTTACGACATCAATTAGGTCGGTATGATTTTATAAGAATTTAAGCCCAAAGAAATGTCCACAAGAGAACACCCTCTTTATTATGGAGTTTATCTTTCTCGGGTTTTTAAATATTTTGGAGTGGATCTCAAAGGAGAATAATTTGTATCAAGAAAGGTGTTTGACTCCACAAATATACATCTTATGCAAATTATACTCACCTTTAAGCCTTGTGAAACTTTTGAAGATAAAAAAAACTATATGCTACAACAACAAGATCATATGGATATCGAAGAAGAAGAAGAAGGAGAAACTTCTTTGGAAAGTATAGAGTGTCCATTTAATCCTAGAACCATTTCCAAAGAAATGTTTGTCCGAAATCAAGCAAAATTAGCCCAGAAGCAAAAGAAGGTAAAAAAGACTTTTACTCATATGTCTAAGTTCATTGGAAAAATAAGAAGAAACCTTGGAATATCATCTTCCTCCTCATCATCTGCTGAAATCTAAGCTTTTCTAGTTTAAGTTATCTTTCATATTTGCTTTCGAATCTCGTATTTAATTTCTTGTATTAGTTAAATGCATTTGCTTTTGAGTAGTAATGAATGATATTTATTTCTGTATAAACAGTCTTTAATTTACCGTAAAAACATATTAGAATTAAATAAATTAAAATAATATAATAATAATTAACTAAAAAAATGATAATTTCCAAAAAAATACTTATGTATGTCGACATACATTTTTGACTATGTCGACATATAACTACCAGTTTTCAAATTTGTTCAAAATTTAAAATTTAAAATAACTAACTAATATCTATTCAATTCCAATGAATTCCAGACCCTATATATAACTATTTCTTCCAAAAAAATTTGTTCTATCATTTCTCCTTCTCTAATCAATTCTTATCTAAAAATGGGAAATCCCATTCATAATTTGAGCGAAAATCTTGAAGAAACATTGAATTCATTTAAGAATATCCTATCCATAATACTACGTAATCAGCGTCATCTCTAATTAAATCAAATAAAATTTTAGAACAGCAAAAGAAGCACTTTGACACCATCTGTTGGCTAATATCTTCTCTTTTTAGAGACGAAGACAACAATCTCGCTAAACCACCACCCACAAAAGTAGATGAAGATTGGGAGGTCATCAAGAAGGATCCAATCTTTGGAGGATGCATATGGGTTGAATTTCCAAGAGACATTTGATTTGAAATTATTTGGTATGATTTGTTTGATTGTATTGATTTGAATTTGTTTGAACTTGCGTGTAAATATTACTTGGTTTGGATTGGATTTGAAAACTTGGATATGCATGGATTGTAAATATTGTTTGAAATACATGAATTGTTAAAATTGTTTATACTCTTTTGGAATTAGGGTAATATAGACATGAATTTAGGGAGAGTCGTGTACTTTAGTATAGAATCAAATATTATAATCTTACTATATATAGGGTAATCATTTATGGTATAGTTTAGGGGGAGTATATTTAGAATTTCTTTTTATTAATGACAAAAAGGGGAGAAATTATAAAATAAGGATTAGTTAGGCTTTGTTTAAGAGGGAGTATGTAGAATTCATGATGAAAGGCGGAGTATTAGAAGGGCCAGATCAAAAAGTATCAACAGGTATGAACATGTATGAAAATTTTATAAATCAAGGTTGTCATCAAAAAAAGGGGGAGATTGTTGGAGAATGGAGTTTTGATGACAACAACCTTATTTTAATTATTGTTATTAATTGATTATAAAATGTATACTAACATTTCTATCTAGAATATTTGTATATACATATATGCAAGATTTGTATACAAGACTTAAATACTGAAGACTGTACAGTTATAGAGTTTCAAGAGATTTTGGATACAGAAGAGATTCAAGACTCATGAATAATGAAGTTATCAATAGATCAGGATTTCAAGAGTTCAAGAAAATATTGTAATCGAGTCTAGTTTATATGTAAGACTCTGAATAATGCTCCAGGTTCAAATTTTATTTTTGAAATTATGATTTTCGAATTTCAAATTTTGTTTTTCAAATTCTGTTTCCAAACTAATCTCAAATTATTTTATGATACTTATGATTTCAAACTAATAAGTTTAAAGTTTTAAATATATATAAGTTTATATATATAGTTTTATAATTTTATAGTTTTAAACCTCATAACTTTATAAATATGTGTATATAATATATCGTTATGTTTTCATATGATTTTACACTTTAGAATAATCATTTATATAATTAAGATTGGATTCTAGAATTTCTAGCGTAATATATATGGTTAAACACTTGAAAAATAGTTTTAAAATAAAAATTATACACATATGTCGACATATATAAATATCTATGTCAACATACAGCTGTTCGAAATTCAATTTTCAAAGGAAGTGTCTTTTCACTATTTGTAATGATTCCGAAACATTGGAACCATTCCAATGCTATATATAGGGGCTGATTTCGAATGTTTAAATCATTCTTCTTCTCCATCTTTACCCCTCTTCATACCACCATTAATATTTCACATTTTCTTGATTTCTACACTTATACTATGCTGATTTCTAATCAAATTACATTAAACTTTATCTTTTCTCAATCTCTATCAACTACTCTCTGAATTGAAGTGCTATTGAAGAGTTATAGGGCTGTTTTAATCATTTGGGAATTGTTTAGGAAAGGGTGTGTTCTTTGTAGCCCTAAAATCAAGGAAAGGGAGCGGTATTAACCTTGTAGCCATGAAATCAAGGGTGTTTGGAATGGTGTTAACCTTGTAGCCGTGAAATCAAGGGTTTGTACTTTGATGTTGATAATAATAAAAATCTACGCAATCGATCATTGCGTGGGACTGGATGTAGGAGCAATCTGAAGCAGTATAAAATTCGGTGCATTCTTTCCTTTTCTGCATTTTATATTTACCTGTTTCTGTGCTTATGTTTGATTCTGTGTTTATGATCATATCGGGTGTGTGTGATTCATATAATGGATCATCTTAGTTTAAGATTTTCATAAATTCCTCACAAAGACTATTCACCCCCCACCCCTCTAGTGTTTGATTTGCCTTAAGATCCACATTTTGCAATACCTAACAGTCTGAGGCTCCAAATTTCCCTGAGGGCATTCCCATTCTGACATGGTTCTATAGATACGTAGAAGTTATGGCACCTGCCGGAGTGCAAGAAAATGTTCCACCCCCTGCTGCAGCCGTAGTAGCTCAACCTTATCCTGTAGTCAACTACTCTAAGGATTGTAAGGACTTCTGTGCGACGGGAGGCAAACCGTTTCATGGTACCGAGAGTTTTGTAGAGGCACGCATTTGGCTTAGGAAAACGGAGAATGTATTTAACTTGTTAGAGCTCGACGATAGGAGAAAAATTTAGTTGGTCGCTTGGCAATTGAAGGATGAAGCATCATATTAATGGGAGCTAATATAGGCGTGGTGGATGATGTAACACCCCGAATTTTAGTTAATACTAATATTCACTAATTACAGAATAAATAATCTCAGATGTGAGAATTGAGGGAAACGGGCTGCGTCATTGCGTTCGTCTCGGAAAAATACGCGAAATAGAGTCCGAGTTTTCGAGAATCGGAGTCCGTATGGCCCAGTTATGGCCTAATGAAGTTTTCAGAAAATTCAAAGTTCAAAACAGATTTAAAATTCAGGTTCAAATTTCGAAATTGGGGCCATTGGGCGCAGGCGGAAAAATTCCCGCCTAGCTAACCAAGTCGACAGCCCTGTCGACTGGGCAGTCGACTTGGCTAGGACCAGGTCGACAGCCCTGTCGACTTGTGTGTCGACAGGGGGTGCTCGGCCAGTTTGGCCTGGTGCACCATTTTAGGGTTTGGCTGTGTTTTGGGGCTGTTTTCTGGAAGCTTCCGAGATCTGATGGTCCTAATCTAACCTAGGGTTAATCTAAGGGTCTAAAACACAACCTAATCCTATAAATAAGACCCTAAGCTAGCCCTAAATGATCATAATCCTATCCTCTAACTAAACTATGCCAAAATTTTCTATGATCATGGCCTCCACTCAAAACCCTAGCCTCCATCCTCTTTCTAAACTATTTCTATGAAGGCTTTCATGTTCATAAAAGCATTTTTAAGTTGTATGAGTGATCATTAGCTTGCATTCATCATCAAGTTGCAAGCTTTATTTTCAAGGCTAGAGTTTTTGGGTGATTTTTGGCAAGGGTTTACTTATTGGAGTTTACTTGTGAGTTTCTATAGCCTTAATAATCAATTGTTAAATTGATTATGATAGGATATGATAAGATATGGCTATGTTTGTGGATCAATGTGTTTATGCAAGTTTAGTATAGTGTATGTTGTGTGTTTTGCGAGTTTATGCTATATGTTATGCAAGTTTAATGCTATGTTTTATGATGCTCATTATGCAAAACACTATGTTGAACATTGATTCATATGTAACATGTTATGCAAGCTATATGTGAGATTATATGCAAGTTCATATGTAACATGTTATGCAAGCTATATGTGAGATTATATGCAAGTTCATATGTAACATGTTATGCAAGTTATGTGTTTGGATATATGCAAGTTATGTGCATGATTATATGCAAGTTCATATGTAACATGTTATGCAAGTTATGTGTTTGGTTATATGCAAGTTATGTGCATGATTATATGCAAGTTCATATGTAACTTGTTATGCAAGTTATGTGTTTGGTTATATGCAAGTTATGTGCATGATTATATGCAAGCTCATATGTAACATGTTATGCAAGTTATGTGTTTGGTTATATGCAAGTTAACATATGACATGCTATGCAAGTTCACACCTTTGTATGACATAAGAATCATATGCAAGTTACCCCCTTTGTGACATATGTGCTTCATGCAAGTTTGGGTTAAATGCTAGTTGGGTTTAATGTATGCTCATATATGCAAGTTGACACCTTTTAAACCCATGATAAAGTTATATGCTATGTTGGTTAAACCCATGGCATTTGTGATGAATCTTCCCCTTATTATGTCATGTTATGAGAACGAATTACGTGGGAAACGATGGGGTTAATATGCATGTTAATAAAATGGTGTGAAATGGGTATGCTTAAGCATAACATAAAGTGAATGGACATAATTGGGAATTTACCTATTAAGTTAGGTCTACCCATATTATGGAATTGGGAATTTACCTATTAAGTTAGGTCTACCCATATTATGGAATTGGGAATTTACCTATTGAGTTAGGTCTACCCATATTTTTGAAATTGGTAATTAATTAGGGATAATTAATACAAATTATGGGGGTGATTAATTAGGTGTAATTAATCAACTAAGACACGAGGTTGGACCCTTTTTGTAGCATAAGACTGCCCGGAACCGACCGGCAAATCCAGCGGCTACAAATGATTGGCCCAATGTGAGAGGTCTTAGTCATATACTAAATACGTGACAAGTGTAAAGACACGAGGTTAGACTCTGTTATGGTGGAAGGCTGCCCGGAACCAACCGGCATATCCAGCTACCATAAAAAGACAGTCTAATGTGAGAGGTCTTTACTAAGGTTACGATCTTAATTAATTAAGAAACACTTAACCAAATTAGCATGTAGTGGGGCATGAGGGGTTAAGTGGGTGCCTTGGGTGGCATGTAGTAACTAGTGGGGGTGCCTTGGGTGGCATGAGGAAACTAGTGGGTTGCCTTGGGTGGCAATATAAAATACGATTAGAATACTTAACCAAAGTGGAACATGTAATTAAACATGATTAAAGGGTTAAGTAAGTGCCTTGGGTGGCATGTGGGAATCAAGTAAGTGCCTTGGGTGGCATGTGGAAATCTAGTGGGTGCCTTGAGTGGCAATTAAAATATGATTAATGACTTAACCAAAATTTATAACATGTAAGTGGACATGGTTAAAGGGTTAAGTGGGATTCACTAGAAATGACAAGCTTAGGTGGGTAGCTTGTGGGGGCCCATCTCAGCCAATATCCCAAACGTATCTTTGTGGGCTCGACCCAAGTCGAGGACGGGACACGCATATTGGGCTTGACTATAAGAGGCCAAAACGGGTTAGCGGTGGCAACGCAAGTCCAACGGATTTCATATGCGTGTGTGGACCCGGGCTGGTAAGTAAGACGTTGTTGCATCGTGTAGGTATAAGCCGTGCACCGTTGATATTATCTGGTTGCCACTTTGGGGAATGATACACCCCACTGTGGGGCCAGCACGGGTATCTACGTTAGGGAGCCGATCGCTTGGGGAGTAGTGGGTACACCTAGTGGAGATAGGGGCAGACGGCACCTATGTAGTCAGCCAGGGGTACACGAAACTACTATTAAAAATTACTAAGTACACTTAGTGGGATCAACCTTTAAGTAGGAATTACCCTTGGGTGGGTAGAACCGGTGTGGTGCAGTGTAGGAATTACCCTTGGGTGGGTAGATCTGGGGTGGTGCAGTGTAGGAATTACCCTTGGGTGGGTAGATCTTGGGTGGTGCAGTGTAGGAATTACCCTTGGGTGGGTAGATCTGGGGTGGTGCAGTGTAGTAATTATCCTTGGGTGGGTAAATGCGTCTTTTCGGTTATCTTAGTACATCCTGTGTTTAGTTGGCTACCTAGTGTAGTCATTATCCCCAGAGGTTCCGTACCTTGTTTATATCATACCCTAATTACTTTAATGATTGTATTGTTAAGGTTATAGGACTCGCTTAGACTTATGTCTGACCCCGTTGTTTTTTTATCTTTTTCCCAACCCTCAGGTTTTCAGAGTGGGCCTAGCACTAGTGGGCTTTGATCAGACTGCTTTATCTATCTTTTGGAGCTTGGACCGTGGATGTAAAGCTCAGTTTATCTTTTCTATTATGGCTATTAAGTTATGTAGTGGGATTATGTACTTTTGTTTTATCAGGATGGATATTATGTACTTGACTCTTGTTTATGGTTTTGGTGTAACCAAACATGTTTTACTTTCCACTGCAATGAAATGATGTTTTAAATTCTCAAGTATTACTTATATCTGTCTTGTTGTAATTTTCTGTTCTATATTCACTTAAAATACTCCACCGATGTTATGGCATACCTATAGTGAGTGACCGTAGCGGGTATGGGGTGTTACACGTGGTATCAGAGCTTAAGGTTACCAGAACAGATAAAATTTTTAGAAAAACTATTTTCTAAGAATATTTTTGAAAGGAGTATTTTCAAAAACATGTCTTTTAAGAGAAAAGTTTTTGAAAGAAAAGCATAATCCCCGATAGCCATATCTTTATCTTTCGAATTCTCCGTTTTGAATCTCTTCCTCTCTCGTTTTGAGTTTCCCCTCCGTGTATAGATGATCTTTCTAAGATAGATAAGAATGGAAAACCACTTCAAGGGACTTAGACGTTAGTCGGATTAGAAGTTGGTTCAAGAACGAGGAGGACTGGTAGGTACCTATTGGATAGACGATGGGAGGAAGGCTCAAATAGTTGTTTGGTTAATGAAGGATGAAACCTCATTGGTGGGAGGTTACGAGTGGAGAATGGGAAGAAGAAGGCGAGTAGTTATCCTTTTGGGAGGAATAGGACACCTTATTAGGATTGTCCAAAGAGGCAAGGGCAAGGTACGGAATCTCCTGGAGGGTAGTTGTATTCCCTCACGGCTAGTGTACCAGATGGGGATAGGACCGTCTAGGTTGGAATTTGGATTTCTTTATTATCCGGTTCGAACTTTATTTGATTCTGACGCATCGAGTTCGTTTATCTCATCATTGTTAGTTGAGTCACTGCACTTAGACACCGGTTTAGTAGATGATCCCTTGGTTGTTTCACACCCAATTGGGGCTCTATGATGTGTTTGGGTTTGAAAGTTTCTATACTTAGCGTTGAGTTTAGATGTGATGCTTTTTGGGCTTCACGGGCTATGGGTTAGTTTTGGGCATGGACTGGTTATCCAGTAGGGGTGCCGTTCTTGATTTTGAAGGGAGAGTTGTTAGGCTTATGACCCGCTTGGGTAACACTCTCGAGATCTCTTGTAATCCCATGGAATCTGTTATGCTAAGTTATCTAGAATCGCTTGACACGTCGGTCGAGAGTTTGCGATCTGTTAGAGTGGTCCGGGAATACTCGGATGTGTTTGAGGAGGTGAAGGGCTTACCTCCGGAGCGGGAGATTGACTTCCGAATATATCTGGTAGATAATGCCAAACCAGTATCTTGGCCAGTGTGCCACATGGCTCCTCGTGAGAGGAGGGAACTCCATAAGCAAGTAGGCGATTTGCTTGAGAAGGGGTTCATAAGACGAAGTATATCGGAGTGGGGTGCTCCAGTAGTTTTTGCCACGAAGGCGGATGGGTCCCTCAGACTTTATGTAGGCTAAAGAGAACTAAATAAACTCACAAAGAAGAATAGACACCCATTGCCGAGGATTGATGATCTCTTTGATCAGTTAGTTGGCGCCTCAGTATTTTCGCAGTTGGACTTAGCCACGGGGTTTCGTCAGTTGAGAGTGGCTGAGGATAGTATAGAGAAGACTGCCTTTAGGACTCCGGATGGTTTTTATGAGTGGCTGGTGATGCCATTTGATTTGACGAACGCCCCCGCATACTTTATTGATTTGATGAGAAGGGTGTTCAGGGAGTACCTAAATAAGTTCGTGATGGTCTTTGTAAATGACATCTTGGTCTTTTCTAGGAGCAAAATGAGTTTTCGTGTGTGCTTAATAGGTTGAGCAAAGCCAGTTATGGGAAAAACGGTGGTTTTGGAGCGAGACTGGCGAGGACATCCAAAGTTGGTCAAAGGCTTAATTGTTTAGCCATTTTTACTAGTATCATCTCACGTAGGTCGTCTGAACTCGAAGGAGATATCCCTTGGGTGTTTGTCTGATATTGGTTTAGGCCTTTGGGGCTTGCACTTGGGGGATGTCAAGTTCGACTAGGATGGTCTGCGTGAGAGATGGACAGTTGTGATGATTTTGGATGGGGTAATATCCTGGTTTTCTCTAAAAGTGGAGAAGAGCATGCCCTACATCTTAGGGAAGTGTTGGAGACTCTTCGATCGCATAGTCTTAAGGCAGCAAAAGTGGATGGGATTCTTAGCATCCTATGAGTTTGAGATAGCGTATACCCATGGCAAGGGTAACGTGGTAGCAGACGCCTTAAGTAGAAAAAGGTTGTCCTTGAGTTCATTGTTCGTTGAACGACGGAGCTTAGAGTTTATTTCTATGTTTGACTTTAGACCTTCCGTTGACTTTGTACCCGGTTTGCTAGCCTCCTTGGAGGTTAGGCCTACTCTTTTGGGGCAGATTGGTGGAGGACAGCGAGACGACCCACAGTTGGTTGAGTTAGTAGAGAAGCTCATGAGGAGGGGAGTCGTCCATCCATTTGAGTAGGTACACCCTAGATGGTAAGGGGTGGTTGCGTAGAGATGGTAGACTTTGTGTACCGCAAGACGAGGGTTTGAGGAAGGCTATACTTGATGAAGCACATCGTTCGAAGATGACCATTCATCCCGGTAGGGACAAGATGTACCAAGACATGAAGCGAGTTTTCTTTTGGGCCGGTATGAAGAAAGATGCGGCCGAGTATGTCGCTAGATGCTTGGTTTTCCAACTAGTAAAAGCGGAGCAAAAGAAACCCGGTAGGTTGCTTCACCCATTGGAAGTTCCGCTATGGAAGTGGGATAGTGTCTCGATGGATTTTGTCGATGGATTACCGAGATCGAGGAAGGGTAATACGGGAATTTGGGTTGTGGTAGACAGACTTACTAAGAGCGCCCATTTTATACCCGTGAAGAGTAAGAGAACGGCTCCATGGCTAGCTTCAGTTTACATTCGAGAGATTATTAGATTGCATGGTGTACCTTCCAGTATAGTGAGCGATCGAGATCCTATCTTCACTAGAGAGTTTTGGAAGAGTTTGAAAGAGGCGGTAGGGACTTAGTTGTGTTTGAGCACCGCAAATCATCCTCAGACGGACGGCCAGACCGGGAGGGTGAATCGCATTTTAGAAGACCTTTTGAGGCTATGTATCTTAGATTTTGGAGGTACATGAGAAGAGCATCTTCCATTGGTGGAGTTCGCATATAATAACAGCTTTCAGTCTAGTATTGGCATGGCTCCTTTCGAAGCTCTTTATGGAAGGCCTTGTCGATCACCTACATGTTGGTAGGAATCTACGGATGAGATCTTGCTTGGGCCCGATATGGTTAGAAAGACTTCGGAAAAGATTGATTTGATTCGAAGAAGGATGAAAGCGGCGCAAGACAGACAGAAATCTTATGCGGACAAGAGGAAAGCAGAGCTTAAGTTTGATGTTGGGGACATGGTTTTATCAAGGTATCTCCGTTACGGAATGTGGTTCGCTTTGGATCTGTTGGAAAGTTAGCACCAAGGGTTGTTGGGCCGTTTCCTATTAAGGAAAGGATTGCACAGATGGCATATAGAGTGGTGTTTCCCGACAGGCTTAGTGGTGTACATGATGTATTCCATGTGTCACATTTGAGGAAGTGCCTACATGAGACCGCTGAGGTGGTAGAGCCGGAGATAGAGCGTGATGAGACGATTCGACGAGCTCCTACTCACATCCTTGGGTCAGAAACTAGGAAGTTGAGGAATCGAGAGGTTCAACTAGTCAAAGTGCAATGGGGAGAAGATGAGAGCAACGCTACTTTAGAGACGGAAGAGAAGATGCGTTCATTATACCCATTCCTTTTTAGGATATGCCTTTTAATTTCTCCTTTATCGTTTGACTAGTACTTATCTTATCTGTAGTATGTCCTCTCGTTAGTACCTTTGACCTTTAGATAGGGTAAACCTATGGTTGAAACATGTGTTTGAGACATGTTATGATTGATGGATGCATGTGGATGCAAGTGTTTGCTAGTGGTTGCTCGTGGATGCATATACACACACTCTAGACACTAGATCGGCTCAGTCACTTCATATTGCATATTGCATATAATTGTGTGTAGGTAGCTAAATTGATGGATGTATAATGGTTGTGTTATCATATGGATGATGCATTTTGGTGAATGATTGTGCACTCATATAGATACAGTATGTGTCGATAGGGTTCTCTCGCATACATATAGGATGCATGGCACTATCATGGTTTGCATATGTTCATACATTAGATAGGGAACATATACACACACTCTTTGCATATGCTCATACATCATTAGAAATTGTTTTAAGGACAATGGATGCCCGTGTTTGATGGATTGAGTAGATGGTTGTTTGGATGGTAGGATATGCATTCTCCTTAGCTTAGAGATTTCGGGGACGAAATCCTTTAAGGAGGGGAGAATGTAACACCCCGAATTTTAGTTAATACTAATATTCACTAATTATAGAATAAATAATCTCAGATGTGAGAATTGGGGGAAACGGGCTGCGTCATTGCGTTCGTCTCGGAAAAATACGCGAAATAGAGTCCGAGTTTTCGAGAATCGGAGTCCGTATGGCCCAGTTATGGCCTAATGAAGTTTTCAGAAAATTCAAAGTTTAAAACAGATTTAAAATTCAGGTTCAAATTTCGAAATTGGGGCCATTGGGCGCAGGCGGAAAAATTCCCGCCTAGCTAACCAAGTCGACAGCCCTGTCGACTGGGCAGTCGACTTGGTTAGGACCAGGTCGACAGCCCTGTCGACTTGTGTGCCGACAGGGGGTGCTCGGCCAGTTTGGCCTGGTGCACCATTTTAGGGTTTGGCTGTGTTTTGGGGCTGTTTTCTGGAAGCTTCCGAGATCTGATGGTCCTAATCTAACCTAGGGTTAATCTAAGGGTCTAAAACACAA
This sequence comes from Allium sativum, assembly GCA_030737875.1. NCBI lineage: Eukaryota > Viridiplantae > Streptophyta > Magnoliopsida > Asparagales > Amaryllidaceae > Allium > Allium sativum. The sequence goes on along the minus strand of CM060911.1, from coordinate 64,687,425 downwards.
CCTAATCCTATAAATAAGACCCTAAGCTAGCCCTAAATGATCATAATCCTATCCTCTAACTAAACTATGCCAAAATTTTCTATGATCATGGCCTCCACTCAAAACCCTAGCCTCCATCCTCTTTCTAAACTATTTCTATGAAGGCTTTCATGTTCATACAAGCATTTTTAAGTTGTATGAGTGATCATTTGCTTGCATTCATCATCAAGTTGCAAGCTTTATTTTCAAGGCTAGAGTTTTTGGGTGATTTTTGGCAAGGGTTTGCTTATTGGAGTTTAGTGGTGAGTTTCTATAGCCTTAATAATCAATTGTTAAATTGATTATGATAGGATATGATAAGATATGGCTATGTTTGTGGATCAATGTGTTTATGCAAGTTTGGTATAGTGTATGTTGTGTGTTTTGCGAGTTTATGCTATATGGTATGCAAGTTTAATGCTATGTTTTATGATGCTCATTATGCAAAACACTATGTTGAACATTGATTCATATGTAACATGTTATGCAAGCTATATGTGAGATTATATGCAAGTTCATATGTAACATGTTATGCAAGCTATATGTGAGATTATATGCAAGTTCATATGTAACATGTTATGCAAGTTATGTGTTTGGATATATGCAAGTTATGTGCATGATTATATGCAAGTTCATATGTAACATGTTATGCAAGTTATGTGTTTGGTTATATGCAAGTTATGTGCATGATTATATGCAAGTTCATATGTAACATGTTATGCAAGTTATGTGTTTGGTTATATGCAAGTTATGTGCATGATTATATGCAAGCTCATATGTAACATGTTATGCAAGTTATGTGTTTGGTTATATGCAAGTTAACATATGACATGCTATGCAAGTTCACACCTTTGTATGACATAAGAATCATATGCAAGTTACCCCCTTTGTGACATATGTGCTTCATGCAAGTTTGGGTTAAATGCTAGTTGGGTTTAATGTATGCTCATATATGCAAGTTGACACCTTTTAAACCCATGATAAAGTTATATGCTATGTTGGTTAAACCCATGGCATTTGTGATGAATCTTCCCCTTATTATGTCATGTTATGAGAACGAATTACATGGGGAACGATGGGGTTAATATGCATGTTAATAAAATGGTGTGAAATGGGTATGCTTAAGCATAACATAAAGTGAATGGACATAATTGGGAATTTACCTATTAAGTTAGGTCTACCCATATTATGGAATTGGGAATTTACCTATTAAGTTAGGTCTACCCATATTATGGAATTGGGAATTTACCTATTGAGTTAGGTCTACCCATATTCTTGAAATTGGTAATTAATTAGGGATAATTAATACAAATTATAGGGGTGATTAATTAGGTGTAATTAATCAACTAAGACACGAGGTTGGACCCTTTTTGTAGCATAAGACTGCCCGGAACCGACCGGCAAATCCAGCGGCTACAAATGATTGGCCCAATGTGAGAGGTCTTAGTCATAAACTAAATACGTGACAAGTGTAAAGACACGAGGTTAGACTCTGTTATGGTGTAAGGCTGCCCGGAACCATCCGGCATATCCAGCTGCCATAAAAAGACAGTCTAATGTGAGAGGTCTTTACAAAGGTTACGATCTTAATTAATTAAGAAACACTTAACCAAATTAGCATGTAGTGGGGCATGAGGGGTTAAGTGGGTGCCTTGGGTGGCATGTAGTAACTAGTGGGGGTGCCTTGGGTGGCATGAGGAAACTAGTGGGTTGCCTTGGGTGGCAATAGAAAATACGATTAGAATACTTAACCAAAGTGGAACATGTAATTAAACATGATTAAAGGGTTAAGTAAGTGCCTTGGGTGGCATGTGGGAATCAAGTAAGTGCCTTGGGTGGCATGTGGAAATCTAGTGGGTGCCTTGAGTGGCAATTAAAATATGATTAATGACTTAACCAAAATTTATAACATGTAAGTGGACATGGTTAAAGGGTTAAGTGGGATTCACTAGAAATGACAAGCTTAGGTGGGTAGCTTGTGGGGCCCATCTCAGCCAATATCCCAAACGTATCTTTGTGGGCTCGACCCAAGTCGAGGACGGGACATGCATATTGGGCTTGACTATAAGAGGACAAAATGGGTTAGCGGTGGCAACGCAAGTCCAACGGGTTTCATATGCGTGTGTGGACCCGGGCTGGTAAGTAAGACGTTGTTGCATCGTGTAGGTATAAGCCGTGCACCGTTGATATTATCAGGTTGCCACTTTGGGGAATGATACACCCCACTGTGGGGCCAGCACGGGTATCTACGTTAGGGAGCCGATCGCTTGGGGAGTAGTGGGTACACCTAGTGGAGATAGGGGCAGACGACACCTATGTAGTCAGCTAGGGGTACACGAAACTACTATTAAAAATTACTAAGTACACTTAGTGGGATCAACCTTTAAGTAGGAATTACCCTTGGGTGGGTAGAACTGGTGTGGTGCAGTGTAGGAATTACCCTTGGGTGGGTAGATCTGGGGTGGTGCAGTGTAGGAATTACCCTTGGGTGGGTAGATCTGGGGTGGTGCAGTGTAGGAATTACCCTTGGGTGGGTAGATCTGGGGTGGTGCAGTGTAGTAATTATCCTTGGGTGGGTAAATGCGTCTTTTCGGTTATCTTAGTACATCCTGTGTTTAGTTGGCTACCTAGTGTAGTCATTATCCCCAGAGGTACCGTACCTTGTTTATATCATACCCTAATTACTTTAATGATTCTATTGTTAAGGTTATAGGACTCGCTCAGACTTATGTCTGACCCCGTTGTTTTTTTATCTTTTTCCCAACCCTCAGGTTTTCAGAGTGGGCCTAGCACTAGTGGGCTTTGATCAGACTGCTTTATCTATCTTTTGGAGCTTGGACCGTGGATGTAAATCTCAGTTTATCTTTTCTATTGTGGCTATTAAGTTATGTAGTGGGATTATGTACTTTTGTTTTATCAGGATGGATATTATGTACTTGACTCTTGTTTATGGTTTTGGTGTAACCAAACATGTTTTACTTTCCGCTGCAATGAAATGATGTTTTAAATTCTCAAGTATTACTTATATCTGTCTTGTTGTAATTTTCTGTTCTATATTCACTTAAAATACTCCACCGATGTTATGGCATTCCCTTAGTGAGTGACCGTAGCGGGTGTGGGGTGTTACAGATGATAGCCCCTTGGGATGAATTTAAGACTAGATTCGAGATGAGATTCTTATCGTAAGCAGAGGAAGGAATGCAAATGGATTCTTTCTTAAGTCTGAAGCAAGGAAGCATGACGATAAAGGAATATGTTAACAGTTTTAATCATCAAGAGAGAATTGGGTTGGAATTGATAAACACTCCTCATAAGAAGGCTTTGAGGTTCACGAAGTGATTGAACCAACCGCTCCAAGATTTAGCATTGATGCATGTCCCGATAGGAATGACTTTCGAGAGACTTGTAGACATGGCTTTGATGCATGAGGACAGTAAAGAGGAGGAGAAATAGGTTAAGATTGACGAGGAAAAACCCAAGGTTGAGAAAAATAAATGGTGGTGCAAGAAGGGGCGGCAAATAAGGTGGAAAACCTGACAAGGTTCAAATTAAGACAGAGGTTAAATGTGATGGTCATGGAAGTTCAGGGAACTTTGTGATAGACTGTAAGAAGATGAAGATTGCTAGTTTTGGTTGTTGTCAGGTTGGACATTTTACAAGGCAATGCCATAACAAGTAAGGACAGAAGGCTGGATCATCTGGAGAGCAAGTACATGCAATTGAGGCTGGTGGACTGGATCGTGGTAGGAAAGTCGCGGTTGAAGGTATGATTTCTCTTTTTGACTCTTCTATTAGGACTCTCTTTGATTCTGCTGCTTCTCATTCATTCATATCCAATTATGTGGTAGGTAATATGCACCTAGGCACTAGAATTGTTTCTAATCCTATAGTAGTCTCAAACTACATAGGAGGTATGGCTCACTTGTCTATGATTTGTAGGGGTTTGAGAATTTCTGATTTGGGTGTCAAATTTGAATGCGACACAAACGTTCTTGGCTTTATAGTTTATAGACTTATTCTAGGAATGGATTGGATAACCATATATGGTGCCATCCTTGATTGTGAGATGAGATTTTTTAGATTTCTAACATGCCATGGTAGAACACTCGAGATTTCTTGTAACCTACGGGTGTTAGTTATGCTCAGTTTCCTAGATTCTCTTGTTGCTTCTGTTGACAAACTTTGACCGGTACCCATAGTTAGAAGTTTTCGGGATGTGTTCAATGAGGGTAGAGGATAACCTCTAAGACGAGAGATAGATTTCCAGATTTACTTGGTGGAGAAAGTGAAACCAAGTGCTTTACTAGTACGCCACATGGCTCCTAGTGAGAGGAGGGAGCCCATCAAACAAGTAGGTGAATTATTTGAGAAAGGGTTCGTTAGACTGAGCTTATCAGAGCGGGGTGCTCCAGTCGTCTTTGCGACCAAGGTAGACTTCTATCTTCGTCTATGCGTGGATTATAAAGAGTTGTATAAGCTCACCAAAAAGAATAGGCACCCACTTCCGAGGACTGATGACTTGTTTGACTAGCTAGTAGGCGCTTCGATTTTCCCACAATTGGATTTAGCCACTGGAATTGTGACAACCCACATCCGTTAATGTCACTCTAAAGAGAATGCATAAAATTTCGTGAAGCGCAATAGGTAAACAATAAGTAAATTTACATGACAAATATAAATAATGCAGCAGAAAATTTAATACTTTTATTTCATTTTAAAACATGCCATTACATCTCAAATGTCAAAAACCATAATAATCTCTCTCAATAATATCAGAGTACAAAAATAATAATAATATCCCACAAGTGTCATCACAGTAAGCATGAATAGACTGAAGAAAGTTGTAACGTCCCGGATTTTTAGCCATCTAATATCAGATATTTAAATTTATTTAAGTATTGATTTGGATTAATAAATGGATTTTTAATTTGAATTTATCGATTTTATAACAGATATGCAATTTAACTTTGAATATATTGAAATATCATGACATTGAAAAATGAAATAATTTAATGTTGAATGAAAGCTAAACCAAAACAATTTAGTCGACTAATATAAATTCTATGTAATGAATTAGAACTACAATAATAATTTATTATCAAGAAATTTAAATTGTTTGAAATCAAGTTATATTTTAAATCGATTTAATTTAAGTCTTAGAAATTTATTAAATCAAAGTATATTTAAATCGTCAAATTAATATTGACCGTCTGTATAAATTACATAATCGGGTTCATTGAGTTCAGAACAACGTTATATTAAGATAATGTCGGTCGCTACGCTAAAATCAGATTTCAAAATCAACGTGAATTTAGCTAAAAATAAAATATGTATATCCTAAAATCTAACCAATTACAATCAGCCGACATATCTTGTTCCGTCGTGCAGCTCGCTTTCTCCCTCGAGTAGAAAATTTTCCTCCTTCATTCGATATCAATGAAAATAGGATTTTAATGCCTTTAGTAACTTTGTCTCCTCTTTGCATATAAAAGAAACCGCACCCTCTTCATTTTTCCGCAAACAATCAATCAGGCTTCAAAGAAAACCGAGTCCCCCTCTTTCTTCTCTTTCCAAATTCTTTTGTTCCTCAAAGGAAATCATAAATGGAAATCGCGTTTTTCAAATACAAATCATGAACGATCCGCGAAGTACCCGGAAGAGCAAGGACACGCTAGAGCACTCGCTTTTTAAGGGGGAGTTTTGGGAGGATTTGAAGTCGATGATGGTTTGTAGTTCGATGGTGACCTTAGGGTTCGGCTGATGGTTGAACGAGGTGAATGGTGGTCGTAGTTTTTCTTGTAAGCAGTGAATCAGATTTCAGGTAGCAATGATGATGGAGGGGGTTGCGATGGGATGTGACTATTGGTTAGAGTTCTGTTTATTTTCTGGTTGTGCGACAGTAATCTAGGGAAGCAGATGGTGTTCGTGGTTCAAGAAACTTTGACGCAGGGAAGGAGAACGCATTGATAAAGGAGGCAGTGAGTTCGCTTATGACTTTTAGGTGATGACGAGTGTAGTTTTGGATTGAACGGGGGTCTTAGCACTTACGTATTTTGTTTGGTAGGTGGATTTGAGGTTCATCCGTTGATAAACGAGGAGCGTGGTTCATGTTGATTTTTTGGGATGAATTTGAGTTCAGTGATGGAAATAAGGAAGTTGGGCTTTTGTTTTCTAATGGACGATGCAGTGAGGTGTGGAGTACCATGCGATGCTGGGATGATTGGGAATCAGTATTAGTTGTTTGGTGGAGATCCGAGTTTGGGAGGATGGTCTTTTGTTGATAGAGGTGGTAGAAAAAATGTAGAATGGACATTGAACTTTTCGAGAAATTGGCGAAGTGGAAGAAGACTTTTTTTTAGCTAATTGTAGTGAAGCAGATCAACGATTATTGAGTTAGCTTCGTGGTTGGTCAAGTGATGTACAAACACGATAAGGTATTCATTTTTACTAATTTAAATTACATATAATAATTTATTTATTCATTATAGAAGTTAATTTAAATAAATAATTGTTTAATTGTTAAATAATATTAAATAATCATAGATGCTTGAGAAAATGCAATTGATATGAGTCGAGTAGATTCATAGCTATGCGATATGGGATTAAACAAGATATTCGACAAATAAAAATCAAGGTGAGTTAGTCTCACTTTAAAATTTACTTTTATTATTAAAATGTATTGTTGGCTGCTTGGTTGCTTTTATAAATTGTGGTTATTATATATGTTAGTTATATTAGGCTTGGTGGTTGTGGCCATTATATATATATATATATATATATATATATATATTGGATATTTCCCGCGATGTCCTGCCTTGAAGCAGGATTGGTATTATTTATGTTGTTTGACATCTATGAATGCAGGAAAACAGATTGGAGGAATCCAACTGGATTCCTCAAAATTTATTATTGTTTGTTTATATATATATATAATCATATATGTTGTGTTATAAACCTGTGATTTGAAATTGTGTGTTTTGAATGTTTGAATACCACTGGTCCTAGATATTGATATTTAAAATATTATATAATGAATTTTTTAGATTTTAAAAAGGAAAATTAAATTTTTGAAATAGAAATGGAATTTCAAATGGGTTAGGAAATATTTACTTGTTTAAATAATAAAAACAAGTAAATGAATTTATAAACGATGTTTATAAATAGAAAGAAATATTATCATTTGATAGTATTAAAATTCAATTTCAAGTAGGGATTTAAAGAAGGAAATTTAAATTTGGTTTCAAACGGAATATGAAATAGAAACTTGTTTTGAATATTTTAAAAAATAAGTGCAATTTATAAACGGCGTTTATAAATAAATGTGGAAAATTATCGTTAGATAAATTATAAATTTAAACTCAAACGGATTTAAAAGGGTAAATGGAATCGTTTTAAAAAGAAAAACGATGGGATTTATTTCCGATGTTCAGAATGTAGTTGAACTGAAATAAATTTATTTTTGGAAGAACATTGGAAATTTATTTAGTAGAAACTAAATTTTTAAATTTTAAGAAGTTGACATCTCCAGTATATAAAAATACGAGAATAGATTATATGCTTATAAATATAAGTTATAGGAATAAAATATTTTTCAAATAAAAAATGAAAATAAACTTAAGATTCAGAAGGGAAATAAAATATTCTAAAATGAAAATCAAGTCTCAATAATTTATTAAAATGGAAGTTAATTTTAATAAAGAAGTTAATATGTAAACAACGTTTATAAATGTGATGAAGTCAGTTCCATCGGATAATTTGGAAATAGATTTTTACAAATTAAGTATGATTAATAAAACCATATCTTAATGGAATAAATGGTGATATTTTAATCGATTTGTTTTGTATTATAAGTTTTTATTTATCTCAAGATAAGAACGATGTCGATCAAGGTCTGAGAGGTAAATAAAATACCCCAACTTGAACGACTTCACTGTTATCGAGATATGATATTAGTTTGTAATGGTAAGGGATGTGAATTAATTGATTATTTCCATAAAAGAAATTTATGCTTGGAATTCGATTATATCGAATTTTATAAATAATCTATTTGCATAGGAAAATGGAAATTTAGTATAGCAATTGAGTTGTAAATATAAATTATAACTGATTTGTGAATTGAAGTAAAAATAATCGGTGATTCTGATAAATCAAATGGTTTTAATTTATATTTAAATAAATTGAGGAATGAGATTGGAAAACGAAGTTAACGTTTATATTAAATTTAATTAAAACGAACTCACCGCGGCGTAGTAGTTCGTAATTTGACAATTCGAACTTCAGTTGAGTATATAGAGCTCAATATAAATCGAAATTCGATGAAAAAAGAAACGGCCGGACCTATTGAATAATAGTTTTCTAATGAAAGAGAAAAATCTAGATTTTATCGTATAAATTTTGAGTTATGTCAAAATCAGATTTTCAGAAAAATAGCGCCATAATCGTTTTAAAAACATAATGGTTTATTTAATTAAATAAAAGGATTTTTAGTGAATAAAAAAATCAGAATTTCCATTAGTAAAATCCAGACTTGAGCTATAAATTAAATATGAACTCAAGTCGAATAAATGGATCGAATTTTGAAACAATATTAGACTTTGGTTATTTAATGAAGTTAACTGATTAGAACAAATTAGTTAAAGAATTTATGGGTAGGACTTAATGTGGTGAAACCAAAATAGTTGTATGGTTCTGAAATAAATGGAAGTTCAGGTGTATATATATTAGACAAGTATAGGACGAAGTGGATGAAGATTATATTTTAAGTGCCCGACAAAAAGGTACATGTTTCAATTTCCATATGAGATTTTACGAGCCTAATGGATGAGCCGTTAGGTTTTTTTGATTTTCTTTTTGAATGGAAAGGGCTTAGAGAGGCGAGTTGGGGTTTCAACCATTAACCGGTACAAGGGAGGTGCTGGCGAAATTTCCAAAAATTTAAGGAGATAGAATATTTTTAAGAACATTTATCGATATATAAAGAATTCGATAAAGAATTCAGAAACAGTTCATGAATGAATATTAATTAAAAGGGGCTAGTGACTGTTTGATTATTTGATGGATGTTTGTTTTTCCTTTGATAGTTAAATCACCGGCTATCAAAGATTTTTGGACCATCGTCGTCAATACAGAGAGACAAGTTGGATTTAATATCCGAAAAACCACTCCGTATAGGCAAAGTCGTTGCGAATTAGATTATGCTGAAGAAATGGAAGATGAAGTGAAATGCAAGGGCTGTTCTGTTTTTCCAGTCCTGGGAATACTCGTATGGATGAATGTTTGAGAGAGTATTCCTAACGGATCACATAAGACGATCTTTTAAAGGTATTACGTCTGGTAGCGGAGGAATTTGTTTCTCTTAGCTTTTATACCCATAATATTTTTGAGGCGATAAACTAGTGATTTCACGGGTTTGACGATGTGGCATTCAAAGTGAATAGTGACCAGATGTTCAGAAAGATAGACGTAGCCTCAAGCCTCACAACCGGGAAATGACAAAAATCCAGCAGGCAGCATGGCTATTTGGGTCATACCCAAACAGGGTATATTTGTCACTGATGTAGAGAAAATTCATTATTTGTTCCTCTTTCGATTAGGTATCTTACATATGACCGTTGGATGGCCAACAACCGTGGGTGACAATATATTTGCTACACTCAAGTTAAATGAGTGGGTGGTCATGTGTGGTCGGGTTGCAAGATGTTCTTGCTGAACCCCAGTGTATCCCCTTTAGAGTACACTGAGGTGGTCTGATACCTTGTCATAGTTGGAATCCAATCTCCAATAAGCGCCCTGTGGTTTTTAATTTCATACTATATATGTAGAACGTGAGATGTAAGCATTCTACTATTTGGTTATTTATTTGATTAGACATTATTATAATATCACCGGATTTTTATATAAAAATATTTTGGGTTATAGTAAGGTAAAAACCGTCCATGTTTATGCGTGGGCTGGTCCTACTATTATCCTTTTCTTTCGAAAGGTTTTTCAAAGTTAAACAACACGGTTGGGGTTTAGTCACACCAGTCCCATGACTGACCCAGAGTTTATTTTGTTTGTTTTTCCTAAACTCTTGGGTGCCCAAATTTGTACGGGAAGTCAAGTGTTTCAGGCTTTTACAGATACACTTAGACGAGCTTGGAGCAGGAGACCTCACCGTTAGATATTTAGAATTATTTTCTGCTGTGTTGTATATATGTTGATCTCCGATAATGGTATGTATATATGATACAAAATTTTGTATTTCAAAAGTTATGTTATACAATATATTTTATTTGTTCCACTGTGAGATTCTGTTTTGTTATTTCTACTCTTCTTCTATCTGTTTCTATTTCATTAACCCTAATGACTCATATTTTTGTATTATTTGAGTTGGACGTGTGTTGTATTAGTCAGCTCAGATAGTACGAATTTTCGAGCCGTACAAAATTATATGAAAAAGGAGAGCTATCCTAGTCCGCAGAATCACGATCTCAACTACTGACCACTCCCACATTGAGAACCTGACGGAGGGGAAAAAGAAGAGAGAGAAGGGAAACAGAAAGGGTCAAACATAAAGTCTGGTGAGTTCCAGTAATTTTCAAAATAAGTATATGAAAAGGTGTCAAGATAGTTAAATAATACTAGATGAGAAAGTATAGTAAAACATGTATATAAGTACGAGGTAAACGATGTATCAAGACAAGATAAAGATAGATTAAACTTCTCACTCATATCCCAAGAATCAAGTTAATGCATCAATTACTAATATTAATAGGATTAGGTGTTACCCTAATTACTACCCATGCAATCAGCTCTCTATTACCCGAATACCATGTGTTAGCCTCGGCAGTAGGGTGTATCACTCTCTAACCCAGCAACCTATAGAACACAGACCTATTCGTAGGTGTTACAGCGTCTTCGTTTCCCATAATCGAACTCATGCACGCTCATGACTCCACCGAAACGCACCCGTACCCACCCTCAGGACTTGAACCTCTTATAATCAAGTTCAGTAAAGCATGTCCTTGCCCCTACTAGTGCGAGGCCCCAACCGAGATACCAACAGGGATACTGATTGGTATGAGTTCCATACAACTTGACACAAGTCACCTCCTAGGCTTGTGTCCCATTGTACCTAGGATTTAAGAGTCCTGAAAACTTTATACAAATTACTAGAGTGTGACCTCTTTAGCTTAATTAATAGGTGTAACTTAGCAGGTTTAAGTTCATTAATAAGTCTGGTTGTAAAATGACATTTACAACCCCTTCTCAAACAGTCACCTGTCCAAATGTACAATTAGACTTACAGTAATTCATTTTACTTAGCTTTTACATCTGGCACTCGTATACTCTTATATATATTTAATCTTACATTAAGTCCAATCTAACAGATTAGCATGTCGCATATTCTTCCTTTAATGTAATGAACCGAGTCTAATAGATTAACATGTAATTAACCCAATCTAATAGACTAACATGCAATTAACCAATTTAATAGATTAATATGTAATTAACCCAATCTAATAGATTAACATGTAGTTAACCCAATCTTACTTCCAATCATACAGTCAAAGGTTCCAATTTACAATATCCCTAATTTTTCCATTTAAATATCATTATTTAATTATTCCAATTTATGTCCTTTATACGCCTATCAACGGTAATAGCCTGGGCCTTGAGTAGCCTAGGTTTAGCGTAAACAGAAACGAAAAAGGGAGAAAACACATCTCAGACTGAATAAAAAGGCACATTTAAAGACTGTAAATAAATAGAAGGCATAATCTAACTGTAGATCTGAATAAAACAATATGTATAAACAGTAGAACTGGATTAACAATAAAAGAACATATATAAGAATTACTTATAGGCACTGTTTGTTTCAGATCCAAAACAATTCACTTTCCAAACCTTTTTAAATAAATCTAAAAATGACATGAAACTCACAGCGATTCTTGGAAAAGAAGAAGATATCTTTTTATGTATGTATATGTCGCTGTAGAAAAAGTTCAATTTTATCTTTTGTTGTTGTAGACTAGTCTGAATTGTCCTTGCTATTATATATTTGGATAGCACCTCAGTTGTTCTATGTATATACTAATCTCAAAGAAAGGTTTATAGGAAGAAGGAGGAAGAAGGGTTTTGTGAGTTTAGAACAAATGAGATTGCATGCACTACACCAGAACAACAAATTTGGCACACCAGGACGTAGAGATTTGATACGGCTTAAAGCCGTATCAAATTTGATACTGCTCGTACCCTTATCAAAATTTATTTGATACAACTCAACCAATCCGCACCACCCCTAACTCCCAAAATCTAAGCATTGATGGTTGAAGTTTAGGATTAGTTAATTTGGTTCGAGTTTGAGCTGTATCAAATCAGCACCTAACTTTCGCTCCTAGTTCCCCGGTAATTTTTCATTCCTCACCAAATCTGCGTCATATTTTCATTTCTTACAATCGGTTTTCATTTTCCCCTTTCATCCATTTTTTTTGAATCAAATCGCAAGTTGGATACAGCAACGATCGATCAACAACAAATCAAGCCAGATGTATTATTTAATCGATCAGCACAGAGGAGTGGAGTTGTTGGTTTCATAAAGAATTAAAACCCTAGTTTCAATTTTGTTGAAGAAACAAGACTGTGGCCATTGAAATTGAGGGAGCTGACCTAAAATCCAACAACTGTAACAGGAATAACATCACTGAGGTAGAATCCCTAATTTCTCAAATTTTCTTAATTTTTGGTTAACAACTAGGATGGAATTTCTGCACATTTTGGAACATTGCATAGGAACAAGAAATAGTACTATCTTGCTCAACGGTTTGTCTAAAATGTCGTATAACTTCATTATTTAATGTTCAGTTTTTTTCATATAATATTTATTCCACAAATTTTTATGGACTAACATGGTTTGAATGGTCTTTTTGTTATAGCAAAGTGTATGAGTAACCATCAAAACATATGTTTTCAACTTTGTAATTTCAACCAAAAGGGGCTTAAAATAAAAGAAAGGGATACTGACCGACTAACTGAATAATCTATTGCAAGTAATAAAAATAAAAATTTAAGTTTAAATATTTGTTAAAAATAATAAAAAGGGAACTACAAGACTAATTTTTATTATAAGGATTATCGAAATAAGTTGCTAATCAGAGAGAAGTGCACATAACTTGAGAATATCCCTATTTGAGGCCGGGTCATTATAAATGTATTAAAATATGAAGAAGAGTTTATCATAAGAAACTTTAATTTGCTAGCTTATATACAAACATGTATTTGACTTCAAATTTTTTAATGACATTAGATTGGTAAGACAAACTGTAGTTACAAACTCGAGAGTAAGCCTTAACCAAAATTTAGTGACAAAATATGCTTTCTTTCCGCATGGACAATTTTGAACGTGAAAAATGTATTTCTGATATGTTTACAGTTCAACATTTGATCATCTATTTTAGTATGAATTTTTATTCTTTAACTAAAGTTTTCCATGGACTTTTGAAATTTGTTTGACAAATTTGTTGGGATAAAAGATAATAGAAATCATGAAGGACAGGATAAATCAATAGTGAAAGCATAAAAATCAAAACAACAAGTAGAAAGATATTTTCCATCAATAGTTTCCAACATAATTCATACTTGTGATGGACGAAGTGTTGTAACAAGTCATATGATTTGATCTTACACAAATATTTTTTTACAAGATTCACAATTCTGAATGAAAAAAATAAGAGCTTGTTATACCGTTTTTGCAAAAACAACCATTGGAAGCTCTAATAAGGAAAAAAATGAAGTGATTGTCAAATAACATTAAGAGGATCTCTTAACAAATATTTTCCCAAAAAAAACAAATTTAGCTGATAATTCTGTGCATATTTTGAACATGGAATTGGTTATGATGATATAATAGAAAATGATATTGTAGTGGATGAACCCATTAATGATGCAAAAGAAATTGCACATGTTATTGAGATTTACTGAAAGTGAAGTGCAATGTTTGGATTAGTAAACAAAGGTCGTATTATTATCTTATAAGGTCATTTTTTGCAAATGACGATTTATTCGTATCTTAATTTGCAAGTACACAAAGTGTTATGTATATCTAATGGTATAAAGGAAGCAAGTGATGATTTAACAGAAGGTTATTTAACAACATGTTATTTCTTCATAATGGTTTTTGTTTGAAAATGCAGTTTGGAACAAATTGCAGCCTTCTCGATCCAAGAGTTAAATTGGATCTAAATTCAGTAATCAAAAGGGAGAACAGGAGGAGGAATAAGAAGCAGCATACCTAAATTGAAGCATCTTGTATTCAAAGGCATGTGTTATTTGTTTTTCTCTTCTATGTTTTGTTTTTTGCCCTGTTTTGATTTCTAGGTTTTTCCTACTATTGTGAACTCTAATATTTGTTGAGGAAGATAATTCCTAAGAACTATTTAATCATAAAGCATGTCATACTGATTTCAGTTTGAATTTTCTGCAAAAAAAAAAGTTTTTGTTTGTAGTTCTATCGGGTAAACATTTGCCAAATTGCACTTTTTGGTTCATCTGTTGATGTGTTCACAATGCTCACTTATTACGGTTATTTGCAATGCCTGAAATAGCATTGGACTTATTTGAGCTTTAGGAATCTTTCTGAATCTTTAATTTATGTATTTTTTTTGCCTTGAATTTGAGATATCTGTGTAGATGCTAGAAACAAAACAGATCGTTATTACTCATTTATTGACAAATTATTGAATATGCATTTATATGATATGTGACAGACAAAGTTTTACTTTCAACAAATAATATCAGAGTCAGCTGTTGCCATTCCATGGTAATCAATTTTTTTACTCTATCAGAATCCGATCAATATACTTTTACTTGCAGAAGAAATATGGCATTCCTGCCAAAATAAAAGTATTTACAATATTTATCATTGAATTAGTTCAGTTACTTGTTATGATCTTTGTAATGCAGCAGATTTATCACATGGATCTGGAGTTGCAAGAAGGGATAAGGATTTTACTTTTTGTGTGGGATAATCCAACTTCTAGAAGTCTTTTTGGTTATAAAATGGTAATTCCTTTGTTTTTTGACTAATTTATGTTAAGTTTAGTACTTAAAGATAACATGCTTAAAGAAGTATACAAATTTCCACTTAGTATTGATGTATACTGTTGAAATTTACACTAAAATTGGGTGCTCAGTGTGTTTAGGGACTTGAAAGCTATAACATCGGGTTTTGCATTCAGCCACATATGTATATCTCTTTATCATTTATGGGAATTGTGACCTGCAGATTTGTCCATTTTGATCCTGCAACTGTGCGGAGTTAAGTTAGTTAAATAGAATATATACATATCATGAATATTGTTTTATTTCACTATCTTAGGATCAGTACAGATTCATATTACAATTTGAAAGAGATACGACCTTGAAAGGGGAATGCAAATATTAATGAAATAGGTTTAACCAAAAATATTATGACAAATGAGACAGGTAAACCAACAAGGCTAAAATTAATGTGGATTCAAACCTGTATGATTTTGTAATGCCAGCAGGTTTGCTCCTCAGTTAGATTAGCTTATACAAACATAAGAAGAATGATATGAATATGTGGGAATAAAATAATCAATTAGAAGCAAAAAAACCGGTGCAAGTTCATAATTCTGTTCCCAACATTGACACACTACAACATGCCTTGCCATTAGGAAAAACATCTTCCTTCATTTCAATGTTTGTACTAACTGAATATATTAGCCTTTTTTTAACGTTCTAGAAAATTAATCAATAATCATGGATGGATAATAAAGTTATATATGTCAATAATGCTGAACTTCAACAGATAAACTCATGAAAGTCGTTGAGATTCGGAAACATTAACCCTGCATCTTCTTCTTTTATTTTTTAATGCTATTACTGTTGCAAACTATATCTCTATTCACTAACCTTTCCTCGTGTACTGTAAGGACGCTAGGAACATCATTGGCATCACCTTTTACAAAACTTGAAACCATTCTCCTTTGCACCCTCACTTCGGTAAGCACCACTTACAATTAAAGCTTTCAATTTATTTTCTTTTATTCTATTGCTCATAATAAATTCTTGCTAATATCTAGGCACGGTTTTTTGAGTGAACAACTTCTTATGCTTCATAATCTACTTTGTGTTAGTTTAGTTCCAAAATAGTTTACTTGTACATCCCTTTGTAAGGTATGCTTACCCTTTATATTAATATAATTAGCGATATGACTTTCCTACATTTGTACAAGATAAAAGCTACGTGTTCCTGATGCTATTGTAAGAAACGTAAACGTGGAAATGAATATGAAAACTTGGTATCTATTTTGAAAACAAAGAATGCAAGGTAACTTGCGCTTTTTGGACAAAAAATGCAATGGAACTTGCAATTTTCGGGAATGAATTATATATAATTTTACGGAGTTCGACTATGGTAGAAAACAGTTGTTATTTACTAAAGTTGTACTTAAATAACAATTATTATTGTTTATGATATAGAAATTTGATACTTCATTTTTTTAAAAAAATAAAAACTTTGTGAAAAGCACAAGCTAACTTACACTTTCTATCAGGACAATGCTTAAAGAAGTATACAAATTTATGTTATGTATACTACTTTCCGAAAGAGGCATATAGATGTCAAAGAATACATGTGTATAAGTGGATGGACTTTATTATGAGAACTTGATGCGTACAAGTGGATGTGCTTGCTGCCAAATATTCAGTAAGGCTGATTTTTTTTTTTGATCGGAAAGATAAATAAATGAAGACTGCCTCTTTTTCAGCATTCTTCTGTTCAAATTGCGATAATAAACTACCAACTAATGCGTTATTGGTTGTAATAAAGCATAATGATGTCATGGACACGGTATAGGATTAAAGCACAATTAAAACTGTTCCTTGAAAGATTTACACTGTTGCGAGCAATATATTGGTGTTGAATGCACCTGATGATTTGGTTTGTACAAGTTAATCCTGTGAAAGAAAAAATGTATAGTTTACAATAACAACTTAAAATCAAGGCAAAGAAGGCTCATATTTACCACATTTACCTTCAACTGTTTTATTTGATAACTCAAACCATTAACATGGTCTTCTGCAGTTTCACTTATTATTGCTTTGCTTTGAATGAGTTTCACATTTTTGTCAAATCTAAGTGTGTTTAGTGTTCCAACTCTGTGCATGCTCGGTCAATATATGGGTAGACATGATAATGATTCAAGTAACATTGATTATTTTCAACTAAGCCAGATAATTGGTACAAAAATACATAGACATGATAACAAATCGAGTAAGACACTTCAAATAGATCAGTAAATAAGACACTTCAATTAGATCAGTAAATGAGGTTGTTATGCATTACAGTTTATAATGATTTGTTTACTTTTTGTTTGTTGCAGGTAAACTCCGAGTTCGATCCAAAGATATCATTTTTTTAGTATCATATCATTGGAGCAACAAAGTAATAAAGTGGCATAGTAGTGTAGAGAGCCAGATTAGCCGAAATTATTAAGTCAGCTGATACAGAACCTTGATCCGTAGCATTAAATTATTGGTTTTTCTATGTACATTATGGTAGCTTATTTTGGCAATAGTTATAGCTGCATTCTGTGTACAATGCAAGTGAATACAATCTTGTATATGAAGGAATTACCACATAAGAACACACACATGCAAGTGAATATAATCTTGTATACAGAAATATTTACATATAACAGTCGTTCTTCTTTGTTATACTATTCTGCTTCCGTTTTATACCTTCAGGTGCTCTAGGTTTCTAGTAAGACAATGTATTTTTTAATATATATTTTTAAAATTAGATACGACTCATGGCGTATCTAATTTATATAAAGATACGGCAATTAGGCGTATCTATTTTTGAATTCGATACGGCCATTAGCCGTATCAAATTGAGAATTTGATACGGTTAATGGCCGTATCTGTTTTTAAATTTGATACGGCTAATAGCCATATCAAATTCTCAGTTTGATACAGCCCTTAGCCGTATCAAAATCTCAATTTGATACAGTCAATGGACGTATCAAATAAACAAAGACGCCAAAATTTGATACGGCCCATAGCACTGCCATATCGAATTAGATACGGCCATGAGCACTGCCTAATTAGCATTTCTAGTGTAATGATGCCTTTATATATACTACTTAGGACAATCCACCATCGTTATATATTAGGTTTTCAAATCTGGACATACACATAATGGTGGGTCAGCGAACGAACCCAGAATTATAAACAGTCTAGGTTCAGAACTCAGAATCGATAGCAACCCGAATTCCGACAGATCGATATTTTTTCAAAAATCTAATCTATTGAAACATGTGTTGGTTTGTTTGGTATCTTGCAGAAAAGACAGAGATAATAAACATATTAGAGCTCAGAAAACATCTCACAGCGGAATGGAATATAATATAATATAATCAAAATATAGCATTACCCGGATAATAATACTGCCTAACCAGTATCCAAAGCTATTATATCTATGCCTCAAATCTAACCTGCGAGTAAGTTATGAGGAGGTGGTCAGAACACAAGTTCTAGTGACTGGATTTAAACTACACATTTTAATTAACCCTATATTATCATTCAGTTACGTTTTCTTATTTATTAGGTTACTGCATCGTACCCATCTACTTCCCAGTGTATTAACCTAATAAATATATATGTTGCTACCCCTAACATTAAGGTACACCCCATGGTACCCAGCTCGCACGGTTTCCACTGTAACGCTATAGAAATATACATACTCGCCTATCCTACGCCGGAACGACGTATGAATCTCTGTATAACAACGCTACGTTCCGCATAAAACCACCATCATCATGCTACGTAAGCGTACGAACTACCACCTTCGATCGAATCAGATTTCATCACAGAGTAATTCCCTAGAGTCTACGATACACCACCAAGAGCAGACATGCATATATCTAGACTTTCTCACGTACATATCGTCAAGCGTTCTCGATGTCGTAACCTTTACGATACACCATCCGAAAACGGTATGCATGTATCCACACATATTATCTATTGTGCACCGAGTTCCGTAATAGGGATGTACAAAAAACATGGAACTCGTCAGGAGATTTTCTGATATCTGTATACACAGAGGCTATGGCCTGCATTTTCAGTGGTTATGGTCCCACCCGACCCCTCCTTAAACTAGTGAAAGACAAACAAAATTGAGGGCTAGTGATGTGGCCTGAAAAAACAACAAACAACATCCTAATTGGCTTGTCCCGCAACCAAAGCCTTGATAGCGAAAGGTCAATGATCTGTAGGTTTAGCTCTCTGTCTCTCCATCTTTCCGCATCATGCA
This sequence comes from Allium sativum, assembly GCA_030737875.1. Classification (NCBI taxonomy): domain Eukaryota; kingdom Viridiplantae; phylum Streptophyta; class Magnoliopsida; order Asparagales; family Amaryllidaceae; genus Allium; species Allium sativum. The sequence goes on along the minus strand of CM060911.1, from coordinate 64,668,089 downwards.
TCACGCTGACTGTCAATGGTTGGAACTCGACGACTGCTATCAAATAGATAGTTAGACCCGCACAAAGGAAAACAAATAAAATGGTTGCAGCCCACATAGTCATAAGGCAACCGGATCGTCGAATCACCTACGCTACACAACAGCCTTCTGACTGTCCACTATAGTGGCAGTCAAGGTATACTCACCGGGCGGTAACGCACATACCTAACCTCTGCAATCACAAACTAAACGTTGTCACTGCACAGAGAACTACCAGGATTACCCCTCCACGTCCTAGGAAGCCGCGTGCTTCCCCTTCCAGTCCTTCGAAGAAAGCAAATATTAGTATAATAGGAAGAATAATCAGATGGACGTGCACTCCCCTTGTGCCTTATGACACTACGATGATCTACCCCGTTGGGTAATTCACCTTCACACGAATGTACTGGTCCAAGCGCCTCGAGTTAATGTGTTATTAGACCCTATGTCTAGTCATTTAATTACATGCTTGCTCTACCTCATCAGATTTCCAGTTAACTTGGTTATTTCAAATCATATTGACTTCTTATTCAAGTTATCAAGTTCCCCTTTCTTATTAATTTCAGTTATATAACTTAACCAATTTAAGTTCATCAGTAGGCTTTTAACATGTTATTCTTATCAGCAGATTTCATATCCTCAAGTTCAAAGATAACATGTTCTTCTTACCAGTAGGTTTCGTATTCTCAAGTTTACAGATTACTTAATGTATAATCAAGTACAACTTATAGCATTTCATAAGTTTTCCCTTTTTTTCTCTACTTATTACAAACAACAGGTTTCAGGTTTCCAGATTTATAGATTACTTAATTTTATAATTATGTACAACTTATCCTATCACATAAGTTATCACATTCCCTCTATCGTTTATTGTAATCTAAGCTATAATTTCCACTTGTCCCTAGGACAAGCGTACCTATTATCTTTCCTTTTTCCCTTTCAGGTTTATCCATAATAGGTTATTATCATTCCTCATTCATTCCAATTCTTCTACTGTTGTAACTTTCATTCGTTTCCATTAATTACAATTGATGATATTTAATTCTTTCCAGTTATACACATATATTTATATATATGTTTATGCACCAGACCTCTCACATTCATCCGTTCACTTGTAGATGTTGGGCTTTCTGGGTGGTTCCATGCAGACTTCTACCACAAGTTGGACTTAAACTCGTATCTAATTGTGGTTACAAATTTCTATTCATTTTAGGCTCATACGTTCTTCCAAATTTTATTGTAATTCTTATCTACAATCTTTTGGCACAATAATATTCTTAAGAAATGTTCAATGTAAATTTCATAATTAATGTGTTCACAGAATTTCCCAATTCAGACAGGTGATTAATGGAAATAGGCTTTATACAATGGAAACATTTTCAGTTCAAGTTCTGATTTATAGATTTGCATAACCCCCACGGATTTAATAGGTTTATATAACCACAACAGATTGAACAGGTTAAGTATTACAGGTTAACAGGTTCATATAACCCTAACAGATTTTACAAGTTTACTTAACCACACAGATTTAACAGATCCCATAGGTTACTTACGGTCTCATTAACATATTCCACTTAATCTTAAATTTAGCCTACAGATTTACAACTCATACAATCCCAAATTTCAAGTTATATTCCACAGTACAAGGTAAGCCCCCAAAATTCCCCTCTTTTATTCTCATTCCCAACCATTCCAAATTTTTCCCAAATATGTTCATGCATACATCTCTTACGAGATTGGCCTAGGCTCGAAGGTAGCCTAGGCTTATAAAATAAAAAAGGAAAGAAGAGGGAGGAGAACAGAAATAGTCATATGATTCATTTTTAATTACAACAGTACTGATTTCAATAGATCTTAGTAGTTTTATTACACATATTATCGGGGAATGCCAAACGATAAATGTTCCATTATAAAAAAGGCATAACTTAAATTCTCTCACCTTATAGCTTTCCAATTCATGGATCCGGTCCAGATCCAGAATTCAGTGGCTCTCCTAACTGAATCTAAAATCAGAATAAACATGGATTCACAATATTCGGACTAAAAAAGGGGGGGGGGAAAGAAGAGAAATCTAAATTAAACAGATCCAAGAATTTACCTCGCTACGGTCAGAACTCTAGACGCTTGCACTGTAGATATACATTCTTTTCCTCCAGCTCTTGAATCAAAACTTCCTAGGACTAGTTATTCTATTTTCTGAAGAGATTTGGGGTAGACGAATGGCAGAGCCTAGGCAGCGTTTAGAATTTTTCAGAATAAAGCTAGGCTCTGGTATATTATTTGTAGGCGAAATAGAAGGCTCTGAACCATCGGGTATAATTAAATCAAATCTGAACCACACATACAACCAAAAGCACATCAGAAAAACGCTCCATGACTGCTTGGGTCGACCCACCTATCCCCATAGGTTGACACCATAGGTCAACCCACTTGCTTGGGCCGACCAACCGACTACATGGGTCGACCCATGGGTCGGCCTGACCCTTGCATGGGTCGACCCATAGGTCGACCCAGTCCCTGGTTGGGTCCTCCCCTGGTCCTTTTAGCGCGTTGTCTCTAGTTTTAATTATATTGAATTTTATTAATACATAAGCCTCTTATATTTACAAACTCCTAAGTTCATAACTTCTTCATACGTTATTAGTCTTACGCAAACTTAGGGTCTATCTGAACCAGAATTCCGATAGAGCGCAACGGTAACGCCGATTTTACCTAAGTCTTAATATTTAATTAAATTATTCCCAATTTATTATCTTTAACTAAAAATGCGGGGTGTTACATTTTCCCACCCTTAGGAAATTTCGTCACCGAAATTTGGTAAGGGTAAAATTACATAATTCCTCGCATAAATCACAACCTTCATGTGTCTATCCAATTTTTGTAAACATCTGTGCACTCATGCAAAGTGTAATACAACATAGTAATACATGTATGCCTATGCGATACCATCTACATAAATGCAAAGTCTTTCTTGAAAATCTCTTTGAAATCATGATGCACACATTCTAAATATACCAGCAATATCGATATGAATTTAATATTTGAAAACTAAAATAATTTTTCAATCAAATTTTCCTGCACTCTTACTGAGCAAGAGTGTAGTTCATCCAATTTTGCATCCAAACCCTACCAAGCAACTTTATATTTTGAATTTCAGAAAAATCAAATTTCCTAAATTCGATTTCTTATGTTATAAAAAAGTGTAAAATGGAAATTTCACGTCCCCAGTTTTCTTTTATGCACCTTTTCAATCTGTACTTGAATTTTATACAACTATTTTATAAAGATTCCCTATTTTCCTATCCAAGCATAACCCACATAAGAAAACTTTCTTTGTTACGGATTTTCTTTTTCAATTTATCTTGGAATATTTTTTTTCCTGTTTACCTTTTCTTAGAATTTTCCATTTTTTTAGCTATCTTGTTTGTTGCTTTACTGAATTTGTTGTTTCCTGTTTGGTTGTACCATTGCTCTTTTCTTACCTTATTTAACTTAATCCTCTGATATAAGTTTAGTTTTAGATAATCCTTCTAGTCCTTCAACTAAAACAGGAAATCAAATGCTCTGCACATCTACTATTAAGGTCCAAGAATCTCAGGACTATGTCCCCCTTAGATAGAAAAGTTCGAATCACGGGATCAAGATAGATTTAGGTGTTACCCTAACTACCCAACATGAGCAAAATAACAGAACGATCCCAATAGAAATGTAATAATGGGTTTTACTCCTAATAGAAAAATTTGCACTAGGACCAAAACATTTATTTTCCCTTCACTATCTAGTAGTCCTAACTGTGTACCAACGGTCATTTTCAAGCAATACTCTAGGCTTCTCAATGCTAACGCATTCTATGGGAACTTACCATTATTCCAAGATAATTCTCGCTATCTGCTTCATAGCCTCAAAAGTTTTCCTGTCTTCCCTAAGAACTAATCCTTACCTACACCATACTTTTTTTTAAAACACGGTTTGGCCTTTTCATTTCACTTTTCTTCCAAAAGTTAAAGTATCAAAACTTTATTATCCTCACCAAAACTTACTTTCGCCAAACCATAAAACATGTCATCTCATAAAAATGTAAAATGTTTTTTTTTTCAAATTTCAAAACTAGAGTAGACAAGGATAACTATTACTTAGTCAGGTTTACAACTTAGTTACAACTAGGTGCAAGCATCTACTCTATTCGTAATTTCTACAACTTATTTTGTCCACCTAACAAAATTTTATGCTTAAACAATTATCAAAAATGATTGTTAAAGAGTGGAGTTTTCAAAACTCTTTTTTATTGAATATTCTAGCTTTCAACAAAATGCAACATATTTTTTTTTTTCCATACCATATAACTTGAAAAGTAGTGCGTCGTACATGCTCTATAATGTGCACCTTTTTCTGAGAGAATTCATTTTAGACAAAAATTTCACCATAAATCACTAATTCCAAAATATACCTATTTTACATCAAACTCAATACGTACTTTTCAAATATGTTCTTTACATATATTTTTTCAAACAATAAAAACACTTTTAAGATCAAAACTTGAAAACACAATAAATAACCTTTCTAAAGCTTTTACAATTTCAAATTTTTAAAAATTAACAATAAGGTTAGACTCCAAGTGGGTAACTTAACTAGGCTTTCCTATATACTCCCACAAAGTCAATTCTCTCAACTATATATACTCCTAATACATTTTTCTCTTTTTAGCCTTTTCGAATGTATAAGGTTTTTATGACAAACCCACTAACCTAAAATACTATCACATGGGATGAACCTTTCTTCCATACGAAGTATATTGTACACTTCCCACCAAATTACCGAGGGGTCTCAGATTTCCATATTCATTCCTTTAGTGTACAAAACTGATATCCCAATTCTTACCATATTCCGCTCTTTCTATTTACTGGGTTCCTCTAATGGATCTAGGTATACATATATATATATATATATTTTAAAATACGTTCACTCACTATCTATACAGGAATCCTAAACCTAGGCTCTGATACCAAATGTAACAAACCGAATTCCGACAAACCGAATTTTTTTCAAAAGTATAATCTATCGAAAACCTTATTGGTTTGTCCGGTATCCTGCATAAAATACAGAGATAGTAAACATATCATAGCTCAGAAAACATCTCACAGCGGAATGGAATAAAATATAATAAAATCAAAATATAGCCTTACCCGGATAATAATACTAACTAACCAATATCCAAAGCAATCATATCTCTGCCACAAATCTAACCTGCGAGTATGTTATGAGGAGGGGGTCAGAACACAAGTTCTGGTGAATGGATTTAAACTACACATATAGGATAACCCTATATATACTGTTCAGTTACGTTTTCTTATTTATTAAATTATTTAGGTTAACAGCACTCAAGGATTACACATATGTCATAACTATCTACTTCCCAGTGGATTACCCTAGTACAATATATATGTAGCTACCCCCAACATTAACGTACACCCCATGGTACCCCACACGCATGGTCTCCGCCGTAATGCCATAGAAATATACGAAGTCCCTCATCCTACATCGGAAAGACATATGGATCTTTGTATAACAACGCTATGTTCCGCATAAAACCACTATCGCCATACTACGTAAGCGTATAGACTACCACCTTCGACTGAATCATATTCCGTTACAAAATAATGCCCTAAAGTCTACGATACACTACCCATAGTAGACATGCATATATCTAGACTTCCTCATGTACGTTTCGTCAATCGTACTCGATGCCATAACCTCTATGATACACCATCCGGAAACGGTATGCATGTATCCATATATATTATAAATTGTGCACCGAGTTCCGTAATAGTGTTGTACAAGAAACACAGAACTCGGTCAGGACGTTTTCAAATATCTGTATACACAGATGTTATGGTCCGCATTTTAAGTGGCTGTGGTCCCACCCAACCCCTCCCTTAACTTATGAAAGACAAACAAAATTGAGAGCTAGTGACGTGGCCGAGAAAAACAACAAACAACATCCTAATCAGTCTGTCCTATAACCAAAGGCTTGATAGCGGAAGGTCGATGATGTGTAGGTTTAGCTCTCCGTCTTTCCGCATCACGCATCACGCTGACTATCGATGGTTGGTACCCGACAATTGCTATCAAACAGATGGTTAGACCCGCCGAAAGGAAAATAGATAAAATGGTTGTAACCTGCCTGGTCACAAGGCAACTGGATCGTCGAATCACCTGTGCTACCCTACAGCCTTTTGACTACCCACTATCATAACACTCAAGGTATACTCACTGGGTAGTAACGTGCAGACCAACCTCTTCGAGCACAACCTAAACACTATCACCGCATAGAGGACTACCAGGAGTACCCTCCGCGTCCCAGAAAGTTGCGTGTTCCCCTTTCAGTCCTTAAGAGACAGCATAATATCAGTAGAACAGGCAGAATAATCAGATGGATGTGCGCTCCACTCGTGCCTTATGACACCACGACAATCTACACCATTGGGTTATTCACCTTCAGACATACGGGCTGGTCCAAGCACCTCGGGTTAATGTGTTATTAGACCCTATGTCTAATCATTTAACTATGCGCTTACTCTACCTCATCATATTTCCAGTTAACTTGGTTATTTCAAGTCATATTGACTTTTATTCAAGTTACCAAGTTCGTCTTGCATATTAATTTTGGTTATATAACATAACCCATTTAAGTTCATTAATAAGCTTTTAACATGTTATTCTTATTAGCAGATTTCAGATACTCAATTTTTCAGATAACATGGTCTTCTTATTAGCAGGATTCATATTCTTAAGTTTATAGATTAGTTATTTTATAATGTAGTGACCCGTTACTTCCCCGTTAAGGAAAGAGCGGATACTTTGAGAACAACACACAAATGAACGCAGACGGAAGAACATTTCATTGCTATTACAACAATTCCATCAGAATACAAGAATATACAGAGTATAATTGAATAAATTACATTCGACAAATATCAGAGATTACAATAAATTACATAGCAGCGGAAAATAATATAAAACACAACTGAAAGTAATGCACGAATACAGAGCTTTTCGAGCATCGTTCCTGCTGTAAATCAGGATCCTGTGAATATTAATCTGCAAAACCAAAACTACTAGCTGCCCGTGTCGAAAATAAGGGCACCCAGAGTTTAGGTTAAAACAATAAACTCCAGGTCAGTCATGTGACTGGTGTGAGAACTAAAATAGTTATTTAAACTTTACTTTAAAAGAGAGTGATTCAAGGGACCACGCCGTATAACACGGAACGGGTTTCCTCCCAAGAATACCAGTGCATAGAATAAACAGCGCAATGCTTTTTCGAAAAATGAAGCTATTATAAAACCCAGGTCCCATCACACAATGCAACGCAAGCCAGAGGATAGGGGTTTCCCTTATAATTGCCAAACATGCTTGGTACGTTTAAAACAAATCATTTGATACTATTTTAAATGTTCAAAATTCACTAAAATTGCCAAAATAAAATTTTTAAACTGGCTCGCATTTCCGGGTTATTACATATAATCAAGTACAACTTATTTCATTTCATATGTTTCCCCTTTTTTCTCTACTTATTACAAATAATAGGTTTCCAAATTTAAAGATTACTTAATTTATAATTAAGTACAACTTATCCTATCACATAAGTTATACAAATTCCTCTATCGTTTATTATAACCTAAGTTATAATTTCCAGTTGTCCCTTGGACAAGCCTACCTATTATCTTTCCTTTTTCCCTTTTAGGTGTATCCATCATAGGTTTATATTATTCCCCGTTCATTGCAATTCTTCTAGTGTTGTTACTTTCATTCATTTCTATCAATTACGATTAGTGCCATTTGATTCTTTCAGTTATACATACATACATATATATATATATATATATATATATATGCACTAGAGCTCTCACATTAAGCCGATCACTTGTGGATGCTGGACTTTATGGGCAGTTCCTTATAGACTTCTACCACAAGTTGGATTTAACCTCGTGTCTAAGTGCAGTTTCAACTTTCTATTTATTTTAGGCTTATACATTCTTCCAAATTTTAATGTAATTCTTGTTTACAATATTTTGGCACAATAATATTCTTAACAAATGTTCATTATAAATTTCATAATTACATTGTTCACAGAAATTCCCAATTCACACAGGTGATTAATGGAAATAGGCTTTATACGGCAGAAACATTTTCAGTTCAGGTTATTATTTACAGATTAACATATTCGCATAAACCCCACAGATTTAACAAGTTTATATAACCCCAACATGTTAAACAGGTTAAGTATTACAGGTCAACAGGCTCATATAACCCCAACAGATTTTACAAGTTTACTTAACGCTATAGATTTAGCAGATACCACAGGTTACTTGGAATCTCATTAACATATTCCACTTAATCTTAAATTAAGCCCACAGATTTTGTTCACACAATTCCAAATTTACAGTCATATTCCACAGTATAAGGTATGCCCCAAATTTACCTCTTTTATTTTCATTCCCAACAATTCCAATTTTTTTGCCAATTTCATTCATCCGTATGTCTATTATGAGATTTGCCTAGGGTCGAAGGTAGCCTTGGCTTATAAAATAAAAAGGGAAAGAAGAGGGAGGAGAACAAATATAGGCATACAATTTATTTTTAATTGCAATAGTACTAGTTTCAATAGATCTTAGCAGTTTTATTACACATATTATCGGGGAATACCAAACGATAAATATACCACTATCAAAAAGGCATAACTTAAATCCACTCACCTTATAGCTTTCCAATTCATGGATCTAGTCCAGATCTAGCATTCCATGGCTCTCCTAACTGAATCTAGAATCTAAATAACCATGGATTCTCAATTTTCAGACTAAAAGAAAAAGGGGGAAAAAGAAGAAAATTTTAATTAACCAGATCCAAGAACTTACCTCACTACGATCAGAACTCTAGACGCCTACACTATAGATATACATTCTTTTCCTCCAGATATTGAATCAGATTTTCCTAGGACTAGATATTCTATTTTCTCAAGGGATTTAGGATAGAATATTGGCAGAACCTAGGCAGCGTTTAAAATTTTCAGAATAAATCTAGCCTTTGGCATCTTATTTATAGGCGAAGTAGAAGGCTCTGAACCATCGGATTTAATTAAATCAAATATGAACTGCACATACAACCAAAAACACATCAGAAAAATGCTCCTGGACCGATTGGGTTGACCCACCTATCCCTATGGGTCGACCCACCTATCCCCATGGGTCGACCCACTTGCTTGGGTCGACCCACCGACAACATGGGTCGACCCATAGGTCCACCCACGCCCTAGTTGGGTTCTCTCATGGTCCTTTTAACGCGTTGTCTCTACTTTGAATTATATTGAATTTTATTAATATATATGCCTCTTATACATATATAAACTTCTACGGTTCATAACTTCTTTATACGTTATCAGTTTTACGCAAACTAGGGGTCTATCTAAACCAGAATTCCGAGATGAAAGCAATGGTAATGCTGATTTTACCTAATTTTGAATATTTAATTAAGTTATTCCAAATTTATTATCTTTATCTAAAAATGCGGGGTGCAACAGAATTCGCCCAACATGTAAGGGGTCGACAACGACATACTTTGTCGACCTATGGGTCGACCCCTCTAATACGTGGGTCGACCCAAAGGTCGACCCAGGTCTGGGTTGGGTAGTCCAATAACCTATATTTTTCTGCATTCTTTTCGGTTTGAATTATCTTGAATTTTATTTATATATATTCTCCTTATATATATATACAATCTTCTTATGTCCATAACTTCTTGATATGTTATCCTTTTTACACAAACTTGGGGTCTATCTGAACCAGAGTTCGAAGACGAAAACAATGGTAATGCTGATTTTACTTAATTTTGAACATTTCATTATGTAATACCCATTTTATTATCTTTATTACATAGTTACAGTGTAATACATTATGGGGTGTTACATTCTCCCCTCCTTAAAAGTATTTCGTCCTCAAAATCTCTAAGTTGAGAAGAATGTTACTATTTAAACCTACACCCATCTACTCAATCTTCATCCACAGGCATCCATTATCCGTAAAATTTCTAATGCTTGATATTAACATTTCCAAAAAGTGTTGTGTGTATGTCAGCTAGGTGGTCGACTAATTCAGTTGGCCTCCTTAATGCGATGTATCTCTGTGACATGTATCCAACATGTATGCAATTAACCATAATAATACATATAAGTTCTATACGTATGCACATCCATTCACTAAAATGCAACATCCATATGGTAATTCAACAATTTTTCATCCAATGAAAAATAAATGCACACATATCCACATGCAATATGTAAGTGATTGAGCTGATTTAGTGCTTAATGTGTGTGTACATGCATCCACGGGCATCCACTAGCAACCACTTGCATCCACTTACAATCATCGAACATAATATGTCTCAAACACATGTTTCCAAACATAGGTTTTTACCCTAAAGAACGATGATTCAAAATGATAGAGATGTATGAACTCAAATTGAAAAGATAGAAAAGGAAATTTTAAAACGTACACTCATAAAGAAAAGGGTAAGAAACACAAATCTTGTCCTTCGGTTCCCATATCGCGTTGCCTCGCTCTTCTCCCCATTGCACCTTTAGTAACTTTATCTCTTTGTTGCGTAGCTTCTTTACTTCTGTTTCAAGGGTACAAGTAGGAACTCTTTGAACGAATACCTCTTTATCGACTTCAACATCTTTTAAGGTACTTGGATCCACTACCTCCACTAAATCGTGAAGACATTTCCTTAAATGGGAAACGTGAAATATGTCATGAACTCCTGCCAGTCTCTCCAGTAGTCTAACTCTATAGGCCATTTGGCATATCCTCTCTACTATGGGAAATGGTCCTACAAACCTTGGTGCCAATTTCCATACTAGGCCAAATCGAACCTTATTCCTTAAAGGCGATACTTTAATGAAGACCATATCTCCTACTTCAAATTCCAAGTCAGCCCTTCTCTTATCGGCGTACGACTTTTGCCTATCTAGTGCAGCTTTCATCCTTCTTCGAATGAGATCTATCCTTTCCGAAGTCTCTCTTACCATGTCTGGCCCTAGTAGAAGTCTGTCTGTAGACTCCCACTAACACGTCCTTAATCTGCAAGGTTATCAATATAATGCTTTGAAGGGTGTCATCGCAATGCCTGACTGATGACTATTAGTATATATAAACTCAATCAATGGGAGATGCTCCTCCTAAGTTCCTCGGAAATCTAGTATACACATATACACAGTCTTTGTAGATCTATAAGAACTCTATTAACCCTCTCAGTTTATCCATCAGTCTGAGGGTGATAAGCTATGTTAAGACTTAACTGTGCACTTAGGGCTTCTTGCAAGCTCCTCCAAAATTCACTAGTAAATATGGGGTCATGGTCACCTACTATGCTTGAAAGTAACTCATGTAGTCGGACGATCTCTTCAAGGTAAACTGAATCTAGCCAAGCTGTCACCCTTTTGCACTTGACTAGGATAAAATGAACGTTGTTAGTAAGCATATCTACTATCACCCAAATGCTCATGTTGCCCTTCCTTGATTGGGGTAGTCCATCAAAGAAATCCATAAAGACACTCTCCTATTTTCATTGCAGGATATCCAAAGGCTGAAGTAATCCACTGGGTTTCTTTTATTCAGACTTGACTTGCTAACAAGTCGAACATCAGGCCATGAATTCTGCTACATCTTTCTTAATGTTAGTCCAATGGAAAACATGCTTCATGTCTCAGTACATCTTGTCACTGCCCGGATGGATAGTCATTCCAGAGTGATGAGCTTCCTCAAGCACTTCTCTTAGCAATTCCGCAACCCTAGGGACACATAGCCTTCCGTCTCGTCTTAGCCACATTTTCTCATCTACAGTATATCTAGCTAGGTGACTGGAAGTTTTTCCTTTACCAAGTCTATCCAAGATGTCCTTCAACTACTTGTCCTCTTGCTGTATAAATCCAATTCGGTCCATGAGAGTAGGTCGCACCTCTAATGATGCCAACAAAGCAAATGTAAGATCCGTAGATGGCTTAAAATCAAAGGTCGAGAAACTACAACCAAATGACACTTTAATACCATTTAAAAAACTCTATAAACGGCTATTATGGCGTTTTTATAAATGCCATATATCTACAAGCTATACTAGGTTAAGGATATATAATAACTAACTAACAAATGCTATAAAAAGCATGCTATTAATTAAGGCTTTTCATAGCATTTTCAACGCTATAAAGAGCCATGTTGTGGTTTATTTACATTGCTAACTTGTAGACATATAGCAGGCATAAAATGCTATAAAATAGTATAACAACGTTGTTCTAAACGCTGTTAAATATTCTAGTAGTGTTTTATAAATGCTGATAAATTGTCTAACAGCGTTTTGAAAATGCTCTTGAAACCATAAATTGTATACTATTAAAAATAATTTTTGCACCATGTACATATCCGTTATGACACTATAGTCTGCAGATTTACAAAAACACAATATATCATTTCACAAAATCATATAGATCACATTAAACAAAAATTAACTAACCATTCAAATTCCATATAAAATAATACATTGTATGTTATAATATTTAATGAACAATACATTAAACATGTAAATGATACAAGTGATAAAGATCATACGACACATGAGGATTAAGCATGCAAAGCAAAAAAAGTGTAACTTCAAAAGAAGTTCAAATCCTTAGTATACCACAACATGTTGTCATTTGTATGCATCATAAACGGTTAAGTACCAATAAAAAAAATTCAATAATTATCAATTTTAACTGTGTGTATGAGTGTGTGTGCGCGCACACATTATTTAATTATATAAACTTAATTACTTTACATGAAACTTAATTAACTATTTTTATAAACTTAGTTCATTTATATAAACTAATTAAATTAACTCAACTAATGTTATAAAATCTAGTTAATTTATATTAACACATGGAATTTCTTGAAATGAATATAATTTTATTTTAATATTTTATCCAACAATTACGTGTCTATTGCTAGAAGCTTATTAGTTTTTACAGAACTTAACTAAATTTTATAAAATTACTGAATTTAAGAAAATTGTTGTTTATTTAACTATTTGAAAAATTAATTAACTTAAATACTTATTTTAATCATAGCTACTTTATCATTATTATTATAAATTAAGTTTACTTTATAAACTGAATTAATTTTATAATTTAGTCAACTTTAGTTAAATTTTATAAAAAATTAGATGTTTTTTATTAAACTTAGTCAACTTTTATAACAGTTTAACAAAGATTTCAAAATAGAGAACATGTAATATTCATATTATTATTATATTGGTTGAATATTTATAATATTAGTTCAAAAATTTATTATTATTATAGTATTACTATTATCATTATACTATATTATTATATCATATTATAATATAATATTACGAATAAATTTTAGTAACCCATTAACTTATTTATTTTTTATAAAATGTTAAATGATTTTTGTTAAATTTAATAAAAATTTATAACAATTTAATAAAGATTTCAAAATATAGAACATGTAATATTCATATTATTATTATTATTATTTTATTAGTTAAATATTTATAATATTAGTTTATAAATTTATTATTATTAAACTATTATATGGTAATATATTTATTTTTAGGGGATTTTCTTTTAAAGGACAAACTTAAGAAAAACTTTAGTGAGAAGTATGGAAGTTTTAAAATTTAGGGGCAAGGACAACTTTGAGTGTTAAAGTGGAATTCAGGGGGCCCATTGCCAATTCCACCTTTACACTAAAACTTGCCCTCCTCACTAAATTTTCAACTTCCCAAACTTTTAACTAAAAATTTTCCTAAGTTTTGCCTTCTGCCTATTTTCCTCTTTATTTTTACATACCTTTAGTTAAATTTTGTAAATCTCAATTAACTTAGTTAAATATTTATAAGATAAGTTAGTAAATTTATTATTATCATTATATTAGATTAGGTCGAACAGATATGTACAATATAAATGAATTAGCATGGTTACTTTTTTAAGGTAAAATAGGTAACCAAGTAAAAGATCGGTAAATAAATAAAAATTGTAAATAAAATATATATTCCATTCAGGGATACTAAGAGCTACTAGTGTTGAATGTGAGCCGTTTCACAAATTAAATAAACGACAAAAGCATGATGGGAATACCGAGGAAGTAGTTACCTGACTATAGGAAACAAACACTAAAAGTTGGTGTTACAGGATGAAGGTTTTACCTAACTACAAGGAACAAACACTAAAAATATGATCGGAATAGTTGTGCCATCTATGCTTCAAGTAATTACCAGACTACTAGGAACAAATACTTAAATAGATGACAGTTTCTATGGCAAGTGATAAAAGGACAATGCAAGGCATACGTACTCTTTTTTGTTTGTCCAATTGACACTGAATGTGTAATAATTCTTCTCTACGGACGCTACAAAAGTTGGTGTTACAGGATGAAGGTTTTACAGAACAAGGCAAGAGTTTACTATACAACGTCCACACACCTGACAGTCAATCTGCTGCAAGTATAGGAAAGGAATAATATTCTTTTAAAATAAATAAAATGAAAGATTGTTCCAAAATTTCATGTACCTAGACTAGACCAAACACAGTATTTGCAAATCTAAACAAAGCAGAAACTATTAAAATCATTATCTACGAAAAACTCAAAAAAAGCCAAATCTGAAGCCACGGTTTAAAGAAAGCTTCACACAAAACCAGACCAGATCTGCACTGTTTAAGCTTATGGCTCTAAAGTTGTGATTAGATAACCTTGCTACATTTTTTGATTTAAATTCATAGGATGCAGATGAAACAGGAAGGATAGTAAAATAAGCTGACAGAGGTAAAATTATTAGGAAGCTTACCTATATTAAAGGGTAATATTTGCCTTAAATATGTGCGCTGCTCTAATATGTGTCCTGAAATTAACTTGAAATATAAACGTAACTTCAGACCATATATAAACTAGAAAAATAATAATTATCATATTGCATTACCTTAGGAGCTTCCAAAAATTTGCTAAATTCCAACTTGTCTTCAATCTTTCATGTTGTCAAGCATAGAACCATTGCAAATTTCTTGTATGGAACCTAGTTAGTACACAGGGATACAATTATGTGCACGAAAACATATAAGCATGCTTTAAGGAGAGGAGAAAAACATTTCCTGCTCCTAGGTATGATTTTACCTTAGACAATACATTACATCATTTCTATCTTAGACCGTCTAATAATCCATAATATGTAATAAGGATGGCAGACTTTTGTACCATCTTTTAACAATCTAATTACCCATAATATGTAATAAATTCTTGGCTAATATATGGACTATAAAGTCTGATAACTGAAATAACACCGTCAAACACAAAGTAAATGAAATCATACAACAAAGTTGTTTTCTTCTTACCTAGCTCTATACAACCTTTAGAAACTTTTCATGATCACCATTGTAAGAAAATAAAGAATATTTTATGATAATATATCAAAAATTTACCAATGTAGGTTTGGTAATAAATAACTAATTGTTAAATGGAGAGCTGTTTCCAGTATATCCTACTAAGATATTTTTTATATTGTGTAATTGCGTCTATATTTCCTCTCTTATATTTTGTAAAAAATGGTTATTGTAAACATTTGAAATCCCACTATCTCCGAAGAGACGAGAAACAGTGAATTGCTTTGAGAACAAGACTCATCGGAACACAAACATTAGAACATTTCGGTGATATTACAACAATTTACATCAGAGTACAAGAATATAATAGAGTACGAACAAATATTACACAGCAGAAAAATACAATTATCAGAGATTTAAAATACATAGTAGCGGAATAAAAATGTATAAATACAATGTGTAGCGGAAAATACATCAACTAGCACAACTGAAAGAGATATACGGATAAAAAACTTTTCGAATATAGCTCCATCTGTAATCCAGGATCCCGAGAAAAGAAATATCTACGAAAACCAAAACTAGTAGTTTCCCGTGTGGAAAATATGGGCATCCAGAGTTTAGGTTAAAACAATAAACTACGAGTCAGTCATGGGACTGGTGTGAGAACTAAAACAGTTATTAACTTTATTTTCAAGTAGGGTAAATCACGGAACCACGCGATATAACACGGAACGAGTTTACTCCAAATGAATATCAGTTAAAACAAAACAACGCAACACTTTTTGAGAAATGAAGCTATTATAAGACTCAAGTCCCATCACACAATGCGACACAAGCTGGAGGATAGAGTTTTAACTTATAATAGCCAAACATGCACGGTACATTTTAAAACAAGTCATTTTGATATTACTTTAAGTGTATAGTGTCAAAATAAACTTCAAATATAAATGTATCAATCATAGACGGCATGTGAGCCCCATCCCACTATGTTGTAATACTAGTTCTGCAATTAAAACCGAAAAGTCGCATATTGGAAACTGGATTTCCATCTATGAGTCAAGTCAAAGGATGACTCCTCACCGATTCGAGACACTCGAGCAAATGCCTCAGGATCACATCTATGGGAAACCCTTGGTTTCTACAGTGTCGATCCTCTCTAACTTTTGATGATTAATTATTCCTGAAAACAGGTTTTCCGGTCCTATCGGACCTATCTCTAAGTCAATAGGGACTCAATATTCAAGGCGCATCGTATTCCATCATCTGCAAAAGAAAAAATGTCCGAGCTCCATACCATGACACCACTTCTAGCTAGAAAGAAACGTCGTGCACTCACTGCATCTCTTATCCCGTTTTTAACTCATACCGAGGTGTGAGGCTCACGAATTAACGCTATATACAAAGCTATGCTAATTAAAGCCATGCTTTGATCATAAACCACAAGACTCTGCTTTTCAATAGAAAGCCTTGATCATTTGCATCTCAACATGCCACATTGACAATTCATGCCATATGACTGATGTCTATCAATATATAATGTAACACCCCACTCCCGCTAAGGTCACTCACTAAGGGAATGCCTTAACTTCGGTGGAGTATTTTAAGTGAATATAGAACAGAAAAATTACAACAAGACAGATATAAATAATACTTGAGAATCTAAAACATCATTTCATTGCAGCAGAAGGTAAAACATGTTTAGTTACAACACCATAAAGAGTGAAGTACTAAATATCCATCCTGATAAAAACATAAGTACATAATCCCACTACATAAACAAATAGCCATAATAGAAAAGATAAGCTGGGCTTTACATCACGGTCCAAGCTCCAAAAGATAGATAAAGAAATCTGATCAAAGCCCACTAGTGCTAGGCCCAACCTGAGGACCTGAGGGGGAAAAAGATTAAAAAAACAACGGGGTCAGACATAAGTCTGAGTGAGCCTTATAACTTTAACAATACAATCATTAAAGTAATTAGGGTATGATATAAACTTGGTACGGTGATGACTGGGGATAAATGACTACACTAAGTAGCCAACTAGACATAGGATGAACTAAGATAACGGTAAAGACGCATCTACCCACCCAAGGGTAATTACTACTGCACCACACCAGTCATCCCTACTTAAAGGTTGATCCCACCCAAGGACTTAGAAAATTTACCCAGTAGTTTCGTGTACCCCTAGCTGACTACATAGGTGCCGTCTGCCCCTATCTCCACTAGGTGTACCCACTACTCCCCAAGAGATCGGCTCCCTACCGTAGATACCCGTGCTGGCCCCACAGTAGGGTGTATCACTCCCCAAATGGCAACCCGATACAATCAATGGTGCACGGCTTATACCTACACGATGCAACAACGTCTTACCTACCAGCCCGGGTCCACACACGCATATGAAACCCGTTGGACTTGCGTTGCCACCGCTAACCCGTTTTGGCCTCTTATAGTCAAGCCCAGTACGTGTGTCCCGTCCTCGACATGGGTCGAGCCCAATAAGATACATATGGGTTACTGGTTGAAATGGGCCCCCACAAGCTACCCACCTAAGCTTGTCCCTTTATCTAGTGCATCCCACTTAACCCTTTTTATCATGTTTAATTACATGTTTCCACTTGGTTAAGTATTCTAATCGTATTTTCTATTGCCACCCAAGGCAGCCCACTAGATTTCCACATGCCACCCAAGGCACTTACTTGATTTCCACATGCCACCCAAGGCACCCACTTAACCCCTCATGCCCCACTACATGCTTATCTGGTTAAGTGTTTCTTAATTGATTAAGAACGTAACCATTGTAAAGATCTCTCACATTAGACTATCTTTTATGGCAGCTGGATTTGCCAGTCGGGTCCGGGCAGCCTTACGCCATAACCGAGTCTAACCTCGTGTCTTTACACTTGTCACGTATTTAGTTTGTGCCTAAGACCTCTCACATTGGGCCAATCATTTGTAGCCGCTGGATTTGCCGGTCGGTTCCGGGCAGTCTTATGCTACAAAAGGGTCCAACCTCGTGTCTTAGTCGATTAATTACACCTAATTAATCCCCCCATAATTTGTATTAATTATCCCTAATTAATTACAAATTTAACGATGTACATAATTGACTCAATTATGTCCATCCACTTTATGGTATGCATAATCATACCAACTTCACACCATTTCATTAACATGAATATTAACCCCATCGTTCCCCACGTAATTCGCTAACATGACATAAAAGGGAAGATTCATCACAAATACAATGGGTTCTACTTGCATAACATTAGCATCAACATGGGTTTTAAAGGTGTCAACATGCATATAGCATCAAACCCAACTAGCATAAATAATCAACCCAAACTTGCATGAATCACATATGTCATAAAGAGGTTAACTTGCATAAGTTATTTATGTCATACAAAGGGGTAAACTTGCATATGTATGTATGACATACAAAGGTGTAAACTTGCACATGTTACTTGCATATAATCAAACACCAAACTTGCATAACATGTCATATGTGAACTTGACATCATGAACACATAGCATATAACTTGCATAACATCATTAACACATAGCATATAACTTGCATAACTTGCATAACATGATTAACACATAGCATATGATAACATAACTTGCATTGATCCACATTCATAGCCATAACCTCATTATATCCTATCATAATCATTTCAACAATTGGTCATTAGGGCTATAGAAACTCACAACTTGTTGATTAGCACTCCTAAGAAGAAGATTAGGTTGCTAGAGTTGATTAGAAGTTGATTTAAGAAGCTATCTTCCTCTTTAATTTGATGGAGGCTCCTTCAAGTTGCATTTTGACGGCATGACGACGTTGTATCTATTTTTAGTATGAATTAGGGTAGTCTTAGGGTGTATTTATAGATTAGTTAGGTGTTTTAGGCCATTAGATTAACCCTAAATCAGATTAGAGCCGTCAGATTTCGTCACTAGCCACCAAGCACAGCCCAAAAGCCATCAGGTTGCACCCAGGTCACACAGACCGACAGGGGGGGTCGACCCCTAGGGAAGGGGTCGACACCCATGTCGACCCTAGGGTCGACACCCTCTGCCTAGAGGGAATTTTCCCGCCTCTTCTGAAATGTGAAATTTTTTATATTCAAATCTGTTTTGAATTTCTGAAAACTTCTTCGGGCCTTAACTGGGTCATACGAACTCCGATTTTCGAAAACTCGGACTCTATTTCACGTATTTTTCCGAGACGAACGCAATGGCATAGCCCGTTTCCCCCGATTCAGATTTTAAAATTTAATTCTGCCCTGATTTATATTATAGCAAGTTATTCAACATATGGGGTGTTACATTCTGCCCTACTTAAAGGATTTCGTCCCCGAAATCTCTAAGTCAAGAAGAACGTATCCTATCAACCAAACAACCATCTACTCAAACCATCAAACACTGGCATCCATTGTCCTTAGAGTTTCTAATGTTGTATGAACATATGCAAAGAGTGTGTGTATATGTTCCCTGTCTAATGCAAAATCAGGCGGTCTACTGATTCAGTTGACCTCCTTAATGCAAACCATGATAGTGCCATGCGTCCAATATGTATGCGAAAAAAACCCTATCGACACATACTATTTCTACATGAGTGCACAATCATTCACCAAAATGCATCATCCATATGATAACACAACCATTATACATCCATTAATATAGCTACCTACACACAATTATATGCAATATGCAATATGAAGTGATTGAGCCGATCTAGTGTTTAAAGTGTGTGTATATGCATCCACGAGCAACCACTAGAAACCACTTGCATCCACACTCATCCACCAAACATAACATGTCTCAAACACATGTTTCAACCATAGGTTTACCCTATCTAAAGGTCAAAGATACTAATGAGAGGACATACTAAAGATAAGATAAGTACTAGACAAATGATAAAGGAGAAGTTAAAAGACATACCCTCAAAAAGGAATGGGTACAATGAACGCATCTTCGCTTCTGTCTCCCAAGTAGCATTGCTCTCATCCTCTTCCCATTGCACTTTGACTAGTTGAACCTCTCTGTTTCTCAACTTCCAAATCTCTGACCCAAGGATGCGGGTAGGAGCTCGTCGAATAGTCGCATCACGCTCTACCTCCACTTCTCTAAGCAATCTCGGCTCTACCACCTCTGCGGTCTCATGTAGGCACTTCCTCAAATGTGACACATGGAATATGTCATGTACTCCACTAAGTCTCTCGGGTAAATCCACTCTATATGCCATCCGTCCAATCCTTTCCTTAATAGGAAACGGTCCTACAAATCTTGGTGCTAACTTCCCAACGGACCCAAAGCGAACAACATTCCGTAATGGAGATACTTTGACAAAGACCATGTCCCCAACATTAAACTCAAGATCTGTCCTCCTCCTATCCACGTAAGATTTCTGCCTATCTTGCGTTGCTTTCATCCTTCTTCGAATCAAATCAATCTTTTCCGAAGTCTCTCTAACCATATCAGGCCCAAGCAAGATCTTATCCGTAGATTCCCACCAACATGTAGGTGATCGACAAGGCCTTCCATAAAGAGCTTCGAAAGGAGCCATACCAATACTAGACTGAAAGCTGTTATTATACGCGAACTCCACTAATGGAAGATGCTCTTCCCATGTACCTCCAAAATCTAAGATACATAGCCTCAAAAGGTCTTCCAGAACACGATTCACCCTCTCGGTCTAGCCGTCCGTCTGAGGATGATATGCGGTGCTCAAACACAACTGAGTCCCTACCGCCTCTTGCAAACTCTTCCAAAACTCGCTAGTGAAGATAGGATCTCGATCGCTCACTATGCTCGAAGGTACACCATGCAACCGAACTATCTCTCGATGGTAAACTGAAGCTAGCCATGGAGCAGTCCTCTTGCTCTTCACGGGTATGAATTGGGCGCTCTTAGTAAGTCTATCTACTACAACCCAAATTCCCGTATTACCCTTCCTCGATCTCGGTAACCCATCAATAAAATCCATCAAGACGCTATCCCACTTCCATTGCGGAACTTCCAATGGGTGAAGCAACCCACCAGGTTTCTTTTGCTCCGCTTTCACTTGTTGGCACACCAAGCATCTAGCGACATACTCGGCCACTTCTTTCTTCATACCGGCCCAAAAGAAAACTCGCTTCATGTCTTGGTACATCTTGTCCCCACCGGGATGAATGGTCATCCTAGAACGATGTGCATCATCAAGTATAGCCTTCCTCAAACCCTCATCTTGCGGTACACAAAGTCTACCGTCTCTACGCAACCACCCCCTATCGTCTAGGGTGTACCTACTCAAGTGGATGGACGACTCCCCCCTTATGAGCCTCTCTACCAACTCAACCAACTGTGGGTCGTCCCGCTGTGCCTCGCCAATCCGTCCCAAAAGAGTAGGTCTGACCTCTAAAGATGCTACCAAACCGGGTACAAAGTCAACGGAAGGTCTGAAATCAAACATCGAGATAAATTCCAAGCTTCGTCGTTCCACGAACAATGGACTCAAGGACAACCTTTTTCTACTCAAGGCGTCCGCCACCACGTTACCCTTGCCAGGGGTATACGCTATCTCGAAATCATGGGATGCTGAGAACTCCATCCACCTTTGTTGTCTCAAGTTCAAATCCTTCTGAGAAAACAAGTACTTCAATGATTTGTGGTCAGTGAACAATTCGAACCTCTCTCCAAGGAGATAATGGCGCCAAATCGTAAGCGCAAAAACAATAGCGGCCAACTCTAAATCATGGGTAGGGTAATTTTTCTCATGCTTTCTCAACTGCCTTCCCCCATAGGCTATTACCCTTCCCTCTTGCATTAAGACTGTGCCCAGTCCTGTCCCACAAGCATCGGTATAAACAACAAATGGCTTACTCCCATCTGGCAACACTAAGACTGGAGCGGTGGTTAAAGCTCTCTTTAACCGTTGGAACGCATCATCACAATCTACGTCCCATGTGAAGACCAGATTCTTCTTTGTCAAGCGAGTTAATGGGGCTGATATCTTCGCGAAGTCCTTGATAAACTTCCTATAGTAGCCAGCCAACCCCAAGAAACTCCTCACCTCGGTAGCATTCTTCGGAACCTTCCAATCTTGGATGGATACTAGCTTCGCGGGATCCACAGCTGTCCCTTCCTTGGAGACCACGTGCCCCAAGAACCGCACTTCCTTCCTCCAGAAGTGACATTTAGAGAATTTAGCCTTAAGGCTATGCGTTCGAAGAGTCTCCAACACTTCCTTAAGATGTAGGGCATGCTCTTCTTCACTCTTAGAAAAGACTAAGATGTCATCCACAAAGACCACCACGAACTTATTAAGGAACTCCCTGAACACCCTACTCATCAAATCAACAAAGTATGCAGGGGCGTTCGTCAAACCAAATGGCATCACCAGCAACTCATAGAAACCATCTGGAGTCCTAAAGGCAGTCTTGTCTATGCTATCCTCAGCCACTCTCAACTGATGAAACCACGTGGCCAAGTCCAACTGCGAAAATACTGAGGCGCCAACCAACTGATCAAAGAGATCATCAATCCTCGGCAATGGGTGTCTATTCTTCTTTGTGAGCTTGTTGAGTTCTCTATAGTCTACACAAAGTCTGAGGGACCCATCCGCCTTCGTGGCAAAAACTACTGGAGCACCCCACTCCGATATACTTCGTCTTATGAACCCCTTCTCAAGCAACTCCCCTACTTGCTTATGGAGTTCCCTCCTCTCACGAGGAGCCATGTGGCGCACTGGTAAAGATACTAGTTTAGCATTATCCACCAGATATATTCGGAAGTCTATCTCCCGCTTCGGAGGTAAGCCCTTCACCTCCTCAAACACATCCGAGTATTCCCGGACCACTCTAACAGATCGCAAACTCTCGACCGAAGCGTCAAGCGATTCAAGATAACTTAGCATAACAGAATCTATGGGATTACAAGAGATCTCGAGAGTGTTCCCCAAGCGGGTCATGAGCCTAACAACTCTCCTTTCGCAATCAAGAACGGCACCACTACTGGATAACCAGTCCATGCCCAAAATCAACCCATAGCCCGTGAAGCCCAAAACAAAAGCATCACATCTAAACTCAACGCTAAGTATAGAAATCTTCAAACCCAAACATATCATGGACAAATAAGTGGAGCCCTCAATTGGGTTTGAAACAACCAAGGGATCATCTACTAGACTGGTGTCTAAGTGCAGTGACTCAACTAATGATGATGAGATAAACGAATGCGATGCGCCAGAGTCAAACAAAGTACGGACAGGATGATCAAACAGAAAAACCAAACTTCCAACGGAAATAGTTCTACCTCTTTCCTGAATCGGTGGAACCGCGAGAGCCTGAACTTGCCCCCTTGCCTGACCCGGTGCCATAAGAGCTTGCACCTGTCCCCCTGAGGTAGATCCCGTCCTTTGCCCCTTCTTAGGGCAATCCTTCACTAGATGCACTGCTTCGCCACAGTGGAAGCAGCCAGTCTTCTTCTTCTTCCGACAATCTTTGCTGAGGTGGCCTGGTGTCCCGCAATTGAAGCACTTCTTCTTTCCCTTGCCACCGTTGCCTTTCCCACCCTTGTTTTGCTATTGCTGTTGAGGTCTCTTTTGATCTCCTTTCTTCTCGGGTGCCTTATTAGCATTGGGACCCTTCTCTTCCTCATGCATGGGTGCCATGTCTACTAGCTTCTCAAAGGTGGCCCCCATAGGGATATGAGTCATAGCCAATCCATGCATCGGTTCATTTAAGCCTTTAACGAACCTCAAATCCTTCTTCTCTGGTGTATTCACCATGTCTATGCCAAACCTTGCCAATTGATTAAACTTGTTGACATATTCCTTCACTGATAGGTTTCCTTGCTTTAGAGTCAAGAACCTTTCCATATACAAGTTCTCCTCCGCCCTTGAGAGAAACTTTGCCACAAACCTTTTCCTGAAATACGCCCAAGAGTCACAGGGCGCTCTCCATTAGTGACCTCCCACCAGAACGAGGCCTCTCCCTTCATTAACCAAGCAGCTAACTTGACTTTCTTTCCTTCTTCCATCTCAAAGATATCTATCAACTCTTCCACTTCCTTAAGCCAATCTCTAGCTTCCACAAAAGTTTCTGATCCTTGAAAAGGTTTCCCTCCCATAGCCTTAAATTCCTTGCAAGTCCTAGCAAAAGTATCCGTGCGAGGAGGAGGAGGAGGAAGATTGGGTGCTACTGTTGTGGAGGAACATTTGCTGGACCCGCAGTGGCGGCCCTAGCCTCCATCAATCTCCTATACCATACTGGTATCGCTACACCCTCCGGAAAGTTAAGATCTTCAGCCATGCTGAAACGAAAAAGGAAAGATTCAAAACGGAGAATTCGAAAGATAAAGATATGGCTATTGGGGATTATGCTTTTCTTTCAAAAACTTTTCTCTTAAAAGACATGTTTTTGAAAATACTTCTTCCAAAAAATGTTTTTAGAAAAATAGTTTTCTAAAAAATTTATCTGTTCCGGTAACCATCGCTCTGATACCACGTGTAACACCCCACTCCCGCTAAGGTCACTCACTAAGGGAATGCCTTAACTTCGGTGGAGTATTTTAAGTGAATATAGAACAGAAAAATTACAACAAGACAGATATAAATAATACTTGAGAATCTAAAACATCATTTCATTGCAGCAGAAGGTAAAACATGTTTAGTTACAACACCATAAAGAGTCAAGTACTAAATATCCATCCTGATAAAAACATAAGTACATAATCCCACTACATAAACAAATAGCCATAATAGAAAAGATAAGCTGGGCTTTACATCACGGTCCAAGCTCCAAAAGATAGATAAAGAAATCTGATCAAAGCCCACTAGTGCTAGGCCCAACCTGAGGACCTGAGGGGGAAAAAGATAAAAAAAACAACGGGGTTAGACATAAGTCTGAGTGAGCCCTATAACTTTAACAATACAATCATTAAAGTAATTAGGGTATGATATAAACTTGGTACGGTGATGACTGGGGATAAATGACTACACTAAGTAGCCAACTAGACATAGGATGAACTAAGATAACGGTAAAGACGCATCTACCCACCCAAGGGTAATTACTACTGCACCACACCAGTCATCCCTACTTAAAGGTTGATCCCACCCAAGGACTTAGAAAATTTACCCAGTAGTTTCGTGTACCCCTAGATGACTACATAGGTGCCGTCTGCCCCTATCTCCACTAGGTGTACCCACTACTCCCCAAGCGATCGGCTCCCTACCGTAGATACCCGTGCTGGCCCCACAATATGGTGTATCACTCCCCAAAGTGGCAACCCGATACAATCAATGGTGCACGGCTTATACCTACACGATGCAACAACGTCTTACCTACCAGCCCGGGTCCACACACGCATATGAAACCCGTTGGACTTGCGTTGCCACCGCTAACCCGTTTTGGCCTCTTATAGTCAAGCCCAGTACGCGTGTCCCGTCCTCGACATGGGTCGAGCCCAATAAGATACATATGGGTTACTGGTTGAAATGGGCCCCCACAAGCTACCCACCTAAGCTTGTCCCTTTATCTAGTGCATCCCACTTAACCCTTTTTATCATGTTTAATTACATGTTTCCACTTGGTTAAGTATTCTAATCATATTTTCTATTGCCACCCAAGGCAACCCACTAGATTTCCACATGCCACCCAAGGCACTTACTTGATTTCCACATGCCACCCAAGGCACCCACTTAACCCCTCATGCCCCACTACATTCTTATCTGGTTAAGTGTTTCTTAATTGATTAAGAACGTAACCATTGTAAAGACCTCTCACATTAGACTATCTTTTATGGCAGCTGGATTTGCCGGTCGGGTCCGGGCAGCCTTACGCCATAACCGAGTCTAACCTCGTGTCTTTACACTTGTCACGTATTTAGTTTGTGCCTAAGACCTCTCACATTGGGCCAATCATTTGCAGCCGCTGGATTTGCCGGTCGGTTCCGGGCAGTCTTATGCTACAAAAGGGTTCAACCTCGTGTCTTAGTCGATTAATTACACCTAATTAATCCCCCCATAATTTGTATTAATTATCCCTAATTAATTACAAATTTAACGATGTACATAATTAACTCAATTATGTCCATCCACTTTATGGTATGCATAATCATACCAACTTCACACCATTTCATTAACATGAATATTAACCCCATCGTTCCCCACGTAATTCGCTAACATGACATAAAAGGGAAGATTCATCACAAATACAATGGGTTCTACTTGCATAACATTAGCATCAACATGGGTTTTAAAGGTGTCAACATGCATATAGCATCAAACCCAACTAGCATAAATAATCAACCCAAACTTGCATGAATCACATATGTCATAAAGAGGTTAACTTGCATAAGTTATTTATGTCATACAAAGGGGTAAACTTGCATATGTATGTATGACATACAAAGGAGTAAACTTGCACATGTTACTTGCATATAATCAAACACCAAACTTGCATAACATGTCATATGTGAACTTGCATAACATCATGAACACATAGCATATAACTTGCATAACTTGCATAACATCATTAACACATAGCATATAACTTGCATAACTTGCATAACATCATTAACACATAGCATATGATAACATAACTTGCATTGATCCACATTCATAGCCATAACCTCATTATATCCTATCATAATCATTTCAGCAATTGGTCATTAAGGCTATAGAAACTCACAACTTGTTGATTAGCACTCCTAAGAAGAAGATTAAGTTGCTAGAGTTGATTAGAAGTTGGTTTAAGAAGCTATCTTCCTCTTTAATTTGATGGAGGCTCCTTCAAGTTGCATTTTGATGGCATGACGACGTTGTATCTATTTTTAGTATGAATTAGGGTAGTCTTAGGGTGTATTTATAGATTAGTTAGGTGTTTTAGGCCATTAGATTAACCCTAAATCAGATTAGAGCCGTCAGATTTCGTCACTAGCCACCAAGCACAGCCCAAAAGCCATCAGGTTGCACCCAGGTCACACAGACCGACAGGGGGGGTCGACCCCTGGGTCGACCCCTAGGGAGGGGGTCGACACCCATGTCGACCCTAGGGTCGACACCCTCTGCCTGACGGGAATTTTCCCGCCTCTTCTGAAATGTGAATTTTTTTATATTCAAATCTGTTTTGAATTTTTGAAAACTTCTTCGGGCCTTAACTGGGTCATACGGACTCCGATTTTTGAAAACTCGGACTCTATTTCGCGTATTTTTCCGAGACGAACGCAAAGGCATAGCCCGTTTCCCCTGATTCAGATTTTAAAATTTAATTCTGCCCTGATTTATATTATAGCAAGTTATTCAACATACGGGGTGTTACATATAACCTCTAAGCTCGTACATCTCACAGAAGGGTGTTAAGCAAGAGAATAAATTCTCTGCCACCAAACAGATATATATATTTAATAGAGATCAATCAATATAAAATGAAATCCAATGTCAGACACACATGCATTTTCAAGTCCGCTCTGGGTCTGAACGAAGCCGGAGGCACCTTATTCCTCGTCCCATATGTCCAATACAGGAGAGAGGTCCTTGCATATCCAAGTATGTATGGATGACCACCACTTATTACCTTGTCTTGGGTGTACAGCCCAATCTATACATCAGTAATCATCCAAATGAAGTGAATATCTCCGGTGTTCAACCACCGTCTTCATCGTCGACTTTTAATCATCGTCTCAGTTATTCAGAATGGGATAAACCTGGTCTTTTCGAATACCTCGCGTATTTTATAATCAATAATCTAGTGCTATAAAACACATCATACATTTCATTCTAATTCAGAATATACTTTTATTCAAATATTCACATCTTAGGGAAAAGGTTCCCATTAATTTTATCAAAGATAAAACCCTTTAAATTTATCCTTTAATCTTCCTGTTGATATCAATTCAAAGATTTGATTTTATCCTTTATCAATTCTAAACCAAATTAAGGTTTATCAACTAGTCGGGATTATCAAGCCTTACCAAAGTAGTCACTTATTTATTATTCCCAATCCCAAACTATTCATCCCATGGAGCAAAACTGGTAGCACTCCATATCTAACACCCATGGTGTTATCAGTAAATTTAATTACCATTTCACATTCAAATCTAATTAAAGACTTAACTATCGCATGGAGCAAAACTGGTGGTACTCCATTCTCGATCACTTCATAAATTTGGCAAATTTAATTACCACATTAACATTTCAATCTAATTAAAGATTCATTAAAACTTCATTTTAGTTTTAATCTCCCAAAAGTCATTATTTGGTGATTATTCAAATTTAGGAAATAAATCCTGCCTTTAACTGGGTTAAAGAACGAATGTCCTTTAAAGCATTGCTCACGATAAACCCAAAATCATCTTCCACCAAAATGGAATCTACACGGAAATCATAACAGTGTATAATTGATATAAATTCCCGTTGATATAAATGGAATAGTGTCAAATCCTTTTAAATTCCATATATAGTAACGGTCTTCATTCATGGAAGCTCATCTCGATTACAACCAAATTGAATTCCATCCAATTCCAATTTAATATTTTAAACTGGAAAAACTTTACTTCGGAAAATTCCCAATAAATCTTAATAAAAAGATTTATAAATTCTAAATCATAACTTTACTATTAATTAGGTTAAAGAACGAATGTTATGCAAAACACCATTCACGATAAACCCAAAATCCTTTTCCATTTCGATTCCAATTAAACATTAATTAATTGGTAAACTTCTCTAATCTTAAGTAAAAGATTTATTCTTTTCTCAACTGGGTTTAAGAACAGTGTTATTTAAGACACCATTCACGACAAACCAAAAATCCATTTCCTTTTCAATTCCAATTAAATATTTATTAATTGTTAAACTTCTCTAAATCTTAAGTAAAAGATTTATTCTTTTCTCAACTGGGTTTAAGAACAGTGTTATTTAAGACACCATTCACGACAAACCCAAAATCCAGTTTGATATTAAATACAAGGCTCTGAATAGAAATAATATCGGCTTATATTCAGTATCAAGTTCTGAAGCCAACAAATATCGTATTGGGAAAAATGATATTTATATCTTCCACATTCCTCAACAATATCTGTATAATCACGGAATCCAACAGCGAAATATTTTGAAAATAATTTCCACTCCAAATCCATTCCAATTTATGAATTGGAAAGCCCTGCTTATTTTAAAACCAATTCAAAATCCAATTTATTTAATTCTAAAAATAATTGGATTATTATTCAAGTTATTAACTAGTTCATTCCGATAAACATATATTTTTATCATTTCATATATTGAATTTTCAATCCAAAATCTTTCCAAATCATTTATTATGATTTTACACAATTTTTCCATATTTTTCAAATTTTTATTAAGGCCTGTACAATCGGTTTCCAATAAAGGCCACCGAACTACATCCATAGCGACCTTTTCTGAAATTGATTTGGACATAATTTGAAATCCAACCATTATATTTCCAATCTCTTATTTTCATTAGAAAGCTCTTTTCGATACGAACCCAACGGTTCTGGTTTTAGGAGAATCCTACGGTCGGATCTCCCGTTACATCCATTTGAAGTTAATGGTCGAAATTCACGAACAATCGCAACGCGACACGTTCTATTTAGGCCATTTAAATATGTATAATATATATTTCATCGATTTCCATTTAAATTGTATTTTATAAATCGTTTATAAATTCACTTTAATACAATTTCAACTTCATTTTCAATTTTAAATCAAAATTGAATATTCCATATCATTATAATTTTAAAATGATAATATTTTCAAAATATCAGATTTTGAATTCTACTTCTTTTTCTTATTCATTATAAAATGAATAAAATCGATCGATAAACCCGTTCGGGTTAAAATAGCGTATATTAACTTAACTCGGCTTCATACACTTCAATATTTTCGTGTCCATCCAAAATCGGACATCAAAATCATATTTTGATCATTCACTAAATATTTTCCTAAAATATTCATTTATATCCTGAATATTTTTTTAAAATATTCCTTATTTTAAAATATTCGTTATTTCTGAATCGGAATCAAACTCAATCAATTACCATATAATTTTATTTATATGGATTTCGTACATTACATGTATTAAAAAATAGTGATAAACAACTATTAAATAGCCAATTCACATCCAGAATGAAATTTACTACTGTATAAGCATTAAATAATTAATAACACTAATCACAATGTGTCGATCCATCGATTGACATATCATTAAATTCAGGGGAGATGTGAATAAATTATCATCCCTAGACCCATGTGGGTTTTCAAACAACAACAGTTTATTTAAATAAATTATTGGTAAAAAAATTTAACCATTTCCAATTTAGTTTGAATTAATTTTCTAATTAGCCAATTTTCACTGTTTAAAATTGCAAATAGATATTTATAATTTAATTTAAACTACCACATTAATGTTAACATCATTTTTAATATGTTAAACATTTCAACAACACAATCAACACACTATACAGTCAATTAAATCGTCCATGATTTGTAGACGAGGGAGGTGAGCTAACATGCACCATATACAGTTTATAATGATTAAAACTGATAAAAATCTCCATTGTCAATTCTATATATCTTCGTACATGAATACAATAACATGACAAAATATAGTTTAGTGCGAAGGAGTTCTCACATTGGTTTCCACTCCGTCATTCTTTATTTCTGAATTCCTGTTTTAATATTGTTCACGTTCAAATTTGCTTGAAATTCAAAAGTGCTCCATTTTCGTTCTGGTCAGCGTTCGTTGTCACGATCGCAACGCAACTGAAATCATTGCGTTTGGACCTCGTATGGAGGAGATATGGTAGATTATACATTTGATAATTAAAATGAATAATTAAATTATTTAATTACATCAATTACACTAATCCCTTCCCCTAATTATCTTCATCCCGTTCCTTCTATATTTCGCTCTCAGGAAAATCTATAATAACCCGGAAATGCGAGCCAGTTTAAAAATTTTATTTTGGAAATTTTAGTGAATTTTGAACATTTAAAATAGAAAAGATTAGATTTTTTTTAAATAGAAGATTAGATTTTTAGAATAGAATAGAAAACGAATTTGAATTGAATTGAATAGAAAACGAATTTGAATTGAATAGAATAGAAAACGAATTTGAATTGAATTGAATAGAAAACGAATTTGAATTGAATTGAATAGAAAACGAATTCGAATTGAAACGAATTCAAAACGAATTATATGGGATATTCAATTTGATTCGAAATTGAATACGAAGTTGAATTTGTTTTGGCAACGAATTTAAAACGATTTATAAAATTCGTTTAAAAGGGGAAATCGACGAAATATATATAATATATATATATATATAATGGCCTGAATAGAACGCGCCGCGCCGCGGCAGTTCGTGAATTTCGACCATTGACTTCGAACGGATATTACGGGAGATCCGACCGTCGGATTCTCCTAAAACCGTAACCGTTGGGTTCTTATCGAAAAGAGCTTTCTAACGAATATTAGAAATTTGAAATCTAACGGTTGGATTTGGAGATACATCCAAATCAAATTTGGAAAACGTCGCTGTAAGTGTAGTTCGATGGCCGTTGTCGGAAATCGACTGTACGGGCCTTGATAAAATTATTAAAAATAGTAATAATTTGTGTAAAATCATATGAAATGATTTGGAAAATAATTGGGATGAAGAACTCCATATTTGAAAAGGTAAAAATAGATTTTTATCGAAATGAACAAGTTTTGAACTAATATTAAAACCCATTTATTTTGAAATAAATAAATTGGATTTGAAATGGGTTTTAAATAGAATTGATTTGTGGATTTATTATGAAGGGTGTTTTAAATAACACTTGTTCTTTAACCCGATAATAAATAGAATGTGATTTGGGTTTGTTGTGAACTGTGTTTTAAATGACATTAGTTCTTTAACCCAGTAAAAGGA
The DNA here is from genome assembly GCA_030737875.1 of Allium sativum. Taxonomy (NCBI): domain Eukaryota; kingdom Viridiplantae; phylum Streptophyta; class Magnoliopsida; order Asparagales; family Amaryllidaceae; genus Allium; species Allium sativum. The sequence continues at coordinate 64,635,744 of CM060911.1, read as the reverse complement.
GTTTTAATGAATCTGTAATTAGATTGAAATGTGAATTGATAATTTAAATTATCAAGTTTAGAAAGTGAGCGAGGATGGAGTATCACCAGTTTTGCTCCAAAACGATAGTCAAATCTTTAATTAGATTTGAGCGTGAAATGGTAATTAATTTTACCGATAACACCGTGGTGTTAGATATGGAGTATTACCAGTTTTGCTTCATGGGATGAATAGGTTGGGATTGGGAAATAAAATAAATAATTACTTCGGTGTGGTTTGCTAATCTCGACTAGTTTGAAAAACCATAATTTGGTTTGAAATGACATCCAAAGGAAGATTAAAGGATAAATTTTAAAGAATTTATCTTGGATAAAATTAATGGGAACCTTTCCTTAAGAATATGAAATTTAGAAACTAGCAGTAGGTTAGTTAAGAAGAATGGTTTCCTGGGTATTGATCAGATGTTGGTTTCGGCCTTCGGGGTTAATATTTGGGAAATTGTTCTCTTGCTAATTTGCGGTTAGTGGCTGCTGAATTGGAATGAGGCGTATGTTGTGTTTGTGTAACATTTGTTTTTAATATACGCGGGTTGTTCGGAAAGACCGAGTTTATACCCATTCTGAATAACCGATTCGACGATAAGTCGAAGATAAAGACGGTGGTTGAAGACCGGAAGTCTTCATATCATTTGGGTGATTACTGATGATCTTGATTGGGCTGTACACCCAAGATGAGGGAATCAGTTGGTGATCATCCAGACGTACTTGGAGATCGATGGATATGCGAGGAAAGTGCCTCCGGTTTCGTTCAGACCCAGAACGAACTAGTAAATGGATTGTGTGTCTGACATTGGATTTTATTCTGTGTTGATTGATTTTTGTTAAATATATATCTGTTTGGCGGCGGAGAATTTATTCTCTTGCATAACGCCCTTCTCTGAGACGTACGAGCTTAGAGGTTATATATCGATAGATATCAATCGCATGGCATGAATTGCCTGTGTGGCACGCTGAGTTGCATGGATCAAGGCTTCTGTTGGAAAGCAAAGTCTTGTGGTTGATGATCAAAGCACGGCCTATGTGGCAGCTTTGTGTATAACGTGAATTTGCGAGCCTCACACCTCGGTATGAGTTAAAAACGGGATAAGGACTGCAGGGAGAGCACGACGTTTCTTTCTAGCTTTGGTGGTGTCAGTGACTTACCAGCCCTAAAATTTATATACTTTTCACCTATGTGGTTGTTGGATGAGGCGCCTCGATTTTAGGTCTGTAAGGACCGGGAAACGTGTGTTCAGGAATACTAATCCTCAAACGTAAGAGAGGACCGGCCCTGAAGCATCCAGGGGTTACCCAGAGTGTGTAGTCCCGAGGCATTTGCTAGAGTGTCTCGAAGCGGAGAGGAGCTTGCCCCTTGCCTCGACTCATGACGGAAAACCAATTTCCAATACGCGTATTTCGGTTTTATTTGTAGAGCCTAGTATGGCGACATGATAGATGGTACCCATGCCGCCTAGGATTGATATTTATGATTGAAATTGTTTTGACACTATACACTTATTATAGTATCAAATGATTTGTTTTAAACGTACCAAGCATGTTTGGCTATTATAAGGGAAAACCCTATCCTCTGGCTTGCGTTGCATTGTGTGATGGGACCTGGGTCTTATAATAGCTTCATTTTTCGAAAAAGCATTGCGTTGTTTTCTCTATGCACTGGTATTCTTGGGAGGAAACCCGTTCCGTGTTATACGGCGTGGTCCCTTGAATTACTCTCTTTTAAAGTCTAGTTTTAAATAACTTTTTTAGTTCTCACACCAGTCACATGACTGACCTGGAGTTTATTGTTTTAACCTAAACTCTGGGTGCCCCTATTTTCTGCACGGGCAGCTAGTAGTTTTGGTTTTGCAGATTTATATTCACAGGATCCTGGTTTACAGCTGGAATAATATCCGGAAAGCTCTGTATCCGTATATCACCTTCAGTTGTGCTTTGTATTATTTTCCGCTGCTATGTAATTTATTGTAATCTCTGATATTTATCGAATGTAATTTATTCAATTATACTCTGTATATTCTTGTATCTGATGGAATTGTTGTAATAGCAATGAAATGTTCTTCCGTCTGCGTTCTTTTGTGTGTTGTTCTCAAAGTATCCGTTCTTTCCTTAACGGGGAAATAACGGGTCACTACATTTGGTATCAGAGCATTGGTTTACAGAGCTCGAGAACAAGACACATTAGAACCATACGAAAGAATTCATCAGATATTGGATTAGTAATATCCAGTTAGAATGACTCGTTAGAGATAGGATCAGTAGTATCCTAGAACGAGTGTGAAGAGTATTTTTCAAATGAAAACAATTTTGTTTTGAAATTTAAACCATTTAATGCGTATTTCAATATTTATTTATTTTGAATTTGGACAATCCAGTATATAAAGGTTTTGCATATACGCGTCATGAATGTATATTCGAAGTTTTAATATACTGGATAGATATAGAATCACATTGTAGACACCCGGAGATGATTCTGATGATTGATATATCATCTTCAGAATTTGTGTTCGTGTTTCGAAGGTGTGATATCTATATACTTCCATTAGACTGGTGTGAGAACCAAAACTAATATAGAAAAATTTATTGTGTGATTTGGCATCAAAAACATGATTTTTGTATATATATCAAAAAATTATGAATTTGAAACGTTAATCCACTAATTGATTGATGTTTGTGTTGTTTGTTTATTTGTTTGATAATTTTGAACCATTAGCCTAATTGAATCAAATATTGAATTATATTGAAAATTTGTCGCATTTGCTTGCATATACATGTACTTACATTGAACAGGTCATAGCAAAGAGGCTAGAGCAGAAGAATAAAATTTGTTTGCCCGACAAATAGGTACATGTTTACTATAATTTACTATTTTGTTTGGGTGATGATGATTTTATGAGCCTATTGGCTAGCCGCTTGGCTTTTTCTTTTTCTTTTTGAGATCAGAAGGCCTATATGGCGATTTCGGGATTTTCCCGTGGCTCCCGGTGCAGGGGAGGTTATGGCGAAATTTTTCGAAAATTTAGGGTGTTAGCCAAATTTTTGAAAATTTTGAAAAGTTCTTAGAAACTGAAAAGTTGAAGAACTTAAGCCGTAATCAAAATACTGGAAGTTGAGTTGAATTGTTAAACAACTTTTGGCTTCGTTCCTTTTCGGGGACGAAAAGTTTTAAGTGGGGGAGATTGTAATAACCCGGAAATGCGAGCCAGTTTAAAATTTTTATTTTGGCAATTTTAGTGACTATTGAACATTTAAAATAGAAAAGATGAGATTTTTTTAAATAGAAAAGATTAGATTTTTAGAATAAAATAGAAAACGAATTTGAATTGAATTGAATAGAAAACGAATTTGAATTGAATAGAATAGAAAACGAATTTGAATTGAATTGAATAGAAAACGAATTTGAATTGAATTGAATAGAAAACGAATTCGAATTGAAATGAATTCAAAACGAATTATATGGGATAATCAATTTTGATTCGAAATTGAATACGAAGTTGAATTTGTTTTGGCAACGAATCTAAAACGATTTATAAAATTCGTTTAAAAGGGGAAATCGACGAAATATATATAATATATATATATTATATATATATAATGGCCTGAATAGAACGCGCCGCACCGCGGCAGTTCGTGAATTTCGACCACTGACTTCGAACGGATATTACGGGAGATCCGACCGTCGGATTCTCCTAAAACCGGAACCGTTTGGTTCGTATCGAAAAGATCTTTCTAAGAATATTAGAAATTTAAAATCTAACGGTTGGATTTGGAGATACATCCATTTCAAATTTGGAAAAGGTCGCTGTAAGTGCAGTTCGATGGCCGTTGTTGGAAATCGACTGTACGGGCCTTGATAAAATTATTATAAATAGTAATAATTTGTGTAAAATCATAAGAAATGATTTGGAAAAAAATTAGGATGAAGAACTCCATATTTGAAAAGGTAAATATAGATTTTTATCGAAATGAACTAGTTTTGAACTAATATTAAAACCCATTTATTTTGAAATAAATAAATTGGATTTGAAATGGGTTTTAAATAGAATTGATTTTATGGGTTTATCGTGAAGGGTGTTTTAAATAACATTTGTTCTTTAACCCGATAATAAATAGAATGTGATTTGGGTTTGTTGTGAACTGTGTTTTAAATGACATTAGTTCTTTAACCCAGTAAAAGGAGTTTTAATGAATCTGTAATTAGATTGAAATGTGAATTGATAATTTAAATTATCAAATTTAGAAAGTGAGCGAGGATGGAGTATCACCAGTTTTGCTCCAAAACGATAGTCAAATCTTTAATTAGATTTGAGCGTGAAATGGTAATTAATTTTACCGATAACACCGTGGTGTTAGATATGGAGTATTACCATTTTTGCTTCATGGGATGAATAGGTTGGGATTGGGAAATAAAATAAATAATTACTTCGGTGTGGTTTGCTAATCTCGACTAGTTTGAAAAACCATAATTTGGTTTGAAATGACATCCAAAGGAAGATTAAAGGATAAATTTTAAAGAATTTATCTTGGATAAAATTAATGGGAACCTTTCCTTAAGAATATGAAATTTAGAAACTAGTTGTAGGTTAGTTAAGAAGAATGGTTTCCTGGGTATTGATCTGATGTTGGTTTCGGCCTTCGGGGTTAATATTTGGGAAATTGTTCTCTTGCTAATTTGCGGTTAGTGGCTGCTGAATTGGAATGAGGCGTATGTTGTGTTTGTGTAACATTTGTTTTTAATATACGCGGGTTGTTCGGAAAGACCGAGTTTATACCCATTCTGAATAACCTATTCGACGATAAGTCGAAGATGAAGAAGGTGGTTGAAGACCGGAAGTCTTCACATCATTTGGGTGATTACTGATGATCTTGATTGGGCTGTACACCCAAGATGAGGGAATCAGTTGGTGATCGTCCAGACGTACTTGGAGATCGATGGATATGCGAGGAAAGTGCCTCCGGTTTCGTTCAGACCCAGAACGAACTAGTAAATGGATTATGTGTCTGACATTGGATTTTATTCTGTGTTGATTGATTTTTGTTAAATATATATCTGTTTGGCGGCGGAGAATTTATTCTCTTGCTTAACGCCCTTCTCTGAGACGTACGAGCTTAGAGGTTATATATCGATAGATATCAATCGCATGGCATGAATTGCCTGTGTGGCACGCTGAGTTGCATGGATCAAGGCTTCTGTTGAAAAGCAAAGTCTTGTGGTTGATGATCAAAGCACGGCCTACGTGGAAGCTTTGTGTATAATGTGAATTCACGAGCCTCACACCTCAGTATGAGTTAAAAACGGGATAAGGACTGCAGGGAGAGCACGGCGTTTCTTTCTAACTTTGGTGGTGTCAGTGACTTACTAGCCCTGACATTTATATACTTTTCACCTATGTGGTTGTTGGATGAGGCGCCTCGATTTTAGGTCCGTAAGGACCGGGAAACGTGTGTTCTGGAATACTAATCCTCAAACGTAAGAGAGGACCAGCCCTGAAGCATCCAGGGGTTACCCAGAGTGTGTAGTCCCGAGGCATTTGCTAGAGTGTCTCGAAGCGGAGAGGAGCTTGCCCCTTGCCTCGACTCATGACGGAAAACCAATTTCCAATACGTGTATTTCGGTTTTATTTGTAGAGCCTAGTATGGCGACATGATAGATGGTACCCATGCCGCCTAGGATTGATATTTATGATTGAAATTGTTTTGACACTATACACTTATTATAGTATCAAATGATTTGTTTTAAATGTACCAAGCATGTTTGGCTATTATAAGGGAAAACCCTATCCTCCGGCTTGTGTTGCATTGTGTGATGGGACCTGGGTCTTATAATAGCTTCATTTTTCGAAAAAGCATTGCGTTGTTTTCTCTATGCACTGGTATTCTTGGGAGGAAACCCGTTCCATGTTATACGGCGTGGTCCCTTGAATTACTCTCTTTTAAAGTCAAGTTTTAAATAACTGTTTTAGTTCTCACACCTGTCACATGACTGACTTGGAGTTTATTGTTTTAACCTAAACTCTGGGTGCCCCTATTTTCCGCACGGGCAGCTAGTAGTTTTGGTTTTGCAGATTTATATTCACAGGACTCTGGTTTACAGATAGAATGATATCCGGAAAGCTCTGTATCTGTATATCACCTTCAGTTGTGCTTCATATTATTTTCCGCTGCTATGTAATTTATTGTAATCTCTGATATTTATCGAATGTAATTTATTCAATTATACTTTGTATATTCTTGTATCTGATGGAATTGTTGTAATAGCAATGAAATGTTCTTCCGTCTGCGTTCTTTTGTGTGTTGTTCTCAAAGTATCCGCTCTTTCCTTAACGGGGAAGTAACGGGTCACTACAAAATCGAACCCAATGTCGTCAGTTAGGGCTCCCTCTCGTGCCTTCCACATTCGTCGTTCCTCCGATCAGAAGTCACAACCATCACTGTCTACACGAGAGCCACCGCCGCCCTGAATGGCATGAAGTTGGACGCCCCCGATTAGCAGGAAAATGTCCTCGAATGCCGCCACTTGGCGGTGAAAATTCGAGCAAGCCGCTACATAGAAATCGATCAACTCCACATGGTTTTGAAGATCTCGAACCACTCTATGATTTTCGCTTTGGATTCGTATTGTAAATCGCAGTGGATTTTGAGTTTTTGGAGGAATTAAATTGAAGCGATATTGGCCATGAATTCCTTTAACTGACGGCGGCGGGTTTGAGCAATTGGGAGACTAGGGTTTGACCCTTTTATTTTTAAGCATATATATAAAATTTTATTCTAATTTAATTTACATACTGATAGCTTATCGCTTCGAACTCCAAATTAAACTCAGTGACTGTAGCCCGTAGCTAAATACCCCCCATTCCGGACATAATGGGATATGTTTCGCAAGCTAATTCGACTGTTCCGATCAGTTTTCCTTTAAATTAAAATATAAGTCAATATATATTGAATTTGAACGCACATTTTAAATTAGCGGGGCCACATACTAACTCCAAAAATTACAGAAAAATAAATCTAGCTATGTTTTGATGAAACGGTCCTAAAAAAACAAATTTCGTCGAATTTGGAGTTCGTTTGAAAAATGGCCTTTTCTAGTAGATTAAGTCTAAACTGAAATTAACAAACACGTTTAAATTTACCACGCTCACATATTAATTCAAAAAATTATGAAAATTGTAACGCAACAATAATTCGACATTCCGGATCCAACAAAAGTGGTTTCGTTGAAAACGGAGGTCGTTTGCAAAATGGCTATTTTTAAGGGCTATATATTATATTAAAATATATATAAATTCCATAGCGACTATTTTAAATTTTAAACTGGACATAACTTTCGATTTATATTATGACATCTTAATTTTTCACATTCTTTATAAAGATATCATTAAATAGATTCAGATGTTTCTGGTTTTACTGAAATCTGATTTATTTTGAATTCTATACATTCAATGGAAATTTAAAATCGAATTTTCAAACTACTACGCCATTTCAGGCTCGTTTTATAATTAAAATAGATTAATACGTTCTAACTTTGATTTAAATAAATTTTAAATCTTTATTATTTAAAATAAATCATTTTAAATATTCAAAACCATTAAAATAGCTAAAATAAAAAAATTAAATTGGTTCTGAAATTCCTGGTTGTTACAACCCCCTCCCCCCGCCCCACTTGAAATATTTTCGTCCTCGAAAAGGAACGGAGATGAAAGTTATTTAATTCACCAACTCAACATTCATTATGGCTTTCATTCTTCAATTTTTCAGTTTCTAAGAATTTTATAATTTCTCAAGAATTTGGCTAATACCCTAAATTTTCGAATTTTTTTGCCATAACCTCCTTTGTACGGGTTGATTGGTAAAACCGCAACTTGCCTCACAGGAACCTCATCAATCAAAAATAAAAATAAAAATCCAAGCGGCTTGTCAATCGGCTGATAAAATCATCAAACCCAATGAATATAGTAATCATGTACCTATTTATCGGGCATACAATTTTATTTCTCTTCTTAGCTTCCATGCTATGACATGTTCATTATATACACATGTACATATATGCAATTTCAATCAATTTTCAATTTAATTCAATATTTGATCCGATTTGGCTAAATTTACCTTTCATTTACTTATTGGTTTGATCGTTCCAATATTTTATTATTTAAATTAATAATCAAACATCACAACCAGCAATCAATTAGTTGACTAACTTTTCAAATATATAGCTTTCTATATATACTCAAGATCATATATCCAGTGTCAAATCACAAAAAATAAATTCTAACTAAATTTTGGTTCTCGCGCCATTCAACTGGAAATATATAGATATCCACTTTTGAAACTCGAACATAAATACTGATAATGCGGCCGCATTACCAGAATTATCCCCCGGCGACTAGAGTAAGATTCTTAATCTACCCAGTATATTTGAGGCTTCGAATATACGTTAATTACGCGTATTTCAAAATCTTCATATACCCGATAGTCCAAAATCAATATAAAATAAAATACTCAAATGTGTATAATAAGATATACTTTTCAAAATTAAATTCATTTTTTTAATATAAGTAATACTCTTCAAACTCATTCTAGGGTATTACTAGCCCTATCACAAACGAGTCGTTCTTATAGGATGTTACTAATTCTATCTCTGATGAATTCTTTCGTTCTGTTCTAATGTGTCTTGTTTTCGTGCTTTGTAAACAAAAGCTCTGATACCAGCTGTAAACATCTGAAATCCTCCGATCTCCGAAGAGACGAGAAACAACGAATTACTTTGAGAACAAGACTCATCGGAACACAAAATCAAAACATTTCATTACTATTACAACAATTTACATCAGAGCACAAAAATATAACGGAGTACGAATAAATATTACACAGTGGAAAAACACAATTATCAGAGATTTAAAATACATAGCAGCGAAATTAAAAATGTATAAATACAATGCATAATGGAAAATACATCAACTAGCACAATTGAAAGAGATATACGGATACAAAGCTTTCCGAATATTCCATCTGTAATCCAGGATCCTAGGAAAAGAAATATCTACAAAAACCAAAACTATTAGCCACCCGCATGGAAAATATGGGCATCCAGAGTTTAGGTTAAAATAATAAACTCTGAGTCAGTCATGAGACTGGTGTGAGAACTAAAACAGTTATTAACTTTAGTTTAAAGTAGGGTAAATCACGGGACCACGCGGTATAACACGGAACGGGTTTACTCCACATGAATAACAGTTAAATCAAAACAACGCAATGCTTTTTGAAAAATGAAGCTATTAAAAGACTCAGGTCCCATCACACAATGCAACGCAAGCCAGAGGATAGAGTTTTACCTTATAATCGCCAAACATGCTTGGTACGTTTTAAAACAAATCATTTTGATATTACTATAAGTTTATAGTGTTAAAATAAACTTCATATATAAATATATCTATCATAGGCAACATGAGGGCCCCATCCCACTATGTCGCCATACTAGTTCTATAATTAAAACTAAAAAGTTGTGTATTGGATATTAGATTTCCATGTATGAGTCGAGGCAAGGGATGGCCCCTCATTGATTCGAGACACTCTAGTAAATGACACTGTATCGCACATACGGGAACGCTTGGCTCTTGCAGTGCCAGTCCTCTCTTACTTTTGAGGATTAGTTATTCCTAAACACACATTTCCTGGTCCAATCGGACCTATCTCGGAGCCATTAGGGACTCAATATCTGAGGCGCCTATTCCATCATCTACATAAGTAAAAATGTCTGGGCTCCATACCATGACACCACTTATAGCTAGAATGAAACACCGTGCACTCAGTGCGTCCCTTATCCCCGTTTTTAACTCATACCAAGGTGCGAGACTCGCGAATAAATGCTATACACAAAGCTATTCTAATTAAGCTGTGCTTTGATCATTAACCACAAGACTCTGCTTTTCAACGGAAGCCTTGATCATTTGCATATCGACATGCCACATTGACAATTCATGCCATATGACTGATGTCTATCAATATATAATCTCTAAGCTTGTACGTCTCAAAGAAGGGTGCTAAGCAAGAGAATAAATTCTGTGCCACAAACAGATATATATTTAATAGAGATCAATCAATACAGAATGAAATCCAATGTCAGACACACATCCATTTTCAAGTCCGCTCTGGGTCTGAACAAAACCGGAGGCACCTTATTCCTCGTCCCATATGTCCAATACAGGAGAGAGGTCCTTGCATATCCAAGTACGTCTGGATGACCACCATTTATTACCTTGTCTTGGGTGTACAGCCCAATCAAGACATCAGTAATCATCCAAATGATGTGAAGATCTCCGGTGTTCAACCACCATCTTCATCATCGACTTTTAGTCATCGTCTCAATTATTCAGAATGGGATAAACCCAGTCTTTTCGAATACCTCGCGTATTTTATAATCAATAATCAAGTGCTATAAACACATCATATGCCTCATTCTAATTCACAATATACTTTTATTCAAATATTCACATCTTAGGGAAAAGGTTTCCATTAATTTTATCAAAGATAAAACCCTTTAAATTTATCCTTTAATCTTCCTTTTGATATCAATTCAAAGATTTGATTTTATCCTTTATCAATTCTAAACCAAATTAAGGTTTGTCAACTAGTTGGGATTATCAAGCCTTACCAAAGTAATCACTTATTTATTAATCCCAACCTATTCATCCTATGGAGCAAAACTGGTAGCACTCCATATCTAACACCCACGGTGTTATCAGTAAATTTAATTACCATTTCACATTCAAATCTAATTAAAGACTTAGGTAGTGTTTGATTTACCATTTTAAGTTTTGGGTTTTCGTCCATACAAAAATGTGCACAACGCATGTAAATCATGGAAAACAACAATTTTAGAAAACAAAGTTAACACACAAAATAAAAAACAACTTTTATCCATTTTTCATGTTTTGAGAAATGAGAGAAATATGGAGACCAAATCCTCTACATCCCCTCCGCGGTCCCCTCCATCTTGCTTTCATTCTACCATTCCTCCTTCTACACCTTTAAAGTTTTGTAATTAATTTTGAAAACTAAAAACCCAAAACTCATTTTTAACCAAACACACCCTTAATTATCGCATGGAGCAAAATTTGTGGTACTCCATTCTCAATCACTTCTTAAATTTGGAAAATTTAATTATCACATTAACATTTCAATCTAATTAAAGATTCATTAAAACTCCATTTTAGTTTTAATCTCCCAAAAATCATTATTTGATGATTATTCAAATTAGGAAATAAATCCTATGTTTAATTGGGTTAAAGAACAAATTTCCTTTAAAACATTGTTCACGATAAACCCAAAATCATCTTCCATCAAAACGGAATTTAATCGGAAATCATAACAGTGTATAATTGATACAAATTCTCGTTAATATAAATGGAATAGCAGCAAAGCCTTTTAAATTCCACATATAGTAACGGTCTTCATTCACGGAAGCTCATCTCGATTACTACCAAATCGAATTCCATCCAATTCCAATTTAATATTTTAAATTGGAAACTTTACTTTTTAAAATTCATATTAAATCTTAATAAAAAGATTTATAAATTCCAAATTGTAACTTCATTGTTAATTGGGTTAAAGAACGAATGTTATTTAAAACACCGTTCACGATAAGCCTAAAATCCATTTCCATTTCATATATTAATTAATTGGTAAACTTCTCTAAATCTTAAGTAAAAGATTTATTCATTTATCATCTGGGTTTAAGAACAGTGTTTTTTAAGACCCCATTAACAACAAACCCAAAATCCATTTCCATTTCAGCTCCAATTAAATATTAATTAATTGGTAAGCTTCTCTAAATCTTAAGTAAAAGATTTATTCTTTTCTAAATTAGGTTTAAGAACAATGTTATTTAAGACACCATTCATGACAAACCCAAAATCCAAATTGATATTAAATACAAGACTCTGAATAGAAATAATATCTGCTTATATCCAATATCAAATTCTGAAACCAACAAATATCGTATTGGGAATAACGATATTTATATCTTCCAAATTCCTGAACAATATCCGTATAATCACGGAGTCCAGTATCGAAATATTCCGAAAATAATTTCAACTCCAAATCCATTCCAATTTATGAATTGGAAAGCCCTGGTTATTTTAAAACCATTTCAAAATTCAATTTACCTATTTCTAAAAATAGTTGGATTATTATTCTAGTTTTTAACTAGATCATTTCAATAAACATGTATTTTTATCTTTTCAAATATGGGATTTTTCATCCAAAATCTTTCAAATCATTTATTATCATTTACACATTTGTTCCATATTTTTAATAATTTTATTAAGGCATTTACAGTCGGTTTCCAATAACGGCCACCGAATTGCATCCATAGCGACCTTTTCTGAAATTGATTTGGACATGATTGAAATCCAACCGTTAGATTTCAAGTCACTTATATTCATTGGAAAGCTCTTTTCGATACGAACCCAACGGTTCTAGTTTTAGGAGAATCTGACGGTCGGATCTCCTGTTATGTCCATTTGAAGTTAATGGTCGAAATTCGCGAACGGTCGCTACGCGACGCTTTCTATTCAGGCCATTTAATATAATATATATATATATATATTATCGATTTCCATTTAAATCGTATTTTATAAATTGTATATAAATTCACTTTAAAACGATTTCAACTTCATTTTCAATTTTCAATCAAAATTGAATATTTTAATATCATTATAATTTTAAAATGATAATATTTTCAAAATATTGGATTTTGAAATTCATTCCTTTTTCGTATTCATTATAAAATGAATAAAATTGAACGATAAACCCATTCAGGATAAAATAACGTATATTAACTTAACTCGGCTTCATATACTTCAATATTTTCATGTCCATCCAAAATCGGACGTCAAAATCATATTTTGATCATTCTCTGAGTATTATCCTAAAATATTCATTTATATCTTGAATATTATTTTAAAAATATTCCTTATTTTAAAATATAAGATATTTCTGAGTTGAAATCAGACACAATCAATTGACATGTAATTTTATTTATATGGATTTTATACATCACATGTATTCAAAAATAGTGATAAGCAACTATTAAATAGCCAATTCACATTCAGAGTGAAATTTAATACTGTATAAGCATTAAATAATTAAATAACACTTATAACAGTGTGTCGATCCATCGATTGACAAATAATTAAATTCAGAGGAGATTTGAATAAATTATCATCCCCAGACTCGTGTGGGATTTTCAAACAATAACAGTTTATTTAAATAAATTATTAGTTAAAAATTTTAACCAATTCTAATTCGATTTGAATTATTTTTCTAATTAGCCAATTTTCACTGTTTAAAATTATAAATAGATATTTATAATTTAATTCCAACTACCACAATAATGTTAACATTGCTTTAATATGTTAAATATTTCAACAACACAATAAACACACAATAAAGTCAATTAAATTGTCCATGGTTTGTGGACGAGGGAAGTGAGCTAACAGGCACCGTATACAGTTTATAATTATTAAAACTAATAAAAATCTATACTAGCAATTCTATATATTTTTATACATGAATACAATAACATGATAAAATATAATTTAGTGAGAAGGAGTTCTCACATTGATTTCCACTCCATCATTCTTTATTTCTGAATTTCTATGTTAATACTGTTCGCGTTCAAATTTGCTTGAAATTATTAAGTGCTCCATTTCCGTTCTGGTCAGATCTGTGTTGTAGCATTCATTGTCACGATCGCAACGCAACTGAAATCACTGCGTTTGGACCTCATACAAAGGAGATATGATAGATTATACATTTAATACTTAAATTAATTAATTACATCGATTACACTAATCCCTTACCTTAATTATGTTTATCCCCTTCCTTTTGTATTTCGCTCTCAGGAAAATTGAACCTAATGTCGTTAGATAGGGCTCCCTCTCACGCCACCCACATTCGTCGTTCCTCCGATCAGAAGTCCCCACCACCACCGTCTACACGAGAGTCGCCGCCGCTCTAAATGGCATGAACTTCGACGCACCCTGTAACACCCCACGCCCGCTACGGACACTCACTAAGGGAATGCCATAACATTGGTGGAGTATTTTAAGTGAATATAGAACAGAAAAATTACAACAAGACAGATATAAGTAATACTTGAAAATTTAAATCATCATTTCAATGCAGCGGAAAGTAAAACATGTTTGGTTACATCACAAAACCACACAAGAGTCAAGTACAAAATATTCATCTTGATAAAAATAAGTACATAATCCCACTAAGTAAACAATAGCCATAAAAGGAAAGATGAACTGAGCTTTACTTCAACGGTCCAAGCTCCAAAGGATAGATACAGCAATCCGATCAAGGCCCACTAGCACTAGGCCCACTCTGATAACCTGGGGTTGGGGGGAAAAGATAAAAACAACGGGGTCAGACATAAGTCTGAGTGAGTCCTATAACTTTAACAATACAATCATTAAAGTAACCAGAGAAGACATAAGTTGATATACGGTAACACCTGGGGATGAATGGCTACACTAAGCAGCTTGGCAAACTTAGGAGAAACTAAGATAACCGTAAAGACGCATTTATCCACCCAAGGATAATTACTAGATTACACCGCCCTAGACCTATCCACCCAAGGATAGTTTCTACACTGCACCACACCAGTTCTACCCACCAAGAGTAATTCCTACTTAAAGGTTGATCCCTCCAAGGACTTAGAAAATTTCCCCAGTAGATTCGTGTACTCCTAGCCCACTACATAGGTGCCGTCTGCCCCTATCTCCACTAGGTGTACCTAGCAATTTTACCCAGTAGTTTCGTGTACCCCTACATAGGTGCCGTCTGCCCCTATCTTTATTAGGTGTACCCACTACTCCCCATCGATCGGCTCCCTACCGTAGATACCCGTGCTGGTCCCACAATTGGGGTGTATCATTCCCCAACGTGGCCACCTGATAATATCAACGGTGCACGGCTTTATATCTACACGATGCAACAACGACTTACCAACCAGCCCGGGTCCACACACGCATATGAAACCCGTTGGTCCTGCGTTGCCACCGCTAACCCGTTTTGGCCACTTATAGTCAAGCCCAATATGCGTGTCCCGTCACCCGACTAGAGTCGGGCCCACAAAGATACGTTTGGGATATTGGTTGAAATGGGCCCCCACAAGCTACTACTTAAGCTTGCTATTTTTATCTAGTGCATCCCACTTAACCCCTTTTTATAATCATGCCCCCTTACATGTTAAGATTTGGTTAAGTCATCAATCATATTTCAATTGCCACTAAGGGCACCCACTAGATTTCCACATGCCACCCAAAGCACTTACTTAACCCTTCACCCATGTTTTAATTACATGTTCCTCTTTGGTTAAGTATTCTAATCGTATTTTCTATTGCCACCCAAGGCAACTTACTAGTTTCCTCATGCCACCCGAGGCACCCCCACTAGTTACTACATGCCACCCAAGGCACCCACTTAACCCTCATGTCCCACTACATGCTAATTTGGTTAAGTGTTTCTTAATTAATTAAGACCGTGATCCTCCTAAAGACCTCTCACATTAGACTATCTTTTATGACCGCTGGTTAAGCCGGTTGGGTCCGGGCAGCCTTACGTCATAACCGAGTCTAACCTCGTGTCTTTACGTTAATCACGCATTTAGTTTGTGACTAAGACCTCTCACATTGGGCCAATCATTTGTAGCCGCTGGATGGCCGGTCGGTTCCGGGCAGACTTCCGCTACAAAAAGGGTCCAACCTCGTGTCTTAGTTGATTAATTACACCTAATTAATCACCCCCACAATTAATTATCCCTAATTAATTACACATTCACATTTTTCATAACATGGGTAGACCTAACTCAATAGGTAAATTCCCATGGGGTAGACCTAACTCAATAGGTAAATTCCCACTTATGTTAATTTATTTTTATGGTATGCTTAATCATACCCAATCATACTTTTATTAACATATTTATTACCCCATCGTTCCCCACGTAAATCGTTCTCATTTCACGACATTATAAAGGGAAAGATCCATCACAAATATCATGGGTTTAGCATATAACTTTGTCATGGGTTAAGAAGATGTCAACTTGCATATATGAGCATATATTAACCCAACTACATTTAACCCCAAACTTGCATATTATCATACACATGACTTGCATAAAATGTTGCATATGAACTTGCATATTATCATACACATATCTTGCATAACATGTTGAACTTGCATATAAGCATTTACATTACTTGCATAACATGTTAAACTTGCATTTAAGCATACACATAACTTGCATAAGCATACATAACTTGCATAACATGTTGAACTTGCATATAAGCATTCACATAACTTGCATAACATGTTAAACATGTATTTAAGCATACACATAACTTGCATAAGCATTCACATTCTTGCATAAGCATTCACATACTTGCATATTAACTCATAAACTTGCATAATGTGTCATCATGAACTTGCATATTAACAAACATGTAACTTGCATAGCATATCTTGCAGCATATCTTGCATATTAACATACATGTAACTTGCATAGCATATCTTGCATATTAACATACATGTAACTTGCATAGCATATCTTGCATATTAACATACATGTAACTTGCATAGCATATCTTGCATATTAACATACATGTAACTTGCATAGCATATCATCATGGACTTGCATAACATGTATATGATCACATAGCCCACAACTTGCATATTTAGCATCATGTAAACATAACATACATCATACTAAACTTGCATAAACTTACATACTCAATATGCATAAACCAACTTATTAAATATGCATAAACCAACTTATTCAATATGCATAAACCAACTTATTCAATATGCATAAACATAGAAAAACATAGAGTAACATATCATTACAAATGATTCAAACTCACTAATCCGCATTCAAGACCATAAGTCTCATTACACCTAATCTACTTGCTTTAACAATTGATGTTAAAGTGATAGAAACTCACAACTAGCAATTTGCACTCCACATGAAGAAGATTAAGATGCTTAGAATGGATTGGAGGTGGATTAGAGAGGTTGATTAGCTTGCTTTCCTCTTCATTGATTTGTGGAGGCCATGATCAAGTTTCATTTTGCCATAGTTTAGTTACAAGATCTAATTATGAATGAATTAGGATAGGGTTAGGGTCTTATTTATAGGATTAGGTTGCATTTTAGACCCTTAGATTAACCCTAGATTGGATTAGGACCCTTAGATTTAGGAAATCTCTAGAACCAGCCCTCCAAGCCAGCCTAGAACCCAACCTGGTGCAACCTGGTGCACCCAGGTTCTCTGGACGCCGCACCCCTGTCGACAGGCAAGTCGACAGGCAAGTCGACACCCCCTGTCGACAGGCCTGTCGACAGCCCTGTCGACATGGGTAGGGCGGGATTTTTCCCGCCTGACCCCACTTGTCCAATTTAAAATCTGATTTTAAATTCTTAATTCTGTTTTTAGTTTTGAATTTTCTGCAAACTTCATCGGGCCATAACTGGGCCATACGGACTCCGATTCTCGAAAACTCGGACTCTATTTCGCGTATTTTTCCGAGACGAACGCAATGACGCAGCCCGTTTCCCCCAATTCTCACATCTGAGATTATTTATTCTGTTATTAGTGAATTTTAGCATTAACCCAAAATACGGGGTGTTACATTCTCCCCTTCTTAAAGGATTTCGTCCCCGAAATCTCCAAGCTAAGGAGAATGCATATCCTACCATCCAAACAACCATCTACTCAATCCATCAAACACGGGCATCCATTGTCCTTAAACAATTTCTAATGATGTATGAGCATATGCGAAAAGTGTGTGTATGTGTTCCCTATCTAATGTATGAACATATGCAAACCATGATAGTGCCATGCAACCATTATGTATGCGAGAGAACCCTATCGACACATACAATATCTACATGTGTGCACAATCATTCACCAGAATGCATCATCCATATGATAACACAATCATTATACATCCATCAATATAGCTTCCTACACCCAATTTTATGCAATATGCAATATGAAGTGATTGAGCCGATCTAGTGCCTAGAGTGTGTGTATATGCATCCACGAGCAACCACTAGCAAACACTTGCATCCACTTGCATCCATCAACCATAACATGTCTCAAACACATGTTTCAACCATAGGTTTACCCTATCTAAAGGTCAAAGATACAAATGAGAGGACATACTAAGGATAAGATAAGCACAAGATATGCGATGAAGGAGAAGCAAAAGGACATACCCTCCGAAAGAAAAAAGGGTACCTCGAACGCATCTTCGCTTCCGTCTCCCAGGTAACGTCGCTCTCTTCATCTCCCCTTCGTACTTTGACTAGTTGAACCTCTCTGTTTCTCAACTTCCAAATCTCTGACCCAAGGATGCAAGTAGGAGCTCGTCCAATCGTCACATCGCTCTACTTCCACTTCTCTAAGCAGGCTCGGCTCTACCGCCTCTGCGGTCTCATGTAGGAACTTCCTCAAATGTAATACATGGAATATATCATGTACACCACTAAGCCTGTCGGGCAACTCCACTCTATATGTCATCTGTCCAATCCTTCCCTTAATAGGAAACGGCCCAACAAACCTTGGTACTTACTTCCCAACAGATCCAAAGTGAACCACATTCCGTAACGGAGATATCTTGATAAAAAGCATGTCCTAATATCAAACTCAAGCTCTGTTCTCCTCTTGTCCGCATAAGATTTATGTTTATCTTGCGCCGCTTTCCTCCTTCTTCGAATCAAATCAATCTTTTCCCGAAGTCTTTCTAACCTTATCGGCCCAAGCAAGATCTCATCCGTAGATTCCCACCAACGTGTAGGTGATCGACAAGGCCTTCCATAAAGAGCTTCGAAAGGTGCCATACCAATACAGGACTGAAAGCTGTTATTATATGCGGACTCCACCAATGGAAGATGCTCTTCCTATGTACCTCCAAAATCTAAGATACAAAGCCTCAAAAGGTCTTCTAGGACATGATTCACCCTCTCGGTCTGGCCGTCCGTCTGAGGATGATATGCGGTATTCAAACACAACTGAGTCCCCACTGCTTCTTGCAAACTTCTCCGGAACTCGCTAGTGAAGATAGGATCTCGATCACTCACTATGCTAGAGGGTACCCCATGTAATCGAACTATCTCTCGAAGATATACTGAAGCTAGCCATGGAGCAGTCCTCTTGCTCTTCACAGGTATGAAATGGGCGCTCTTAGTAAATCTGTCTACCACCACCCAAATTCCCGTATTACCCTTTCTTGATCTGGGTAACCTGTCAACAAAATCCATCGAGGTGCTATCCCACTTCCATTGCGGAACTTCCAATGGGTGAAGCAACCCACCTGGTTTCTTTTGCTCCGCCTTCACTTGTTGGCACACCAAGCATCAGGCAACATATTCGGCCACATTTTTCTTCATACCGGCCCAGAAGAAAACCCTCTTCACGTCTTGGTACATCTTGTCCCCACCGGGATGAATGGTCATCTTAGAACGGTGTGCATCATCAAGAATAACCTTCCTCAAACCCTCGCCTTGCGGTACACAAAGTCTACCGTCTCTACGCAAGCACCCCCTATCGTCTAGGGTGTACCTACTCAAATGGCTGGACGACTCCCCCCCTTATGAGCTTCCCCACCAACTCAACCAACTGTGGGTCGTCCCTCTGTGCTTCTCCAATCTGCTCCAAAAGAGTAGGTCTAACCTCCAAGGAGGCTAGCAAACCGGGTACAAAGTCAACGGAAGGTCTAAAGTCAAACTTAGAAATAAACTCTAAGCTCCGTCGTTCAACGAACAATGAACTCAAGGACAACCTTTTTCTACTTAAGTCGTCCGCTACCCTGTTTCCCTTGCCATGGGTATACGCTATCTCAAACTCATAGGATGCTAAGAATCCCATCCACCTTTGTTGTCTTAAGACAACGCGCTCAAAGAGTTTCCAACACTTCCCTAAGATGTAGGGCATGCTTTTCTCCACTCCTAGAGAAAATCAGGATATTCTCCCATGCAAAATCGTCACACTATCCATCTCTCACGTAGACCACCCTGGTCGAACTCGACATCCCTCAAATGCAAGCCCCAAAGGCCTAAACCAATATCAGACAAACACCCAAGGAATACCTCCTTCGAATTCAGACGACCTACGTGAGATGATACTAGTAAAAATGGCCAAATAATTGAGCCCTTGTCCAACTCTGGATGTCCTTGCCAATCTCGCTCTAAAACCACCGTTTTCCCATAACTGGCTTTTGCTCATCCCATTGAGCACATACGAAAACTTATTTCGCTTCCTAGAAAAGACCCAGATGTCTTCTACAAAGACCATCACGAACTTATTTAGGTACTCCCTGAACACCCTTCTCATCAAATCAACAAAGTATGCGGGGGCGTTCGTCAAACCCAATGGCATCACCAGCCACTCATAAAAGAAATCATCCGGAGTCCTAAAGGCAGTCTTCTCTATACTATTCTCAGCCACTCTCAACTGATGAAATCCCGTGGCTAAGTCCTACTACAAAAATACTGAGGCGCCAGCCAACTGATCAAAGAGATCATCAATCCTCGACAATTGGGTGTCTATTCTTCTTTGTGAGTTTATTTAGTTCTCTTTAACCTACACAAAGTCTGAGGGACCCATCCGCCTTCGTGGCAAAAACTACCGGAGCACCCCACTCCGATATACTTCGTCTTATGAACCCCTTCTCAAGCAAATCGCCTACTTGCTTATGGAGTTCCCTCCTCTCACGAGGAGCCTTGTGGCACACTGGCCAAGATACTGGTTTGGCATCGTCTACCAGATATATTCGGAAGTCAATCTCCCGCTCCGGAGGTAAGCCCTTCACCTCCTCAAAACACATCCGAGTATTCCCAGACCACTCTAACAGATCGCAAACTCTAGACCGACGTGTCAAGCGATTCTAGATAACTTAGCATAACAGATTCTATGGGATTACAAGAGATCTTGAGAGTGTTACCCAAGCGGGTCATAAGCCTAACAACCCTCCCTTCAAAGTCAAGAACGGCACCTCTACTGGATAACCAGTCCATGCCCAAAACTAGCCCATAGCCCGTGAAGCCCAACAAGCATCACACCTAAGCTCAACGCTAAGTATAGAAACTTTCAAACCCAAACACATCATGGAGCCCAATTGGGTTTGAAACAACTAAGGGATCATCTACCAAACTGGTGTCTAAGTGCAGTGACTCAACTAACAATGATGAGATAAACGAACTCGATGCGTCAGTATCAATTAAAGTTCGAATCGGATAATCAAGAAATCCAAATTCCAACCTAGACGGTCCTATCCCCCTCAGGTACCCTAGTCGCGAGGGAATACAACTACCCTCCAGGAGATTCCATAGCTTGCCTATGCCCTTTTGGACAATCCTAATAAGATGTCCCATTCCTTCCCAAAAGGATAACTACTTGCCTTCTTCTTCCCATTCTCCACTCGTAACCTTCCACCAATGAGGTTTCATCCTTCATTAACCAAACAACTGTTTGAGCCTTTCTCCCCTCGTCTATCCAATAGATACCTACCAGTCCTCCTCCTTCTTGAACCAACTTCCAATCCGACTAACGTCTAAGTCCCTTGAAGTGGTTTTCCACTCTTATCTATCTTAGAAAGATCATCTATATGCGGAGGGGAAACTCATAATGAGAGAGAGGAAGGGATTCAAAACGGAGAATTCAAAAGATATAGATATGGCTATTGGGGATTATGCTTTTCTTTCAAAAACTTTTCTCTTAAAAGACATGTTTTTGAAAATACTCCTTTCAAACACATTCTTAGAAAATAGTTTTTCTAAAAATTTTATCTGTTCTGGTAACCTTAAGCTCTGATACCACGTGTAACACCCCACGCCCGCTACGGACACTCACTAAGGGAATGCCATAACATTGGTGGAGTATTTTAAGTGAATATAGAACAGAAAAATTACAACAAGACAGATATAAGTAATACTTGAAAATTTAAATCATCATTTCAATGCAGCGGAAAGTAAAACATGTTTGGTTACATCACAAAACCACACAAGAGTCAAGTACAAAATATCCATCTTGATAAAAATAAGTACATAATCCCACTAAGTAAACAATAGCCATAAAAGGAAAGATGAACTGAGCTTTACTTCAACGGTCCAAGCTCCAAAGGATAGATACAGCAATCCGATCAAGGCCCACTAGCACTAGGCCCACTCTGATAACCTGGGGTTGGGGGAAAAAGATAAAAACAACGGGGTCAGACATAAGTCTGAGTGAGTCCTATAACTTTAACAATACAATCATTAAAGTAACCAGAGAAGACATAAGTTGATATACGGTAACGCCTGGGGATGAATGGCTACACTAAGCAGCTTGGCAAACTTAGGAGAAACTAAGATAACCGTAAAGACGCATTTATCCACCCAAGGATAATTACTAGATTGCACCGCCCCAGACCTATCCACCCAAGGATAGTTTCTACACTGCACCACACCAGTTCTACCCACCAAGAGTAATTCCTACTTAAAGGTTGATCCCTCCAAGGACTTAGAAAATTTCCCCAGTAGATTCGTGTACTCCTAGCCCACTACATAGGTGCCGTCTGCCCCTATCTCCACTAGGTGTACCTAGCAATTTTACCCAGTAGTTTCGTGTACCCCTACATAGGTGCCGTCTGCCCCTATCTTTATTAGGTGTACCCACTACTCCCCATCGATCGGCTCCCTACCGTAGATACCCGTGCTGGTCCCACAATTGGGGTGTATCATTCCCCAACGTGGCCACCTGATAATATCAACGGTGCATGGCTTTATATCTACACGATGCAACAACGACTTACCAACCAGCCCGGGTCCACACACGCATATGAAACCCGTTGGTCCTGCGTTGCCACCGCTAACCCGTTTTGGCCACTTATAGTCAAGCCCAATATGCGTGTCCCGTCACCCGACTAGAGTCGGGCCCACAAAGATACGTTTGGGATATTGGTTGAAATGGGCCCCCACAAGCTACTACTTAAGCTTGCTATTTTTATCTAGTGCATCCCACTTAACCCCTTTTTATAATCATGCCCCCTTACATGTTAAGATTTGGTTAAGTCATCAATCATATTTCAATTTCCACTAAGGGCACCCACTAGATTTCCACATGCCACCCAAAGCACTTACTTAACCCTTCACCCATGTTTTAATTACATGTTCCTCTTTGGTTAAGTATTCTAATCGTATTTTCTATTGCCACCCAAGGCAACTTACTAGTTTCCTCATGCCACCCGAGGCACCCCCACTAGTTACTACATGCCACCCAAGGCACCCACTTAACCCTCATGTCCCACTACATGCTAATTTGGTTAAGTGTTTCTTAATTAATTAAGACCGTGATCCTCCTAAAGACCTCTCACATTAGACTATCTTTTATGACCGCTGGTTAAGCCGGTTGGGTCCGGGCAGCCTTACGTCATAACCGAGTCTAACCTCGTGTCTTTACGTTAATCACGCATTTAGTTTGTGACTAAGACCTCTCACATTGGGCCAATCATTTGTAGCCGCTGGATGGCCGGTCGGTTCCGGGCAGACTTCCGCTACAAAAAGGGTCCAACCTCGTGTCTTAGTTGATTAATTACACCTAATTAATCACCCCCACAATTAATTATCCCTAATTAATTACACATTCACATTTTTCATAACATGGGTAGACCTAACTCAATAGGTAAATTCCCATGGGGTAGACCTAACTCAATAGGTAAATTCCCACTTATGTTAATTTATTTTTATGGTATGCTTAATCATACCCAATCATACTTTTATTAACATATTTATTACCCCATCGTTCCCCACGTAAATCGTTCTCATTTCACGACATTATAAAGGGAAAGATCCATCACAAATTTCATGGGTTTAGCATATAACTTTGTCATGGGTTAAGAAGATGTCAACTTGCATATATGAGCATATATTAACCCAACTACATTTAACCCCAAACTTGCATATTATCATACACATGACTTGCATAACATGTTGCATATGAACTTGCATATTATCATACACATATCTTGCATAACATGTTGAACTTGCATATAAGCATTTACATAACTTGCATAACATGTTAAACTTGCATTTAAGCATACACATAACTTGCATAAGCATACATAACTTGCATAACATGTTGAACTTGCATATAAGCATTCACATAACTTGCATAACATGTTAAACATGCATTTAAGCATACACATAACTTGCATAAGCATTCACATTCTTGCATAAGCATTCACATACTTGCATATTAACTCATAAACTTGCATAATGTGTCATCATGAACTTGCATATTAACAAACATGTAACTTGCATAGCATATCTTGCATATTAACATACATGTAACTTGCATAGCATATCTTGCATATTAACATACATGTAACTTGCATAGCATATCTTGCATATTAACATACATGTAACTTGCATAGCATATCTTGCATATTAACATACATGTAACTTGCATAGCATATCATCATGGACTTGCATAACATGTATATGATCACATAGCCCACAACTTGCATATTTAGCATCATGTAAACATAACATACATCATACTAAACTTGCATAAACTTACATACTCAATATGCATAAACCAACTTATTAAATATGCATAAACCAACTTATTCAATATGCATAAACCAACTTATTCAATATGCATAAACATAGAAAAACATAGAGTAACATATCATTACAAATGATTCAAACTCACTAATCCGCATTCAAGACCATAAGTCTCATTACACCTAATTTACTTGCTTTAACAATTGATGTTAAAGTGATAGAAACTCACAACTAGCAATTTGCACTCCACATGAAGAAGATTAAGATGCTTAGAATGGATTGGAGGTGGATTAGAGAGGTTGATTAGCTTGCTTTCCTCTTCATTGATTTGTGGAGGCCATGATCAAGTTTTATTTTTGCCATAGTTTAGTTACAAGATCTAATTATGAATGAATTAGGATAGGGTTAGGGTCTTATTTATAGGATTAGGTTGCATTTTAGACCCTTAGATTAACCCTAGATTGGATTAGGACCCTTAGATTTAGGAAATCTCTAGAACCAGCCCTCCAAGCCAGCCTAGAACCCAACCTGGTGCAACCTGGTGCACCCAGGTTCTCTGGACGCCGCACCCCTGTCGACAGGCAAGTCGACAGGCAAGTCGACACCCCCTGTCGACAGGCCTGTCGACAGCCCTGTCGACATGGGTAGGGCGGGATTTTTCCCGCCTGACCCCACTTGTCCAATTTAAAATCTGATTTTAAATTCTTAATTCTGTTTTTAGTTTTGAATTTTCTGCAAACTTCATCGGGCCATAACTGGGCCATACGGACTCCAATTCTCGAAAACTCGGACTCTATTTCGCGTATTTTTCCGAGATGAACGCAATGACGCAGCCCGTTTCCCCCAATTCTCACATCTGAGATTATTTATTCTGTTATTAGTGAATTTTAGCATTAACCCAAAATACCGGGTGTTACACACCCGATTGGCTAGAAAACATCCTCGAACGCCGCCAATTTGCAGTGAAAATTCGAGCAAGTCTCTTCATAGAAATCAACAACTCCATATGGTTTTGAAGATCTCGAACCACTCTATGATTTTCGCTTTGGATTGGTATTGTAATTCGCATTGGATTTTGTGTTCTTGGAGGAATTAAATTGGAGCGATATTGGCCATGAATTCCTTTACATGACGGCAGCTGGTTTGAGCAATTGGCAGACTAGGGTTTGACCCTTCTATTTTTATGCATATATATATATATATAATTTTATTTTAATTTAATTCACATACTAACAGCTTATTGCTTCGAACTCCAAATTAAACCCAACAACGTCACCCCTAGTTAAATACCACCCATTCCGGACAAAATGGGATATGTTTCACAAGCTAATTCAACTATTTCGATCAGTTTTCCTTTAAATTAAAACATAAATCAATATGTATTGAATTTGAACGCACATTTTAATTTACCGAGGCCACATACTGACTCCAAAAATTACATAAAATTAAATCTAGCTATGTTTTGATGATACGGTCCTAACAAATCTAATGTCGTCAAATTTGGAGTTCGTTTGAAAAATGGCCTTTTTCCGGTAGATTAAATTTAAACTATACAAAACACGTTTAAATTTATGACGCTCACAATTAATTCCAAAAATTATGAAAATTGTAAGCTAACAATAATTTGACATTCAGGATCCAACAAAAGTGGCTTTGTTGAAAACGGAGGTCATTTGTAAAATGGCTATTTTTAAGGGCTATATATTATATTAAAATATATATAAATTCCATAGCGACTATTTTAAATTTTAAACTGGACATAACTTTCAATTTATATTATGAAATTTGGATTTTTCACATTCGTTAGAAAGATATCATTAAACAGATTCAAATGTTTCTGGTTTTACTGAAATCCGATTTATTTTGAATTATATACATTCAATGGGAATATAAATCGAACTTTCAAACTACCATGCCATTTAAGGCTCGTTTTATAATTAAAACAAATTTATACGTTCTAACTCCGATTTGAATAAATTTTAAATGTATATTATTTAAAATATTCAAAAACATTAAAATAGCTACAATAAAAATTTTAAATTTATTTTGAAATTCCGGATTGTTAAAGTTATGTACTAAACTTCCTTCTTTATGTTCAATGATAGGATCATCATCAAAATAAATTAAAACATGGAACCTCATAACATAATGATGATCGTTTTAATAATTCCATATTTTTGTGGCTATATTATGATTTGAAGTGAGTAAGATTACGTTTTTAGCTATATTGCCTAGACATTGATCATTTTTTCTTATGCAGTTAAAGCAAGGAACAAATGCAGCCCAGATTGACATAAATATAAGATTTTCCAACCTTTAATTATAACTAACGGTTATCTATCGTATACTTATCTTTCTATTTTTGTTAGTCTCTCATGAATTAAAAAAAGACATTATTGAAAATCTGCTTGATATGTTTTGCTATAAAAATAGTTCTAACCTGTCCATTTTGATTGATGTCAAAAACTTTGGTAGGACAACCATCCATCCAAACTTGTTTCTCTTCAAGAGATAAATGTTTCCATCAACTTCATTAATATGAATGTCAGTCCATACATAAATGTAACAGTTGCATTAGGACACCATTTTGCATGATCTTTTCCAATCCCGTTCCTCGCAATTTCTCTTAACCTCAGCTCCTGTCCTCGCCGAAGCTTTACAATTAATATTCCCCTACAAGAGGTAATTATCATTGATTCATGTCATAATGCTGACATACAATGAGTCATGCAATCCTAATAATTCAATTGATCTTAATAACAAGCAATGTTTATAAATATTACTGCTTTTACGGGAGAAGAGAAAATAACAAGCATCTACTTACTTAAGCATTAATTTTAGAAGATAACGGACAAGGCGCTTATCCTTACCCGATATGTAAACCAAAAATGCATTTCATTCTTTTCTTCCTATAAGAGTAGGATCATTTACTATCTAAGCATTCCGAGCATTGCTTTCCTTCATCGATTAATAAGAACCTTTGATCGCTCCCCAAAATGCAAGTATTGCATCACTATCAGGCACTTCTTTAAAAGATGGCAGGTAAAGTTGATAATGACATGGTCTCTACTCCCCACTTGAATCTGATACGTTCAAGAAGTACCACATATAAACATATACTACAATAATAGTGAATTAATGTACAGATAGAAACTGTTTTCTTACAATAACATCAAGTCCATAAATAGTGAGTCATAGCCAATGTTTTCAACCATTTTGCAGCATCATTTACTAATTCCACATCTAGACTCTGTGCTTCCATGCACATTGGATACAGGCAAGAATTTAAGCCACAAAATATTCAAAAGAACTGCTAAAAAATGTGACTCAGTTACACCTCCAATCTAATGCTATATATGATGGGAAGTGGAGAAAAAATGCTAACCCTTATCAAATAGGCAGAAGCATGCAGTTAATAGATGTATAGGTACAGATTTGCGGAAAAAAATCAACCAATAATCAGTGATGAATGGTGCCATTAGGTTGGGTAAGCAGTTGCCCTATCAAGAGAAACATATAACGTGCAAAAAAATTACACAAGGAAAATAAATGGACTGAAAGAAAAGAAAACCCACAATTCTAAAGAATAGATATGGCACTGCCACACTAACGACATGAAAGTGGAAATTATATTTCCCCTGAATCTTAAAGCAACTTCTATGGTAATAAAGAAACTTCCAGTATATATATTTCTTGTTTTTCTACATCTTCAAACTATGCATTTGGATTAACATTTTATTCCTTGAATTGGATATTAATCTGAATTTTTGAATGTTCCATTCATGTTTTCTTGGTTCTTCCCTCCCTTTATTTAATTGATTGTTTAAAGTGTGTAATTGCTCAAACAGGAAAAAACTGTTGAATCAGTCTAATGTAATTTTTAATTATACTGCGACATGAATAATTTTCTCTACGGTAAGCACTTCAGTCAAACTTGTTGTTTTCACAAAATTACTTGAACTCCCAACTTACAAACAACAAAATCAACCAACTTTCCAACTCTGGAAAGGAATTACCAAACATGCAAATAGGTGGATTTTAGTTTCAATATGTGTGGCCAACAATACACGGCAGACCAATGCACATACTCTTGTTTAAACTCTTTCAAATGAAAATATGCAGTATTAAGATGAAAGTTTGGAAATTGAAATTAAACCATTAAGACTTACTTAAGAAGGTGTGATATCCACAAAGACAAGATGTAGTGTTGAGATTTGTGATACGCAAATCACAAAATTGTAGGCAACAAATTTTCTATGTGGATCCATTTTTGGTGGAGATATTTGTTGCTACTTTTGTGGGATATTTGAAAATGAAGGCAAGGATTATTTGGTGCTTATCCAAATAGATATATTTGAGATATATGAGGATATATTTGAGATATATGAGGATAATTTGGGTGACAAGTTACTCTATAAAAGGCCTACATGATATCTTCATTATGTGGTGGAAAAATTTGCCATTGTTCTTCATTATCTTTCTCCTCAAATTGTTTAGCCATTAGATATTCTCTACCTATTTCTCAATAAGGTTATTGATTCAAGTTGTGTTTGTTTAACGATAGTTGAGATCGGTTGTAAACAATATTTTGGTGAATCAATAAAGAGGGTGGTTGGGTGGAATATCGTGTGTTCATATTTCCGATATTTTTTTGTGTTGTTGTTTGTTATTCAATCACATTCATCTTCAAGTGATTGGGTGAAAATGATTCATTTTGTTTTTGGGTGTTTTGTCAAAACTTCTGCTGCGCACAAAACCCCAACAGTTGGTATCAAAGCTCAGATCACCGCATAGCTAAGGAGATGTTGTGATTTGGTATCAAGGTGGAGTGTTGAGATTTGTGATACGCAAATCACAAAATTGTAGGCAACAAATTTTCTATGTGGATCCATTTTTGGTGGAGATATTTGTTGCTACTTTTGTGGGATATTTGAAAATGAAGGCAAGGATTATTTGGTGCTTATCCAAATAGATATATTTGAGATATATGAGGATAATTTGGGTGACAAGTTACTCTATAAAAGGCCTACATGATATCTTCATTATGTGGTGGAAAAATTTGCCATTGTTCTTCATTATCTTTCTCCTCAAATTGTTTAGCCATTAGATATTCTCTACCTATTTCTCAATAAGGTTATTGATTCAAGTTGTGTTTGTTTAACGATAGTTGAGATCGGTTGTAAACAATATTTTGGTGAATCAATAAAGAGGGTGGTTGGGTGGAATATCGTGTGTTCATATTTCCGATATTTTTTTGTGTTGTTGTTTGTTATTCAATCACATTCATCTTCAAGTGATTGGATGGAAAAGATTCATTTTGTTTTTGGGTGTTTTGTCAAAACTTCCGCTGCGCACAAAACCCCAACAGTTAATGTTAGGGTTTTGTGCGCAGCGGAAGTTTTGACAAAACACCCAAAAACAAAATGAATCTTTTTCACCCAATCACTTGAAGATGAATGTGATTGAAAAACAAACAACAACACAAAAAAAATATCGGAAATATGAACACACGATATTCCACCCAACCACCCTCTTTATTGATTCACCAAAATATTGTTTACAACCGATCTCAACTATCGTTAAACAAACACAACTTGAATCAATAACCTTATTGAGAAATAGGTAGAGAATATCGTGTGTTCATATTTCCGATTTTTTTTTTGTATTGTTGTTTGTTATTCAATCACATTCATCTTCAAGTGATTGGGTGAAAAGATTCATTTTGTTTTTGGGTGTTTTGTCAAAACTTCCGCTGCGCACAAAACCTCAACAGTTGGTATCAAAGCATTTGAAGATGCTCTGATACCAAATGTAGTGGAGGAATTTTGATTCAAGACCGCTCAAATCAAAAATCCCCTAGGACATCACATGAAGAATCGCCTTTGGTACCTTCAGCAAAGCCTGCCTGTTTAGTGTTGTGGAGCCTTGGAAGATGGATTCAGGAGCCAGTTTTCACATATGTCGAGATGTGAAAAGTTTTTCTTCGTATGAGAAGAGTGTTGGCATGATAAAGACGGCCAATGGAGTAGAGCTACCAATTTGTGGAGCTGGAGCTGTTAGGTTTCAGATGCATGATGGAGTGGAGAGAGAAGTTGCCGGTGTGAGGCACATACCCACTTGTTCACAATACCCCAACAGTTAATATCGGAAATATGAACACACGATATTCCACCCAACCACCCTCTTTATTGATTCACAAAAATATTGTTTACAACCGATCTCAACTATCGTTAAACAAACACAACTTGAATCAATAACCTTATTGAGAAATAGGTAGAGAATATCTAATGGCTAAACAATTTGAGGAGAAAGATAATGAAGAACAATGGCAAATTTTTCCACCACATAATGAAGATATCATGTAGGCCTTTTATAGAGTAACTTGTCACCCAAATTATCCTCATATATCTCAAATATATCCTCATATATCTCAAATATATCTATTTGGATAAGCACCAAATAATCCATGCCTTCATTTTCAAATATCCCACAAAAGTAGCAACAAATATCTCCACCAAAAATGGATCAAAATAGAAAATTTGTTGCCTACAATTTTATGATTTGCGTATCACAAATCTCAACACTCCACCTTGATACCAAATCACAACATCTCCTCCACTCAACACTAGCCAACTTAGCTCTCACTTTCAACCTTCTTTTCTCAATTAACATCATTACAAACCTCCACCATCGCCCACTAATGGTGCACCTCCCTCATCCGTGCACCACACCAATATCGATCTTCAAAAGCATTTGTAATACCACAAAGACCTCCATCTTGTCTTTGTGGATTTCACAACTCGACATCCGTCTTTCGCTTGACATGATCTCTTCATCACCGGGATCCCTCGAGCGTCATCAACATCTAGACCCTTGTCGATACCATGATCCTCCACCTTAGGACCATCAGCAGTGACCATATTAACCTCTCCACCTTGTTGAGGACTAGGTTTTTCAACCGTCACCCGCCTTCCACTGTTGACCACTGAACCGACCAAACTATATAGGTTCCCCTCCTCCAAAACTCCTCGCATCATCACACGACCACCCTTCTTCACTCTCAAAACTCCACCTCGAGTCTCATAAGTGCAACCGCGGCGATGTAACTGACCGAGAGATATGAGGTTATGCGAACAAGTTGGTATCATAGCTCAGATCACCGCATATCTTGAAGTGCTTGTTGGATTGAAAAAAAAATTGATTTTTTGTTTGAAAAAAATTGATTTTTTTGATGTCGGAGATGATGACGTTGTCGAAAATGGCTATTTTGAATGGGAGGAACTGGGGTATATGGAAGCCGAAGATGGAGGACGTTCTATATCTCATTGATTTGCATGATCCCATTGATGGAAATGGGGAGAAGCCCTCGAATATGGATGAGGGAAAGTGGAAGAAAATGGACAAAAAGGCGATTGCGTTGATTCGCCAATATTTGGATGATTCTGTGTTCCACCATGTGGCTAGTTTTGAATCCGCAAAGGCATTGAGGGACAAATTAGTAATACCACAAAGACTTCCATCTTGTCTTTGTGGATTTCACAACTCAACATCCGTCTTCCGCTTGACATGATCTCTTCATCTCCGGGATCCCTCGAGCATCATCAACATCTAGACCCTTGTCGATACCATGATCCTCCACCTTAGGACCATCAGCAGTGACCATATTAACCTCTCCACCTTGCTGTGGACTAGGTTCTTCAACCGTCACCCGCCACCCGCCTTCCACTGTTGACCACTGAACCGACCAAACTATATAGGTTCCCCTCCTCCAAAACTCCTCGCATCATCACACGACCACCCTTCTTCACTCTCAAAACTCCACCTCGAGTCTCATAAGTGCAACCGCGGCGATCTAACTGACCGAGAGATATGAGGTTATGCGAACAAGTGGGTATGTACCTCACACCGGCAACTTCTCTCTCCACTCCATCATGCATCCGAAACCTAACAGCTCCAACTCCACAAATTGGTAGCTCTACTCCATTGGCCGTCTTTATCATGCCAACACTCTTCTCATACGAAGAAAAACTTTTCACATCTCGACATATGTGAAAACTGGCTCCTGAATCCATCTTCCAAGGCTCCACAACACTAAGTAGGATATCACATGAAGAATTGCCTTCGGTACCTTCAGCAAAGCCTGCCTGTGCCTCATCACTATTATTATCACCTTGCGCCTTCTTCTTCTTCTTCATATCTCGTATATTTGAATAGCAATCATTGCGCTTGTGGCCTTTCTTACCACAATAATGACAAAAGATAGCACCTTTCTTCTTCCTTGTATCTTTACCTGAGTCCCTTGCTACCATCGCCTCAGTTTGAACCGATTTCAACTCTGACCCTTTTCTCCTTAGCTCCTCATTCAAAAGACTGCTTCGAACCGTTTCCAAAGAGATAGTTCCATTAGCATTGGAATTACTCAATGAAACAACCAAAGTCTCCCAGCTTTCCGAAAGAGAACTCATCAACAAAAGAGCCTGCAACTCATCATCAAAATTGACCTTCATGTTTGCCAATTGATTGATGACATCTTGAAACTCGTTCAAATGCTCTGCAACAGACTTCTCCTCATCCAATCGAAGTTGCACCAACTTTCGAACCAGAAAAGCCTTGCTTGTAGCACTCTTTGACTCATACAGCGATACTAATTTGTCCCACAACGCCTTTGCGGATTCACAACTAGCCACATGGTGGAACACAGAATCATCCAAATATTGCTGAATCAACGCAATCGCCTTTTTGTCCATTTTCTTCCACTTTCCCTCATCCATATTCGAGGGCTTCTCCCCATTTCCATCAATGGGATCATGCAAATCATTGAGATATAGAACGTCCTCCATCTTCGGCTTCCATATACCCCCAATTCCTCCCATTCAAAATAGCCATCTTCGACAACGTCATCATCTCCGACATCAAAAAATCAATTTTTTTCAAACAAAAAATCAATTTTTTTTTTCAATCCAGCAAACACTCCAAGCTATGCGGTGATCTGAGCTCTGATACCAACTTGTTCGCATAACCTCATATCTCTCGGTCAGTTAGATCGCCGCGGTTGCACTTACGAAACTCGAGGTGGAGTTTTGAGAGTGAAGAAGGGTGGTCGTGTGATGATGCGAGGAGTTTTGGAGGAGCGGAACCTATATAGTTTGGTCGGTTCAGTGGTCAACAGTGGAAGGCGGGTGACGGGTGAAGAACCTAGTCCACAGCAAGGTGGAGAGGTTAATATGGTCACTTCTGATGGTCCTAAGGTGGAGGATCATGGTATCGACAAGGGTCTAGATGTTGATGATGCTCGAGGGATCCCAGAGATGAAGAGATCATGTCAAGAGGAAGACGGATGTCAAGTTGTGAAATCCACAAAGACAAGATGGAGGTCTTTGTGGTATTACAAACGCTTTTGAAGATAGCTATTGGTGTGGTACACGGATGAGGGAGGTGCACCATTAGTGGGCGATGGTGGAGGTTTGTAATGATGTTAATTGAGAAAAGAAGGTTGAAAGTGAGAGCTAAGTTGGCTAGTGTTGAGTGGAGGAGATGTTGTGATTTGGTATCAAGGTGGAGTGTTGAGATTTGTGATACGCAAATCACAAAATTGTAGGCAACAAATTTTCTATGTGGCTCCATTTTTGGTCGAGATATTTGTTGCTACTTTTGTGGGATATTTGAAAATGAAGGCAAGGATTATTTGGTGCTTATCCAAATAGATATATTTGAGATATATGAGGATATATTTGAGATATATGAGGATAATTTGGGTGACAAGTTACTCTATAAAAGGCCTACATGATATCTTCATTATGTGGTGGAAAGATTTTCCATTGTTCTTCATTATCTTTCTCCTTAAATTGTTTAGCCATTAGATATTCTCTACCTATTTCTCAATAAGGTTATTGATTCAAGTTGTGTTTGTTTAACGATAGTTGAGATCGGTTGTAAACAATATTTTGGTGAATCAATAAAGAGGGTGGTTGGGTGGAATATCGTGTGTTCATATTTCCGATATTTTTGTGTGTTGTTGTTTGTTTTTCAATCACATTCATCTTCAAGTGATTGGGTGAAAAAGATTCTTTTTTTTTTTGGGTGTTTTGTCAAAACTTCCGTTGCGCACAGAACCCCAACAACTAATGCACATACTCTTGTTTAAACTCTTTCAAATGAAAATATGCAGTATTAAGATGAAAGTTTGGAAATTGAAATTAAACCATTAAGACTTACTTAAGAAGGTGTGATGTTTATTTGGTCCTTTTACTGTTACTATAAGACTATACAGTGGTATGACAAGCAAAGGTGCATAAGTAAGTTATAAATTTTATGCAGATCCACATTGTTATAACTTAATATTATTCTAAACCAGAGGAAGAGAATGGGGATCAAAAAACCATAACTGAAAATCAAAAACAAAACCAATTGCAGGATCAAAATATTCAAGAGTAGACCTCAGGCTCAGATTGTCATGGAAAAAGTGTAAGGTAAATGTCAAAACCAGCGACATTACTAGACATAACTCTATTATCACAGTTAATAAAAGAGGTGCATCCATCATCATAATGTAGAGGTCATCCAGGCACCGTTTGTAGACATTGGTGCCTAGCATGTGTTCCAGATACATGGAATGAAATGTTTCTTACATTACTAAAAAGAAAGATGTAGACAGTTTCAAATTGGTGAAAATAGACAGTTTCAAATTAGTGAAAAACATGTGATCAGGGAATCATTATTAATGCATGGCCCTTTTAACAAGTAATTGAATATGTGTTCGATGTATAATATAAACGATGAAGATGAATAATTATGATATTAAAGTATCTTGCTTTCAGATTTATACAATAGTACCTTCTACGAGCATAACATAATTTGGCACTCTATTCATTGGTGGAAAAAGTTCTCCCCCTCCCCCTTTTCCCTTTTTAAAGGACCTTTTCCCCCTCTTTTTTGATGGTTGTGCCAAGCTGTAGCTAAAGGCAAAATATGGCAAGGAAAACTCCTATAGCATATCTCATGCACAAAAAGCATATTGCTACGTACAAAATCCATATTACTACCTACAAAAACCATTATACTGCTCAATCCTTACTTAATGCCTATGTTTGTCAAATATAAATAGAACTTTCAAAATTTTCATCCTGGTTGTACCCTGATCTAAAATAGTCCTTTTCTAAGTTAAAAACCCGTGTTTTACATGTGTTTTTTTTTCTATCATTCTTTTATTATTTATTATTGGACTGAATTATGATCTTAGCCGATTTAACATTTTCGTGTATAAATACATGTTGTAAGTCTGTACATTGGAATAATGATTTATAGATAATATCAAAATCATTCATCTCTTCTACAATTCATCAATTCAACATACTTCAAATCTTTACATGGTATCAAAGCACTCATCATGCCTAGCGACATCAATATTAATAGTAATAATGAGAGTAAACGATGGTTAAGGTGGTTGAAATTGATATATATCTGCGTTTCTTCTCAAAATCATTTATTGCGATCAGGTTTTCAACATTTCGATGAGTATCACTGTCCAAATGGTTAGACATGACGTGAAATCTGGTAGGTAATATGTCGCTTTGACAAATTTAGTCTACATGGCATGTAGTATGTCTTATAATAACTAGACCTGTAAATATAATACGTAATTTAAAAAAAAATGTTTTCAACATCTTCACAGACATGGTTGTTATCTGTATAATAATTAAGTTCATGAGATTTGTGTAGATATTGAGGAAGGGTAAGCGAATCATAGGTAAGAAAATATGTTGCATTGCTTGGGTAAATGGTCATTATTTTGTTTAAACATCTGATGCATTCCACATGTGAACTTTTGAACTAAGCAGTTGTCCTCGGCATCGGATTATAGAAAAGAAAAAAAATCAATCAAATTTCCAAGCAGCAACATAAACACTTATTGGTTGAATTACCAACCACATAAAGTAGGGACTTTCCATTTGCATTTCTTAATCTTGCTGCCTTCTACCAATCACTCATCTTATCAAAATTTAGGCATGCCATTAAGTTGACAAATCTTATAAAAAACCAAAAATACAAAATACAACTTGGTTACAGAATAGAGATTACTTTAAACTTTAATCATTTAAATCTTTGAAAAGTGTGTATCTCAATATTGAGATGAATTATTTTTAAAATGCTAGAATGCCTTAATAACCAAAATTCTTTATTTTCTAGTGATTCATTCTTGGTCTAGTGAAATGATGATACTACCTTTTAATGTTATGACACTAATCTTAATATTTTAGTTTATTCACAAAATTCATTGATGGCTGACACAATATTGTAAAATTCCATTCAACCAATCAAAGATTAATCCATATGTTGTCAAACGAAATATAAAAAATGAAAACAACAAAGATAGAGGATTTCCTCAATTTAAAGAAAATTAAGCAATGCAATTTTTTAAGTTCTCACTGTTTTCGTACATAGTGCTTTTATCATAGAAATGTAAAATTAATAGAATTAAGCAGGAGGAATAACATAACCTAGAAAATACTATGTTAACTACTATTATTTAACGGTTTGACGCAAACTTGCTACATACCTAATGCCTTAATATGTGGACCAATATACACATCAGCATGTATGAAGATTACTAACACACAAGAAAAAAGTTCAAGCACAATAACTAACATTTAGACTTTGTGAGAAAGTTAAATGTATAAAAGACTTTTTCAGACAACCATTATCTGCATGTGTTAAAGCCATCTTTACGAGATGAATAGCCATGGAATAAATCAACTGATCGTATTATGTGACTATGTCCGAACATAACATTAAAGTGACTTAATCTCACAACTAATTTAAAATCTAAGAACAAAGTTGAATTCCAACAAACCCATATTTTAGAAGCTCTATATTAGATTAGTTATAACATAATATGTGAATTCTCTAATTTAGGAAATAGTTATACATATATACCTAACACACGCTCTACATTTATATAATACAAGATTTAGGGCTTGGTGCCTTTCACATCTTTGACGAGGGTTTAAGCTTGTGGAGAAATCGCGATGTTTCGGAGATGCTTTATCAAGATCCAATTTGAGCCAGACTTCGAGGGTTTGACAGCTTGTGAAGGAATCGCGAATCTGAGATGCTTTGTCAAGACCTACTTTGAGTCGGGGAAAGGAATTATAGTGGAGGGGAGAGGAGATTCGTAGGGCAGACGATAGGAAGTGGAGAGGAGATTCACGTATGTTTTTGGAATTTGGAAAGGAAAATATAATTAACATTTGACAAGGAGAACAAATTAATGTTTGCGAGGGATAAGAAAAATTTTCCGCGCTCAACCTCATTAGGTCAAAAAGAAGGTGTTTAAGGAAGCTGTACTTTATCTAAATAGACATTGGCCCATCTAACTATATCAAGTCAAGTTATCGTGCTATCCTATATTGCTATTAATTAAACATTTTCCTGTAGTGAGATGAGCCCTAAGCTTTGCCTTTCTACGAATAAAGGACTCAAGGTCATCCTCTTCCTACTCAATGCATCCGCCACCAAATTACCCTTGCCTAGGGTATAAGCTATCTCAAAGTCGTAGGACGCTAGGAACTCCATCCATCATTGCTTCCATAAGTTGAGATCCTTCTATTAGAACAAATATTTGAGCGACTTATGATTTGTATATAGCTCAAATCTATCTCTAAGTAGATAGTTCCGCCAAGACTTAAGTGCAAACACTATAGCAGCTAACTCCAAGTCATGAGTGGGGTAGTTCATCACATGAACCCTTAGTTGCCTACTTCCATGGCGTACCACCCTACCCTCTTGCATCAACGCTTCACCTAATCCCATGCCACAAGCATCTATGTAGCCTGTAAACAACATGATACCATCGGGAAGAGTTAGGACATGGGCTGTTGTCAGAGCCCTCTTTAGCCTCTGGAAAGCGTCCTCGGCATCTATGCTCCAAGAAAAAGCTAAGTTCTTTGTCAGAGGGGTAAGAGGAGCTGAGATCCACATAAAATCTTCAATAAACTTCCTATATTAACTTGGAAATCCAAGTAAACTTCTTACCTCCATCACATTCTTAGGAGCCTTCCAGTCTTGACCTGCGACTACCTTAGCAGGGTTCACCGCTATCCCTTCGTTGGGGACCACATGCCTTAGGAACCTTACTTCATTCATCCAGAAATGACACTTAGAAATTTTTTATTTAAGTTGATGTGCTATAAGCGTGCTTTGAACCTTCGCTGAGTGTTGGTCATGTTCTTCTTTGCTCTTATAGAAGATTTGAATGTCATCCACGAACTTGTTCAGATACTCTCTAAACACCCGACTTATTAAGTCAATGAAATATGCAGGTGCATTGGTCAGCCCAAAAGGCATGACCAACCACTCAAACAAACCATCCGGAGTTCTAAAAGTCGTCCTATCAATACTATCATCCGCCACTCTAAGCTAGTGAAATCCCGTGGCTAGATCTAACTGTGAGAAAACTGAAGTGCATACTAGTTGGTCAAACAAGTCATCAATCCTCAGTAGTGGGTGTCTATTCTTCTTGGTGAGTTTGTTCAATTCTCTATAGTCCACACATAGACGGAGAGAGATGTCTGCATTGTTTGCGAAGGCGACTATAGCTCCCCACTCAGAAATGCTCCGCCTAATGAATCCTTTTTCCAACCAACGCACCCACTTGTTTGCTGATCTCCCTCCTCTACATAGGAGCATGTCACGCAATAGCAGAGTGACTGGTTTTGCATTTTCCACCAAGTATATCCAAATCTATTTCCTACCTTGGAAGTAACCTCATTGAACATGTCCGGAAACCTGCTATCTATAGGTACTAATCGAAGATCATCAATGGAAGCATCAAGAGAATCTAGGAAACTGAGCATTACAAACCCCTGTGGGTCACAAGAAATTTCGAGAGTTCTACCATTGCAAATAAGAAGTCTAACTACTCTCTTTTCACAATCAAGAATGGAACCATACATGGCTAGCCAATCCTTTCCTAGAATTAATCTGTAATCCATGAAACTAAGAACATATGCAGCGCATTCAAATTCGACGTCCAAACAAAAATCCTAAAACCCTTACACATTATGGATAAATAAGTCGTTCCTCGTATGGGGTTTGAGACTATAACGGGATCAGTAACAATACTAGTATATAGGTATTGAGTTTCTACTTCCGAGTTCGATATAAAAGAATGAGAAGCAACGGAATCACAAAGATTTCTAATAGGATAGTCTAAAAGAGAAATCAAACCTTTTGCTACAACTTTCGTATCCCCGTCCAGTTCACCAGCCTCTAAAGCATTAACTTGCCCTCTAGACGATGCCCTCTGGCTTTTAGGGCACCGTCCCTTGAAATGTCCAACTTGGCCACAAACAAAGCAAGCATTCTTGTCTTTCTTTAATGTTTCGCAAAGTGTCCTAAAGCATCACACCCATGGCATTTAACTTCTACCTTGATTTGAGCTTTATCGGGCTTTCCCCCTTTCTTAGTTGTGTTCTTCTTGGCCCACCATTTCTTTTTCTCTTCGTTGGGTTTCTCTTTCGCTGTCTTTGCCTCGTTCTTCGCTTCCTTGCCATCCTCGTACATTAAGGCCATGTCTACTAGTCTTTCAAAGGTCACTCACATTGGTACATGCGTCGTTGCTAATTCTTGGAGCGGTTAGTTCAATCACTTAGCGAACCTTAAGGCCTTTTTGGTGAGGAGTATTTACTAACTCCAATCCAAATCTTTCTAGTTGCTTAAAAGTGTTGA
The DNA here is from genome assembly GCA_030737875.1 of Allium sativum. Taxonomy (NCBI): domain Eukaryota; kingdom Viridiplantae; phylum Streptophyta; class Magnoliopsida; order Asparagales; family Amaryllidaceae; genus Allium; species Allium sativum. The sequence continues at coordinate 64,595,374 of CM060911.1, read as the reverse complement.
CATACGCATTTATAGTCATGCTCCCTTATTTCAAATTCAGAAATCTCTCCGCTTGCGTTCATTCTTCTTCTTACAATAAGAATCTTGCCTCAAATACAGCCTTAAAGTTATCCCAAGTAGCTACAACTGGTCTGGCTTGAACTATTTCCCAACAGTATGATGCTTCTTCCTTCAGTTGCTAAGCAGCCAATTTGATTTTCCTCCTACCATCGAGCTCGAACAAGTTGAACACATTCCTATTTTCTCTTAGCCAATTGCATGCTTCTATAAAACTCTCAGTTTCATGGTAGGTTTGCCTTCCATTGCGCAAAAGTCCTTACAAAGCTTAGAAAAGTTTATTACGGAAGGAGGAGAAGGCGTCAATGCGGCTGCAACTGGGGGAGGTACATTCTCTTGTACTCCAACAGGTATCATAGCTTCTACATATCTACGAAACCATGTAGGAATGGGAATGCCTCTAAAAAGTTAGAAGCCCTAGACATGCTGAAAAAGGACAAAACAAGAACTCATAGACAGAGTCGAAGGAATACTGTAAATGACTTGAGGGGATATGCTTTTCAAAAATTGGTTTTTATTTGAAAATACTTTAATTTGAAAACACTATTCAAAAACTTTTTATTTTATCTTGTAACCTTAGGTTCTGATACCAAATGTGACATCCCACATCCATTAATTTCACTCTAAATAGAATGCATTAAGTTTCATGAAGCGCAATATGTAACCAGTAACTAAATTTATAATACAGGTATAAATAATGCAGCAAAAAACTAAGTACTTTTATTTCAATTTAAAACATGCCATTAGATCTCAAATGTCAAAGACCGTAATCATCTGCCTGAATAATACCAGAGTACAAAGACCATAGCAATATCCTATAAGTGTCATCACAATAAGCATGAATAAACTGAAGAAAGTACATGAAAAAAGAGATGTATCCAAGTCCAAGCAGAATCATGAACTCTACTACTGACCACTCCCACTCTAATAACCCGACAGAGGGGAAAAACAAGAGAGAGAAGGGAAACAAAAAGGGTCAGACATAAAGTCTGGCAAATTCCGGTAATTTTTACTGCAAGTATATGAAACGGTGTCAATATAGATAAATAATACTGGATAAGAAAGTACAGTAAAACATTTATATAAGTACGAGGTAAACGAGATATCAAGACAAGATAAAGATCGATCAAACTTCTCACCTATATCCCAAGAATTAAGTTATTGCACCTATTATTAGTACTAACAGGATTAGGTGTTACCCTAATTACTACCCATGTGATCGGGCTCCATTTTACCTGAACACCATGTGTTGTCCCCGGTAGTATGGTGTATTAATCCCTAACCCAACATCTTATAAACACAGACCTATTTGAAAGTGTTACAACATCTTAGTTTCTTGTAGTCTGACCAACTCATGTTCATGACTCCACTGGAACGCACCCGTACCCAACCTCCAACCTTGAACCTCTTATAATCCAGTTCAGTAAAGCATGCCCTGGCCCCTACTATTACGGGGCCCCTACCGAGATACCAACAAGGATACTGATTGATATGGGTTCCACACAACTTGACGCAAGCCACCCACTAGGCTTGTGTTCCCGTGTACCTAGGATTTTAGAGTCCTGAAAACCTAATACAAACAACTAGACTTGGAACCTCTTTAGCTTATTAATTAATAGGTGTAACTTAGAAGGTTTAAGTTTATTAATAAACCTTGTTGTAAAATGAGATTTACTCTAAATGTTATTAGTGTACAACCCCCTTCCTAAACACACTTGCCCAAATTTGCAATTTGACTTACAGTTGTTTATATTACTTAGTTTTTACATATGGTACTCATATGCTCTTACATGTTATACTTAATCTTACATTGAGTCCAATCTAACAGATTAACATGTCGTGTTTCTTCCTTTAATGTAATTAAATCAATCTAATAGATTAACATGTAATTAACCCAATCTAATAGATTAACATGTAATTAACCCAATCTTATATATTAACATGTAATTAACCCAATATATTATATTAACATGTAATTAACCCAACTAATAGATTAACATCTAATTAACCCAAACTTACTTATAGTCAAAGGTTCTAAATTAACAATATGCCCAATTTCTCCATTTGAATGTCATTATTTAATTATTCTAACTTATGTCCTTTATAAGCTATCAATTGTAATAGCTTAGGCTTTGAGTAGCCTAGATTCAGCATAAATAAAAAGGAAAAACGGAGAAAACAGATCTCAGACTGAATAAAAAGGCATATAGAAGGACTGTAAATAAACAAAAGGCATAATTTAACTATAGATCTAAATAAAACAAAATGTATAAACAGTAGAACTAGATTAATAGTAAAAGAACATATATAAGAATTACTTGTAGGCACTGTTTATTTCAGATCCAAAACCATTTACAGTCCAAAAACTTTTTAAATAATCGAATCTAAAAATGATATAAAACTCACAGCGATACTTGGGAAAGAAGAAGATATCTCTTTATGAATGTATATGTCGCTATAGAAAAGTCCACTTTTATCTTTTGTTATTGTAGAGTAATCTAAATTGTCCTTGATATTATATATTTGGGCAGCACCTCTTTAGTTCTATGTATATATTAATTTCAGAGAAAGGTTTAGAGGAAGGAGGAAGAAGCGTTTTGTGTGTAAAACAAATGAGCTTGCATGTCTTTATATAGACTACGTAGGACAATCCACCACCATTAGGTAATAGGTTTTTAAATCTGGTGCAGAGTCAGCGAATGAATCCAGAATTAAAAAGAGTCCAGGTTTAGAGCTCAGAATCCGCCCAACATGTAAATGGGTCGACCCACCGACATATTGTGTCGACCTATGGGTCGACCCCTACTATGCATGTGTCGACACATAAGTCGAGCCAGGTCTAGGGTGGGCCATCCAATAACTGTTATTTCTCTGCATTATTTCTGGTTTGAATTATTTTGAATTTTATAATATATAATCTCCTTATATATACAATCTTCTTATGTCCATAACTTCTTCATACGTTATCCGTTTTACACAAACTTAGGGTCTGTCTAAACCAGAATTCCACGACGAACAAAACGGTAATGCTAGTTCTACTAAATTTTGAACATTTCAATAAGTAATACCCATTTTATTATCTTTGTTATATAGTAATTGTAACACCCCATAATTTTAAATATTAAAATTAACAAATTTAAGAATACTCAATTGTTAAATTGAGAATTAAGGGAAATGGGTTATCCCATTGCGTTCGTCTCGAAATTCTACTTGGAATAGAGTCTAAGTTTTCGAAAATCAGACTTCGTATAAAGATGTTATGGCCCGTAGAACTTTCAGAAATTTATATAAAGCAATTCAGAAAAATTAAATACCAAGGCAGGTCGACCTGGGGGACGACCTACCCTAGGTCAGGTCGACCAGGGGGTCGGCCTCCCTATATACAGGTCGACCTGGGGGTCGACCTCCCCCTTGAGTCAGATCTGAAACCTGACTTGTTTCTTTGTGTGATGATTTTCTGACACATTAGGGCTTGTGTGGCAAGTTCTGGTTGGTTCTCTTAGGTTTGAATGGCTTTGATTGGTCCTAGGTTTATCTCAAGGCTTTGGTTGATTTAAACTTCTATAAAAGAGTGCCTAGACTCAAACCCTAAATAAAAACAAAATTTGTCTCATGGCCACCATGTTGCTGCTAGGATAGTTCTCCTTCTTAAAGCTTAGGATTTAGCAAGTCAGAATTCCAATTCAAAAGACGAACAAATCATTCTCTTCTCTAACATATCTTTGTGAGTACTATTTCTTTCACAATATAATTAATAAACTAATTATGATGGGTTGTAATTGGATTATGAGAAAATGTCTGTTGAATCCCGTGATGTTGTTTAACTTTGTTATCTTATGTTGGTAGATCTATTTCATACTTAACTTGATTCATTTTATATGTGAATTTTATGCAAGTTTGGGATGTCAAATCATATGTGAATTTTATGTAAATTTGGGATGTTAAATCATATGTGAATTTTATGCAAGTTTTGGATGTTAAATCATATGTTAATTTATATGTGAATCTTATACAAGTTTGGGATGTTAAATCATATGTTAATTCATATGTGATTCTTATGCATGTTTGGATGTTAAATCATATGCTAATTCGTAAGAGAATTTTATGCAAGTTTGGGATGCTAAATTGTATGTTAGTTTGAATATGAATCTTATGCAAGTTTATATGTGAATCAAGTATATACATATGCTAGTTTATATGCAAAAACATTTGGTAAATTCATATGCAAGTTGTAGAAATCCATATGCAAGTTTAGGTGAAAAACTATATTCACATTTTTGGATGAAAATTATATTCCCATATGCAAGTTAAGTGAGACCCATAATTTATATATGCAAGTTCACAATTTCATGTTTAGATCTATATTTAGATCCATGGTAGTTTATACAAATATATGATTCTATATGACCATTGTCTATGCAAATTATTGGCTATGTGAATTTATGTTATAATTCCTATTTGCAAGTTAGATCTATTTTTATTTGCTATTCAAGTTGTGATGTTTCTTTTCTTTTTATGAGTTACACTATTTGCGGGTCTAACATATTTCATATTAAACGTGCGAGCGACGTGGGGGCAATGGGAAAATATTAAATATTAATATTGTGAATTGGCATAAAAATGGCTTAAAAGCATATAATAAATTTGAGACATTAATTGGCCTAATTTATATGCATAGAAATTATGGACATAACTTAGGTTACAATTATGGACGTAGATTAATTTGGAAGTTATTGACAATTTGAAACGGAGATATTAATTAAAATTGGGTTCGAATAATAATATGTAATAATAAATGCCTAAGACACGAGGTTAGACTCGTTTGTGGTGTAAGACTGCCCGGACCCGCCCGGCAAATCCAGCAACCACAAACGGTAGTATAATGTGAGAGCACAAAGGCATAAATTAAATGCGTAATAAACGCCTAAGACACGAGGTTAGACTTGTTGTAACGACCCGGATTTTTGGCGACTTTGGTTATCGACATAAGCTCGATGTCGATAACCAAAACATCGAAAAATCCTGGTAGTTAATGAAAGAAATTAGAGGGTGAGGATAGATAAGATAGAAACTTAGAACAGAAGAAGAAAAGAAGAACTTACATCATCAGAGTAACACGAATCTCCCAGCGGAACGAACAACATATAATATATAACATAACTTTGAAATATAACAGTTATGTATACAATAGCACTTATCAGAGTACAACACTTACAACACAGCGGAAATAAACTATAGCTATATGATCCAGAAGCCTCCTGCTCCAGCTCTTCAAGTATATCTGTAAATCCCGACTACTTGACTGCCCGTACAAATTTAGGCACCCAAGAGTTTAGGAAAAACAACAAAGTAAACTCCGGGTCAGTCATGGGACTGGTTTGAGTAAAACAGTTTAAACAGGTATATGAACAAGTAAACGATATCTCATAAGACCACGCCGCAGAACGGAACGGGTTTTTCCTTTATGAGAATCCAAAATATCTTTATATCAAAAACCTTTTCATATTATAATAATGTCTGTGTACAAATAGATATCAACTAGCAGAAACGCTTTCATCTCACGTTCTACATATATAGTATACAATCAAAATCGCAAGCACGTATTGGATAATGGGTTTCCAACTATGACAAGGTATGGAACCACCTTCCGATCAGTGTACTCTAGGAACGATTCACTGGAGTTCAACAAGAACATCCTGTAACTCAGCCACACATGACCGACCACTCATTTTGCTTGAGTGTATCGAATGTATATCACCAACGGTTGAGATCAGCAACCGTTCCTGTATATATATGGGACAGCATTGATAGATTTAAGAAATAAATGAATATTCTCTAGATAGGTGATTATACACCCTACTTCGGTGCGACCGACTTAGCCATGCTGCCTGCCCAATTTCTGTCATTTACCGGATGATGAGACTAGAAGTTACGCGTTATCATCCCATCAGATTCACTTCGAATGCCACATTGTCAGATCCATCGAAAATCACTAATTGATGTCCACAACCATACATTACGTGTCAGCTAAAAGAAGTTTCCTTCTCCGCTTCCACTCTTGGTACGGTTGAAGAAATCAATGTACGTGATTTTTCTGGAAATACTCTGTCAGACATTCATTCATACAAGTCATCCTCATTCACTTAGAATGTCACATCGTCATACCCGCCAAATCACAAATTGACTTATCCAAAAATAACACGGGTATACAGCTAAGAGAAACGAATTCCTCCCTCACCAAACATGAATACGTTTGAACAGATAAACTTACGCGATCCATTGGATATACTCTGTCAGACCTTCGTCCATACAAGTTGTCCTGGGACTGGACAAACCGAAGGCACTATTCAGTATATCCATCTTAGTCACTGTTATCTAAGACTCATACAACAGCCCTTGCATTTTACTCCGTCTTCAATTATCTTCGGCATATATGATTCGCAACGCTTATGCCAATACAGAGTGGTTCTTTGGATAATAATCCAACCGGTCTCTCCATATTAACAACGTTAAAATGGTCAAAACTTCGATAGTCTGTGATTTAACCATCAAAGACAAACAAGTGTGCAAACAACGATATTATTTCCATATGGAAATTATATCGGTAAATCATCAACATATATCTATATATATTTACATTTCCTTATTTTCTATGTTTAGAAAATATATGTTATTAACACTGGAAAACGTTTCCATCTGCTTATTTACAAATCACTACTCTTCCCCAACTATCAGTCCCTAACTATGAACTAGTATGAGAACAATTCCCTAAGTATAAATCCCGAAGGCCGAAACCAACATCAGATAGGCACTTAGAAAACCATTCAATTTACTAATCTCTAGTCAGTTCTAATTTTACTTAACTCTATTTGATTAACTCTGATTGATTAACTCTAACTGGTCAACCTTAATTAATTAACTCTAACTGGTTTTACTTGGTTTGACTAACTCCATTTATTAACTCGACTGACAAATTCAACTCGATTAACTGAACTAATCACTTTGATTAACTCGACAAATTCACTTTGGTTAACTTAACCAATTCGCTTAACTAATTCACTTAGTTTAACTTAACTAATTCACTTTGATTAATCTAACTATTCACTTAACTCCTGTCGAATAAACCATATTCGATAACTCCTCTAACTCTACTCGAATAAACTATGTTCGATTAACTCCTTTAATCTATTCGATTTGATAACTCCCCTTTTCGAATAACCAATATTCGATTAACTCACTTCGAATAACCAATATTCGACTACTCACTTCGAATAACTAATAATTGATAACTCCTTCGAATAATATATATTCGATAATCTCCTCTCGAATAACTAGATTCGATTAACTTAACTTATTTAACTTAACTTGATTAACTCCTATCGAATGACTAGATTTGATCAACTTAACTTATTTAACTCATCTTGATTAACTCCTATCGAATAACTAGATTCGATTTAACTCCATTCGCTTGACTCTAGATCGCAATGATCACAATGGTTACGCCTGATTCCCTTAGGCAACATCCGACCGCCTTAGGCTATTTACAACCCTGCGAATTACGATAGCAGTCGTACGAGATGGAAACTTACCCTGAATACTATGTTTGACTAACTCTGTCTCAAATAACTATATTTGATTAACTCTAGTTCGTTTTAACTCTAATCGATTGACTCTAACTGAGTAACTCTAACTCGATCAACTCGACTTGATTAACTCAACTTACTTAACTCAACTGGTTAACTTGACTTACTTAACTCACTGGTTAACTTGACTTACTTAACTCAATGGTTAACTTGACTTACTTAACTCACTGGTTAACTTGACTTACTTAACCCAACTGGTTAACTTGACTTACTTAACTCACTGGTTAACTTGACTTACCTAACCCAACTGGTTAACTTGACTCACTTAACTCACTGGTTAACTTGACTTGCTTAACTCACTGATTAACTTGACTTACTTAACCCAACTGGTTAACTTGACTTACTTAACTCACTGGTTAACTTGACTTACTTAACCCAACTGGTTAACTTGACTTACTTAACCCAACTGGTTAACTTGACTTATTTAACTCACTGGTTAACTTGACTTACTTAACCCAACTGGTTAACTTGACTTACATAACCCAACTGGTTAACTCTATTGAACTGGTTAACTCTACTGAACTGGTTAACTCTACTGAACTGGTTAACTCTATTCAACTAACTCGACTCGACTAACCCCTTTCGAATAGCATATTCATTTTACTAACTTTCGAATACCATATGCGATTTACTCCCTTCGAATACCATATTCGATTTAACTCCTTTCGAATACCATATTCGATTTACTTTATTCACTTTATAAAGATTTTCTTTTTAACAACGTTTTATTCATTTGAAAAGATTTACTTTTAAATAACGGTTCTACACTTTAAAAATGATTTCCTTTTTATAACGTTTCCTTTTCAATTCTATTTGTAAATGGTTTACAAATACTTCCTTTTCAAATTTATTCTTGAAATATTCTAACTCCTTAAATTCTCTGAAAAATTCGCCATAACCTCCTTTGTAACGGAAGCATCGGGAAAATCACCAAACCTGCCACACAGGCCTTTCCATTCAAAAAGAAAATTGTTTGAAATCATTTCCTTTCTAAATATCTCCTATTTATAAATATTCCAATTTATAAATATTTCTTATTTATAAATATTCCATTTATAAATATTTTATTTTCACTATCACTTTGAAAATTCCCTTACCAACATTCTGGTATCTTATGGTATTCATTCATATCAAATCATGATGTTCAATATCGTCCAAGTACATATAATCGCCCACAGATTTTATATCACATCATATAACAATATATGAAAAACAATAAAATAGCTGTTGAGGAATCCAGTCGGATTCCTCCAACCTGTCTCCCTGCATCCACAGATGTTACACAATATGATTATCATCACTTTTAGTTCAATATAAATTATTCTGATAGCAGAATCAATATATAAATATTTAACGGTTTATATATATATAATTACATATATATATATATATATATATAATTTTCACTAACTGACTAGCAGTTCAATCAATCAACCAACACACAACAATCAACAGATGATTAACAGTTCTAAAAATACATTATAAAAATATAACTATTCAGAGTTGGTGAGTTTTACTCACATTGGACGATCACCATCAATGACGATAACCATCACTTGATTCAGACAATTTATTTTTCTATAAATTGTAACGGACCTCAATGGACTTCCAATCAGTTCCAACGCGTAGTGTCCGTCCATACGATCCCAACGGGTCTTGTTTTGCTGAATTTCCATATCGTATGAGGAAGTTATAGCTTATACAAGTATATACATATTTTAAATAAAATAAACTTGAATTCTATTTTAACTTTGGGCCTCACCAATCAAACTAAGCCCATCACTAGCCCAGAGCCGATTAAAGATGCTTCTTCCCAAACAAAAACATAAACCGTATACTCCAGTAATCCAACAGCAAACTCGAATGGCAACTTTGACTGCCATCTGCTCCTCCGATACTCCACGAACTCCCAAGCCGAGACTAGTGTTGAACCCCTCTTTCCAAGCTCGACTCCTCCATACCCTTTCTGTACAGCTCGATCTCCTTCCATTCGTTGCGGTCTCCAGTCACCCCTCACAGCACCGGTGAAACCATCGACACCTTTATACATCGATCACCCCCAACTTTTGCAACCAGGTGCCATTCGATCATCCAAACCCAAAGAAGATACTCATTTCGCGATTTTTTCCCTAAATCCGATGATTCTCCAAACCCTAACTAACGCTGTGCTAAAACCAGCGGAAAAACTTGTGGTTCGAACCCTTTCAAACTCACACAGGATTTAGCGAATGATCTAAGGGACTCAACAATACAAGTTTCAAGAATTTTAGAATTTTACTTGGTTTTTGATTGAATTTAGAAATGTCGAATACTTTACTGGAAGAACCAAAAGCCTTGCGGCAGAAATATTGACCAAAGGAGAAAATGAAATTAGGTTAGGTATGTGATGTATTTATAGGGTAAACAAATATCTAGATATTTTGTAGAAGGAATATTCCCGGTATATTCCTTTTTTTTAAATTAGTTTTCGCCTTCTAAAAATCCGTGTGATCACACACAATACCCAAAAATCACGAAACTGGACATGCAGCTACAGTTCGACATTACGGTCCCAACGAAACTTGTTTCGTCGAATTCCGACTATGTATGCTCACACAGCGTATTTTTAACTGTCAAAATACTGACTGTTTTTCACTCTAAAAATCCGTACGGCCACATAGTGACTCTAAAAATCACGAAAACTGACATCTAGCAATAATTTAGCATTGCGGATCCAACAAAATTAGTTTCGTCGAATTTCGAGGTCGTTTGCAAAACTGGCTATTTTTAACGCTCTGAATGACCCATTTAAATATATAAATATATTTAAATATAATTAAATTAAATGTAAATAAATTTATATTATCGTATATCTTCACATATGATATCGTACAGCCCTAGAGTATCATATCATAATTTACAGTTTGATATTTAAGATTTAAGATTTATCGATATTCAGTTTATACAGAAAATCTATTTATAACGTATATAAAGCATCGCAAATTATAAAGGAATTCCGCAGCGACTTTTCTGAAATTTGATTTGGACATAAATCAAAATCTACACGACGAAATCCCGATTTTTCTCCTCCACTAGAGAGATATACTCCACCAGCTCCACACGTTTCTTGTTTCACAGAAATCCGGCTTTAAACGAATCATGTACATTCAGTTGAAGTTCGAATCGCCAAATTGCGAACATCAGCGCTATTTCAAGCTCGATTTTAATTATATTATAATTATACGTTCAAACTGACGTCGATTGAATATATTCGTCAATATAATTCAACTCTAAGCTGAATTAAATATAAGGGACGACCCCATTCACAGAATATTGTGATTTCCAATATTTTTTATTATTTCTGAATTAAATATATATTATTTAATTATTTGATTAAATTAATTATTCACTATAATTAAATTAACGACGATTTAATTCCCTAAATCACTATTTATATAATTAAATAAATTAATTATACCCCAGGAAAATGCGGGTCATTACATTCTTCCCCACTTAAAATAATTTCGTCCTCGAAATTGCTAAGGTAGAGGACGACCCTATCTATTGGAATTCCTAAGATTTGTTTACCCCTTGTTTCTGATTTCAAGTGAACCAATTAATATCGATTAAAATATTAATTCCTTCCGACTAACTAAAATTTCCACAAATTTTGAAAATTTTCTAACACTTTAAATTTTCGAAAAATTTCGCCATCACCTCCTTTGTACTGGTCAATAGCTCAAACTCCAACTCGCCTCTCTGGGCCTTCTTCAACCCAAAAGAAAATCAAAACGCCAAACGGCTTGCCAATTCGGCTCATAAATTCCAAACTCATATAAAATATAAACTTGTACCTTTTTGTTGGGCATATCATTATATCCCTACCATCTGTTATCAACTCGACATATACAAATGCCATCCCAATCAACTCCAACCCAGCTATTCTTACAAAACCATTCGCTTATTCAAGCAGAATTTAATTTCAAATTCGAGTTTCAAATTCCAAACTCTCAACTTATCATTTCAAATCCAGATTATTCTCTAATCACTTCAGTTTTTCTTAACCTATCATCTCAAGTTAAATTCGGGTTTATTATTTAATTTTACCATCCCATTCGAATTAACATCACAAGTTAAATTTTAATTTCTAGAACTTAAATTCCCGGTTTTATTTCAAATCAAATTTGAAATCATAATACCAATTCAAAACCTTTGAATTTCTAAACAACTTGTTTTCTCAAAACAATTCAAATCAAAATCTCTGGTAGTAATCGACCCCTTAGAACTCGAAAATCACACCGATGATACTGCGCAGTCATCATCGGAATTATTTTCCAGCGACCCAAGTGATTTCAATACTATATCATTTCAAAACCCTTACTAAATACATCCATTTTGAAAACATCTCAAAATCTCCCAAAAACTTAAAATTTCCTTATTTTAATTCCAAATCTGATTTAAATTCATATTTAATTCATCTTATTTCATATACTTTACTTATATGATTCTGATTGGTTATATTTAACCATTTCACTTTATAATTTCATTCGATTATAATTACAACCAATATATCTAATATATGATAATATATTACATATCCATACTGTGTCGGTCCATCGTATTCAAGTATTTATTTACTCCTACCGATACAGTGGATCAAACTGATCGACCAGAACTCATAAACAACTCAACCAATGAATCTCCACAATATAAAACCATTTTTTTTTCAAATACAAATACGCACTCGTATATATACACTCAAACTCAATCTAGGGTATTACTAACCCTATCTCTACCGAGTCACGCCACAGAGCCAAGTAATTCTTAACTTAAGCTCTGATACCAACTGTAACGACCCGGATTTCTGGCGACTTTGGTTATCGACATAAGCTCGATGTCGATAACCAAAACATCGAAAAATCCTGTTAGTTAATGAAAGAAATTAGAAGGTGAGGATAGATAAGATAGAAACTTAGAATAGAAGAAGAAAAGAAGAACTTACATCATCAGAGTAACACGAATCTCACAGCGGAACGAACAACATATAATATATAACATAACTTTGAAATATAACAGTTATGTATACAATAGCACGTATCAGAGTACAACACTTACAACACATCGGAAATAAACTATAGCTATATGATCCAGAAGCCTCCTGCTCCAGCTCTTCAAGTATATCTGTAAATCCCGACTACTTGACTGCCCATACAAATTTAGGCACCCAAGAGTTTAGGGAAAACAACAAAGTAAACTCCGGGTCAGTCATGGGACTGGTGTGAGTAAAACAGTTTAAACAGGTATATGAACAAGTAAACGATATCTCATAAGACCATGCCGCAGAACGGAACGGGTTTTTCCTTTATGAGAATCCAAAATATCTTTATATCAAAAACCTTTTCATATTATAATAATGTCTATGTACAAATAGATATCAACTAGCAGAAACGCTTTCATCTCACGTTCTACATATATAGTATACAATCAAAATCGCAAGCACGTATTAGATAATGGGTTTCCAACTATGACAAGGTATGGAACCACATTCCGATCAGTGTACTCTAGGAACGATACACTGGTGTTCAACAAGAACGTCTTGTAACTCAGCCACACATGACCGACCACTCATTTTGCTTGAGTGTATCGAATGTATATCACCAACGGTTGGGATCAGCAACCGTTCCCGTATATATATGGGACAGCATTTATAGATTTAAGAAACAGATGAATATTCTCTAGATAGGTGTTTATACACCCTACTTCGGTGCGATTGACTTAGCCATTCTGCCTGCCCAATTTCTGTCATTTACCGGATGATGAGGCTAGAAGTTACGCGTTATCATCCCATCAGATTCACTTCGAATGCCACATTGTCAGATCCATCGAAAATCACTAATTGACGTCCACAACCATACATTACGTGTCAGCTTAAAGAAGTTTCCTTCTCCGCTTCCACTCTTGGTATGGTTGAAAAAATCAATGTACGTGACCTTTCTGGAAATACTTTATCAGACATTCATTCATACAAGTCATCCTCATTCACTTAGAATGTCACATCGTCATACCAGCCAAATCACAAATTGACTTATCCAAAAATAACACGGGTATACAGCTAAGAGAAACGAATTCCTCTGCCACCAAACGTGAATACGTTTGAATAGATCAACTTACGCGATCCATTGGATATACTCTATCAGACCTTCGTCCATACAAGTTGTCCTGGGACTGGACAAACCGAAGGCACTATTCAGTATATCCATCTTAGTCACTGTTATCTAAGACTTATACAACAGCCCTTGCATTTTACTCCGTCTTCAATTATCTTCGGCATATATGATTCGCAACGCTTATGCCAATACAGAGTGGTTCTTTGGATAATAATCCAACCGGTCTCTCCATATTAACAACGTTAAAATGGTCAAAACTTCGATAGTCTGTGATTTAACCATCAAAGAAAAACAAGTGTGCAAACAACGATATTATTTCCAGATGGAAATTATATCGGTAAATCATCAACATATATCTATATATATATATTCACATTGCCTTATTTTCTATGTTTAGAAAATATATGTTATTAACACTGGAAAACATTTCCATCTGCTTATTTACAAATCACTACTCTTCCCCAACTATTAGTCCCTGACTATGAACTAGTATGAGAACAATTCCCTAAGTATAAATCCCGAAGGCCGAAACCAACATCAGATAGGCACTAAAAAAACAATTCAATTTACTAATCTCTAGTCAGTTCTGATTTTACTTAACTCTATTTGATTAACTCTGATTGATTAACTCTAACTGGTCAACCTTAATTAATTAACTCTAACTGGTTTTACTTGGTTTGACTAACTCCATTTATTAACTCGACCTACAAATTCAACTCGATTAACTGAACTAATCACTTTGATTAACTCGACAAATTCACTTTGTTTAACTTAACCAATTCACTTAACTAATTCACTTAGTTTAACTTAACTAATTCACTTTGATTAATCTAACTATTCACTTAACTCCTATCGAATAAACCATATTCGATAACTCCTCTAACTCTACTCGAATAAACTATATTCGATTAACTCCTTTAATCTATTCGATTTGATAACTCCCCTTTTCGAATAACCAATATTCGATTAACTCACTTCGAATAACCAATATTCGACTACTCACTTCGAATAACTAATAATTGATAACTCCTTCGAATAAACTATTTTCGATAATCTCCTCTCGAATAACTAGATTCGATTAACTTAACTTATTTAACTTAACTTGATTAACTCCTATCGAATGACTAGATTCGATCAACTTAACTTATTGAACTCATCTTGATTAACTCCTATCGAATAACTAGATTCGATTAACTTAACTTATTTAACTCATCTTGATTAACTCCTATCGAATAACTAGATTCGATTTAACTCCATTCGCTTGACTCTAGATCACAACGATCACAATGGTTACGCCTGATTCCCTTAGGCAACATCCGACCGCCTTAGGCTATTTACAGCCCTGCGAATTACGCTAGCTGTCGTACGAGATGGCAACTTACCCTGAATACTATGTTTGACTAACTCTGTCTCAAATAACTATATTTGATTAACTCTAGTTCGTTTTAACTCTAATCGATTGACTCTAACTGAGTAACTCTAACTCGATCAACTCGACTTGATTAACTCGACTTACTTAACTCAACTTGTTAACTTGACTTACTTAACTCACTGGTTAACTTGACTTACTTAACTCACTGGTTAACTTGACTTACTTAACTCACTGGTTAACTTGACTTACTTAACCCAACTGGTAAACTTGACTTACTTAACTCACTGGTTAACTTGACTTACTTAACCCAACTGGTTAACTTGACTCACTTAACTTGCTGGTTAACTTGACTTGCTTAACTCACTGGATAACTTGACTTACTTAACCCAACTGGTTAACTTGACTTACTTAACTCACTGGTTAACTTGACTTACTTAACCCAACTGGTTAACTTGACTTACTTAACCCAACTGGTTAACTTGACTTACTAAACTCACTGGTTTACTTGACTTACTTAACCCAACTAGTTAACTTGACTTACATAACCCAACTGGTTAACTCTATTGAACTGGTTAACTCTACTGAACTGGTTAACTCTACTGAACTGGTTAACTCTACTGAACTAGTTAACTCTATTCAACTAACTCGACTCGACTAACCCCTTTCGAATAGCATATTCGTTTTACTAACTTTCGAATACCATATTCGATTTACTCCCTTCGAATACCATATTCGATTTAACTCCTTTCGAATACCATATTCGATTTACTTTATTCACTTTATAAAGATTTCCTTTTTAACAACGTTTTATTCATTTGAAAAGATTTACTTTTAAATAACGGTTCTACACTTTAAAAATGATTTCCTTTTTATAACGTTTACTTTTCAATTTTATTTGTAAATGGTTTACAAATACTTCCTTTTCAAATTTATTCTTGAAATATTCTAACTCCTTAAATTCTCTGAAAAATTCGCCATAACCTCCTTTGTAACGGAAGCATCAGGAAAATCCCCAAACCCGCCACACAGGCCTTTCCATTCAAAAAGAAAATTGTTTGAAATCATTTCCTTTCTACATATCTCCTATTTATAAATATTCCAATTTATAAATATTTCTTATTTATAAATATTCCATTTATAAATATTTTATTTTCACTATCACTTTGAAAATTCCCTTACCAACATTCTGGTATGTTATGGTATTCAATCATATCAAATCACGATATTCAATATCGTCCACGTACATATAATCGCCCATAGATTTTATATCACATCATATAACAATATATGAAAAACAATAAAATAAATGTTGAGGAATCCAGTCGGATTCCTCCAACCTGTCTCCCTGCATCCACAGATGTTACACAATATTATCATCACTTTCAGTTCAATATAAATTATTCTGATAGAAGAATCAATATATAAATATTTAACGGTTTATATATATATATAATTACATATATATATAATTTTCACTAACTGACTAGCAGTTCAATCAATCAACCAACACATAACAATCAACAGGTGATTAACAGTTCTAAAAATACATTATAAAAATATAACTGTTCAGAGTTGGTGAGTTTTACACACATTGGACGATCACCGTCAATGACGATAACCATCGCTTGATTCAGACAATTTATTTTGCTATAAATTGTAACGGACTCCAATGGACTTCCAATCAGCTCCAACGCGTAGTGTCCGTCCATACGATCCCAACGGGTCTTGTTTTGCTGAATTTCGATATCGTATGAGGAAGTTATAGCTTATACAAGTATATACATATTTTAAATAAAATAAACTTGAATTCTATTTTAACTTTGGGCCTCACCAATCAAACTAAGCACATCACCAGCCCAGACCCGATTAAAGATGCTTTTTCCCAAACAAAAACTTAAACTGTATACTCCAGTAATCCAACAGCAAACTCGAATGGCAACTTTGACTGCCATCTGCTCCTCCGATACTCCACGAACTCCCAAGTCGAGACTAGCGTTGAACCCCTCTTTCCAAGCTCGACTCCTCCATACCCTTTCTATACAGCTCGATCTCCTTCCATTTGTTGCAGTCTCCAGTCACCCCTCACGGCACCGGTGAAACCATCGACACCTTTATACATCGATCACCCCCAACTTTTGCAACCAGGTGCCATTCGATCATCCAAACCCAAAGAAGATACTCATTTCGCGAATTTTTCCCTAAATCCAATGATTCTCCAAACCCTAACTAACGTTGTGCTAAAACCAGCGGAAAAACTTGTGGTTCGAACCCTTTCAAACTCACACAGGATGTAGCGAATGATCTAAGGGACTCAACAATACAAGTTTCAAGAATTTTAGAATTTTTCTTGGTTTTTGATTGAATTTAGAAATGTCGAAAACTTTACTGGAAGAACCAAAAGCCTTGCGGCAGAAATATTGACCAAAGGAGAAAATGAAATTAGGTTAGGAGAGGTATGTGATGTATTTATAGGGTAAACAAATATCTAGATATTTTGTAGAAGGAATATCCCGCTATATTCCTTTTTTTTTAAATTAGTTTTCGCCTTCTAAAAATCCGTGTGATCACACACGATACCTAAAAATCACGAAACTGGACATGCAGCCACAGTTCGACATTACGGTCCCAACGAAACTGGTTTCGTCGAATTCCGACTACATATGCTCACACAACGTACTTTTAACTGTCAAAATACAGACTGTTTTTCACTCTAAAAATCCGTACGGCCACATAGTGACTCTAAAAATCACGGAAACTGACATCTAGAAATAATTCAACATTGCGGATCCAACAAAATTAGTTTCGTCGAATTCGGAGGTCGTTTGCAAAACTGGCTATTTTTAACGCTCTGAATGACCCATTTAAATATATAAATATATTTAAATATAATTAAATTAAATATAAATAAATTTATATTATCGTATATCTTCACATATGATATTGTACAGCCCCAGAGTATCATATCAGAATTTACAGTTTGATATTTAAGATTTTAGATTTATCGATATTCAGTTTACACTGAAAATCTATTTATAACGTATATAAAGCGTCGCAAATTATAAAGGAATTCCACAGCGACTTTTCTGAAATTTGATTTGGACATAAATCAAAATCTACACGACGAAATCCCAATTTTTCTCTTCCACTAGAGAGATATACTCCACCAGCTCCACACGTATCTTGTTTCACAGAAATCCGGCTTTAAACGAATCATGTACATTCAGTTGAAGTTCAAATCGCCAAATCGCGAACTGCAGCGCCATTTCAAGCTCGATTTTAATTATATTATAATTATACGTTCAAACTGACGTCGATTGAATATATTCGTCAATATAATTCAACTCTAAGCTGAATTAAATATATGGGACGACCCCGTTCACAGAATATTGTGATTTCCAATATTTTTGATTATTTCTGAATTAAATATATATTATTTAATTATTTAATTATATTAATTATTCACTATAATTAAATTAACGACGATTTAATTCCCTAAATCACTATTTATATAATTAAATAAATTAATTATACCACTGGAAAATGCGGGTCATTACACTTGTTTGTGGTATAAGACTGCCCGGACCCGCCCGGCACATCCAGCAACCACAAACGGTAGTCTAATGTGAAAGGTCGTAGGCATAATAAAAAGATGCTTAGACACAAGGTTAAGTCTGGATTGTGGTGGAAGTCTTCCCGGAACCGCCCGACATATCCAGTGGCCACAAGCAATTGACTTAATGTGGGAGGTATGTGCATTAATAATTAATTAATGCTGATTAAAGACGAATATGAGTGACAAACAGAAGTTTGGTTGAGTGGAGTAATTCTCTTAGTACCAATCTGATGTCGATTTCGGTCTTCGGGGCTGATACTTAGGGAGCTATTCTCTTGACCAATGTATTTGTGAACTAAGATGTACTTAATCATAAATTAAGTAAAACATGTTATATGATATATATATTTATATATATATATATATATATATATGATACATAACATGACAAGTGGATAGGGTTAAGACTAGCTTAACCAATAATCTGATAAGTGGATAGGGTTAAGACCAGCTTAACCAATAATCTGATAAGTGGATAGGGTTAAGACCAACTTAACCAATAATATATATTAATTTGATAAGTGGGTAGGGCTAAGTCTACCTTAACCAGTAATATATATTAATCTGATAAGTGTATAGGGTAAAGGCAAACTTAACCAATAATACATATTGATCTGATAAGTGGATGGGGTTAAGACCAACTTAGCCAATAATATATAAGTGGATAGGGTTACGAACAGCTTTAACCAAATATATATATTGATCTGATAAGCGGATAGGGTTAAGACAATCTTAATCAATAAGACATGTTGATTTGATAAGTGGGTAACATGGGTGACATGTGGGATATAATCATTAACACTTAACCAAGATAAACATGTGGTGGGACATAGGGGTTAAGTGGATGACATGGGAGACTTGTGAAATACGATTAGAGACAATTAACCAAATTGAAACATGCAAAAAGACATAAATAAGAAGGGGTTAAGTGGAAAATTCTAGTGGGGACCAAGCATAGGTGGAAAGCTGGTGTCAAGCATGGGGACCCATTTCAAACCAGTAACCCATTAAGTATCTTTGTGAGATCGAGTTAGATCGAGGATGGGACACGCTTACTGGGTTTGATCGTAAGAGGTCAAAAAATGGGTTAACGGTGGCAACGCAAGTCCAATGGGGTCATGTGCGTGCGTGGGCCCGATATGGTAGGTAAGACGTTGTTGCATCGTGTAGATATAAGTCATACATCTTTAATGGTATTGGGTTGCCACTTTGGGGAGTGATACACACCATTGTGGGACCGGCGCGGGTATCTACGAGTTGGGGAGCCGATCGAATGGGGAAGGTAGTGGGTATGACTAGCGGAGATAGGAGCAGGCGGCACCTATGAACAAGGGTAGAATAGTAGTGGACCTCTGTAACGTCCCGGATTTTTCGGCCATTTAAAATAGGATATTTAAATCAGTTTATATAATTTATAATGAATTTTTTTTATCGAATTTGTTTATTTAAAATAGAGTTCGAATATATATATTTATATATTAATTAAAACGAACTCGAAAACGACGCGGTAGTTCGAAATTTTCGATTCGAACTTAGACTGGATATACAGGATCCGATATAAGTCGGATTTCTGTGAAACGAGACACCTTTGGACCAATTCGATTTTATTTTTCTAATGGAAGGGAAAAGTCGAGATTTCGGCCTGTAAATTTCAAGTTACGTCCAATTTAAATTTTCAAATAGTCGCTGTGAAATCGTTTTAAAATTTTATCGATTTATTTATAAATATTAAACGATTTTATTTTTATTTTTAAAATAAAATCTCATCTAAAACCAAGATGTTTGAATATTGAATTTTTGAATAGATAGGAAATGAAGGGGTTGTGGATATTAACTGCATAACAAACAAATAAAAAAAAAAAAGAATATAATATAATTCAATGACTTGAGTATATTTGGTTTATAGCATGTTATATGTATTAAACACTGATGACTGTGCAGATTATATACTTTCTTTTTATGAAAATTTTAATGGTACAAAAAGTTAATAACTCCAATGTCTAGCAATGATATATTGTACGCACTCTTTGATTAACTCCAAAATGGTAGCTGTAAACATGAATTATATACAATTTTTGTGGTGTCAAAACACGAGTCACAATGATTCAAAATTCATATTATCTTTACACATACAGTTACAAAAAAGAATCATGCACATTATTATTTTTACAAAGAAGAAAGAATATATACATTTACAAATTCTCGAATACAAGAAAAAAAAGAAAAAAAAAACAATATTGGAAATCCACTTTTGCAATGCGTCAGCCCTTTCCAGTACCAGTGAATCTGTCCGTACGATCTGCGAAAAAAAAAAACCCATTAAAGGGTGATTTCATGACAACATATGTACAGCTAAGTAATTAAAAGAAAGAAAAAAGGGGAAAAACCCATAAAGGACTATTTCAAGACAGCTATGAAACAGCAAGAAGGAAAATAAAAATAAAACAAACAGTTAAAAACATAAAGGTCTTCACATGCATGAATCATGAAACAGAAGAAATGAAATCCTTTTATATATTCATATGAACAGCTAAGCCTATAGATGAATAGCTAAAGGAACAGCTAGGTTTCTACAGCTAAGGAAAGATACAGTTAATGTAAATATACAGTAATCTCAGATCCAGAATCAATGACAAGCCAAGACAATACGAAAAACTAAAAGAATTCATGTTAAGGCTCAACGTCATACCCTGTTTCTTTCGGGGAACAGTAAATTGGAAATTTTATCCAAGGACAGTACAAGGAAATATATGGCAGGATCGGATAGTACTGTAAATTATATATACAGTAAAATAAGTCACTGTTTAAAAATCTGAACACAAGAATCTAAGGACTGATTCAAATTTCGGTTGAGTTAACAATACATAACATCACTACACACCTACCCTATTTCGATCCAAAAATCCATTTCGAACAGGTAAATAAGTGTGGGAAAACCCTATATCCAAATCCGAACGCAAAATCCTAGTACAGATTCGAATATGGATTGAAAGAACAATTCGTGGATGACGTTCATCCCATCTCAAATCAACCAGAACTATAAATATGAATGGTGCACTCAGTCCAAAACCGAACAAACCAACACCATAAACAAAAACCCATTCGATAACCATACGAAAGCCATAACAAGGTAGTACAGCAAATAAAAATCAAGAAAAGGGAAAAAAGAAACTTAGCTTAGGACGGAGAGGATCGGTTCAGCTCGTTCGTCGTGGTATGGGAGGCTGAATGGTGGACTACGGAGCTGTGATCGAGGTCGAAGGGGGTGCGACGCCAGCTGAAGACCGAAGGGATTAGGGATTTGATTGGCTTAGGGTTTTCGTTGATTTAGGTTATGGGAAATTTGGAGGCGGCTCTGATAAAATGAAAAAGGGACGGAGCTTTAGGGTTATAAGGGGGGCGGGTCGGGTATGAGATGGTTGGGCCGACTGTTGTGAGGTAAAGCCCATTCTCTTATTTAATTTAAAAAGGGAAAGCATGCTTTAACTTTTAAATTAGTTTATAAACTTCATGACACGATATCTTGGACATATGATATCAGTTTTACGCGCGGTCAGAAGCATTGGAACCGTGGAGATGAGCACTTAGAGATGGAGCAGACGCAGTCCGGATCTGAAGTGACCAGAATTTTATGTGAATTAAAACGTCAGTTGAATCCGATCAAAACCAACTGTTCGTCGACAGATTTTGAACCGAGGTGAGTTAAACTCACTCAGCCTCGTTTATATTTAATATAAACTAGGTATTTTATTCTTGCGTGTTCTGATTGTTAGGAGTTGACTGTTTAGATATATATTGTTGATTCATCGATTGTTTGAATTTAGAAATTACCCACTGTTGGGGACGACCCATAATAACGTAACTCCTTGGGTTGATCACGTTTATAAACGTGTTTGAAATTATTTGAATTGTTTGACTTGGATGTTGGGGGATTTGAAAATTGGCAGTAAATGGTCCAATGTGAGGTTTTAACGTCGTTCAACCCGTCAGGTGAATAGACGTATTTTTAAAAGGTATAAATTTATTTATAACTAGATTAAAGTTATTTAATTATTTTATACGAGTATTTAAATTGGGAATTAAATGTATTAGATCAAGTTATCAAGAAAATTTAGTTAAATAGTTTAGATCAGTTGAGAAGCAGAAATCAGGAATTTTCCGTGGATTGGTAAAAAGGGAATAATTGTTTCCAAACAATTAAAAGGGTGACTTTAATTAATTAAGTTAATTAATTAATTTAAGAAAGGGGAAATGACAATTGGAATTCAGTTCATAGCTAACTGATGTGTATGGATGGTAAAATCCACCGTTTCGAGTAGAATTAACAAAGGAAATAAATATTGGTTTAAATATCCGTTAAAGTTTAACGAATAGCTTTGGACATTAGTTAATCTTCGATTAACTATAATCTAAAGGGATAATTGAATTGGTTATTGTTGATAACCTTGATTATTATTGAGTAAGCGTATAAAAATGATAATAATGCTATTTTGGGGTAGGATTTAAAAGTTAACTATATTTTAATATAGTAAATGTGAAAGCAAGTTATTCTTTAATTTGAAATGATTTAAAGTAGTGAATTCAATTTAAAACCCAAGTAAGAATTTTATTAAAGGGATTTATACATCCAAGTTTCCAAATAAGTCTGGTAGATGGGAATTCAATTAACAAGTGTTTTAATTGACAAATGGGGTTCAGCCAGAGAGGCGATAAAAGTTGATTATAAAAATATTCAAATAGATGGTATCAAACTATTTGACAAGGGGTCTAATTTATAAACTAAAAAGGGTAAAAGAAAAAGGACACTTGCAGTTAAGGTAGTGTTTTAAATGGGTGTTACTTAAATAAAGGAATTAAGTGAAAAGGGTTTAAACGAGATTTCAAACGTTAACAACGGCTTTAGAACCAGATTTGAAATCAAAGGGAAAAATGGAATTTTGATGTTAGTGGTCAAACGAATACTATTCTGAGAAACGAACAGGTTGATCAAGGTCTGAGAGGTAACCAAAATACCCCAACTTGGTTGGCCTCACAATTATCAAGGAACGGTATTAGTTTGGTGAGAGTGAAGGTAAGGAATTGGTTTTATCTTATACAAGAAATATCGAACTCTAAGGCAAGGATTTGGGAAATTAAGTAATATTGCAATATTATTTTAAAAGCGAATAGGAATATTGATTTCAAAAGTTATACCAAATATTTGTTATTAAATTAGAAGTCGATCAAATATAGTTAGAGTTAGTCAAACATAGATTCAAGAAAGAGTTCCATTGTGTACCACTGCTAGCGTAATTCGCAGGGCTGCAGATAGCCTACGGCGGTCGGATGTTTCCTGAGGGAATCAGGCGTAACTATTGTGATCGCTGCGATCTAGAGTCAAACAGATGGAGTTAAGTCAAGTATAAATTAATCGATAGGATAACCAGGTCAAGTAAATCGAGTTAAATAATTCGAGTTAGTTAAGTAGAGTTAACCAATCAAAGTAATTCAAGCAGGGTTAATCAGAGAAAAATTGTTTTATATCGTTAAGTATATTTTAAAGTGGTCGAGTTGTGTCAAGTGTTGTATTCACACTATTGTTATTCGATAGTTAAATCACCGACTATCGAAGTTGACCAATACGATGGTTGGTATGGAAAGACCGGGATCGAATTATATTCGAATACCATTCCGACCAACAAATACGTGAAGAGATCGGAAGATGATCGAGATGGAGCATTGAAGACTGTGGATTTTCATAAACGGAAGGACCGCTAAAAATCTCTGGTTAGAGCAACCGGAGATAAGCTGTGGTTCTATCGTGATCGGAATCTACGGGTTGCAAGGACTTCTCGCTACTGATCCATGGGGTGATTCCTATATTGGATGCAGTAGGAGAGTACCTTCGGTTCATCCTGTTCCTGGAAGACTTGTATAGACGGATGCCTGACAGAGTATTTCCAAAGGGAATTACACGCGTTGATTTCTCCGAACGTACCATAGTTGATGGCGGAGAAATGGTTATTCTCTAGCCAGATAGCTAGAGTATGTTTGTGGACGTCAATCAAGTGTGATCTGGCGGATCTGATGATGTGGCATCCAAAGTATGTGATGATCAGATGTGTGCTGACCTCAAGCCTCATCAACCGGAAAATGACAGAAATCGGGCAGGCAGCATTGCTATGTGGGTCGCTCCCATTAGGATGTATGATCACCTATCTAGAGAAATTCCTATTGCTTCTTAATCTATGTTCGATGTTGTCCCTTATCGGGAGACGGTGGTTTGAGTCCAACCGTCGGTGATATACATTCGATACACTCAAGTGAAATGAGTGGTCGGTCATGTGAGGGCCGGGTTACAAGACGTTCTTGTTCAACCCAGTGTATTCGCCTCTAGAGATACACTATCGGCAGGTGGTCCCCTACCTTGTCATAGTTGGAATTCAATCTCCACTAAGCACCTGCGTTTTTGATTGTATATTATATGTGGAGCGTGAGATGCAAGTGTTCCACTAGATTCTATTTATTTGTATTTAGACATTATAATATCATCAAAGATATTGATTTCAAGATGGTTTGGGTTATCGTAAGGTAAAAACCGTCCGTGTTTATGTGTGGATTCGGTCTTACGATTATCTATTTCTTTCGAAAGGATTTTTCAAAAATCAAGTTGTATGATACTCCAATTACTGTGCGAGTTTATCTCACTCTGGTAGACCAGACTGACCCGGTGTTTTGAAAATGCTCGGGTTAGCCCGGGGTGTATAGGTTCAGGTTATCAGGTGCTGCAAAGTCCAGAGACAAGCTGGCGATGTTCAGACATATGATATATTTCGCTGTGTATATAAGGACAGATTATTATAATTGTCCAGAGATGTTGATGTACTCTGATGCTTGTAAGTATTTTTTTTAAAAAAAAAAGCTCCCAGTAAAGTTATTTCTGTATTATATTTTGTTCCGCTGCGATGTGAGACTCTGTGATGTGTTGATACTTCTTCTTCTTCTATTCTAATATTTCTTTCTTTCTTATCTCACTCTCTAACTTCTTTCTAGACGCTCCAGTGTTTTCGGTGTTTGGAGGATCGGTATAAGATACGGTAAAGGTATTTATATCGATTTTCGGGGCCGAAAATCCTTGGGTCGTTATAGTGGTATCAGAGCTATTGGTTGAGTAGTAACCTTGGGTCTGTGGTATAAATCATTAGAGATAGGGTCAGTAGTACCCTAGAATGAGCTGTGTATATATATGAGAGAGCGTATTTGTATATTAATAAAAAAATTATTTTATATTATGTTGGCTTATCAGTTGGGTGTTTTATGGATTTTGGTCGAATCGTGGGATGCCACGAAGTCGATAGGAGTTTCTAAACACTTGAACAGAAGAATCGACATAATATTGCTTTAAAAAGGGTAAATGAAATAATTTTACCCAACGTATATTTTATATAGAAAAAGGAATTTATTTTCTATAGTAATGTGGGATGGTTGTTTGTTTGTTCTTATTGATTTGATTTAAAATCAAATTTGAATTATGAAATAAAATTGAATTGATTAAAAAATCAATTCGTCGATTGAATAGAATATGAGAAATGAAACTGAATCTGGTTGAGTAAAACCAATTTAAGAATAAATTCAAAAAGAGTGAACTTGAATGAATCGGGTTTGGAATTTATTGAATAAATAAATTGGGATCCAAATGAAATGGATTTCCATTTGAAATTTGAATATTTCTTTTCGAAGAAATTGAGGCCAGGGTGGCAGTGTAGTCGTACCAATCGAGCCATGCGGAGGAGGTAATGGAAAAATTTTAGAAAATTTTTAGAGTTCAAAATTAGATTGAATTAAATTCAAACAGTAATGATTTTAAAAATAATATGATTCGAAACATTCTTCTTACCTTGCAATTTCGAGGACGAAATTATTTTAAGGGGGGAAGAATGTAACGTCCTGGATTTTTCGGCCATTTAAAATAGGATATTTAAATCAGTTTATATAATTTATAATGAATTTTTTTTATCGAATTTATTTATTTAAAATAGAGTTCGAATATATATATATTTATATATTAATTAAAACGAACTCGAAAACGACGCGGTAGTTCGAAATTTTCGATTCGAACTTTGACTGGATATACAGGATCCGATATAAGTCGGATTTCTGTGAAACGAGACACCTTTGGACCAATTCGATTTTATTTTTCTAATGGAAGGGAAAAGTCGAGATTTCGGCCTGTAAATTTCAAGTTACGTCCAATTTAAATTTTCAAATAGTCGCTGTGAAATCGTTTTAAAATTTTATCGATTTATTTATAAATATTAAACGATTTTATTTTTATTTTTAAAATAAAATCTCATCTAAAACCAAGATGTTTGAATATTGAATTTTTGAATAGATAGGAAATGAAGGGGTTGTGGATATTAACTGCATAACAAACAAATCAAAAAAAAAAGAATATAATATAATTCAATAACTTGAGTATATTTGGTTTATAGCATGTTATATGTATTAAACACTGATGACTGTGCAGATTATATACTTTCTTTTTATGAAAATTTTAATGGTACAAAACGTTAATAACTCCAATGTCTAGCAATGATATATTGTACGCACTCTTTGATTAACTCCAAAATGGTAGCTGTAAACATGAATTATATACAATTTTTGTGGTGTCAAAACACGAGTCACAATGATTCAAAATTCATATTATCTTTACACATACAGTTACAAAAAAGAATCATGCACATTATTATTTTTACAAAGAAGAAAGAATATATACATTTACAAATTCTCGAATACAAGAAAAAAAAGAAAAAAAACAATATTGGAAATCCACTTTTGCAATGCGTCAGCCCTTTCCAGTACCAGTGAATCTGTCCGTATGATCTGCGGAAAAAAAAAAAACCCATTAAAGGGTGATTTCATGACAACATATGTACAGCTAAGTAATTAAAAGAAAGATAAAAGGGGAAAAACCCATAAAGGACTATTTCAAGACAACTATGAAACAACAAGAAGGAAAATAAAAATAAAACAAACAGTTAAAAACATAAAGGTCTTCACATGCATGAATCATGAAACAGAAGAAATGAAATCCTTTTATATATTCATATGAACAGCTAAGCCTATAGATGAATAGCTAAAGGAACATCTAGGTTTCTACAGCTAAGGAAAGATACAGTTAATGTAAATATACAGTAATCTCAGATCCAGAATCAATGACAAGCCAAGACAATACGAAAAACTAAAAGAATTCATGTTAAGGCTCAACGTCATACCCTGTTTCTTTCGGGGAACAGTAAATTGGAAATTTTATCCAAGGACAGTACAAGGAAATATATGGCAGGATCGGATAATACTGTAAATTATATATACAGTAAAATAAGTCACTGTTTAAAAATCTGAACACAAGAATCTAAGGACTGATTCAAATTTCGGTTGAGTTAACAATACATAACATCACTACACACCTACCCTATTTCGATCCAAAAATCCATTTCGAACAGGTAAATAAGTGTGGGAAAACCCTATATCCAAATCCGAACGCAAAATCCTAGTACAGATTCGAATATGGATTGAAAGAACAATTCGTGGATGACGTTCATCCCATCTCAAATCAACCAGAACTATAAATATGAATGGTGCACTCAGTCCAAAACCGAACAAACCAACACCATAAACAAAAACCCATTCGATAACCATACGAAAGCCATAACAAGGTAGTACAGCAAATAAAAATCAAGAAAAGGGAAAAAAGAAACTTAGCTTAGGACGGAGAGGATCGGTTCAGCTCGTTCGTCGTGGTATGGGAGGCTGAGTGGTGGACTACGGAGCTGTGATGGAGGTCGAAGGGGGTGCGACGCCAGCTGAAGACCGAAGGGATTAGGGATTTGATTGGCTTAGGGTTTTCGTTGATTTAGGTTATGGGAAATTTGGAGGCGGCTCTGATAAAATGAAAAAGGGACGGAGCTTTAGGGTTATAAGGGGGGCGGGTCGGGTATGAGATGGTTGGGCCGACTGTTGTGAGGTAAAGACCATTCCCTTATTTAATTTAAAAAGGGAAAGCATGCTTTAACTTTTAAATTAGTTTATAAACTTCATGACACGATATCTTGGACATATGATATCAGTTTTACGCGCGGTCAGAAGCGTTGGAACCGTGGAGATGAGCACTTAGAGATGGAGCAGACGCAGTCCGGATCTGAAGTGACCAGAATTTTATGTGAATTAAAACGTCAGTTGAATCCGATTAAAACCAACTGTTCGTCGACAGATTTTGAACCGAGGTGAGTTAAACTCACTCAGCCTCGTTTATATTTAATATAAACTAGGTATTTTATTCTTGCGTGTTCTGATTGTTAGGAGTTGACTGTTTAGATATATATTGTTGATTCATCGATTGTTTGAATTTAGAAATTACCCATTGTTGGGGACGACCCATAATAACGTAACTCCTTGGGTTGATCACGTTTATAAACGTGTTTGAAATTATTTGAATTGTTTGACTTGGATGTTAGTGGATTTGAAAATTGGCAGTAAATGGTCCAATGTGAGGTTTTAACGTCGTTCAACCCGTCAGGTG
This sequence comes from Allium sativum, assembly GCA_030737875.1. Classification (NCBI taxonomy): domain Eukaryota; kingdom Viridiplantae; phylum Streptophyta; class Magnoliopsida; order Asparagales; family Amaryllidaceae; genus Allium; species Allium sativum. The sequence goes on along the minus strand of CM060911.1, from coordinate 64,565,985 downwards.
AATAGACGTATTTTTAAAAGGTATAAATTTATTTATAACTGGATTAAAGTTATTTAATTATTTTATACGAGTATTTAAATTGGGAATTAAATGTATTAGATCAAGTTATCAAGAAAATTTAGTTAAATAGTTTAGATCAGTTGAGAAGCAGAAATCAGGAATTTTCCGTGGATTGGTAAAAATGGAATAATTGTTTCCAAACAATTAAAAGGGTGACTTTAATTAATTAAGTTAATTAATTAATTTAAGAAAGGGGAAATGACAATTGGAATTCAGTTCATAGCTAACTGATGTGTATGGATGGTAAAATCCACCGTTTCGAGTAGAATTAACAAAGGAAATAAATATTGGTTTAAATATCCGTTAAAGTTTAACAAATAGCTTTGGACATTAGTTAATCTTCGATTAACTATAATCTAAAGGGATAATTGAATTGGTTATTGTTGATAACCTTTATTATTATTGAGTAAGCGTATAAAAATGATAATAATGCTATTTGGGGTAGGATTTAAAAGTTAACTATATTTTAATATTGTTAATGTGAAAGCAAGTTATTCTTTAATTTGAAATGATTTAAAGTAGTGAATTCAATTTAAAACCCAAGTAAGATTTTTATTAAAGGGATTTATACATCCAAGTTTCCAAATAAGGCTGGTAGATGGGAATTCAATTAACAAGTGTTTTAATTGACAAATGGGGTTCAGCCAGAGAGGCGATAAAAGTTGATTATAAAAATATTCAAATAGATGGTATCAAACTATTTGACAAGGGGTCTAATTTATAAACTAAAAAGGGTAAAAGAAAAAGGACACTTGCAGTTAAGGTAGTGTTTTAAATGGGTGTTACTTAAATAAAGGAATTAAGTGAAAAGGGTTTAAACGAGATTTCAAACGTTAACAACGGCTTTAGAACCAGATTTGAAATCAAAGGGAAAAATGGAATTTTGATGTTAGTGGTCAAACGAATACTATTCTGAGAAACGAACAGGTTGATCAAGGTCTGAGAGGTAACTAAAATACCACAACTTGGTTGGCCTCACAATTATCAAGGAACGGTATTAGTTTGGTGAGAGTGAAGGTAAGGAATTGGTTTTATCTTATACAAGAAATATCGAACTCTAAGGCAAGGATTTGGAAAATTAAGTAATATTGCAATATTATTTTAAAAGCGAATAGGAATATTGATTTCAAAAGTTATACCTAATATTTGTTATTAAATTAGAAGTCGATCGAATATAGTTAGGGTTAGTCAAACATAGATTCAGGAAAGAGTTCCATTGTGTACCACTGCTAGCATAATTCGCAAGGCTGCAGATAGCCTACGGCGGTCGGATGTTTCCTGAGGGAATCAGGCGTAACCATTGTGATCGCTGCGATCTAGAGTCAAACAGATGGAGTTAAGTCAAGTATAAATTAATCGATAGGATAACCAGGTCAAGTAAATCGAGTTAAATAATTCGAGTTAGTTAAGTAGAGTTAACCAATCAAAGTAATTCAAGCAGGGTTAATCAGAGAAAAATTGTTTTATATCGTTAAGTATATTTTAAAGTGGTCGAGTTGTGTCAAGTGTTGTATTCACACTATTGTTATTCGATAGTTAAATCACCGACTATCGAAGTTGACCAATACGATGGTTGGTATGGAAAGACCGGGATCGAATTATATTCGAATACCATTCCGACCAACAAATACGTGAAGAGATCGGAAGATGATCGAGATGGAGCATTGAAGACTGTGGATTTTCATAAACGGAAGGACCGCTAAAAATCTCTGGTTAGCGCAACCAGAGATAAGCTGTGGTTCTGTCGTGATTGGAATCTACGGGTTGCAAGGACTTCTCGCTACTGATCCATGGGGTGATTCCTATATTGGATGCAGTAGGAGAGTACCTTCGGTTCATCCTGTTCCTGGATGACTTGTATGGACGGATGCCTGACAAAGTATTTCCAAAGGGAATTACACGCGTTGATTTCTCCGAACGTACCATAGTTGATGGCGGAGAAATGGTTATTCTCTAGCCAGATAGCTAGAGTATGTTTGTGGACGTCAATCAAGTGTGATCTGGCGGATCTGATGATGTGGCATCCAAAGTATGTGATGATCAGATGTGTGCTGACCTCAAGCCTCATCAACCGGAAAATGACAGAAATCGGGCAGGCAGCATGGCTATGTGGGTCGCTCCCATTAGGATGTATGATCACCTATCTAGAGAAATTCCTATTGCTTCTTAATCTATGTTCGATGTTGTCCCTTATCGGGAGACGGTGGTTTGAGTCCAACCGTCGGTGATATACATTCGATACACTCAAGTGAAATGAGTGGTCGGTCATGTGAGGGCCGGGTTACAAGACGTTCTTGTTCAACCCAGTGTATTCGCCTCTAGAGATACACTATCGGCAGGTGGTCCCGTACCTTGTCATAGTTGGAATTCAATCTCCACTAAGCGCCTGCGTTTTTGATTGTACATTATATGTGGAGCGTGAGATGCAGGTGTTCCACTAGATTCTATTTATTTGTATTTAGACATTATAATATCATCAAAGATATTGATTTCAAGATGGTTTGGGTTATCGTAAGGTAAAAATCGTCCGTGTTTATGTGTGGATTCGGTCTTACGATTATCTATTTCTTTCGAAAGGATTTTTCAAAAATCAAGTTGTATGATACTCCAATTACTGTGCGAGTTTATCTCACTCTGGTCCACCAGACTGACCCGGTGTTTTGAAAATGCTCGGGTTAGCCCGGGGTGTACAGGTTCAGGTTATCAGGTGCTGCAAAGTCCAGAGACGAGCTGGCGATGTTCAGACATATGATATATTTCGCTGTGTATATAAAGACAGATTATTATAACTGTCCAGAGATGTTGATGTACTCTGATGCTTGTAAGTATTTTTTTTTTAAAAAAAGCTCTCAGTAAAGTTATTTCTGTATTATATTTTGTTCCGCTGCGATGTGAGACTCTGTGATGTGTTGATACTTCTTCTTCTTCTATTCTAATATTTCTTTCTTTCTTATCTCACTCTCTAACTTCTTTCTAGACGCTCCAGTGTTTTCGGTGTTTGGAGGATCGGTATAAGATACGGTAAAGGTATTTATATCGATTTTCGGGGCCGAAAATCCTTGGGTCGTTACAGCCTCGCTAAAATTATCATAATTCAAGATTGGAAAGGCCCTAAGAATGCGATGGAGGTTAGGAGTTTCCTTGGATTGGCGGGTTATTACAGAAAGTTCTTTAAGGACTTTGCACGGATATCTGCTCCTCTCACCCTTCTGACGAAGAAGAACCTGTCTTTCGCTTGGATCATTGATTGCAAGGATGCATTCAAGATGTTAAAGAGGGCTCTGATATCAGCCCTTGTTCTGACCCTTCTTGATGGTAGCAAGATGTTTATGGTCTACACGGATGCTTATGGCATGGTACTAGGTGTTGTGTTGATGGAGGAAGGTAGGGTAGTCCGCTATGGAAGTAGGAAATTAAGAGTTCACGAGAAGAACTGCCCCACCCACGACTTAGAGTTGGCTGCAATATTTTTCACACTTAAGTCTTGGCGACACTATCTATTGGAGAAAGATTTGAGCTCTACATGGATCAAAAGTCGCCCAAATATTTGTTTTCGTAAAAGGATCTCAACTTAAGGTAGCAACGATGGATGGAGTTCATTACGTTCTATGATTTTGAGATAGCTTATACCCTCGGCAAGGGTACTGTAGTAGCGTGTGAGTTTAGTTGGAAGAGGATGACTTTGAGTCCCTTATTCGTAGAGAGGCAGAGCTTGGAGTTTATGTTGACCTTTAGCTTTAGGCCATCTATGGATTTTATGCTTGATTTATTGTCATTACTGGAGGTGCGACCGACTCTTATGGAGCTCATCGGATCTATGCAATGTGAGAATCAGTAGTTAATAGAAATCTTGGATAGACTCGATATAGGAGAAGCCTCTAGTCAACTGGCTTAATATTCTGTGGATGAGAGAGGGTAGCTAAGAAGGGATGGGAGATTGTGTGTTCCTAGAGTTGGAGATTTGCTGAGATCAGTTCTTGAGGAGGCTCATCACTCTTGGATGACTATACATCCGGGTGGTGACAAGTTGTACCGAGATATAAAGCAAATTTTTCATTGAACTGGCACGAAGAAAGATGTGGCAAAGTGCATGGCCCAATTTTCACTTGTCAACAGGTAAAGGCTGAACAAAGGAAACCTGGCAGATTGCTTTGGCCCTTGTATATCTCACAATGGAAGTGGGAGAGCGTCTCTATGGATTTTATTAATGGACTACCCTGATCGAGGAAGAGAAATATGAGTATATGGGTTATAGTAGAAAAGCTTACTAAGAGCGCTTATTTTATCCCAGTCAAGAGCAAATGGACGAATGCTAGGCTAACATCAGTATACCTTAGAGAGATCGTCCAACTTTATAGGGTACCTTCCAGTATAGTAAGTGGTCGTGACCCCATATTTACGAGTAATTTTTGGAGGAGCTTGCAAGAAGCACTTGGTACACAGTTACGACTTCATCCGACTTCATAGGGTACCTTCTAATATAGTAAGTGGCTGTGACCTCATATTTACCAGTGAGTTTTGGAGGAGCTTGCAAGAGGCACTTGGTACACAGTTACGACTTAACACGGCTTACCACCCTCTGACCGGTGGACAAGCTGAGAGGGTCAATAGGGTTCTCGAGGTTTTATTGAGACTATGTATCCTGGATTTTGGATGGACTGGGGAGGAGCATCTCCCATTGGTTGAGTTCACTTACATTAATAGTTATCAATCGAGCGTTGGTATGGCACCCTTCATCTAACAACCTTCCAGGAATGGGCCTAAATTCCAACTGAAAAAAGTGAACTGGAACTTAGAGCCATTCTAAATGGATTGTTGGTTCCTATAAGGAAATGGTATAACGGATATAACAAGCATACTAAACGAAATTTGAATCTCAAATAGTGGAAGGGATAAAACATAATAACTTAAAATAGACGTGCCTTTAGTTTAAAACCATCATAAATATCAGTTGCAACGAGTCTCATCCAGTAATTGGTAAATCAGAATTAATTATCCTAACATAATAATACTGCAATAATGCCTAATAACTATGGGTCCTCCATTATTAGGCTTCAACATCGTTTCATCCATCGGGTCGCTACCACACCTATTAACCTATTAGATATGTTAAGGAGAGAGGTCAGAACATAAAGTCTTATGTGACTAAAAATATTTTTTTTAAAGACCATACCCTAGATTTGGCAGGACACACACACACATACAAATATATATATATATATATATATATATATCAAGGTATGTCTACAAAATATACAAGCACACTCGTATATGAAAAGTGTTTAACCAATGAGGTGGATATCTGAATCAATCACTTAAGACCTTCATTAGTGCATTTAGGATGGAATCAACGAGGTGGACATTCTTGGTCACTTAAGGGACATTCTAACATATTTATTAAGGGTGGATTCTCACGAACTCTTATGACCCAAAGGCGGGCCCTAGCCACTTAAGATCCCACCCTAATACGTCAAGGTTCTTAAGTGTCTATTTTCATAAGTAATATGAGATGTAGTAACTCGCGGCTTAGAACCGGTTTATGGTAGACCCACATACAGCCATTTAATACCCCTTTAGCGGATGCCACATGTTACTACTTAACTAATATTATTGTAGAGAACCTATGCCGCTAAAGACTTCCCTTAGACAGTTGTGAAATAAATAGCATGCTACGTCCAACGTATACCAACTCTGTCCCTAGGTTGGCCCTCGCACAGCTCCTACAGGAAGTGGACATTCCGGTAAACTGCCCTACTCCATTATTTCCATGTCTAAACCATTTTCAGAGAAGAAGGATTCATAGACTTACTTAAAATCTAATAAGGGTGGGTCCCATGAATTTTGTCCACATCTAGGGAATAAACCTTCGGAATGGTCCTAGTCCTAACCACTTAAGACCCAAACTAGATAAGAAGAAATTCAGCCACTTAAGACCTTCACAAAGCATGGTAAACCTACCTATTTACACACAAATAGGGATATATATATGCACTAGACCTCTCACGTTAAACTGTATAACTGTATATGTTGGATATGTTGTGCGGTTTCGGGCAGACCTCTACTACAATTGGGCTTACCCTCGTGTCGTAGTGTATCAGTTAAAATGGCCCATGACACCCAGACCTCTCACATTATCTAGACTCACTTGTGGTTGTTGGATTTGCCGGTCGGTTCCTAGTAGACTTCTACCACAAATGACGACTAATCTCGTGTCTAAATGTCATTATTTAATATATAGATAATCCATTTTGTACATACACAAAAACAATAATTGATATTGGGACATTTCAAATTTTATCCTTATTCTAACTACATTTACTACATCATTAATACGGTAACTATGTTAAGTACACTATATAAGTAGAATATTTAATATGTATATAAACGCTAGTTTTCGTATGAACGAAGAAATGTTTTAATGGTGAAAATTGTCAATTTGGTCTACATTAAAGGCATACAAGTTAATTGTTGCATCAGACTGCTAAATACATGGCATAATGACATAATTAGTGGTAGTAATAATGAGAAAAATACAACGTAACAATCAAAACATGCATCATAGGCTTGTTAGAATAATTCAAGTAATGAATCAAGAACGAGGTGTAAATTTCCTACATCATATATACATATATAAAAATATACCTACATAGACCTTTATTTATATAATTACCCTTTCTTGTGTTGTACATAAAAACGTTGATATTTAATTTGTTTCAAATTCGAATACGTTCAAATTATCCATTTAGAATGGAAATCCAAACCTATTCAAATAATAAAACTAAATCAAATCTGAGTCTTTTTACATCACAAACAATTTTAAATTAAAAGGATAAATCTGACAAAAAAAAGTAAATAACCCAAAGTGTTCTTCATCCACAGCTCAAAAAAATTCCCAAACCCAATATTTATTGAAAATTCTTGCGATACATACATAAAAGTTGGAGATTCGTGGTTTTGCAATTTGATATTATCATTAATCCAAATCTCACTAGGCATACTAATTCATATAATAAAATACAAATGTTGAATATGCATAAACAATTACTATTTCCGCTCATAGTGATTTGACAGTGTGGAAATGTCACGGATTTTATGGCGTTTGCCTATTAGATCTGAAAATCTTCAAGAACGAACACGAGTGTGAACTTTAATCCCTTATAAATATATATATATATATATAAGAATTATAACATTTTGAATTGTTATATATATAAATCTAATTATTCCAGATTCAGATCCTATTCGAATCTATAAGAAAAGAGATTAGAAAAGAAAATTAGGTTTAAGAGAGGAAGAAGAAAACCTAAAATATATTTCTCTGGAATCAATGGTAGAGTGGAGGCAGGGAAGGAAAAGGAGGCTAGGTTTAGGTCTGAGGTTTAGGGTGTTATTTATAGGGGTGTGTTTGTGTGTAAATAATAGTTGTAGAATTATTTAGGTTAAATCCCGGGTGTTCATCTATAAACAAACCCCAAAGAAATCAACCCGAATCAACCCATATTGGGAATTGGAATTACCAAGTGGTCGACAGCTACCCTCGAAAGGCGGTCAACCGACGGTCCATACCAGTACTATGGGGAGGTCGACCTTATGCTCAAATTTATGGCCAGTGGCGCTCGTTTTTTGGATGAAGAGATATTTTATATAACGTTTATTAATTTCATTTATTTCTTGCCTTTTAAAAGTTATTCCTGTCCCCTATTGTATGCTTATATATACACACAATTTCAAATTGAATGGAATATTCCAATCACATATTTACTGTTCATATTTTATTCCATATATTTATATTACACTTTGAATTTCAAACATTCTTGCATATATATTTAACCTACAACTTCTTTAAATGTAATTCTTTCATACGGGCTCGGATTCTATCATATTATATATGAAAATTGATTAGAATTTTGCCTCGAATACAATTACGGTATTTTTGTGTCTAAATTTCTAATGTTGCAAAATTCCCTTTTTTAGCTCATTAATATATTATTACTTTATCTCTAATTTTAATTATTTATTGTTAATACATTTTAGGTATATTTTTATGGGGTGTTACATTCTCCTCCCTTAAAATAGATTTCGTCCTTAAATCTATCTAAAAGGGCGAAAAACATAACTTGCTCTAAACACTCATGTTGTACACCCATATTTTTTTCAATTCATCGATAAACAACCATGACTCGCAGTGATTATGAACTATAGACTTCTAAAGTGAGCTCAATCCTAGCTTATATATTAAATAAGTGATGCAGTATGTATACAAAACACCTTAACATGCATATAATTCCTATATGAGTGTTAGGTGCATTTGTGTTGCAACCATCTCCTATTATCCAATCTAGCAACCATAATGCAACCAAAAATCTTAAATTTTTGAGAATGGCTACAAATTTAAGATTTTCTTACCTTTCCTTGAATTTTTCTTCCTTATGTACTCGAACCAATCTAAATAAATATTGTGAAACTTGAAGTCTCGATCTCCAAAATTTCTATGGTGGCGTGAAACTCCCAAGGTTCCATCTTTTTCCTCATTTCTTGACTGGGTCCTACCAAAAATTCATTGTACTGTGAAGATATTTTACCAAACACAAAACTTTTATGGGTTTCTATAATTCATAATATCGTATATCTCCCAAACTTAGAGAAAACCCAAAATATGCTATTGACTCAATAACCTCCACAGTTTACCTAATAAAATTATACTTTATCTAAAGTATAACCACAAATTTGGTTCGAGTAGAGATTTGTCAATAGCCATCTCATCAACACTTTCGTATTATAGGTGGCCTCCTTGAAGTTCTTCAAAAATACCCACCAGTTACCAAAAAGATAATCATGCTGCTTCTATAAATATTACTATTATTCCTATTATATAAGAGACTAATGTTGCATATATTGCATCCTCTTATCGCCACAGCTTTGGTAGAAGAATTTCCTAAATCAAATTTCTATATCTAACAAATTAATGTTCAATCTATACTAATGATTCCTATGCTTCAATTTGCTGGAAATTAAATTCCACTAAGGTGTTTTGTTATAATTTTCATAAATTTACCAAAACAATAACATTGACATATTTAAAATTACAATGAATGGGCATTTTTTATTTTGGACGGATAATGTAATTTGCATGAAAGCAGAAAAATTACACATCACATCCTTTTCATTTTGAGCATATTCCCCGTAATTTTAAATATAGTCTCCCTTTTTTTGAATAATGGCAATAAGGCTAATTTATAAAAGTTAAACAAACCAAAATACGGTCGTGTTCAAACTAAAAAGGTTAATGCAATTCCAATATATTCTATTTTACATTCTTATCCTTGTTGTTGCATTCATAAGGATAAATTTCCAAAAATCATGAAACCAATGCACTTCCCCGATGTAGGCCACAAATCCAATTCCGCTATTAACTTCCATATTCCATATATGGTTAGTCGCTAGGTTGAATGTCCCCATGAGTTTCTTCCTCTTACTTACACATTTATCTTATAAATTTGATAAGGGTTTTAAATCCCAACATCACATGCATAACAAGGATTTATTACTTATATCACATTTGTACCCTTATTCGGTCAATATGAGGGAACAACTAATGATTACAGCCTAATAATCATTATGGAATTTTTTTTTCCTCTTACAATTAAATGGTCTAACTAGCGCTGAGTCCTTAATCCAAATCCTTAGGATGCCCAAACCATATCATTAAATCTTCCATCTTTGTCCTCTTATATACCACTGGACCGTTCCCTAAATACTTAATTAATCCCCTGAAGATCTTTCAGGCTTGAAATATATCTATTTTCTTCAAACCAGTTTGTCTTTTAAATCAGTCCTCAAAATTTTCTTTTGTTCTTATTAATTACAAATTCATTGCCTACTAAATTTGCAATTAATTGTAATGAATTCTATTTTCTAAAATCACGAATTATGTTTCCTATATTTTACCTATATTTTTGTTTCACGTATATATATATATATATGCACACACATATTGCTATTCTTTAGATACGATTATTAATATATTAATTCCTGAGTAAACTATCTCGGGAAAATTAATTTACAATCAAAACTTTTTTTTGGCAAGGCCGTTTGGTTTTTATAGTATTCTGTAACACTCTTTTATTAAAAGAAAGAAAAGGTGCAGAAAAGACCAAGTGATATACATTAGGCATATTAACTACATGCTTCCACGCAGGGAAAACAAAAATATCATATCAAAATCACTATCTACTTATCCAATATTTTCAAAACCACTGACAATTTAATATTACATAACTTTTCACCTCAACAACTACGCCGTCATTTGACACTTAACCATTTTCTTGTAGATTCCTGAGCATCTCTTTCTACTTACTTCGAGTAATCAGAGTTCTAGATCCTACCTCTTCATTTGAGCTTGTTGCCATAGGTTCAGAACCGATGTCTGGGGGTCGTTCCTCGTAACCAGAGGTGCTTCAAGATGCAGGTACGAGTTTTTATTCTTTACGGTTGGTGTTGTTTAACCTCTGTTATTGACACTAGTAAGCATCTGCTTAACTAAGTCAGCTACACCGTCAATCCTGCTTTTACCCATCAAGTCAAGCGTATTACTCAATTTGAAATCATCAAAATCTTTCGCCGATTTATTTGTAGCATGATACTGTTTGTAGTTCACATCTCTACTACAAGCTCAGTATGTAGCTTATCAGTTATGATCCGCATATCTCCAGACATAGCTCGAATCAAAGCCTCATTTTTAGGCATAATCCCATCACAATGATTTGCGTTCATCTGCATTTTCTGAACTTGTATTTCTTTACCTTTCCTGTTCTCAACAGTACCGTTCAATGCAGGAGTTGCTATTAGTCTATCAGTTACAACTGCATTTTCAATTGTTTGCTGCATGGCCTTACCACTTTTATTGACACTAGCTTCACCTTCTACGTTCTTACCAGTATCCCCATTTTGATCTCCTACTATTACAACTTCAGCTGCACACGATACTCTGTCACTATCAATGTTTCCATTATCTTCCGTGGCTATAGATTCAACAGCTCTTATCTCTCCTCTTCTAGTCCATCTCCTTTATTATAGTTATTCATTTCGCTACTGACTTCACTTCCATCACCTATTGTTTTGAGTACCCCAAACTCGTAAACCATCCCACTATGGCCATCTAAATCACAATTTTCACCGTATCCTTGCTTAGGTTGCTTCTTCTGAATGATGCACTAAAAATTCCTTTTTTCCTACTAGTTACTTTCCTCCGCTCTTCATTCCTTTTAATGTTTAAAACGTTCTTGTTATAATTCCTCCCTGCTTGCACATAGCTCCTACTTGCTCCCTTCTCTTCCTTTCTTAATAATGAAGCTTCAGTGTTCCTCTCAGCACTACATTTCTTATCACTTTTTTGTCAATAGCTGGTCGAACTTGATCCTTCTTTTTCTTACAATTCTCTGTCGTGTGACCAAAACACTTGAATGTATCACATGTTTCTGGTTGCCAAAGGTAATGGACATAGACGATTCGGTTATCCCCATCGGGCAAGGCTGCCTTGAACTGAGAAATTAATGGATCTTCAGGGGTAACTTCGATCATACATTTGGCATACTCCAACCTTTCCATACTCTTTGTAGATGTATCCGTACACAGAAACTTCCCTACATGCGACGCCAACCAGCTAATTCCTATGTTAGACCAAGCATACAATAGGATATTCCAAAGTTTAATCAAACAGGAACACCCTTGATTAGACTGACGTCCCTACCAATTTTTACATCCTAAGGTTTTACAATAAACAATTTGTTCTTAATCACAACTTGATATGCTCGAACAATTCTGTTTCTATCCTCTCGCCTAGAAAGTAAAAAGAACACTGAGCCATTCGATTTTACCTTTATTCCTCCTTGTGGCTTCCAGAGCCTTTGTAGATGATTTACGACCGCATGGAAAGTCAAAGGATTTTCGAGAAAAAACCAACTAAATAATCTTGCCATGGATCTTTAGCCGCATGGAGAATCTCTTCAGATGGCACAACAATGTTGCCTTTGAATTTGAGTCCAATCGTTGGAGGAGCAAATGAACCAGCGTTCTTCTGCTTCGTGAAAATGAGCATAGACCATTTTTCAGATCCGACAATTGATGGCCTACTAGGGTTGAAAGGGTGAAGGTTAGGTGGGTCAGGTGGTGGTGGAAGAGGAGGCAAACTAAGAGGGGGAGGCAGATTAATTTGAGAGTATAAGACTAGAAGAGGGTTGAAAGTTAAGGTAGAAGGGAAATTCAAGGTAGCTTCCGTTAGAGGACATACCATCTTAAATTAAAAATAATTAATTGGTTTACAACCAAATCTTATTTTCGAAAACCTATAGAACTCGTCAACCTTTCAAATATAAACCTTTTTGGGATTGGTCATTAAAATTTTTAGATTTAATTGTATATGTTATTGTATCTCAATTCCGATTTGCCTAATTTACTATTATCAAATCTATTTCTTTTTGTAACAGTATAAATCTCAGCAGTGACATTAAATAAATCCATCTGTATTGTAACGACCCGCATACTACGCATCAAGGGATCGTAGAATATTTATTTCTTTCTCATGCGAAGTCATATAGCCATGTAACATTGGAAGATGACTATTGGGGTTATTTCCCATATTCATGATTTTTGTCGATTTTTAAATGACCGTTTTACCCCTAGCTGATCTTGTTTCGGCCATAACTTTTGATTGATAAGGAGTTTTGACCTGAAACCACTTCCATTAGTTCCGAATGATGGTTTATCTTTCCGTAAAGTGGTCATATTAGCCAAACATACTTACAGTTTGGGAGATATGGCTGAAACAAGGTTTAGAAGGTGAAAAACAGCTTAATCGGGCCTAATTAGGGTGATTAGCAAGAGGGCCCATAACCCATTTCGGGATTAGGGTTATGAGAAGGGTGAGAACAGTAGGAAAACGAATTTTATTTCATTTTTCAGCTACCTAAAACATTTCTCTAACCCTAGCCATGGCCTCCACCTACTAATTACATCCCAAATCGCTCCTAATCGCTTTCTAATTGAAGATTAAGCCAAGCTACATCAAATCAAGGCAAAATAGCATCAAATTGGGAATAGAGCTATTGTGTTGCATAGAGATTCGACCCACATCAGAGATAGTTTCCGATCCAAGTTTTATTTGTGGCCAAGGTGAGTGATTAGCATTATTTTTACACTGATTATGGTTAATTAGGGGTAATTAGTGTTGATTAGCGAATTTATGTATTGGTATATTATGGAAAAATGTTTAGAAATTATTAAACACCGTTTTAGATCTTTGTTAGAAATTGGGGCTAATTTGGTTAAGTTTTGCTAATCCTATCATAGATTTGCTTAAACATGTTTAAGGGAAAAATATGGGTTTTGGGCATGTTTGATCCGTTTTGACATATCAAATTGTTGTTTTGGTGTTTATGGTCAATTCTATATATTGCTATGATTGTATGGTATGCTTTATGATTGATTAGAATAGTTAGAATGGTCGAAAATGCCGTCGTGTGGCGTAAAAAACAGTCGTTGGAAGTTGCAGGAAAAGTATGTGGGAGCCGGACCGGATCGGATCGCCCCTACCCGAACCGACCTGATCGAGAGTCCAACCCCACGAGCCGCCAGATGTTCCTAACCCCTTCGACTTTGATCACCATGAGCGGAGCATCCACGATTTGATCGCCTTGAGGATCGTGAGTTAAGGCAAGCCAGCACTTGAAGACCACGACCCGACCCAAATGCTCATCACGAACCGAAGACCTGAGAGGATGCACCCGACCCGACCCAGTTAGGTAACAACGACCCGATGGTTGAGCACGATCCGAACCGTCTGGTGGACCATGAACCATGCTTGCACACTCAAACTGACCCGATGCTCTGGGGCCGGCATCACGAACCGACCCAATCCGATTGGAGTTGATGATCACGGACTGAACGAGGAGAAGAGAACGGATCCGAATAGAAACCTGTTTCCGAACCAATCCGGAGGAGACCAAGACCCGAGATGCAATGGCAGTCCAAATGAGAAGTTTGTACTCAAGATCCATATGGGAACCAACGAGTCAACTTCATGATTGGGCTTTGCTACGGGACGTGTGCTAAGGGATTATCGATGTCTATAGCTTTGATTCACCACCAAAATGGATGTTAGGCTACGTATCAGTGCAGTGGGTAGTTATTACTCCATGGGGCAGAGTGATCGTAGCATGGCTATGAGCCAGTGCAGTGGAGTCGTCATGACTTCATGGGGCAGAGTGGACATAGCAAGGACTAGTGGCTATGGATCAGTGCAGTGGAGTCGCCATGACTCCATGTGGCAGGGTGATCATAGCAAGGATTTGGGGGATCAAAGCGGTGGATATCGTATGCTTTACGCACTGAGTGAGAGATGTGAGGATAGTCGATATGCTTGATTGTTTGCCATCACTATGACATGCAAACCCCTCCCTCGTATCTTTACACCATATGTTAGTGTCACCTTAGAGTCTTGTACATCCTGTTGTGCTAACTCTTTGGTTGCAGGTCCTGGTTTAGGTATAGTTTAGTATATATGTTATTGTTCTATTTTGCTGCTTATCGCTCATACAAGACTTTTGTCTGACCCAGAGTTTTATGTCTCTTCTTATTGCTCTAGGTGCTCTTAAGCGGGCAGACTAGAGACAGGTTAGGTGGTATGCACGAGTAGCTGTACCGGAGACAAGCAGGAGGCTTCCACGTATGATATATATAGATATTCTCCCTGTGTCGCTGCTGGTCACTAATTTGGGCATTAGTAGTATACCTTTCTTATTTTTCTTTAGAGACAGTTTTAAAAGTTGTAATAATGATGATGTGGAACATAAGCTATATTTTGGATTTTCCGCTGCTATGATGGTTTAGTTTTCAGCTTATGCACTGTCCCACCTGTTTTATGTTAAATATGTTATTATTATATTTTAGCCCATTCGCTGTGAGACATTATACAGGTCCCTTGTTAGTTCAAATTCCCTTCTTTCCTTTCTTTGGCGACCGTCCCGTGTTGGTTGGATATCGGCATAGCGCACTTTCATTAGAAATGTCGGCTGGTACGGGGTAGGCCATCACACTTGGTATCAGAGCTCTAGGTTGCATAGTTAACCTAGGGAAGATACTAGGGAGAGATAGTATGTATATGAGAGCGCGTATTTGTGATATTTTGGTTTTTAAAAGCTATATATACACTATTAGTATATTTAAGGATTAAGTCGCACTGCACTGGCACCACTTAAGGGATGGTTAATCGTTTTCTCCTTACAGATTGGACGATGATCCGATATACTAGGGGTGCTGGTGCAGGCGCCTAGGGCCGATTTCTCCAAGCTATGCAAGGATAACACTAGTCTTGGTGGAAAGTCGTTCCACGAAACAAAATCGGCTATAGAAGTTCAGGATTGGTTGGATAGCTATGAGCGTATCTTCGAAGACTTGGTTATAGAGGATGCGATGAAGAGAAAGCTAGCATCCCATCAACTGCAAGGATGAGCAATGAATTGGTGGAATGCTATTAAGGCAGCTACTCCAGAGGATCAAGTTACATGGGATCAGTTTAAGGCCTGACTCAGTGAAAATTTTATCCCAGCTGCTCAGAAGTCAGAGTTGTTTAGGAAGTTCTTGGAGATTAAGCGGAATGGTAGGGCAGTCTCGAAGTACATTGCCGAGTTCGATACCTTATCAAAATATTGATTATCCCTTATAGATATTGTCGAGAAGAAGAAGGAGAAGTTTATAACTGGTTTGGATGGATACTTTGGGGAAAGGCTTATTAACCACATCGATGAGACGTTTGAATCTATTGTGGGGAAAGCTTTGAGATCAGAGAGTCTATACGCAAAAGAGCCAAAGCCGCAAGCAAGCGGTGGAGGCAAGAATGGTTCTTAGAATAAGAGAAAGAAGAATCAAACCAAGGAGGGCTAGAAGAAGAATAATAAGAAAGATGTTGAGTGCTTTAGCTGTGGCAAGAAGGGTCATTATGCTAAAGAATGTCGAGCGAAGCCAGCGAACCAGAAGTGCTTCAACTGTGGCCAAGTAGGACATCACAAGGATAAGTGTCCGCAACCCCCTAAGGAGAAGCAGATTATGAAAGCATATGCTCTTAATGTTGTTCCTTCTTCGTCGAATTCCCCAAATGCAGCGGAGAAAGGAAAGAATGTCATCATTCAAGGTATGCTTTCTGTTTAAGATGTTCCTATTCGAGTATTGTTTGATACCGGAGCTTCCCGTTCCTTCAAATCTAGTGACCTGGTAGATAAGTTCGGATTGGAACGCGAGATAGTCGATAGACCTTTAGCGGTGACGAACCCGATTGGTGGTTCGACTAGCTTTAGCATGATTTGTCGTAATGTGGTCTCGAGTCATGGATGCATGTTTGCTTGTGATTGCTTTGTTTCGTGATTTACTGGGTTTGGCATTATTTTGGGTGTCGATTGGCTCCAAAGCTACGGTGTGGTGGTAGACTGTGAGGGCATTTTGGTGACAGTTAGAGCGGATGATGGGCAGAGGGTAGTGTTTGGTAGTCTACCTAGTGATGGGGTAATGGCTAGTTTTATAAATTCCCTAGACATCTCGCATGATGAGTTGTCAGATGTGCCCGTGGCTGGCCAGTATCCGGATGTCTTCGAGGAAGTGACCGGACTTCCACCACACCGAGAGATTGAGTTCCGTATTGATTTAGTGAAAGATGCCAGACCTATAGTGATTCCACTTCGTCGTATGGCACCAAGGGAGCAATGAGAGCTCGGGGTGCAAGTAAGCGATCTGTTGAAGAAGGGATTTATCAGAAGAAGCGTTTTTGAGTGGGGAGCACCAGTTGTGTTTGCTACCAAGGAAGATGGTTCCCTTCGATTGTGTGTGGACTACCGTAAGTTGAATAAGGTGACGAGGAAGTATAAGTATCCTCTACCGCAGATAGATGATTTGTTTGATCAGTTGAGTGGCGCGAGAGTGTTCTCCCAGTTGGATCTCGCGAGATGTTTTCATCAGCTTAGGGTGGAAGCTGAGAGTATAGCTAAAACGGCCTTTCGGACGTCGTCTGGATTCAATGAGTGGTTGGTCATGCCATTCGGTTTGACCAATGTACCAGCATATTTTGTGGATCTTTTGAATAGAGTATTCTAAGATCAATTGAATAAGTTTGTTCTTGTGTTCATAGATGATATCTTGGTTTATTCAAGGACAGAGGAAGAACACAAGGAACATTTGAGGATAGTGATGGAGGTGTTGAGAAAACACCAATTGAAAGCAAAGTTTTCTAAATGTCCCTTCTGGAGAAGGGAAGTGAGATTCTTAGGCCATGTTGTTTCAGAAAATGGTATTGTCGTGGATCTTGCGACGGTGGATACGGTACAAGATTGGTCTATGCCTAAGAATGCAACAGACGTAAGCAGTTTCTTGGGGTTAGCTGGATATTATCGTAAGTTTATCCAAGACTTCTCAAAGCTAGCAGCACCATTGACTCAGTTGACCAAGAAAAATCAAGCTTTCGTTTGGGACGAAAGGTGTGAAAATGCATTCAAGAGTCTAAAGGAAAAGTTGATGCGTGCACCAGTGTTAGTCATTCCTAAAGGGAATGAAGAGATGATGGTATACGCAGATGCATGTGGTACCGGACTAAGTGCCGTATTGATGCAAGGAGGTAGGGTTGTAGCTTATGCTAGTCGGCAACTGAAATCGCATGAGAAAAGATAACCTACCCATGATTTGGAAGTGGCAGCGATCGCGTTCGCAATGAAGATGTGGAGACATTATCTTTTGGGAGAAATATTCGAGTTGTTTACTGATCATAAATCATTAAAGTATCTTTTCTCTCAGAAGGATCTAAATCTCTGACAGCAAAGATGGTTAGAACTCTTGGCTTCCTACGATTTCGATATCACATATACACCAAGAAAGGGCAATGCAGTAGCGGATGCATTGATTAGAAGACATGCTAGTTTATGGGCTATGTTCCTGGAATGGAAGCAACTAGAGTACATTGTTTGGTATGATTTCAGACCAAAGTGCGAATTGGATCCAGAAGTATTAGAAGGTTTGACGATCAGACCCATTTTGATTGAGCGGATTGGTTCTAGTCAGAGGGACGATCGTAACTTATTGGAAATCATCTCCAAGTTAGAGATGGGTATCAACGAGGAGATGAACAAGTATGGGCTTGATCGAGATGGATGGCTTAGAAAGAATGGAAGACTAGTTGTTCCCAATGTCAATGGATTGAGAGATGAAGTTCTTAGAGAATGTCATCATTCAAATCTAACTATACATCCCAGTGGTAATAAAATGTATCGAGACATGAAGCAGACCTACTACTGGGAAGGGATGAAAACAGACGTTGGGAAGTTTATATCCAAGTGCATGAACTACCAATTAGTTAAAGCTGAGCAAAAGAAACCTAGTGGTTTGTTGCAACCATTAGAAATTCCAGAATGGAAATCGGAACAAGTCTTAATGGATTTTATTGATGGGTTACCAAGGACTAGATCGGGCCATGATAGCATTTGGGTGATTGTGGACCGATTGACCAAGAGTGCGAGGTTTATACCCGCCAAATCGAATAGAACTGCAGCTAAGTTAGTGGAACTATATATGAAGTGGGTAGTGAGATTTCATGGAGTACCCAAAGGCATTGTCAGTGACCGAGATCTGTTGTTGACTAGTAGATTTTGGAAGAGCCTACAAGAGGCGTTAGGATCAGAATTATATCTCAGTACCGCGTATCATCCTCAAACTGATGGTCAAAAAGAGAGGGTGAATCGTATATTAGAAGATCTCTTGAGAGCTTGCATATTGGATTTTGGTGGATCAAGGGATGACCATTTGCATCTAGTAGAGTCTGCATATAATAATAGTTATCAATCTAGTATTGGTATGGCTCCATTTCAAGCTTTGTACGGAAGACCATGCAACTCACCGTCATGTTGGTTAGAAACTGGTGAGAAGTTTGTGCTTGGACTAGATGTGATAAGAGAAACTTCAAACAAGATTAAGATCATTCAACAGCGAACGAAGGCTACCCAAGACATGCAGAAGAGTTATGCTAATAAGAGGCGAAAGGATTTGAAATTCTCCTTTGGCGACCTAGTATTTGTCAAGATCTCTCCATTAAAGAATGTTATTCAATTTGGAAGGAGAGGAAAGCTGGCGCCAAGATTTGTTGGTCCATTCCCAATCCTCGAGCAAGTTGAGAATTTGACATATATTGTTGTTACCAGAGAAGATGGCAGGAGTTCATAACGTATTTAATGTTTCCCAGTTAGGGAAATTCATGCACGACCCCGATGTGGCTATTTCACCTGATCAGTTAGATGATATCGAAGTAGAACCCGAGGCGGTTGGGAACCGGAAGCTGACCCGCAATATCAAGCACGGTACGAAGCAATTTCGAAGGAAAGCGGTGAATCTAGTCAAAGTTCAGTGGGGCGAGAATGAGAATGACTGTACTTGGGAGACAGAGGAGAGCATTAGGAACACTTATCCAGAACTCTTTGCCTGGCAAGATTTTAATTGCAATTTTGTTTTCCGCATGCTAAGGTAGACTTGTTTTTTGTTTTGTATGTTTGATTGTTGTGAATGGTTGATAGGCATGCGTGGGCGAAATTTCTTGGGTGGGGGGGGGGATGTAACGACCCGCATTCTACGCATCAGGAGATCATAGAATATTTATTTCTTTCTCATGCGAAGTCATATAGCCATGTAACTTTGGGAGACGACTATTGGGGTCATTTCCCATGTTCATGATTTTTGCCCATTTTTAAATGACCGTTTTGCCCCTAGCTGATCTTGTTTCGGCCATAACTTTTGATTGATAAGGAGTTTTGACCTGAAACCAACTCTATTAGATCCGAATGATGGTTTACCTTTCTGTAGAATGGTCACATTAGCCAAACGGACTTATCGTTTGGGAGATATGGCTGAAACAAGGCTTAGAAGTGAAAAACAGCTTAACCGGGCCTAATTAGGGAGATTAGCAAGAGGGCCCATAACTCATTTCAGGACTAGGGTTATGGGGAGGCTGAGAACAGTAGGTAAACGAATTTTATTTCGTTTTTCAGCTGCCTAAAACATTTCTCTAACCCTAGCCATGGCCTCCACCTTCTAATTTCATCCCAAATCGCTCGTAATAGCTTTCTAATTGAAGATTAAGCCAAGCTACATCAAATCAAGGCAAATTAGCATCAAATTGGGAATAGAGCTGCTGTGTTACATAGAGATTCGACCCAAATCAGAGATAGTTTCAGATCCAAGTTTTATTTGTGGCCAAGGTGAGAGATTAACATTGTCTTTACACTAATTAGGGGTAATTAGTGTTAATTAGTGAATTTATGTATTAATAAATTCTGGAAAAATGTCAAAAATTCTTAAACACCGTTTTAGATTTCTGTTAGAAGTTTGGGTTAGTTTGGTTAAGTTTTTCTAATCCTTCATTAGATTTTCTTAAACATGTTTAAGGGAAAAATATGGGTTTTGGGCATGTTTGATCCGTTTTGACATATCAAGTTGTTGTTTTGATGTTTGTGGTCAATTCTATATATTGCTATGACTGTATGGTATTCTTTATGATTGATTAGAACAGTTAGAATGGTGGAAAACGCCGTCGTGTGGCGTAAAAATAGTCGTTGGAAGTTGCAGGAAAAGTATGCAAGAGCCGGACCGTATCGGATCGCTCATACCCGAACCGATCCGATCGTGAGTCCAACCCACGAGCCGCCTGTTGTTCCTCACGCCTTCGAGTTTGATCACCACGAGCGGAGCATCCACGAGTCGATTGCCTTGAGGATCGTGAGCTAAGGCAATCCAGCACTTGAAGACCACGACCCGACCCAGATGCTCATCACGAACCGAAGACCTTGGAGGATGCACCCGACCCGACCCAGTTAGGTAACAACGACCCGATGGTTGAGCACAATCCGAACCGTCTGGTGGATCACGAACCATGCTTGCACACTCAAACAGACCCGATGCTCTGGGGTCAGGATCATGAACCGACCCAACCCGAATGGAGTTGACTATCAAGGACTGAACGAGGAGAAGAGAACTGATCCAAATAGAAGCCCGTTTCCGAACCGATCCGGAGGAGACCAAAACCCGAGATGCAAAGGTAGTCCAAAGGATAAGATTGTACTCACGATCCAGATGGGAACCAACGAGTAAACTTCATGATTGGGCTTTGTTGCGGGACACATGCTAAGGGGTTATCTACGTCTATAGCTTTGATTCACCCCAAGACGGATGTTACGTTACGTATCAGTGCAGTGGGGTAGTTATTACTCCATGGGGCAGAGTGATCATAGCATGGCTATGAGCCAGTGCAATGGAGTCGTCATGACTTCATGGGGCAGAGTGGACATAGTAAGGACTAGTGGCTATGGATCAGTGCAGTGGAATCGCCATGACTCCATGGACAGGGTGATCATAGCAAGGATTTAGGTGATCAAAGCGGTGGATATCATATGCTTTATGCACTGAGTGAGAGATGTGAGGATGGTTGTTATGCTTAATTATTTTCCATCACTATAGCATGCACACCCCTCCCCCGTATCTTTACGCCATATGTTAGTGTCACCTTAGAGTCTTGTACATCCTGTTGTGCTAACTCTTTGGTTGCAGGTCCAAGTTCAGGTATGGTTTAGTATATCTGTTATTGTTCTGTTTTTCTTCTTATCGCTCATACTAGACTTTTGTCTAACCCAAAGTTTTATGTCTCTTCTTATTACTTTGGATCCTCTTAAACGGCCAGACAAGAGACAGGTTAGGTGGTACGCACGAGTAGCTGTACCGAAGACGAGCAGAAGGCTTCCACGTATGATATATATATATATATTCTCCCTGTGTCGCGGCCGATCACTACTTTGGGCATTAGTAGTGTACCTTTGTTATTTTGCTTTAGAGACAGTTTTAAAAGTTATAATAATGATGATGTGGAATATAAGTTGTATTTTGGATTTTCCGCTGCTATGATGGTTTAGTTTTCAGCTTATGCACTGTCCCACCTGTTTTTTGTCAAATATGTTATTATTATATTTTAGCCCATGCGCTGTGAGACATTCTACAGGTCCCTTGTTAGTTCAAATTCCCTTCTTTCGTTTCTTTGGCGACCGCCCCGTGCTGGTTGGACACGGCACAACGCATTTTCATTGGAAATGTCAGCTGGTACGGGGCGGGCCATCACATGTATGTTATGGTCATTTACATGCATGTATTTACATCCCATTATGAACATAATTTATTAAGGTTTTCTTGAATTCCGAGAATTCGCATTCAATGCCCTTTTTAATGTTGAAACATTAAATTTTGAATTCCCATTTTAAAATAGAATCATTTTGTTTCTTATGAAATGCTCTCAATAAATGTCTCTTTTTAGATGTATAATACTTTGAAAACATTGTCTACATGTTCATAAATCTTTGATTTTTAAGAGTAGAACACCTTTCCATGTTCTATTGCTTATTGAACAATATATTAATGCATGTTTAGTTTTAACAAAGCATTTTGCAAAGAGTCCAAAAATGTTGCAATAAGAAATTTGTTGTCCTTTTTAAAGGTTTGAAAACACTCAATGAATGTCTCAAAATAAAAGCAAATATGAATTTCCTTTTCCACTCCTGTATCTATTGATAAATTGTATATTTTGTCATTTACACTTTATAGGAATGATAAACATTTTGAGGTCATGAAAACAGAAGATAATTATACAAAATAAAATCTTGATTGAATTCCAAATTTTAATTAGGCGACAATCAAGTTTCCTTAAAATGTATAACTGACATTCATTATTATATTTTCAAAATATGTTATGACTTCTCATAATAACTCTTTGAAACATTACTCAATAAACCTAAATGATTTCTTTATTTTTAGCAAAATGTTCCAATTGAAGATCTTAATTTTAACGTTTTACAAATATTTATTATACGCCCAAAATCTCTTAATTTAGAAGTAAAGTATTTTCCTTATTCCAACACTCATTCTTTATTCGTATACTGAACGTCAGTCTTTAATGACTTTCAAAACAATAATTGTTTTGAAATAAATGTTCATTTTCTATTTGAAAATGAGACCTATTCCTATCTATATTTTCAGCTTATTCTTTTACTTTCAAATATATTTTGAAACGTTAGACTGCATTCATTTCAGCTTTAATCACTCATTTAGATAAATATGAATTTTGAAAGTCCTTAATGAACATAAATATTTATTACCCTTTTGTTTGCACAATGAGAGTTCATTCAAAATTTAATTTAATATTCAAAATAAATTCCAAATTGTTAAATAAATTCCTTGGAGTAGTCTTTTATATTTTGTACTACTCCCAGTATTCTTACTTTCTCAAATGCTTATCATTTAAAGAGGATTTTATTATTTCAAATTTTCCCAATAAATTTACTTTCTTTTCTCTTTTAATTTAGTATATCAATGACGTTTAAATTTACCAAGCGTATATGTCATATGCTCTTTCTCTTTTTGATTAAACGCCATTTGACTATCATAATTTGTACTATATTTTTTAAGAAAAGAGCATTTTAAAATCTTAACTTTGAAGGCTCATTACATCAAGACCATAAAAAAATTCAAATTAACCATTCGAAATGTTTAGTACCTGTTGCGTTAATTTTTGTGCATTAAAGCTCGTATTTGCAAACGTTTACAATTAACCTTTTCATCTTTGTTTTCGCTAAAAAAACTCATATTTATTGTTTGTATAACAGAGGAACTAATGAACATTTATAATACTAAATATTTTTTTTCAATTAGAATTGTTATGTAATTCTAGTCCATAGACAATAAGTTAAACAGTACTTCAAAAATTCCCTATTTTAGATAATTTTTGTAGTATGTCAAAAACTTATCTTGATAGGTTTCTAAATATTCATGGTAATTTTTTTTTTAGATTTTTTTGATGCACTATTCTACGGAAGTATATCTGTTAAAATTTCTATTTTTCAATACAAATTGACGGTATGCCAAAAATCATATTTGTTGGCTTTACATTTCATTGTCGGCTTTACATTTCTTTGCTGGTTAGGAAGATACGTTTATTCTTTCAATTTTCTTACCACACCCACAATCTTTTCAACAAAGGTTGATATCTTCATTTATGGAAGTCGGAATCTTTCCTTAACCCTTTTCTTCTGTATTCTTTAATTTTTCGTATCTCTACATATTGCTAATACATGTCCATTATGCCCATTTAAATGCTTTTTAATATTGCTTATTCATATGAACATTTTTTAAATCTCATCCAAATATTCATTCCTATAAATGGTCTTAATAAACCCATTAATACTTTCCTTTCTGACCATTTAGAATTCCTTTGAAATCTTATACATTCATGGCTCTATTTTATGTCAAAATATGTATTTCTATTTCTAAGCAAAACCAGATATATCTCTCAATTTGGTCCATATTAATTGTTCACCTAATGAACATTTATTTGAATGTTTTCTTTACTATAATAAATAATACATCCGATTAATTTCCATTTATCACTTACTGAATAAGGAGGTTTCAATCCTTTCCATTCTCCAGATTCTATAACCATCCAATGCCTAGAGGTCTCTAGATTGATAAGGAAGTTGCTATATCACTTTATGGCCTCTATGTTATTTCTAGAATCTAGTGCCAAGCCATTCCTAGAAAGACCAACAGATTCTCTTTTCTAAGATATGCGTGCTTTAAAAATACATACATACATATATATATATATATATATGTATGTATAGTAAAAAATTTGAAATTCGTTTTTCAAAACAACAAGTATACCTCTCGTACGTATATATTTTCCTGTAATCAATTAACCTATGCTCTAATACCTAATGTAATAATCCGCCCGGAATGGGCTTAATTTTGACCCAAAAAGGTGATTCGGAACTTAGAGCCATTTTAAATAGATCTCTATTTCTTATAAGGAAATGGTATAACATATATAACAGAGCATACTAAAATGAAATTAGAATCTCACACAGTGGGAGTGATAAAATATAATAACTTCAAAAAGATGTACCTTTAGTTTAAAATCATCATAAATATCAGTTGCATCGAGTCTCATGTAATAATTGGTACATCAGAATTAATTATCCCAACATAATAATACTTCCATAATGCCTATTAGTTATGGTCCTCCATCGTTACGCTTTACCATCATTTTGTCCACTAAATTGCTACCCTACGCATTAACCTGTTGGATATGTTAAGGAGAGGGGTTAGAACATGAAGTCCTTTGTGACTGACAATAATATTTGCTTAAACACCATACCTTAGATTTGGTAGGTTATATATATATATATATATATATATATATATATATATCAAGGTATGTCTATGAAACACACATATATGAAAAACGTTTAACCAATGTGGTGGATATCTAAATCAATCATTTAAGACCTTCATTAGTGCATTTAGGGTGGAGAACCAACGAGGTGGGCATTCTCGGTCACTTAAGGCCCACTATAACATATTTATTAAGGGTGGATTCTTACGATCTCTTATGACCCTAAGTCAGACCCTAGCCACTTAAGACCTCGTCCTGATATGTCAATGTTCTTAAGTGTCTATTCTCACAAGTAATATTAGAAGTAGAAACTCGCCACTTAGTACCAGTTTAGGACAGACTAGCATATAGCCCTTTAAGAGCCCCACCACCCAACCCCCGACGGACGCCTCATGTTACTATTTAACTTATATTATGGTAAAACACCTATGTCGCTTAAGACTTCACTAAGATAGTTGTTGAATTAAATAACACGCTATGTCTAACGTATACCAACTCTTTCCCTCGGTTAGCCCTCACATAGCTCCTACAAGAAGTGGACATTCCGTAAACTACCCTACTCTGTTGTTTCCATGTGTAAACCACTTTCAGAGAAGAAGGATCCATCGACTTACTTTGAATCTAATAAAGGTGGGTTCCATGACTTTGGTCCACATCCAACGAATAAAACTTCGAAATGTTCTTAGTCCTAACCACTTAAGACCCAAACTAGATAAGAAGAGAGTTAACTACTTAAGACCTTCTCAAGACGTTGTAAACTTACCTATTTACACAAAACCGTGTGTGTGTGTGTGTACACACACACACACTCTAGACCTCTCACAATAAACCGTCTACATGTAGATGATGGATATGTTGAGCAGTTCCGGGTAGACTTCTACTACACATGGGGTTAACCTTATGTCATAGTGTATCAGTTTGGATGGCCGATGACACCCAGACCTCTCACATTAGCCAGACTCACTTGTGGTTGCTGGATTTGCCAGTCGGTCTCGAGTAGACTTGTACCACAAATAACGACTAACCTCGTGTTTGTGTGTCATTATTTAATATATAGATAATCCATTTTTATACACACAAACAATAATTTATAAGGGGATAGTTTAAATTCTATCATTATTCTAATCGCATTTACTATGTCATAATTACGCTAATTGTGTTAATTACGCTATATAAGTAGTATATTTAATGCATATAATTAATGCTAACTCGTTTCAATGAAGGAACTTTTTAATGGTGTTTATTTACAATTTGATCTACATTGAAGGAATACAAGTTAATTCCCACATCAGACCGCTATATACATGACATAATGGCATAATTAATGATAGAAATAAAGGGAAAATTACAACAAAACAATCAAAACATGCATCCTAGGTTTGTTATAGTAATTCAAGTAATGAATCAAGAACTAGGTGTAAATTTCCTACATCATATATACATATATATATACATATATACATATATATATACACACACACGCATATACATAGACCTTTATTTATCTAATTTACCTTTTCTTTTGTTGTACATAAAAAATGATATTTGATTTGTTTCAAAACGGAATACGTTCAAATTATCCATTTAGAATGAAAATCAAAATCTGTTAAAATAATAAAATTAAATCAAATCTAAACCTTTTTACATTATGAACACTTTTAAATAAAAAAGATAAATCAGACCAAACAAAAGTAAATCACCCAAAGGGTTCTTCATCCACATATTAAACAAATTCACAAGCCTAATATCTATTGAAAATTCTTGCGAAACATATATAAAAATAGGAGATTTGGGAGATTTTGCAGTTTGATATTATCTTCATTACAAATCTCCTTAGACATACTAATCCATATAATAATCTATAATTGTGGAATCTGCCTAAACAATTACTATTTCCACTCACAGTGATTTGACTGTACGGACGTGACACACATTTGATGGTGTTTGCCTATTAGATGTGAAAATCTTTAAGAACAACACGAATGCAACCTCCAATTTCTTAGAAATATATATATATATATATAAGAATTAAATAGTTAGAATTCTTATGTATATATATATCCTATGATTCCAAATTGAGATTCTATTCAAATCTATAAGAAAAGAGATTAGAAACGAAAAATAGATTTAAGAGGGGAAGAAGAGAACCTACAACATATCTCTCTGGAATCAATGGCAGAGTGGAAGCAGGAAAGGATAAGGAGGCTAGGTTTAGGTCTAAGATTTAGGGTGTTATTTATAGGTGTTGTGTGTGAATAATAGTCATAGGATTATTTAGATTAAATCCTGTCTCTTAATCTATAAACAAACCCCAAAGAAACCCATCCGAACCAACCCAAATTGGGCACTGAAAGCACTAGACGGTCGACTGCTCTCTTAGAAGGACGGTCGAATGGTTGACGGAAACCTTTCTAGGGGAAACTCAACCTCCTAGTCGTAATTTTGGTTAGTGGCCTTCGTTTTTCGATGAAGACATATTTTATATAATGTTTATTAATTTCAATTATTTCTTGCCTTTTAAACGTTATTCTTGTCTCCTATTGTATACTTATATATACACATAATTTCAAATTGAATGGAATATCCCAATCACTCATTTGTTGGTCATATTTTATTCAATATATTTATATTACAATTTGAATTTCAAACACTGTTGCATATATATTTAACGTACAACTCCTCTTAATTGTAATTCTTTCATATTGGCTCGGATTTTGACAAACTATATATGAAAATTGATCAAAATCTCGCCATGATAATATATAATTACTTATTGCTAATTTTCATTATTTGTTATTATTAATTTGTTTTAGGTATATTTTTACGGGGTGTTGCATTTGGAGGCACTTTATGGGTGACCCTGTAGATCGCCAACATGTTGGTAGTAGTATACGGATATGCTCTACTTGGACCAGAGATGATTAGAGAGACTTCTGAGAAGATGCACCTTATTAGAAGAAGGATGAAAGTAGCTCAGGATCGGAAGAAGTCATATGCCATAAGATGATGACTGACTTGGAATTCGAGATAGGAGATATGGTCTTCATCAAAGTATCACCTTTGAGGAATGTAGTTCAATTTGGCTTGGTTGGGAAATTAGCACCAAAGTTCGTAGGGCCATTTCCCATAATTGAAATTATAGGCCAAATGGCCCACAGATTTAGACTACTAGAGAAGCTAGCATGAGTTCATGACGTATTCCATGTTTCCTACTGAAGGAAATGTCTACGTGATTCGGTAGAGGTAGTAGAGCCAAGTACACTTGAGGATGTGGAGTTAGAGAAGGAGGCTTCGGTTTGGAAAATTCCTACCCGTATTCTTGGATCGTAAGTTAAGTAGCTACGCAATAATTAGATCAAGTTAGTGAAGGTGCAATGGAAAGAAGATCGAGACGACGCGAAATGGAAACCTAAAGACAAGATTTGTGCTCCTTATCCTTTTCTCTTTGGGAGTACGTTCTTTTATAAGATTTTTAGTTTGAATTTGTTTATCTCTATCATTTCAATCATCGATCCTTATGTAGAAACCTGTTTTTGAAAACATGTGTTTGAGACATGTTATGTTTGATGATTGCAAGTGGATGATAGTGGTTGCTAACGGATGCATGCATATTCATATACACACATTAGGCACTAGACTGGCTCAAGCACTTACATATTGCATATGGATGTGTGCATATTTTTAATTTTCAATGGATGAAAATGGTTGAATCATCACATGGATGTTTCATTTTGGTGAATGGTTATGCACACATATAGAAATTATATGTAGTTTTACAATTCTCTTGCATACATATCGGATACATGACACATACTACAGTGCATTAAAGAGGTCAACTGAATTAGTCGACCGCTTGATTTTTGCATTAGTGTAAGGACATATTGTAACACCCATAATTTAATACACTATAATTGTCTAGTAAAATGAATATTACTTAATTAAATATTTAGAATTAAATAAAACCAACTTTACCATTGTGTCCATTACAAAATTTGGGTCAGACAAACTCTTAAATTTCTAAAATTGGATTTAATATAAAGAAGGTATGACCTTGGGAAGTATTCTATAAAAATAAAAAGATTTTATAAATATATTAAATAAAAAAGAATACATGTTCTGGATAATAGTCATGGGTCGACGTAGACTGACCGAGTTGATCCACTGGTCGACTTAGGTCAGGGTAGGTCGACTCATTCGTTTGTTGAGGCAGATTATTGCAGTTGTTTTTGGACTAAATTTCTAGCCTGGCACGTTCGCTGACTAAACATTACGTGTATGGTTAGATTTGAAATCCTAAATCTAAAGGCTGAGAATTATCCTAGGTAATCTATATAAAGGCTGGCAGCCTTATTGTTCTCCATACACAAATCTATTCTTCCTCCTTCCTCTAAACCTTTGTATGAAAAAAATACATGGAGATACTAAAGTGCTTCCCAAATACAAATTAGCAAGGATAATTATGGCAGCTCTACAACAACATAATATAAAAGTGGATTTTCTTCTATAAAGGAATATACATACAAAAGAGATATTTTCTTTTTCGCCAATCCTATCATTATGAGTTTCATGTCATTTTTAGATTTGTTATTTTAAAAGGTTTTAAATAGTAAATTGATGGATCTGAAATAAATAGCACCTATTAGTTGTTTTCTTATATGTTGTCATTTTACTATTAAATTACTTATTTAAGATTACTGTTATCATATGTTCATGTATACTTCAATCTTCCTTATCCTTATTCTGTCTTTTATTTATTTACAGTCTTTTGTATGGCTTTCTCATTCAGTTTGAGATCTATTTTCTCCCTTTTTCCTTTTTGTTTATGTTGAACCTAGACTACTCAAAGCCTAGGCAATTATCGTTGATGTGCGTATAAATGACATAAACCGGAATAACTGACTAATGACATTAAATTGGAGAAAATTAAGTATATTCCAAATTGGGAACCTTCGACTGTAAATTTCGGAAAATTACATTAAAGGAATAATATGCGACATGTTAATACGATTAATTAGACTTAATTTAAGATTACGCATAACATGTAAGAAGATATGAGTAACAGATGTAAAACTAAGTAAAATGAATTACTATAGTTTATATATATATGGGCAGGTGCTTCTTTGGGGAAGGGGTTGTACACAAATAACATTTAGGATAAATGTCATTTAAAATTAGGCTTATTAATGAACTTAAACCTGCTAGGTTAAACTATTAACTAATAAGCTAAAGAGGTCCCAAATCTAGTTGTTTGTATCAGGTTTAGGGACTCTTGAATCCTAAGTACTCGAGAATGCAAGCCTAGGGGTGGCTTGTTTCAAGTTGTGTGGAACCCCTATCAGTCAATATCCCTGTTGGTATCTTGGTAGGGACCTTGCACTAGGCAGGGGCTGGGGCATGATTTGTTGATCTGGATTGTAAGCGGTTCAAGGTGGGGGTGGGTACGGGTGCGTTTCGGCAAAGTCATGAGTGTGCATGGGTCCGATCATGGGAAACTAAGACGCCATAACACCTACGAATAGGTCTGTGTCCTATAAATTGCTAGGTTAGGGACTGATACACCCTACTGTCGAGGCTTGCACGTTATATTCGGGTAATATGGATCCGATCGCATGGGTAGTAATTAGGGTAACACCTAATCATAATCATGTTAATACTAGTAATCGGTGCAGTAGCTTGACCCTTGGGATATGAATGAGAATTTTAATTTACCTTTATTTTGTTTTGATATCTCGTTTACCTCGCACTTATATACATGTTTTACTGTACTTTCTCATCCAATATTATTTATCTATCTTAACATCTTTTTCATATTCTTATGCTAAAAATTACTAGAACTCGCCAGACTTTATTTCTGACCTATATTTTTTCCCTTCACTCTTTTCCTTTCCCCTCCCCCTTGGTTTCTCAAAGTGGAGTGGTCAGTAGCTGAGCTCGTGATCTCATCTTGCTTGGATTTCTTCAGATTCATGTACCATCTTGATTACTATTCTTTTTTTTATGGCTTCTAAGAAGGGATATGGATTAACATTATTGAACTCTGATGTTTGGAAATTTAAGATAGATGGTTTTATTTGAGGTTTTTTGTATTTGAGACAATTTTATGTTGTAACTAGTTTGTAATGATGTTTTTTGTATTAATAAAAGTTTTGTTTTCTGCTACATATTTATATATGTCTTGTGAGTTTTAGTTGTTGTTTACCTATTGCGCTTCACTAAACTTAATGCATTCTCGTTAGAGTAACATTAGCGGACGTGGGGTATCACACATATACATACAACACTTTTACATATGTTCATACAAAGCATTAGAAATTTCGATTGATGGATGAGTAGATAGGTATATGCAAGTAATAACATTCTTCTTAGCTTGAAGATTTCGAGGACAAAATCCTTTAAGGAGGGGATAATGTAACACCCCATATTTTAATACATAGTAATTATAATAAGAGGATAATAAAGTGAATACTTACTAATAAAATATTTAGAATTAGGTAAAAAAAAACTTTATCATTGAGTCCATTACATAATTTTAGTTCAGATAGACTCTTAATTTTCATAAACTGGATTAAGTATGAAGAAGTTATGGACTTAAGAAGATTTAACTAAAATATTATATATAATAATAATAATAGTAATAATAATAATAATAATAATAATAATAATAATAATAATAATAAAAGCGCAGAAAGCAACGGTAAGTGGGCGACCCAGCCCCGATCAGGTCGACATAGGGGTCAACCCAGGTCTGTGGCATGTCTTCCCATGTGTCAACCCAAGTCTAAGGTGGGTCAACCATCCTGCATACAGGCAGGATTCCTGCTTCTAAATTTGGGCAGCTTTATTAGCTATATTTATACGCTGACTCAGCTTGAGGTGTACGATCAGATTTATAAACCTAAAATCTAATGGTTTATAATTATCATAGCTAATCTATAAATACGCTAGCAACCTCACTATTTTCCTACACACAAACATCCTTCATTCTTCTTCCTCCAAGATCATTCGGAATAAAAATAAGAAGATGCTGAGGTGCTGCCTAAACGTGGATTAAAGAGATAAATCTAATTTTTCTACAATAACAACAACTAAAAGGATTTTCTGGATCTAAATCAAACCACTATGAGTTCTAGTTATTATTAAATCTGATAACTAAAAAGTATTCTGATAGTAAATAATTTGAATCTGAAATTATATAGTATTTATATGTTACTATTTTACTATCAACTATCTATTCAGTTTTTTAGTTATTACCTATTACATGTACATCCTTATTATCCACTTTTTTGTTTTAGTATTATTTACAGTCTTATGCCTATTTATTTAGCTTATGTATTTCTGAGTTGGATCTATATTTTCTCCTTTTTATTTTGTGCTAAGGCTAGGCTATCGAGTGCCTAGGCTATTCCCCTTAGAATTGCATAAAATTGGGTTAAATTGGAATAACTTGTAATAATAACAAAAAGGAGAATTAAGCATATTGAGACTTGAAATCCAATGACTGTATAATTGGGGTAATATGCAAAACATGTTAATCAGAATAGGTTAAACGTAATTTAGTATTAAGTAGAACATGTTGGGAGGATCAAATGTAATTAAGTAAGCATGCAACTTAATCTATATATATACATCTGAGCAGGTCCTTGTCTGTTTTAAGAGAGAGATTGTACACAGAATAACATTTATAGGAAATTTCATTTACAACATGCTTATTAATGAACTCGAATCTATTAAGTGAAACTTGTTAATTAATAAGCTAAGAGGTCCCAAGTCTTGTTTTTTATATCCTGTTTTTGGACTCTTAAAATCCTAGTTGGGGGAACAAGCCTACGAGGTGGCTTGTGTCAATCTTGTTTTGTGGAACCCATATTAGTCAGTATCTCTATTGGTATCATAGAGGGGCCTCGCAGTAGATAGGGGCTAGGGCACGCTTTACTGATCTGCGTCGTAAGAGGTTCAAAGGAGGAAGGTGGGTACGGGTGCGTTCCAGCGGAGTCATGAGCGTACATGGTTCTCTTTGGGGAAACTAAGACACTTTAACACTAGCGAACAGGTCTAAGTCTTATAAGCTGATGGGTTAGGGACTATTCCCCTATTGTCGTGGCTAGTACATAATATTAGCGTAGAAGGGAGCCGATCGCATGGGCAGTAATTAGGGTAACACCTAATCCTGGTATTCTAGTAGTTGGTATAGAAACTTGTTATTTGGATATGAATGAGAAACGTACACGATCTTTACCTTGCCTTGTTATCTCGTTATCGTGTTATCTCGTTTACTTCGTACTTATTTATTTTATTGTAACTTTATGTTCGGCATAATTTAACTTTCTTGGTAGTTTCTGTCTTATCCTTATGCTGAAAAACTCGAACTCACCAGACTTTATACCAGACCTATTTGGTTTTCCCTTCTCTTTTTTCCTTCCCCCCTCAGGTTCTCAAAGTGGTGGCAGACAGTAGCTGTGATCACGATTTTATTCTGCTTGGACTTGGGTTTCTTTCCTATTTATGTACTACTTCATTTTATTAATCTATGTTTATTATTATGACATTTAAGGGATATTATTTATGGATTTTGTAATCTGAAGATTTATGAGATGAATTTTTATGGTTTTGACATTAGTGGTTTATTTGGAAAAATGTCCATATTTTGATTTGAAAAAAGTTCAAATTTCCCGCTATATTTTTATATTTTGTCTTGTTAAAATTAGTCTCTGTATTATTATTGCGCTTTAAGAAACTTAATGCATCCCCATACGGGTGACGTTAAGGGATGTAGGGTGTCACAATTTGGCTTTTGTATTATATTGTTCTTAGTCATGGTTGTGCAAGTACCAGCCTTCACCTTTTTGATGTTATGACATGATCCATAAATGACTGTTGCTAATGAAACTTGATTTCCTTGTTGTACATTTTTATATCACTTGCATTGTGATATTCTTTAGTGTACTTTCCTACTTTCTTCATTTCACTTTATTGCATCTTTTTATCTTTTTGATGATATGTCCTTGATTTATCAGTGTCGGGATGACCCTATTGTATGTTTGATCTTGATGTCATTCGAGGCTGCTCAAACTAGTATTGGTCCCATACCATGGGTTGTCACAAAAATGTGATGATTCTGATTCCCCATATCTTAATGTGGTGTCCATCTTTGTCAACAATCTCATGCCCCATTTTCCTCTAGGAATGGAGCTTGAAGTTCTTGTTTCTCATAGTCGGGCTTCCTACGATGTTCCTAGAACACATTGTAAGAGCGAGGTTCTTCATTCACCAGATGTTTATCAATTGTTGATTGCCTTTGTTCGGGGTCAGGACCAACATGTGCTGATCGCGTTTCCTGTGGCTAAACTCATCAGGATATATATCCAGAGTGCCTTTTAGGAGCGAGATTTTTAACAGATATACACGTAAATGTGTATATTTTATCCGCTTATTTATCTTATTTTCCCTTTAAAATAATTGATACTTTGTATTTATAGCTTTATTTTCAGATTGTTGACAAGAAGCATGGTTTAGAGCATTTGATGGATAAAGCATGAAGAATTTGCTTAAAAAGAGTGAAGTTTAAAATTGCTAAAGCTTGAAGAGTCTAAAGCTTGAAGAACGGTTGCAATTATATTTCAGTTAAGAAGATTTGGCTCAATAAAGACTCAAACTGCATTCACATTAGCTCATTTGGAAGGCCTCTTACTCATGTTGCGTTCACACTAGCCTATTTGCTAGACCACTCACTCTAAAGCTGCGTTCACACTGGCTTATGTGTTATTTGGGTTATTTCTTTAGTCCCACATTATGTAATTAGCTAGCTAGCCTTTGTCATATCAGCTATAAATACATTGTATCTTAGTCTTGTAAGGAACACATTAGGTTTTATTCTGTAATTCTCTTCTTGGAATAAAATCATTCTCTCCCTTTCTTTTTACTTTTTGTTTATTTTATTTATGTTCATGTTATTTATTTTCTTTTTCTCTTCTTCTTTAGCTATGTCTAGCTAATCCCCTTTGATTAGGGGGTGATGGCGCTGATAGTATGATTCAATATGAATCACATAGCCAAAAGATGAGGACTGTATACATGTAGATCTGGATCTGAATTAAGGGTTAGATTTGAACCTTCATATTTTGTGTCGTTTAAGAGCTATGCTCCTTCACAGGATATATTCGTGTTCGATCTAACGTTTATCAGATCTAGATCTAATTTTAGGGTTTTTAGAAATTAATTAGTGAATCTGTCCTGAAAGTCTATGGTTGTAGAGCTGAGCTCCTGCATAGGCTATGCTTGTCATTATTTACATATTTGTTTCTAAAAACCTATTATCGTTGATTCATGTTTGTGACAGAAACATGTATTAGATCTGGTTAATCTTTTTGCTATTGATGATTATGAATCTGATCTATGTCATTATCCCCTAATCGCTTTCACTTATTGTTAAAACTCTCTTTTATTTAATTTCTGCTATTTTCTTTGTTTTCAACCAATCAAAAGTTAGGGATAACTTGATTGGATTTATTAATAAAATAATTTGGTCCCAGAGTTCGACACCCTCTACAACGATCCTTGTTGTTTAGGAAAGACGAACGAATTTTACAGTTGTTTACAATTGTATAATTTGTTCGCAAACAAATTTTGGCGCCGTTGCCGGGGACCAAAATAATTTTTATTTTTAAATCCCTCGTGTTATATTTTCTTATTTTTCATACAAAAAAATAAAAAATAAAAATTTCCTTTAGTTATTTTTAATTTTATTTTCCTTGTAGTTTGTTTTATAAATAGAGAAAATTCTTTATTGGTATGATTTGGTATTATTTGGTGATGCCGTAATCTACCAAATAAGAAAAAAATATTTGTTGTTTAAATTTTCAATTTCTTTCCAATAGTTTTCGTGATTTTTGTCCTTTTTCTTTCAATTTTTTTTT
The DNA here is from genome assembly GCA_030737875.1 of Allium sativum. Taxonomy (NCBI): domain Eukaryota; kingdom Viridiplantae; phylum Streptophyta; class Magnoliopsida; order Asparagales; family Amaryllidaceae; genus Allium; species Allium sativum. The sequence goes on along the minus strand of CM060911.1, from coordinate 64,529,724 downwards.
TCAACTTTCCACACCTCTTTCTATTTACAATTTCTTTAAAAAAAAATCCTTCTGCAAATTTTCAGCTGATTCCAATTTTTTTTTTTTTTTTTTGCCTTGCGTCCTCTTCCTGCCTTCATCATCACAGCTAAGACAAACCAATTCTGCACACTCTTCTGATCAACTACAGCCACTACATACTGTGCTCTTTATCCATCTTCACCATTTCATCTCTTTCCAACATACCATCACCCTCTTTCAAATCACACTCAATACGGCAAGCTCCGTCTCCTCTACTTAATCAATCACCCACACTGCATCGCCCAACATCATCACTGCTCTTGCCACAATCTCGTCAACTTCTCAACCTCCTCAGACCCAAATCTTCGCAACACCCATCCACAAATTCCCAAAACTCCACTTTACACTGTTAAAACCATTTCTGAACCATTGCACGGAAACCCCGAATTCCTAATCACCCCTTGCTGAACCCTATCCATCATCCTACGACCACAAACAGACCATCCATCCACCGCAAAGTCCATCGCAAGTCCATAACTTTATCCCCTTCATCACCTTCATTACATGCCGCTGTCCCACTAACCTACAACAAACTAATGTTTGCCTAGTCAATACCTCCCAGTTCTTACCATTCCACCACAAAGTCACGCCATCCTCCAAACCCACGCTCTCAGACTTCTCCATACTTCACAAATTTAGCACCCAAATTCTGACAAAACAAACCAACTAAACTCCAATCCAAAACGCAATAACCGTACCACTTTGTAATCGCAGCATCCCACCGTTAAAACCACCCTCATATCCACGCAATACCTCACCAAAACTCCTCTGCTTACAAACCATCAAGCTTCGACTATCTCGCCAAAACAACAATATAAACACTCTACCACACCCCTTCAACAGACCGCAACCTCAAATTGCATCTTCTGCCAAGTGCCATAACATACTCAAATCACCAACTCACTGCCTTCAACAATCTTCTCCACAACTCCATCCACACATCTCCTTTTACTGCGCCTACATCACAACAGATCTGCCACCATCTCCTTCACCACATACCCTTCCACATACTTCACTGCAAGCCTTATTAGAGTCCACCATACTGCATATCTTCACGCCCAAAATCCACCTGATCTCCATTACCAAACACTTCCAACAGCAACCTTCCCATAACCCACAACTGTTCACATCAATCTCCCCAATCCCACACATCCACCGTACATCCTCACCCCCAAAATCATCATCGCAACCGAATCATCATACCAACTTCCAGCAATTTAAATCGAACTCTGAACTATTAAAATCATTGAACCGCATCCTCAAAACCCCACTTCGATCTGAATACCTGTTGATTTTAGAAACTGTTTCGGAGCGATTTTTGAGGAGAAAGAAGGGGCGTGATTTCCTCGATGTCTAACCTCTTGTTTTGATTTATAGGTCAACGTTTTGGTGTGCTAACGATTGTGTTTCTGTCTGGCTTCTGACTTATTATTATTTTGAGAAATAAAGGGTACGGACGGGTTAATGAAATTTAGTGGACTGATTCTTATTAAAAAAGGGAAATAAATCATAAAGGGTGCGTGTGAATTGAGATTTTGACGCAACAAAGAAAGGGTCTAGATTTTTGGTTAAGTTTGTTTATTTGTTTGTTCCTGGATTAGTTCCATCTTTTTGACGTGTTATTGCCTTCATTTCGAGGAGGGGCAAGTTTGTATACTGATTTGTTTCTGTTTAATTTAGTTTAGTTTATTTTTATTTTATTTTGAAAGTTTTATTTTGTTCTTCTCCCTTTCCCTCAAAAAAAAGGGGGGTTTGAGGTATAATTTTTTTTTAAGCAGGTACGGTGGAAATTAGAAAAAGGTCTTAAAAAAAAAATCGGCCTCCTAGCCCGAACCCGTACCGCAGCGCAGTCAAGCAAATAATAGGAAGCGACAACAACAAAAAGCAGCGGACTATTCAGTGTTCGAGCGGTTGCACACCAAGTGGGGTGTGAACGCGCTAGCGCGACTCAACTGCACTGGACGGACTGCCGATCAAGGTGAGTATTTTCTAACTTTACAGGGACCGCTGCTGCAAATAAAATATATATATATAGACATTTCTTGTAAAAATCTTCTGCAGGGCATCGGCTTGCTTGTAAAACATTTTTTTTTTTTTATTTATTGCTGCAATTGACTGTTCTGTGACCGTCCTGCGACTGTTCATTCTATGACTGAATAAAACATTAAAAAAAAATATTTGCATTCATCTTAGTTTTGTTTTTATTTTCTAAGGACTTCATTATATTTTGACAATTTGGTTTAGTTCTAACGGATTATTTCTCGGTGTCTAGACTACGGCAGAGTAATAACTGTTTATAAATATTACGGTGATTCGTAAATATTATATCGGTTGTTCCTCTGAAGGTACTTAAACCTTCGGCTGCATTGCTAGGGTGATTCCTGGTGCACCGATAACTCCTGTCCGTTAACTGGCTAAGAAGTCTTTTGTTGAAATAAATCAAACCGTCATTATATAATTCTAGAAATTGTAAATTGCATTAGGTTCATTTAAAAAAAAAATTCTTTTGTGTCTAATTCTTTTTCTCTAAAAAAATTTCAAAATAATTCTCATTTCGTAAAAAAAAAAAAATTGTTTCTCAAATTTGTTTTTTCCCGTCTTCCCTTATTCTTCTCGCTAGTGCATGCGTCATTGGACTCGTGATCCTTCAGACAATCGTTTAGTTCCGCTGTTTATCGATCATCGAGTCTCTTTATTTGGGGTCAGGACCAGCTTGTGCCAGTCGCGTTTGTTGAGGCTAGACTCATCATGATGTATATCTAGAGTGCCTCGTAAGGACGAATTTTCACCTGCTTGATGATTATCAATCATCGTGTGCCTTTATTCGGCGTCGGGACTAGCTTGCACGTTCGTGTTTCCCAAGGCCGGACGCATCACGATGTATATCCAGAGTGCCTCGTAAGGACAAGGTTTTTCTTTTGTCGCACTATCGTTATTGACCTCTCTGAACTTTTCCCTCATGGATGCGGTTGTCTTTGCACTCTACTAATTTTTTATTCTGTACGCGGATTACTTTTGATCATAGCCTTTTTTAGGTCACAAAATTTTCCGTGATCGTGTTTGTGTCATTAGATTTGTTGCCTGGAAATGTAAGCCAAATTCATTATTTTGCAATTTAAGAATGAAACACCAAAATTTTGAAAGTACATAGAAGCATGTTCTATTGATAACTGAAGATAATAAGAGTTCAGATATAATGCCCCGGAGTGTTATGTGGCTTATTCTTACAAACGAAAAGAAAATTAACAAAAACATTCTAAATTTCAAAAAACATTTCTCAAAACAGTAAGGACACAAATGGTCACTATTCAAGGCCAGAGGAATCGGGATCCCATTCATTGTGGTTAACTTGAGTGTGCCATCAAATAGATTATGTCCAATCACACAGGTCCCTTCCCAATTTCGTCTAAACACTCTAGTGTTGGTCATTTTTTGCTTTAGGACAAGATCACCAACTTCGAAGGTACGATAGCAGACTTTAGAATTGAAATGCATCTCCACCCTTTTCTGGTGTGCCGCTAGTCTAAGCTCCAATTCTTCCCTTCTTTCATCGGCCTGATTGAGAGCTTCCATCAACAGCTGCTCATATTTAGCCTGATTGAAGTGAGTCCTCATGTTGGTTGGGACATCTAACTATATTAGTATCATTGCTTCTTAACCAAATGCCAAGGAAATGGTGTGTTTCCAGTTGTAGATTTCTGAATGTTTTGGTAAGCCCATAGTGCAAGTGTTAACTCGTCCACCCATCCACTTTTAGCTTTCATCAACCACTTTTTGATGGCGAACTTGATGATTTTGCTGAAAGATTCCACTTGCCATTTGCATGCAAACGAGCCACAGTAAGAAAACTTTTCTGAATTCAGTGGAGCACATAGAAGCTCTGAAATTCTTCACTCTCAAATTATGTTCAGTTGTCGGTGATAATATTTTGTGGAACACCAGGCCTGCAAATGAAATTTTTAATCACAAAGTCACTAACTTTCTTAGTAGTAATGGTGGTCAATGGTACCGCTTCAACCCACTTTGTGAAGCAATATACAACAACAATTGCATATTTGGCCCCTTCTTTAGCTAGCGGTAATATCCAATCAAATCGATGCCCCATAAAGCAAATGGCCAGGGGGTTGCCATCTATGTTAACTCGGACGATGTAGCCCTCGAGATCTTAGCGAATCTCTACATGTCGCATTTTTGGGCATTATATGCAGCATCTCTATTAACTTTTCACTAAAAGTAGCTATATCAAGGTATTTTCCCGGCCAGAGTTTGTCCGTTAGAGTGATCCCCTTATTCTCCTTTATGAACTTCAACTAGGATTCTTTTTGCTTCTTCACGGGTCACAAATCGCAAAAACGACATAGAGAATCCTATTCTGTGCAACCTTCCGTCAACAAACCTTGAAGCCTTTCTAAGATATTTTTTCCATTCCACTTGGTTTTCGGGGAGTGTTCCGCTGTTTAGATACTCCTTTTAGGGATCATCCAAGATTTTGGTTCCTCAGTTGCTTCCATAATATATTCCACTTTAATTTTGCTAATGTTCGAATTACTAAGTACCTCTACCAAGACTAGGCCCAAAAGTTGTACATCTCCCGAACTAGCATACTTTACAAGCAAATCGGCCTTCATATTATCTTCCCTTGGGATGTGAGTGAAGGTGTAATGCTCGAAGTCATTGAGAAGTTCCTATGTTTTCAACAAATACGGAGATAAATTCCCTCCCTTTGCTTGGAACTCTCTTCGGACTTGGCACACCACGAGCTGCGAGTCACTGAAGATCTGAATGGTTCATAGATTAAGTTCCCTTGTTATCCTTAGTCAAGCAATCAAGGCCACTATTTTACTTCATTATTAGTGGTAGGAAACTCCAATCATAATGCGCAACAAACTGAGTTCTCTTCAGGATTTTCTAAGAATACATCTACTGTAACGGCTGGAAATTTCCGACTCCTCGAGAGTCGGAAATTCCGAGACGTTAGTGAAAGAATTTAGAAGGTGAGAAAGAAAAGATAGAACTAATAGAATAGAAGAAGAAGAAGAACATCAGAATCATCAGAGTAACACGAATCTCACAGCGGAACGAATAACATATAATATATAACATAACTTTGAAGTAAACAGTTATATATATACAATAGCACTTATCAGAGTACAACACTTACAACACAGCGGAAATAACTGTAGCTATAGAATCTTGCAGCCTCCTGCTCCAAGCTCTCCAAGCATATCTGTAAATCCCGACTACTTGACTGCCCGTACAAATTTAGGCACCCAAGAGTTTAGGGAAAACAACAAAGTAAACTCCGGGTCAGTCATGGGACTGGTATGAGTAAAATAGTTTAAAGCAGGTATAGGGTATCTCATAAGACCACGCCGTGAATACGGAACGGGTTTTTCCCTTATGAGTATCTGAACAACTTTGACAAGCAATATCATTGTGATATTATAATAATGTCTAAGTACAAATAGGTATCAATCTAGCAGAAACGCTTGCATCTCACGTTCTACATACATAGTATAAAATCATAAACCGCAGGGCGCTTATCGAAGAATGGATTCCAACAGACAAGGTATGGGAGCACCTTCTGAATAGTGTACTCTAGAGGTGATACACTCAGGGTTCAACAAGAACGTCTTGCAACCCGGCCACACATGACCGCTCACTCATTTAGCTTGAGTGTCGCGAATATATTGCCACCACGGTTGTAGGCCATCAAACCGTCGTCCGAAGATACAGAATCAAAAAGAAGTATAAATATGAATATTCTCTAGATCGGTGACAATACACCCTGCTTGGGGATGACCCAACTAGCCATGCTGCCTAGCCCAACTTTTGTTACTTCCCGGTGTGAGGCTAGAAGCTACGTCTATCTTCAGAACATCTGATCACCATTCACTTTGAATGCCACATCGTCATACCCGCCAAATCACAAATTGACTTATCCAAAAATAACACGGGTATACAGCTAAGAGAAACGAATTCCTCCGCCACCAAACGTGAATACTTTTGAACAGATCAACTTACGCGATCAATTGGATATACTCTGTCAGACCTTCTTCCATATACGTTGTCCTGGGACTGGACAAACCGAAGGCACTATTCAGTATATCCATCTTAGTCACTGTTATCTAAGACTTATACAACAGCCCTTGCACTTTACTCCGTCTTCAATTTATCTTTGGCATATATTGCTCGCAACGCTTATGCCAATACAGAGTGGTTCTTTGGAAAATAATCCAACCGGTCTCTCCATATTAACAACGTTAAAATGGTAAAAACTTTGATAGTCTGTGATTTAACTATCAAATGAAAACATGTCGGTGTACAAACAACGATCTTATTTCCAAATGGGAATTCGATCGATCAATCATCATATGTTCATATTTCCTTATTTCATATATTTAGAAAATATATGTTATTAATCATTGGAAACATTTCCATAGCTTATTTTCACATCACTATTATTTCGCAACTATCAGTCCCTAACTGTAACTAGTATGAGAACAATTCTCTAAGTATCAATCCGGAAGGTCGAAACCAACATCAGATCGTCACTTAGAAAACCGTTCAACTTACCCTCTCCAGTCAGTTTCTGAATTTGGTTAACTCTATTTCTTAAATTCTTATCATGAAAACATTTCATTTTCTATGTTTAGAAAACATATCTGACTATATTTGGAAAACGTCTCCAAAACTCATTTACGGATTTCCAATGAACGTTGTATAAAACATCGTTTCGCTTAATCCATTTATCGCTTATTCCTTAACTTTATTCCTAATCAACCTTTTAGATCGAACCACAACTATTCCTTTGTCAATTCTGAAGTCAATCAAGTTGGGGTATAATTACCACTCAGACCTTAATTGAACAACGTCCTTTACTGTGAAATAGATGAAGCTCATCACTCACTTTTTACAATCATCTGTTTATGCAAATTCTCGGATTCAGGTTACGAATCCACTTCTTAAATGAAAACGTTTGATTATAACTATAACGTTATAATTCCTACTTCTGCAAAATCTAACCTAAATTATACTTTATCTCCTAACTCGAATAATTTAACAGACACCTAATTTCTAAATCAATAACTAAATCTTGATTTAAACCCTGGAAAGTAAATAGTACTTTCCCGAATTCGCTATAATTGAATTCGACGTATTACTCTCTTTCGAGAAATCTCTATTCGATTAACTCTCCCTTTTTAATAACTGATATTCGATAAACTCTATTTCGATTAACTCCTATCGAATAAACTATATTCGATATCTCCTCCAACACTATTCGAATAACTATATTCGATTAACTTCTCTACTCTACTCGAATAAATTATATTCGATTAACTCTTTTAACTTTACTCGAATAAACTATATTCGATTAACACTTTCTTTTGAATAACTATATTCGATTAACTCTTCGTCTAACTCCTTTGGATTAACTCTTCGACTAACTCCTTCGGATTAACTCCTTCGGATTAACTAACTTCGAATAACTCCTTTGGATTAACTAACTTCGAATAACTCCTTTGGATTAACTAACTTCGAATAACTCCTTTGGATTAACTCTTCGACTAACTCCTTCGGATTAACTCCTCGATTAACTAACTTCGAATCACTCCTTTGGATTAACTCTTCGACTAACTCCTTCGGATTAACTCTTCGATTAACTCCTTCGGATTAACTAACTTCGAATAACTCCTTTGGATTAACTCTTCGATTAACTCCTTCGGATTAACTAACTTCGAATAACTCCTTTGGATTAACTAACTTCGAATAACTCCTTCGGATTAACTAACTTCGAATAACTCCTTTGGATTAACTCTTCGATTAACTCCTTCGGATTAACTAACTTCGAATAACTCCTTTGGATTAACTCTTCGATTAACTCCTTCGGATTAACTAACTTCGAATAACTCCTTTGGATTAACTCTTCGATTAACTCCTTCGGATTAACTAACTTCGAATAACTCCTTTGGATTAACTAACTTCGAATAACTCCTTCGGATTAACTAACTTCGAATAACTCCTTTGGATTAACTAACTTCGAATAACTCCTTTGGATTAACTAACTTCGAACAACCAATATTCGATAACTACTCTTCGAATAAATAATATTCGATAACTCTTCCCAAATGAATCACATTTGATTTCTCCACTCGAATAAACTATATTCGATAACTCTTCTCAAATGAATAACATTTGATTTCTCCACTTGAATAAACTATATTCGATTTCTCTTCTCTCGAATACACTATATTCGATAACTCTACTTCGGATAAGTGCTATTCGACAACTCTACTCGATTAACTCTACTTGGATAACTCTAACTGATCAACTCTAACTGATCAACTCTAACTGGTTAACTCAACTGGTTAACTCTAACAGATTAACTCTAACTGGTTAACTCAAATGGTTTAACCTGACTTGATTTACTTGTCTCGATTAACTGAACTAATCCACTTAGTTTAACTTAGTTAATTCACTTAGTTTGACGCAACTAATTCACTTTGATTAACCACTTAGTTAACTTAACTAATTTACTTCGATTAACCACTTAATTTAACTTAGCTAATTCACATCGATTTATCGCTTAGTTTAACTTAACTAACTTACTTTGGTTAACCTAACCAATTACTTTGTTTAACTCGACTAACTCGCTTTGGTTAACCTAACCAATTACTTTGATTAACTCGACTAACTTAGCCCATTTGTTTAACTCGACCAACTTAGCCCATTTGTTTAACTCGACTAACTTAGCCCATTTGATTCGGTTTGACTAACCCATTTGATTTGGTTTGACTAACCCATTTGATTCGGTTTGACTAACCCATTTGATTCGGTTTGACTAACCCATTTGATTCGGTTTGACTAACCCATTTGATTCGGTTTGCTCGACAAATCCACTTTGTTTAATCTCAACTAATTTACTTAGTTTAATCTTTACCAAATCACTTTGTTTAATCCTTTTATCACACTCTGGTATTTCTTACGGTTTTTAACACATCATCTAACAATGATAAATATCGTCCCACCACACAAAATCACACAGATTATATACATCACATCATATATCATAATATAACAATCATAGTAAAATAACTGTTGAGGAATCCTGTTGGATTCCTCCAACCTGTTTCCCTGCACCACAGATGTTAGACAATACCACAACATCGATTTCACTTCATTGTGAAATATTCTGATAGCAGAATCAACATATGACTATTCATCAGTTTATATATATACGTAAATATATATATAAAATCTCTACTAACTGACTAGCAGTTCAATCAAACAATCAACACACGGTCAAACAGTCAAACAGATAATATTTTAACAGTTCTAAGAATACAACGTGAAAATAAAACTGTTTAGAGTTTGTGAGATTTACTCACAGTTGGACGATCATCGTCAAGGACGATAACCATCGCTTGATTCAGACAATTTATTTTGCTATAAATTGTTACGGACTCCAATCGACTCGCGGTCAGTTCCATTGTGGAGTGCTTGTCCATACGATCCCAACGCAACTTACGGTTCTCGATTCTGACCTCGTATGACCAAGTTATACGATTGTAAAGTTTTGGATTCAATTTAACTTTAATTTAACTTAAGAAAATTTAAAGCGGGCCTTAACCTTACTTGAAATCCTTGGCCCATTATCCCTTCCAGCCCAAACCCGTGACCCTTAAAACCCGCTCCACAACTTCAATCCCGTCCTCATTTACTTCAGCTCCAGGAAACCCAAAACAAACGAAAATGGCCACCGTTGACCACCCCTAGCTCCTCCTCCGACCAACGAATTCCGGCGCCTCCTCCACCAAACCCTTCCTCTTCCAATACCGCACTCCCCCATTACCTTTTGCTTCAACTCGCACCCACCAACGGAAATGCGTCACTGTCGCTCCCCCAATCTTGCGCGACATCAACCCCCTCGGAAATCCATAAGTTTCCGTCTACAGGTGCTGAAAAAGGTGCTAAGTTCAGAATCGAACTCCAATCTCACCAATAACCATCACATAGATCTCGAATTCGAACCCCAGGATGCGGAGGCTCATGAAGCAGCGAACACAAATGTTCGAACCAAATACAACGCACACAGAGATGAAGAGCAAGTCCCTACGAGCTCAAATATATGGATAACATGATTTTTAGTATTTGTTTGGACTTCTATTTGATTTTTCTTTGGAAGAAACTTTACTGTAAAACCATATTCGGTCTTATATGGTTGAGGTTAGGGTAGGTAGCTCTTGTGGCTGAGATGGGAGGACATGTGGCCTGTGTTGGACGTTAGAAAAATAGGGGGAGTATTTTTAATTTTATTTTCTATTTTCTTTTATTGATTTTATATATGTTCTGGGTCCTTAAAAATCACTGCGATCACATACGGTACCCAAAAATCACGAAACTGGACCAGTAGCTAGAGTTCGACATTACGGTCCCAACGAAACTGGTTTCGTCGAATTCCGACTCCGTATGTTCAAACTGCATATTTTTAAAGGTCGATTTCTCGTTTGTTTCTCAGTCAAAAATCACGTACGGCCATATATGATATCCAAAAATCACCAAACTGGTACTCTAACAAGTATTCGACATTCCGGATCCAACAAAATTAGTTTCGTCGAATTCTGACTTCGTCTGCTCAAACTGCGTATTTTTAAAGCTCTGGATGACCCATTTAAATATATAAATATATTTAAATATTATTAAATTAAATATTAATAAATTAATATTATCGTATATATCCATATACAATGTCGTCCGGCTCCAGAATATCACCTCAGATTTTATGACTAGATTTCCAGACTCCAGATTATCCCGATATTTAGTTCGTATCGAAAAATCGATTTATAACGTATATAAAGCGTCGCAAATTATAAAGGAATTCCACAGCGACTTTTCTAAAATTTGATTTGGACATAACTCAAAATCTACACGACGAAATCTTCATTTTTCTCTTCCATTAGAAAAATATAGCTTAACAGATTCAACGTTTCTTGTTTCACAGAAATCTGACTTATAACGAATCCTGTACATTCAGTTGAAGTTCAAATCGCCAAACAGCGAACTGCCGCGCCATTTCAAGCTCGATTTTAATTATAATAAAATTATAATTATACGTTCAACTATCGTTTATAAAAATATTCGTTATTTAAATAATTAAATAACTTAATTATTATACCTTACAAAACGCGCCATTACATCTACACCAGAATAATACTCGTTCATTGCCCCGTCAACGTATATTTCCACTGCATAGCCACCTACGTTGCTTCTTCCTCGTCGTTATCACAAGAGATAAATTCTGCGATGAAATCAACCAAGTCCTTCCCATTAATTTCTCTCTAGGGATAATATGTAACGTCATACTGGCTTAGCACAGTATTCCATTTTAGCTATCGACCTAAAGTTTCTGGACAAAATAAGATATTCTTAGATGGTTAACCTATCTTTAATTAGGTGTGCTGAGATGCAAGGTTGCAGCTCTCTTGACGTAATCAGCAAACAGTAGGCTAATTTCTTTAGCTTGGGATAATTCTTTTATGCATCCGTGAATGTTTTGTTAATATAGTATACAAGCCACTAGACACATGACTCCTCTTGTTCTAAAGCCTCACTGAAATACATGGAAAGACACTACCAAGTATATAAATAAGTCTTCTTTGTTGTTGGGCTTGGAAATAATTGGTGGAGCCTCCATGTGTCCAATCAATCCGTCGAAAGCAGTTTGGCAATCCGTAGTTCATTCAAAGTTATTCTTTCCTTTCTTTAAAGCATCGAAGAAAGGAATACACTGATCAATCACCTTTAAAATAAATCTACTTAGTGTTGCAATCTTTCTGTTCAAACTTTGAAGTTCCTTCTAATTTCGGGGAGCTTTTACTACTCTAAGGGTTGTGACCTGTGTCGGATAAGCTTTAATGCCTCTGGCACTAACCGTAAATCCTAAACACTTTCCAGGAGAGACCCTGAATGAACATTTCAATGGATTGAGCTTTCTCAAAATTCCAACCATTTTAGCCAAATTATTCATGTGATTGATTTCTCTTTGTGATTTGACCAACATATTGCCCACATACACTTCTATGGTTCAACCAGTTTGGGATTTGAACATCATGTTAACCAGCCAATGAAAAGTTTCTCTTGCATTTTTCAGATCGAATGGCAGTACCTTGTAGCAACACAATCCCAAATCTATAATAAAACTAGTGTTTTCTTGATGCGGCTCATGCATCATAATCAGGGAGTATCACGAATACGCATCCATAAAAGATAACAAATATGTCCTCCTGTCCCGTCTACAATACTTGAGGCATGCCTTATGGAGATCTGAAAAGTCGATGCATATTCGTTCTTTATCGTTTGACTTTTTAACCAATACTGGGTTAGATACCAAATCTCTATATGTTAATTCTTTGATGAACCCATTCTCCATCAACCTATAGTCCTCTTCTTTCAAGGCCGTTGATCTTTCTGGTCCATGGTCCATCTTTTCTATTTTATTGGTGTGTATCGAGGATCGATATTCAAGTCATGACTTACCACCTCTGGCAAAATGTCACACATGTATGTGTGGCTCCAAACGAATTTATCCATATTGGATTTAAGGAAAAATATCAACTCTTTTGTCCGAGCCGTGATCCAATGTTCAACATTGTAGTTGGATCTTAGGGGTCTATTGGGCTAGACATCGACAACTCTACGGGTAATGCCCTATTGTCCCTTGCACTATTCTTCCGGGGATCCATATCTTTACGAGCCAGACATGTTTCCCTACGCAAGGGCTACCCTTTAATTGCTATAAAGCCAGCTCTTGAGTGCAAAGGGGTTCTTCCACATTCTTCGCCTTCTCCTTCTTTTAGGTAGTTCGTAATTTAGTGATATAACACCCTCAGGATGCATTCTGATCTCCCTTAACCATGCCAACTCCGTTTTTCGTAGGGAATTTCATCAAGAAACACTATGGTGCTAGGATGATTTTGAAATCCATTAGCGCATGTCTCCCCTGGAATGCATTATAGGCAAATATTTCATAATCATTAACAAAAGTTTGGATAAGTGCCAGCCTTCCTTCTCCTTCTTCAAGTTCGACAGGCAGATCAATCATATAAATAAGTTGTTGCATTTCTCCGGAGAATCCTTGGATCTTTCTCTGACAAGCCAATAAATCTATCATAGATAGTTTCATCTCGTTGAAGGTTTTTATAAGGAGAATGTTTTTAGATTGCCCACAGTTGACGAGCACCCTTCTCACTATAGTCGAACTAATTCTAATCGCCACTACCATCAAATCAAGAGTTAGCGCTTCAATATCCTCTGAATCCCTTACTCTAGAAGCAGTATCATCATTGAATGTTTTTTGTTGTTATATCCGGGTTCTGTCTTTCAAAATGAGATAAGCTTCATTCTTTGGTGCATACTTTAGAGCACTTGTGTATCTTTCCATTTCACCCCTACTTTTCCGTGCTGAATGTGGCCCACTTGAAATTGTATGAATAACCTGCTTTCCATTATTTTAACTTCGACCTCGGTTACTAAGACAGGTTGGCCAACTAGGTAACCTGTCCTTGGGTTATCGAGATGGCTCGATTGCTTAAGGATTTTTAACATGCTATTGCAATTTGTTGTCTCGAGTAACTTCCTTTATCAAATTCTTTAGGTGTCGGCGCTCATTGCTGTCATGACCCGACTGGTTATGGAAATGGAAAAGTCCTTCATATTTTTCGTCATTTACATGGGAGGTTGTATCGAATAGCGTTCTTGCTTATTGGTACCTAAGTAAATATTTTCTTATGTCTCATTTAGAGGTGCGAAGTCTCCAGGTTTAAGATATCGAATGTGTTTTCCATCCTTTTTTCCTTGCCTTTACCTTCATTCACTCTCTCTTGACCTCCCAATTCCTTTCCATCATCCTGGGCATCATTACCTTCCTTCTGAACAACAGTATCACGATTATGTAGAGTACCAGTACTATTTCCAACCTTCAGAGTTATCCCTTCTAAACTAATTAACTCATTAGCATTCTTGTAGATTTTTTCGAGTGTGTTGGGTTCCTTTATCTTTACCCACTTTCCAAATTCAGTTTCTTTGTCTACAGCCGAACTAGAGCCATTAGTACCATCCTCAGCTTAGAATTGACAACCAATGTTACGCAGTATTGAAGCGATTCAAGAATGATTTCAAGTTCATATCCATTTCTTGGTCATTCTGGACATGGACATGATGTCCTTTGCCATGGAAGTGTGCAATCTGAATTACTTCTTAAACTTACGGACCAAGTCTTTAAACCTATCAATTGAATTTGGAGCAAGCTTCATAAACCATAGCAATGCTCGACCCTCATTCATATGACAATCATACTTGAAAAAAAAAAGTAAAGCTCAGTTGTTCCATTATCCATTGGCATCATTGGAGGGACAAACTTCTTAGGGTAATCTGGATTCAATGTCCCTGCAGTGAACGGGATTCGGCTAGAAGCAATACCCCAATCTTCCACTTCAGCCTCATATAAATACTTTCCTTCATAATCTGTTTAATCATGCTCGAGATATATTCCTCATTATCGCATTGCTTGATGGGGCAGATGCCAATCGCCTTCCTTGGTGTTCAACTTGGAAGACGGTCTTAGTTAGCTAACTAGGGCCTCGTTCTTCCGATGCATGGAGGTGCCCCTCCGTTGGAGCTAACGACTTCTAGAGAAGAAGGTTTCATGGGTTTCTTATACTTTTCTACATTAGAATTAGCTTTAGCATCTTCGGCAGCAGCATTGTTACCATGACCATCGTCTGAAAATGACATCATATCCAGATCATTGTCATCGTTAACCTGATATTCTTGATTATTTTCCATATTCAAATTTCTAGGAAGGATGCACTCATTCCTTCCAAAGCTAGTTCAAGCAGCGTTGGTAACATGCATTCTTTGGGTTGTTCCCGACTTCCTTCTTCTACGATCAGAAGCAAACGAAAGCACATGTTCTTTTAAATCAATCTCCACCCAATTATTTCCCTAATGCCCTATGGTCAGAATAGCAACCAACCTTTCCATCAAGGCTCGGTTTTGCGGCTTTCAAACCTCGGCTTATACCATCTACTACGCTATCAAGTTTTCTTCGTATTATGGATTCTCCTGGGTCCCGAGTTGCTCTAGGATTTAGGATGCATGAGAAAACTGAGTATTGCAAATTATATTCCTAAAAGTTGCAGTTTCCCCTGATTTTCTCTTACTTGACTTCTTTTCAAGGAAGCCATAATATCTACTAAGCTTCGAGTTCTTAATGCAATTTTCTCCACGAATTTGTCGTGTAGACCTTGGTGACCTATAGTAGAAGCACAAATCTAGGCCTTAGATTCATTTCTCAGTGAAAGCACCAAATGTTAACTCCATAAATGGCGATAGCACCTAGTTTATTGTGAAAGCACACACCATGATAGGGTAATAGAGTATAATAGTAAAAGTAAATGAAAAAAAGGAAAGAAACGAAAAGCACGGAAAGAGAATCACAATTTTTATAGTGGTTCTTCTTGATATCAGGCGTACATCTACTTTGAACAATTTTATTATGATCCTTGCCAAGCCAAATACAATAGATTATAGATGATTAGAAAGTGCTCCATAAAAAAGATTAAAAGACAATTGCTAGTACTTTTGGTTAATTGGAGAATCACAATAACCAACATAGGTGACCAAAAGTTGTTGTCTCTGGAGAATAAGCTTTGCTGTTAGGGATGAGTAATGGTTGTTGGAGATGAAGATTTATTTTGATAAAGCTTAGGCAGGGCAAGAAAATCAATCCCCCTTCATGTTGGAGCATAGGGGGTATTTGTAGGTGTTTAAGATGGAGTTAGGCCATATCCATTTGCATAAAGCCTCGGAACAGCCCCTCAAACCAACCTACAAAGCCGCTTATTAAAATTATTTAACTACGTGGATTGGTACCGGTCCATAGAGTTAGTGTATTTTATAATTTTGACTCCTTGAACGTGATCTACATGTCTTGTTTAGCCTTTGGGTGCAATTTGGCATTATCTGGACCTAATCTGGTGTTTTATCGAGCTTTAGTTCCATGCCGTCTTTATTTTTCCTTCCATTCCATCGAGTGTCAATATTTAAGCAAGTTAGCTTGGCTTGATACTTGGTCAATAAGCTTAGGAGGGAGATAGGGTTGGTCCAATCCCATGATCATGCCCAAACAGCCCGACGTTGTGCATCGATACCAGCCAATGATAGACCAGAATCGGTCCATAAAGATAGCTAAATTTGGGATCAAACATCTTCAGCCTGCCTCCCTCCGTCTCCTGGTCCTTCCTATAAGTTTTTACTTGAATATGAGGTTGGATGTTTTTGCTTCTTACTTAAATTCTAAATGAATATCTCCTGGGTTCATATCCAAGTTAACAATATCTAGCCTTAATCCCCAAAACTTCATTCCCCCTTTTTTCCCTCCTCCACTCAAACTTCTTCCTCTAAATTTTTAATGGAGTTTTGAGATAATATTCACACAAATGAGAGGATATATATATATCTACCAGGGTCATTTGTATAACCATGTCTAGGTGAATTTTCTTGATCACCATGGAATTTCGTATAAGGTATCATTAACCTAAGGATTAACAGGGAGATAGGAAGCTAGGAATAAACTAGATTGGTTGGTTAAGTAAAAGAGATACTATTCCATAGTTTGGTTTGTAATTAATATAGAAAACTTAATTGCAAGAATAAAAGAAGACATACATGGACTAGTGTGAAATAATGATATAACCGTATTACGCACTATTCGACAACTTAGAGATAATCAAAACTTGAAATTACGAATTTCTTATAATTAGATTGTCTTATACTATAAGAATATATTTTGTACATTTTCGGTAACCTATCAATTTTGAATGATCAAAACTTCCTAAAAGGTGAACATATGACGATGGCAAGTGAAAGACTAACATAGATATGTTAATGTCAAAAGGATTATAAGGAAGGTGTTGATTAAAAGATTGAGAAATGGATATAGGTAAAGGATTGGTGGAAGAAAGAGTGTTATCTATCTTTAGTACTTCCGAGATCTACTATTTTATCTGATTTAGGAGTATTTCTTCCCTTCGTCTTTGATCACTAGTTGTAGTGGCTGCGTAGGGCCATAGCCACAATGACATAAGATAAGCCATGTAGGGCATCTGTATTGTAAGCCTAGCGAAGTTGTCCTTTACAGATATAGCAAATCCTCGAATGTATAGTATAGCACTAGTTGACTGTTGGCACTTAAGCCTATTAGTAGTTTCTTAGCCCCGTAAGTAGATCAGCAGGATTATCCTTGATGAATCGATGTTGAAACTCAAAAATTTTATTTATAAGATGATAAGGGCATTTCTAGTAGGGGTTGGTTTTAGGTCTAGTTAGTTTAACCATATAATTGGTTATCTCAGAATTTAGCACCTGTAGTAGAATCTGATTTAGGTTCTTATATTGTAGGGTTTTAAGATAGGAAAATTTGGAAGATGGATTGTTTATCTAAGTTCAAGGCTATTTTGACTGCAAGAATAGGATTGCTGGGCTAGGATATGTAGTAGACTAACTTTTGAGACTTCTTGCAGCCTGAAGTGTCAGTCATGTTGATGTTCATATTTTTTCTTAGTGCTTCTCTAGGCAATATCGATTATGTTCTCTTTGTTCTATATATTCTATTAACGATATTTTTCGTTAACAACGGAGATAGGTCTATGGCAATGGACCTAAGGGCATAGTAGGATTATTTAGTTCCCACAAGCTTGGGTTAGTTCATCGTTTCCTAGATATCAACGTCTTGAGCCTGAAGATTAGTTACACCTCCCACGAGAGGTGAGTATCACGCTTACGAGGCTCAAGAACAATCAACAATTACCTTGGGATAAGGGTTCCTTAAGAACAACACAAGTTAGGAAGCTAAACATTTGGTAGAACGGTATTTTCAGTAACCTTGAAGAAAGGTAAAGGCTTGTGTAGAAGATCCTTGTCGTGAAGAAAGCATATGGTAATATAAGAAAGAAATAGTTAGATAAACCATAGAAATTATCCTAAGTGTCGATCCACTCTTTATTGCTCATTGATTTGAGTACATAAGTGTTCACAAAGGAAATCTCCAAATTGATTTAGAAATTAGAGTTTTCTAAAAGAAATAAGTACAAGAT
The DNA here is from genome assembly GCA_030737875.1 of Allium sativum. Lineage (NCBI taxonomy): Eukaryota > Viridiplantae > Streptophyta > Magnoliopsida > Asparagales > Amaryllidaceae > Allium > Allium sativum. Next base: position 64,511,509 of record CM060911.1, on the reverse strand, counting down.
TGGGGAATGAAAAAAGTCCCCTAAAATGTGACCCCTGGGGTCTTATTTATAGACAAGTCGGTACCACTTTTGCCATTGGCCCGACAGAAACTTCTTTCGGGTCTAGCAGCTAAGTGTGGGCCACTCTTCATCTTTTGGTTCCGGTTGCCTTGGTTTCGGCTGCCCTTTTGATATTGTAAACAGATATATCATAGCTTTTGGTGTGTTGATCTTGGCTTTCGAAATTCTAGTCTCAGTCTTAGAAGCTTCCTTTTGGTGTCGCTGCTAACTTTTGTATCGATACCAAGCCCGCTGGTATGGATAGTTTTGGGAATGGCTTTCAGCTTTAGGCAATAAGCTTTTGGTTTTGCCTTTAGGTCTTCATAGTATTTGCTTTTGTTCTTCAATTACCAATGTTTCGGGAACCTTCACCCCTTTTGGTATCGACGCGAAGCGAGTTAGTGTGGATAGCTCTTCTTTCAATAAGATTAGATTTTCTTCTGGTGAATCCTTGGGGTTGGTTTCAGTCTTCTGATAGTGAGCTTTCGGTACGTCTCTTGATGACTTCTAAAGTTGTCACTTGGTGGCCAACAAGCTTTGAAAATAATAGCTAACTTTCGTGATATTTTACTTGTGTTTCGGCTTTGCATGCCTTAATGTGTTCACCTCCTTCTATATCGACACTAAGTAAATTTGTGTCGATAACCCTTTCTCTCCCTTTGTTAGGCTTGGTGTTTCCTTCCATGACTTTGGTTTCGGGTTGTAACCTTTCGTCCTTTCTTTCCTATCTGCTTCCGGCTTCAAGTGATTTTCCTTTCTTATGCTTTCAGCCTTAGCCTAGTGTCGGCTCCATGCTTTCAGATCATCATTTTGAGCCAGTTGTGGACCGATGAACCTTCACTGATAGCCGGTTTTCGTGTTGAATTTTAGCAGTAACATTTGCCCTTCCACCTTATAAAGGGGTATTTTTGGCTTTTCAAGTCAAACTTTTTGGTTACCTACCATTCTTGCCTACAAATACTTGTTTCATTCTCCCTTTGCCAGTTTTCTTTAGTTCTCCTTCATTTTCTTGCAATTCAAAATTTCATGGCGCAAGCAGCAACAATTTTTTTTCAAGTGTTCCATCAAGGTAAGATATCATTTATTCTTCAAAAGTATTTGGATTGTTTTCATTGGTTTAATTTTGTAAGCACCCTTTTAATTTTGCAGTAAACCTACTTCCATAACCCAGATTTATGCATATTGATTCCTCTTATGTAACTTTAGATTTTGATTGTTCTAAGAGGGATGTTAATGCGTATTGAGTTTATCAGTCAACCTTACTTGATCGGAAAGTTTGATGTAAATCAATTTCATCACTAGTATCAGTTTTTAATTCTTACACTTGTGTTCATTGATAGCGTAATTGTGCATTTTGGTCAACTTCTGTCCTTTCGAAAGCATTTATTGCAGACTCGATGCAAATATAGTTTCCAAGGGAGTGCTTTCGAAAGGATAAAAATTTCCTTCTACCTTGATGTACTATCATTTTGATCTAGGAAAATAAAAATATTTTGCCTGGCATTATGGGAAAGAAAAATGTTACAGCCAAACATGTGAACAACACTGTCTTGTCACTGGACTCTTCTCTTTCGAAAAGGATCGATGCTACCGAGAAGCATTCTTTAATTTCTTCACAAGAGGAAGTTGATGCCATCCTCTGTGTAACGACCCATATTTTACGGTCGAATAATTTATTAATTTAATTATTTAGAATATTGGTTTGGTAATTTAATGGCCGTTTAATTAAATAATATTGAATATTTAATTAAAATAAATAATATAATAATATATTTAATTCAGAAAATATCAAAAATAGTGGAATTCACAATATAGTGTGAATTGGATTATTTAAAATATATAATTCAGTTTAGAGCTGAATTATATTCACGACTATATTATATAAACGAAGTTTGAATGTATACTTCTATTATAATTAAATTCGAGCTTGAGATGGCACGACAGTTTGCTATTTGGTGAGTTGAACTTCAGCTGGATATATAGGGTCCGTTTTAAATCGGATTTCTGTGAAACAAGAAATGTTAGGAGCTGGTGTAGTATATTTTTCTGATGAAAGAAAAAAATTAGGATTTCGTCGTGTAGATTGTGAGTTGTGTCCAAATCAAATTTTAAAATAGTCGCTATAGAATCATTTATCGATCGTAACGGTTTATTCGATATAACTAGATAGCAGTTTCGAATTTAGACAAGATTCTTTTGAGACATAGTGATAATTTAATTTTTAGAATTTTATTATAATTTTTAATTAATTAAATAAACAACTTTTTATTTGGATTATTTTGCACCCTGTAATCAACATTTTGAGGTTTCACAATATGGGTTAATCTACCGATATTATTATATTTTTTGGATCCTGGCACATTGGTCATCACGATGATACATCCAATTCTGTCTATAGAGGTTTGTATATAAATGGGGTTTACGAAATAGATACGGATATTTTTCTTAAACGATTTAAAATAACACGCCTTCAAATTACAACTATTTTCTTGGAAACATTAAACTACCTTGAAGCATCATATGGAGGATTAGAGACCACGTATTTTTTTTCTTAAACACAGAGACCACAGACCACGTCTTTAAATCTACAACCGCATAAATGAACAACCCCTATTTCTAAAAGCAAAACACTTCCTTGTTTTCTCAGATAGAACCGCAAATACAAGCCGCCACTAATTTCTCCTCAAACACAAATTTCGTAGCCTTCAACAATTCATAGAAACTCAAATAAAAACCTAAAAATTCCCATATAAGTATACTTCGAATCACCAAGGTCTGTTGTTCAATCCTATATGGGTTTTTATGGGTTCGGTGAGTTTTTAATTCACCGGAAATTCACCAGCATGAGCTAGGGCTTCTATTTTTGGATCGATATAAGATTCGATTCATGTTTAGTTGTTCTATTTTTGTTTGTTGGGAGGATTAGCATCATGTATGGGAGTTTTTTGAAATTCGGTGGTAAGAGAAGTCGCATTGGGTACAGGGTTCCGTGGATTGCCTGAAAGAGGGAGACGACGCAATCTACACAGGAATGTCAAGTTTAACTTCGAGGATTTGGGGTTGAGGAGAATCCGAAGTGGAGAATGTTGGTGTGGTTTGTTTGGGGTTCTGTTGATCGGAGGAGGAGGTTCTAATGTCTGAAACGATGAAAATGGCGGAGGCTGTTTTGTCTGGGGTCGGGATTTTATTTGGAGAGAAGACGGGTAGTAAATGGATGCGGGTTGGATGGTGAATGGGCCGAAATTGAATGGTAAAGCCCAATTGATTTTAAAGGGGATTTAATTAATTCTAATTCAAATTTGTACCAATTCATAAACTGTATAACTTATCCATACGATATCGAAATTCAGCAAAGTAAGATCCGACAGGATCGTATGGATGGACACTACACAATAGAACTGACTGGGAGCGAATCTGAGCTCGTTACAATTTATAGCAAAATAAATTGTCTGTCTGAATCAAGCGATGGTTATCGTTATTAACGATGATCGTCCAATGTGAGTAAATCTCACTAACTCTGAACAGTTATATTTTTATAACGTATTTTTAGAACTGATAAATGTTGGTTGATTGTTGTGTGTTGACTGTTTGATTGAACTGCTAGTCAGTTGGTTGAAATTATAATATATATATATATATCGTTAAATGTATATTGATGTTGTTTATCAGAATATTTCATGTTAAAATGAAATTGATGTTATATATGTTGTTTTAACATCTGTGGATGCAGGGAAACAGGTCGGAGGAATCCAACCGGATTCCTCAACATTTATTTTACTGTTTTTCATATATTGTGTTATATGATGTGATATGAAATCTGTTGTTGATTTTGTATGTTGGAATGATACCGATCATTGTTATATGGTACGTTAAATACCATAAGGAATACTAGAAATAGAAAAGGAAATTTTCATTGTTATATTGAAAAAGAAATATTTATAAAATCAAAAGATTTTATAAAAAGAAAATAATTATTTGTTAAATAAATAGATTATAAAAGGAAATATTTATTTGTTAAAATCAAATAGAAATGAAAAGGATATATTTGTATAACATTTACAAATAGAATTGAAAAGGAAATATTTGTATAACATTTACAAACAGAATTGAAAAGGAAATATTTATAAAATAATTAGAATTATATAAAAAGAATTATTGAGAAAATAAATAGAATTTAAAAAAAAGGAATATTGATTTAGAAAGTAAATAGAATTATAAAAGGGAAATATTTGGAAAATGAATAGAGTTTCATAAAAAGAGAATTTCACATTTGGAAGATTTAGACCCGTGCTTCGCACACAGGTGTAACATGGTATTGATTAAAGTAAATATTTTGCAAATAAAATATCATTAAGGAATTTAGGGTTTGAAATAAGAATTTAAAATGGAGTTAAAGGAATTACAAACTGACTGAAAATTAGTTGAGTTGAATGACTTTCTGGTTATCGATCTGATGTTGGTTTCGGCCTTCGGGGTTAATACGTAGGGGGTTGTTCTCTTACTAGTTTACAGTTAGAGACTGATATATGTGAAAAGATAGTGATGCATGAATCAGAAATGGAAACGTTTTCCAAGGTTAATAATGTATATTTTCTAAAATTAGAAAATAAGGATTTGATGAATATATGGAACGAGAAATGGGGAAATGAATAAATGTTGATTGATGATTGATCAATAGAAATTCCAACTGGAAATAAGATTGTTGTTTGCACATGTGTTTTCATTTGATAGTTAAATCACCGACTATCAAAGTTTTTGACCATTTTTACTTTGTTAGTATGGAGAGACCGGTTGGATTATTATCCGAAGAACTACTCCGTATTGGCATAAGCGTTACGGAATCATATATGCCAAAGATAATTGAAGACGGAGTAAAGTGCAAGGGCTGTTGTATAAGTCCTAGGTAGAGATTTTCCTAGGATGGATACACGGAATAGTGCCTTCGGTTTGTCCAGTCCCAGGACAACTTGAATGGACGAATGTCTGACAGAGTATATCTAGTAGATCGCGTAAGTTGATTGTTTCAAACGTATTTACGTTGGTGGCGGAGGAATTAGTTTCTCTTAGCTTATACCCATGGTATTTTTAGGGAAATCAATTTGTGATTTGATGGGTATGATGATGTGGCATTCAAAGTGAATGAATGAGTAATCTGTAGAAAGATACGTTATGACCTCCAGCCTCATCAACTGGGAAATGACAGAAATCCGGCTGGCAGCATGGCTAAGTGGGTCGTACTCAAGTAGGGTATATTGTCACCATCTATAGAATATTCACATTTGTACTTCTTTCAATTATATACCTCCCGGGAACGGTTATGTTGGTTTACCAACTGTAAGGTGACAATATATTCGATACACTCAAGCGAAATGAGTAGTCGGTCATGTGTGGCCGAGTTGCAAATTGTTCTTGTTGAACTCCAGTGTATCGCTTCTAGAGTACACTGAGCGGAAGGTGGATCCATACCTTGCAATAGTTGGAATCCATTCCCCAAATAAGAGCCCGCGGTTTTGATTGTATATTATATATGTAGAATGTTAGATGCAACCGTTTCTACTAGATTAATGTTACTTGTGTTAGACATTATTATAATATCAGAATAATATTGTTTGCAAATGATTTGGGTTATCGTAAGGTAAAAACCATCCGTGTTTATGTGTGGATCGGTCTTACGATTATTCTTTCTTTGAAAGGATCTTTAAAGTTAAACAAATGATTTGAGTTTACTCACACCAGTCACATGACTGACCCGAATTTTATTTTATTTTGTTTTCCCTAAGGTCTTGGGTGCTCAATTTTGTATGAGCAGCCAAGTAGTCGGGATTTACAGATATATTTGGAGAGCTGGAGTAGGAGGCTTCAGAATTGTATAGATATGGTTTTTCTGTTGTGTTGTAAGTGCTGTACTTTAGAAGTGATATGTATATTCAAGTACATATTTATATTTCAAAGTTATATTATATGTTATTCGTTCTGCTGTGAGGTTCGTGTTACTCAGATGTTGTGTTGTTCTTCTTCTTCTAATCTAAGTTTCTATCTTATCTATTCTCACCCTCTAATTTCTTTTATGGACTATCCAGTATTTTCCGACGCTTGCAGTGTCGACATTGAGTATATGTCGGTAACCAAGGTCGACAAAATCCCCGGGTCGTTACAGTGGTATCAGAGTTGGTTGCTTAATTGGTACGGATGATAGGGGGTTCTTGCTTTGCGTTAGGTGGCGAACGGGAGACTCTTACCCTTACATCTCCCGACAATGTGGGTTGGTCTAGTCACGAGGCTGGTCGTAAAAGCAGTTCTGAGGTACCAGTGTAAGCCACAGGGAGAGGTTAGCCCTCTGCCTTAGGGGATGAGGGATGGTTGAAAAGCCAACAAAATCCCCGGGTCGTTACACTGGTATCAGAGCTTAAGGTTAAGTAATTACCTTGGCTCTGTGGCATGACTCAGTAGAGATGAGTTAACAATACCCTAGATTGAGTTGAGTGTATATATACGAGTGAATGTATTTTTTATTGATATAAAAAATTGTTTTATATTATGGATATTTATTAGTTGAGTTGTTCACGGGTTTCTGTCGATCAGTTTGATCCACTGTATCGGTAGGTGTTTGTAAACACTTGAATACGATGGGTCGACATGATATGTTTTGAAAAAGGGTTAAATGAAGATAATTTTACCCAAAGTATATTTTGATATAAAGGAGATATTATATTGAAACGATTATAATATATTGGATATATTGGTTGTTATTATAATCGAATAAGATTATAATTGAACAATTATGTAAATAACCAATCAGAATTCACATAAGTGTAACATATGAAATAAGATGAAGTAAATCTGAATTTAGAATCAGAATTGGAATTAAAAGTTGGAGAAGTGTTTGTAAATGGGATTGAATTAAATATATGAGAATTTTAAAATCCTGGGAGATTTTAAATTGTTTTAAAGCATTGTAAATGGTATTTTGAAATGAATTTCAAAATTGAAGTGTTTAGATATGGTTTTGAAAGGGATATAGTATTAAACTCACTTCGATAGCTGGAAATAGATTCCGATGATGATCATGACATCATTGGTATTCATTTTCGAGTTGTAAGTGACGGATTACTACCAAAGATATGGTTTTTAAATTGTTTTGAGAAAACAAGTTGTTTTGATTTCAAAAAGTGAATATTTGATTTTTGTTTTGGAAAAGGTAAGTTATTTAAAATTCCCAAGGAGAGGTTGTTTGATTTAAAACCAAATTGAATTGAAATTTGCAAAAGAAAATTGGAGTTGAATTGGAGTTGAATTGGATTAAAAGGATATCAAGGAATTTGGATTTGTGGAATAGAAAGTTGAGAATGAAATTTGGCTTGGATAAGCAAATGATTGTGTTGAGAATGAATTGACTGGAAATTGATTGGGATGACATTGGTATATGCGGAATTTGTAACAGATGGAAAGGATGTATTGATATGCCCGACAAAAAGGTACCAGTTTATATTACATATGAGTTTGAGATTTTGATGAGCCGAATTGGCAAGCCGCTTGGTGTTTTGATTTTCTTTTGGGTTAAAGAAGGCCCAGAAAGGCGAGTTGGAGTTTGAGCTATTGACCAATAAAAAGGAGGTGCTGGCGAAATTTTTCGAAAATTTCGGGTGTTAGAAAATTTTCAAGATTTTTGAAAATTTTCGTTGATAAGAATTAGTTAATATTTCAATTTAAATTAATGGGTTCAATTGAAATGGAAAAAGAAGTAAATAAATAATGTTTAACCCAGTTGGTGGAGTTTGTTTTCAACCTTAGCAATTTCTAGGACGAAATTATTTTAAGGGGGAAAGAATGTAACGACCCGTATTTTACGGTCGAATAATTTATTAATTTAATTATTTAGAATATTGGTTTGGTAATTTAATGGTCGTTTAATTAAATAATATTGAATATTTAATTAAAATAAATAATACAATAATATATTTAATTCAGAAATAATCAAAAATAGTGGAATTCACAATATAGTGTGAATTGGATTATTTAAAATATATAATTCAGTTTAGAGTTGAATTATATTCACGAACATATTATATAAACAAAGTTTGAACGTATAATTCTATTATAATAAAATTCGAGCGTGAGATGACGCCGCAGTTTGCTATTTGGCGATTCGAACTTCAACTGGATATACAGGGTCCGTTTTAAATCGGATTTCTGTGAAACAAGAAACGTTAGGAGCTGGTGAAGTATATTTTTCTGATGAAAGAGAAAAATCAGGATTTCGTCGTGTAGATTGTGAGTTGTGTCCAAATCAAATTTTAAAATAGTCGCTATAGAATCGTATATCGACCGTAATGATTTATTTGATATAACTAGATACTGGTTTCGAATTTAGAAAAGATTCTTTTGAGACGTAGTGATAATTTAATTTTTTAGAATTTTATTGTATTTTTTAATTAATTAAATAAACAACTTTTTATTTGGAGTATTTTGCACCCTTTAATCAACATTTTGAGGTTTCACAATATGAGTTAATCTAGCGATGTTATTATATTTTTTGGATCCTGGCACATTGGTCATCACGACGATACATCTAATTCTATCTATAGAGGTTTGTATATAAATGGGGTTTACGAAATAGATACGGATATTTTTCTTAAATGATTTAAAACAACACACCTTCAAATTACAACTATTTTCTTGGAAACATTAAACTACCATGAAGCTTCGCATGGAGGATTAGAGGCTACATTGTTTTTTCTTAACCACAGAGACCACAGACCACATCTCCATATCTACAACCGCATAAATGAACAACCCCTATTTCTAAAAGCAAAACACTTCCTCTGTTTTCTCAGATCAAACCGCAAATACAAGCCGCCACTAATTTCTCCTCAAACACAAATGTCGTAGCCTTCAACAATTCATAGAAATTCAAATAAACCTAAAAATTCCCATACAAGTATACTTCGAACCATCAAGATCTGTTGTTCAATCCTATATGGGTTTTATTGGGTTCGGTGAGTTTTTAATTCGCTTCCAGCGTAATCTAGGGCTTCTGTTTTTGGATCGATACAAGATTCGATTCATGTTTAGTTGTTCTATTCGTGTTTGTTGGGAGGATTAGCATCATGTATGGGAGTTTGTTGAAATTTGGTGGTAAGAGAAGTCGCATTGAGTACAGGGTTCCATGGATTGCCTGAAAGAGGGAGACGACGCAATCTACACAGGAATGTCGAGTTTAACTTCGAGGATTTGGGGTTGAGGAGAATCCGAAGTGGCGATTGTTGGTGTGATTTGTTTAGGGTTCTGTTGATTGGAGGAGGAGGTTCTAATGTCTGAAACGATGAAAATGGCGGAGCCTGTTTTGTCTGGGGTCGGTATTTTATTCGGAGAGAAGACGGGTAGTAAATGGATGCGGGTTGGATGGTGAATGGGACGAAATTGAATGGTAAAGCCCAATTGATTTTAAAGGGGATTTAATTAATTCTAATTCAAATTTGTACCAATTCATAAACTGTATAACTTATCCATACGATATCGAAATTCAGCAAAGTAAGATCCGACAGGATCGTATGGATGGACACTACACAATAGAACTGACTGGGAGCGAATCTGAGCTCGTTACAATTTATAGCAAAATAAATTGTCTGTCTGAATCAAGCGATGGTTATCGTTATTAACGATGATCGTCCAATGTGAGTAAATCTCACTAACTCTGAACAGTTATATTTTTATAACGTATTTTTAGAACTGATAAATGTTGGTTGATTGTTGTGTGTTGACTGTTTGGTTGAACTGCTAGTCAGTTGGTTGAAATTATATATATATAAATATATATATATATATATATATATACAGATCGTTAAATATATATTGATGTTGTTTATTAGAATATTTCATGTTAAAATGAAATTGATGTTATATATGTTTTTTTAACATCTATGGATGCAGGGAAATAGGTCGGTGGAATCCAACAGGATTCCTCAACATTTATTTTACTGTTTTTCATATATTGTGTTATATGATGTGATATGAAATCTGTTGTTGATTTTGTATGTTGGAATGATACAGATCATTGTTATATGGTACGTTAAATACCATAAGGAATACTAGAAATAGAAAAGGAAATTTTCAGTGTTATATTGAAAAAGAAATATTTATAAAATCAAAAGATTTTATAAAAAGAAAATAATTATTTGTTAAATAAATAGATTATAAAAGGAAATATTTATTTGTTAAAATTAAATAGAAATGAAAAGGGTATTTTTGTATAACATTTACAAATAGAATTGAAAAGGAAATATTTGTATAACATTTACAAATAGAATTGAAAAGGAAATATTTATAAAATAATTAGAATTATAGAAAAAGAATTATTGAGAAAATAAATAGAATTTTAGAAAAAGGAATATTGATTTAGAAAGCAATTAGAATTGTAAAAGGGAAATATTTGGAAAATGAATAGAGTTTTATAAAAAGAGAATTTTACATTTGGGAGGTTCAGACCCGTGTTTCACACACAAGTGTAACATGAAATTGATTAAAGTAAATATTTTGCAAATAAAATATCATAAAGGAATTTAGGGTTTGAAATAAGAATTTAAAATGGAGTTAAAGGAATTAGAAACTGACTGAAAATCTGTTGAGTTGAATGACTTTCTAGGTATCGATCTGATGTTGGTTTCGGCCTCCGGGGTTAATAGTAGGGGATTGTTCTCTTACTAGTTTACAGTTAGAGACAGATATATGTGAAAAGATAGTGATGTGTGAATCAGAAATGGAAACGTTTTCCAAAGTTGATAACGTATATTTTCTAAAATTAGGATTTGATGAATATATGGAACGAGAAATGGGGAAATGAATAAATGTTGATTGATGATTGATTAATAGAAATCCCAACTGTAAATAAGATTGTTGTTTGCACACGTGTTTTCTTTTGATAGTTAAATCACCGAGTATCAAAGTTTTTGACCATTTTTACGTTGTTAATATGGAAAGACCGGTTGGATTATTATCCGAAGAACCACTCCGTATTGGCATAAGCATTATGGAATCATATATGCTAAAGATAATTGAAGACGGAGTAAAGTGCAAGGGCTGTTGTATAAGTCCTAGGTAGAGATTTGCCTAGGATGGATGTACGGAATAGTGCCTTCGGTTTTTCCAGTCCTAGGACAACTTGAATGGACGAATGTCTGACAGAGTATATCTGGTAGATCGCGTAAGTTGATCGTTTCAAATGTATTTACATTGGTGGCGGAGGAATTCGTTTCTCTTAGCTTATACCTATGGTATTTTTGGGGAAATCAATTTTTGATTTCACGGTATGATCATGTGGCATTCAAAGTGAATGAATGAGTAATCTGTTGAAAGATACGTTATGACCTCCAGCCTCATCAACTGGGAAATGACAGAAATCGGGCAGGCAGCATGGCTAAGTGGCCGCACCCAAGCAGGGTATATTGTCACCATCTAGAGAATTTTCATATTTGTACTTCTTTCAATTCTGTTTCTCCGGGGAATGGTTATGTTGGTTTACCAACTGTAAGGTGGCAATATATTCAATACACTCAAGCAAAACGAGTGGTCGGTCATGTGTGGCCGAGTTGCAAAATGTTCTTGTTGAACTCCAGTGTATCACTTCTAGAGTACACTGAGCGGAAGGTGGATCCATACCTCGTCATAGTTGGAATCCATTCCCCAAATAAGTGCCCGCGGTTTTGATTGTATATTATATATGTAGAATGTTAGATGCAAGCGTTTCTACTAGACTGATATTACTTGTGTTAGACATTATTATAATATCAGAATAATATCGTCTACAAAGAGTACATGTCGGTAACCAACGTCGACAAAATCCCCGGGTCGTTACACTCTGGGATATTGACATCTCTGATGTGGAAGCCATTCCTCCACGTAAGACCGAAACTTTTAAATCCCCTCCAGGAGGCTACTTTGCTTATTCTGCTATTCATAATTAGCATAGGGCTTTGTTCCTTTTCCCGATTTTATTTCCTGATTTCTGCAATACTTAAGAATTGCCCCTATCTAGCTTTCCCCAAATACTTATACCTACCTTTTAAGCTTAGAACTCTTATCCTTAGAATCGGGCAACCAATCTTTGAGCCATTCTCTTCTTAGTTACCTAGTTCACCCGTCTAAGCTTAGTGATGTAAACCCTCAAATCTTACAGGCGAGTTCCATAAAGAAACCGTTATCTGATGGAGCGGTGAGATTCAAAGACTGGGAAACCCAATATTTCTTCATACGATGTCCTCCTGTAATTTTCGGTAGCTTTAATACTCCAAGTACGAAAATTTGATCTTATTTCCTCTTGCTTTCCTTAAACTTTGTTTATTAACATATATGGCTGCTTTTATTCTATATTTTATTATAGATGCATCTCCCAAATTTCCTAATTTTTCGGATAAGGGGCTGGTGGATCTTATTTGTGCTACTTCAGAAAGATTGCGTAACAGATCATCGTTGTTAACCTCTCCTATTCTTTGAAGACATTCTCTTTTTCCCTATGTCCAATCTATTATTGGGCAACCTCCTTTGACTTCCTTTAGCAAGGGAGTTCTTTCTTTGTCTCTAGGGAGAAACGCTCCTTTGTTCCCCCAACCCTCCTCTATTTTCTAATAACCCAGGTATGTTTTTTATACTTGCATCAAGGTTTGATATTTTAGTACAATCTTGGTTCCCATTTACCTAAGTTTTTTTTCTAATACATAGAGGTTATTCACTCCAGATTTAATAAAACTGGTTTGTTTTCTTAGTCTTAAGAGCATGGGCCTCATTTCATAAAGACGCCTTTTTCAAGTCTAGAGAAAATGTTAAGAGGAAACTCATGGGTATGGACTTGGCGAGTTCTCCATCAAAAAGGTCAAAGGATTCCATGGGTCAGATTCTTTGCCATACTGCCATTTCCGATTCTCCTACAACCATCTCTCCAAGGACAACACCTCTTGCAAATGCTCACCTTTCTGCGCCTCCTGAGGTTTTCGATGCACTGCACCATGCGATGGGTTTTCCGATTCTTCAAAGGACTTTATTCCCCCAAATCTTCCTATCCCTCCTTCTAAAGAGGGTTTTGATGAGTTAGTAAAACAGATCATCTCCTCTTCCACGTTCTCTAATATTGATCTTCCATATGATTCCTTCAGTTTTCATCGTGCTTTGGTTGATAAAGTGCTCTTGATATGAACTCCTTCTTCTTGTCTTTCCATCTTTTTGATCGATTTATTTGTGATTGTTATGCTTCTTGTTTATCCCAGGCCCTCAAATGGTGGTTCTTAATTCAAGACGAGGTTCTTAAACCTTCTATCGAGTCATTGAAATTTCAAGAAATGATCTCATCTTTGAGGAAGGAGATAGTGTTCTTCTAAATACCATGGAGAACGTGGGGAAAAAGCAACGGGAGTTAGAGAAGGCTCTTGCTGAAGTGAAACAAATGGCTATCGAGGAGAAGGAAATTAATCGGGTTCTATCTAAGGAAACCTGAGCCCTGAAGGTGACTTTGAGAAAATCTAGAAAAGAGATTTATATGCTTGACTCCTAGTGTTCTTATTTGCAACGACAAAACTCCCTTCTAGAGGAGTATATTGCTTCCTTAGGAATAAGCTTGATAAGAAAAGGGTTTCCCTAACTAAACTTGTTGAAGTTATTAGGGACGCTAAGCAAAGGATTTCTCTCTTTCTCCAGACCACCTTGGATGAAATCATGGTTAATTCTTTTAAAGATGCTCTTCTACTCATCTATGCAGACAACAAATTCTCCGATTTAAACTTCTATACTCTCGACTCATTTTTGGTAGAAAGAGTTATGTCCAAGAAAATTATCTTGAAGGAGGGAAGTGCCTTCTCGAGAGGGAGGAGGTTGATGTAGCCAAACGTTTGTTTATAAAGGACATCCCTTTAAATGAGTCGTGTGCTTATGATAGGGAAGATGTTATTGTAGTGTCAAAAGTTGTTTGCACTACCAAAGATGATGGCCCCCGGGATTCTAACTGCTAATGGATACAAATGCATTAGTGATGATGCCCCTACGGGTGCCAACGGTGCTTCCCTAGCTTCTGTTGATTGTGGTGAAGCACTCAACAAAGATCCTGAAACTATTAATATTCCACAGGATTTTGCTCCTATTTCCAAGTTATGAATGCTTCTTTGGTGTCCTTTTGGATTTCATTCTCAATAATTGTCATTTTCTTTTTCTTTTTCGCATAGACCAAAAGGATAAAACTAGGTTTTAAGCACCACATTCTTGAGAAGGTACAATCTCAAATTGTCCGTATTTCTAAAGAGATAAGTAAAAAAACACTCGAATATAATGTTTTGTTTGATAAATATCATCTCCTTGACAAAAGTGCAGAGAAGCTATTGTTTTTCAAAGAGAGGGAGGCTGCCCCTAGGTTGAAAATTTCTCGATTGCAATGCGAAAGACTCATGAGAGAAAATGCTGAACTCATGATCTAGTTCTAGATGTTAATTGAAGATAAGGATATACTAGTAGACCTTTTGTATCGAATTTACAACAGACATGAAATGGTGGATTTTCCTTTATAGGTGATCATAGAGGAGGCTTGCTTAGGCGTCTTCACAGAAGATATATAGAGGAATACAGCGTTGATCCTAACCCGAGTGCTTGTTGGAATCTTCCGTGAGTTTCCTCGATACCCAGAGAACTACCATTAGAAAAATTCAAGTTTAATATACAAAGATTTATGTCCGAAACTTTCAAGAGATCTATTTTGTTTGAACAGGAGAATTATTTGTAACATGTATGTTCTTTCTGTTTCCAATGTAATAGGATTTATCTTTTCTATTTCCTTAATATTCTCTTCAGAATTTGTCGCCTTCTACGAGTTTTCTTTCCAAAGACTTTCTAGGAGATTATGTTAGGTTGAAGAGGGAGTACTACGGGAAATCTCTTCTCATTAAATCTTTGACATTAGTGCGATACAGTTTTATCAGAGACCTTGAGAAGATTAGCGCCCGTAGTTCCCGAATTCGTCTTGACTTTTTATGAAGAGAAGGATAAATTCTTAAAAGAGATCCGAACGTATCGATCGAGGTTGATTCAAGGCTATGACAATCGTCCGGCCGGGGAATGGGATTATTGCAAATGCCCTCCGTTTTATACACCAGAAGGATTTGTGATTCCATTTTATTCCATGCTCTCCCTCTCTGCTAACTTTATAAGCAGAGTTAAGAGAGCCTGTTTCTTGCCTTGAGAACTGTTCAAGTAATTTGTAAATGGTCTTTTTTGAGAACTTGACTATGGTTGTATTTGAATTTTGATGTTAAAACTTAATTGTTTCTCCCTACTAAGGACATATGCACTTAGTAGTAATTCTCTTATGAATGAATATAAGTATGTTGGATACTTTGTACTACCATGCTTTGTATACGATCATTTGCATAGATAACATTATAAACAGGGTTGTGAGCTGTAAAGATATCACTTGATATTTAACCTTTGTGTTTGAATCAAAAATGACACAATCACCAAATGGTACATATGTGCACTTCACCAATTCGGTAAGATTAAAATGTAGAACCGCAATCACATAAAAAAAACATAAAAGGAAGACAAAGAAGTTTTTATAGTGGTTCGATTCAAAATGAATCTACCCCCACTTTTAAGCCAATTCTCATTATGATATCTCTTTCTACAACATGCATGAAATCTCTCATTACATTTATTTCATCTCTTTTTCCTCTCTTTGCTCTCTTTATGATTCAATTTGTACTTGAATTCGTAATGGAAGTGGAGAGATATCTAGCTTTACTATGATGGATGTATGAATCTTCAATCGTTTAGGAGCTTTAAAGCTCTTCCTTGATTTGGTAGGAATTTGGTGCCAAATCCGAATCAGGAGAAGATTAGTGACCACTTGAATGTGTTGGAGAAACTTTTCATGATATATGAAGGAGATCCATGGAGCTTTGATTCAATTAGAAAGAGCTTTAGTGTTGAATGGAGTAGATTTGATCCGCATGAAGTTGGGGAGATGTAGTTTGATTCACGGAAGCCATTAATGAAGCTTGAAATGGAGCTTGGAGGTTGAAGAAATGATTTGGCGGCTCTACGGGGTAGAGAAAATCCATCCCCCTTAAAGTGGGGTTGGACCTCTATTTATAGGTGTGGAGCAAATGAGGAGAATGGCCAAAATATGTATTGTAAGGAAACGATCGGTCGACCATTTATTTAAAGAAATGCCACTGAGTATATTTGGCAACAGTTGGAAGGGTACAGCTGGGTACAGCTAGCACCAGTCGGTCATGCCTTTTAGGCACCGGTTGATCATGCCTTTTATGCACCTGTCGGTTGGTCCATGATTTTTAGACATCGGTCAGTGCATGTATTTGAACAGGACCGACCACCTTATAATTTGTTTATATACCGATCAGCTATTAAATTGAGGTACCGCTCAGTTTCATAATTCGGACACTGGCCGCCTCAAATTGGACACCAACCTGCCACTTTAACAAACTGCTTTCACGTTATTACATCATTCCCTTTTTTGTCTTCTAGTGTTTCCTTTTACATTTGCGACGTGGCCTTTTCTTTACCATACCTTTTCAAATATGGGTACATTATTTCCTAATCTGCCATTGTACCAAAACATTTCACTGCCTTATGAATCTTCATACCGACCGGCATGCAGTTGGAGGAGCTGACCGACTGGTAGTTGGAGATGATGTCTGACCGCCCAGGGAGCCGCTGACTGACCACCTTGGGAACCGTTGACCGACTGGTCACTGAATATGCCACTTGACCGACCGAGATGGAGGCTGAAGCAAGGTTTGATACAATGCACTCATAGTGTTTGTCAGAATGTTTGAATGAGCTTTTAGCTAGTTAACACTTGCCCCTCGGAGCCTGTATTTTTCATTTGCGAGAAATGCGGGCTTCGAAATGAGCATTGCTGTTGCTACACTTTGCATTGATATCCAGCTATAGCTATTTGTTTGCTATGGCGAGTCACATTTTGAACTCTATAATTCATGCCACCTGCTCTGTAATTAAAACAAGCAATTGCACGTTTTTGGACTTATACTCACCATCGGCGGTTCATATCAATAGCGGAATAGGTAAATCATTAGAAAAATGAATTATGGCAAATTTTATTTTGAACTGAATAGAGTGTTTGTGCGGAACTTGTTTTGTTCAGTGGTTTAGAACTCATTGAAAATTGTTTGCACAAACGCGACATTCAAATTCAAATTCGCAATTAACGATTAAAATCAACTAATCGACAAAGGGTCGACTATGGGTTTCAAACGCTATTGTTTTATTGATTTATATAACAGTGTACGATATTACATATTTTGGGAAATACATATCTGAGAGATTTTTTTTGGTTTCATTTCGGAGAAGACTTGGGTATTTGTGCCCCTGCTTTGGGGATTCGTTACCAATCTTCTCTACGAGAAATATTCCGGATTTCATACCTGTGTTTGGGCAAGAATTTAGCACTCGTCGTGTTTGAGATTTTCAGACACCACGCAAGTTAAGCGGTAAATGTCACTTTTACCACTGATCAATCCAAGTATCGGTAATTTTAGAAGGAGTGCCCCTAGAAAGGGCTTTGGTTAAGACCCTAATGCTTGTCATTGTCGGATCAGGTGCTTCCTGATGTTGACGATCAATTGGGTGCCCCTGTTAAGGGTAGACTTCAGGTTTAGTGCCCAATGATCCGTCGTGCCTGAAATGATCAGATGTCACGTGAAGGGATTTTATTCTTCACGTCTGGGGGATTCCAGATGCTACGCAAATGGTTTTTCATTCTTCACGTCTGATCATATTAGACGCTATGCAAATGGGTTTTCATTCTTCACGTCTGATCATATCAGATGCTACGCATATGGGTTTTCATTCTTCACGTCTGATCATACCAGATGCTAAGCAAATAGGTTGGCACTCTTCACATCTGAGATTTTAGATGTTACGCAAGTGGATTTCATTCTTCACATCTGAGGATTCTGGATGCTATGCAAATGGATTGGCACTCTTTACATCTGAGATTTCAGATGTTACGTAAATGGATTTCATTCTTCACATCTGAGGATTCCGGATGCTACGCAAATGGATTGGCATTCTTTATATCTGAGAGATTTCAAGTGTTACACTAGTGGATTTCATTCTTCACATCCGAGGATTCTAGATGCTACACAAATGGATTGGCGCTCTTCACATATGAGATTTCAGACGTTACACAAGTGGATTTCATTCCTCACATCCAAGGATTCTGGATGCTACGCAAATGGTTTGGGCAGCAGTTATATCATTTCATGGGGTAGCTATCAGTTTCTTTGTCGGAGTTTCAACTTGGCAGGCTATTTCTGCTTAGAAACTGGTGCTGTGAACCTCTCACTTAGAGAAGTGCCCCTTCGATAAAAGCTATGGTTCTAGTGTTTGTTTGTCATGGCGCTTGCTCGTTGTTTGGATCTTTGCGACTTTCCCATTCACGTTTCAATGCTTTTCTTCTCTATTTTTGCATTTGTGTACGTTGATATTTACAGCATTTGGCACTTGAACTAGCGTTGTTAGGGTCGCGATGCTCCAAGAACAAGCGATCGACAGATGGCCTGCAATATGAAATCACTTTTTTTTAAAGAAAGTTTTGATTCGACATATAATTTTGCAAGCAAGAAATTCATTCATGAAAATATGCTCTTATCCGCAGAGCTAATGTTCAGTGCATCACTTGCAGATTGTTATAGACTGTTTACAAGAAGTTTTGAATATAACTGAAAGTAAAAAAGCGAAGTAAAGCATGAAGTAAAGCAGGAAATAGAGCATGAAATAAAACGATGGCGATGTTGATCGCTTATTTTGATCCATTGGAATTGAAGCACAATCAACGGTTATTAGTCGATGATAAGCCTTGGCATGATTTGGGCAGAAGCTATGTTGTTTAGACCAGATTGATCATTTGATGCCCCTTGCCCCTGGGGAATTGTAGAAGGATTCATGGCTTGCGGGTTCTTTACATAATGTTGTAGTATGTTTTTCCTGATCAACTCCTCAATAAGGTTCTTTAGGTGTCGGCACGCATTAGTGTTATGACCAGACTGGTTATGGAATCTGCAGAATTTTCCTGAGTTTGCTACTTTATCGCTTATCCTTATCGGGTTTGGCTCCGCATACTCTTAAGAATTCTTTGTTGCAAGATAGATATTTTTAGGTGTGTCATTCAAAGGTGTCAACTCTGATGATTTGAAAAGGCGAGACTTCTTATTAGCCTTGTTGTCGTTCCCATCATTGGTGCGCTTCTCCTCCTAAGAATTTTTCTGATTATACTGAGCAACAGCATTTTTAGAAGCTTCAGGAAGTTGGTTTGAATTATACATCTGAAGACGTGCAGCCTTATTCTCCAATATCATTTACTCCTCGGCTTTTTTATTGAATTTGTCAAGTGTGCTTGGCTCTTTCATTTTAATCCATTTGCCAAATTTGCTATTCTCATCTATAGCACCGATTAGAGACATTAAGATCATACGAGGCTCGGGATTTCCTACTTCGGATACAGCAGCATCATATTATTTGAGGAAAGCTTTGACAGATTCTTCTAGCTTTTGTTTCATTGACGTAAGAGAAATAACATCCTTTCCCTTCGTAGCTTGTAGTCTGAACTGCTCTTTGAATTTCATAATAAAATCATCGAATTGGTTGATGGATGGCGGGAGCCTTGTGAATCATAGCGATGCCACACCTTCTAGATAGAGAGGGAAGTATAGGCATTTGATCTCGTATGTTGATTTAGCTCCATTCATCTACCATTCATGTTTGTATAGGAAGTGATTTGGATCAGAATTTCCATTATACGACAGCAGAGTAGGATGAGTGAACTTTTTGGGGAATTCAGCCTTGTAGATCCTCTTTGTGAATGGATTTTTTTCGAGAGAGAAGTCCCATTCCTTTTCACTATCCTTGCGAGACATGTTGTCTTTCATTATTTGCTTTACCATATCCGTGATATATTCCTTCGAGTTGTGTTGTTCCGGAGAGCGGACCTCGACTTCTTTTCTGGATGCTCGTCGTGCTGAGCGATCATGTTTAGAGGAACTAGGTCTTTTACTTCTGGTACGGGAAGGTGCCATCCTGACGGGTCTCGCAACTCGTCGGTTATTTCGATCGGAGTGGTTTATGGCATTCAACTTTGAGTCTTCGACATAAGCATCGTCTTTGCCAAGAAATCCTTCTAAGTTGTCGTTATGAGGATCAGAGGATGATCAGTTTGCATTCTCTTCAAGGTTGACATGGATTTCTGGAGGAGGAGCGGGATTTGCTTGAGCGTTAAGGAGAGCGCTCACTTTATCCATCAAAGCATGATTAGCATCCATAAGAGTTTTATTAGCATCGATTAAAGCTTTATTGGAGGCTTCCATGCGTTGACTCAAGTTAGCGACGATGGCGTCTAATTCGGCTTTAGTCACTCCTGCCTTGGATATTGAATTTTCTCCACCTTCAAATCGGTTAGTGAGTGGAGTAGTTTTATGATTAGCAACATTGTCGTTTTCCTCAAAGACATTGCTAGTGTGGTCTTCTTTGATTTAGCCATGATCTCGGACAAGTCCTTGAATTTAGATGAGAATTCGTCGATTTGCCTGGATCTTAGATTTGCGGAATCTATGGTAGAAGTAGGCTTAGAACTTCAAGGTGAAGGAAGGAGATGCGAACACAGCCCCATGGTGGGCGACATATGTTTGAATCAAAAATGACACAAATGCCAAATGGTACAGATGTGCACTTCACCAATTCGGTAATATTAAAATGTAGAACCGCAATCACAAAAATAAAAGCATAAAAGGAAGACAAGGGAGTTTTTGTAGTGGTTCGATTCAAAATGAATCTACGTCCACTTTTAAGCCAATTCTCATTATGATATCTCTTTCTACAACATGCATGAAATCTCTCGTTACATTTATTTCATCTCTTTTTCCTATCTTTGCTCTCCTTATGATTAAATTTGCACTTGAATTCGCAATGGAAGTGGAGAGATCTCTAGCTTTACGATGATGGATGTATGAATCTTCAATCGTTTAGGAGCATTGATGCTCTCCCTTGATTTGGTAGCAATTTGGTGCTAAATCCAAATCTAGAGAAGATTGGAGAAGATAAGAGACCACTTGAATGTGTTGGAGAAACTTTTCATGATATATGAAGGAGATCCATGGAGCTTTGATTCAATTAGAAAGAGCTTTAGTGTTGAATGGAGTAGATTTGATCCGCATGAAGTTGGGGAGATGTAGTTTGATTCACGGAGGCCATTAATGAATCTTGAAATGGAGCTTGGAGGTTGAAGAAATGATTTGGCGGCCCTTCGGGGTGGAGAAAATCCATCCCCCTTAAAGTGGGGTTGGACCTCTATTTATAGGTGTGGGGCAAATGAGGAGAATGGCCAAAAATGTGTATTGTAGGGAACCGGTCGGTCGACCATTTATTTACAGAAATGCCACTAAGTATAGTTGGCAAAAGATGGAAGGGTATAGCTGGATATAGCTGACACCGGTCGGTCATGCCTTTCAGGCACCGGTCAGCCGATCCATGATTTTTAGACACCGTTCGGTGCACGCCTTATAATTTGTTTATATATCGGTCCACTATTAAATTAAGGTACCGCTCAGTTTCATAATTCGGACACCGACCGCCTCAAATTGGAAAGCAACGTGCCACTTTAACAAAATGCTTTCACGTTATTACATCATTCCCTTTTTTATCTTCTAGTGTTTCCTTATACATTTGCTACGTGGCCTTTACTTTACCATACCTTTTCAAATATGGGTAGATTATCTCCTAATCTGCCATTGTGCCAAAATGTTTCACTGCCTTATGAATCTTCATAACGACCGGCATGCAGTTGGAGGAGCTGACTAATTGGTAGTTGGAGATGATGACCAACCGCCTAGGGAGCCGCTGATCGACCGCCTTGGGAGCCGCTGACTGACCGGTCACCGATTATGCCACTTGACCGACCGAGATGGAGGCTAAAGCAAGGTTTGGTACAATGCACTCATAGTGTTTGTCAGATAGTTTGAATGAGCTTTTATCTAGTTAACACTTTGCCTTTACCCAGGATGTTCTTTCATTTAAGTTTGTTTGCTTCATCCTATGCAAAATTAACATATACAGTTTGGGACTTAATCTTGTAGGATATGTATAATGGTAACTAGTCTATAACATGAAATAACACGTGCATTATACTCTCACAATAAATCTGTGCATGGTGGAGAAATATGTTGACCCCTATCGTACTTTCTACATAATGAAGTATTGTGATTATTTGTATGACATATTTTATCTGAATAATGCATAACCAACGTGCCACTTTAACAAAATGCTTTCACGTTATTACATCATTCCCTTTTTTATCTTCTAGTGTTTCCTTATACATTTGCTACGTGGCCTTTGCTTTACCATACCTTTTCAAATATGGGTAGATTATCTCCTAATCTGCCATTATGCCAAAATGTTTCACTGCCTTATGAATCTTCATAACGACCGGCATGCAGTTGGAGGAGCTGACTAATTGGTAGTTGGAGATGATGACCAACTGCCTAGGGAGCCGCTGATCGACCGCCTTGGGAGCCGCTGACTGACCGGTCACCGATTATGCCACTTGACCGACCGAGATGGAGGCTAAAACAAGGTTTGGTACAATGCACTCATAGTGTTTGTCAGATAGTTTGAATGAGCTTTTATCTAGTTAACACTTTGCCTTTACCCAGGATGTTCTTTCATTTAAGTTTGTTTGCTTCATCCTGTGCAAAATTAACATATACAGTTTGGGACTTAATCTTGTAGGATATGTATGTTGGATATATATGGTAACTAGTCTATAACATGAAATAGCACGTGCATTATACTCTCACAATAAATCTGTGCATGGTGGAGAAATATGTTGACCCCTATCGTACTTTCTACATAATGAAGTATCGTGATTATTTGTATGACATATTTTATCTGAATAATGCATAAGGAAATCATTCATATGGATTAAGAAATCTCCCTGAGCAATATTGAAGACTGTTATCCTCATTGGAAGGCTTTAAGTTAGTAGACTCGAATCATTGTCTCTAGTATTGACAATAGATCCTTTCTCAAGGAAAATAATTAGAATCTTGTGACCTAGATTAGGGTATTAGTAAGGGAAGTCCATAACTCTCTTTTCGGGGAATAACTGAAAGTCCAAATTGTCCTAGGTACATGCATTTCTTAGCATTCAAGAAACCCACTTCTGGTCATTATTAGATGTTCTTAGCCAACCCAGATTCGGATATTCGGCAGCATATCAGAAATTCCTTTCTAGTAATAGATAGAAGTTCTGGACCAACCCAGATTTGGGTAATTGATAGATGGAAGACCTGAAATCCTCTTCTGGTACTAACAGAAATCCCGAACGAACCCAGATTCGGGTATTTGATGGAAGGCCAGATATTCACATCTGGTATTTGCTATTGTTTGCGCCAACTCCATGCTTATTTCTTAAAGCAAAGGTCGTATGTGCTTTGCGAGCTCTATCTTTGAGTCATGTTCCCTTCCCACGGGATTTGGTATAAGTAGAGGAAACTGCTTGCTTAGAATGTTCCTCTAGAGTTTTTGTTCCCTTTTCTCAGGATTTTACGTATGCAGAGGGTGTACGTGGTTACTTAGACACTCTTTGGGATTTTGTTCGTTAAAGCAGAGGATGTACGTGCTATTGGCCACTCCCTGGTCCTGTGATTGTCAAAATAGAGGATGTACGTGATTCGTTGGACACTCGCTGGGCCTTCGATTGTCAAAGAAGAAGATATACGTGCTTTGCTGGCCACTCTCTGGGCCTGTGCGTCCGGTGCACTTGGCAAGATTATTCTCAAGCAGGGCCCAAGGACTTACCCGACCTGCCTCTAGGAGGCGCCTTGCCCTACCATCATAGGAGATGATAAGGGCTTAGATGCTTACACTAGGCCATCGTAGACACGGTTTTAAGGCTTACTCTTTTGATCCTCTTCCTTGTCCATCGTAGACAGTGATAAAGGCTTACACTCTACCCCCTTCAAGGGGTGCCTTATCCTGGACATCGTAGATGCAAATAAGGGCTTTCGATCGCTTCTATGGGTAATGAGGAATATAATCAGAGGTAGGACATGCTATTTTGTAAGAAAAGGTAGGACATGCTTAGTTCGTAGTAGAGGCAGGATGTACTCTTCTACTATTAGAGGCAGAGCGTGCTAATTAAATGCTCCGTCTCGACCATTTGCGGTGTGGATCGGAGGCTTACACTTTTAATGCTTTAACCTGGCCCTTTCTGACTTGGGTGCGGAGAAAGGCTTACACATCACTGCCTCCGAGGTGTGCCTTGCCCTGGACATCTTTGCGGTGAAAAAGGGTTTTTGTCCATTTATTCATTTCGGGTTATTCCAAAACCTTCGAGACGATTTCCATGCCCTTAGCTATGTATACAATCCACCTTCGTGAAAGCTCTTGTTGGACTTAGTTTGATTCTTTTACAAAGTCTCGCAATTGGCCTTGATTGAAGAACTTCATAACCAATCCTTCAAGCATTCTGTAGTGGTTTGTTTCTTGTCCATTCATCATATGATAGTGGCAGTAAGGCCCTCCTAACTTCCTTTCGTATTTGGGCTTCTTCTTCGTAGATGGACAAAAATTAAGCTCATGTTTGGTTAGAAAGTAGATATTTTCCATTGAAGTGGTAAAGTGGCACCCTTCGGGTAGTTTTGGCATAAAGTTTTCTCTTTGTCGTTGGAACTTAGCCCTTTTGTTACTGGCTTCGCTGCTTCATTCATATCTTCGATCCTTCTTTTCAAAGTGTCTTGAGATTGAGGCGTTATTATTTTAGTCCATTTGCAAGTATAATGGTTGAAGTATCTCATCGTTCCTTATTCGAATATCGTTCCTTATTCGAATATCGTTCCTTTAGTTTTCACATGGATGACCTTTCTAATGTAAGAAAATAGGTTATAATCCTCTAATTTAGAACCACTTAGAGCAAAGGTTAGGATTTTCTCTATGTAGAAAGGGTTGTTATTCCAATAACCAAGGTGACATTGATCCATTTCCTTTTTCCAATTAGTGATCCTCAAAACTTCCATTCTTAACCATTATTCTTCCTTCACTCTCAGGTCAGTAATTTCTGACGTATCCATTTGAGATCCAGAAGATTCTTGTTGGGACCCTTTGCCCATAGACTTGCTTCTTCAAAGCTTAGTCCAAACTGAGATGGAACAGCATAGTTAGAAATGTGGGTGTTAATCATAAGGCCGGAGGTTCAATCCCTCCCTTTAGCGACAAAATGTAAATGATATTTTTCAACAACACCGGAGATAGGTCTAAGTAAGTGGACCTAAGGGCAGAGTGAGATTATTTAGTTCCCACAAGCTTGAATTAGTTCACCATTTCCCAAACAACAAGGTTTTGAGCCTAAAGATTAGTTACTCTTCCCTCAAGGGGTGAGTATCACACTTACGAGACTCAACAGCCAACAGGTACCTTTGGATAAAGGCTCCCTAAGTACAACACAAGTTTGGAAGCAAAACGGTTGGTAGAAGGGTATTTTCAGTAACCTTGAAGAAAGTTTAAAGCTTGTGTAGAAGATCCTTTTCATGAAGAAAGCATAAGGTAGTATACGAAAGAAATAGTTAGAAAAACCATAGAAATTATGCTAAGTATCGATCCAATCTTTATTGCTCATTGATTTGAGTACATAATTGTATACAAAGGAAACCCCCAAATTAATTTAAAAATTAGGATTTTTCTATAAGAAATGAGTACAAGATTGGGGAATGAGAAAAGGTCCCCTAAAATATGACTCCTGGGGTTTTATTTATAAACAAATTGGTACCCCTTTTGTCTTTGGTCCAACAGAAACTTCTTTCGGGTGTAGTAGCTAGGTGACGGCCGCTCTTCATCTCTCGATTCTGGTTGGCTTGGTTTTGGCTACCTCTTTGATATTGTTAGGGAATGTAACATATCTTTCAATGTGTTTATCTTTGCTTTCTGAATGTTGATCTCAGTCTTAGAAGCTTCTTTTTGGAGTTACTACTAACTTTTTTATCGATACCAAGCCCGTTGGTATGGATAGTTTTGGGAATGAATTTCGGCTTTAGGCAATAAGCTTCCAGTTTTGAGTTAGGTCTTAATAGTATTTGCTTTCATGCTTTAAATACCAATGTTCCGGAAACCTTCACCTCTTTCGGTATCGAAACTAAGTGAGTTATTGTGGATAGCTCTTCTTCCCAATAGCTTAGGTTTGCTTCCAGTGAATACCTGGGGTTGTTTTTGGTCTTCCGATAGTGAGCTTTTGGTATGTCTCTTGATGACTTCTGAAGTTGTCTCTCGGTGGCCAATAAGCTTTGAATCCAATATCTAACCTTCGGGATATTTAACAAGTGTTTAGGCTTCTCATACCTTTAATATCTTTACCTCCTTATGTATCGACACTAAGGAAATTAGTGCCGATAGCCCTTTCATCTCCCTTTGTTAGGGTTGGTGCTTCCTGCCATGAATTTTGTTTCGAGTTGTAAGCTTTTTGTCCTTTCTTTCCTACCTACTTCTGGCTTCAAGTGATTTTCCTTTCTTATGATTTTTTCCATAGCCTGATGCCAGCTCCATGCTTTCATATCATCATTTTGAGCTAGTTGCGGTCCGATGCCCCTTCGCCGATAGCCCGTTTTCGGTGTTGAAATTTTGTAGTAACATATTCCAAATATGATAAGAGGTTGGAAGGTTATCTTGTAGAAGAGAGATTGGTTTTTGGATTTATACTTGTGACAATGCTAAAATTCTATCATTGTGCATAAAGTACATGGTTTTGTGGGTGTAAGTAAGAATTGAGTTTTGTGCTTATAATTGCAGTCTTTCCTAGCTATTGATTTATGTTGTCAATGGGAGGGCTTGGAGCTTAGACAAGTTATCCATAAGAGGGGCCATATTAGGTATTAAGAGGGAAGCAGTTTATTTTGAATCTACATATTATAGGCGCACCCTAGCATTGACCTATGCAGAATTAGTTGCAATGGATTATTTTACTACCTAAACCTATCTCTTGGTAGATTAGTGTGGTACTTTGTTGGAACTTTCTACATATATTTTGAGGAAGTCATTGGACTTCAGTCATAGCGGAAAGATTTTGGGAAAAACCAAGTGAGGAACTTTAAAAAAATGAGTGTAAGCATTTTTCGAAGGGAGGTGTCATTCATCTTAGTTAAAGAGATGGATAGTTCCTTTGGCTCGGTAGTAATCATAAATGAATTGTTTTGGAAAAAACATTTCTCTTCGACTTAAGTAAATGGTCTTTTGGAAATGAGTGGAAGCCAGATTTTCCCTGTAGTCAAAGTCCTTTGCTTATGGTTTTCATCAAATTTTGGTAAAGAAATATAGAGACATAATTATTTACATAACATCTGATGGATTTTGGAATAGTTGTCATACCTTTTGGAATAGCTTATGCCTAAGCCTAGTTAATGACTTGTGTGGTAGGGCATTTAGTATGGTCTTTGGTAATTTGGTAGGGGTCCGTGTTGATGACGTGATATTCTGAAACACAGAAGGGCAAAGAATAAAGTTGGTATGTAGACAAGGAGTGTGATACCTTGTATGTGCATGGACCCAGAATCATAATCTCTAAGTATGATTTTGGAAAAAAATAAGAAAGAATTTCTTATATAATGTGAAATTATAGAAAGTATTCCATAGATGCAGTTTTGACCTGCTTCACTGAGAGTAGTTATCGTGGATAAACTACTATTAGTTTGCCATGTGGGAAGGGCCATTACCTATTATAGAGGAAGTTCGAATTTTCTGTAACCATAGGTTATTCATTAGTTGTTTCCTCCCAAGGGATTGGCGCTTAAGACAGGGATTTTTTTTATTAAGATTTAGTCGGATTTTGGAATTTCCATGTAACATTGACAATGTAGTTAAAAATTCTTGGCTTTCAAGTTTAAGAGTCCATGTAATTTCTATGGAATTATTTTGTAGGAAAAAAGGTTTTAACCCGAGAATGTATCCTAACATTGGATAGGAATTCACCAATTGTTATGCTCTATTATTAAGATTTGGTGCTTGTCAAGATTATGTCATTTGGATACTAGAAGTTCTGTTTGAAAAAAATGGCTTACAGAATCGGACTAGTAGAATAAATCTTTATATGACCACCAAAATTGAAGTAAGTAATAAGTTTGGCTAATGAAGAAATGATAAAAAAAAATAAAGATTCCAAGCGGATGATAGACAAGGCAAATAATTTTGTTCAGAGGCAAGAATTTAAAAGGAAGTATTCTAAGGAAATATATCGAGCCTATTTGAGTCAAAACCCCATGAGTATATATAATTTCAGAAACTGAAATTTTAAAGGACTTATATGTTTTGATATAAAATTGGTGTTCTTGGAAATTTCATAAAAGTAACTATATATATAGTCCAAAAATAAATTTTTATAACTAATAGTTTATCCCACTAAGACTTTTCCATGTTTTGAAATATATATATATATAAGTTGAAAAATATAAATAAGTCCTTATGGTGTTGGACAATATAAATGGAACAAACAGAGGAACACAAGAAAATAAAAGCAAAGTTTAAAAATCGGATCGGGGGCAAGATAAAAGTGTGGCTCTACTTGTAGATAGGGAAGGCTTGAGATTTTAAAACCAAACGACCTAGCTTTGTTAAAACATATTAAAAAAGGAAGCAATTGTAAAACATGGAAAATAATGGATTAACGTATTTAAAATATCTTTTCCTAAAGTGATTGAGATAGGTAAGATAGAAGAACTCTCCGGAGGACTTGGTTAGAATAACTCGGAAGTTGTAAGGAAAGTTATCCAATTTGGAAGCTGGAAGGAAGTACAAGTTAATAGTAAGTCATCATGCGATATTGACTGATTCAGTTATAAAATCTTTTAATCTATAGGGAGAATTCAAGTTTCTTACCCATTTCCCATTTGATATTCCATCAAAGCTTCTTCCTTTGATTAGGACCTTGCTTCTAAATATTCTTGGGAAGGGTGGGCCTTAGGATTCAATCCCTGGATTGTAGGGTATGACTGAAACATGTTATGTTTGATGGTTGCAAAAGGATGCAAGTGGATGCAGTGGACGCATAACACACATTAGGCACTGTGATCGACTGAATAATACACTTACATATGCATATAGATGTGTGTGCATTTTATTTATTCTTGTATTTTTAATATATGGATGTTATCGTATGGTTGTTGCATATGGATGGTCTTTGATGCACATATAGAATTATTTGTCATCTTTAGGATTTTTGCATACATTTGGATGCTTGGCACAAACATGATGGCATAAAAAGGAGGTCAACTAAATCAATTGACCACCTAATCATTTCCATTAGTTAGGGTCATATACACTACGCTACTACATAAATACATGAATTGAATTAGATAAATTAAGGACAATGGTTGCTAATGGATGATAGATGATTATATGGTTATAGATATTGTTGGGAAAAACAATTATCTTATACTTCTACCTTGAATATTTCGAGGACGAAATCCTTTAAGGAAGGGAGAACGTAACAACCCAAATTTTTAATAAACAGTAACTAATTAATTAAATAATAAGCTCTAAAAATATGGTAATTGGGAAATAGGGGTTATTCCATTGGGTCCGTGTTGAAACCAAAAAATGGCTACAACACCAAGGGTAACTCTAGGATACTTCACCAAACGGTATGACAAGGAAAAGTAGATCCACAATCACAAAATAAATGGTAAAAAATAGAATACACAAAATTTAGAGTGGTTCGACTACGGTAAAGCCTACATCCACTAGGAGAGTAACTTTTTTTATCATCTTCGAGTTTACAAAGCACAAATTCTCTCTCATTACATTCATTTTCTCTCTCATAAATGCTTCTCTTTGATCTATTCAAATTAGCTAAGGAACTTGATGGAATTCTTGAAACGCGGTGAGTGGTGATATAGATCTACAACTTCTCGGATATTCGAGTAACTTTGAATTATTCCATGGCGGATTTGGTGTTAGATTTTCGTTTAAAGATGATTAAGGAAGGTAGAATCAATTAGAATGATGGAGAAAATAGTTGAACAACCATTCCGGTTCTTGGAAATCAATCCCTTCAATGTGGAGTTCATCGTCTATTTATAGGAGTAAGGAGCACCTGAATATGTGAGTAGGTTTTGGGTTGTTCATGAGCATATTTATGAAAATGCCACAGCCAGTTGTTGCCAGCTATTGCTATATGTCTTGATCAAAGGTGCACGAGCGACCCCTACAATGTGCGAGCGATCCTCACAATGCGCGAGCGACCCCTATAACATGTGATCCAGATAGGTGCTCGACCATCTTGCGCTTGACCAGGTCCTTGTTCAACCAACCCATGTGTTACTGCACGGCCCATAGACTTTGCCACCGACCGACCCTAAAGTGTTTGAGCCATCATGATGTGCGACCCATATGTGCTCGATCCCTCGTGGTGTGTGAGCCCCCATGTGCTTATCTCTGTTATGGGCGATCCCCTTATGCTCAAACCTAGGGTGTACGAACGATCGTGCAGTGTCTGACCATGCTTTTTCTTGGATGCACGACCGACCCTCTATACCAATGTTTGTGATTGATTCGTACAAGCTTCTAATGACCGACACATTGGTTTTAGTCCGTCAAATTGTGCTTAACTTTTGGTGAATAAACATTTCCCCTCGAAATCTGTAATTTTTGACATGAAAAATTATAGACTTCGAAACAATTAATCATACCATAATTTGGTGGATCAAATTAGGTTTCATGCAGGCTGATTGTATATAGCACGTCAGGTTTGACACATGTTTCTGGGTCGTTCGGACCCAGGCATGCACGAGTGTGTCCACACGTACTTTATGTTTCGAGCAGGTCCACTGGTTCGTGAGTCAAGCGGGCTCATTCGAGCTCGAGCAACCAATTTGTGCGGTCGGTCGTGCCACGTCACTCTAGGTTAATTGAGCCCGTTTATCTTCTTTGTATTGCCTCTTACTCTTCACTTTTTCACTTCAACCATTTTATTGAAAAAAACATCTTAATGGTGGTTGTGTTATTTTAAAGAGTTTCTCACCTTCAGCAATTAGTTCGTTGTGAATTCCAGCCAAATCTGCATGTTGGTCATCACAAATCCCTAGCACGCTCGATCTCTAGAACCAAACTTGATCAACTTCGAATTAAATTGGAGCAATTTCCCCGGATCTGAAGTGCGTGCTTACCGTAGGTGATTCTCCTTTTATTTTGTATTGATTTGGTCTGTAAATAGTTAAAATCTTGAATTGAAATGGCAAAGGGGTA
Source organism: Allium sativum (assembly GCA_030737875.1). Lineage (NCBI taxonomy): Eukaryota > Viridiplantae > Streptophyta > Magnoliopsida > Asparagales > Amaryllidaceae > Allium > Allium sativum. The sequence goes on along the minus strand of CM060911.1, from coordinate 64,480,183 downwards.
TGGTTTGGGTTTGAATCAAACTTTTGGTGATTTTCGAGATTGTAATGATTGCGAATTGTGATTGATTGAATTCGATTACACAAGACTCCTTGAATTTCTGATTTGTGTTGAACGCACGTAAAGTGTTTGATAAAATGCTTGAACCATGAGATTTTGTTCGTTTCGTAGATTTTCTTGTACATCCGAATTTGACTGTCTTGTAACTTGCCATTAAGCTCGAAAAATACAACCTGTGTACATCGAATGTAGTAATTCGCCATATCGGTTTAATGCTTCGGCATGGCTTGGTTTCATGGCATAAGCACTCTGATTTTTAGGGGTTTAATTTGCAAATTGGTCAGTATTGAAGCCCTTTTCTGATGCATTTGTCGAAACATCATGCTTTATTTTTGCTGATCATGTTTTGCTTGCTGAAGTAATTTTCATTTTCCCAAAATTTTAAGCTAATGCAATGGTAATTTTGGATTGCCTTTTGTCGCAGATGAACTTAAATTTGAATTCAGTATTATTCACATAATCTTGTCTCGTGAACTTGATTAATCAAAAGTCTTCAACATGATTTTGCAATCCCTTGACTTGCCTGCTCAACTTGAACTGGTCAGTCGTGCTCAACTCAGTTGGGTTCAAGCCTGCTCGACCCTCATGGGGTTGGTCACGCTCGACCCTGTGGGTTTGAGCCAACTCGACCCTGTTTGGTTCGAGCATGCTCAACCCTTATGGGGTCGGTCACGCTTTACCCTGCGTGGGTTTGAGCAGGCTAGACCACATAGGGGTCGGTCAAGCTCAACTCAGTTTGGGATCGAGGATGTTCGACCCTCATTAGATCGAGATGGCCTTGCCATTTGGAGATCACTTTTGTTGATTACAAACTTTCCCATTGTGCTATACCTGTGACAACTAAAACATTTGTATGTTTTTGAGCCATTATTTTGCTGTCAATTGAACATATCGACTACAGGTTAGCATAAAAATTAGGAATGCAGTGTAGCTTAGATTGAACGATATACTTGTGCAGAGTTGTTTTTATTTGATCGTTTATAATTAGGTTAAACATTCTCAGTGCGAATATATTCATTCCAGAATTAATTTTCAATGACATTTGGAACCGGACAATCAGTGAATGCTGATTTCAAATCCCGAGCCTCGTTTTATAATAACATTTTCAATCCCCCCTTTAAGTTAAGAGGCACGTACCTGTGATTCATTTGAAAGTATAACTTTTTGTGTAGAAATGGTTACTGGACAGCAATCACAACAAAATCTCGAGGAAACTGCTGTGTCTGGTGAGGCTAGAACCTCTGTTGAGATTACATCGGCTATTCCCCCCGGAGTAAATGTCAATCAAGATTTTCCTTGACCCCGGCGACTCGCCAATGTAGCTCTCGAGAGACATGAAACAACTCTTACTTTTAGCTTATATCGGCAAATGTGCAAACAATTTAGAATGTCATAAAAGGACGAAGCCAAATTCCCGGGGAAGGATGACTTTTCTGACCTTCCACCTGCTGGATATGTTGCGGTTAATCGTCATATGTTATTAAGCGGAGCAATTCCTCCCTTCATTCCTTACTTAGAATTAATCCATCGGTGCTTGGCTATTCCCCCATCCCAGTTGAACCCAAACGGTTACTTCATTGTAATGAGCATTTATGTTCTTTTTATGATGGTCAAAGAGCACGCGCCTATATTTCAAGATTTTTGTTCCTTGTATTCTTTTAAAAGGAGGAAGAAGGATCATCCGTCAATTATTTTTGTTGAAAGTCGGGGCTCCAAAATTATTACTGATCCGGTAGAGAGTGTTCGAGGATTTCCGAACCAATATTTCTTTGTCCGTTGTCCCAAAAACTTTTACGGCCGATGGATGGAAGGAGGTGAATATATTTACTTAGAGCCTTTTATTTCTTTCTCCTTCTAAATTTCAGTTCTCAAATCTTTCTATACTTTACAAAAGTTCCTTCTGACCAAGATGCTGCCTTTGATCAAGCTCTTCTCGATTCTCTAAGGGATGTTAGTGAGAATGAACGGAGTAGAAAATTCTTGATTATAGAAGAGTTCCTTGGTCGATGTCTTATGCTTGATCCCTCACGATCTCTTTCTATAGACTCAGCTGGTAAGAAGGATACCGCTAGCAAATCTCCAGCTAATAAAGCTCATCTAAAGAAGTGCTCTGACCCTGTGGAAAGCAGAAAGACACCTCCTAAGTCTAAGTTGACTTCTATTGAAGAAGAATGGTTTCAACTGCGCGAAGAAAAGAGCCTTATGACTTTATCTGGACAGGTTGAAAAGGAGAGTATTTCCCTCGATTCTATGGAGGAAACCGAGCGGGTTTAGAAAGATAAATCTACTTTAGAAACCACTTCGGACCTGATGAATAGGACCAAAAAACCTGGAGATGCTAAAGCATTTTCTAAGGATAATGTGGATGTTGATAAGGTTGATGAGAACCCTATTGCTTAAGTCACTCAAGGGAAGAGCTCCTCGGATATTTTTAAGAATTTAAGTGGTATCAGCTTGGCTAAGGATCTCGTTCAGGGTGATATTGTTACCCAACCAATTAAACCCCCAGTCACAAGTACAGGAACCAACATACTCGAAGCTCCCATTACTTTACTAGGGAAAATGCTTGCAAATATAGGGATTGCCTTAGCATCGACCATAAAAATTGGTTCGTTATTAGACACATGCTAGCATGGTTTTCTCATGCTATGAGTTTACGATTCCTTACATTAGATTTTCAACTTCCCCTGTACCTTTTAGTATGAAAACTGAACTTTTAGCTTTGTTTTGTTTTCTCGGGCCCAAAGATGAAGCATTCATTCACGGAGAATTTTGAACATAACACCAAGCATTACAATCAAAAGGGTCCTTTAAAACTTTGGTCTTCATAACACTCAAAGCAATCTCACCAATCTCAACGCCCGCAGCCTATCAATCAGCCTCAACAAACTCACGATCTTGTTGAGACTGATCAGCAAAGGCAGTAAAGGCATGACCATCTTGATATGCTGGAAGAAAAAGAGGAAGGAAGAAGAGGATAAGAAAAAAAGAAGAGCGGAAAAGAAAAGAGACCGGGGTGATAAAGGAAAGGGTGACTCTCAAAAGTGTCACAAGTCGGACAAGCTTCCAATGCCGGATTTTCCAATGCCAGATATTTAGACCACTTGCGATCAACTGTCCATGTCCTCTCCATCCGTTACTCCAACTTCTATTGATCTTCAAGTGATTATATATTGGTCTCATTATGCTCCCAGACCATGCAACCTTGATCTCGTAGAACGATTCAAGGGTTGGTGTCTATACGGGATGTACTTTGACTTGGACATATACCTATCCGACAAACAGATCATACTTGGTGAAATGGATACCATGAAAAATTGCATGCTCACACAATTCGACGTTGCTAAAAGCCTATTGGAAACATGTATAGATGCGATCAGGGATCACATTGAGAAACAACTAAATGCTTGGAATTCGTTTTCCTTTGACCTCCAAAGGCTTAACAAAGATAACATCGATCGAATCCTTACTCTAGAGAACGACAAGGTTGAGCTTATCAAGACCCTTGAATCTCGGGACAAAACCATTGCTTCCTTCACTCAAAGAGATACATAACTAGCGGGTTTAATGGACGAAAATAAGAGGCTCAAGGAGGAGCTTGCTTTCGCGAAACGAAAAGAGAAAACACTAGCAACGCAAGTCCAAGAGGCTCAAACTGCCTGAGAGCTTGCTGAATCTCAGCTAATTACTGAAAAGAATGCTTCAGCTGCTTCTCAGCAAGAAAATATTACCCTCCATCACAAGCGCACTTCTCAAAGTATGGCTCTTTCCGCACTAACTACACATATTGAATTTCTTGAAGAGGATAAAGCTAAAGTTGTGGCTGCTTACAAGAAAACTAAGGAAAGTGCTGATGCTGCTGAAGCTACTTTATTTAAGTTCTACGTTTACAACGTGATGAGTCATGGGAGCCTACATTATCTAGGGAAGTATTTTGCTACGACTTTAGCTCTCGTCTAGAAGTGGTACTTAAGATTGATGGAGGATATCATAGTGAGGATGAGCATATTGAAGATATCATAAATGAAGAGTCCTGCAAAGCCTTAGCTGAGGGTAAGAATATGTTGAAGAAAGAACGAGGATTATCAAGTGACGGGGCTGGGTCTTCCGGGGAGCAAGCCCAAGATATGGCAATATTAATGCCCCTACAATTCATGCTAATATTGAACCTACAAGTTCGCAAACTCTTGTTGAATCTGATACTGTTCTCAAAGAGAAAGACATAGTTACTGATGAAAAAATATTGAGGGAGGCACTGCTGAGGAGCACAATGAAGATAATGAGGGAGACGACAATGATGTAGACAGATTTGAGGTCGAGGAACACAAAAATATCCAAGCGAACCTTGAAGCCACAGGTAAAACTGAAATTGTCTAATTTATGTTATACTTAGACTCCCTATGCCCTTCATCTGGGATGACCACATACTACGCTTATTATTCGTCTATTCTAGGTCTGATCTCACCATAACCTCCTTCTGGCGGGTTCACTGCTATGATGACTGAGGCTATAGTCACTGACTCGACCTTGATGTTGATTCCTCCTGCCCCAATTACTACTTCCCCTCCAGGTGACGCATCTTTGCACGATGCCGCGACCCCAGGATCACAGGCCACATAGGTCGGTGTACTTGCCGATCTGAATGATGGTGCTGATTAAATCCCCAGTAAGGGGGACTCGGATAGTCCAATGAGACTCCAGGAAGAGGTGCCGAGGATGCAGAAAAGCAGAAAACCAAGCTTTCATCGACTTCAAGACGTAAAGGAAGAAAGCGCACCGTTAGGAAGAAAGGAGGAATCATCAATTTGTCCTCCCAAGAAAGTCCAAGCAGTATGGCGGTCAAAGATGGAAACCAGCCAGCCGATACATCTACTCCTTCTAAGGCTGACAAACCATTTCTAAGGTCTGATGATTCCAGGAAGAAGAAATAGTGTTCTTGGCTCAGCTTTCTCCACCCTCTATTATTTCCTTTACATGTTGCATTTAGACTGGTTGCATATGCGAGTGTCGGCCCTTGCTTATTACTTTGTGCATATTCTGCATTTGAAACTTATGTACTTGACTTTGTGTCTGACTTGTGCTGATATGATGAAACTGTGTTCTATGTTTTTCTTGTTGTACTTAAGCTTTTTTACTTTAGCTTTAGCGTACTTTCTTGTTTTGCATTCCATACCTTTTCCTTACACATTTACAATACATGTCTTTTATATCATAAGTCCTTTGTTGTTGTGATGCCGGTGCTATAATGATCTTGTGGTGCATTTTGTAAATAATGGTTTTTCCAACTGTAGCTTTATCGCCCTCATGCCATAGATCATTACTAGTTGAGTCTACTCGATCAACTTTATTGAACTCTTTTGGTTTTGACTAAGGCGGCACTCGAGACTTCTTTTCTATGAGTAACCACTTTTTGTGTTCATTACTGTGTTAAACTCCCCAAGCTCGCCTTAGTTTATTTCAAGAAATTCAAATTTGTTGATCGAGGTAGTGCTTACAACCATAAAGTTTTCTCGTTTGGAGTAAAGTTGTGATGGGCTCATGGTACGTTTTAGTGAGCATTATTGATTTATCCTATTGTGGTGGTTATGTTCCCATACTATGGTTCGTCACAAACTTTTAACGGCTAGGTGTGATCGACTATATTTGGAATCTCTTGGTTATGGCTAAAACACAGAAAATTCCTACCATAATGGTTAAGTCTATTGCTTTTGTCATCACATTAGGGATTTCCTAGTTTATTTATGACCCAAGGGTTCTTAGCTTAATTGATCACCCATGCCTTTTAATGAGAGAGGGTTTTTTGTTTTTGATGCCCCCACTACAAGAAAAACCGAGATTAGCGACAGATTTTTAGCAGCGGAAAATTCCGTCGCTAATTAGTGGTGAATTCCCGTGGGCTTTGTAAGAGAAAATATTTTGGATTTTATATGTCACCTAATTATAAATTATTACCGTCGAATACTAATTATGTCGCTAAATCAATGGAAATTGCAGCTCTTTACCGTCATATAATATTTGACGCAAAATTCCGTTGCTAATAGAGTCGGATTACCATCGACATAATTTTGAAGCTATTTTCCTGCAGTTTTCCAAGAGATTTGAAACGAACTTTTTTATTTTTTTATTTATTAAATGTTTTAAATTTGTGTCATTACTTAGTAATTTATTAGTAAATTTAAATTTTAAATAATTAATGTTAATAATACATTAGTAATTAATAATAAATAATAACTATTAGAAGTAAATAAAATTCAATAGTTAATGCTGACTAATTTTTTTTTTTTTGAAAATTAATGCTGATTAATTATTAATTACTATATAATATAAATAAGAGGTAATAGTAATTAATAAAATACATTGTAGTTTGATGTTTATTAAATTTGTTTTGATAATCAATGATTATTTAGTAGTCTTAATACGATTAATTAAATTAATATCAAGAAATTATTAATACATATATTTTCTTTTAAGAAATTGATTGGTACATATATTATTTGATAAATAATTAGTAACTAAGAAAAACAAAATGGTCAAAGTTTAAAAATAAGAAATTAAATAAATACTAGAGAATTTCGAAATTCAAAAAATTCAAAAATTACCATACACAAGTTATTATTTTCGTGCATATTAATGTACTATTAAATAATTAATAATTGATATGTGATAGTTAACATAAGTATATAATAGTTATTATTAATTAATATCTACTATTAATAATTAGTTGTTGGTAATCTATAATTAATAATAAATATTTAATTAGTGATTAATTACAGCTGAGCATAAGTTATTGGCAAAATATAACATTAATAATATGTATATACCATTTTGGTATAATACGTTAAAATATAACATTAAACACTGTGCAAAATAACGTTAATACCATCTGCCTGTTAGGTCTATTATCCACCTCTTTGCACTTGGAACTCTAAACATTTTTTTCATTTCCTTACGCCTTTCTTACCACACCGCTCTTTTCATCGCTCTTCAGCTCTTCATCGCCCACCTTCTTCGTCGCGCCGCCGCTCTGTAGGTAGTGAAGTTTTTCCGAGTTTAATTCAAAATTACGGTTTTATTATTCTAGTAACTAACTTTCTCTTGTTAATTCCAATTTTTTATTTATTACATGCTAATTATAATCGTTAATTATATTTTATTATTTTAGAAATTTTGAAATTTGTTAAATTAAATTTTGAAATATTCATAAAATTTATAAACCAAAATTTGAAACTTTCATAAAACCAAAAAAAATAAAACTTTAAATAAATTTAAACTAAATATAATCTTCAAATTTAAGAAAACTCATAAATGTTAAAAAGTTCAGACTTTGAAAAGTGTAAAATAGTATGTTGCAAATTCTTATTTCTCTATTCATTTGTAGTTTTCTTTAGTAACATTTTTTTATTTTGTATGTGCTAATATTTTTCCAGTTTAAGTGCAGAATTTGACTCTTAACTAACGTTCTCCCCTTAAATTGCATCCGCCTCCGATGATGTTCAGACTAGCAGATTAGCGTTCTGGTATAAAATTCGAGAAGTCAAAATGGTTGTTCGTTATTGTTTGTTAATTTTCTATTTTCCGCATCTGCAATCTCACGGATAATTACCAATAGAATTCCAACAGATTTGCAAGAAATGTTTATATTATTTTTCTAAATAGTAATAAATTGAAAATTTATCAAGAAGTAATATTTAATTCTAAATAGTAATAATCGGTGAATAATTTTTCGTGTTGTTTTAACTTGTTAAGATAAATTTTGAAATATTCATAAAATCTACAAACAAAAATTTGAAACTTACATAAAATCAAAAGAATTAAACATTAGATAAATTTAAACTAAATATAATATTCAAATTCAAGAAAACTCACAAATTATTAAAAACTTCAAAATTTGAAAATGTAAAAATTATGTTGCAAAGTATAACTGTTGTATTCATTTAGATGCTTTCTTTAGTGACATTTTTATTTTGTATAGACTGGTATTATTTCAATTTAAGTAGGAGAATTTGGTCTCTTACCTAACGTTTTTCCCCAAACTGAAATTAGGCTTAAATTCTAAATTTCCCGCCAAACTAAAAAAGTTTTGCCGCGCTTCTTTTCTAGAAATTTTGGCACCAACTCCATCGTGTTTCCCTCCGTAATACATTATTATTTTTTTACCCATTGTTCATCCACTTATTCCCATTCCCCAACTCCTCCATTAAATGATAAAATATTAAAACGCATGCCCCCTGTTCAACCGATCCTTCCAATTCCCCAGATCTAAACGAAAACACGTTTCCTCCTACCTTATTATCCCAGTCAACAAATTCTACCATCAAACTAATCGTCCAAGTTTGCAAAAAAATCTTCGTTATCAAATTAATTGCACCTGCTGGAGACGTTATCGCTCGATCAACAGTTCATGGAGCTCGCCTTTGACTAAGGCCGTGGAGCTCGCTGTCTACCTCCAGCCGATGTCGAGATCCTGATTATTGAGCCTTGAAGCCTGAAACTTCGTCATCAACACTTGTTCATTAGTGTCTACATTTTAATTCCTATTTGAAACAGCACCGTTGAGCTAAAAAGTTGTGAGTGGATTCAATTTTGCAGTTTTTTTTATTTTTAACTAACCTTGAATGCTTGCTTTTTCCTTGAGAGATGAATGAATAAATCTGTTTGCATTGAAAGACCACGTGATTAAGCAACTTCTCCCATCTATGTTGTAACACCCCGTGTATTCTATAACAGTGAAATTCACAAATTAAAGTATAACTAATTTCAAATCAAAGAATTAAGGGAAACGGGATACGCCATTGCGTTCGTCTCGGAATTCTGCTTGAGATAGAGTCCGAGTTTGCGTAAAATGGACTCCGTATGAAGAAGATATGGCCTCCGGAAGTTTCAGAATTCAAAACAAAATTCAAAACAGCTCAGAAAAACCAATTCAAAATTCAAAATCGGGCCGGATTGGCCAGGGCGGGAATTTTCCCGCCCAAGGCACCCAGGTCGACTTGGTAGTCGACCTGGGGCTACCCAGGTCGACTGGGCAATCGACTGCCAAGTCGACACGGTGTCGACTGGCGTGTCGACCTGGCCCCTGAGCCAGGTCGAACCCAGCCCCCCTGGCTGGCCTGGTCTGTGTTTGGTCGATTTTCTGAGCCTTGCCTTATCACTAGGGCTAGGTGTCAGCTCCTGGTTGGTCTCTCCTTTAAACGAACGGCTATTATTAAACCAAGCTCCATCGACGGTCCTAATCAACTCACAAACTCTATAAAAAGGACCTAAGACTCACCCTAATTCACACAAACAAAAATGGAGATGAGACCGTCATGCTGCTGAGGAGAGACTAGAAATAGCCGTTAGAAATTGAGAGACAATTAGGAGATAATTCGAAAGCTTAAAGCAACGTCAGTTAAATCAAAACAACGCCTACAACAAAGGATAGCATCTCCAAATTTTGAACTCAGATTCCTGAATTGAAGGTTCGTCATACATTGTAAGTAGAGTGCTATTCCGATGTGAATAAATAATTGTGTTTTGATTTGTGCAAAGTGAGAAATGGAATTGTGGCGATAATAATCTATATTTGTATGTTGCTTTGATTCTAAACGATTTGGAAATGTTATGGTATACGATTGGATATTTGCAAGTATGTGGTTTATGTTGACAACCATATGTTGTGGTATTTTATTTGGGGTTCATACAAGTTTATGATTCATGTTAACAACCATATGTTGTGGTATTTTATTTGGGATTCATACAAGTATATGATTCATGTTAACAACCATATGTTATGGTATTTTATTTGGGATTCATGCAAGTATATGATTCACTATTATGCCAATATGATGTACATACTTTTATGATCACTTTTAGTGTGTAATTGGACTCGACTATGTACTATGGTTTATATGAATCTATGTTGGAATTGGCAAATCATACTTTTGTATTAGAAACAAAAGTAAGCATTTTTATGAACATGACTAAACTATGTTTGGTGTTATGCCTAGTTGAAAACATGTTTTAGGCCTAAGTTGTTATCAAAATCATATGGTGAAATATGTGACACATAATTAAGTTAGATTTACATTCCAATTGCAAGTTTACATGAATTGACTAAAAAACATGATTTCATGTTTAGGTATGTTTATGCCATGATTATATGAATAGAATGGTTCATGTTTAGGTATGTTTATGCCATGATTATATGAATAGAATGATTCATGTTTAAGTATTGTTTATACCATGATTATATGCTATTACAATGCAAGTTCACATGTGCCTAATTCATGTTAATTAGATCGTCATGTTGCAAGTTCATGCGTTCACACTCCCCTTTTTATGTTACCTTATAAACACCATGTTATAAGCCTCCCCTTTTCATGTGGCTAAGTTGGGTTTAAATGTTAAACCCAACATATGTTATATTTTAGTGAACGTATAAAACGGGGGTATTGGCGATGGGGTTAAAACATAGAACATATGTGTTGGCATGTTTGACACATGCCAACAACCATGAAAAAAACAATTAACTGGCATAAATAAATTTTACCCAATAAAGATGAATTTGAATAATGGGCCGCAAATATTTACATATAAAAAGGAAAGAGACAAAATATGTAAATGTAGAAAATACGATGTGTTTAACCCGAGGTTGGATTGAGTTGTGATGTAAACCTGCCCGGAACCGCCCGGTTGTCCAGTTGTCACAACAACACCTATCCAATGTGGGTGGTTAAACACGGAGCCCAATAAGGACCCGAGGTTAGACTGAGTTGTGGCGAAAGACTGCCCGGACCCAACCGGCAACAGGCAGCCACAACAATACCTGTCTAATGTGAGAGGTCAAGGCTTTAATAAGACAATTAAGGCTGAGTCAGGATTGATAGGATTAAGTAAATTGAATTAATACTTAATCAAAATGGAACATGCTAAACTATACAGACTGATTTGGGGTTAGGTTTACAAAACACTTAACCAACTTAGCATGTTGGCTAGAAATAGAAAACCTAGTAGCGGGGGACCCGTTTCAGCAGTAACCCTACAAGGTGTATCAGGATACCCTGAACTAGGCAGGGTGGGGCACGATTACTGGGCTGACTGTAAGAGGTCAAATCGACGGCGGTGGTGCAGCGGTGTAGGTTCTAACGGGGTGCGGGCGTGCACACACTCCGGCGCAGAAAAATAAGGCACTGAGCACCAGTAGTATACCTGTGCATTCTAGAATTGTGTCGGGCCGCCACCATGGGACTTGATACACCCCATGGTAGGACCAACATAGGTAACTACAACAACGGGGGCCGTAAGACACATGTAACTATGCGAGTAGGAGCCGATCATCAGAAATGGATCACTTCACCCTGATTATGGGGTGCCTGTTGGGAACTAGTTTATATGGGTACAGAGATTAATATGGGGTACGATAGTATATTCGACTCTAGACAACTTAACTTAGTTCATGGTGCTTTCCCATTTCCAGTTTATACTTATCATACCCTGTTCTTTATTCATAGACTGAATAGTCCTAGACTTACTCAGGCTTTATGTCTGACTCTACTTTTCTTTCGTCTTCTTTTCTTTCGTTCCCCCCCCCCCCCAGGTCCACAGGGAGGGAATACCGCAGCTTGACCAGCTTTCACATCCAGCTTGAAGTGAAAGAATGTATTGCTTGGATCTTTTTCGTTTTGGACTACGGCTTTGGACAGCAATTATGGGACTTATGCAGTTTATTTATGTTTTCTTTATGCTTCTTTAAATAATGTAATCAAGACAGTTATGAAGATGTTATGTTTTTGGAAGAATTGTAAGACAATTATGGCATGGTTTGTGTAACACGTATTTTAATGAAATAAAAGTTGTTGTTGTTTTCCGCTGTTCAAAAATATGTGTTCTTATATCTGTCTTGTATATCTGTGACTTATACTTATAAACCTCCACCAAAATTAGGGCATTCCCTTTGAGAGTGACCCTAACGGAGGTGGGGTGTTTCACTTGGTATCAGAGCATAGGTTTACCAGATAAGATAAAAGTTTTGAAAATTTATTTTCAAAGGAAAATTTAAAGAAGCATTTTTAAAGATAAAATATTATATTTTAAAAAGGCAAAGTCCCCCAAAGCTATAGGTACTATCTTTTATCCTTCGTTTTGAATCTATCCTTTTTGTTTCAGCATGTCCGAAGAACTTAACTTGCCAGAGGGTATACCAATACCTGGTTGGTTTAGACGATTCTTAGAAGCAAGGGACACTCAGCCAGGTCCTACCGTTCCTCCTCCCCCAGATGCAGGAAATCATCCAGCTGCAGCAGCACCTCTTCCTCCACGTCCTCCGCGGGGTAATACTTTTGCTAAGATATGTAAAGATTTCAAAGCTATGGGAGGGAAGAACTTTCATGGAACTGAGTCCTTCGTGGCGGCTATGAATTGGCTAAAGGAAACCGAGGACTTATTCGTCATCTTTGAGGTAGAAGATAGGCAGAAGGTACAACTGGCAGTATGGCTACTAAAAGGTGAGGCTTCCTACTGGTGGGAAGTCACTAATGCAGAAAGACCAGTGGAAAGATGGGAGGACTTTAGGGCAAGGTTTGAGGCTAAATTTCTCTCAGAAGTTGAAAGGAGTCTTCAGTTGGAAAAATTCTTATTTCTTAAGCAAGGGAATATGACAGTCAAAATGTATGTTAACCAGTTTGATCAGCTGGCTAGGTTCGGACTGGACCTAGTCAACACCCCACACAAGAAGACTCTCTGCTTTGTCAAGGGGTTGAATGAGCCATTACACAGTTTGGCCATGACCCATATACCCATGGGAGCTACGTATGAAAGATTGGTACAGATGGCATTGCTGAACGAAGAGGATAAGGGCAAGAAGGAGACAAAGGCAGAAAGCTCTCAAGGGAAGGAAGAGGGTTTACAGCCTAAGAAGACAGACTTTAAGAAGGGCAGGAAAGACAACAAAGAGAAGAGGAAGTGTAATTTCTGTGGCAAAGTGGGGCACTTAGTGAAAGATTGCCGGAAAAAAAGGCCAAGATGAATGGCGGGTGTTTTTCTTGCGGTGAGACAGGCCACATGGCTAAGGATTGCCCGAAGAAACGAGGACAGGGGCAGAGGGCTGGATCCACCTCAGGGGCACAGGTTCATGTGCTAGAGGCGCCACCTCTGCAACAGCGAGGTATAAATACTTCTGTAGAAAGTGTAGTTTATCTTTATGATCACCCCGTTCGCACTTTATTTGATTCTGGCGCATCACACTCCTTTATCTCGTCTGCTTTAGTAGAATCTTTGCACCTAGAAACTAGTATGGTAGAGGACCCCTTAATTGTTTCAAACCCAATTGGGGGCCCAGCTCATTTGTCTATGATCCGTGTGGGATTGAAAATTTCTATTCTAAGCGTAGAATTTAGATGTAGTGCCTTTGTTTTGGGCTTCTCGGGATATGGTTTGATTTTGGGCATGGATTGGCTATCCATTAATGGTGCCGTCCTTGATTGTGTGAAAAGGGTGGTTAGGCTCCTGACCCAACTCGGTAACACTCTGGAAATTACTTGTAATCCCTCGTATGCGGTTATGCTTAGTTATCTTGAATCGCTAGATGCTTCTGTTGAGAGTTTTCAATCGGTTAGAGTAGTCCGGGAATATCCGGATGTCTTCGAAGAAGTGAAGGGCTTGCCTCCGAAGCAGGAGATAGACTTCCGCATATATCTTGTAGATAACGCAAAGCCCATTGCGTTGCCCGTTAGACACATGGCTCCACGGGAAAGAAAGGAGCTCAGTAAATAGATTAAAGAGCTTCTAGAGAAGGGGTTCATTAGGAGGAGCATTTCAGAATGGGGCGCTCCAACGGTGTTCGCTATAAAGGCGGATGGCTCACTCCATCTATGTGTTGACTATAAGGAGCTCAACAAGCTAACGAAAAAGAATAGGCACCCTCTCCCCATAATTGACGACCTGTTTGGTCAGCTTGTAGGAGCGTCTGTTTTCTCCCAACTCGATTTAGCGACCGGTTTTCACCAACTAAGGGTGGCTGAAGATAGCATCGATAAAACGGCATTCAGAATCCCAGACGGCTTCTTTGAATGGCTTGTCGTGCCTTTCGGCTTGACAAACGCACCTGCTTACTTGGTGGACCTAATGAGTAGGGTGTTCATAGAATTCCTCAACAAGTTCGTAGTGGTCTTCGTAGACGATATCCTTATCTTCTCAAAGAGTGAAGAGGAACATGCTCAGCACTTAAGGGCAATCATGGAAACTCTGCGAGTCCATCAACTAAAAGCCAAATTCTCCAAATGCCACTTTTGGAGAGAGGAAGTAAGATTTCTTGGGCACATAGTATCCAAGGAAGGATTAGCAGTAGACCCGGCTAAGGTAGTAGCGGTGCAGGATTGGAAGACACCAAAGAACGCAACAGAGGTCCGAAGCTTTCTCGGGCTAGCAGGCTTCTATCGGAAATTCATCAGAGACTTTGCAAAGATATTAGCTCCGCTCACAAAGTTGACCAAGAAGAATCTAGTGTTCAATTGGGACTTGGATTGCGAGTTTGCTTTCCAACGACTGAAAAGGGCTCTTACAACAGCCCCAGTTTTAACGTTGCCAGATGGAAGCAAGATGTTCACAGTTTATACAGATGCATGTGGGACAGGGCTAGGTGCCGTCTTAATGCAAGAGGGAAGGGTAGTAGCTTATGGCGGGAGACAATTGAAAGTGCATGAAAAGAACTACCCGACCCATGATCTTGAGTTAGTCGCCATCATCTTTGCACTCAAGTCTTGGCGACACTATCACCTAGGTGAGAAGTTCGAACTTTACACTGACCATAAATCGTTGAAATATCTTTTCTCGCAGAAAGATCTCAACTTGAGACAACAGAGATGGATGGAGTTTCTTGCCTCGTACGATTTCGAGATCTCCTACACTCCAGGCAAAGGCAACGTAGTGGAAGACGCGTTGAGCCGAAAGAAACTAACCCTAAGCCCATTGTTTGTTGAAAGAAAAAGCCTAGAGTTTATAGCCATCTTTGACTTTAGGCCCTCCTCTGATTTTGTACCAGGCTTGCTAGCATCTCTCGAAGTACGCCCGACTTTAGTGGACTCAATAGGGACAGCACAACGCGAAGACCCTCAGCTTGTGGAGATGATTGATAGGCTAATTAGGGGTGAGACTTCAAGTCACCTCAAAAGATACTCCATCGACGATAAGGGTTGACTAAGGCGAGACGGAAGACTATGCGCCCCACAGACAAGGGATTTAGTAAAGAAGGTTCTCGAGGAAGCACACCACTCCAAGATGACGATACATCCGGGCGGGGATAAAATGTACAAGGACATAAAGAGAACTTTCTTTTGGAACGGCATGAAGAAGGACGTGGCAGATTTCGTTTCTAAGTGTATGGTGTGCCAACAGGTTAAGGCGGAACAGAAGAAGCCTGGCGGTCTGCTCCATCCTCTAGAGGTCCCGCAGTGGAAGTGGGATAGCATCTCAATGGACTTCATTGATGGGTTGCCTAGGTCTAGGAGAGGCAACACTAGCATTTGGGTAATAGTGGATAGACTTACTAAAAGCGCCCACTTTTTACCTGTCAAAAGTAAAAGAACTGCCTCATCCCTAGCATCTCTTTACCTCAAGGAAATTGTTCGACTCCATGGAATACCATCCAGCATTGTTAGTGACCGAGACCCTATCTTCACAAGTGAGTTTTGGCGGAGTCTACAAGAAGCGGTAGGCAGACAGTTATGCTTGAGCACAGCCTATCATCCCCAAACTGACGGCCAAACAGAAAGGGTGAACAGAGTTTTGGAGGACCTTTTAAGACTGTGCGTCCTTGACTTCGGAGGGACGTGGGAAGACCATCTTCCTTTGGTGGAATTTGCCTACAACAACAGCTACCAAGCAACCATCGGAATGGCACCCTTCGAAGCTTTATATGGAAGACCGTGCCGATCGCCCACTCGTTGGTGGGAGTCTACTGATAAGCTCATACTTGGACCAGATATGATCCGAGAGACTTCAGAGAAAGTAGACTTAATACGAAGAAGGATGAAGACGGCCCAAGACAGACAAAAGTCCTACGCCGACAAGAGGAGGACCGACCTTGAATTTGAGGTTGGGGACAGAGTTTTTCTTAAGGTATCTCCGCTAAGGAAAGTTGTTCGTTTTGGAACCACGGGAAAGCTAGCACCAAGGTTCGTAGGGCTATTTCCTATCATTGAGAAAATTGGGAAAATGGCTTATAGATTAGAGTTACCCGAAAAATTGGCCGGAGTTCACAACGTCTTTCATGTTTCACATCTCCGAAAATGTCTACATGAATCTGCTGAAGTAGTAGAGCCAAACATCCTAGAAGAAGCTGAAGTGGAACGCGAAGCAACCGTGAGGAAAGTTCCAACCCGCATATTAGGAACGGAAGTGAATAAGCTACGCAACCGCGAAGTCAAGCTCGTCAAAGTTCAGTGGAGCGACGCCGAAGGAGACGCAACTTGGGAAACTGAAGCTAGAATACGCGCAGCCTACCCTTTTCTTTTCGAGGGTACATCTTTGATCTTTCTTTTTCCTTAAGTTGCGCTTTTATCTATCTTTCTAGGTATATCTCCTCGACCTTATCTTTTAGGAAAAACCCTTTGGATGAAAACATGTAATTGAAACATGTTATGGATGATGGTTGCAAGTGGTTGCAAGTGATTGCTAGTGGTTGCTCGTGGTTGCATATACACACACAATCTAGGTTTTAGATCGGCTCAGTCACTTCATATTGCATATGCATAAATGTATTTATATTCGTATATGGTTGAAGTTTAATGTGTTGTCATATGGATGTTGCATTTGTATGAATGAATGTGCACTCATGTAGAATCATGAATAGGAGAATTTGCATACATAATAGATTCATGGCACTTACATAATTTGCATTAAGGAGGTCAACTGAATCAGTAGACCGACTGATTTTGCATTAGATAAGTACATGTACACACACACTTCGCATATGATCATGAAGCATTAGAAGTCTTTTAAGGACAATGGATGCTCGTGTTTTATGAATGAGTAGATGGATGTTTGGATGTTAGGATGTACATTCTTCCTGAACTTGAAGATTTCGGGGATGAAATCCTTTTAAATGGGGGAGAATGTAACACCCCGTGTATTCTATAACAGTGAAATTCACAAATTAAAGTATAACTAATTTCAAATCAAAGAATTAAGGGAAACGAGAAACTCCATTGCGTTCGTCTCGGAATTCTGCTTGAGATAGAGTCCGAGTTTGCGTAAAACAGACTCCGTATGAAGAAGATATGGCCTCCGGAAGTTTCAGAATTCAAATTAAAATTCAAAACAGCTCAGAAAAACCAATTCAAAATCGGGCCGGATTGGCCAGGGCTGGAATTTTCCCGCCCAAGGCACCCAGGTCGACTTGGTAGTCGACCTGGGGCTACCCAGGTCGACTGGGCAGTCGACCTGGGCCACCCGTGTCGACTGCCAAGTCGACACGGTGTCGACTGGCGTGTCGACCTGGCCCCTGAGCCAGGTCGAACCCAGCCCCCCTGGCTGGCCTGGTCTGTGTTTGGTCGATTTTCTGAGCCTTGCCTTGTCACTAGGGCTAGGTGTCAGCTCCTGGTTGGTCTCTCCTTCAAACGAACGGCTATTATTAAACCAAGCTCCATCGACGGTCCTAATCAACTCACAAACTCTATAAAAAGGACCTAAGACTCACCCTAATTCACACAAACAAAAATGGAGATGAGACCGTCATGCTGCTGAGGAGAGACTAGAAATAGCCGTCAGAAATTGAGAGATAATTAGGAGATAATTCGAAAGCTTAAAGCAACGTCAATTAAATCAAAACAACGCCTACAACAAAGGATAGCATCTCCAAATTCAGAACTCAGATTCCTGAATTGAAGGTTCGTCATACGTTGTAAGTAGAGTGCTATTCCGATGTGAATAAATAATTGTGTTTTGATTTGTGCAAAGTGAGAAATGGAATTGTGGCGATAATAATCTATATTTGTATGTTGCTTTGATTCTAAACGATTTGGAAATGTTATGGTATACGATTGGATATTTGCAAGTATGTGGTTTATGTTGACAACCATATGTTGTGGTATTTTATTTGGGGTTCATACAAGTATATGATTCATGTTAACAACCATATGTTGTGGTATTTTATTTGGGATTCATACAAGTATATGATTCATGTTAACAACCATATGTTATGGTATTTTATTTGGGATTCATGCAAGTATATGATTCACTATTATGCCAATATGATGTACATACTTTTATGATCACTTTTAGTGTGTAATTGGACTCGACTAAGTACTATGGTTTATATGAATCTATGTTGGAATTGGCAAATCATACTTTTGTATTAGAAACAAAAGTAAGCATTTTTATGAACATGACTAAACTATGTTTGGTGTTATGCCTAGTTGAAAACATGTTTTAGGCCTAAGTTGTTATCAAAATCATATGGTGATATATGTGACACATAATTAAGTTAGATTTACATTCCAATTGCAAGTTTACATGAATAGACTAAAAAAACATGATTTCATGTTTAGGTATGTTTATGCCATGATTATATGAATAGAATGGTTCGTGTTTAGGTATGTTTATGCCATGATTATATGAATAGAATGATTCATGTTTAAGTATTGTTTATACCATGATTATATGCTATTACAATGCAAGTTCACATGTGCCTAATTCATGTTAATTAGATCGTCATGTTGCAAGTTCATGCGTTCACACTCCCCTTTTTATGTTATCTTATAAACACCATGTTATAGGCCTCCCCTTTTTCATGTGGCTAAGTTGGGTTTAAATGTTAAACCCAACATATGTTATATTTTTGTGAACGTATAAAACGGGAGTAATGATGATGGGGTTAAAACATAGAACATATGTGTTGGCATGTTTGACACATGCCAACAACCATGAAAAAAAACAATTAACTGGCATAAATAAATTTTACCCAATAAAGATGAATTTGAATAATGGGCCGCAAATATTTACATATAAAAAGGAAAGAGACAAAATATGTAAATGTAGAAAATACGATGTGTTTAACCCGAGGTTGGATTGAGTTGTGATGTAAACCTGCCCGGAACTGCCCGGCTGTCCAGTAGTCAAAACAATACCTATCCAATGTGGGTGGTTAAACACAGAGCCCAATAAGGACCCGAGGTTAGATTGAGTTGTGGCATAAGACTGCCCGGATCCAACCGGCAACAGGCAGCCACAACAATACCTGTCTAATGTGAGAGGTCAAGGCTTTAATAAGACAATTAAGGCTGAGTCAGGATTGATAGGATTAAGTAAATTGAATTAATACTTAATCAAAATGGAACATGCTAAACTATACAGACTGATTTGGGGTTAGGTTTACAACACTTAACCAACTTAGCATGTTGGCTAGAAATAGAAAACCTAGTAGCGGGGGACCCTTTTCAGCAGTAACCCTACAAGGTGTATCAGGATACCCTGAACTAGGCAGGGTGGGGCACGATTACTGGGCTGACTGTAAGAGGTCAAAGCGACGGCGGTGGTGCAGAAGTGTAGGTTCTAACGGGGTGCGGGCGTGCTCACACTCCGGCGCAGAAAAATAAGGCACTGGGCACCAATAGTATACCTGTGCATTCTATAATTGTGTCGGGTCGCCACCATGGGACTTGATACACCCCATGGTGGGACCAGCATAGGTAACTACAACAACGGGGACCGTAAGACACATGTAACTATGCGAGTAGGAGCCGATCATCAGAAATGGATCACTTCACCCTGATTATGGGGTGCCTGTTGGGAACTAGTTTATATGGGTACAGAGATTAATATGGGGTACGATATTATATTCGACTCTAGACAACTTAACTTAGTTCATGGTGCTTTCCCATTTCTAGTTTATACTTATCATACCCAGTTCTTTATTCATAGACTGAATAGTCCTAGACTTACTCAGGATTTATGTCTGACTCTACTTTTCTTTCGTCTTCTTTTCTTTCGTTCCCCCTCCCCCCAGGTCCACAGGGAGGGAATACCGCAGCTTGACCAGCTTTCACATCCAGCTTGAAGAGAAAGAATGTATTGCTTGGATCTTTTTCGTTTTGGACTATGGCTTTGGACAGCAATTATGGGACTTATGCAGTTTATTTATGTTTTCTTTATGCTTCTTTAAATAATGTAATCAAGACAGTTATGAAGATGTTATGTTTTTGGAAGAATTGTAAGACAATTATGGCATGGTTTGTGTAACACGTATTTTAATGAAATAAAAGTTGTTGTTGTTTTCCGCTGTTCAAAAATATATGTTCTTATATCTGTCTTGTATATCTGTGACTTATACTTATAAATCTCCACCAAAATTAGGGCATTCCCTTTGAGAGTGACCCTAACGGAGGTGGGGTGTTTCATATGTCGATTGTCTTTCATTTCAGTGTTGATTATGGTAGTAGTATTCACAATTAATATCCACAAAGAAAATATCAATTGAAATTTCTAATTCACCTAATGTCTTAACTTGTTTTAGAATGATATGTAACATTGTATATATCCTTTGTAAAAAAGGTCTCAGCTTCAATCTATTTCTTTTAATTGCAATTGGCTATCTTTTCGCTTTACAGTCTTGACGGCTATATAGATTTCAATGTATCGGACCTTTTTGTAGAATCAAAACAAGAAAGCCTATCATTTTCTTGTAATTTTTGTAGTTTTGTCATTTATGCGTGATTTGTATTATTGGACTGGAGCAAGAAAAATCTTAGTTTGAAATATTCCTATGTATACCCTACTAATTGCGGCAGTTTCTCTTATTCCATTACTGGTCCTCTCTAGACTCATTTTTTCGCTATGGCAATTTTTGTTTTGATTTTTTGTTGACCTTGTGCTAACAGCAGTATTTGCACTCTCACATGTTCAGATTGTATCAACCACTTGCCGATTTCTAGGTTGAACATGTGAGTGGAATACTGCTTTAAATAATGTTGAAAGGATGTATTATTTTTGTTGTTGCTCTTACTAATTTTGAGGGTTTCATTTTTTGTCTAATAAATAGGTTGCTGTGATGAGATCAGCATTTGTGGTGGACACAATGATCATGTGCACAATGATGTTGAGATCGAGTATGAAAAGGGTAATGTGGATGTTTGTCTGTTGGAGATGGGTAATGTTGACCTAAAATGCATCATACTGTCCTTCGAATCCAATCTCAAATCCTGGGTTATTCTCATTTGCTCTGCGCAATAGCAGCGTTGAATATTTGATGATGGGAAACTTGAGCTACTGACTTCAACAAATCCTTGGAGTAGTTAGATAATTATGGTATGTGCTGGTTGGTTCAGCTTAATTGTTCTGTAGATGATGATGCATTTCATGTTGCTAACTAATTCGTAATGAAAAAAAAGTGAAATTGAGATGTTTCTCATAATCTTGATTGAGAGTATCTTAGTTTAGAGCATAGTTTTTGCAGTTTATGTATTTGAGTTGTTTTGTAGTAGAGAATATTGTTCAAATTAAATTTTTGTAATTTATACGTTATAATGGTTTATTATATAATTTTCTTAGAGTGTAATGTTAATTTTATCATATTGTTTATGCTTATCTATTTTGCAAAATGTGTTTAGGTATTTTTTAAAATAATTTTGTATTTTTTAACAACATGCAAAAACAATTGTAGTAGAATTTAGTACAACTGGCAAAATGGTGTTTTTGTTGTAGTGATATATATACACACTGATGAGAAGGGGAATTGCAGCGGATTACCAACAGAAAAAGGGAGGTTAAGTTTACTTTAATTTAATTTCTGTCGTTAATCCCTTAGTAATTAGTAAGGATTTACCAATGCCTTTTATAAATAATGTTTTATTATAAATTAATTATCCGTCGGTAAATAGTCGATATATAAATTAAAATTAAATTAATAAATAAAATTTTATTTTTATTAAAAATTAATAAAATGACGGAAAAATGTCGGAAAACTCATGCTAAATTCCGTCGCTAAATCTGACATAGATACCGTCATGGTTTTTACCGACCAAACCGTTATGTCGGAAATCCGTCGCTAAGGCCTGTTTAGCGACGAATTAGAAGCGGATTCTGCTGCTGCTAATTGCTGTTTTTCTTGTAGTGCCCTGCTTGAGAGGGCTTATATTTTGGGCCCAATGTCTATCTTCTCCCAACTAGTTAATTCAGACATAGGAGATACTTGCTAGGTTGATGTATTCTAGTGTCGGTGATTTCATTGGGTGCCTTATAAGAGGTCTTTGAAATCCGGTATTCGTTGTGCCTGAATAATTCGGACACTTGTCAAATTTTTCGGATGCCCCTGAAGAGGTCTTTTGAGTTCATTGATCATCAGATCTGAGATAATCAGATCCCAGTCCAATCGGATGCCCCCGCGAGGGTCTTTTTCCTTCACAAAGGTCTTTGAGACTAGCATTTTTCGCATCTGGGATGACCAAATGCTTACGCAAATGTTTGGATGCCTCCTAAGAGGTCTTTAACCCAATGTATGTCGCTATCTGGTTAGGTAATTTCCGACACTGACGGTCAATTGAGTGCCCCCTGAAAGTCTTTAAGGCCAGATTTTTTCGCATCTGGGATGACCAGATGCTTACGCAAATGGATGGATGCCTCGTAAGAGGTCTTTAACCCAATGTATGTCGCTATCTGGTCAGGTATTTTTCACACTGACGATCGATGAGTGTCCCCGTAGAGGTCTTTGGTTTCAACTTAATGTTTGTCGTAATCGGGTTAGGTAATTCCAGACTTTGATGATCAATTGAGTGCCCCTGTGGAGGTCTTTGGTTTCAACTCAATGTTTGTCGCAATCAAGTCAGGTAATTCCTGCTAACGATCAATTGAGTGTACCCTT
Organism: Allium sativum; assembly: GCA_030737875.1. Classification (NCBI taxonomy): domain Eukaryota; kingdom Viridiplantae; phylum Streptophyta; class Magnoliopsida; order Asparagales; family Amaryllidaceae; genus Allium; species Allium sativum. The sequence continues at coordinate 64,457,295 of CM060911.1, read as the reverse complement.
TAGGCCAGGATTTCTTTATGTGTTGTTCCTTACAGCTTAGGCTTGCCATGAGGCGGAGATTAGTTCCTTTATTGGAAATTTTCATGTTTTAGGGAACTGAGATGGAACTTACAACCTCTTTCGGTTGAGAATTCTGATATCTTTATTGTGAGAGACTTTTATCATTATGTAATTTTCACATGGCAGACACTAGTTCCATTACCAAGTGCTCGTCGTAACAAGCCATCCTAATAGTATGATTAGGGCATTGGGTTTTCCTTTTCAAGAGATGCCCCTTTGGCGAAACTTGTAATGTTTTGTCGCGAAGGGTGTTAATGGCACTCATGACTCGAGTCATCTCTGTTAGGATGCATGGCAAGGATCATGTGATCTTGCCAGTTTATTAGGAAGCAACCCCTATGTGGATCATCTGCAATATTGATTCGACTATTAACGATTTTTTTTTTTTTTGAATTATTCCTAACAAAAATTTCGCATATATAGGATCGAGAAAAGTAAACATGGTTTTAATAACAAAGGCAATGTGTGGTTACAAGCCCCCTTTTACCATAGGATATTTGCTTTCATAAAACAAACTACAATAGTTTTTTTATAAGAACTAAAGGGTGCTCTATATAGAGAATTGTCGTAAGTGGTCACTAGTCCAGGCTTCTGGAATCTGAATTCCATCAACAGTTGTTAGAGTAAAGGTCCCATCCAAGAGTCACTGGTTGATCTTGTAAGGCTCGTGCCAGTTGGATCCAAATAGTCCTGCACCACCTATTTCCCATTTTAAGACAAGATCCCTGACTTTGAAAGTTTTCTGCTGGGTTTTCATGTGGAAATGCTTGGCTATCATCGGATGAATGGGAGCTTTTAATTCCTCACGGATTGTCGCTTGTATTGGATTATATTCCTGAGCCTCCACACAGTTTGCATCTTCTCCCCAACTTTTATCGGCTGAACGAGAACCTCTTGCTAAGGTACTGAGCGTTGGCTTTGCATTGTCCCATGTAGGAGCTTTGTCATTCCATCCTGGTCGATTGTCGTGCACGCTTTTCCTCCTAAGAGTTGGAACAAGATTGCCAAAAATGGTTTCCTGATATACTGTTGTAGCATGTTCTTCATAGTCAGCCTCTCTATCACGCTCTTCAGATGTTTACAATCATTGGTGTTGTGGTCTGGCTGATTGTGATAATGGCAGAAGCTTCCAGAACTTGCTACTCTGTTTGAAATCTTCAGCATTGGTGATGACTCTGGGTGGTACCCTGCTTCCTTCATTGCAAATAAGATATTTTCCAGTGTATTATTTAGAGAAGTGGGCTCTCTAGATTTGATAAAGCGTGATTTTTTGTCGTCGTTACCCTCCGTTACTTTGTCATTATTTTCATTTTCCCTCTTATGCCCCGCGACACTCTTCCTACTGTCCTTAGGACTGAGGGAAAGTAAAGGACGCTTGAGTTCATCTTCCCCTTGACCATGCTGACCATACTTCTCTTTGTGGAAATTCAAAACACAATAATATGCGTTTTCTTCCAAACCAATTTTTTCTAGATGATTTTCAAGGTCCGCCTGAGCGACTGTGAAAGCATAAATTTGATCCAGCAACATATCATTAAAAATATCAATTTCTCGAGTTATTACATCTCTTGGGGAGGTTTTAATATGTTCTTCCAAATCAACTCTTCGAGGCGTAGGACCAGTTCAGGCAGTGAGTAACACATTCAACTTACTTAGGAAGGTTTCATTCGAATTAGTCATTTGTTGATTCAGGCTACCCATAATCATAATCAACTCATCGCGAGTTATGACAATTCAAATCCCGGAAATTGATCCAAGCTTGGATGATTAATTTGTGAAGTGGCGATAACTTCATGGTCAGCATTGTCGAAATCTTCAGTGGATTTACTACCATTGTTCTTTGATGAGGTCATGATTTCATGTAACTCTTGAATCTTTCATAGTGATCTTTTGAATGGACCCGACTCATAGGTCTTGAAGATCCATAATAGAATGACAGGCTTTGCACTCTAATGATTCCACAAAGCACTTATCCTTGGAAGAGTGGATGTGGCCCCACGGTGGGCGCCAAATGTTAAAACCAAAAAATGGCTACAACACCAAGGGTATCTCTAGGATACGGTGTGACAAGCAAAAGTAGAGCCACAATCACAAAATAAACGGTAAAAGTTTAGAGTGGTTCGGCTAAGGTAAAGCCTACATCCACTATGAGAGTAACTTTTATTATCATCTTCGAGTTTACAAAGCACAAATTCTCTCTCATTACATTCATTTTCTCTCTCACGAGTACTTCTGTTTGATCTATTCAAATTAGCGAAGGAACTTGATGGAATTTTCTAAATGTGGTGAGTGGTGATGTAGATCTACAACTGCTCGGACATTCGAGTGACTCTGAATGATTCCATGGCGGATTTGGTGTTAGATCTTCGTTTAGAGATGATTAGGGAAGGTAGAGTCACTTAGAATGATGGAGAAAATAGTTGAACGGCCCTTCGTGGTCTTGAAAATCGATCCCCATTAATGTGGAGTTCATTGTCTATTTATAGAAGTGAGGAGAGACTGAAATATAGTATGCATGTTTTGGATCGTTCATGAGCATATTTACGAAAATACCGCTGCCAGGTGTTGCCAGTTGTTGCAAGCTATCTTGATCAAAGGTGCGCGAGCAACCCCTAAAATGCACAAGCGACCCTCACAATGCACGACCGACCCCTACAATGTGCGATCTAGATAGATGTTCGACCCTCTTGCGCTCGACTAGGTCCTTATTCGACCGACCCATGTGTTGTTGCACGACCCGTAAACTTTGCCACCGACCGAACCTAAAGTGTTTTGAGCCATCATGATGCCCAACTCGTAGGTGCTCGACTCCTCAAGGTGTGCGAGCCCCCATGTGCTTGACCCCATGATGCGCGAGCCCCTTGTGCTCGAACCTAGGGTGTAGGAACGACCATGTAGTGCTTGACCAATGTTTGTGATTGATTCGTACAAGCTTCTAATTACCGACCCATTGGTTTTAATCCGTCAATGTGTGCTTAGCTTATGGTGGATAAACAGTCCGTTAGGATTTTCTAGTTCAAACAGATATTTGGTTTGCGTAAAACAGACTTAAAACGAAAAAGTTACGGCATTTTGAAGTTTGAATTAAAAATCAAAAAATTAATATACATACATATATATATATAATTGGGCATGTCCATGGGAAAACCTAGCATACAACTTGCTCGATCCCTGGGTCGACCCATGTTAATGGTGTGTTGACCCATGTGTCAATCCAGTCATAAACTGGGTCGACCAATGTTGTGGCCGGGCAATTTGTTTACCAGGCATGAAATCGACTAAACCGACTGGATTTTTCTTAGTGATTTCGGAGTCTTCATTCGATTTTATCGCCCAAGTTAATAACCTAAAATCTAAGGGTTCTGGGCTTCCTGATTCTATTAAAATTTACCTCATAACTAACCTTGATCCTTACAACTCCAATCCTCCTTCTTTGTGCCTCCTTCACACAAACTTCTTCCTCTAAAATTTTAATGGAGTTCAGAGATAAATTTTTATTCACATGAGTGGGAGGATATTTATTTATAGATCTAGAGGTTTCTACCAAGGCCATTAAGATAAGCATGTTTAGGTGAGATTTCGTGATTACTCGGATTGTTGAATAGGTTTAGGTAAATAAGGAACAATGGTAGCTCAACGTATAGTATTATTTGCAAACTTGTTATTCCACAGTTTGTTGCTATTTTTTATAAATCTGTTTCTATAGGTATTTACAATAATTAATACAAAAAATTATAGATCTAGGAATCTTTATACAATACCGTAGTTATAAATTTTATTAGAGTTTCTGTGTTTTTTCCCATAGGTAAATTTCTATAAGCTTAATTAATACTTACTCCTATTCCTATTTTGCAGTAATTTACTAATTTAGTTTTCTCTTATCCCCCCTCTTTGTGACTATTTTGTCTTATAGTTTGTATTATGCCTTATTGAGTTTATAATTTTAGTTGTTTACGCTGAATTGAAGAGCCTAAACCTTTACCCATTTTATTTGCATTGAGTTTAGGGCATGCGAGAGCCTAAACATTTATCTATTTATTTTCCTTGAGCTTAAACTTAGCAAGAGCCTAATATTTTACTCTATTATTTCTACGTGTATTGGGAAATAATTGAAATTGGGTGTAAAAAGGGATATTTGGGAACACTGAATAAATGTGGTAATTAGCTAATGAACTGTAATTTTGGGGAATAACTAATAAAATGAATAATTGGAGAATAACATGAATATAATAACATAGTAATTCACTAAGTAACGAGCTTTGGGGTTGTATAAATGAATATGATAGTCGTATCATAAGCTAAACATGATGTTTAATACAACATAAAATACAATAAGAGTTTATATTGAATGAGTAGGCTTACTAAGTGTAAAATATGTGTTAAATTTAATATGGAAAAATTAATAAGCATGTAAGAGGGGTCCTTTCCGGCAGCGTAAGCTGATTAGGAAAAATAAGTGGCTTTGTAACTAAATAAGCATGTTACGGGAGTCAACTCTAGCAGCGACGAACGACTGATTAGGAAAAATAAGTGGCTCCTAATTGTGGTCTGTTCTGGCAGCACAGGCCGATTAGGAAAAATAAGTAGCTCCTAATTGTGGTCTGTTCTGGCAGCACGGGCCGATTAGGAAAAATAAGTGGCTCATAGTTGGAAGTCCATTACGGCAGCGCAGACTGATTGGGGAAAATAAGTGGCCAAATGAAATAATCAATCTAGTGTGGCCTTGGCATTCATTGAAAATTCTATGGTGGTCTTGGAAGACAGGCGGTCTACAATAATTTTATGGTGGCTTTGGCATTCGTTGACAATTCTATGGGGGTTTATATTAGTAGTGGTCAATGATAATAAATTAGATAATGGGGACTAACTTTAGGGGTGACTTGAGTCAAATTGCATTTTTGGTTAGGGGTTTGTATCAGGCATTATTCCCTTTATCACACTATGAAGGTCTCTTAAGAGAAGGAGATGAAGACACGCTTATACTACGCTAGGTATTTTAGAGTTGATGAGTTATGCCTGATGAACCTGAGATTCATAGTGAGAATAGGTTATCACCTAATGGTATGGAAGTCGTTCGATGGGTAGTATTAGGAATATTCCTTTCCTAGTTATATTATGTTTTGAATTCATAGAAGTGCAAACAGTCAAATATGTTGAAAGTGAATAGAACGGTATATCCTACTTATTATATCTTATGTTCACTTTTAGGTGTGCATGGATACTTTCCCTATATGACACTAAAACTATTCTTTTACCTAATTCCTTTGCTTATTAATTTAATCATGCTGATAAACAGAATAGCTCACCAGACTTTATCTTTGATCCATTTTCCATTCTTCTTTCCTCTTTTCTTCCCCTAGGCCGACAGTGAGTAAATGCATAGTTTTGATCTCTTTACTGATTCTATCTTGAAGGATTCTTATAGAAGATGGATTGCTTTTCATTTCTTTTCCACATTTTGTTTGTCCATTTGACTATTTGGATGGTAATATTATTTTGTACTCTAATGGTGTTTTCACTAAGATTTTAAGACATGATATTCTGCGATAATTTGGTTCAATTGAAATAAAAATAGTTTTGTTATTTTAATTTGAATTGTTTTCTTCTTCCGCTGCAAATTTATTGTCTATGTATTATGGAATCGTGATCTCTGTGATGTTTTAACTTCTTTATACGTACACCACTTAATATCTCTCACGAAATCCTATTTTGGGTAGTGTTAAGGGTTGTGGGGGTGTTACATAATCTACATTTCTTTTTCATTGCATTCTTTCTCACTAACCAAAGTTATTTACATTCTTTCGGTATTTGTTTACTTTCATCTCTATACCTTCAAGGTAATCTAAATGTTTCAAATAATTTCACTACTTCGATCAATTCAATTATCTCTGAAATTATAATGCTCATGGCATATAACATTTAGCTAACACTATATGGTGCTTCAATAATTTTAGTATGCTTTTGTCATTTTACATACACATTTCTAATTATATTTTGCAGACTACAGGTCCAAATTTCTCATTTTGGAAAGGATTCATGATGGCTAATCTTGTTTTCCACTATATCAGGGTTAATCTATCAATTAACATAAGCGCTTTATTATTTATAAATTTATCATATACTCGATATGATCTATTGAAATTTCATCATGTTTTAGTTATATAAACCACTTCTACGGTCACTTGGCAATCATGTTATCGGTCTCTTTTAAAGCACTCTTAAGTGTTTCTTCAAGAAAACTCACCTCCTGTATTTAGCATTTTTATGACTTACTCGAAAAATATTTTAAACTAACTTTTGTACCACATTTCAGTTATGGTTATACCTTTTGGTCCTCCAGAAATTCAAATCTATATTGGAGAAAGTCTACTAGGGATATATAAGATAATTTATTTAAGTTACTTAATATTGTGCATCATTGTATGCGTTAAAAATATTTAACACTTATGATCAACGTGAACGTGTATCCTTTATACTTCCGCTCAATGTTGGCAAACATTGTCACATCAAATAATTTCTCTCTTTGGATTCCCAATTTTGACCCATTATCACATTATTACTAGCAAATACATTGTAACGACCCAATAAAAGAGTTTGAGGCCCAGAATTTTGACAATAATACATATAACCCGTATTACTTGCCAAAACCCAAATATCGAAAATGCCAGATAGTTATTAGAAGAAATTAGAGGGTGGGAAAGAAAGAAATAATAGAGTAGAAGAAGAACTAACACAACACAGAGCCTCGCATTGCAGCGAAACAAAATATAATATAGAAATAAGTCTTTACTGAGAGCTTGAAATAAAAACATACAATCATCAGAGTACCTCACGCATCTGGACAGTTATAATAATCTATCCTTATTTACAATCACACAACGGAATATATAATATCATACGTCGGAACTCTTCCAGCTCGTCTCTTCACATTACCCGATAACCTGAACCTGCACAACGGCTAACCCGAGCATCAGTCTGGTGAACCAAAGTGAGAAAAAACACACTAAGTTTAAGGTATCACACAACCTGATTTTTAAAGTCAAAAATCTTTTCAAAAGAAAAGGATAATCATAAGACCAAATCCACACATAAATACGGACGGTTTTTACCCTATGATAACACAAAACATTTTTGAAATCAATACTATTATTATATTATAATAGTGATGTAAATCAAGTAAATATCAATCTAGTAGAACGCTTGCATCTCACGCTCTACATATATAGTATACAATCAAAACCGTGAGCGGTTATTGGAGAATGGATTTCCATGGAAAGATACGAGCAACCACCTTTCCGACAGTGTATTTTTAGAGAGGAATACACCTAGTTCAACAAGAACATCTTGCAACTCAGGCTAAACATAACCGGTCATTCATTTACCTTAAATGTTCCGAATATATTGTCACCTACGGTTGGATCCAACATAACCGTTCCCAGAAGATACAAAATCAAAAAGAAGAACAAATATGAATATTCTCTAGATTGGGGACAATACACCCTAATGGGGGTGACCCGCATAGCCATGCGACCTACCCAATTTTTACCATTTCCCGGTAGATGAGGCTTGAGGTCATAAATACCTTTAGAACAACTGGCCACCATTCACTTTGAATGTCATGTTGTCAGATCTGCCAGAAAATCACTAATTGAAGTCTACAAAAATACTCTAGTTGTTAAGCGAAAGAAGTTTCCCTTCTATGCCATCAACTTGGTTTGTTTGAAGAAAACAATGTATGTAATTCCTTTTGAAATACTCTGTCAGACATTCGTCCATACAAGCCATCCAGGAGCAGGATGAACCGAAGGTACCCTCCTACCACATCCAAGGTATCACTATATGGACCAGCAGTGAGTAGTCCTTGCAATCCGTAGATTCCAACCACGACAGAACCACAGCTTATCATTTGGAGCTAACCAAAGATTATTAGTGGTTCTTTCGTTTTATGAATATCCATGATCTTCACATGCTCCATCTTCATCATCATCTGATATATTCATGTTTATTGGTCGGAATGGTTTTCATATATATATATTCGATTTTAGTCTTTCCCTACCAATAATCGTATAGGCCAGATTTGATAGTCAGTTATTTAACTATCAATAAACAACCATTAAATCATAAAAATAAAAATAGATCTACTAGTTCAGCATTCAGCATCACTTGGCTTCTTTAGCTATAAATAATTAATGAATGGTTAATTTAAAATTTCTAAATCTTTTAATGATTCAAACATAGTTTTCCACTTCTTATTTTAATATATGAATATATTAAAAATCATTTCTTTTTTATATACATAGAAAAATATCTTGATTATATCATGTTTCCATCTTACTGTCATTTGAAAACATTATCTACCTCATTATTCATTATTTATAACTGGGAAATCAGTTGAACTATTTATTCGTAAAATAATTATTACGAAAAACTCTTCTGTTCTAATACTTAAACAAACTCGATGCTTATCTTTTTAAAATAGTTTATTTTAAATACGCATCTCTTTAATTCCTTTCCATCTTGAAAATGTAACACCTCGTAATTTTAAATATTAAAATTAAAAGATTAAAGAATACTTAATTTTTAGAAGAAGAATTAAAGGAAACAGGCTACGCCATTGTGTTCGTCTCGAAATTCCGCTTGGGTTAGAGTCCGGGTTTGCGTAAATCGGATATCGTATGGAGAAGTTATAAGTCTTAGAAGTTTGTATACACATAAGGAAGAACATATATATATATATATATATATATATAATTCCAGAACCTTCAAAACAGTTCAAAAATCAAAATCCAACAAAGCGGGCTGAGCGGGAAAATTCCCACTCTTGGGTGTCGACCCCCCTAGGGGGTGTCGACAAGGGTGTCAACCCCCCACCCCCCGGGCAGATCTGGGCAGAATTCATTTTACGTACCTGGACTTGATTTTGGGTCTGATTCATTGATTCTAGGCAATAAATATGGTCCCTTATTCTCCTACTTCCTTCATTGGAGATCATGGGAACTATATGGTGTCGGGTTGCAAACTGATACAAAATCAAGTCCTATAACAACGGTTTAGCTAATCAAATTCAGAATTCAGAATTCAGATCTATTCTCTCTCAATTCTCTAAACCAAACGTCGTGAATTTCTAGTCACTTTTAGGTTTAAATAAATAACAGTGAATTGTAAAAGACTATGAATTGGATACGTTGTAAAATATGATTCTATGCCAGTATTAAATTTTATAGTGTGTAGATCTGAAATAATTGTGGTCATTCTATGATGTTTCATATATAGATCTCGATAGATCTATTTCTCTAGATCTGCAATAATTGTGGTTATTCTATGATGTTGCCTATATAGATCTTGACTTGTAATTATATTATGGAAAAGGTGAATACGTTAATTTGGACATGTTATGACATTGATTAGATCTGGTTCTTTATGTAAATCACCTTTCACCTGTCATATTGTGATAAATTTGGATATGCTATAAAAATTGGACATGTGAATTTATCCTTAGATCTAAACATGCTACTATGTCACCTTTACTATGCTAGATCTGAATTGCTGGATATTTAAATGATTAGTTTAGATCTCATTTTTGTTCACTTTGACATCATGGAAGTTGTCACAAATTCATATGACAACCTTATGACTATGTTAATCTATGTTATGCCAAATCATATTCAATGATCACTTGTGTTACATCCCTATTAGCTTTCCTTTTTATCGCTTATGGCTAGGCTAATTGTTTACCCTTAGCATGCCGTCAATTTTATGAGGACGTTAGTTAGAAACGGGGGAAAAAGTAAATATTGGCATAATTGGGAAACAAACATTTTTGGACTAGTAATCCAAATTGTTAATAGAATGGGCAATAACACCCAAAAAGGGTAAGATTAATTAATTGGTAAATTAATTAATAAATGGAATGTGTAGCAGTTATAATTAGGAATTATATTAACACTTATGGCACGAGGTTCGGTTACATTAGTAGCGGAAGTCTGCCCAAACCCGACCAGCATATCCAGCAGCCACTAATGTTGAACCTAATGTGAGAGGTTTAAGTTTGTAAACACGACTCGGGCTAAGACCCGAGATTAGGCCCAATTGTGGAATAAGACTGCCTGTACCCGATCGGCATATCCAGCATAGTCCAATATAACCATAATTGGACATGGTAATGAGAAAAGAATACTTAACCTAATTTAATCCATAAGAACTGTATGATTATGAACATGAGTTAGGGTTAAGTAAAATGGATTGGATAGTGGGTGGGTTAAGTATAACTGAAGGGAGTGGGTAATATTTATATAAATATATATAGGCCCACAAACTTAACCCGGTAAAGTTATGTAATTAAAGATCACCCTTTTAGGGTAAAGCATAACTGGTATAGGGCTATGTAATTAAAGATCACCCTTTAGGGTATACATAGTCAGTAGAAAACCTAGTGGGGATACAAGACAAAAGGAAAGAGCTTGTATCATATTGTGTGGGACCCATTTCGGTCATTAACCCGTATTTAGTATCAGAGTAGTGAACTCCGTACTAGGCGGAGAAGGGGCACGTTTACTGATTTATTATAAGAGATCCAAAACGTGATGGGTGGTGTAGACGGCACAAACCGACCGGGGACATGTGCATGCATGGGACGGGCAGAGGGGGACAAGACGACCGTGACATCAGTAGATATGACTGTGCACCTCTTGGGTTGCCACTTTAGGGAAGTGATAACCCCTACTGTGGGACCAGCACAGGGTATCTACAGAGTAGGGAGCCGATCAATTAGGGTAGTGGTTAGGGTACACTCGGGAGTATGCCCTAAGTCTACCAACTTATAGTGGAAGGGATCATCTCATTTTAAATTATACTAGTAATAGTGCAGAGTAGTCATTACTGAAGCATGTAGACACCTTACCTTATTTGCCTTGTCACACCTTCCATTTGTATAGTGATCTCCCTTATCCAGTTTATGTCTGTCATGATAACCTTTATTTATTTACTGGCTAAAAGTTACTAGACTCGCCAGACCTTATGTCTGACCCCTCCTATTTTTCCTTCTCTTTTCCGTTCCCCCCCCCCTCCCCAAGTTCTTATGGACGAAACACTCAGGCTTAACCGAGATTTTGCTGGAGCTAGCTGCTGATATGTATGGATCAAGCTCCTATTCTCGTTGCAATGACTATATTTTGTTATTGGGGAATTTTCTTTCTTTTATGTACTCTGGTATTTCTGAAGTACAAGACAACCATTTTTATGTTGTAATGGTTCTTATATTTCAGACAAATGATGCTTTGGACCATGGTATTTTGATGATTAATAAAGTTGTTTATTTCCACCGCAAAAAAAAATTATATATGTCTTGTAATATTCTATGTTTGTTTACCTAAACGCTTCACGAAACTTAATGCATTCCCTTTGTGAGTGACATTAACGAACGTGGGGTGTGACACTTGGTAGCAGAGCTGAAGGTTACCAGATTAGATAAAAAAATTTGAAAATTATTTTCAAAAAGGTTTTAAAGAAAGTATTTTCAAAAAGGAAAAGTGTGTTTTGAAAATATTACACAAAAAGCAATATGTAATATCCTTCGGTCCTTTATCTAAATTCCTTCCTTTTCCCTTTTTTCAGTATGTCTGGGGAACAAAACATCCCTAATATCCCATAGGGCGCAACTATACCCGGATGATTCCGTAGGTATTTGGAGGCCATGGCGCCTGCCGAAGGCCAAAGAGACGTTCCTCCCCCAGTTGCGCCAATCATTTCTCCTCCCCTCCAAGAGCAGATAACTTCACCAAGATCTGCAAGGACTTCCACGCTATGGGAGAGAAGCCATTCTATAGGAACGTGACATTCACAGAAGCTCGGAATTGGCTCAAGGAGAACAAGTACTAATTCGTAATCTTTGAAGTGGAGGACCGAAAGAAAATTCAATTAGTTGCTTGGATGTTAAAGGATGTGTAACACCCCACATCCATTAATGTCACTCACGAAGGGAATGCATTAACTTCCATGGAGGTTATAAGTGAATATAGAACAGAAAAATTACAGCAAGACAGATAGTAAATAGTACTTGGAAATCTAAAACTTCATTTTATTGCAGCGGAAATTAAACATGTTTGTTACATCATAAAACCATAGATCATAACCAAGTACAATATCCATCTTCATAAAAACAAAATACATAATCCCATTACATAAATAGCCATTAAAAAGATAACAAGCTGGACTTTACTTCAACGGTCAAAGCTTTCCAAAGAGAGATGAAGCAATTCAATCAAACTCCACTAGAGCTGGGCCCAACCTGAGGACCTAGAGGGGGAAAAAGGATAGAAATAGATAGGGTCAGACATAAAGTCTGGCGAGTATGATAATTCTAACAATACTATTATCAAAATAACTAGATTAAGGCATAAGCTGGAAGACAAGTAAATGTCTATGAACTCTTAGGAAGATAAAGATAGCGTTTAAGATAACGTTAAAGATAACGGTAAAGGCACACCTAATTACTAACGAATGATTACTACACTGCACCGGACATTACTACACTGCACCACACCGGTCACCCTATTGTTTGATCCCACTTGCTTCACACAGAAACTTTATAAATAGCCTTACGTACCCCTAGCTGACTACATAGGTGTCGTCTGCCCCTGTCTCCACTAGGTGTACCCCACTACCCACTTTCGATCGGCTCCCTACTCGTAGATACCCGTGCTGGCCCCACAGTGGGGTGTATCACTCCCCTAAAGTGGCAACCCGATACAACTTGAGAATGCACGGCTTATACCTACACGATGCAACAACGTCTTACCTACCAGCCCGGGTCCACACACGCATATGAAACCCGTTGGACTTGCGTTGCCACCGCTCCCCGTTTTAGCCTCTTACAGTCAAACCCAGCATGCGTGTCCCGTCCTCGAATTGGGTCGAGCCCACAAAGATACGTTTGGGATACTGGTCGAAATGGCCCACCACAAGCTACCTTCCTAAGCTTGTCACTAGTATATCCCACTTAACCCTCTTAGTCATGTTCATTTACATGTGTGTTTGGTTAAGTCTTACTAATCGTATTTCACATGCCATTAAGGGCACCCCTAGATTCCTCATGCTACCCAAGGCACCTACTTAACCCCCATGTCCCACCTTACATGTTTATCTGGTTAAGTATTTCTTAATTCATTCAGGCCATAACCTCATAAAGACCTCTCACATTAGACTGGCATTTATGGCAGCTGTATTTGCCGGGCAGGTCCGGGCAGTCTTACACCATAAAAGAGTCTAACCTCGTGTCTTTACAACCATTATGCTTTAGTTTAGGCCTAAGACCTCTCACATTGGGCTGACATTTGTGAGCACTGGATTTGCCGGGCGGGTCCGGGCAGGTTTACGTCACAAACGAGTCCAACCTCGTGTCCTAAGCATTGATTAACACTTAAAATCTTTTACCCCAGTTTTAATAATTTCCTATTCAAATTATTAATTAAGTCAACTTTTAATGATGTCCATAATTGACTCAATTATGGCCATCCACTTATGGCATGCAAAATCATATCAATTGCACCCTAACTTTTTAATATTAAATCCTTAATATTACCCCTACCCCACGTTTATACGTTCGCTTATTCAACACATAATATAGGCTAGACTTGTATAGTCTAACACCTAGCACAAAGATAAATTATCACAACATATAGACAATTAAAATAAATCTAATCATAATAGGGGTGAAACTTGCATAAACTACACATGTTAAGGATCAAAAGGTGTCAACTTGTTAAATGTCTCAATTTACATGATATGATCATAGCCCAAATCTATACATAAACTTGCATATGGGGTTTTTAGGCAACATAATGATGGTGTGAACTAGCATAGGATATCACATATGTCATAGCATAATTCTAGATGTCATAATAGATGTCTTGGCATATATTCATAACTTTTCTAATCAATCTAACTTGCATATGTGACTTGTCATATAGATCAACATAACCCAAACATGATGATTTAATTAATATGAACTAACTAGCATAGATGGTAACATCATGGCCTTTTTAACATGTATGATTCATCACAACTTAGCATAGAAACTTTCAACATACATAACATCATCATAGCATGATTTACAACATATAAGATATCATCATCACATAACGTTGGATTTACAATATACATGATAGCAAAAGGGGTTTACAACAACATATATGATAATTCACATCATCTACTCATAATCCATTCATAACTCAACCTAATTAAAATGATAATAATCTTGTTAAGATCATCATACTCACAATTTAGAGAAGAAAAGAGAGAGTTTTGCTTTGCTTTAGGGTTGAGAGAATTAGAATTGAATTTGCTTTTCTTCTTTCTTAGTTGGCGGCGGCTCCATTGATTTCCATGGCGACGGTAACTATTCTATTTTAATTAGGTTTAGGGTTAGCATTAGGATGTATTTCTAGGTGTAGGAAGTTATTTAGGACCATTAGATTAACCCTGAACCATGAGAACCAATCAAATGCAAAATCTGCATTTGAGCGAATCGGCCCACGGGTTGACAGCCAAACACCCTGGATTAACCCCTAGTCGACCCAGCGAGGCTCGGATCGACCTCAAAAATGGGCCGGTTCGGTTATTTCCCCTCCCAATTCGCTGTTTTGAACTTTTTCGCATATTTATATATTTAATTTTTAATTTATATATATATATCAATATATATATATTTCTCTGCGCAACCCATTTCACTTAATTCTTTTCTAAAAATTAAGTATACTTTAATTTGTGAATTTTAATGTTATAAAATTACGGGGTGTTACATTCTCCCCTCCTTAAAGGATTTCGTCCCCGAAATCTCCAAGTCAAGAAGAATGTATATCCTACCATTTAATCGTCCATCTACTCAACCATCAAACACCAGCATCCATTGTCCTTAAAAGACTTCTAATGCTTTAATGTTTATATGCACAGTGTGTGTATATGTCCATATCTAATGCAAAATTAGGCGGTCTACTGATTCAGTCGACCTCCTTAGTGCAATTCATGATAGTGCCATGCGTCCAATATGTATGCAAAAGATTCCTAATGATACATATTAATTCTATATGCGTGCACAACCATCCACCCGAATGCAGCAACTATATGATAATACAACCATTATACATCCATTTTACTAAATACATCCATATATATGCAATATGAAGTGACTGAGCCGATCTGGTGCCTAATAGTGTGTGTATATGCATCCACGAGCAACCACTAGCAAACACTTGCATCCACTTTGCATCCACCATACATAACATGTCTCAAACACATGTTTCAACCATAGGATTATCCTAACTAAAGGTCAAAGATACTAGCGAGAGGATATACTAAAGATAAGATAAGTACAAGCTAAGCGATAAAGGGGAAATTAAAAGACATACCCTCAAAAAGAAAAGGGTATCGTGAACGCATCTTCTCTTCTGTCTCCCAAGAAGCGTTGCTCTCATCATCTCCCCATTGCACTTTGACTAGTCTGACCTCTCGATTCCTCAACCTCTTGATATCCGACCCAAGAATGCGCGTAGGAGCTCGTCGAATTGTCGCATCATGCTCTATCTCCACCTCTCTAAGCAAGCTCGGCTCTACCACTTCAGCGGTCTCGTGTAAGCACTTCCTCAAATGTGACACATGGAATACGTCATGTACACCACTAAGTCTCTCGGGCAACTCCACTCTATACGCCATCCGTCCAATCCTCTCCTTAATCGGAAACGGCCCTACAAACCTTGGTGCTAATTTCCCAACGGACCCAAATCGAACAACGTTCCGTAATGGAGACACTTTGACAAAGACCATGTCCCCAACTTCAAACTCGAGATCTGTCCTCCTCTTATCCGCATAAGATTTCTGCCTATCCTGTGCTGCTTTCATCCTCCTTCGAATCAAGTCGATCTTCTCCGAAGTATCCCTAATCATATCGGGCCCAAGTAAGATCTTATCCGTAGATTCCCACCAACATGTAGGTGAACAACAAGGTCGTCCATAAAGAGCTTCGAATGGTGCCATACCAATGCTGGACTGAAAGTTGTTATTATATGCGAACTCCACCAATGGAAGATGCTCTTCCCATGTACCCTCAAAGTCTAGGATACATAGCCTCAACAGATCCTCTAGAATGCGATTCACCCTCTCAGTCTGGCCGTCCGTCTGAGGATGATATGCGGTGCTCAAACATAACTGAGTCCCTACCGCCTCTTGTAAGCTTCTCCAAAATTCGCTAGTGAAAATAGGATCGCGGTCGCTCACTATGCTAGAAGGAACACTGTGCAAACGAACTATCTCTCGAACGTATACAGAAGCTAACCATGGAGCAGTCCTCTTACTCTTCACGGGAATAAAATGGGCGCTCTTAGTAAGTCTATCTACTATAACCCAAATTCCCATATTACCCTTCCTCGATCGCGTTAATCCATCCACAAAATCCATCGAGATGCTTTCCCATTTCCATAGTGGAACCTCCAATGGGTGAAGCAACCCACCGGGTTTCTTTTGCTCCGCTTTTACTTGTTGGCACACCAAGCATCTAACGGCATACTCGGCCACGTCTTTCTTCATGCCGACCCAAAAGTAAACTCTCTTCATGTCTTTGTACATCTTGTCCCCGCCGGGATGAATGGTCATCTTCGAATGATGTGTTTCGTCAAGAATAGTCTTCCTTAGGTCATCGTCTTTTGGTACACAAAGTCTACCGTCCCTACGTAACCAACCCTTATCATCTAGGGTATACCTACGTAGATAGCTTGATGACTCCACTCCTTTGAGCTTTTCTACTAACTCAACTAACTATGGGTCGTCTCGCTGTGCCTCGCCAATCCGTCCCAAAAGCGTAGGTCTGACCTCCAAGGATGCTAGCAAACCGGGTACGAAGTCAACGGAAGGTCTAAAGTCAAACATCGAAATGAATTCTAAACTTTGCCGCTCAACAAACAAAGGACTTAAGGATAATCTTTTTCTACTTAAGGCGTCTGCCACCACGTTACCCTTGCCAGGGGTATAGGCTATTTCGAAGTCGTAGGACGCTAAGAACTCCATCCACCTTTGCTGCCTTAAGTTCAAGTCCTTTTGAGAGAATAGGTATTTTAAAGACTTGTGGTTAGTGAATAATTCGAATTTCTCACCAAGAAGATAATGACGCCAAGACTTAAGCGCGAAAACAATAGCGGCCAATTCTAGGTCATGTGTAGGATAATTTTTCTCATGCGCTCTCAACTGCCTTCCACCATAGGCTATTACCCTACCCTCTTGCATTAAGACTGCGCCTAGTCCTATCCCACAAGCGTTAGTATAAACGGTAAACGGTTTACTCCCGTCTGGCAATACTAAGACTGGGGCTGAAGTCAAAGCTCTCTTCAAACATTGGAACGCATCATCACAATCTACGTCCCATGTGAAAACTAGGTTCTTCTTCGTCAAGCGTGTCAATGGAGCTGATATATTTGCAAAGTCTTTGATAAACTTCCTATAGTAGCCAGCCAACCCCAAGAAACTTCTTACTTCGGTAGCATTTTTAGGGACCTTCCAATCTTGGATGGCCACCATCTTCGCGGGATCCACGGCTATCCCTTCTTTGGAAACCACGTGCCCCAAGAACCGTACTTCCTTCCTCTAGAAGTGACACTTAGAAAATTTAGCCTTAAGGCTATGCGCTCGTAGGGTCTCCAACACTTCCCTAAGATGTAGGGCATGCTCTTCTTCATCCTTAGAAAAGATCAAGATGTCATCTACAAAGACTACCACAAATTTGTTAAGGTACTCCCTAAACACCCTACTCATCAAATCAACAAATTATGCCGGGGCGTTTGTCAAACCGAAGGGCATCACTAGACATTCATAGAAACTGTCTGAAGTCCTAAAGGCAGTCTTGTCTATGCTATCCTCAGCCACTCTCAACTGATGTAACCCAGTGGCTAAGTCCAACTGCGGAAACACTGAGGCGCCAACTAACTGATCGAAGAGATCGTCAATCCTCGGCAGTGGATGTCTGTTCATCTTAGTAAGCTTATTAAGTTCTCTATAGTATACACAAAGTCTAAGGGACCCATCCTCCTTCGTGGCAAATACTACTGGAGCCCCCCACTCCGATATACTTCGTCTTATGAACCCCTTCTCAAGCAACTCCTTCACTTGCTTATCGAGTTCCCTCCTTTCACGTGGAGCCATGTGGCGTACTGGCAAAGATACTGGTTTCGCATTATCCACAAGATAGATTCGAAAATCTGTCTCCAGCTTTGGAGGTAAACCCTTCACCTCCTCAAACACATCCAATTATTCTCGGACCACTCTAACAGATCGTAGATTTTCCTCAGACGCGTCAAGCGATTCTAGATAACTTAGCATAACCGAATTTATGGGATTACAAAATATTTCGAGAGTGTTGCCAAGGCGAGTCACGAGCCTAACTACTCTCCTTTCACAATCAAGAACGGCCCCATTTCTGGATAACCAATCCATTCCTAAAATTAGCCCATAGCCCGTGAAGCCCAACACATAAGCATCACATCTAAATTCAACGCTAAGTATGGAAATTTTCAAATCCAAACACATCATAGACAAATAAGCTGAGCCCCCAATTGGATTCGAAACAACTAAGGGATCCTCTACTAAACTAGTGTTTAAGTGCAGTGATTCAACTAATGATGTAGAGATAAACGAATGTGATGCGCCCGAATCGAATAAGGTACGGACAGGATGATCAAACAGAAAAACTAAGCTTTCAACAGAAATGGTTCTACCTCGTTCTTGCAGCGGTGGGACCGCTAGAGCCTAAACTTGTCCCCTAGCCTGCACCTGTCCTCCCGAGGTAGCTCCTTCCCTTTGCCCCTTCTTTGGGCAGTCCTTCACTAAATGTCCCGCATCGCCACAATGAAAACAGCCTGTCTTCTTTTTCTTTCGGCAATTCTTGCTGAGATGGCCTGGGGTTCCACAGTTAAAACATTTCTTCTTTCCCTTGTCGTTATTGTCTTTACCACCCTTCTTGTTTTGCTGTTGTGGTTTCTTCTGATACCCCTTCTTCTCGGGTGCCTTATCAGTTTTAGCGCTTTTCTCCTCATGCATGAGCGCCATTTCTACTAACTTCTCAAAGGTGGCCCCCATCGGGATGTGGGTCATAGCCAACCCTTGCAACAGTTCATTCAAGCCATTCACGAACCTTAGAGCCTTCTTCTCCGGCGTGTTTACTAAGTCCAAGCCAAACCTTGCTAACTGATTAAATTTATTGACATATTCTTTCACTGATGAGCTTCCTTGCTTCAATGTCAAGAACCTTTCCATATATAGATTTTCTTCCGCCCTTGAGAGAAACTTCGCCTCGAACCTACATCTGAAATCCGTCCAAGAGTCAATAGGACGCTCCCCATTAGTGACCTCCCACCAAAACGAGGCCTCTCCCTTCATCAACCAAGCTGCTAAACGAACACTCCTCTCTTCTTCTACTTCAAAGATTTCTAGCAATTCTTCCACCTCCTTAAGCCAATCTCTAGCTTCCACAAACGTTTCTGGCCCTTGAAATGGTTTTCCACCCATAGCCTTTAATTCCTTGCACGTCTTTGCAAAAGTATCTACGCGAGGAGGAGGAGGAGGAGGAACGGGTGCAACTGGTGGTGGAGGAACATTGGCTGGACCTGCAGCGGCCCTAGCCTCTAATAACCTCCTATACCATCCCGGTATCGTTACACCGTCGGGTAGATTAAGATCTTCAGCCATGCTGAAACGAAAAAGGAAAGATTCAAAATGGAGAATTCGAAAGATAAAGATATGGGCTATTGGGGATTATGTTTTTTTTTTCTTAAAAACTTTTCTCTTTAAATTTCTCATTAAAACATGCTTTTGAAAACACTTCTTCCAAAAATAACTATTTTTCTAAAGTATTTTTATCTGTTCTGGTAACCTTAAGCTCTGATACCACGTGTAACACCCCACGTCCATTAATGTCACTCACGAAGGGAATGCATTAACTTCCATCGAGGTTATAAGTGAATATAGAACAGAAAAATTACAACAAGACAGATAGTAAATAGTACTTGGAAATCTAAAACTTTATTTTATTGCAGCGGAAATTAAACATGTTTGTTACATCATAAAACCATAGATCATAACCAAGTACAATATCCATCTTCATAAAAACAAAATACATAATCCCATTACATAAATAGCCATTAAAAAGATAACAAGCTGGACTTTACTTCAACGGTCCAAGCTTTCCAAAGAGAGATGAAGCAATTCAATCAAACTCCACTAGAGATGGGCCCAACCTGAGGACCTGGAGGGGGAAAAAGGATAGAAATAGAGGGGGTCAGACATAAAGTCTGGCGAGTATGATAATTCTAACAATACTATTATCAAAATAACTAGACTAAGGCATAAGCGGGAAGACAAGTAAATGTCTATGAACTCTTAGGAAGATAAAGATAGCATTTAAGATAACGTTAAAGATAACGGTAAAGGCACACCTAATTACTAACGAATGATTACTACACTGCACCGCACATTACTACATTGCACCACACCAGTCACCCTATTGTTTGATCCCACTTTCTTCACACAGAAACTTTATAAATAGCCTTACGTACCCCTAGCTGACTACACGATGCAACAACGTCTTACCTACCAGCCCAGGTCCACACACGCATATGAAACCCGTTGGACTTGCATTGCCACCGCTCCCCGTTTTGGCCTCTTACAGTCAAACCCAGCATGCGTGTCCCGTCCTCGACTTGGGTCGAGCCCACAAAGATACGTTTGGGATACTGGTCGAAATGGGCCCCCACAAGCTACCCACCTAAGCTTGTCACTAGTATATCCCACTTAACCCTCTTAGTCATGTTCATTTACATGTGTGTTTGGTTAAGTCTTACTAATCGTATTTCACATGCCACTAAGGGCACCCCCTAGATTCCTCATGCCACCCAAGGCACCTACTTAACCCACATGTCCCACCTTACATGTTTATCTAGTTAAGTATTTCTTAATTCATTCAGGCCATAACCTCATAAAGACCTCTCACATTAGACTGGCATTTATGGCAGCTGGATTTGCCAGGCGGGTCCGGGCAGTCTTACACCATAAAAGAGTCTAACCTCGTGTCTTTTCAACCGTTATGCTTTAGTTTAGGCCTAGGACCTCTCACATTGGGCTGACATTTGTGACCACTGGATTTGCCGGGCGGGTCCGGGCAGGTTTACGTCACAAACGAGTCCAACCTCGTGTCCTAAGCATTGATTAACCCTTAAAATCTTTTACCCTAGATTTAATAATTCCCTATTCAAATTATTAATTAAGTCAACTTTTAATGATGTCCATAATTGACTCAATTATGGCCATCCACTTATGGCATGCAAAATCATATCAATTGCACCCCAACTTTTTAATATTAAATCCTTAATATTACCCCTACCCCATGTTTATACGTTCGCTTATTCAACGCATAATATAGGCTAGACTTATATAGTCTAACACCTAGCACAAAGATAAATTATCACAACATATAGACAATTAAAATAAATCTAATCATAATAGGGGTGAAACTTGCATAAACTACACATGTTAAGGATCAAAAGGTGTCAACTTTTTAAATGTCTCAATTTACATGATATGATCATAGCCCAAATCTATACATAAACTTGCATATGGGGTTTTTAGGCAACATAATGATGGTGTGAACTAGCATAGGATATCACATATGTCATAGCATAATTCTAGATGTCATAATAGATGTCTTGGCGTATGTTCATAACTTTTCTAATCAATCTAACTTGCATATGTGACTTGTCATATAGATCAACATAACCCAAACATGATGATTTAATTAATATGAACTAACTAGCATAGATGGTAACATCATGGCCTTTTTAACATGTATGATTCATCACAACTTAGCATAGAAACTTTCAACATATATAACATCATCATAGCATGATTTACAACATATAAGATATCATCATCACATAACATTGGATTTACAATATACATGATAGCAAAAGGGGTTTACAACAACATATATGATAATTCACATCATCTACTCATAATCCATTCATAACTCAACCTAATTAAAATGATAATAATCTTGTTAAGATCATCATACTCACAATTTAGAGAAGAAAAGAGAGAGTTTTGCTTTGCTTTAGGGTTGAGAGAATTAGAATTGAATTTGCTTTTCTTCTTTCTTAGTTGGCGGCGGCTCCATTGATTTCCATGGCGACGGTAACTATTCTATTTTAATTAGGTTTAGGGTTAGCATTAGGATGTATTTATAGGTGTAGGAAGTTATTTAGGACCATTAGATTAACCCTGAACCATGAGAACCAATCAAATGCAAAATCTGCATTTGAGCGAATCGGCCCACGGGTTGACAGTCAAACACCCTGGATTAACCCTTAGTCAACCCAGCGAGGCTCGGGTCGACCTCAAAAATGGGCCGGTTCGGTTATTTCCCCTCCCAATTCGCAGTTTTGAACTTTTTCGCATATTTATATATTTAATTTTTAATTTTTTTTATATATATATCAATATATATATATTTCTCTGCGCAACACATTTCACTTAATTCTTTTCTAAAAATTAAGTATACTTTAATTTGTGAATTTTAATGTTATAAAATTACGGGGTGTTACAGGATGAAACCTCATTTTGGTGGGAAGTCAACCAAGCTGGACATCCGGTAGAGACTTGGGAAGACTTCAGACAGAGGTTCGAAATATAATTTCTTTTCCAAGCGGAGCAAAACATACAGATGGAGAGGTTCTGAGCACTTAAACAAGGAAATTTGACGGTGAAGGAATATGTGAACAAGTTCAACCAGCTGGCAAGGTTCGGGCTAGAATTGTTAGACACACCGCACAAAAGGCCTTGTAGTTTGTTAAGGGGCTGAATTAGCCTCTACATGGTTTAGCTATGTCCCATCTTACAATGTGGGCCGCCTTTGAAAAGCTAGTTGATATGGCCCTAATGCATGAGGAGGACAAGGGAGAAAAGAAGGAAGTGAAAGCTGAGGAGTCATCGCAGAATAAGAAGGTGTGGCCCAAGAAGGGGCAGCTGCAGCACCAACGGCAGAAACAACAACAACAGAAGAAAGGAGGGAAGAATGACAAAGGCAGGGATAAGAGAAAATGCCACCATTGTGGGAAGGAAGGTCACCTAGTTAAAGATTGTAAGAAAAGGAAGATCAGTTTCTTTAATTGTGAAGAGCTTGGACACTACTCTAAAGAGTGCCCAAAGAAACAGGGACCGCAGGGACAAGGTCAAAGAGCTGGAGCTTCTGGAGGATCGGTGCATGCTCTCGCGATCAGTGCTCCTGAAAGAGGTAGAAAGATTTCCGTAGAAAGTTTAGTTTCTCTTTCAAATCATCCAATTAGAACACTTTTTTATTATGTTGCTTCACACTCATTTATATCTAGTTCTGTAGTTGAATCTCTGCACTTAATTTCTATTATGGTAGTAGATCATATAGTTGTTTCAAATCCCATTGGTGGTTCGGCTCATTTATCGATGATTTGTCAGGGTTTCAAATTATCTGTGTTAGGCGTCGAATTTGAATGTGATGCTTATGTGCTCGGGTTTATGGGTTATAGGCTGATTCTAGGAATGGACTGGATTAATATGTATGGGGTCGTTCTGGATGGTGAGAGTAGGGTTGTTAGGCTCCTAACTTGTCATGGGAGGACCCTCGAAGTTTCTTGTGACCCACGAGGGTCTGTTATGCTTAGTTTCTTAGAATCTCTTGATGCTTCTATAAAGGATTTGCAATCTTCCCCAATTGTCCGAGATTTTTCTGATGTTTTTGATGAGGTACGGGGTTAACCTCCGAGGCGTGAGATCGACTTTCGTATATATCTGGTGGACAATGCAAAACCAGTTGCATTACCCGTGCGCCACATGGCTCCAAGGGAAAGGAGGGAGCTGAGTAAGCAAGTAATGGAGCTGCTTGAAAAAGGATTTATCAGACAAAGCATATCTGAACGGGGTGCTCCAATAGTATTCGCAACTAAGGCGGATGGTTCTCTTCGTTTGTGTGTTGACTACAGAGAGTTGAATAAACACACAAAGAAGAATAGACACCCGCTTCCGAGGATTGATGATTTATTTGATCAGCTAGTTGGTGCCTCGGTGTTTTCTCAGTTAGATTTGGCTATGGGGTTCCATCAGCTGAGGGTGGCTGAAGATAGCATAGATAAAACTGCTTTTAGAACTCCGAGCCGTTTCTTTGAATGGCTGGTGATGCCTTTTGGGCTGACAAATGCACCTGCCTATTTTGTTGATTTAATGAGTAGGTTGTTTCAGGAATTCCTGAACAAATTTCTCGCAATCTTCGTTGATGATATTTTGATCTTCTCCAAAAACGAAGAAGAGCATGCCCGACAACTAAGAGAAGTCTTGAAAACTCTCTGTGACCATCATCTTAAAGCAAAGTTCTCCAAATGTTACTTTTGGAGAAAGGAAGTGAGATTCTTGGGGCATGTAGTCTCCAAAGAAGGGATAGCTGTAGATCCCGCGAAGGTGGTTGCAGTGCAAGATTGGCAGATTCCTTAAAACGCAACCAAGGTGAGAAGCTTCCTTGGGTTGGCAGGTTACTCTAGGAAGTTCATTAAGGACTTCGCGAAGATGTTAGCCCCTCTCACCAAGATGACAAAGAAGAATTTGGTGTTTTCATGGGATATAGACCGTGATGTTGCTTTCCAACGACTGAAGAGGGCTCTGACAACAGCCCCAGTCTTGACCTTGCCGGATGGAAGTAAGGTATTTACCGTTTACACTGATGTGTGTGGTACGGGGCTTGGTGCGGTTCTAATGCAAGAGGGGAAGGTAATATGTTATGGAGGTAGGTAGTTGCGAGTTCATGAAAAGAACTACCCCACCCATGATCTAGAGCTAGCTGCAATAGTATTCACGTTAAAGACACTGCGTCATTATTTGCTTGGAGAAAGGTTCGAGCTGTACACCGACCATAAATCTCTCAAGTATTTACTCTCACAGAAGGATCTCAACTTAAGGCAACAGCGGTGGATGGAGTTCTTAGCTTCATATGATTTTGAGATTGCTTATACCCCCGGCAAGGGTAATGAGGTGGCAGACGCACTAAGTAGGCAGAGGGTGGCCCTGAGTCCTCTGTTTGTGGAAAGAAAGAACTTGGAGTTCATATCAGCTTTTGATTTTAGACCTTCCATCAAAGTTTTTCCTGGTTTATTTTCATCCTTGGAGATACGACCGACTCTTGTGGAGCAGATAGGAGCTTCGCAACAAGGTGACCCACAGATTCTGGACATCATGGATAAGCTCAGAAGAGGGGAGACTTCTAGTCACCTCAGTAGGTATGTCATAGATGAAAAGGGGTGCTTGCGACGAGATGGAAGACTTTGTGTTCCTCAAACTGGAAGCTTGATAAAGACAGTCCTAGATTAAGCCCACCATTCTAAGATGACCATACATCCAGGCAGTGACAAGATGTATAGAGACATGAAGAGGGTTTTCTTTTAGGCTGGGATGAAGAGGGACGTGGCCGAATTTGTTTCTCAATGTTTAGTTTGCCAGCAAGTCAAGGCTGAGCAAAAGAAGCCTGGTGGATTACTTCATCCATTGGAGGTCCCGCAGTGGAAATGGGAGAGCGTCTCTATGGATTTGATAGATGGTTTGCATAGATCAAAGAAAGGCAATACCAGTATTTGGGTGATAGTGGACAGACTCACTAAGAATGCTCACTTTATTCCAGTTAAAAGTAAAAGGACGACACCATGGTTGGCAGCAACTTATGTTCGTGAGATAGTTCGTCTCCAAGGAGTTCCTTCCAGCATCATAAGCGATCGTGACCCCATCTTTACCAACGAATTTCGGAGGAGTTTGCAAGAAGCATTGGGTACACAGTTGTGTTTGAGTACTGCTAATCTTCCTCAGACCGATGGCCAGACGGACAGGGTAAATAGAATTCTAGAAGATCTTCTGAGGCTGTGTATCCTAGACTTCGAAGTGACTTGGGAAGAGCATCTTCCTTTAGTAGAGTTTTCCTATAATAATAGCTATCAGGCCAGCATCGGTATGGCACCCTTTAAAGCATTGTATGGGCAACCCTATAGGTCTCCAACTTGTTGGTGGGAACCTATAGAAAGATTGTTACTTGGGCCTGATATGCTTAGGGGAACGTCCAAAAAGATTGACCTTATTTGAAGGCGAATGAAAACAGTTCAAGATAGGCAAATCCTATGCAGACAAGAGTAGAACCGACATCGATTTTAAAGTGGGAGACTTAGTTTTCATCAAAGTATCACTTCTGAGAAATGTGGTCCGCTTCAGTTCAGTAGGGAAGTTGGCACCTAGGTTTGAGGGACCCTTTCCCATAACCGAGAGAATTGGCCAAATGGCCTATAAAGTAAAACTCCCAGAGAATTTGTCCGGTGTTCATAATATTTTTCATGTTTCTCATCTGCGGAAATGCCTGCATGACACCGCAGAAGTCGTTGAACTGAGTATGTTGGAAGAAGTGGAGGTGGAACGGGAGGCAACAGTCAGACGAGTCCCTACCCATATTCTTGGATCGGAAGTTTAGAAGCTGGGCAACAAAGAAATCAGGTTGGTGAAGGTTCAATGGGGAGACAACCCAGAAGAACCAACTTGGAACCGAAGATAGAATTCGTGCTTCGTACCCTTTCCTTTTTGAGGGTATGTTCTTAACTCCTTTTTCCAAAGCTTTATCTGTGCCTGTTTTAGTCAATCGAGCATATCTTATCCCTAGTGTTTTCGACCTTTAGACAGGAGTCCTATGGATGAAAACAAGTGTTTGAAATAGTTCTGTTTGATGGATGCTAGTGGATGCAAGTGTTTGCTAGTGGTTGCTTGTGGACGCATATACACACACATTAGGCACAAGATCGGCCAATCACCTTCATATTGCATATGGATGCGTGTGCATTTTCTTTTCTTTTATGGATGAAAATGGATGAGTTAGCATATGAATGTTGCACTTGGACGAGTGGACATGCACACATACAGAACTTACATGTTATAATAGGATTATTTGCATACATATTGGATTCATGGCACTAATCATACATCGCATTAAGGAGGTCAACTGAATCAGTAGACCGCCTGATTTTCGCATTAGTATTGGGACATGTACACACACCTCTGCATATACTCATATAAGCATTAGAAATCTTTTAAGGACAACGGATGCTTGTGAATGATGGATGAGTAGATGGATGATGGATGGTAGGATATATCCTTCTTAACTTGAAGATTTCGGGGACGAAATCCTTTAAGGAGGGGGGAATGTAACACCCCGTAATTTTAAATATTAAAATTAACAGATTGAAGAATACTTAACTTTTAGAAGAAGAATTAAGGGTAACGGGCAGCGCCATTGCGTTCATCTTGAAATTCTGCTTGGGATAGAGTTTGGGTTTGCGAAAATCGGATATCGTATGGAGAAGTTATAAGCCTTAGAAGTTTGTATACACATAAGGAAGAACACACACACACACACACATATATATATATATATATATATATATATTAATTCCAGAACCTTCAAAAAAATTAAAAAATCAAAATCCAACAAAGCGGGTTGAGCGGAAAATTCGCGCTCGTGGGTGTCGACAACCCCAGGGGACGTTTGTCGACATGGGTGCTGACCCCCCTATAGGGGTGTCGGCCCCCCTCCCCTCGGCAAATCTAGGCAGAATTCATTTTACGTACCTGGACTTGATTCTGGGTTTGATTCAATGGTTCTAGGCTATAAATATGGTCCCTTATTCTCCAATTTTCTTCATTGGAGATCATGGGAGCCATATGCTGTCGGGTTGCAAACTGAAACAGAATCAAGTCCAATAACAATGGTTTAGCTAATCAAATTCAGAATTCAGATCTATTCTCTCTTAATTCTCAAAACCTAACGCTGTGAGTTTCTAGTCACTTTTATGTTTAAATAAATAACGGGGAAATGTGAAAGACTATGAATTGGTTATTTTGTAAAGTATGAATCTATGCCGGTATTAAATCTTAAACTATGTAGATCTGAAATAATTGTGGTCATTCTATGATGTTGCCTATGTAGTTCTTGATAGATCTATTTCTCTAGATCTGAAATAATTGTGGTTATTCTATGATGTTGCCTATGTAGTTCTTGACTTGTAATTGTATTATGGAAAAGGTAAATACGTTAATTTGGACATGTTATGACATTGATTAGATATGGTTCTTTATGTAAATCACCTTTCACCTGTCATATTGTGATAATTTTGGATATGCTATAAAAACTGGACATGTGAATTTATCCTTAGATCTAAACATGCTACTATGTCACCCTTACTATGCTAGATCTGAATTGTTGAATATTTAGATGATTAGGTTAGATCTCATTTTTGTTCACTTTGACATTATAGAAATTGTCACAAGTTCATATAACAACCTTATGACTATGTTAATCTATGTTATGCCAAATCATATTCAATGATCATTTGTGTTACATCCCTATTAGCTTTCCTTTTTATCGCTCATGGTTAGGCTAATTATTTAGCCTATTCTTGCCGTCAATTTTTTGAGGACGTTAGTTAGAAATGGGGAAAAAGTAAATATTGGCATAATTGGGAAATAAATACTTTTGGACTGTAATCCAAATTGTTAATAGAATGGGCAATAACACCCAAAGAGGGTAAGATTAATTAATTGGTAAATTAATTAATAAATGGAATGTGTAGCACTTATAATTAGCAATTATATTAACCCTTATGACACAAGGTTAGGTTACATTAGTAGCTGAAGTCTGCCCGGACCCGACCAGCATATCTAGCAGCCACTAATGTTGAACCTAATGTGAGAGGTCTAAGTTTGTAAACACGATTCAGGCTAAGACACGAGGTTAGACCCAACTGTGGAATAAGACTGGTCGTACCCGACCGATGTATCCAACATCCACACGTTGTAGGCCTAATGTGGGAGGTCTATCCCAATATAACCATAATTGGAATGGAAATGAGAAAAGACTACTTAACCTAATTTAATCCATAGGAACTTGATGATTATGAACATGAGTTAGGGTTAAGTAAAATGGATTGGATAGTGTAACACCCCACATCCGTTAGTGTCACTCACAAAGGGAATGCACAAAGTTCTGTGAAGTATTATAGGTAAAAGATGCTGATAAATTACAAGACAGATAAATAAAGCAACGAAAAAGTGAATAAAACTTTATTTCATTTATAACAGCTTGTACAAAGATTGTTTTCCAACAACAAAGTATCTATCTTGTTTAACAAAATAAAGAAGCATAAATATACAATGATGTTCCCCAATAAAACATTAGCCAGCCATAGCGTTGGAAAAGAGAATCCAAAGCAGCACATCAAAGAGTCTTCAAGCTTGGAAAGAGTAACAGGTCCATACAAATCTGAGTTATTCCCTCCCTGACTACCTGGGGGGGAACGGAAGAAAAGAAGACGAAAGAAAACATAGAGTCAGACATAAAGCCTGGTAAGTCTAGTGGTGTTTCGGTATATGAATAAGGAAAAGGACATGACAGGCATAAACTGAAAATGGGAAAATACTATAAACTAAGGCAAAGCAGTTTAGAATCGAAATTACTATCGCACCCCATATTAATCTCTGCAGCACCTAACTAGTATCCCAACTAGTAGTCTGTATAAAATGATAACGTGATCCTAGTCCCTGTAACTGTGGTTGCCATCAGGCGCACATTTATTTATTACCTAGACTTAATCTAGGGCTTTCTATCGAGCGTTCTCTAGATTCAACTAGGGTTTATGCGACTTGTCTAATACTTCTCGGATTCAGGATTTATGCCACCTAGGTCCACTAGGGATTATGCTACCTGTCAAACGATGCCCCTAGTCTAGGACACACTACCTAGAGTGGTATATGTTCCTAGACTTTCCCCACGTATGTGTCGCAAATCGTTCATCGCTGTCTAGATGCACATGTCCTGAAATATGCGACCCGAGTCCCGTGGCAGGCCTATTCTAGAAACACGGAACTCGGTCGGGAGCTTTCAGATATCTGCCGATGCAGATGCTAAGGTCTGTTTTTCTACCAGTGGTTATGGTCCCACGTGACCCCTCCTTCAACTAATGAAAGGCAATCCAAGAAAATCAAGCACGAGAACTATACTCCTGCCACCTATGCCCCACTTTCCTATTGGCCAGCCTCACCCATAACTAGATATCAAGTATATGGTCTCTTGGGAGTTTTCTGCCTTTCCGCATGCGTACTACGATTGACTCAAGATGGTAGGTAGACGATGAGTCGCTATCACAGGGCTACTGGTCTCGTCGAATCACGCTGGTCCATCCTAGTCTTTAGGTTGCCTTAAATTGCAACCAAGGCATACCTTTGGTTCTTCTGACGCAGACCTTAACCTCTGTGAGCCCAGGCGGATCATCTGCAGCCCCACAGAGGGATACCAAGAGTACCCTCACGTCCCCCGAAGCTACGTGATTCTAAACCCAGTCCGCTGGAGCCTTTTTCGAAATCGGATAAACGTTTGCTCCTTCTCATGTACTTTTTAAGCGATGATCTACCATATCGGGTTATTCATCTATTATGGACCGGCTCTGTTTTCTTGACTAAGAATTATTACTTAGTTGTTCTCAACTAAGGTTTACCACTTAGTTTCTTTTCCCCTAAATCTTGTTAACTAAGGTTTATCACTTAGTTTCTTTAACGAGGGATTTCAACTTAGCTCCCGTTCTCGACTGTATCTTAACTAGGGTTTACTACTTAGCCCTCTTTCTCGTCAAGTTGGATTGGTTAAGTGTCATTAGTCAATTCAGGTTAGCTTAACCCATTCCTTTGTCCTATTAAACTGTCTAAGTGTTATCAGTAGTCCATGTTGACTTAACCCTATCACAAACCAAGTTATATTGGTTAAGTATTTCTTATTACTTAACCCTACCCGTTCATCTTGTACTGGTTAAGTGTCCCTTTTTAACCTAACCTTGCCCATCTGTTTTAACTAACATGTTATACGGTTAAGTGTTCCCTTAGTTAACTTAACCCTAACACTTGTTTAATTAACATGTTATAATGGTTAGGTATTGTCCCTTCATGTTTCAACTTAACCCTGGTCAATTTATCACACTATGATGGTTAAGTGTTCTAAGTTTACTTAACCTCACCCTTTAGTCTAGTTAATATGTTAAATTGGTTAAGTATTTTAACTTTACTTAACCTTACCTTCTAGTCTAGTTAACATGTTAAATTGGCTAAGTGTTTTCTTAGTTACTTAACCCCTACAAGTCTTGTCTTGTTAACATGTTAAGCTGGTTAAGTGTTTTAATTAACTTAACCCTACCATTTGTCCTTAGCCTCTTAGAGCACCTGACCACTCACATTAGACAGATATTGCTACGGTTACTAGATGTGCCAGTCGGTTCCGGGCAGGTTTATACCGTAGCTCAGTCTAACCTCGGGTCATTATTGGGCACAATGCTTAACCACCCACATTGGATAGGTATTGTTGTGACTACTGGACAGCCGGGCGGGTCCGGGCAGGTTTACATCACAACTCAATCCAACCTCGGGTTAAGCATACTCGTATTTTCCAGATTAACATATTTGTCACTTTTCATTTTTATATGTAAATGTTTATGGCCCAATCATCCAAATCCGCTAATTTTAGGTATAATTTATACCGCTTTAAATGTCATTGTCGTTGGCATGTGCCGAACATGCCAACATATATTTTCATGTTTTATTCCAAACTAATGGTACATAATTTATATCATTTATGGCCTTAACCCATTTAATGGTTTTTAGGCCCGCCGACATATTAACATACTTTTAATTTAATAGTTAATCCCAACGTTACCCTCGCTCGATTGTTCATATTAATCGTATGAAGATATTGGGCCCGCTAATAGGCCCAATCCATAAACAAAGTAAAGAAGGGAGCATAGGTTCAATGAACCTATACTATGAAATTTGGCCTAAACATAGTTATCGATTAGCGTGTGACATAAAAGTGTAACTAGATAAATAAGGTGATCTCGCATAACATGAATCATAACATTGCATGACATGTCACAAACTTGCACATGAATATCGGATCTAGTTAGATAGGTGTCATGTAAATCATAAATTCTGGACTATTATAAAGATATAACATGGTATAGCATAATAGGTGTCACATGAAATGGCGTACTCTTAGACTTGTTTAAACATGGTTTTATACATATATGACTAGGCATAATGTCAAACACCAAACTAGCATAAAAATGTCCCCTTTTTGACATAACCCAAAGGTGTAAACTAACTTTACATCAAGTAGCCTATTTCAACATGAAACTGGTATAATTCGTGTAACCAAAAAGGTACTTGCATAAACTCAATTATCACTTGCAAATAAACATAATAATGTATACAAAGATTTTGAGTCGT
The DNA here is from genome assembly GCA_030737875.1 of Allium sativum. Lineage (NCBI taxonomy): Eukaryota > Viridiplantae > Streptophyta > Magnoliopsida > Asparagales > Amaryllidaceae > Allium > Allium sativum. Next base: position 64,424,838 of record CM060911.1, on the reverse strand, counting down.
GTAAGCATAAAAGATTTCAATTTGGAACATGTTTACATAAGTCTCAACTTAGGCCTAAAAGGAATGTATGCTAACCATGCTAACGACATAACATAAAGACGTCAATTCTAGTTTTTTTTTCTACAAACTTGCAAGTGATACTTATCTTCATATACAAATGTCAATAGGCTCGCATCAACCAATTTATGCCACAAACACCCAATACAAAATATGACATAATCAACGCAATACACAAAATTTACATCAATATTTTACAATAGTAAAACCCCGAATTTCAATTTACATCGAATCACATCGCAATTTCTATTCATATTCAAAAAACCACTATACTTACAACGGGCGCTGAAACTTGTTTTCTGGTTTCTGTTATTCTGAATTTCCAAAGCTTTCCCTTGGAGTAGAAAACGTTGCATAGAAATTAGATTAGAGTTTTGTTTCTTGAATCGTTGTTTGTCTCTTTTCAAGCGGACGCTCTCCTTAATTTTCTTCTGACATCATGGCGGCTCAAGTTCTTATTTTTGTGTGAATTTTAGTTGGAGACCTAGGGTGTTTTTATAGAGTTGCAAGTTAATTAGAGTCGTCAATGAAGCCAGGTTTAAACAAAGCCATCCGTTCTAAAGAGGAGCCAATCAAAAGAAGACAACTCAGCCCTAGTGACAAGACCAGGCCCAGAAATTCGACCAGAACACAGATCAGGCCAGCCAGACCTGACCAGGTCGACCGGGGGGGGGGGGGGGGCGACACTATGGTCGACCCTATGGTCGACCTGGGTCACCCAGGTCGACACTATGGTCGATCCTAGGGTCGACCTGGGCCCTGGGCAGGAATTTTCCAGCCCAGCCCGGGTCTGGTCCTATTTTTGAATTTTGAATCCGTTTTTCGAGCTGTTTGAATTTTAAATAAATTCTTAAACTTCCGGAGGTCATATCTCCTTCGTACGGAGTCCGATTTACGCAAACTCGGACTCTATCTCAAGCAGAATTTCGAGACGAACGCAATGGCGTAACCCGTTTCCCTTAATTCTTCTTCTAAAATTTAATTATACTTTAATTTTTGAAACTTAATGTTACAGAACTACGGGGTGTTACAGATAGTGGGTGGGTTAAGTAAAACTGAAGGGGGTGGGTAATATATATATAGGCCCACAACCTTAACCCGATAAAGTTATGTAATTAAAGATCACCCTTTTAGGGTAAAGCATAACTAGTATAGGGCTATGTTGTTAAAGATCACCCTTTAGGGTATACATAGTCAGTGGAAAATCTAGTGGGGATACAAGACAAAAGGGAAGAGCTTGTATCATATTGTGTGGGACCCATTTCAGTCAATAACCCGTATTCGGTATCAGAGTAGTGAACTCCGTACTAGGAAGAGAAGGGGAACGCTTAATGATTGATTATAAGAGATCCAAAACATGATGGGTGTTGTAGACGGCGCAAACCAACCGGAGGCATGTGCGTGCAAGGGGCGGCAGAGGGGGACAACAGGACCGTGACACCAATAGATATGACTATGCAACTCTTGGGTTGCCACTTTATGGAAGTGATGCCCCCCTACTGTGGACCAACACAGGGTATCTACAGAGTAGGGAGCCAATCAATTAGGGTGGTGATTAGGGTATACTTGGACGTGTGCCTTAAGTCTATCAACTTATAGTGGAAGGGATCATCTCATTTTAAATTATACTAGTAATAGTGCAGAGTAGTCATTAGTGAAGCATGTATACACCTTACCTTATCTGACTTATCACACCTGCCATTTGTATAGTGATCTCTCTTATCCACTTTATGCCTGTCATGATTACCTTTATTTATTTACTGGCTAAAAGTTACTAGACTCGCCAGACTTTATGTCTGACCCCTTTTGTTTTTCCTTCTCTCTTCCATTCCCTCCTCCCCTCCCCCCCCTCCCCCTGGTTCTCAGGGAGGAAACGCTCTGGCTTGACCGTGATTTTGCTTGATTGTTGGAGCTGCTAATATGTATGGATCAAGCACCTATTCTCGTTGCAATGGCTATATTTTTTTATTAGGGAATTTTCTTTCTTTTATGCACTCTGATATTTCTAAAGTACAAGGCAGTGGTTTTTATGTTGTAATTGGTTTTTATATTTCAGACAAATGATGCTTTGGACCACGGTATTTTGATGATTAATAAAGTTGTTAATTTCCGCTGCAAAAATTTTTATATCTTGTAATATTATGTGTCTGTTTACCTAAATGCTTCACGAAACTTAATGCATTCCCTTTGTGAGTGACAATAACGGCCGTGGGGTGTCACAGAAAATATCTTTATATTTTCACACAATTTCCTTTTATTTCCCTTCATTTCGGAAACATCATTATATATATAATATCAAGTACTTTTCATTTCCGTTACTTCGGAAAACTCATTATATATTCTTGATCCCTTTTTATTAACGTTACGTTATTATTTCTCTTATGAAAATAATAAATTATAGCTAACCTCTTTACTATTACAACTAATATCATCCACAGATAATCCTGAAGTCTTTCAAGTTCAGGTATTTTAATTACCTCTCAGACCTTGAACAACAGCGTTCTTATCTTAAGATAGACATGAGTTGTAATTCAAAAACAAATATTCATTCTAATATCAGACACATCCCATTTAAATATTTTATTTAAGATATGGTTTTATAAAACCTTTTTACTTTTGAAAATCTCGCTTTTTAAACATACTGTTATTTCTTAATTCATTGATTTAGTAAATGCTTACTAAAACATCACCTTTAACTTCTACTTAACAATTAGTTTTATAGCATGGATTTTGTTATAAAATCCCATTATTCACTCCTTTACAAACTCATTTTTAACAATCCCTTTTCTAATTTATCTGACCATTCCTGTAACATCCCAATATTTTATGTATATTTTAAATTTAGATTTAAAATAAATAAATGAATTAATCTTAGAAAAATCAAATTTTGTTGGTTTTATGTCGATAATTATTCGAATTTAGTATGAATAGATTTTTCAAATTTAGTTTTATTTAAAAGGGCTATAATTTGAAATTGAATATTTAAATAATAAAATTTATCTGAGTGGGTTAATTTAAAAGTTGAATTCAAATTTAAATTGGAAACGGTGAAATTCTAAGTCGTTGAATAATAATTGAAATTCAAATCAAAAATTTGAATAACCAAATTTGAGATGAATTTGTGAAATCGATTTTTAACTTTATTTAAGTTTAATTTGATTTAAATTGGAATTTTTAAATTATTTAAAGTAAAAGGGATTCAAACTTATTTGTTAGAAGACGGAATTTAAGTTGTTTAAATTCAATTTGAAATTTAAATTTGAAAATTTGAAAATATTCAAATATGGAACTTGAAATCGATGAAATGAATTTATAGATTTATTTAAGTTATAAGTTGATTTAAATTTGAATTTATAAATATTAAGTTTGGATTAAAACAGTTAATTGATTTTTTTTAAAATATCTTATTAATTAATTAACCGTGGAATTTAACCATTTTTGGCGACTGTCTCGGAATTCGACGAAACTGGCGCCATTGGATTCGGAGCGGAGAATTTTTCTAGGATCCCAATTTTTGTAAACATCGGACTTGTTATGTGAGCGTACGGGAGAAAACGCGAAATGGATCTGTGGAACAAGATGGCAGGGGTTTACTGGATCTGGGCCTCCATCTATATAAATAAAAATTTCTTTTAGTTCTCACCAGCCCATTCCTCATTGTACGTACTTCTCCATCAGCTCATTTTATTTTTCTAATGGCTGAAATAATTTTACCAAACCCTAGAAAACAAAATTTCAAGCTTGAAAATGAAACTTCCTCAAACCCTATCATATTATATATCAAAACGAAGCTCTCGACGATAAGAAGCTTCTGGTATCTTTTGTTTCGACATGCAGCGCGTCAAGTGGCCGGAAATCGATGGTCAAACCCCTGATTTTCGTAACCCTAAGTGTAAAAATTGGAGCTTTTTGATCGAGAGCTTAATCAAGGAATCCATGATGTGGGTATTGGTGAGAAGGAGGATACGAACTCAGGGGTGGTGTTAATTTGACCAATAGCAGTCTAGGGTGGCCGGAATTTGCATTTTTGGGTTTGAAAACCCGTTTGGGGACATCGTCGCCAGCGCCGCATACGGTCACCGGAGGTGGTGGCTCCTGCACCCGTGGATGCGTCTCGAGGCGAGCTCCCTTTTGCCAGCGATCGGAGTCCTTGATTTGGCCGGAGCTAGGTGTTTCGGCGGTCAAAGGAAGCAGTGCGGTTGGGTTTTCTTTTGCGATGGTTACTGTAGCATGAGCGGGAGAACGGTGTAGGGGTGATGACGTGGCGAAGCTTAAGTGGTGAGAAAATATTATTTTATTATTCTTATATATTTAAAATTCAAAAGGGGAAAAACACTGATAACTTCTTCATGCTGACTCGGATTTGGACGCGGTTTGTTGCGTTGGGATCGTGGCGGAATTGCAGACGTTTTGGCACTAACCTGGCTGCGTTTGGAGACTGTCAAATTTTGAGCTTCTTTTGGACGTCCGATTCAAATAAGACCCAAAGGTGAGTGATTTTCTCACTCACAAAATACTGAATTATTCCCATATTTATCGAATTAAATTTTGAAATAAGTTTGGTTGCATGATTGTGTTGGATTGTTGATGTGTGGTTTAAATTTGACATGCAAGTGTGTTAACATGCAATCTAAGTAAATGATTTGTTATTTAATTTAATTTAAATCTCTAGTTAAATTCGAACCCTTGTTAAATCCTGAAACAGTTTAATGCTGATCAGTTGAATGAAATTGTTGTGACGGATGTTGATTTGAAATTTATTACTGAATTTATAGTGACATTTTTTTAAATGCTCCTTATTCAGTATATTGTAATGCATGTTGATTTTGACGATAAATTCCATTTACCCTTGATGTTACGGGCATCTAATAAACCCGGGATTTATCGATAAAATAAATTTAAGAACACGGAGTGAAATGATAAATCTCTGTGACCCTGATTTGGATTGAAATGATAGATCCATCCCTGGAATATCGAGAAATTTAAATTTAAAAAAAATCACTTGGCCATTGGATAGATAATTATATACAGACATCGGTTGGTTAAATGATTTTAAATATTTGAAATTGTATTTGAAAGAATTTTCCATTTAAAGAATGTGCCGATACTCGATAATTCAATTCTTTAAAGACTCTGAACTGGGATGTCGATTAAAAAGGGTTAAAGGAATTTTTTCCAAAATAAAGTGGAAATATTTAAATTGGGATTTGAATATGATTTAAAAATCCTTTCAAATTAAGAGTTTGGATTTGAAGGAAACAAAGTCTTATGGAATCCAATTTTTTTGGGAATTTGGAAATCGAGGGTATCTGAGTTGTTTTAACTCAGCTTGAATATATATTTGAACTCCTGAAATCAAACAGTTGTTCTGAACAGGGTTGAACGAGATATGAAATTTTATGAACTCCATTGAGACCGAAGGATAGATTCAAGTGTTTGAAATTTGGAAGTAAGGAAAGATTTTGAGTAGAGAAATTTATTTTAAATATTTATGCATTTGATTTCAAATAATTATTCTTGCTTTAAATGTATTATTTATCTTTATTTATAACTATTGTATTTTAAATAAATTTTTCCTTATGAGTCATTTTTCAAAACTTTCTAGTAAACCTTATTTTTAAGTATTTATATAATATTTAAATTACTGACTTATTTTAATTATTATATTCAATATATATCTATATATCTATTTATATAAAATTTATTATTATTATTATTATTGTCATTATTATCATATAAGCATTTAGTTTACAAGTATTTTGAAAGTTATAAATTTCTTCCAAATGGAAATGTTTGGATTTAAACCGTTGATCAAATGGAGTTGAGATAAGTTATATTCTATTTGAAATATTAATTTGGTGTTAAACCGATTTTTGATATGGAAAGGTAGATTTATTCTACTCGAATAAATGGGATTTCCGAAGATTTAAATGAACAGATATGGAAAAATATATTCTATTTGAATATGAAAGGATTGCAAATGTAAATTGATTTGAAATAACTGAATCTTCCAAGATGAAGTATATTCTATGTGAATATAGATCGATTTGAAATATTATACGAGTATAATATAATGACATGTAAATATATCCTAGTTTGGAATATAATCAGTTTGGGTATGATTATGATATGTCGATATGGAATTTTATTTGTTTGGATATAGATTTGGTTCGAAACAAATATGATATTTTGATATGAAACGAACCTTTGTGAATGTAAAAGAACCATCCGATGTGAAATTTGTAAGCGTTGGTTGTTAAAGAGACCGGAGTCGACATAAGGCATACTCTCTATCAGTGTCGATACCACTTTGACAACTGTGAACGTTATGACGTATCCAGATTGGGCATGATGACTTGGAGGCGATTATTGAATCGAAGAAGATGATCGAGGACGAAATAGCCCTGACCTTCGGGTCAGAATTGAATGACTAAAACAGGAGCTATACCGTGACTAATTGAGGTTAGCGCCTTTGATCGGACACACTTCTTCGATGCTATTTATATGACTGTGATGATGATGATTTGGGCCCATTTATGATTATGGGAGTGTGTTCCGAGGTGGGCGGTAGTGGCTGCTATGCGTTACCACCGGTACGGGAGTGCAATTGGTAGAATCCTACCCTGGGCATTGCCTCGAGTACCTTGTCATATTTATCCTTATCGAGCCCCTACGATTTTGATTTAGCATTGCTTTCTACGGAGTGCCCTCTGATAACACCAGTACGGTGAATTTACGGTACTGTATAGGTCGTTGATGCCTATAAACTGCGTAAGGGTAATATGGTAATCCCGCTTACGCTATTTTCAGTATTTATATTTTACTGAATAGACATTATCATAATAGCGTATTATACTATGTATGTATTAGTTTAACGGATCCTTGAGAGATGGAAAAATCCTGTAACATCTCTTGAGTTACTGCACCCATGAAACTCAAGTTGTTTCGTATTTTAATTTGACTAATATGAGAATGATTTAGTGCTGATCCGAGTGTTTGTTGTGTTTTCTTTTATGCAATACGCTCGGGTCAGAAGACATCTGCAGTTGCCGAAGATGACTGTGCCTTGGAGATCGAAGACGAAGATCGATATATACCTATATATATATATATATATATATATATTCCGCTGCAAAGCTGTTCCGCTGCCATGCTATGTAAGTCTGTAAATGTATAACTCTGATAACCGTGCTTGTTATATCCTATTGTATATATTTCAACAGCCTTTAAATGTTATTTGTTATTATATGTTGTCCTTCCGCTGTGACGTTCTGTGATTGTTTTTATTCTCTTCTTCCTTTCTTTTCTTCTTTTCCCCAATAACCACCTGCATTGTTGATTTGTTCGGGTCGACATGTGTGGTTTATTGTCGATTTGAACGGTCAAAAATGTGGGTCGTTACAGTTGGTATCAGAGCGATGGTTAGCGATAACCTTGGCTCTGTTTGGGAATAAACTCATTAGAGATAGGGATTAGAAATGCCCTAGAATGAGTTTGAGTGATATGAGAGAGCGTACTTGTATTTTGGATAAAACGGTTTTATATTGTGCTGACTTGTTCTGTTGAATATTTATGGATTTCGGTCAATATATGGGACGCCATAGAATCGATAGAAATTTCTAAATAATCGAATAGAATGATCGACATAATATGGTTTTCGATTATATTTTAAAATATATTAAATATATATTTTGGTTCAAGGATATATGTGTTCGTTGGTAGGAAATAATATTAAGATATTACCTATTGCGGTTGATTCGATAATAAATTTAATAAGGAATTTGAATGATCTTAGAAATATTTGAAAATGAAAGATACCTTTAAGTATCATTAGGTGAGAAAGGTTTGTGATTAAAATAGGAATGACCTTGAAACTTGATCCTGGGATACTTATGAAATAGTTTTGTCGAATTTTTGAAATAATATCGTCTTATGAGTATTTTCAAAAGGAATGGTTTAAAGGAGTTTTAAAGGAAACAAGTGTGTAATCCCTTCTCGGACATCAGAAATGACTTCGGTAATGAGTGCACGCATTATCGACATTTATTATGAAGTGTCTAAGTGGGGGAGACCACTCCGTACTACCATAACTTGTTGAAAGGTATTTTGGACCTAATTTCCAAGGGTATATAAAGTGGAGTTTAAGAATTGAACCAGGATTGAATTTCCTTTGTTTGTTAATTAAAGTTGGATTTCAATTTATGGTATGGTTTCTCTAAATAGTGTAAATACATATATTATTTAAACTTAGTTATAACCTGGAATTAAGACATTCAGGTTCATCCTAACTAATAATGTTGGTTGAGAACTAAGACAACTCGATTCAATTAGAGAATTTTGATTTTGAAACTAAGAAAATGGACTTGATTGTTGAGAGAAAGGAACCATCGGTTAAACAAAAAAAAATTGTGGATGATAATTAAGTGAAATAAGTTACGAGTGTGGTCGATATAAGTATTAGAGGATTTGATTAGCCGCGAAATAAACTCCAACTAAAGTCAACCAAAATAATTTGAAAGTTTGTTATGTAAGAAGGTCGGAAATAGCATATGCCTTGGTTAATAAACAAGTAAGTGAAATTAGTTGAGAAGAAGTAGAAAGGGATTTAAATTAGTTACCAAAACGTCACTTGCCAATAAATATAAATAAGGAAATAAACTACAAGTTAGTATATATGTGGAGTCAAAGCATACGAAATCCAAATGTGGTAAACCTTATTTGAATAATATATAGAATATAAATCTGGGTATAAATAACGACATGAATGGAACCAAATTTTTGTTGAATAAAATATAACTTAATTCGTACAGAAACTGAGTTAAATAAAGTGTAACTTAGGAAATCGAATAAAAGTGGTTTGAGAACTAGGTGTAAACTTGAATTATAAATGATCCTTAATCAAATTCCTGATTTGGTGAGGTAAACAAATAAATTTAGTTGAAGGAATAAGATTTAGTTTAAAATAAAATGAATTTGAGAAAACCTATATCACTCGAAACTTTAAGTTTTCAAATAAGGGAATGAAGATTGGTCCAAGTGAAGTATGTGTATAGGAAAACCTTGAGAAATGAAAGGTAAAGGTAACTTGAAAGGGGAACGGAATGAGCCTTATACCAACAATAAATTGGCAACAGTTTGATTTGGAATAATTAATAAGTGGATTAAACTAGTTCGAGAAGAAGTTGAAATGAAATTTAGGTTAGTTAGTAAATGCGAGTGGTCGAGTGGTCGAGGAAAATCTAATGGGGCAAATCTCATTAGTAAAATATATCAAATGTAAATCTGGATATAAACAATGAAATGAGTGAGGATGAATTTAAATAATTAGAATAATAAGGTCGAATTTAATCCAAATGGAAAGACATTCAATAAATTGGATGAAGTAAATAGATGAGAATGGAATTTGGAAGCTTGATCCATGTTAATGAATGAAAGAAAAATTGACCAAGGTTAATGAATCGATGATTTAATATGATTGAATAAAATTCGGAAAGGCAAAAAAAAAAAAAAAAGAGAATTCGAGTTTGGAAGAAAAAAAAATTGACATTTAAGATAAAATGGGAAATGAATAGAAATATTCGGAGATTTAGTAAGGAATTCAATGCGAATCCATTTCTCGAGCAAAGTAGTGATGATAAAGTGAAGTCATAACGAATTCACAAATTTTCTTTCCTGAAAGTTTGAACTCCAACTTAAATAAATCGACGTGTATGCGAAAAGCTGAACTAGTTGATAATCTGAAACGGAAACGACCATAATTTTTGAATAGATGATCGGAATTTGACGATTCCGGACTTTTTGGAAACCTTAGAAACTGAGCTAAATTTGGTGTTAATAAAGCCTTGCCTAGTTTCCAAGCCTATTAGGTTGAAAACCAAGAACTAGTCTTAGCTGTATGCGCAGAAAATAAAAATCTGAACTGAATAGCGATATTGTTTTGACCATAACTCTCTAACGGAGCGTCGGATTTTAATGTGCGAATACAATTCGGAAAGGCCAGGACGTAAACTAAAACTTTTTCGTAAAGTGTTAAGCCTAAATCTGATGTTTAAGGGGTTAAAAACTGGGTAAAACATTTCAGATCTGCATTTTCAGTGTGCGGGCTGAAGCGTTCGGTTTTACTAAAACAGTCATAACTTTCAAACGGATTATCCGAATTCGACGAATCCGGACAATTCGGAAAGCCTGGAATGAATACTACAACTTTTGCCTAGTGTGTCTTAACCCAATTCCATCATTTAAGGGGTGTTATACCCCAATTTGTTCGCTGGTCTGATATGAGTATGGCGGTTTAATAATTGAAATATTCAATTTATGTTATGTAAGTTCCATATGTTTGTTATATATTGTATATATGCTTGAATCTCATGTGTATGTGAGTTGTAACAGGTGTAAGGAGTGTGCGCTATGCTTTGGAGCTCGCTTGCGCTAAATATTTAAAGTGCTAAGGTAATAAAAACGCAAATAAACGCTAAAGAAAGGTATGTAAAGGTGTTACAAAGTTCTGGTGGTTTTATATATGAGTTTTTCCCCATTTTGGGATGCCCCATCGTGTGATGAGATGAATATTGAGTATATATATATATATGTATGTGATTTCTCTGGACCTCTCCGTACAAAGGAGATGCTGCCGAAATTTTCCGTGATTTCGGGAGTTAGAAAAATTTGTGAGTTTACAACTATATACTTATTTTGTAAATACTATTTTAAGTATGGATTGAAATAGATATGTGCTTAATATCGTTTCGTTCTCTTTTCAAGGACGAAAAGATTTTAAGTGGGGGAGAATGTAACATCCCAATATTTTATGTATATTTTAAATTTAGATTTAAAATAAATAAATGAATTAATCTTAGAAAAATCAAATTTTGTTGGTTTTATGTCTATAATTATTCGAATTTAGTATGAATAGATTTTTCAAATTTAGTTTTATTTAAAAGGGCTATAATTTGAAATTGAATATTTAAATAATAAAATTTATCTGAGTGGGTTAATTTAAAAGTTGAATTCAAATTTAAATTGGAAACGGTGAAATTCTAAGTCGTTGAATAATAATTGAAATTCAAATCAAAAATTTGAATAACCAAATTTGAGATGAATTTGTGAAATCGATTTTTAACTTTATTTAAGTTTAATTTGATTTAAATTGGAAATTTTAAATTATTTAAAGTAAAAGGGATTCAAACTTATTTGTTAGAAGATGGAATTTAAGTTGTTTAAATTCAATTTTAAATTTAAATTTTTAAATTTGAAAATATTCAAATATGGAACTTGAAATCGATGAAATGAATTTATAGATTTATTTAAGTTATAAGTTGATTTAAATTTGAATTTATAAATATTAAGTTTGGATTAAAACAGTTAATTGATTTTTTTTAAAATATCTTATTAATTAATTAACCGTGGAATTTAACCATTTTTGGCGACTGTCTCGGAATTCGACGAAACAGGCGCCATTGGATCCAGAGAGGAGAATTTTTCTAGGATCCCAATTTTTGTAAACATCGGACTTGTTATGTGAGCGTACGGGAGAAAACGCGAAATGGATCTGTGGAACAAGATGGCAGGGGTTTACTGGATCTGGGCCTCCATCTATATAAATAAAAATTTCTTTTAGTTCTCACCAGCCCATTCCTCATTGTACGTACTTCTCCATCAGCTCATTTTATTTTTCTAATGGCTGAAATAATTTTACCAAACCCTAGAAAACAAAATTTCAAGCTTGAAAATGAAACTTCCTCAAACCCTATCATATTATATATCAAAACGAAGCTCTCGACGATACGAAGCTTCTGGTATCTTTTGTTTCGACATGCAGCGCGTCAAGTGGCCGGAAATCGATGGTCAAACCCCTGATTTTCGTAACCCTAAGTGTAAAAATTGGGGCTTTTTGATCGAGAGCTTAATCAAGGAATCCATGATGTGGGTATTGGTGAGAAGGAGGATACGAACTCAGGGGTGGTGTTAATTTGACCAATAGCAGTCTAGGGTGGCCGGAATTTGCATTTTTGGGTTTGAAAACCCGTTTGGGGACATCGTCGCCAGCGCCGCATACGGTCACCGGAGGTGGTGGCTCCTGCACCCGTGGATGCGTCTCGAGGCGAGCTCCCTTTTGCCAGCGATCGGAGTCCTTGATTTGGCCGGAGCTAGGTGTTTCGGCGGTCAAAGGAAGCGGTGCGGTTGGGTTTTCTTTTGCGATGGTTACTGTAGCATGAGCGGGAGAACGGTGTAGGGGTGATGACGTGGCGAAGCTTAAGTGGTGAGAAAATATTATTTTATTATTCTTATATATTTAAAATTCAAAAGGGTAAAAACACTGATAACTTCTTCATACTGACTCGGATTTGGACGCGGTTTGTTGCGTTGGGATCGTGGCGGAATTGCGGACGTTTTGGCACTAACCTGGCTGCATTTGGAGACTGTCAAATTTTGAGCTTCTTTTGGACGTCCGATTCAAATAAGACCCAAAGGTGAGTGATTTTCTCACTCACAAAATACTGAATTATTCCCATATTTATTGAATTAAATTATGAAATAAGTTTGGTTGCATGATTGTGTTGGATTGTTGATGTGTGGTTTAAATTTGACATGCAAGTGTGTTAACATGCAATCTAAGTAAATGATTTGTTATTTAATTTAATTTAAATCTCTAGTTAAATTCGAACCCTTGTTAAATCCTGAAACAGTTTAATGCTGATCAGTTGAATGAAATTGTTGTGACGGATGTTGATTTGAAATTTATTACTGAATTTATAGTGACATTTTTTTTAAATGCTCCTTATTCAGTATATTGTAATGCATGTTTATTTTGACGATAAATTCCATTTACCCTTGATGTTACGGGCATCTAATAAACCCGGGATTTATCGATAAAATAAATTTAAGAACACGGAGTGAAATGATAAATCTCTGTGACCCTGATTTGGATTGAAATGATAGATCCATCCCTGGAATATCGAGAAATTTAAATTAAAAAAAAATCACTTGGCCATTGGATAGATAATTATATACAGACATCGGTTGGTTAAATGATTTTAAATATTAGAAATTGTATTTGATAGAATTTTCCATTTAAAGAATGTGCCGATACTCGATAATTCAATTCTTTAAAGACTCTGAACTGGGATGTCGATTAAAAAGGGTTAAAGGAATTTTTTCCAAAATAAAGTGGAAATATTTAAATTGGGATTTGAATATGATTTAAAAATCCTTTCAAATTAAGAGTTTGGATTTGAAGGAAACAAAGTCTTATGGAATCCAATTTTTTTGGGAATTTGGAAATCGAGGGTATCTGAGTTGTTTTAACTCAGCTTGAATATATATTTGAACTCCTGAAATCAAACAGTTGTTCTGAACAGGGTTGAACGAGATATGAAATTTTATGAACTCCATTGAGACCGGAGGATAGATTCAAGTGTTTGAAATTTGGAAGGAAGGAAAGATTTTGAGTAGAGAAATTTATTTTAAATATTTATGCATTTGATTTCAAATAATTATTCTTGCTTTAAATGTATTATTTATCTTTATTTATAACTATTGTATTTGAAATAAATTTTTCCTTATGAGTCATTTTTCACAACTTTCTAGTAAACCTTATTTTTAAGTATTTATATAATATTTAAATTACTGACTTATTTTAATTATTATATTCAATATATATCTATATATCTATTTATATAAAATTATTATTATTATTATTATTGTCATTATTATCATATAAGCATTTAGTTTACAAGTATTTTGAAAGTTATAAATTTCTTCCGAATGGAAATGTTTGGATTTAAACCGTTGATCAAATGGAGTTGAGATAAGTTATATTCTATTTGAAATATTAATTTGGTGTTAAACCGATTTTTGATATGGAAAGGTAGATTTATTCTACTCGAATAAATGGGATTTCCGAAGATTTAAATGAACAGATATGGAAAAATATATTCTATTTGAATATGAAAGGATTGCAAATGTAAATTGATTGGAAATAACTGAATCTTCCAAGATGAAGTATATTCTATGTGAATATAGATCGATTTGAAATATTATACGAGTATAATATAATGACATGTAAATATATCCTAGTTTGGAATATAATCAGTTTGGGTATGATTATGATATGTCTATATGGAATTTTATTTGTTTGGATATAGATTTGGTTCGAAACAAATATGATATTTTGATATGAAACGAACCTTTGTGAATGTAAAAGAACCATCCGATGTGAAATTTGTAAGCGTTGGTTGTTAAAGAGACCGGAGTCGACATAAGGCATACTCTCTATCAGTGTCGATACCACTTTGACAACTGTGAACGTTATGACGTATCCAGATTGGGCAAGATGACTTGGAGGCGATTATTGAATCGAAGAAGATGATCGAGGACGAAATAGCCCTGACCTTCGGGTCAGAATTGAAATGACTAAAACAGGAGCTATACCGTGACTAATTGAGGTTAGCGCCTTTGATCGGACACACTTCTTCGATGCTATTTATATGACTGTGATGATGATGATTTGGGCCCATTTATGATTATGGGAGTGTGTTCCGAGGTGGGCGGTAGTGGCTGCTATGCGTTACCACCGGTCTGGGAGTGCAATTGGTAGAATCCTACCCTCGGCATTGCCTCGAGTACCTTGTCATATTTATCCTTATCGAGCCCCTACGATTTTGATTTAGCATTGCTTTCTATGGAGTGCCCTCTGATAACACCAGTACGGTGAATTTACGGTACTGTATAGGTCGTTGATGCCTATAAACTGCGTAAGGGTAATATGGTAATCCCGCTTACTCTATTTTCAGTATTTATATTTTACTGAATAGACATTATCATAATAGCGTATTATACTATGTATGTATTAGTTTAACGGATCCTTGAGAGATGGAAAAATCCTGTAACATCTCTTGAGTTACTGCACCCATGATACTCAAGTTGTTTCGTATTTTAATTTGACTAATATGAGAATGATTTAGTGCTGATCCGAGTGTTTGTTGTGTTTTCTTTTATGCAATACGCTCGGGTCAGCAGACATCTGCAGTTGCCGAAGATGACTGTGCCTTGGAGATCGAAGACGAAGATCGATATATACCTATATATATATTCCGCTGCAAAGCTGTTCCGCTGCCATGCTATGTAAGTCTGTAAATGTATAACTCTGATAACCGTGCTTGTTATATCCTATTGTATATATTTCAACAGCCTTTAAATGTTATTTGTTATTATATGTTGTCCTTCCGCTGTGAGGTTCTGTGATTGTTTTTATTCTCTTCTTCCTTTCTTTTCTTCTTTTCCCCAATAACCACCTGCATTGTTGATTTGTTCGGGTCGACATGTGTGGTTTATTGTCGATTTGAACGGTCAAAAATGTGGGTCGTTACAATTCCCACTTGAAAATATCTTTTCAAATCCCTTTCTTTCACTTAATTGACTATCTCCCACTCAAAATCAACACTTCGACTTCACATCTTCTTTAACTTATAACCTTGTTTATAGATATCAGGTTTTTATATAAACCCCTTCTTATCTCAACTTCTTTTACTTAATTCAAACATTAAGTAAATATTTAATTTAAGCTATCGGGTCCGCTTAAAATCCCTTTTTAAAACTTAATTCATAAAACTCGGGTTTTAATATAAAACTTGTTCATAATCACCTTTAACAATTTAACTATACTTCATTTCAAACTTGATTATTTCAAAAATGCATTTCAATTAAATAGTGACCTCTTAAATTATTAATTAGAATAATAATTTATTCGTCATTAAGTATTGCAGAAGTAGTTTAATTCTTTATTAACTAAAATAAATAGTGATTTCCTTTATTAAATTTTTACTAAAATAAAACAAATATCCATTAAACCACTACATTCAATAAATGACGACAAGCCAATTTAAAAATCAATTCCAGTTGAAGAGGTCGACTTGGTTAACTATAAACACGATTATTTCTTTAACCAATTCCATTTATTTACTCTTTTAAATTAATTAATAATATAATTAATTTAATCCTTTAATTGTTTCTTAAAATAATTAATCCAAATCTAAATCAATACTTTAATTTCTGCTCAACTGTTTATAAATCTAATTGAGATAAGAATTTGTTTTGTAAAACGTTTAATAATTATTTATAAACTTACATAATAATTATAAATATAAATTCCCCTTTTAATAAAATTTATTCAAAATAATAGATTCCAAACTTCTATTTTCAAATTTATAGATTCCAAAATCTACTTTCAGTTATAAATAAATTTTATAACTTCATTTCAGTCTATTTACTTAATGGTAAATCCATATTTTAAAAATGACTGATTTTTAAGCCATTTGACGCCAATTACTCAACCAATATTACCCATTCGTTAAAACCACACAAACGTTGAATTCTACTCAACAATCAACAACTAAATCAATTTGTCCAATCCATATTGGTTAAACAGTTCATATAATTGAAATATGAAATAATAAGTAATTTTGAGGAATCCAGTTGGATCCCTCCAACCTGTTGTCCCCAGCATCCAAATACAGTTACCTCAAATAATATTATTCGACAAGAATTATTAAATTTAACTAATAATGGTAAATGACGAACATTTAAACTCAACCGATTTATATATCTAAACAATTTAATTTAAACACGTTTATATCATAAACATGACCAATAAGGTAAGTTACCTTAATTGGTTCTAATCATTAAAATAACAATTTGGTGTTTCACTGAAATTAAATAATGGTTTAATTTCATCTGTTAAATCAACAAATATATATAAAATCAACAAATAGTCAACTATTAGCATCCATAGCACGCAATTATACAACCCGACTCATATTAAATATAAGTGGGAGGAACTGAGTCAGTTTAACTCTCCTTGATTTGATTTGATTTAATTCGGTTCGGTGAGAGTTAAATTAAACGGTCATTTAATTTAACTGTAAATTTCCACTGTGTCCGGCTCTATTCCGATTAATTCCAAAATGATGATCTTGTCGATATGGTTCCAATGTCTCTGTTTTGATCCAATTCTGACAATGTACGAATTATGAATAAAATAAGTTTACATTTTTAAATTAATAATAAATTCCTTAATTAAACTTAGTTAAGCTAATATCTTTGGGTAAACTCATTCATACATTTACAACCTGGTTTAATTTTTTAAATACGAAATCTGGCCAACCCCTTTCACTTTTGTTCCCAGTTTCCACTGTCCTCAACATTGCTCCGCGGTTTTACTTAAAATAAATTGCTTAACTTAATTACCCAAGTTAAAACGTTATTAGGTCAATACTACTTCCTTCATGCAAAATCATTTTAATATATATATATATATATATATATATATATCTGTGTGTTAATTATAAACAGTACCTTAATTAACTAATTAACAAAAATTAATTACTTTCTATTTACGTGCTTAGAGAATCCCAGGCCATCCTTCACGCATCATCTTCCTTCCTTCCTGAATTTCACAGACTAGCGATAACCAAAAAAGCAGCAGGCTTTCTTCCTTTCCCAAGTGATTTAATTTGTTCCACCCACTATCCTTTGCCTCATTCCAACAATGTAGCATGTTCCAAACTAAACCCAAATTGCCCCACGTACAGAATACAACTCCATAAAGCTCCCTCACTTTGTGCCAGAACCCACGCTCACCTGGAATTTAACTCCACTACACTTCCTTTTTTTGATCCGATCCCCATCAGAAGATGCTATCGCACTTGCCACCACTTCAACGTTCTCTGCCTGAAACAATTTTCATCACGATCAAGTCCTCATTCCAGAAAACCCAAATAACCCCCGCGCACATCTTTCGAGATTCCGGCCATCCTACTATGAACCCAATCATCACTGTCCAGGTTAAGGAACTCTTCGTGTCGAATATTCTTATAGTTGAGTACATTACAAAACGATTAACAGATTTATAGAAAAATGGAGGAGAAGGTCATGAGGTTTTCTGCCGTTGGTTTCATTTAGATGGCGGCTACAGGCTTTTTTGTTTTGACCACGTGAATTAAAACTCAGGGCATTGACTTGTATATGCTATTTATAGGCTACGGTTAAAATATTTTAATATTTTCGAAACTTCACGAAAAAAATAACGCAGAAAAACAAACACATATGATCTCTAATTAAGACAAAACTCCTAATCCTAGCAAAAAAAAATATTCTGGATCCGATGGGAGAGGTTTCATCAAATTGTGAGGTCGTTTGTGAAAAGTCCTTTATACTTCACAAGCTAAAAATCACACTTTTAAATATTCTACTATCACAAAATAAATCCAATCAACTTGAAACTTGAAACACAACTAGTCCTTTTCCTTATGGATCCAATGACATTTGTTACATTAAAATCGGAGTTCTTTCGGCTAGACATTTATTCTTTTAAATTTACCCCTGTCTAAATTGGTCAAAATAAAATAAACGATTAAGGTGTTTATCGTTGCCATGATCACATGGTAAATCAGATTGCTACTAAATTTGAAACATAACAATAACTTTCTAATATGGATCCAATAAAACTCATTTGATCGAAATCCGACTCCGTTTGAAAAATGACGATATTTTATAATTTAATTTGTTTGTCGGTTTACAATTAAATTCCGTATGCTTACATATTGACTCCGTTTGGCTCCAAAATTTTCAACATCCTATGTTTTGACGTTCTAGATCCAACAAAAATCCGTTTCATCACAAACGGAGGTCGTTTAAAAATTGGCTATTTCTAAGGCTATAAAATATCGAATAAATATTAATAAATTCCAAATTAATTCAATTAAATATTAATAAATTATTATTAACGTATTTATCCAAATAAAATTATCATATAGCTTCAAATATAAATTATACAACTCAAAATCATCAATTTCGAGTTAAACATTATCCAAATTATATTAAAACCCCTCTTAAATTTATTACGACTATTTTAAAATTTAATTTGGACATAACTAACAATCTATAATAAGAAATCTCAATTTTTCTCTTCTATTAGAAAATTATAATTAATTAGATTCGAACGTTTCTTGTTTTACGGAAATCCGACTTAAAACAGATCCTGTATATGCAGCTAAAGTTCAAAACTCAATATCACAAACTACCGCGCCATTACGAGCTCGATTTATTTTAAATATAAATCAACATTCGAACTTCATTTTTAACTAAATGAATTAAATATTAAATTACATAAATAGTCATAAATATAATATTTGAAATAGTAAAATAATTTACATATTAATTACCAAAAATACGGAACATTACATTCTTCCCCATTAAAAGAATTCAACCCTGAAATTACTAAGGCAAGAAAAACGTTACAAACCTATTAACTTTCAAAATCAAATTTTATTTTAAATCGAAAACCAATCCATTATTGTTAATAAAAATATCAAAAATATCAAAAAAAAAATTAACACTTTAAATTCCCGAAAAAATTCGGTAGAGTCTCCCCTATATGGAGGGACTTCTGCGATATCGCAGGAACAAATAATATATATACATCGACCCACATGGTCGGAAAACAAAAACCAAAAACCAAAATTTTATATTTTCGCGTAGGCATACCTTTTGCAAGCGCTATTGAGCATGCTTGCTCAACTTACGTGCAATATACACAACCAAAATCAATCCTCTAGACTTTTGGCACCTGTCCCAACTCAATTTGACATATGAGTAACAATATCATGATATATTTAAATGATGTCTCATTAACTAACATGTATAATCACACAAATTCCCACAATCAACATAAACATCAAATTATTACCATATACAGGGTGAAATCATTTATTTCAATTCATATGCGGTTCCATTCCAATTTATAACACTGGAATTTATTTTTAATTCATTCAAATCTTATTTAAATCATTGATTAATTAAACATACAATCAATAATTAATCAACAACTAACTTGACCAATCAACCACCTTTTATTAACTAATAATACTCAATATTAATAATTACTGTGGTTCCACATGTTTGAACATCAATGTGTTAACATCCAATCGATTTCCATTTAATATTATCCAATCAATTCACAAATTCCAAATCTATTTTATTATATTTTAATATCATTCTTAATTCAATTCCACTTAACCAAGTTAAGTTCTAACTCCATATTCAATTGACTAATTATTTCAAAATTAATTCACTTCCATTTAAAAATCCAAATTCTGATTTTTATTTCAAAAATCATCTAATTCCATTTCAAATTTTATTTAACTTATTTTAAAGTTAAATTCTGACTCGTTTCAATCTCGTATTGAAATTTTCATTCACAAACTTCATATGTGAAATCTTCTGGTTATTAAACCATTCCAATTCAAAATCCAATTTGAATTTTATTCAAATCAACTAAACATCTCAAACACTCCAAAATCTCAATAATTTGAGAAAATGTTTCTTTTCTATACAAAAATATAATTTGGGTAAAATTATTTCATTTACCCTCTTTACAAAACAATATCATATCCATTATCAGTTTAATGCTTCTCAAAACTTGAACCGATCAAACAACACAATACAAAACATTTGTATATAAAATTAACAAATACGCTCTCATATATGTACTCAAACTAATCTAGGGCATTACTAACCCCATCTCTATCAGGTTATGCCATAGAGCCAATGTTATTACTAAACCTCGCTCTGATACCACTATAACGACCTAGTAAAGAATTCGAAGCCCAAATTCTGACAATAATACATATAACCCATATTACTTGCCAAAACCCAAATATCGAAAACACTAGATAGTTATTAGAAGAACTTAGAGGGTGAGAATAGAAAGAAAGAAATAATAGAGTAGAAGAAGAACTAATACAACACAGGGCCTCATATTGCAGCGGAACAAAATATCATATAGAAATAAGTCTTTACTGAGAGCTTGAAATAAAAACTTACAATCATAAGAGTACATCACACAACTGGACAATTATAATAATTTGTTCTTATATACAATCACATAGCGGAATATACAATATCATACGTTGGAACTCGTCCAGCTCGTCTCTTCACAGTACCGGATAACCTGAACCTGTACTACCCGGGCTAAGCCGAGAATTACAAACGTCGGATCAGTCCGGTGAACCAAAGTGAGAAAAACACACTAAGTTTAAGGTATCACACAACTTGATTAAAGTCTAAAATCTTTTCGAAAGAAAAGGATAATCGTAAGACCGAATCCACACATAAATACGGACGGTTTTACCATATGATTACCCAAAGCATTTTTGAAATCAATACTATTATGATATTATAATAGTGATGTAAATCAAGTAAATAGCAAGCTAGCATAATGCTTGCATCTCATGCTCTACATACATAGTATACAATCAAAACCGCGGGCATTTATTGGTGAATGGATTTCCATGCCAAGGTATGGGAAACCACCTTTCCAACAGTGTATCTCTAGAGAGGAATACACCAAATTCAACAAGAACATCTTGCAACTTAGGCTAAACATGACCGGTCACTCACTTGACCTTGAATGTTCCGAATATATTGTCACCTACGGTTGGATCCAACATAACTGTTCCCGAGAGGTATAGAATCGAAAAGAAGAACAAATATGAATATTCTCCAGATTGGTGATAATACACACTAATGCGAGCAACCTACATAGCCATGCGACCTACCCGATTTTTACCATTTCCCGGTTGATGAGGCTTGAGGTCACAAATACCTTTAGAACAATTGGCCACCATTCACTTTAAATGTCACATCGTCAGATCCGCCAGAAAATCACTAATTGACGTCTATAAAAATACTCTAATTGTTTAGAGAAAGAAGTTTCACTTCTATGACATCAACTTGATACGTTTAAAGAAATCAACATACGTAATTCCTTTGGAAATACATTGTCAGACATTCGTCCAGGAACAGGATGAACCGTAGGTACCCTCCTACCACATCCTAGTTATCACCCTATGGACCAGCAGCGAGTAGTCCTTGCAATCCGTAGATTCCAACCACGACAGAACCACAGCTTATCTCTGGGAGCTAACCAAAGATTATTAGCGGTTCTTCTGTTTTATGAAGAACCATGGTCTTCACATGCTCCATCTTGATCATCATCTGATATATTCGTATTTATTGGTCGGAATGGTTTTTGAATACAAATTCGATTACGGTTTTTCCGTACCAATAATCGTATATGCTAGATTTGATAGTCGGTTTTTTAACTATCAATAAACAACCTTTAAATCATTAAAATAAAAATAGATCTACTGGTTCAGTATTCAGCATCACTTGGCTTCTTTAATTAAAAATAATCAACGAATTGTAAATTTAATACTACTAAATCTTTTAATAATTCAAACATAGTTTTCCACATCTTAATTTGATGTATGAATATATTAAAAATCATTTCTTATTTTATATACTTAGAAAAATATCTTGATTATATCTTGTTTCCCATCTTACTATCATTTGCAAAAAATTATCTACCTCATTATTCATTATTTATAAATGGGAAATTAGTTCAACTTGTTATTCGTAAAATAATTATTACGAAAATCTATTTTTTTCCATTACTTGAAAAAACTTGATACTTATCTTTTTAAAATATTTTATTTAAAATACAAATCTCTTTATTTCCTTTCCGTCTCGAAAATATCGTTATATTTTCACACAATTCCCTTTTATTTCCCTTCATTTTGGAAACATCAATACACACACACAAAAAAAATCTCAAGTCCTTTTCATTTCTGTTACTTTGGAAATCCCATTATATATTCTCGAGCCCTTTTTATTAACATTACATTATTATTTCTCTTATGGAAATAATAAATTATAGCTAACCTCTTTACCATTACAACTAATATCATCCTCAGACAATCTTGACGTCGTTCAAGTTCGGGTATTTTAATTACCACTCAGACCTTGATCAACAACGTTCTTATCTTAAGACAGATATGAGTTGTAATTCAAAAACCGATATTCATTCTAATATCAGACACATCCCATTTAACTATTTTATTTAAAATATGGTTTTATAAAACCTTCTTGCTTTTGAAAATCTCGCTTTTTAAACATAACCGTTATTTCTTAATTCAATGGTTTAGTAAATGGTTACTAAAACATCACCTTTAACTTCTACTTTAACAATTCGTTTTATAACATGGATTTTGTTATAAAATCCCATTATTCACTCCTTCGCCAACCTCATTTTTAACAATCCCTTTTCTAATTTATCCAACCATTCCCACTTGAAAATATCTTTTCAAATCCATTTCTTCACTTAATTCATTATTAAGTATCGCCCACTCAAAATAAACACTTCGACTTCAGATCTTCTTTAATTTATAACCTTTTTATAGATATCAGGTTTTTAATATAAACCCCTCCTTATCTCAACTTCTTTTACTTAATTCAAACGTTAAGTAAATATTTAATTTAAGCTATCGGGTCCGCTTAAAATCCCTTTTTAAAACTTAAATCATATAATTTGGGTTTTAATATAAAACCCGTTTATAACCTCCTTTAACAATTTAACTAAACGTCATTTCAAACTTGATTATTTCATAAATAAACTTCACTTAAATAGTGACCTCTTGAAAAGACCCAAACTTCCCCGTAAAGGAAAGGCATGGATAGCTTTGAGAACAATACACATCAGAACACAAACTGAAGAACATTTTATTGCTGATTACACAATTACATCAGAGTACAAGAATGTAACAGAGTATGAATACTTATTACATAATAGGAATACAATGATATCAGAGTTTTAAATTACATTTAAATAGCAGCGGAAAAATATTACAAATATACAACTGAAAGGAATACACGGATACAGAGCTTTCCGAATACCGCTTCAGCTGTAAACCAGGATCCTGTAAACATATCTACAAAAAGCTACTCGACTGCCCGTGTGGAAAATATGGGCACCCGAGTTTGCCAGTGAAACAAACTACAGGTCAGTCATGGGACTGGTATGAGAAATCTTAACTTAACTTATCTAATAATAAAGCTAATCACAGGACCACGCCGCTAACGCGGAATGGGTTTACTCCATTGGATTGCCAGTGCATAAAATAAAGTAAGATGTTAAACAACGCAATGCTTTTTAGAAAAATGAAACCATTATAAGACCCAAGTCCCATCACACAATGCATCGAAAACCGGAGGATAGGGTTTTACCTTATAATGGTCAAAGATGCTTGATACGATAAAACGGGTTTAGTATTAGTGTGTATATATATGGGTATATATATATTTCAAAAACATTTCAATCATAGACGGCATAGTACCCCATCCTACTATGTCGCCATACTATTTCTACAATCAAAACCGCAAGGTCGTATTGGAAATTGGATTTCCATCATGAGTCGAGGCTAGGGGCAAGCTCCTCTCCGATTCGAGACACTCTAGCAAATGCCTCAGGATCCCCCGCAGTGAACCCTTGGAGCGGTAGGGCCGGTCCCTACCTATCGGCAGTGGATTAGTTATGCCTAAACACATGCTTCCCGGTTCATTTGAACCTATAATATGACCACTAACGGCCTATAAATATCCGAGGCGCCTCAAAATCCATCATCCACATAAGTAAAATGCCAGCCAGTTTAAGCACTGACACTACCACTAACTAGAAAGAAACGTATGCACTCCCTACGGTCCATATCCCGTTTTTGACTCATACCGGGGTGTGAGGCTCGCGAAGTCACGATATACACAAAGTTATGCCGTAATAGGCTATACTTTGATCATCCCACAAGGCCCTTCTTTTCAACAAAAGCCTTGATCAATTGCATCTTGGCGTGCCACATTGACAATTCACGCCATGCGATCAATCACTATTAATATATACCAGGGTGTTAAGTAGAGAATCAATCCTCCACCACCAAATAGCCATACATTAACAGAAATCGATTTAGTTCACATGGAACGAAATCCAATGTCAGACACGCATCCATTTACTAGCTTATGCTCTGGGTCTGAGCGAAAACCAAATCCGAACAATCAACAATAGTCCGCACGGCCACCACTGAAGCCCCTTCAAGGTAGCTACTCCCATCAAGGGTCTCTGTAGCAACGCATCCATTCCATGTGAAGATCGTCGGTCTTCAATCACCGTCTTCATGCTCGACTCTTCATCGTCGTAGAAATCATCTGGAATGGGTTGAACTCGGTCTTCCCGAATAACTCACGTATTTTATAATTAAAAATCAATTACTATAGAAACACATCCAACGCCACATTCCAATTCAGAATTATTCTTCTAAATCAAGTATCCACATATTCTTATCAAAGATAAATCCTTTACATTTATTCTTAAATCTTTCTTTTAAAGATTTATTAAGAACCTAATTTGGTTTTAAATATAATAAAACATTATTTAGTGATTAATTAAATTTAAGAAATTAATCTTATCTTTAACTGGGTTAAAGAACTAATGTCATTTTAAAACACCGTTCACGATAAACCCAAAATCGACTTCCATAAAATATGGAATCATCACAGAAATCAAATCAATATATAATCGTTATAAATTCCGGTATCCGACCAATAATATAAATGGAATAACGGCAAAGCCTTTTAAATTCCATATGTAGTATCGATCTTCTTTTACAGAAGCTTATCTCGGTTATTATTAATTCAAATTCCATTTGACTCCAATTTAATATATTAAATTGGAAAACTTTACTTTTGGGAAAATTTCTATTTAAATCTTAATAAAAGATTTATAAATTCAAAATCATATTTTCACCGTCAGTCGGGTTAAAGAACACATGTCACTTAAAAACATGGTTCACAATAAACCCAACTCACGTTTCGTCAATTACTAAGTATAATTGAAAACTTTTAATAATCTTAAATTAAAAATTATTCCTTTCATACGGGGTTTAAGAACAGTGTTATTTAAGACACTATTCACGACAAACCCAAATTCCAATTTATTTAATTAAATTTCAGTTAAATATTAACAAATTGGAAAACTTCATTAAATCTAAATTTAATGATTTATTCTAGTTAATAACTAATTCATTTCAATAAAAATATATTTTCCTAAAATATATTCTTTTTCAAAAATATATTTTCTAAAATATTATTTTTCTAGAATATTCTTTATTGGAATGTGACTCAACCAACAACCATATTTTGTATGAAATCAACAATCATGATAAATAATTATCAAACATCCAAATGACGACCAAAGTGGAATCTATAACTGTGTGAGCATTAAAGTAAATAACTGACGCTCCTCACAGACTGTCAATCCATCGATTAACAGATAACTAAATATTGGGATTAGTGTGTATCCAATATCATCCCAATACCCGTGTGGGGTTTAATCCATCAAACCAGTAATAAATTATTTGTGCACTTGGGCGATGTGTGAAAATTATCGTCCCAATCACATAGACAAGTCGGGTAACTTGTAAATGGAAGTGTAATATACAATATATAACATGACGATAAAATATCTCTTTTATATTGCATACAATTCTATTACAATAAACGAATGAAAATAATAACTTTGTCTTTGTTGACAATTCCTATTTTGTCAATTCTAATTCGACCAAAAATTGTTATTGTGGTTTGGCAATTCAAAGGCGACAAAAAATGCTAATTTTGTTTTGACAAAGCTAACGTGACAAGAATGATACTTTTTGTCTAATTCTATTCAAATGACAACATGACTATTTTGGTTTCATTCTATTCAAATGACAAAAATGAAGAGATAATTTATTTTCATGACATGTTCTACCCTTCTAGTGTCAAATAAAAGATCATTTTGTTCGCATACAAATTTCCTATATTTAACATAGCAAATAAAAATGGATATTTATTTGTACACAAATTCATATCTAAAATATGACAAATAAACGTGAATGTTTACTTGTATACAAATTTCTATTTGAACATGACGAATAAAGAGTAATTTATTCTGCATATATTTTTCTAATTCAACTTGACAAATAAAAGGTGATGGATTTATTTGTTTACAAATTCTAATCCAATCTTAACAAATAAAGATGATAATTTATTTGTTAACAATTTCAATTTAACAAAAGTGACAAATTTATGTAAATTCTAATTTTGGCAAAAGTGACAATTTTACATGTCAATACTAAATTTGACAAAGGTAACAACTTTATTTGTCAATTCATATTTTAACAAAAGTAACAACTTTATTTGTCAATCTTTTCATTGTAACAAAACGACAATAAAAATATAATCTTTTATTTTTTTTAAAAAAAATTCTAATCTTTTCCATGAAATCTAAACTACACTAAAAATGTAATTTTTAATGTACAATCTTTTATTGAAAACAATTAATGTTTAATGTACAATCTTTTATTGAAAACAATGCCATATTAAAAATGATTTTTTTTTAATGTTACTTCTCTTTATTTAAAACAATGCTACATTAAAAATGTAGTTTTTTTTTAATGTTACTTCCTTTTTATTTAAAACAGTGTGACAATAAAAAGTATGATCTTTTATAATTACTCATTCTTTAACTGACAAAAATGTATCTTTTTGGGTTTAATCATTTTAAACAACAAAAATGAACATTCTTATTTAATTCTTTTTAATTGACAAAAGTAAACATATTTGTCTCAGTCTTCTTTACTGATAAAAATGTATGTTTTAGCCTCATACTATTTAGATAACAAAAATGAATGTTTTGTTTACCTTCTTTGAATTAGACAAAAATGAACATTTTTGTCTTCTTCAAATCAAATGACACTAATGAATGTTTTAGTTTAATTCCTTTAAATTAGACAAAAAATGAATATTTTCATTTCATTCTTTTAAAATAACAAAAATGAATGTTTTTATTTCATTCCTTTACAATAACCAAAAAGAAATGTTTTGGTTTCATTCTTTTAAAATAACCAAAAATGGATAATTTGTCTACTTCTAATTTAATGATAAAAATGGAATCTTTTTATCATAAATATTTCTTCTACACTAAATGGCAATAAAAATGTGTTCTTTTTTATTTGAAACAAAATAACATTAAAAATATGTTATTTTAATGTACCTGTTTTAACACGAATGTTAATTTAATTTCAACTAACAAGTTTTAACATAAACGTTAATTTCATAATCATGTTTTGACAAAAATGTTATTTTCATTATCTATCCTTTTTATTGTAACTAAATTTACAATAAAAATATATCTTCCTATTTTCCTCTTTTTCTAATAATCTAAAGTGGCAATAAAAGAATGCGACTTTAAAATCTACTCCTTTTTATTCTATATTAAATTACAATAAAATGCAATTCTAAAATCCATTCTTTCTATTACCTCTAATTTGACAATAAAGATGTTTCTTTAACGTCTATACTTCTTATTGTCCAAATTTTGACAATAAAATATTTCCTTTGAATTTAATTTCCCAATTTACATAAATGTTAATTATCCCCCTCTAATGAACAAATGGTAACATTATTTGATTCTAACTTTAAAATTAATATGAGTGTTAATTGTGGCAATCTAACAACAATGATAATTCAGTTTGAACAACAAACATGATACACACAAATTCATTCAATGATTCATCGCAATACAACACAATCAACATTTCAACAAAGATATATACATGACACCACACGCAGTTTATATAGCATGAATATAAATTTCATAATAAAATAAATAAATAATTTTAATTTAAAAACCAGAAATCTCACTTTCGTTTGAATTTGATTGGTTCTGGTCTGAAATTCTAGCCAAAATTTGATCAGTTCAGAATTAGTTCTAGTCTGGTCCATGACGTAGTACTTTTCATTGCGATTCCAATGGTTCCAAAATCGTTCAGTTTCGATAAGATCTGAATAAGATATGGCATTTTAAACATTTACTAACTAATTAAATAATTAGTTTAAATTAATTATATTTTAATCCATCATTTACCCTTCTTCATCCTTTCAGACAATCGGCCGACATCAGGAACCCACTGTCGATTTGAACATCCCCTGCGCGCTGCCACCAGAGGCCACCAGAAGCCGATCCAATCTCCCGACGTCGAAGCCCTTCGAGCGAGCCGCCACCTCCTCCACCCGCGAGCAGCTCCCCCCCCCCCCTCTGGCCTCTGTCAGCGTGCAAGCGGTGGTGCTTTGGAGTGGAATTCCGGCCACGCCACTACCCAGAACCCAATCATCTCTGTTGAATCAGCAGCTCTCAGTCTTCTCTTCGATTTGGTTATAAAAGTTTTGAAAATCATTGAGAAACGAAAGAGATAGAAAGGGAAGAAGATGGGAGCGCCATGGCCATCGATCAGTTAGAACGGCGGCTGGAGTATTTAGAATTAGGGTTCCGTATTTTTCTTGCATTTATACTGTATTTTATACCGTATTTTTTTCTATTTATTTATTTTAATTCAAGAAAATGTTTGTTCGTTGTAACTAACTCCGAATCGAACCCCACGAATGTCGCCCCTAGCCAAATACCCCCGTCCCTGACACAATGGAACATGCCTCGTAACTCAATTCGGCTGTTACGATATGTTTTACTTTAAATTAAAATCTAAACCATTTGATTATTAAATTCAAACGTACATTTTAAATTGTCGGGGCCACATACGAACTCTAAAAATTATAGAAAAATTATTTCTGGTTATGTTTTGACGATACGGTTCTAACGAGACTAATTTCGTCGAATTCTGAGACTGTTGGAAAAATGGCCATTTTCAAGTCGATTAAATTTGACTGAAACAGTCAAAACACATTTTCCTCTGCCACGCCCACATATTAAATCGAAAAATTATGAAAATTGAAACTTAGCAATAATTTGACATTCCGGTTCCAACAAAAGTGGTTTCGTTGAAAACCGAGGTCGTTTGAAAAATGGCTATTTTTAAGGCCAATATATTAAATTAAAATATATATAAATTCTACAGCGACTTTTCTAACTTTTAAACTGGACATAACTTTTGACTTTTAAAACGAAATTTCAATTTTTCAGATTCAGTAGAAAGATATGATTAAACAAATTTAAATATTTCTTGTTTCATTGAATTCTGATTTAAAATGAATCCTGTACAGTCGGTCAAAGTTCAAATTCAAATTTTCAAACTGCAGCGCTGTTTTAAACTCCTTTTATAATTAAACTAAATTTATTCATTTTAAAATAAATTTTTAGTCGTTCTTATTTAAAATAGATTATTTTAAATATTAAAATCCATTAAAATTTCTAAAATAAAATTTTTAAATTGGCCCCAAAATTCTGGGTCGTTACAATCGCCCCCACTTAAAATCTTTTCGTCCTCGAAAAGGAATGAAGCTAAAAATAGTTTAGTTAACTAACTAAATTTTATTTTATTTATTGGTTTCAATAACTTATCATTCTAGTATTTTAATTCATGAAATTAATTACCAAACATCACAACCAGCAATCAATTAGGTGATTAACTTTTCAAATATATATAATTTTTATATATAGTCAAAAGTCATATTTTTAGTGCAAATCACAGCAACATGTCCTAACTAAGTTTTGGTTCTCATACCAGTCGATGGAATTATATAGATATACCACTTTCGAGACTTGGACATAAATACTGATGATGCGGCCGCATCACCAGAATTACCCCCGGGCGACTAGAGTGTGATTCTATATCTATCCAGTATATTAAAACTTCGAATATCCGTTAATTACTCGTATATTCGAAATATTTATGTACTCGATTGTCCATATTAAAATATAATAATATTCTCAAATACGTATATTAAGATAAAATATTCAAAACTAATTTCGTTTTCATTTTTATTTTAAAGAAAATAATACTCTTCATGCTCGTTCTAGGATACTACTGACCCCATCTCTAACGAGTTATTCTCATTGGATATTACTAATCCAATCTCTGATGAATTCTTTCATTCGGTTCTAATGTGTCTTGTTCTCGAGCTCTGTAAACCACAGCTCTGATACCAACTGAAACGACCAAAACTTCCCCGTAAAGGAAAGGCATGGATAGCTTTGAGAACAATACACATCAGAACACAAACTGAAGAACATTTTATTGTTGATTACACAATTACATCAGAGTACAAGAATGTAACAGAGTATGAATACTTATTACATAATAGGAATACAATGATATCAGAGTTTTAAATTACATTTAAATAGCAGCGGAAAAATATTACAAATATACAACTGAAAGGAATACACGGATACAGAGCTTTCCGAATACCGCTTCAGCTGTAAACCAGGATCCTGTAAACATATCTGCAAAAAGCTACTCGACTGCCCGTGTGGAAAATATGGGCACCCGAGTTTGCCAGTGAAACAAACTACTGGTCAGTCATGGGACTGGAATGAGAAATATTAACTTAACTTATCTATTAATAAGGCTAATCACAGGACCACGCCGCTAACGCGGAACGGGTTTACTCCATTGGATTGCCAGTGCATAAAATAAAGTAAGACGTTAAACAACGCAATGCTTTTTAGAAAAATGAAACCATTATAAGACCCAAGTCCCATCACACAATGCATCGCAAACCGGAGGATAGGGTTTTACCTTATAATGGTCAAAGATGCTTGATACGATAAAACGGGTTTTGTATTAGTGTGTATATATATGGGTATATATATATATTTCAAAAACATTTCAATCATAATGTATCAATCATAGACGGCATAGTACCCCATCCTACTATGTCGCCATACTAGTTCTACAATCAAAACTGCAAGGTCGTATTGGAAATTGGATTTCCATCATGAGTCGAGGCTAGGGGCAAGCTCCTCTCCGATTCGAGACACTCTAGCGGACCCTTGGAGCGGTGAACCCTTGTAGCGATAGGGCCGGTCCCCGCCTATCGGCAGTGGATTAGTTATGCCTGAACACACGCTTCCCGGTTCCTTTGAACCTATAATATGACCATTAACGGCCTATAAAAATCCGAGGTGCCTCAAAATCCATCATCCACATAAGTAAAATGCCAGCCAGTTTAAGCACTGACACTACCACTAGCTAGAAAGAAACGTGTGCACTCCCTACGGTCCATATCCTGTTTTTGACTCATACCGGGGTGTGAGGCTCGCGAAGTCACGATATACACAAAGTTATGCCGTAATAGGCTATACTTTGATCATCCCACAAGGCCCTGCTTTTCAACAAAAGCCTTGATCAATTGCATCTTCGCGTGCCACATTGACAATTCACGCCATGCGATCAATCACTATTAATATATACCAGGGTGTTAAGTAGAGAATAAATCCTTCACCACTAAACAGCCATACATTAACAGAAATCGATTTAATTCACATGGAACGAAATCCAATGTCAGACACGCATCCATTTACTAGCTTATGCTCTGGGTCTGAGCGAAAACCAAATCCGAACAATCAACAATAGTCCGGACGGCCACCACTGAAGCCCCTTCAAGGTAGCTACTCCCATCAAGGGTCTCTGTAGCAACGCATCCATTCCATGTGAAGATCGTCGGTCTTCAATCACCGTCTTCATGTTCGACTCTTCATCGTCGTAGAAATCATCCGGAATGGGTTGACCCCGGTCTTCCCGAATAACTCACATATTTTATAATTAAAAATCAATTACTATAAAAACACATCCAACGCCACATTCCAATTCAGAATTATTCTTCTAAATCAAGTATCCACATATTCTTATCAAAGATAAATCCTTTACATTTATTCTTAAATCTTTCTTTTAAAGATTTATTAAGAACCTAATTTGGTTTTAAATATCACAAAACATTATTCAGTGATCAATTAAATTTAAGAAATTAATCTTATCTTTAACTGGGTTAAAGAACTAATGTCATTTTAAAACACCGTTCACGATAAACCCAAAATCGACTTCCATAAAATATGGAATCTTCATAGAAATCAAATCAATATATAATCGTTATAAATTCCCGTATCTGACCATAATATAAATGGAATAACGGCAAAGCCTTTTAAATTCCATATGTAGTATCGATCTTCTTTTACAGAAGCTTGTCTCGGTTATTATTAATTCCAATTCCATTCGACTCCAATTTAATATATTAAATTGGAAAACTTTACTTTTGGGAAAATTTCTATTTAAATCTTAATAAAAGATTTATAAATTCAAAATCATATTTTCACCGTCAGTCGGGTTAAAGAACACATGTCACTTAAAAACATGGTTCACAATAAATCCAACTCATGTTTCGTCTTATTTCAATTACTAAGTATAATTGAAAACTTTTAATAATCTTAAATTAAAAATTATTCCTTTCATATGGGGTTTAAGAACAGTGTTATTTAAGACACTATTCACGACGAACCCAAATTCCAATTTATTTAATTAAATTTCAGTTAAATATTAACAAATTGGAAAACTTCATTAAATCTAAATTTAATGATTTATTCTAGTTAATAACTAGTTCATTTCAATAAAAATATATTTTCCTAAAATATATTCTTTTTCTAAAATATTCTTTTTCAAAAATATATTTTATAAAATATTCTTTTTCTAGAATATTCTTTATTGGAATGTGACTCAACCAACAACCATATTTTGTATGAAATCAACAATCATGATAAATAATTATCAAACATCCAAATGACGACCAAAGTGGAATCTATAACTGTGTGAGCATTAAAGTAAATAACTGACGCTCATCATAGACTGTCAATCCATCGATTGACAGATAACTAAATATTGGGATTAGTGTGTATCCAATATCATCCCAAAACCCGTGTGGGGTTTCATCCATCAAACCAAAAATAAATTATTTGTGCACTTGGGCGATGTGTGAAAATTATCGTCTCAATCACATAGACAAGTCGGGTAACTTGTAAATGGAAGTGTAATATACAATATATAACATGACGATAAAATATCTCTTTTATATTGCATACAATTCTATTACAATAAATGAATGAAAATAATAACTTTGTCTTTGTTGACAATTCCTATTTTGTCAATTCTAATTCAACCAAAAATTGTTATTATGGTTTGGCAATTCAAAGGCGACAAAAAATGTTAGTTTTGTTTTGACAAAGCTAACGCGACAAGAATGATACTTTTTGTCTAATTCTATTCAAATAACAACATGACTATTTTGGTTTCATTCTATTCAAATGACAAAAATGAAGAGATAATTTATTTTCATGACATGTTCTACCCTTCTGGTGTCAAATAAAAGATCATTTTGTTCGCATACAAATTTACTATATTTAACATAGCAAATAAAAATGGATATTTATTTGTACACAAATTCATATCTAAAATATGACAAATAAACGTGAATGTTTACTTGTATACAAATTTCTATTTGAACATGACGAATAAAGAGTAATTTATTCTGCATATATTTTTCTAATTCAACTTGATAAATAAAAGGTGATGGATTTATTTGTTTACAAATTCTAATCCAATATTAACAAATAAAGATGATAATTTATTTGTTAACAATTTCTATTTAACAAAAGTGACAAATTTATGTAAATTCTAATTTTGGCAAAAGTGACAATTTTACATGTCAATACTAAATTTGACAAAGGTAACAACTTTATTTGTCAATTCATATTTTAACAAAAGTAACAACTTTATTTGTCAATCTTTTCATTGTAACAAAACGACAATAAAAATATAATCTTTTTTTTTAATTTTAATCTTTTCCATGAAATCTAAACTACACTAAAAATGTATTTTTTAATGTACAATCTTTTATTGAAAACAATTAATTTTTAATGTACAATCTTTTATTGAAAACAATGCCACATTAAAAATGAATTTTTTTTAATGTTACTTCTCTTTATTTAAAACAATGCTACATTAAAAATGTAGTTTTTTTTTAATGTTACTTCCTTTTTATTTAAAACAGTGTGACAATAAAAAATATGATCTTTTATAATTATTCATTCTTTAAATGACAAAAATGTATCTTTTTGGGTTTAATCATTTTAAACGACAAAAATGAACATTCTTATTTAATTCTTTTTAATTGACAAAAGTAAACATTTTTGTCTCAGTCTTCTTTACTGATAAAAATGTATGTTTTAGCCTCATACTATTTAGATAACAAAAATGAATGTTTTGTTTACCTTCTTTGAATTAGACAAAAATGAATATTTTTGTCTTCTTCAAATCAAATGACACAAATGAATGTTTTAATTTAATTCCTTTAAATTAGACAAAAAAATGAATATTTTCATTTCATTCTTTTAAAATAACAAAAATGAATGTTTTTATTTCATTCCTTTATAATAACAAAAAAGAAATGTTTTGGTTTCATTCTTTTAAAATAACCAAAAATGAATAATTTGCCTACTTCTAATTTAATGATAAAAATGGAATCTTTTTATCATAAATATTTCTTCTACACTAAATGGAAATAAAAATGTGTTCTTTTTTATTTGAAACAAAATAACATTAAAAATATGTTATTTTAATGTACCTGTTTTAACACGAATGTTAATTTTATTTCAACTAACAAGTTTAAACATAAACGTTAATTTCATA
The DNA here is from genome assembly GCA_030737875.1 of Allium sativum. Classification (NCBI taxonomy): domain Eukaryota; kingdom Viridiplantae; phylum Streptophyta; class Magnoliopsida; order Asparagales; family Amaryllidaceae; genus Allium; species Allium sativum. The sequence continues at coordinate 64,389,391 of CM060911.1, read as the reverse complement.
ATCATGTTTTGACAAAAATGTTATTTTCATTATCTATCCTTTTTATTGTAACTAAATTTACAATAAAAATATATCTTCCTATTTTCCTCTTTTTCCAATAATCTAAAGTGGCAATAAAAGAATGCGACTTTAAAATCTACTCCTTTTTATTCTATATAAAATGCAATTCTAAAATCCATTCTTTCTATTACCTCTAATTTGACAATAAAGATGTTTCTTTAACGTCTATACTTCTTATTGTCCAAATTTTGACAATAAAATATTTCCTTTGAATTTAATTTCCCAATTTACATAAATGTTAATTATCCCCCTCTAATGAACAAATGGTAACATTATTTGAATCTAACTTTAAAATTAATATGAGTGTTAATTTCGACAATCTAACAACAATGATAATTCAGTTTGAACAACAAACATGATACACACAAATTCATTCAATGATTCATCGCAATACAACACAATCAACATTTCAACAAAGATATATACATGACACAACACGTAGTTTATATAGCATGAATATAAATTTCATAATAAAATAAATAAATAATTTTAATTTAAAAACCAGAAATCTCACTTTCGTTTGAATCTGATTGGTTCTGGTCTGAAATTCTGGCCAAAATTTGATCAGTTCAGAATTGGTTCTAGTCTGGTCCATGACGTAGTACTTTTCATTGCGATTCCAACGGTTCGAAAATCGTTCAGTTTCGATAAGATCTGAATAAGATATGGCATTTTAAACATTTACTAACTAATTAAAAAATTAGTTTAAATTAATTATATTTTAATCCATCATTTACCCCTCTTCTTCCCTTCAGACTATCGGCCGACATCAGGAACCCACTGTCGATTTGAACATCCCCTGCGCGCTGCCACCAGAAGCCGATCCAATCTCCCGACGTCGAAGCCCTTCGAGCAAGCCGCCACCTCCTCCACCCGCGAGCAGCTCGCGCCCCCCCCCCCCTCTGGCCTCAGTCACCGTGCAAGCGGCGGTGCTTTGGAGTGGAATTCCGGCCACGCCACTAACCAGAACCTGATCATCTCCGTTGAATCAGCAGCTCTCGGTCTTCTCTTCGATTTGGTTATAAAAGTTTTGAAAATCATTGAGAAACGAAAGAGATAGAAAGGGAAGAAGATGGGAGCGCCATGGCCATCGATCAGTTAGAATGGCGGCTGGAGTATTTAGAATTAGGGTTTCGTATTTATCTTGTATTTATACCGTATTTTTTCTATTTATTTATTTTAATTCAAGAAAATGTTTGTTCGTTGTAACTAACTCCGAATCGAACCCCACGAATGTCGCCCCTAGCCAAATTCCCCCGTCCCGGACACAATGGAACATGCCATGTAACCCAATTCGGCTGTTACGATATGTTTTACTTTAAATTAAAATCTAAACCATTTGATTATTAAATTCAAACGTACATTTTAAATTGTCGGGGCACATACGAACTCTAAAAATTATAGAAAAATTATTTCTGGTTATGTTTTGACGATACGGTTCTAACGAGACTAATTTCGTCGAATTCTGAGACTGTTGGAAAAATAGTCATTTTCAAGTCGATTAAATTTGACTAAAACAGTCAAAACACATTTTCCTCTGCCACGCCCACATATTAATTCGAAAAATTATGAAAATTGAAACTTAGCAATAATTTGACATTCCGGTTCCAACAAAAGTGGTTTCGTTGAAAACCGAGGTCGTTTGAAAAATGGCTAATAATCGAGTGATTTTAACCTTAATTCATACTGCCATGCCCATATATTAATGTCCACATATTTTTTTTAACCTTAATTCAAAAGATGAAAAATATAAATAACTAAGTTATCAAGTGATTTTTTCTTGATTTAGATGACATTTGAACAAATATCAAGGTATCATTATATTTAGGTAATTTTTATTCTAATCCACAGTTTTAATAAGTTAATCCGTCATTTTACTTTAATAAGTTAATCCACAACTATTTTTGTAAGTTAATCCACAAGTGGATTAACTTAAAGATTTCACCCTATTATATAGTTAACAATCGAGTTTGTGCTTCTTGTTTTAAATCATCCATCATGTTTTTCTAAAGCATCCATCATGTTTTTGTTTTCTTCTTTCACGGCTTCAACAAGCCACTCGTCATCATCATCATTATTTATTAATCTTGAATAAAACCCTTGATTTCCTGCAATTTCCTTAGTATTGTAACAACCATCTCCCTCATCAAGATGTAAACGGCTTCTCTTCTCAAACATGTTTCTATCAATTTCTCAAGATTTCAGAAAATAGCTAATTACAATTATATGTGATAATGGTGATATTAAAAAAAATACAATTTTGTATACAATTAATCAACTTTAAAAGAAAATTGAAAGTTAAGCACAAAATTTATTACTACTATAAAATTTACATGATAAACAACTTCTAGTTAGTATATAACTAACCCTTACAACATCAGCTACTTACAGACTAGCAAGAGCTTCACATGACCAATAAACAATGTATGACGAATCAAAAGAGCTAATAATTATAGACATTCTTCTTATCAGATTATATATAAAAAAATGGAGAAATCAACCCACTCTTCTTAAAACTACATCATCAGGAAGCCACAATTATCAAATGCAGATATTAACAAACATTGTAGCCGCATCAAACCTCACTGCAGAAAATTTCAAAAAATAAAAATTAAACAAACTACTTACTGTTACGTTGAATTACTCCGCTTAACGCTTGAGCTCGGATTTAGATGCTAGGATTCCAGTACAAGAAGACAACGGAAAACGAACAGAAGATGACGGAGAAGAAGAGAAAATATGTACGATTTTTTTTGTGTGGATACATTGAATAAAAATTAAATTTTAGTAAAAGTCAGCGATCCTATAAAATAGGGTGGATTAATTTACTAATATTTTTTGTTAGAATAAAAATTACCTTATATTTATTTAATGTTATCAATGCTAAACATACATAAATAAACTAATCATTCATGGGATTTACAACATAGCAAAATAAACAAATAAAAGCAAACTAATTCAATGTTTTTACTAATTTATGTCAGCAATACGTAATAATAATGCAAAGAGTATATAATAATGGAAATATATATTGTTATCTGTTAACTAGCTAGAAGCTCGTTCGGGCATTCTGTCAAACAATACAAGTGTACTATACCAACCTGGATCGAGCCTCCACCAAGCTGGTCGAATAGCAGCTTCCTTCTGGACGAGCAGAGCATCCTCCACGTAGACCGAGCAGTGCTAGTCGTACAACACCATTCTGGTCGAGCAGGGTCCATCTGAAGGTGCAGGTCGGTTTATGCTTCCAGAGCTGGTCGGTCTAGGCTCCAGTCACTGGTCGTCCAAGCTCCAGGGTTGGTCGGTTCCAAGAGCAAAAGGCGGAGACTCCAGAGCATGAAAACGTGGTCGGTTTTAAAGTACAGATCTGGTCGGTCTTAGTATGTGATGGTTGCTCTTGTATCGAAAGACTCCTGGTCGGCCTCAAACGTTGTAGCAGCGGGTCGGTTTTGCTATGTATGCTGGTCGCTCTCTTGTCTTCTGGTCGGGTAAGATCCATCAGCTCGGTCACGCAAGAGTGTTTCAGCTCGCTCGTACAAGGAGCAGGCTACAGCAAGTTGAGCAGGATGTTATAATAAAAAAGCTAATGGCAATATTGTAATTAATGTACCCCATTTTGAATAGTGTCTGCCTTGCATCTTTCCTGGTCGGTCCATAATGCTGCAATCCTGGTCGGTCCGCGTTTTCCTTCCTGGTCGGTCACAGACGTGCCAACCTAGCGCCAGCTCACCACCAACCAAGCACCAACTATACACCTCAATTTACAAGTGTGTCACTACCCCTTATCTCCAACTATAAATACCCCCCTTTCTCTACACTCAAAGGAGGAGGATTCCAAGACCCCGAAGGGCTTCTAAAATGACTTCTCCAAGCCATTCTCGAACTCCATCCATGGCTTCCAAAGCTCCACTCATCTCCATCCATTAATCGATCACTTCCATAGGAGATTCACCATTAAGATCCATTCAAACTCCATTCAAGCAATACAAATCTCCATTTATCCTCTCTAAAAACTTAGATCTACCATTGGAATGCTATGGAATCGAAGAGATCTACCTTTAAAGTGAAGTGTTGAAGACTTTTCATCCATTTCAATCAATATTTGAGGGGATCCAACCGTTCCATTGGCGAATTTGAGTGCGATTCAAATCAAAGAGGGAAAAAAAATGAGAGATGCATTGTAAATTGAGAAAGATTTGTATGGCATTGTACTTGGCATCATGAAAGTGATAATGGAAAGTGTTTACATAGTGGATGTAGGTCACATTTGACCGAACCACTCTAAAAATTGTGTGTTCTCTCTTATTGCTTTGTTTTTGCGAATTGCGGTCTCATTTTTCTTCATACACGCTTTCATAGTGCCTTGCCCTTAATTTGGTGACGTGCTTTCTTAGCACCTTACCTCTAATTGGGTGATGCGCTCTTTAAAGCATTGTATTTGGTGTTTGATCATTTTCCGATTAAAACATTATCTATTTTGGTGATTTTAAATTCAATGAAAGGTTTTCTAAATTTTAGAAGAACAAGAAAATTTTCTTCTTGAGATTTAAATATGCATAAATAAATCATTTTTTCCTCTCATTAATTTTTATTTATTTATTTGTTGACTGCATCCATCAGAATATTTTATCAATAAACTATTTCAATATACAAATCTTTTGGATTTCAATTCAATCAAATTAATGATTGGAGCATGAAATCTTATTACTCACTGATCTTCAGGTTAATCGAGTCATTGCATTAATAGTTATTTTTATATAACTTTGATGATACCATTGATGCTTACCTCCAACATTAACTTGATTTCCATCATAATTTTGTTTTATATTTTTTATCCAATTTGTTGCATTTGATGATTTTCTTGGATACTATTTGATTATCCGATTCAATTTAATTAACTCTACTATTATTCTGATCTTACATGGAAAATAAAACCAGACATTAAAGAATCAAATAATATGCAACTTTTCCATTTAAGATATTACAATCCATTGGAGGGAACAAAAAGAAGGGACTTTTATTCATTTAAGATATTACTTAAATAGAAAAATACAAAAGCATATATTGACTTACATATTACGACAGTGCGTTGATTGTTATTGATAAACATCAACGACTATCTTACTCACCAACTTCGAAACACAATATAACTTATGACGAATGTCACGCTTAAATAAGAAAATAACAGAGAAACGATGAAATTAAAACAAACATATCAAATATAGGGACGGGTAGCTTCAAGAATCAGCATCAGGGATGAAAGGGCGCCTGGTCGATTTATCTTGATTAATAATGGAGTGGTACAGTGAAATATTTCTACTGGCCCGTGTGGCGTGAACCAGAGCTTCCAATCGTAACATTAGTTGATTAAAATCATCCTCGGTCTTGATCAAACTCAGACGAGCAAAACGATTACTTGCTTCATAAAGGACACCGCTATTGGCTTTGATTTTTCCAGTCTTTAGTACAGCAGCGCAGTCTTCTTCATCAGGCCATTCAGTTCTCAGCCACGCATAAGCTATAATTATTCAGTTAAATGTGGAGTTTTAATTATTATAAAATTGTAGCATGGTAACGTGCATCTAATTGCTTAATTAACCTATGTATAATGTGAAATGCATAACACATACCTGTAGCAGGCTCCCTCTCTTTCTTGAAGTATTTGCAGTAACTTTTTTCCATTTTTTGAACGGAGAATCTATTACGTACTAAAGGATCCTTATAAAAACTCACAAGCTTGGTGACATTAACCCATCTTTCGCGTAAAACATCATAGCCAAATTGATTGAAGTCGTCGGAGAGTGAATGTCCTTTAAAATAGCCCTGAACTGTCCCTGATGCTGTGAACGTCCTCGGAGCGTGAAGTGAATGTCCTCGGAGCGGGAATGTCCTTGGGGCGTGCATATAACAAAATGTCCTTTACAATTTTTAGAGCTCTGAACTGTGTTTCACGTGAAACGCCCTCGTTGTTTATTGCTATGTAATCTTTTAATTTCTTGTATATATCTTTGTTGTTTATAATAGCCCACCTAAAAAAAAAAAAAAACGACAAATCTTCATAATTAATATGTAAAAAAAAAAAAGTGCTGGAATAGTACATGTGTATAGTATAGATATAAACAAAACATACCCAAATCGACTGCCGGCGTGCCCTGTGTACTTTCCAAGGGTAAACAGCATGATATCTCGATTTGCTTCTTCTACTATTGGGGCATAATGAGGCCAATGTGTTGCGTGATCGTATACAGCTATACAACCTTTGATTACTGGTACACGAAGAAAACCATCAGGGTTATTTGGTGAAGTCACAATCTCAATGAAATCTTGCGGAGTTTTTGTTCCTATGTAGTCCGATGCATTTCCCTTCCATTGGTATCCTGCATGGCTAAAATACTCGGTTTCTTGAACACCTGTGTTTATATATATGTATACAAAAGCCAATAATGCTTTTGAAATTAAATCATGTCAATAAATATAAATTGATTAACTCAGCATCAGCTACTTACAGGATAATAAGGAGCATGAGCAACAACATTCTTTATCGGAGCATCTGGGTCAGCCGTACGATTTGGCGACAAAGAGATAATGACTCCATTTAGAAGTTGAGTTATTCCATTCCCAAAAACAATATGTTTATCTGTGACATTAGCATTGCCAATTACCTTGTGTAGAAGTCTAATATTTCTCTCCAGTTCGTCGGACTGGAAGCCTTTGCCAATAAAGTTACTCAGTCTGTGCCATCCAGATATTACTACAGCAATGTTTTGTCTCTCATGCATCCAGTACTTCCTTAGAAACAGCGCATCGCCACTGTATATATTTGTACAGATTAAATTAGTAAAGTATGTCAGCAAGTTAGGTTTAATGCCTGCCATTTCATTTGAATTAAGAAACTGTCCACAATCTTTACTAGGAAGCTAATTAATGATAGGATCACTATGCCTCGTTACTTCTATTTTGCATGAAATTCTTTTCAATATGATGCTAAATTAGCACGGTGTGAATTAAACTAAACATGTAATGCTTACACAATAGCATCAGCAACGCACTCCTCATCATAATCTTTGCAGTTGATACCGCTGTAGCAGTTATGGCACTCGCAAACTTGACGTTTCGTAACGACACTAATATTTCCATCTGTATAAGCTCTGCCATGATTGGAGCAGTCAATATTCGCCACCTCCTCAGCTTCAACCGCTGCCTTTATGGTCCATGTTAGTTTTGGGGTTGAACCGTCATCGACATAGCGATATATGTTTACTGCAAAGAATGTCAGGAGCAGAAATACTATTCCAGCTTGCGTCCATGACATTGAAGTTTTGAAACATAGATTCGACATATGACACTATGTGTACTTCTACATCTGCAGTTTGCAGTTTTGTTCTTTGTTGTCTTCCAAAGATGGTTATGTATATTTTCCAAGAATGGTCCTCTATATATAGTGAACGGATATCAGTGTGAAGAGTAGCGAATTATCAATGTACGTTTAGTGCTAACAAATTATAGGCCTCTGAAATGTTGTCTTATCATAAAAATATATCTATGTGCTAACTGCGAAGCTATGCGACGTAATAAGTTATTACATTTGTCTCTATCTACCTAGAAAATTCCGTTACAGCTGGTAATAGACAATTTAAATTTAAATCTTTCGCAAAAATAATAATTTTAGTCCCTATACCAAATATGCACAAACTATGGGTCAAATTGGACAAAATACTTCACCCGAAATTAACTTACTACATATTAGGAGTAAAAGTTTCATTTCAAAATACATTAAAATGTACTTCAAAATATCTTAATTGGGTTTTATATGTTTCGAATTGAGATGCAATACGTATTTTTGTGTATCTACTCTATGATACATAAATATTATTCTAAGATTTGACTGTTTTTGGTTTACATGGACTAATATTAAATTTAATTTAAATATAAGATTGGATTGGGTTGAAATAAGGTTGGCTACAACAAAATATTACACCTGATCCATATGCAATATGAGTTATAAATTGTAACTCATATCCGATCAAAATTTTGGATGGGTTGGGTTGGATGGATTGAGTATGGGTGTGTGCAACCTTGCCCTATACGAATTGGAAAAATGGTTTAAATGCCGCATTCTGTGACTAACAATAGATACTACTAAAAATTTAGACTTTTGAGTAAGCTTTAGACTTTCAAATAATATAAGATTTACAAAGAGAAAAACATATATACTATATAGTTGCTTAGGTTATACTCTAAGTGATAAAACTGGATTTCACATATATGTTCGTTATTTTACTAAGTAACAAAACCAGAGTTGGTTTATATGCTTCAACAAGTCAACTTAGATTTAGTGGTTTAATTTTCCAAATAAAACCAAGGGCTGGCTTCATTGGGAGTCATACAACCTTAATCGCCAGAGTATTTTAGAATTTAGCTTAAGCAAATTAATTTGTAGTTATTAAAATCGAAGTGAGGAAAATTATTTTAAATTAAACATTATATCGATTTATTAATGCTTCACTTTTTAATTGATTGAAATAATATGTAAAGTGTCATGTGTGTGTGTGTAAAGTATATAAATAAGTTAATAATAATATTAATTGTTTACAAATATTTATAAATGGTTGAAAACTTTTGCTTAATTAAAAATAAAATAGGAATGCACCCTATTTGGTCACATAAGGGTCAAGGAACCACTACAAGAAAAACAGCAAACAAGGACAGATTTTTAGCAGGGAAAAATTTCCTCGTAAATTAGCGATAGATTTCGTGGAATCTGTAAGGGATATTATCTAGGAATTTTTATTTCAACTTATTTTAAAATATTACTGTTGAGTTCTTTTTTCTATCGCTAAACCATAGCAAATTACAATGGTTTAACGCCATCATTTTTTTCGTCACTGAATTCCGTTGCAATTTGTGACAGTTTACCATCAAGTATTTTTTGAAGCTATTTTGCTGCAAGTTTTCAAGGGATTGATATGCTTATTATTTATAAAATGTTTTACTATTATGTTTTTAATAAGTAATTGATAAGTAAAAATAATTTTTAAATAATTATTGTTAATAATAATATACTAATAATGAAAATATATAATTACTATTAATAGTAAATAAAGTTCAATAGTTAGAATTGATTAATTAATAATTACTAAATAATTAAGAAGTAATAATAATTAATAATATAGATCAATAAGTGATCTATAATAATCAATGATTAATAAGTAACTTTTACTAATTAACAAGTAAAACTTATTATCGAAGATTACAATTAATCACTAATTCAAACAAAAACGGATGTTAGATTTTTACATTGATTTGCTTTGACAATTGAATAGCTGTATTGATTTAAAATTACTGTAATTAAATTACCATACAAATTAAATTGAATTACTAAGAACAAAAATAATACTATATATATATATAAGTTCAGCAAAAAAATAATATAGTGCACCATCATTTAGTTCAAAAATATACTGTTTAAATTAACTAAATGGATCATATGGTTATAAAATTACTATTTAATTTGAATTTTCTATGTGTTTTAGTTTGAAGTTAATTTGTTATCTGAAATAACAATATGATAAAAACTTATTTAGATTTTTGGGAATGGTTAATGAATATATTTTTTAATGGTTAGTTAATGTAAAAACCTACCAGAATCAACAAGCTTGAATGTTTAAATATTATTAATAGTACTACTGTTGAAATGCAAGAAAGAATTCTACGAACAATTTCTAATAGAGATTTAAAACACTTTGTCAAAAAAAATTGTCGAATCCAAAAAATTTCCAGTCTATCAAACTCTTTTTTCCTCCACTGTTGATGTGTTGGCTCTAATACGTAAGTTAATAAAAATTTAACCCTAATTTTTAGCTTCTAAAATCAATGGCGGCAATCCCATGGTCGACTCCACCTACAAACCACCCTCGCTTCCCCAAATTACCCCTCCTCAAAACCCTGGCAAGATCATCCTATCCCTATTATCGCCACAGCTACCGCCGCCTCTTCTCCCCTAACCATCGCTGCCAACATCGAAACGAGTAAGATCCTCATATCTTTAGGAATTTCCATCTCCTAAGGATCCGCCAAACTAGATACTATATAATATAATTTCACCATTATAATAGTGTTTATTCAGTAAAGTGAAAGTATCAAAATAGCGTAAGCGATATTACATTTTTACCCTTATGTTTTTTATATATTGTCGTAAATATTGCATATAAAACCCCAATAAGTGGTCGGTGGATAGGGATGCGCCGCTATACGACGTTAAATCAAAACCGTAGGGGCTTGATTAGGATAAATATGATAAGGCATCAACGAAATACCCATCAATAGTGATTCTACCGGATTGCAGATCAAGGCTGGTGGTAACGCTTAGCCGCAACTACCGCCCACCTCAGACAATAATCCCAAATTCAAAGGCGCCCAAATTAGTCACAAAGTAATAATATGGTTTTGAAGAAGCATGCCTGCTAAGAGTAGCTAAGTCACATTGGTCAGGATATGGCTCTTGTTTTAGTCATTTCATATATGACCCAAAGGTCAAGGCTATCCATCATCTTTCTCTTTCTTTAAATCCAATAATCGCCTCCAAATCAACCTACTTCATTCTGGATTCTCCGCCACGTACACAGTTGTTAAAATGGTTTTCAGTATTGGCAAAGAGTATGACAATATCTGATCCAGTCTCTTTAACAACCAAACATTTACATTTTTTACACTGGTCGGTTCTTATACATTTCAAAGGGGTTCATACTTTGTATCAAATATCAGATTTTTGGTTTTAACTCATTTCAATAGTCAAGATAAAATATTTCATATTTAATTCTCCATTCAAAACCAATCTTGAAACAGTTCCAATTCTGAAATATTTTGTATATTAAAATAGTTGAAAAATATATTAAAATGGTATATTTTGTAATAGTTTGAAAACAAATAGTTAAAGAAATAAAAGTTTAAATAAATAGTCTAAAAAAAATAGGATTTATCAATGTGTGTGTGTATGGTTAAATGTTAAAATAGTTTGTAAAATAGATAATTGATTATTAAAATAGTTTATTTAAAATAGTAATTATATAAGTTAAAATAAAGTTGTTTATAAATTATAACATATATATATATGTATGTATGTAAGTTAAAATAGTATAGTAAAAAAATATTTATTTAATAAAATAGTTAATATAATGGTTTAAACTATTATAGTTGGAATTAGAATTATTTCTTTCAAATTTCTATAGACTTGACATCATATTCTAACTTCAAATCAAATCAACTCAATTTCAATTTTCTAATTCGATTCGATTTCCATTTTAAATTTAATTCAGTTCAATCAATTCAATTCAAATAGTTAGTTTCCATTAGAATTCTTATTTTTCAATGATTTCAAATTATAACAAATATTGAGTTCACAAATTCAGATATCATTTTAAATCACTGCGTTAATTTAAAATAAATTCCAAAGGTGGATAAAACAATTGAATTTCAATAGATTCAATTCATATTCAATTTCATTTTTATCTTCAGTTTACAACATTAAATTATTTCCTTTAGTTTTTTTTATATTTCAAAACTCAAAATTCAAGCTCAAAGGAAATCAATTCATAAAACATCATTTATATTGTCTTTAAACAATACTTGTAATGACCCGAAAATCCGGTCCAATTTGAGCTGACCAAAAACACAAGTCCAACCCCAAATTTAACTGAAAATACCGATCATTTATGAAAGAAATTAGAGGGTGAGGATAGATAAGGTAGAAAATTAGAATAGAAGAAGAAGAAGAACACAACATCAGAGTAACACGAATCTCACAGCGGAACGAACAACATATAATAGATAATATATCCTTGAAATAAAATCATTATATGTATACAATAACATTATCAGAGTACAACACTTACAACACAGCGGAAATAACTATAGCTATATAATCCTGAAGTGTAACAACCCACATTCTACGCATCGGAGGATCGTAGGATATTTATTTCTTTCCCATATGAAGTCGTATGGTCATATAACTTTGGGGAACAACCATTGGACTCATTTCCCATGTTCATGATTTTTGTCGATTTTTAAATGACCGTTTTGCCCCTAGCTGATCTTGTTTTGGCCATAGCTTTTGATTGGAAAGGAATTTTGACCTGAAACCACTTCCATTAGATTCGTTTGATAGTTTACCTTTCCGTAGAGTGGTCATAATAGCCAAACGGACTTACCGTTTGGGAGATATGGCTGAAATAAGGTTTGGAAGGTGAGAAACTGCTTAACCGGGCCAAATAAGGTAATTAGTGAATGGGCTCATAACCCATTTCAGGATTAGGGTTATGGGGAGGCTGAAAAGAGTTAGAGATTCATTCCATTTCAGTTTTCTAGCCTCCACTTACCTCTAAGAAACCCTAAAAATGGCCTCCAACCTCTAAATCACCTCCAAATCATCTTTTAATCAAGGATTAAGCTTAGCAACATCAAATCAAGGGAGAACTTCACCAAATCAAGATTAGAGCTGCTGTTTAGCATTGGGATTCGCACCAAATCAGAGATTTATTTCAGATCTAAGTTTATTTGTGGCTAAGGTGAGTGATTTGCATAGTTCCTCACTAATTATGGCTAATTAAGGTTAATTTGTGTTAATTAGCGAATTTAAACATGATAAAATTCTGGAAAAATATTTATAAAATTCAAAATGATGTTTTAGACCTCTGATATGAATTTGGGTTAATTTGGTTAAGTTTTTCTAATCACATCATTAGTTTCACCCAAACATGCTTAAGGGGAAATATGGGGTTTTGGCTAGGTTTGATCCACTTTAACCTATCATATTGTTGTTTTGATGTTTGTGGTTGGTTACACATGTTGCTATGACTGTATGGTATGCTTTGTGATTGATTAGAATAGTTGGAATGGTCGAAAACGCCGTCGAGTGGCATAAATTGCTTGCTGGAAAAAAATGCAGGAAGACATCCGAACCGGATCGGTAGGAGGACCCGATCTGCTCTCATACTCCACTCTTCGATCTATTCGCACTTCTCGTGGCATGCAACATCCGACCCGATCCGCCATGGTACCCCGACCCGAACCGATGTGCTTCGACGAGGCTTGGAGACTACGACCCGATCCGGGTTGATTAGAAGGAGCCGATCTGAACCGTGGCAAACTGGAGGACCCCGACCCGAACCGGTGATGGTGACTGGACGTGGAGTCTCAATCCGACCTGCTGAGGTGAAGATGACTCGATCTGATCCAGCGAAGAAGGAGCACCCCGATCCGAACCGAACTGGTGACTAGGGGGAGACCCGAACCGATCCGGTGACGACCAATAACCCGAGATGCAAAGGTAGTCCAAGTGGAAGTTAGAGCTCAGGATCCAATGGGGAACCAACGAGTTCACTTCATGGTTGGGCTTTGCTGCGGGACGTGTGCTAAGGAGTTGTCGACGTTCATAACTTCGATTCACCACTGAAAATGGATGATGGGCTACTTATCAGTGCAATAGAGTCATTATGACTCGAGGGGCAAGGTGATGATAGCAAGACTACGTTATCAGTGCAGTAGAGTCATTATGACTTGAGGGGCAAAGTGATGCGTAGTACCACTATGAGCCAGTGCAGTGGGGTCATTGTGACTCCATGGGGCAGAGTGGACATAGTAAAGGATTAGTAAGGCTATGAGCCAGTGCAGTGGGGTCATTACGACTCCATGGGGCAAAGTGGACATAGCGAAGGATTTGTGGCTATGTATCAGTGCAGTGAAGCCATTTATGACTTCATGGGGCAAAGTGATCATGGCAAGGTATGTTGGGTGATCGAAGTGGTGAATATCGTATGCTTTATGAACTGAGTGAGAGATGTGAGGATGGTTACTATGTTTGATTGTTTGCCATCACTATGACATGCACACCCCCACCCCCGTTATCTTTACACCATTTGAAATGGCACCTTAGAGTGTTGTACAGTATGTAGTGCTAACTCTTTGGTTGTAGGTCCAGGTTCAGGTATGTTTTAGTCTACCTGTTATTGTTCTGTTTAGATGCTTATCGCTCATACCAGGCTTTATGTCTGACCCAGAGTTTTATGTCTCCTCTTATTACTCTGGGTGCTCACACAAGCAGACTAGAGACAGGTTAGCTGGTGATGCGCGAGTAGCTGATTCGGAGGCGAGCAGGAGGCTTCCACGTATGATATATAGATAATCTCCCTGTGTCGTTGGTGGTCGCTACTTGGGCATTAGTAGTGTACCTCTTTTATCTTGCTTTTGTCTTGAGACATTTTGAAAAGTTGTAATAATGTTAGCTTTGGATCATAAGCTGTACTTGGATTTTCCGCTGCTTTGTTAGTTTATTTCAGCTTATGAACTGTCTTACCTGTTTTATGTCAAGTATGTTGTTATTATATTTTGTTCCATGCGCTGTGAGACATTTTACAGGTTCCTTGTTAGTTCACTTCCTTCTTCCCTTTTTCTTCTGACGACCCGTTCCGTGCTAACTGGACATGTGTACAACGCACTTTTGGAGTAAATGTCGGTTGGTGCGGGGCGGGCCGTCACATTTGGTATCTGAGCTCTAGGTTGCGTAGTTAACCTAGGGAAAGACACTAGGGAGAGATAGTACGTATATGAGAGAACGTATTTGTGATTACTTTGGTTTTCAAAATCTATATATGTATATACTATTAATAGTATAAGAATGAAGTCGTACTGCACTAGCACCACTATGGGGTCGTTAATCGTTTCCCTTTTCAGATTGACGATGAACCAATATGCAAGAGGTGCTGGTAGGCGAGCCAATAATGGGAATGCTGGTGACATGAGGGCGATGTTTACTGACCTCATGAGAGACATGTTTAGGGAGTTGCAAGGGGCAGTTCCCAATCCCGGAATTGGCGGTGGTCCAGTAGTGCAGGCGCCTAGGGTCGATTTCGCCAAGTTGTGCAAGGATTACACTAACCTTGGTGGGAAGCCGTTCCACGGAACGGAGTCGGCCACAGATGTTCAGGATTGGTTGGATAGATGTGATCGTATCTTCGACGACTTGGGTATCGAGGGTGCGATGAAGAGAAGGCTAGCGTCTCGTCAGCTGCAAGGGCGAACGATGAATTGGTGGAATGCCATTAGAACAACTACTCCAGAAGATC
Source organism: Allium sativum (assembly GCA_030737875.1). Taxonomy (NCBI): domain Eukaryota; kingdom Viridiplantae; phylum Streptophyta; class Magnoliopsida; order Asparagales; family Amaryllidaceae; genus Allium; species Allium sativum. The sequence goes on along the minus strand of CM060911.1, from coordinate 64,374,212 downwards.
AGGTTACTTGGGATCAGTTCAAGGCTCGCTTTAGCGAGAAGTTCATTCCAGCTGCCCAGAAGTCAGTATTGTTTAAGAGATTCTTGGAACTCAAGAAGAATGGTAGGGCAGTCTCTGACTATATTGCTGAGTTCGACACTTTGTCGAAGTATGGACTATCTCTTATCGATACACCTGAGAAGAAGAATGAGAAGTTCATTACTGGGTTGGATGGATACTTGGGGGAAAGGCTTATCAACCACATCGATGAGACTTTTGAATCGATTGTGGGGAAAGCTTTGAGATCAGAGAGTCTTTACCCTAAGTCAAAGACTGAGGCTGCATCTGCAGAAGGGCCGAAGCCGCAAGTAGGCGGTGGAGGCAAGAATAACTCCCAGAATAAGAGGAAGCAAAACCAATCTAAGGATGGCCAGAAAAAGAACAAGAAAGATGTTGAGTGCTTCAGCTGTGGTAAGAAGGGCCATTATGCTAAAGAATGTCGGGCCAAGCCAGCGGATAGGAAGTGCTATAACTGTGGTCAAGTGGGACATCATAAGGATAAGTGTCTGCAACCTCTTAAGGAGAGGCAGATTGTGAAAGCATATGCTATTGATGTTGTTCCTTCTTCGTCGAATGCCCAAACTGCGGCGGAGAAAGGAAAGAATGTTGTTATTCAAGGTATGCTTTCTATTTATGATGTACCAGTTCGAGTTTTGTTTGGTACTGGGGCTTCCCGTTCCTTCATATCTAGTGACCTGGTAGATAGGTTGGGACTGGAACCCGAGATAGTCGATAGACCGTTGGTTGTGACGAACCCAATTGGTGGTTCGACTAGCCTTAGTATGATTTGCAGGAATTTGGTCTTATCGAGTCATGGATGTATGTTTGTTTGTGATTGCTTTGTTTTGGGCTTTACTGGGTATGGCATTATATTGGGGGTCGATTGGCTCCAAAGATACGGGGTGGTGGTAGACTGTGAGGGCTTTTTGGTGACAGTTAGGTCGGATGATGGGCGGAGGGTAGTGTTTGGTAGTCTACCTAGTGATGGGGTAATGGCTAGTTTTATAAATTCCCTCGACATCCCGCAGGATGAGTTGTCAGATGTGCCCGTGGTTGGCCAGTATCCGGACGTCTTCGAGGAGGTAACCGGGCTTCCACCACACCGAGAGATTGAGTTCCGTATTGATTTAGTGAAAGATGCCAGACCTATAGTGATGCCACTTCGTCGTATGGCACCAAGGGAGCAGCGAGAGCTCGGGGTGCAAGTCAGTAATCTTTTGAAGAAGGGATTTATTGGAAGAAGTGTCTCCGAGTGGGGAGCACCAGTTGTGTTTGCCACTAAGGCAGATGGTTCCCTTCGTTTGTGTGTGGACTATCGCGAGTTGAATAAGGTAACGAGGAAGAATAAGTATCCTCTACCACGGATAGATGATTTATTTGATCAACTGGAAGGAGCAAGAGTGTTCTCCTAGTTGGACCTCGCGACAGGATTTCATCAGCTCCGAGTAGTGGATGAGAGTGTTCCGAAAACGGCATTTAGGACGCCGTCTGGATTCTATGAGTGGTTGGTCATGCCATTTGGGTTGACCAATGCACCAGCCTACTTTGTGGATCTTATGAATCGAGTATTCAGAGATCAGTTGAATAAGTTAGTTCTTGTGTTCGTAGACGATATCCTTGTTTACTCAAGGATGGAGGAGGAACACAAGGGACACTTGAGGATAGTGATGGAGGTGTTGAGGGAACACCAATTGGAAGCGAAATTCTCTAAGTGTCACTTTTGGAGAAGGGAAGTGAGATTCTTGGGCCATGTTGTTTAAGAGAATGGTATTGCCGTGGACCCTGCGAAGGTGGCTACGGTACAGGATTGGCCTACGCCCAAGAATGCAACAGATGTAAGAAGTTTTTTGGGGTTAGCTGGATATTATCGTAAGTTTATCCAGGACTTCTCCAAGATAGCAGCACCGTTGACTCAGTTGACTAAGAAGAATCAGGCCTTCGTCTGGAACGGAGTGTGTGAGAACGCATTCAAGAGTCTAAAGGAAAAGTTGATGCGTGCGCCAGTGCTAGTCTTTCCTAAAGGGAATGAAGAGATGACGGTATACACGGATGCTTGTGGTACCGGACTAGGTGTTGTATTGATGCAAGGAGGTAGGGTTGTAGCTTATGCTAGTCGGCAGCTAAAGCCGCATGAGAAGAAGTATCCTACCCATGATTTGGAACTGGCAGCGATTGTGTTCGCATTAAAGATGTGGAGACACTATCTCTTGGGAGAAAGATTTGAGTTGTTTACCGATCATAAATCGTTAAAGTATCCCTTCTCCCAGAAAGATCTGAATCTCCGTCAGTAGAGATGGTTAGAGTTCTTGGCTTCGTATGATTTTGATATCGCATACACACCTGGGAAAGGTAATGCGGCAGCCGATGCCTTGAGTAGGAGACATGCCAGTTTAGGTGCTATGTTTCTTGAATGGAAGCAACTGGAGTATATAGCAGGATTTGATTTCAGACCAAAGTGTGAATTGGATCCAGACATGCTAGCTAGTTTGGCGATCAGACCCACTTTGATAGAGCGGATTGGTTCCAGCCAGAGGGACGATCCTAATCTATTAGGAATCATCTCCAAGTTAGAGATGGACATCGACGGTGAAGAGATGAATGTGTATGGGCTTAATCGGGATGGATGGCTTAGAAGGAATGGAAGACTAGTTGTACCCAACGTGAATGGTTTGAGAGATGAAGTGCTCAGGGAATGTCATCACTCAAAACTGACTATACATCCCGGTGGTAATAAGATGTATCGAGACATGAAACAGACTTAATACTGGGAAGGGATGAAAAGAGACGTTGGGAAGTTTATATCCAAATGCATGAATTTCCATCTAGTTAAAGCCGAGCAAAAGAAGCCTAGTGGGTTGTTGCAACCATTACAAATTCCCGAATGGAAATGGGAGCAAGTCTCGATGGATTTCATCGATGGTTTACCAAGGACTAGATCGGGATATGATAGCATTTGGGTAATTGTGGATCGGTTGAGTAAGAGTGCAAGATTTATACCAGTCAAATCGACCAGAACGGCAACTAAGTTAGCAGAATTGTATATGAAGTGGGTAGTGAGATTTCATGGAGTACCTAAAGGCATTATGAGTGACCGAGACCCGTTGTTTACTAGTGGGTTTTGGAAGAGCTTACAAGAGGCTCTAGGGTCCGAATTACATCTCAGTACCGCATATCATCCTCAGACCGACGGTCAGACAGAGAGGGTGAATCGTATATTGGAAGATCTCTTGAGAGCTTGTATATTGGATTTTGGTGGATCGTGGGATGACCATTTGCATCTAGTAGAGTTTGCATAAAATAATAGCTACCAATTCAGTATCGGTATGGCTCCATATGAAGCTTTGTACGGAAGACCGTGCAACTCACCATCATGTTGGATAGAGACTGGCGAGAAGTTTATGCTTGGACCAGATGTGGTGAGGGAAACTTCAGATAAGATTAAGATCATTCAACAACGAATGAAGGCTGCCCAAGATAGGCAGAAGAGTTATGCTGATAAGAGGAGAAGAGGCTTAAAATTCTCCGTTAGTGACTTGGTATTTGTTAAGATTTCTCCGTTGAAGAGCGTGGTACGATTTGGCAGGAGAGGCAAATTGGCACCAAGATTTGTTGGCCCATTCCCTGTTCTTGAACTAGTCGGGAGTTTGGCATATAGAGTTGACTTACCAGAAAAGATGGCGGGAGTTCACAACGTATTTCATGTTTTCCAATTAAGAAAGTTCGTACATGGCCCAGATATGACTATTTCACCTGATCAGTTGGAGGACTTCGAAGTAGAACCCGAGGCGGTTGGGAACCGCAAGCCGATTCGTATTGTCGAGCACGATACGAAGCAACTTCGAAGGAAGGCGATGAGGCTAGTCAAGGTTCAGTAGGGCGAGAACGAGAATGACTGTACTTGGGAGACAGAGGAGAGCATTAGAAAGACGTATCCAGAACTCTTTGCCTGGTAAGATTTACCTTGTAATTTAGTTATTCTGCATGCTAGGATAGATTTGTTTTGCTTGTTTTGCATGTTTGATTGTTGTTTTATGGTTGATAGGCATGCGGGACCCTTTGTGTGTTTTGGTTAGGGAATTTCGGGGGCGAAATTTCTTAAGGGGAGGAGAATGTAACAACCCGCATTCTACGCATCGGAGGATCGTAGGATATTTATTTCTTTCCCATATGAAGTCGTATGGTCATGTAACTTTGGGGAACAACCATTGGACTCATTTCCCATGTTCATGATTTTTGTCGATTTTTAAATGACCGTTTTGCCCCTAGCTGATCTTGTTTTGACCATAACTTTTGATTGGAAAGGAATTTTGACCTGAAACCACTTCCATTAGATTCGTTTGATGGTTTACCTTTCCGTAGAGTGGTCATAATAGCCAAACGGACTTACCGTTTGGGAGATATGGCTGAAATAATGTTTGGAAGGTGAGAAACTGCTTAACCGGGCCAAATAGGGTAATTAGTGAATGGGCCCATAACCCATTTCGGGATTAGGTTTATGGGGAGGCTGAAAAGAGTTAGAGATTCATTCCATTTCAGTTTTCTAGCCTCCACTTACCTCTTAGAAACCCTAAAAATGGCCTACAACCTCTAAATCACCTCCAAATCATCTTCTAATCAAGGATTAAGCTTAGCAACATCAAATCAAGGGAGAACTTCACCAAATCAAGATTAGAGCTGTTGTTTAGCATTGGGATTCGCACCAAATCAGAGATTTATTTCAGATCTAAGTTTATTTGTGGCTAAGGTGAGTGATTTGCATAGTTCCTCACTAATTATGGCTAATTAAGGGTAATTAGTGTTAATTAGCGAATTTAAACATGATAAAATTCTGGAAAAATATTTATAAAATTCGAAATGATGTTTTAGACCTCTGATATGAATTTGGGTTAATTTGGTTAAGTTTTGCTAATCACATCATTAGTTTCACCTAAATATGCTTAAGGGGAAATATGGGGTTTTGGCCAGGTTTGATCCACTTTAACCTATCATATTGTTGTTTTGATGTTTGTGGTTGATTACACATGTTGCTATGACTGTATGGTATGCTTTGTGATTGATTAGAATAGTTGGAATGGTTGAAAACGCCGTCGAGTGGCGTAAATTGCTTGCTGGAAAAAAATGCAGGAAGACATCCGAATCGGATCGGATCGGTAGGAGGACCCGATCCGCTCTCATACTCCACTCTTCGATCTATTCGCACTTCTCGTGGCATGCAACATCCGACCCGATTCTCCATGGTACCCCGACCCGAACCGATGTACTTCGACGAGGCTTGGAGACTACGACCCGATCCGGGTTGATTATAAGGAGCCGATCCGAACCGTGGCAAACTGGAGGACCCCGACCCGAACCGGTGATGGCGACTGGACGTGGAGTCTCGATCCGACCTGCTGAGGTGAAGATGACTCGATCCGATCCAGCGAAGAAGGAGCACCCCGATCCGAACCGAACTGGTGACTAGGGGGAGACCCGAACCGATCCGGTGATGACCAATAACCCGAGATGCAAAGGTAGTCCAAGTGGAAGTTAGATCTCAGGATCCAATGGGGAACCAACGAGTTCACTTCATGGTTGGGCTTTGCTGCGGGACGTGTGCTAAGGAGTTGTCGACGTTCATAACTTCGATTCACCACTGAAAATGGACGATGGGCAACTTATCAGTGTAGTAGAGTCATTATGACTTGAGGGGCAAGGTGATGGTAGCAAGACTACGTTATCAGTGCAGTAGAGTCATTATGACTTGAGGGGCAAAGTGATGCGTGGTAGGACTATGAGCAGTGCAGTGGGGTCATTGTGACTCCATGGGGGCAGAATGGACATAGTAAAGGATCAGTAAGGCTATGAGCCAGTGCAGTGGGGTCATTACGACTCCATGGGGCAAAGTGGACATAGCGAAGGATTTGTGGCTATGTATCAGTGCAGTGAAGCCATTTATGACTTCATGGGGCAAAGTGATCATGGCAAGGTATGTTGGGTGATCGAAGTGGTGAATATCGTATGCTTTATGAACTGAGTGAGAGATGTGAGGATGGTTGCTATGTTTGATTGTTTGCCATCACTATGACATGCACACCCCCACCCCCGTTATCTTTACACCATTTGAAATGGCACCTTAGAGTGTTGTACAGTATGTAGTGCTAACTCTTTGGTTGTAGGTCCAGGTTCAGGTATGTTTTAGTCTACCTGTTATTGTTTTGTTTAGATGCTTATCGCTCATACCAGGCTTTATGTCTGACCCAGAGTTTTATGTCTCCTCTTATTACTCTGGGTGCTCACACGAGCAGACTAGAGACAGGTTAGCTGGTGATGCGCGAGTAGCTGATTCGGAGGCGAGCGGGAGGCTTCCACGTATGCTATATAGATATTCTCCCTGTGTCGTTGGTGGTCGCTACTTGGGCATTAGTAGTGTACCTCTTTTATCTTGCTTTTGTCTTGAGACAGTTTGAAAAGTTGTAATAATGTTAGCTTTGGATCATAAGCTGTACTTGGATTTTCCGCTGCTTTGTTAGTTTATTTCAACTTATGCACTGTCTTACCTGTTTTATGTCAAGTATGTTGTTATTATATTTTGTTCCATGCGCTGTGAGACATTTTACAGGTTCCTTGTTAGTTCACTTCCTTCTTCCCTTTTTCTTCTGACGAACCGTTCCGTGCTAACTGGACATGTGTACAGCGCACTTTTGGAGTAAATGTCGGTTGGTGTGGGGCGGGCCGTCACATGAAGCCTCCTGCTCCAAGATCTTCCAATATATCTGTAAATCCCGACTACTTGACTGCCCGTACAAATTTAGGCACCCAAGAGTTTAGGGAAAACAAAACAAATAAACTCCGGGTCAGTCATGGGACTGGTATGAGTAAAACAGTTTAAAACGGTTCAAGCAGGTAAATGATATCTCATAAGACCACGCCGTATAACGGAACGGGTTTTCCCCTTATGAGAATCCAAATTATCTTTATATCAAAAAACTTTTGATATTATAATAATGTCTATCAACCACAATATAATAATCATCTTAGCAGAAGCGATTTCATCTCACGTTCTACCCATATAGTATACAATCAAAACCGCAAGCACGTATTGGGTAATGGATTTCCAACTATGACAAGGTATGGAACCACCTTTCGTTAGTGTACCTCTAGAAAGGAATACACTGGGTTCAACAAGAACATCTTGCAACCCGGCCACACATGACCGACCACTCATTTCGCTTGAGTGTATCGAATGTATATCACCAACGGTTGGGATCAGCAACCGTTTCCCGAATGGGACAGCATCGACAATAGATTTTTAGAAGTAAATGAAACTCTAGATCAGGTGATTATACACCCTACTTCGGTGCGACCGACTTAGCCATGCTGCCTGCCCGATTTCTATCATTTACCGGATGTGAGGCTAGAAGCTACGCTTTATCATCACACCAGATTCACTTTGAATGCCACATCGTCAAATCCATCTAATCACCGATTGACATCCTCAAAGATACATTATGTGTTAGCTAAAAGAAGTTTCCTTCTCCGCTTCCACTCTTGGTACGGTTGGAGAAATCAATATACGTGATCGTCTGGAAATACTCTGTCAGACATCCGTCCATACAAGTCATCCAGGAACAGGATGAACCTAAGGCACTATTCAATACATCCATCTTAGACACTGTTATCTAAGACTTATACAATAGCCCTTGCACTTTACTCCGTCTTCGATTATCTTTGTCATATATGATTCGCAACGCTTATGCCAATACAGAGTGGTTCTTTGGATAATAATCCAACCGGTCTCTCCATATTAACAACGTTAAAATGGTCAAAACTTCGATAGTCTTTGATTTAACCATCAAAGAAAAACAGGTGTGCAAACAACGATATTATTTCCAGATGGAAATTCTATCAATCAATAATCAATCATATATACATATATATATATATATACATATATATATATACATATATATATTTCCTTATTTTCTATGTTTAGAAAATATACGTTATTAACACTGGAAAACATTTCTAAATCTTATCCATATTTCCAATTTCAATATTTGATTACGTTTCTGATTCTATTTGGAAAACATTTCCAAATCTTCTTTACTTGGATTTAAACAGATGTTTAAATCAACATTGCGATGACAACTCAACCTACTATACTTATTCACTAAATACACTTAACCACTTTCACTATCGAACCTTAACCATTTCTAAATTAAAAACGAAGTCAATCAAGTTGGGGTATAACTACCTCTCATACCTTAACTGAACACCATTTCAAATCTCGAATTAGGGTAAGTTCATCTTTTAACTCTTTAACACTTCCCTACGTAACTCTCTTTCAAATCATCTCTATTCGATAATTCTTTCCTTCGAATAAGGTATATTCGATAACTCTATTCAATTTACTCTATTCGATTAACCCTTATAAATTTACTCTATTGGACTAACGCTATTGAATTAACTCTATTTGATTAACTCCATTCTAATAACTAATTCGATAACTCTTATGTGTTTAACTCTATTCGAATAACTAATTCGAATAACTCTTATTTATTTAACTCTATTCGAATAACAAATTAGAATAACTAATTCGATTGGCTTACTTTCGAATACTATATTCGATTAACTCCCTTCGAATAAACTATTCGTTTATAAAGATTTACTTTTAGTAATGGTTCTTCAGTTTACAAATGATTTCCTTTTTAGTAACGTTTTCCTTTTTATAACGGTTTCCTTTTTATAACATCCTATTTAGTTATAAACAAATTTCCTTTTTATAATTCTATTTATTTTCTAAATATTTCCTTCTAAAATTCTATTCGTAAATGATTTTACAAATACATCCTTTTCGATTTCATTTGTAAAGGTTTTACAAATGTTCTTCTTTCGATTCCATTTGTAAATGGTTTACCAACATTTCTCTTTCTGATTGATTTGTAAATGGTTTACAAACCTTTCTCGTTCTAATCTATTTGCAAATGGTTTGCAAATAATTCCTTTAGGGTTTCATTTCTAAGTATTTTCTATTTATAAATAATCCACTTATAAATAAATTTCTATTTATAAATATTCCATTTATAAATAATTCCTTTTATAAAATCTCCTTTGATTGTTATAAATATTATCTCTTTTATAAAATCCTTTGATTTTTTAAATAAATCCATTTTCAATATTCATTTTGAAAATTCCCTTTTCATCATTTCGGTATGTTATGGTATTTAACACATCAAATCAAGAAGACCAATATCGTTCAAACACATATAATCGACAACAGATTATATATCACATCATATATTACAATATATGAATCACAGTAAAATGAATGTTGAGGAATCCAGTTGGATTCCTCCGAACTGTTTCCCTACATCACAGATGTTAAACAATATAGATAACCTCACTTTCAGTTCCATATGATATATTCTGTTAAACAGAATCAATATAGAAATTCAACTAATTGACTAGCAGTTCAATCAAACAGTCAACAAACAGTCAATCAACCAATATTTAACAGTTCTAAAAATACAACATGAAATTATAAACTGTTCAGAGTTGGTGAGATTTACTCACATTTGCAGTTCATCGTTAAAGAAATATAAAATGTTATTTGATTTGAATCAAACAGTTTATTTCGCCGTAAATTCATACGAGCCCCAATCCACTTTCAGTCAGCTTCATTGTGAAGCTCTCGTCCATACGATCCCGAAGGATCTTGTTTCGCTGAATTCCGATATCATACGAGAAAGATACGATTATTTAAAGTTATTACACTAATATAATTTAAATTTTAACTTAATTAATTTTTCCTATTGGGCTTTACCTATCCAAGCCGGCCCATTACACCCCATACCCAAACGGCCCTTCCACATTTCCATCTTCCCCGATAGCTAGAAACCAGTCGCTCCTCTTTTATCATAACTGAACTTCGCCCAAGCTCAATCCTACTTGCTCATCCACGGATTCAAGAATCAAGGCCACCATTCAACTCCTGCTCGAAATCCGCATCATCCCCTTTCACCAGCATCGAACTCGAACTCACTCAGGCACTTCCATCGTCGAGCCTTCAACCGAAGACGATAGTGATCCTACAGAACTCAAAACTCCTGAAATCCATCAAAACTTCGTACTCTAGATTAATAACAACCCCTCACCCCGAATATTAACACCAATTTCAGAATTAAAGCCTCAACATCCTAATCGGTTTAACCCTAACCCATTAGAATGCACGCTGTACATATTTCCACCGTCGGAAGTCTTCACCGAGCCCCTCAAGAACTACACCAAATCGAAGAGGGTCGTATGAGGATTACATATATATATATATCTCATAATTCTTTGGATTTTATTTCTTTTGTTCTTGAATTTTGAAGGATTGGTTTTCACGTTTTGAGATAGAGGAACAAAAATAGAAACCACGGTCGGTTTCTATGCTTTGGTTTAGGTCTTAAGGAAGTTGGTTAAGGTGCTTTTCTAGTGTAGATATTTTTTTATATTCAATATTATATTAATTTATATTGAACTGCTGTTTGTATTCGGCTTTAAAAATCCCCATGATCACATACGACACCCAAAAATCACGAAACTGGACATGCAGCTACAGTTCGACATAACGGTCCCAACGAAACTGGTTTCGTGGAATTCCGACTTTGTTTGCAAAAGTGGCTATTTTTAAAGCTCTGGATGACCCATTTAAATATATAAATATATTTAAATATAATTAAATTAAATACAAATAAATTTATATTATCGTATATACTCACAGTGGAATATCATACAGCTCTAGGATAATTATATACTCGCTATTCCGAGTCCAGATTGAATCGATATTCAATTTACATTAAAAACCCTTTTATAACGTATATAAAGCGTTACGAGTTATAAAGGAATTCCACAGCGACTTTTCTGAAATTTGATTTGGACGTGAATCAAAATCTACACGACGAAATACCGATTTTTCTCTTCCACTAGAAAGATATACTCTGCCAGCTCCACATGTTTCTTGTTTCACAGAAATCCGGCTTAAAACGAATCTTGTACATTCAGTTGAAGTTCGAATCGCCAATTTACGAACTGTAGCGCTATTTCAGGCTCGATTATAATTGTATTATAATTCTATGTTCAAACTGTCGTTTATATAATATATTCGTTATTCAAATTCAATTCCAAGCTGAATTAAATATCACAGATGATCCGGTTCACAACATATCGTCATTTCAGCCAATTCTGATTATTTTAGAATTAAATATATTATTTAATTTATTATTTTAATTAAATATTCATCATTATTTAATTCCACGACCATTTAATTCACTATATCACTATTTATATAATTAAATAAATTAATTATAATACCTCTGCCAATGCGGGTCATTACATTCTTCCCCACTTAAAATAATTTCGTCCTCGAAATTGCTAAGTTAGAGGACGACCCTATCGACTGGTTAGAACATATTTATTCACTTCTTAACTTCAGTTTCAACAGATTCAGTTTAATTTCAATCAAATTATTAATTAATTCTTATCAACGAAAATTTTCAAAAATCCTGAAAATTTTCTAACACCTAAACTCTTCGAAAAATTTCGCCAGCACCTCCTTTGTACTGGTTAATAGCTCAAACTCCAACTTGCCTCTCTGGGCCATCTCCAACCAAAAAGAAAATCAAACAGCCAAGCGGCTTGCCAATTCGGCTCATACATCTTATATCCAATAGAAATATAAACTTGTACCTTTTATCGGGATATCATTATATCCTTTCCACCTGTTATCAATTCAGCAGATACAAGGGTCATCCCAATCAAATTCCAATCTTCTTTTATCCACGACACAACCATTCGCTTATATCGGAGCCAAATATCATTTCAACTCGAGTTTCTTCTTGATTCCCAACTCTTAACTTGATTATCACATTACACTTCAAATTTGAATCTCACAATCCAATTTGTCTTGATATCATTCTAATTCAATCTCTGTTACCACTTACTGGCTTTACTTTAATTCAAATTTGCTTTCACAATTTCTGTTAAATTTGTTTTTAATTCAAACAGTCTTTCCCTGGGAGTTTTTAAACAGTTTACTCTTTTCAAAAAATTAAAATTTCCTTTTGAACATGTCACTGAGCCCTTAATTAATATTCCATTAGTTAAATCACTTCTCTATTTCTTTATCAATATTTGTTAACCAAATATTTTCAATAACTATATTGGCCTTTTATGTTATTTGGAAAACATTTCCGAATATCGCCTTCCTTTATTTTCTAAACTTTAGAAAATATATGCTATTATAATTGGAAAATATTCCAATTACTTATCTCTTTTCCGATCTCGTTTATTTCTATACTTAGGAAATATCCTTTATTATATTTCCAAGCTTACACTTATTTGAGTTAAAACGGATGTTGTGTAAAACATCGTTACGACAACCCAAATACTATATTCAACTAACTCTTATTCAACATTGATCTTCGATCCTGAAATCTTAATATTTATTTGTTAATAATGAAATCAATCAAGTTGGGGTATAACTAACTCTCAGACCTTGACTCAATAACATTTATAACGTCAAAACAGATATGACTACTTACTCGAATAATCAATACCATACAACTACTTATTCGCTTTTAAACACGTATACGCTTCCTCTTTCTATTCTTACTAGATTTTATTCTTAGTCTTCCTTTTTGATTTTACTATTCTATTTCTAAGTTCGTTTCCTTATCGACTTCTATATATATATCGATACGTTGATTTCTAACTATCAAATTATCTTAAAAATATTCTAACTCCTTAAATTCCCAGAAAAATTCGCCATAACCTCCTTTGTACTAGGAGCATCGAGATATTTCAAATAGCCTCCCATGGCCCTTACCAATCCAAAAGAAAAAGAAAAAGCCAATCGGCTAGCCGATACAACGCATAAAATCTCATATATGAATTAAATACATACCTTTTCGCCGAGCATTCTATTTATATACCTTCATACCTTATCCATACCTATCTCATGTATATTTATACCTGCCCAATCTATTTTAACTATACCTGATCGTTTAAACTCAATTCGTTAATTAATTTGTTAATTAACTCTTTAGTCTATTTCACTTTTATATTTGAACATGACATGTTCAAATATATTTTAACTTGCTTATTAACTAATTTGAATCCAAATTTCAAATTTAAGTTCTATATTCGATTTCGAATATTCATTTACAAATCCAATTCACCTTTCAAAGTTCAACTTCAAATTCAAAATTCGATTAACTAATTCCTCTTCGACTTAGTTAATTCTATTCAATTTCTATTCAAATTCTATATCACTTCTATTATACAAATTCTATATATCAAATTCTATTCAAATTCTATAGTTTAAATTCCATTTGAATTCTATATTCAAATTCTATATCACTTCCATTGAATTTCGTATATTCAAACTCCCTTTGAATTTCTATATTCAATTTTTATTTCAAACTTTCTTTATTCATTCTTTATTATAAATCCCATTTTGAAATTCAACACAACTTGTCTTTCCCAAAACAAATTCAAAACAGTATCTCTGGTAGTAATTCGTCACTTACAAATCGAAAATGAATACTGATGATGCAGCTGTCATCATCAGAATCTATTTTCCAGTGATTGAAGTGAGTTCAATACTATAAAACCATTTTTTAAACATTTCCACTTTGAAATTCATTTCAAAATATAATTCACACTGCTTGTAAAACAATTTAAAATCTCCCAGGATCTTAAATTTTCCTTACTTTTAATCCAAATCCATTTACAAACACTTATCCAATTTTCCAGAGATTTAATTCAATTTCTGGTTTAAATTTTCAGATTTAACTCATCTGATTCCATGTATTTCACTTATATGAATTCTGATTGGTTATTTACATAACCATTTAATTTATAATCTTACTCGATTATAATAACAACCAATATATCCAATATATATCAAAATATACTTTGGGTAAAACTATTTTAATTTACCCTTTTTTCAAAACATATCGTGCCGACCCATCGTATTCAAGTGTTTATAAACTCCTACCGATCCAGTGGATCAAACTGATCGACCAGAACCCACAAACAACTCAACCAATAAATCTCCACAATATAAAACAATTTTTATATCAAATACAAATATGTTCACTCGTAAATATACACTCAAACTCAATCTAGGGCATTACTAACCCCATCTCTACTGAGTCACGCCACAGAGCCAAGGTATTAACTAAACCTTTGCTCTGATACCAATTATAATGACCCGAAAATCTGGTCCAATTTGAGCTGACCAAAAACACAAGTCCAACCCCAAATTTAACTGAAAATACCGGTCATTTATGAAAGAAATTAGAGGGTGAGGATAGATAAGGTAGAAAATTAGAATAGAAGAAGAAGAAGAACACAACATCAGAGTAACACGAATCTCACAGCGGAACGAACAACATACAATAGATAATATATCCTTGAAATAAAATCATTATATGTATACAATAACATTATTAGAGTACAACACTTACAACACAGCGGAAATAACTATAGCTATATAATCCTGAAGCTTCCTGCTCCAAGCTCTTCCAGTATATCTGTAAATCCCGACTACTTGACTGCCCGTACAAATTTAGGCACCCAAGAGTTTAGGGAAATCAAAACAAATAATCTCCGAGTCAGTCATGGGACTGGTATGAGTAAAACGGTTTAAAACAGTTCAAGCAGGTAAATGATATCTCATAAGACCACGCCGTATAACGGAACGGGTTTTTCCCTTATGAGAATCCAAATTATCTTTGTATCAAAAACCTTTTGATATTACAATAATGTCTATCAACCACAATATAATAATCATCTTAGCAGAAACGCTTTCATCTCACGTTCTACCTATATAGTATACAATCAAAACCGCAAGCACGTATTGGGTAATGGATTTCCAACTATGACAAGGTATGGAACCACCGTTCGCTAGTGTACCTCTAGAAAGGAATACACTGGGTTCAACAAGAACATCTTGCAACCCGGCCACACATGACCGACCACTCATTTCGCTTGAGTGTATCGAATGTATATCACCAACGGTTGTGATCAGCAACCGTTTCCCGAATGGGACAACATCAACAATAGATTTTTAGAAGTAAATGAAACTCTAGATCAGGTGATTATACACCCTACTTCAGTGCGACCGACTTAGCCATGCTGTCTGCCCGATTTCTGTCATTTACCGGATGTGAGGGTACAAGCTACGCTTTATCATCACACCAGATTTACTTTGAATGCCACATCGTCAAATCCATCAAATCACCGATTGACGTCCTCAACCATACATTATGTGTTAGCTAAAGGAAGTTTCCTTCTCCGCTTCCACTCTTGGTACGGTTGGAGAAATCAATATACGTGATCGTCTGGAAATACTCTATCAGACATCCGTCCATACAAGTCATCCAGGAACAGGATGAACCGAAGGCACTATTCAATACATCCATCTTAGACACTGTTATCTAAGACTTATACAATAGCCCTTGTACTTTACTCCGTCTTCGATTATCTTTGGCGTATATGATTCACAACGCTTATGCCAATAAAGAGTGGTTCTTTGGATAATAATCCAACCGGTCTCTCCGTATTAACAACGTTAAAATGGTCAAAACTTCGATAGTCTGTGATTTAACCATCAAAGAAAAACAGGTGTGCAAACAACGATATTATTTCCAGATGGAAATTCTATCAATCAATCATCAATCATATATATAGATATATATATATATATCTATACATATATATTTCCTTATTTTCTATGTTTAGAAAATATACGTTACTAAAACTGGAAAACACTTCTAAACCTTATCCATATTTCCAATTTCAATATTTGATTACGTTTCTGATTCTATTTGGAAAACATTTCCAAATCTTCTTTACTTGGATTTAAACAGATGTTTAAATCAACATTGCGATGACTACTCAACCTACTATACTTATTCACTAAATACACTTAACCACTTTCACTATCGAACCTTAACCATTTCTAAATTAAAAACGAAGTCAATCAAGTTGGGGTATAACTACCTCTCAGACCTTAACTGAACAACATTACAAATCTCAAATTAGGGTAAGTTCATCTTTTAACCCGTTAACACTTCCCTACGTAACTCTCTTTCAAATCATCTCTATTCGATAATTCTTTCCTTCGAATAAGGTATATTCGATAACTCCATTCAATTTACTCTATTCGATTAACCCTTATCAATTTACTCTATTGGACTAACGCTATTGAATTAACTCTATTTTACTAACTCCATTCTAATAACTAATTCGATAACTCTTATGTGTTTAACTCTATTCGAATAACTAATTCGAATAACTCTTATTTATTTTACTCTATTCGAATAACAAATTCGAATAACTAATTCGATTTGCTTACTTTCGAATACTATATTCGATTAACTCCCTTTGAATAAACTGTTCATTTATAAAGATTTACTTTTAGTAACGGTTCTTCACTTTACAAATGATTTCCTTTTTAGTAACGTTTACCTTTTTATAACGGTTTCCTTTTTATAACATCCTATTTAGTTATAAACAAAATTCCTTTTTATAACTCTATTTATTTTCTAAATATTTCCTTTTAAAATTCTATTTGTAAATGGTTTTACAAATACCTCCTTTTCGATTTCGTTTGTAAAGGTTTTACAAATGTTCCTCTTTCGATTCCATTTGTAAATGGTTTACCAACATTTCTCTTTCTGATTGATTTGTAAATGGTTTACAAACCTTTGTCGTTCTAATCTATTTGCAAATGGTTTGCAAATAATTCCTTTAGGGTTTCATTTCTAAGTATTTTCTATTTATAAATAATCCACTTATAAATAAATTTCTATTTATAAATATTCCATTTATAAATAATTCCTTTTATAATATCTCCTTTGATTGTTATAAATATTATCTCTTTTATAATATCCTTTGATTTTATAAATAAATCTATTTTCAATATTCATTTTGAAAATTCCCTTTTCATCATTCCGGTATGTTATGGTATTTAACACATCAAATCACGATGACCAATATCGTTCAAACACATATAATCAACAACAGATTATATATCACATCATATATTACAATATATGAATCACAGTAAAATGAATGTTGAGGAATCCAGTTGGATTCCTCCAAACTGTTTCCCTGCATCACATATGTTAAACAATATAGATAACCTCACTTTCAGTTCCATATGATATATTCTATTAAACAGAATCAATATAGAAATTCAACTAACTGACTAGCAGTTCAATCAAATAGTCAACACACAGTCAATCAGCCAATATTTAACAGTTCTAAAAATACAACATGAAATTATAATCTGTTCAGAGTTGGTGAGATTTACTCACATTTGCAGTTCATCGTTAAAGAACGATAAACTGTTATTTGATTTGAATCAAACAGTTTATTTCGCCGTAAATTCATACGAGCCCCAATCCACTTCCAGTCAGCTTCATTGTGAAGCTCTCGTCCATACGATCCCGACGAATCTTGTTTCGCTGAATTCCAATATCATACGAGAAAGATATGATTATTTAAAGTTATTACACTAATATAATTTAAATTTTAACTTAATTAATTTTTCCTATTGGGCTTTACCTATCCAAGCCGGCCCATTACACCCCATACCCAAACGG
The DNA here is from genome assembly GCA_030737875.1 of Allium sativum. Lineage (NCBI taxonomy): Eukaryota > Viridiplantae > Streptophyta > Magnoliopsida > Asparagales > Amaryllidaceae > Allium > Allium sativum. The sequence goes on along the minus strand of CM060911.1, from coordinate 64,356,537 downwards.
CCCTTCCACATTTCCATCTTCCCCGATAGCTAGAAATCAGTCGCTCCTCTTTTATCATAACCGAACTTCCCCCAAGCTCAATCCTACTTGCTCATCCACGGATTCAAGAATCAAGGCCACCATTCATCTCCTGCTCGAAATCTGCATCATCCCCTTACACCAGCATCGAACTCGAACTCACCCCGGCACTTCCATCGTCGAGCCTTCAACCGAAGACGACGGTGATCCTACTGAACTCAAAACTCCTAAAATCCATCCAAATTTTGTACTCTAGATCAATAACAACCCCTCACCCCGAATATCAACACCAATTTCAGAATTAAAGCCTCAACATCCCAATCGGTTTAACCCTAACCCATTAGAACTCACGATGTACATATTTCCACCGTCGGAAGTCTTCACCGAGCCCCTCCAAAGCTACACCAAATCGAGGAGGGTCGTATGAGGATTACATATATATATATCATAATTCCTTGGATTTTATTTCTTTTGTTCTTGAATTTTGAAGGATTGGTTTTTATGTTTTGAGATAGAGGAACAAAAATAGAAACCATGGCCGGTTTCTATGCTTTGGTTTAGGTCTTAAGGAAGTTGGTTAAGGTGCTTTTATAGTGTAGATATTTTTTTATATTCAATATTATATTAATTTATATTGAATTGCTTTTGTATTCAGCTTTAAAAATCCCCATGATCACATACGACACCCAAAAATCACGAAATTGGACATGCAGCTACAGTTCGACATAACGGTCCCAACGAAACTGGTTTCGTCGAATTCCGACTTCGTTTGCAAAAGTGGCTATTTTTAAAGCTCTGGATGACCCATTTAAATATATAAATATATTTAAATATAATTAAATTAAATACAAATAAATTTATATTATCGTATATGCTCACAGTGGAATATCATACAGCTCCAGGATAATTATATACTCGCTATTCCGAGTCCAGATTGAATCGGTATTCAATTTACATTAAAAACCCTTTTATAACGTATATAAAGCGTTACTAATTATAAAGGAATTCCACAGCGACTTTTCTGAAATTTGATTTGGACGTGAATCAAAATCTACACAACGAAATCCTGATTTTTCTCTTCCACTAGAAAGATATACTCCACCAGCTCCACACGTTTCTTGTTTCATGGAAATCCGGCTTAAAACAAATCCTGTACATTCAGTTGAAGTTCGAATCGCCAATTTACGAACTGCAGCGCCATTTCAAGCTCGATTTTAATTATATTATAATTCTATGTTCAAACTGTCGTTTATATAATATATTCGTTATTCAAATTCAATTTCAAGCTGAATTAAATATCACAGATGATCCGGTTCACAACATATCGTCATTTCAACCAATTCTGATTATTTCAGAATTAAATATATTATTTAATTTATTATTTTAATTAAATATTCATTATTATTTAATTCCACGACCATTTAATTCACTATATCACTATTTATATAATTAAATAAATTAATTATAATACCTCTGCCAATGTGAGTCATTACAATACTTCATGATTCAAGGTTAAAAGAAATTTGATTGAACCAACCGGTGTCCGTATATAATTTTCTATACTATGGCCAAGTGATACTTAAAATATAATTTTAGTATTTTAGGAAAGGATATATATATGTATATGTGTGTGTATATATATATATATCATTTTAATCCAAATCAGGTTCATAGGTATTTATCGTTTCAACCTACATTCTTAATTCATTTAATTAATTAATCCCGAGTTTATTTGATACCCATAACATCTAAGGTAAGTGGTTAGGATTAATCATCACAAATAACGGTCACAAATAATTAAGTAAATAACAGATGAAACAAACATCAATATATCAAATATATCAATCCAAGGCATCGTCCCAGACAGTTTCATTATAACATCAATTTACTAGTCATCAGGTATGAGGTTTAAACTAGTAATTAAATTCTAACTATTCAATTTATATTAATTAACAGTTAAATTATATTATACTGTCAATGTAGATTAACATAAATAAGCAATTTAAACTATCAAACAACAAACAATGCAATTATATCATAACATGATTTTAATTTAACTAACAATTAGATATTTTAGTTAGGTGTGAGTGGGTTTAATCACTCACCTTTGATTTCGAATGGGTTTGAATTCCAAAATACCCAAAATTTGACAGTCCCAAATTTCATCCAAATCAGGTCCATGTCATCTGAAATTTCTATACGAATCCAATGGAACAAACCGCATGTCAATATGAGTTTGTATGAAAATGTTATATGCTTTTTATGGTTTAAATTTCAATGTAAATAAATAAATTTGAAATAAAACCTCACCTAAAACAATATGCCACATCATCAATTCTCCCTAAAAAATCATTTATTGTAAAACATGCCGCCCACGAAGATGATATCGCACCCTTAAACAATAGCATAGAATCTTAATCAAAGTTGAATCGAACTTGTTTTAGAATTTTTCGTAAAGTGAATAGTTTTTTTTTCTTTTTTTCTTTTTTGGAATGGGAAAAATGGTGGCTGGTCATTTTTTCTTACAGAGAAAAAAGGAAGAGGAGTATGCTAAGGTCTAGAATTAGCAAATATTTATAGGCATAGAAAGTGAATAGATGAAGAGTTGATTTAGGTTAGAGTTTATGAAAGGATTTAATTAAATAAATGTAGTATTCAGTTTTCATTTATTCCTCCTTAATTCAGTTTCAATATATTAACAATTTAATCTTAATCCAACATTGGACTTATATTAGTTAGGAATAAATTACTTATGTTATAGATCTCAAATTCAATTTTCCTACAATTTAAATTGAGCAATTAATCTTTTTAAAATACTCAATTCATTAATCATTCCTTCCAAATATAACATGACAATGTTATCATAATGCCTCATTTCAAATTGCTTTTTATACTCGTATTAAAAATGTTTAAAGATTTCATTACAATAACTTCCAATATTAACCCATTGAAACTGTCAATACATTCAAAATTATGTGTAAGTTATTACTTTAATAACCTATTGAAATTGTCGTTAATGAATTTATTAAAACTTATATCATAAAATATGCATAAATTTCAACTGAATCTTAATTTCAACAATTGATTTATTTCTCATATATTAATCCCATGTTTAATTCCCATTTCAATATTAACGTTTCAATTCAAGCGTCTAGTTCTTCACACCCAAATGTACGTTACTACCATTATAATTATCAAAATCCATTTTTAACTATTATTTATCTCTATCAATCATTATTGCCAATATACCCTAACAACATATTAATATTAATTTATTTAGGTTTTACTTCCATTTTCTAACCGTTGGATTATAATTCTTAACATTTATATTCTTCACAAATCATATTAATTCACACTAGCTACAGTAAATAAATGGCTTAATTTCAATAGATTTAACTATGCGAATGTTTTAAAAGATTTGAAAAATAATCTTATCAGTTCAAACATGTTTATATGTCTATTGTTTATGAAAAAAGAAAATGGTTTCATATGGTAATCATTTATTCAATTGTAATCAATCTTCTATAGTTACCTTATTAATTCACTTTAACTGCAATTAATTTCATGTAGTAATTATTGTAACTTATTTCCAATTTTTCATCAATGAATTAAATATTGAATATATAATTGAAGAATTGTTACAACTCTACAAGTTAAACTTAATTCAATGTTTGCTATTGACAACAACAAAATTTAGATTAACATTGATTTTACATTCTTATTTATAATTTTTATCCCATGTAAACATACCACTTATTAACTATTAATTCACCACTTTACTTGTAGCCTTTATTTTATTTCGTTGTTTCCATTTATTACCTTACTATTCTAATCCACTTTTAATTTATAATAAACGCGATACTTAATTATATTGATTTTAGTTGGTTACCACATCACTACAAAATAGTTAGCATTTGTTTTGTTCCTACTTTCAAATTTTAAAGCAACTTTTATATTTGCAATCGTTCCAAATTTATCTAATTAAAATAGTTATAGGTTTTCTAAATCAACATTACTACTTCCATTCTAGTTAATATCCTTGATAATAATCACAATTTTGTTTCTCTTTCAACATGGAATTACAAGAATCATATTAAATTTATTAAAGTTAAACTATCAATATTTTGGGGGTGTTACAGAAACAATAAAAACTTCTTCTGAAATATAAATTAGATTAAAAAAATGAAACTACATCAAAACCAGATCTAAAATACAGGGATGAAAAATATAAGATGTATAAAAGAAATCAGATAGGTGAAAGAAATAAAATTAACAAGATAATAAATGAAAGATTTGAGCAATCAAATCAGAAAAATAACTTGCCATTTTAAAGATTTATTATTAGATCTGAAATCTATATTAAAGAGAAAAAATAAGCATGGATATACATGAAAGATTTGATTAATCTATTATCGTGCTAATAGCATATTATATAATAATAAAATTAGAATCTATTGGAGGGAACAATGAGAAGGAACTTTTATTCGTTCTAGATATTACTTAAACAAAACAATACAAAAGCATTTTCACTTTTATATTACATTAGTGCGTTGATTGTTACTGATACACCTCAATGACTATCTCACTCACCAACTTCGAAACACAATGCAACTTACGACGTATGTCATGCTTAATCAAAAAAATAATCAAGAAACAATGAAATTAAAACAAACATATCAAATATAAATACGGGTAGCTTTAATAATCAGCCCTGTTACGGGACTCGGTGCACAGTAGACAGTTCGTGCGAGATATATGCATTCTGCTCCGAGTGGTGTATCGTAGAAGTTAAGGCATCGAGTATGGTTGACAATACATACTTGAGAAGGTCTAGATACATGCATGCCTGCTCCGGGTAGTGTATCGTAGCCTCTAGGGCATTATTCTGTGATGGAATCTGATTCGATCGAATGGTTCGATGGTGAAAATCCGTACGCTTACGTAGCATGGCGATGGTGGTTTTATGCGGATCATAGTGTTGTTATATAGAGATCCGTATGTCGCTCCAGCGTAGGACGAGGGACTGCGCATATTTCTGTGGCGTGACGACGGAGACCATGCTAGTAGGATACAATGGGGTGTACCTGAATATTGAGGGTAGCTACATATATACTGTATTAGGTCAATCTACTGGGAAGTAGATGGGTATAACGTGTGTGTAAGCCTTGAGTGTTGTTATCCCAAGTAACCTAATAAATAAGAAAATGTAACTGAACGTTATATTTACGGCTATCTAAAATGTGTAGTTTAAGTCCAGTCAGCAGAACTTGTGTTCTGACCCCCTCCTCATAACACACTCGCAAGTTAGGTTTGTGGCAGAGATATGATAGCTTTGGATACTGGTTAGGCAGTATTATTACCATAATCAGGCTATATTTGATTATATTATATTTTATTCCATTCTGCTGTGAGATGTTTTCTGAGCTCTGATATATTCTTTATCTCTGTCTTTTCGGCAGGATACCAGGCAACCCAACTCAAGTTTCGATAGATTGGAATTCTGGAAAAAAAAATCGATCTGTCGGAATTCGGGTTGTTACAACTTCCAACCTTTTATTTCAATTATAAAATTAATTGGTTCGTTTAATTGTATTAATCCAACATTTATTACAATTTCGTTGTTTCCATTTGTTTACAACCACTTTTATTACTCAATTTCAGATTAAATTATATTTATGTTAGTCAATTCATTTACATAGTATAGTTTATTCAATGACTGTAACTTACGTCTAGCTAATTATTAAGTGAATTAAACATTTGATATGTTAAATGAAATGTTAGGTTGCTCTAGAATGTTTAAATTTATTGGTTGTGCACGTGGTGGAGAATCCAGAATGAAGTAGGATGATTTGGAGGCAATTACTAGATTTGAAGAAAGAGAAAGATAATGGATAGCCTTGACCTTCGTGTCATAATTAAAATGATTAAAACAGGAGCTATACCGTTATTAAGTGAGGTCGCACCTCCGGTCGGACACGCTTCTTCAAAACATTATCTATTACTTTGTGATCGATTGGTGTGCGTGCCTTTGAATACGGAAGTGTGTTCCGAGGGGGCGATGGTTGCTACTATGTGTTACCACCGGTGCGAAAGTGAAATTGGTCGCTAGAATCCTACCCTAGGTATTTCCTCATGTGCCTTGTCATATTATCATGATCGAGCCCCCTACGATTTTGATTTAATGTTGTCGTATCACGTTGCATCCCTATCTATTTCCTAAACTTCCATTTTATTCTGATTGTTGCAAAAACACAACAACCACAATTTTCTGAACAAAGAACATAGCAGAAAGTCAATATCCATTACCTCTATCACACGTTCATGATCCTCTCATGTCAGCTCCAATAGCGTCTTCCTTTGTATGCAGGCATAGCCAACACCAGCCCCAGCTTTTTATTTGGTGTTGTACGTCCAGCACATGAGATAAGACGATGTTAGTTATTTGAAATGCAGCCATAAGTGTTTATAGGGAAAGTTCAAAGCTTGTCTTAGATTTGTAGTAACTATGCCCATTGACTGGATACTATAATAGGGCCTAAGTAATTTGTTATAGAAGTAGGAGAAATCTTCATTATTTCTTAAGTCACTCAAGCCATTGGCTTGCTTCAGCTTCGAAATTCGAGATAGAATTTTGAGCATTGAAACTAAAAGGTTCTATAAGTGGGGGCTGCCTGGCAATCAACTTACAGTCAGATCTAAGATGACTCAATGAACCACATAGAAAACAACAGTGAGGACAGCGACAACGTTTTGCTGAAGGACCCATATTACATATACGTAGGTAGAAACCGGTAAACCCATATTTCACTCATATTATGTTTGGAAACTTCCATATTAAAAAGTTCTAATCTATTTTCGAGTTGTAATCAAATTCAATTCTATACTCAAAATTTTCACTGTATCAAGGTTGTATATCATAGTATAAAGATGTCACCTTATTAATTGACATCAGGAAACGATGTTATTCAGTAAAACACACTTCATTCCTGTTAAATTAAAAAACTAAAAAGAAAGAAAGACAGGAAAAAAGAACAGATTGGGATCTTATAACATTAATTACCATATATTTATATAACATCTACATAGTATTGGAAATCAAATCATCCGTACTCATTTTTTCCTCAAATGTTCTAATTGGTGTCAATTTTGGCGCCCTTTCTCTACTCTGTCGTCCCAGACGCCGAAAGTGGAGAATTCAAATTCGATAGATCTACAAAATCATGAATTGCATTTGGTTTCGAAAGTAGCAGGATTTTTTAGAAACAGTCTGAGGAGGTATTGAAATTTGGAGTTAGGATCTGCTTTGGGATTTCAGAGTCCGTATCGTCATGGTTTCTGAATAATGAATTGTTTCGCGCTAGAGTCCATCTCGACTGCAGACGCAATCAACTATTATTATTGGGTTGATTTCCATCTGATAAATTTTTGGAAGTATCCAATTACAGAGAGAAAAGAAAAAGAAGAACAAGAGAGCAACATGAGCAGTTACAAATCGTATGTTTAGAGAAGTCCAGGTCAGCGGTGAGAACTTTCTGCTGTATTATTTAACTAGTGCACACCATAATACTATAAAACATAGTATTTAGAATTTTATTGTTAAAATTGAAACTTTATTATATAACCTATAATGAATCAGACAAATAAATAAACTATAAATTATGATTGTTGTTGTTGTTGTTTATATAAGGTATGTATTATGTAATTTTTATTTGTTTAAAGTAAAGATATAATTTTATTGTTCTTAATACTTTGAGCAAGTGTTTATGTTGAAACTAACATATTTTAATTATTTTAGATATATTTAAAAATATCACTTATTTCTTTTAAAATACGTTAACTTTGAAATTATGCAATTGGTTAAAATATATTATCTTAAGAGTAAATAATCTGAATAAATTGAGAAGGATTTTATAACAAAATTATATAGGTCTTATTGTAGAGTTATTTGAAGTTAAAAATAGTATATCTTTTAATGTAGTGTGCGATAAATTTATTGTTTATGTACATAAACTATCATGGTTATTTACAAAATAACTTTACTATTGTTTTTTATGTAGATAAATGTATGCATAAATAACTAAAATAACGTTTTGACACATATATTCAGTGAATAATATCTTATTATACTACAAACATTGGTATGACATATATTTAAAATTGGTAAACTATGAATTTGCATTTGAATCCTATGAAAAGTTCATTTTGTACAATGGTAAAATGTCGGTGAAATTATATGTTGAAAGGACAATTGTTAAAGAACTATGTTGTAATTTTTTTGGCTTTTATACATAGCATTTGCCAAGCAAATGAAAAGTAGAATGATATAGATGAACAATAGTGGTTACAGATGCTAGCTAAAGTTGCAATCGATCTTCTTTATGACCAATAGGAGTTTGTTCACACTACTTTTGAGTAGTGTGAACAAAACACCGACTGAGATTGGTTGAAATCAGGAGGGTCGACCCTCCTGATTTCCACCAATCTAAGCCGGTGTTTTGTTCACACTACCCTAAATAGTGTGAACAAACTCGCACTCCTTTATGACTGCGTATAGTATATTTTTTATATTAGGTAGTTTGCATTACCGGCCATAAATCAAAATTCTTCTTTCAGCTCCATGTGGAAATCACTAATTGGAGAAACTTTTGTTATGATGTGGAAATTAATTTTATCATCAAATTGTAATCACATGGACTTCTGCACATATTCAGATACACGTGGAAAGCATCAGCTAATCCTCATATTTGCAACATTTGACTTTCTTTGGATTTTTACCATTTTTTTTAAATAATTATATTCATATACACACATGTGGATCTCTTAACTTTTTATTCCAAGAAAAATATTGTATTAAAATGCTTCTCAACTGGGTAATTATTCACAACGATGCATATTAGGAAATCATTTTAAAAAAATATTTGATAAATGCCAAAAGGTAATCCCCTGAATGAAAAATTAATTAACATACATGATACTATCAAATTGGAGAAAAGGAATAAATAGTTGCAAATATCCATTCACAAAAGGTGTATAAGTTAAAACCTAAATAATCATAAAGTTAACTCAACAATACAATTTATATGTAGGTTTTGGTCATTTTATTAATCTTGAAAGAACCAAATTTCTAAGTTAAACTTCAAGTTACAATGACTCACATAAAATATGCACTTCAAAAAAATCACCAAATTCAAAGCTCTATCAATGTAGGGAAACTACTTTAAATTTACGCATAAAGACAAAGTCTTAATTGCAACCCCAATCAAAAGTGGATTAGCGGTTCCCACTTTCCACTAAAATGTCTACCAAAATTGTCTACCAAATCATGTTTCCAATTCATGCACAACGCATAAACCTCATTCATAGATAAATAATATACTTGTCTTTCTTAGTGGTTTCTACTTGAACAATATTGAGAATAACCGCGGGAAATTGAAATTAAAAACTACGATTGACTTTGAAACTCCATAAGTCACATAATGCTTTACTCAACCAGTTTCACTTATCAGCTCTACCACTTTGAATATCAACATGATGCAATTAAGGCATTATGATAATGATTAACCTTTTCATTTTCCATTTTCAGTGACCTTTACTTCCAGGATTTCCCTTCTTTTATAATGGTCATTTTCTTTTGGCATGGATTCATCAAATGAATCATTCTTAGGAGCAGCAGCAATATGAAGATGTGCAAAATACGATTAAAGTCTCTAGGAAATGAAAAACTACCAAGCTCAAACAGAAATTATACAGGAAGGAATCCAATGAGAAAATTGAAGTATCAACCCATTGGACATAATAACCGATGAGCGTATACGCATGCTTATTCTTTTCCAAGCATGTCGACTCTGTGTTGTTAAAAAAATTTGTTGATTTAAAACTCTAAAGTGAAATAATCACATAACTCTGTAATTTTTTTATAAATCCATATGCCTTTAAAATTGATCTCCATTCATCTTTTTATGAGCAAGCACTGAAAGTAATAAATATATTATGAATTCGACGAAGATGACATGTATAGCACAATACGTTCAATGGTTGGTCCGTTAAAAGAAAATGTACCCAATTGTTTCAAAAGTCACATACATAATAGTTTTGTAGTTCAATTGCAAGGTATAACCAAATCGAATATACTGTCATTTTAATCTCCAATTTAAATGTATTAGCCCCGAAACAGTGTTACTCACTACACCAAAACAGAGGATTCCCAATGAGTATAAGTGTTACAAATAATTTCTGTAACACTTTTAAGTGTTACAATGGCGTGTGAGGAATTGGCCAGCCAAATTTGTAAGACTTACAAGTGTTACAAACAGATTAATTGCTAACACTGATAAATGTTGGAACTATAAGATATTGTAACACTTATAAGTGTGACAAACATATTCATTACTAACTCTTATAAATGTTGAAACCATAAGATATAGTAACACTTATAAATGTCAGTATCATCACCCTACTAACACTTATAAATGTTGGCATATATAAATTGTTAACACTTATAAATGAGTATAACATGTCTTTATGATTTTCAATCACATATATAATTCAACATATCAATTCAATATAAGATTTAGTACACTTCCATATTTCATATTCAACAATTTCACATTCCCATAATGCTTAAATATTTGTTACATGCTTTCAATTTCAAAATACCATAATATCATGTTCAAATTATAAAAAGCAATACAAGGTTTTACTAAAGATACATAGCATTTTAGATATTGTGAAGGCGAAACATGGACCATATCACAAAGCCTCCATCCGAAAATTCACAAAGCTTGTAATGTTCGTTTTAAGGACCATCGTAAATCGACGCTTCCGGATCTAAAACTTCTGTTATCCAAACAACTTTCTCAACATCTTGCACTATCTCTTTAAAATGACACATGGTTTGTGTTCCAATATAAGCTTTTCCTCCTCCACAAGTGCCTACAAAATATAAATGCACTCATTTTTACATAAATAACAAATTGCAAAACTGATAAATAACAAGTGATAAATTACAAAATATAAGTTGCAATAAAAACTTTTCCTTGGTCTAATTTTCTGGTAAAAAGATATAAGATACAAGTGTTGATAAAGTTCAAATTACTAAACGGAGCTAGGTAGATCTTAATAAATCCTATTTTAATTCTTACGATATGAAGTAAGCTGAAGGTTAAAAAACATTATACATTTAAAGTTGAGATAATAATTAAAAATAATATTAACAGAAAAAAAATGAAAACTAATGCTGACACAATATCAAGTTATTAGAAATAATTCAAACTAGAGATTTTAAGACCAACAACGATGAACCATTATAATTTTAAATTAATGGTAAGTTTGTAAGGGAAGGAAAAGGTAAAAAGCATCAAAATAGCTTGTGCCTGTAAGCCGTGAGAACTAAAATAGTTAAATTGGTTAAATGAGTCGCTGCGACTCAGTTGAAAGTTAAAATATATTTCTAGTTGTATAAATATATGATTTTTCAAATACCAAGTCTTATTTTCACTTTATAATACACTCCCCAAATTCAAAATTGAACCAAAGTATAAACTGATTTGTTTTTCCATTATTGTTACTTTTTTATATATGAATTAAATCTATGTGCTTTCCGACTATAGAACGTTCATCTTTACATTCAACTCAAAATATTGCAGCTACATCCCATAAAAAGGTTGAAGCTTACTGACTGTTTTCAGTTTTAAGAAAATAATTGTTTTATATTTTTATTTTCTCATTAGTTAGTTTTATGTCCGATCAACCAAAATATTAACACTTCAGAGCACTCTATGTCTGATCTCCTTACAGCATGACTTTGCCACTTAGTTTCCTAACACAGTGGATTTTAATAAATTATTGCCGAATAGTGACAAGCTAATTGGAGAAGGAAAAAACAAGTTTAGGAGTATGTCATATCGTAGCACATGTTTGACTCGTCCTTGTGTGATAACTAATTGAAATTAACATTTAGATAGCAAAATTAAAAGTCTTAGACAATGAAAAGTGCACTAATGAATTCGTAAATTATAGCTTCTAAGATTCAAGTTATTATTGAACAATTTTGCATGGAATGATTGAAATGTTGGCATAATGTATTTCTTATATTGATTCTAGTTCTATCTTAATGGAATAGTTCATAGATATTATAAAATTTGAACCTAGATTATAAAATATCTTACGAGAAATGACTTTAAAAGGACAACAAAAAATGAGTGGAATGTGAAAGTTTTACATTCAAAGAAAAGACCAGCATCAACAATGCATTTAACTACTGTATTTTTTTGGTATTAGTCCATTAAACTCATCATAGTGTAAAATGGTATCTAAACCACCTGTAGAGCATCCAAAAAGAAGAGCATGCAGAAAATATGAAGAAAATAAACAAACACTCAAGCAATATAGCCCATAAAAGATAATTGAGAAGTTAAAGAAAATTACTTGGCTAACATTACGCAACCCTTATGACGGCAGAACATCCATTCCTCCTAACCATATGGATAGCGCTCAAAGATAAAGGTTTCTTCATGCATTGTGAATTTGAAAGGCCGTTAATCGATATCGCAATTTTTGTCTTAATTCAGTGAATAAAGTACTTTAAAATATCATGTTTTTGAAACATGTTTAGAAGCTTACAAAAAAATTTAGACTCCTTTGCTTCTTTGATTGCAATATCTTGTTTGTTATCCACTTTTGTATTGATTTTTGCTTTATCTGAATAGCTTCTTCCAGGCACTTAAGGTAGTTTGTCTATCCATTACATAAAACAAGTCAGAATCTTGGAAAAAATGAAACGAGTAAAGCATATCATATAAATTTACATTATTTCTAATCCCAAACCATCGATCTAGCTGCATGAGATCCAAATTGGCAGCCCCTACAAAATCATGTCATTCGAATTATTGTCGTGTCCCTCTTTTTCAGTAAATGCTAGGCCTTTGTTGTGTTTTGGATTTCTTAACAAATTGTAACAACTGAAAAGAAGACGAAAATAATACAAAATTAAGCAAATAAAAAATCTACAGATATTGTGCCCAGAATTAAAAAAAAAAACTTCATATTTAGCTGAAGCAAGTTTGCTTGCTTGCAAAGCTGAAACTGCAGCATGCATGACATGTACTTAAAATTAAACATATATACCTATGGAAAAAGACCCGAGTAAATTCACCTTAATGCGAAGGATATCCGCATTTCCAGTGCTGCAGCTCAACCATAAAGAACCAGAGGGTGTTTTAGCAACAACGTCAAAGAACCACCTACACTACACATCTGCAGGTATAAAATTGACCATTTCAAACAATTTCTTTGGGCCTACGTTCAATTTCTGTCTTTTACTTTATAGTCTTCTACTTCCTGCAATTTTGTCTCATCTACACACCATATTGAAATTATTGCAATGAAGTATAAAAAATTACCGCAATGTTCGCTGAGTTTATCGTAGAAATCCGTGTGTGAAGTATGGGTTAACACTAGTATATTAAAATTAAAAGCAGTGATTCTCACAAATAAGAGTTTGTTCTTCTAACCAAGTTAGGCTTAGTTTTTCTAGCCGAGCTGGGCCTGATTTGTACATGAGCTGCTCAGTTATAGTTTATATCTGAGTTAAGCTCAGTTATAAAACTGAGCTTAAGATCAATTTAAAACTAGTCTTAACTTTAATTTTAAGCTGTAGTGAATAATAGTCAACATGTAAGGATATACAAGAGTTGTGAGATAGAAAATAATAAAATAATACAAAAACAGGAAAGAACAAAAAGTTTCAAGATGAATTATGTGAACATGTTAGTTTATAAAACACTTGCAATGTTAAACAAGAATTTGTTCTTTCCTTCCATCAACATAGAACCATACAACAAAAGGGGTCCATTTTATTAAGCTTACTACCCTGCAATTCAGTTGCATTATAAATGGCTTTAAAAGAAAATATAAAGAAAACTAAAGGAAAAAAGGTGATAGAACAATAAAAAACTGTTCAGCTTTATAACCGAGGTTAGCCTGATTTCCACATGAGCTTGCTCATTTATAGTTTATATCTGAGTTAAGCTCAGTTATAAAACTGAGCTTAAGTTCAACAAAAAACCGGTCTTAACCTCAGAGGTATGAATTAAACCCTTAGAATATATTGTTTTCATACATTCTTTTCATACTTTCTCAAGTTGATAAATCAAAATGCATATTGTTTTCATACATTCTTTTACCCATTTTTAAACTACTAATAATATACAACTTAGATATTTGATTTTTCCCATTTTCAGTAAAAACATCAACTTTTGTTTAAATTTGTCTGAATACTATAAAGGAAAAAAATAGAGCACGGATTTGAGTTTAGATTTTCGTAGTCCGGTGTTAAAAAAGAACAAGTTTTATTTTCTTGGATAACATATGGATGGAGTAGAAATAAGTGGGTTTTTGATGTATACAGAAATGATGCGAGACTACTTTGAAGGAAATCACATTTTGTGAATAGCTAATGATGTAAAATTATATTATCTTCTCCTTCTTGAAAAAAAATAATGATTTTCAAACATTCCTAGTAAGAAATTTGCTGCAAACATACACTAGAAGCAAGCGACAAGGCTACTTAGATTAAATAACTTTTGCTTGATTTCTTTGAAGACATCAAAACACAAATCAACGGCATATTCAAAATAAAATGAATTATATTTTACCGGAGGTGTCAGGGAAACTGAAGTACGTAGTTGATAGTCTGGAGCTGGTGTGATGATCACTTCAAGATCAACAATTATTGCACCCGATAAAAGGAGTGAAGTTTCTGCTCCCTGTGAATCCTTAAACGTGACAAATGCAATTTGTGACCACTAATGTCCACTCTGAATTTCAACATGTTTAATGTCACCAGAGAAGGAAAATAATTCCTTGATATCTTATGAACTCATATAACATAAAGATATTCCACATGATCAAGTGCGCATCAAATTAACAATAGTTTATGCTTCATTTCATAGCAATCAAACCAAGAATGCAAATATCAATACATGAGATTTGTAATGCTAAATTAGTGCTATAATCCTAACCTTTAAATGTTTACAACTGAAGATCTGTTGTAATATTTCCATAATACAGAGATTAGTGTCCATGTGGAAACTACATACACGCCAAGAGTTGAATCATGCTTCATGATTATATTGTTAAATGGTTCATACTAATAAAGCAGAATTCAATACAATATAGGATTATCAAGCTACAAACCCTGACACTATAAGAAACTTGATGCTATTCGATACTCATCAACTATGTTACATTGTATAGGTTACATAATTCACTCTGTGCTACTTTGTATAGGTTACATAATTCACTTACCACATCGCTTATTCTACAACGGACACTGTCAGTATAATTGTCTTCTTAAATGTTGTAAATCATAAATCATAAATAGCAAAACACATGTGATGTGTATCAGTTCCCTTTAGAAGAAATTTTGACATTAAAAGGGATATGTCCATGTGCAACATTAATTTTGCCGAATTCCCAATACTTAGAGTGCGGTTGGCAATAACTTATTTTGAAACTTCTTAAAAAGATATTTGAACAGCAACTAAGTAGTTTTAAATAGACCTGTCAATGGTATGGGCTTTTACCCGAAAATGGTCTGAATCCGCCCTATTAATGCAGGTACGGATTTGGCATTTCACTACCCAAGCCCAACCCCGAATTGTTACTATCAAGGCCGGGTATAGTTTTATTAAAACCTGGCCTGGTTAGGGTTCGACCCAACTATTAATTTTCCATCATATAAAAATATAAGTGCGTATGTTATTTTTTTTTACCATTTTATTTGTTTATATAAGGATGTATTTGCATGCTTTTGTTGTAGATGTTCATGTAATTGCATGATTTTGTTTTGGATTTAACTAAATCGCTACCTAATTTATATGTTAACATTGTTCGTACATAATTTTTTACCAAAGTTGCAATTTTAAAATATGATTTTAACATAAGCATTCTAAGCAAGGTAAATGGACACTACCGAATGGGCTTGAAAACCTGACGGACCTAACTCGGGTATTGCTATGAAATACCCTACCAGTTCAGGTCCGGTTTAATTATTTTAATCAAACTCGAATCTAGATTTTATGATATCCGGACCGAACCAAACCCATTGATAGGTCTAGTTTTAAAAAGTGGTTTATAAGTAGAAGTGTTTGTATGCAATTTGACTATCAAGTTAAAATAAGTAAAATAATTTGTCAGAACCAGTTATAAAATATGGTGATAGCTCATAAGTCATAAGCAATGAATTGCTACTTCTCATTTTTTTGACTTATTAGTCGCTTATGTAAGCTTCTTACAAGAAGTTGTCAAACACTTAAATTACAAATACTTGTAAGTAGTTGCCATGCCAAACGTGCTCTTAATAGAAAGTACCAGCATTGAGTATGCTCTAATTGGTAATTCAGTATTAAAGTAGCAGAAATGCTATTATGACAACTATCAAGCATGAAGTTATATATTTGTTATCGAAGTTCTTAACGTTGATTAATAGTTTACTCTGTAAAAACACATAGTAAGCGTAAATTCTCAATTCTATATAAACTAATTAGCTTTTAACAATCACACATTTTGCTTAAAACAATCTATTCTATCACACAAGTAAATTATAAGATAACCGACAAATCACGAGTGCCCAAACTGAATTTGTGTCAAAAATTTAAGTTTTACATTTCTAGATGATATCTAGAGATACGTATATTAAAAAAATATTACTTCAGACATCAGATTTAGAGTTTGTACCTTCAGCATTTTACAATACCTACAACGATGATTTCATCCATATAACTTTTTATTCACATAAAACATCGCTTTAAAGGCAAACTTTAATATCGAACAAAATCAAAACCTAGAAAATAGAATAAGAACAAGAGTAAAGCGTACCGTCATGCGTTCAACTGCAAACTCCAGTAGATTTTACAGGAGATACGGTTTTTGCTCGATTTTAACCATTAAACCATTGCTCCACGAGATGAGTTGCACTTTAACATTCTTAACAATTTAGGGCTTTTGTGAGTCTATAAGAGATTCAACTTTTACAAGTTACTGGAAAAAAATAATCATTCAGCGAATCGAAGTTTGATACAAAATCTAACCTTGATACAAGAAAAATCCGTTGATGAACCTCATCAAATCTGAAGTCGTGTTGTCCTGACAAAGTGGAGGTAGCGGATTTTGCATGGGAGAAGAGGAACTGTCGGATTTCGCACGGAAGAAGAAGCTGAAGGTATCGCCCACGAAAGAAAGAAGCCTGAAACCCTTATTGTGAATTTCAGTTTTGTGTGGCCTAGAACATGGTAAGTGTAACAAGTGATATGTACCAGCATTAATAAATTATTTACCCATTTTCCAAATTTTATAACACTTGTTTGTGTTGTGAATATTAATAAATATTTTTTAAAGTTTATACCAACACTATTTTAATAGGCCCACACATTTTTAGTGTTAGTAGTTTATAACATTTATAAGTGTTAGTGGTTGATAGATATAAAATGTTGGGAAATCAATAATTTGGTGTAGTGAGTGTTTTTTTTTTGAAGCAAAAATGTGTGATCTTATGTAAAGAAGAGAGCACACATATATGTAGTGAGTGTTAAAATTGAGTAGTTATAATTTCCATAAATACAGGTGTTAGAAACACAGCAGACGACCAAATTGGTAGTTCCAATACTGGAACACTCAAATGTTTATAATTTTTGGAAACTGCCAGCCGCTAATATGGATATATCAAATAACCTAAATTGGTTGATAATTTCACTACCTAAACACAGTACAAGATGACAAAATTTCAGGTAAAAAACAGGAAAAACATAATCTATTTATTACAAACAAATGAGAGTTTGTGATGAAATAAAGATGTAATGTTGCTAAGAAAAATTTTGTTGGCTAAATGCATGAATACAAACTGCTACGCTGATTATTATCATCTCAGTTTAGCAGAATGGTCTGAAAGAATTCCACGCACTTGGAAATCCCCAATGTTATCCAGCGAGCCAGTAAGCAGATGAATAGAGTCCTAAAGTAGAATGAGAGCAGCAATTTTGACTCGGTCCAACTAGGTTTGCTTGTTCATGCAATTTATTGCCATAAAGGTGATCAACAAATGTGAAATAACATGTTGCAGCATAAAAAATTGTATAGATAACTTTGAGGTAAACTGAATACAACAGCCGTATATACAACGTAGGCAAAATGCATTGTTTGACGAATGCATTCCGTATATTATAGCTCATACTGCAGTGTTAAAGTAAGAACTAAATGAAGTAATTTTCCAGTTGCGTTAGTTTTACATTTTTGCAAGTCTAAATTTCTTGTTGCAAATGAGGATATGGAGTCAGTCGGGATTGCCCCAATATTTTTTAAACTATAGATTGCACAAACCTTTTGGCTCAACTTATTACCAAAAGGAAACTCGTTACAAATATAATAAACATTATTCAATCTCACCTTGCAGATTTTTTGTATACCATCACAAAATTACTGTTGTAACCGTTGTGATTTATCTGATTCAAGACCACTCAATCCGATATCTAAACCACAATGCGCTAGCGGAAGGCTAGATCATTGTTAGACTTGCAAAAACAACCAAAGCAATAACTCTAGTCACAAACAAAGATCAACCAATCGCGAACAATCCAAATCTCAATCACAAGCAAGAAACTAATGACAAAGTAGCAAAAATAAATCACACAGGGATTTATAATGGTTCCACTAACATCTTGTTAGTGTACATCCACTTTGAAGAGAGTATTTTATTAACATGATGAAAGGAATACAAGAGATTGATCCAATAATCACTATATTTCAATATAGAAAAGAGTTTGAGGAGAATAGAATTGAAGAATTGGAATTAGGTTATAAACCCTAACTCTCCCTTGAGAATAACCCTTGATCCCTAATTAAGTCTTCAAGCTCCTCCCTAATTCACTTCAGAAAATAGCTTATATATAGGTTGGCCAATTACCCAAATTGCCCCCGAATTAGTCACAAATAAGCTTGCTAATTTCCAGCCCGAAAATAGCCCAGAACCCGCTCAGACGTCTGTCGAACCTCCTGGCAGACGTCTGTCCACTTCCAGAAATTTATTGGGCTCCTGCACTCAGCACAGACGTCTGTCCGTAATATGGAAGACGTCTGTCTGAGCTCTCGGGAAACCAACTCCCTGCAGTCAGACGTCTGACATCCCCTATGACAGACGTCTGTCGCTCCAGACCACTGAAAACTGCACCTCCCTGCTCATATCTCCTCCATACGAGCTCTGATTTGCGAACGGTCACCTCTGACTCGAAGCTATCTTCGTCCTCTTCAATCAACATATATATAGTATCGCATATCACAACACTCCACATCGATACTATAACTATCTCAACTCCAGAATCCAATGCACCATGCACTTCCTTCTACCTTCGACCAAGCAACTTAAATGTTTTCCCAATGAGCTCCGACATGGCCACCGCCCATTGCACTACACCAACGAGTACAGATAAACGCCCACTCGTCAATGTAGTGTTGAAAACATTCAAACCAAAAACCATCTCACCAAAAGATAATGTACTCGAGAGTGTAACGAGTACTTACCTTGAAGATAGATTTCCAATCTCTCACCGCTATTCCTTTTCCATTAAACACAAAATCACTCTCTCCACCTCGTGCCACTCCGTGGAACCTAGCAACTCAACAAGCAAATTAAGTTCGAGCAATGCTCGAACTTCCCATACGGCAATGCCTTCATAAACATATCCGCCGCATTATCCTTTGTGTGCACTTTTTGAAGGTATACTAGCTTACCCTCATCCATGGCTACTAGAAATGACTCCCTCACCTAAATATGCATGGTCCGTGAGCTAAACGCCAAATTCTCCGCCAAATGGATAGCTCTTTGGCTACCACATCGAACATCAACATTCTCATGTTCAAAACCCAAGTCACACAACAAACGCTTCAAGTAGAGTGCCTCTGTGGCCGCTTCCACAGCGGCAATCAACTCCGCCTCCGTAGTGGATAAAGCAACTACGATTTGCAATCGCGATCTCCAACTAATGGCTGTCCCGTCAAGTGTGAAGACGTACCCGGAAGTTGATTTCCTCCGATCCCTATCACCGGCGTAGTCTGAGTCACAATAACCAACCAACTTGCAACTCCTATCATCACTACCGCCAAAGACAAGTCCATGAGATGTTGTGCCTTTCAAGTATCTCATAATAGCCTTCACGGCTTCCCAATGCGATTTTCCCGGATTAGCCATATACCGACTAACCATCCCGACGGCATTTGCAATATCGGGCCTTGTACACACCATTGCGTACATCAAACTACCAACCACACTTGCATATGGCACCTTTGCCATATAAGCCTTGTCTTTATCCCCGATAGGTGATCCCTTATCCGAAAGCTTCATATGCAAAGGTAAAGGTGTATTTAACGCCTTTGCATCCTCCATGCTAAACCGGCAAAGTACTTTCTTAATGTGTTTCTTTTGAGTCAATCTTTACTCAAAATGCTTCCGATCCCTTTCAATCTTCATGCCCAAGATTTTTCTTGCTTCTCCAAGATCTTTCATTTCGAATTCCGATTTCAAAAGCATCATCAACTTTTTGATTTCATTTTGATCCTTGGAAGCAATGAGCATATCATCCACATACAAGAGTAAATACACCCAACAATCATTTCCCAACCTCTTGAAATAAACGCAAGCATCCTTGATGCTTCGATGGAAGCCACTTTCAAGCATGAAATGATCAAATCTCTTGTACCATTGTCTAGGTAATTGCTTCAACCCATATAGTGATTTCTTCAACTTGCAAACCAATGTAGACTTACCATCTACAACAAACCCTTCTGGTTGCTCCATGTAGATGTCTTCATCCAAGTCTCCATGCAAGAAGGCGGTTTTCACATCAAGTTGCTCCAACTCCAAGACATGGATAACAACTATGGCTAGTAAAACCCGGACAGATGTATGACGAACCATCGGTGCAAAAATTTCATCATACTCCTTTCCTTTGTGAGAACCTCTTTGCCACTAACCTTGCTTTGCACCTTCCATCATCCTTCACCTTGTAAATCCATTTGCACCCTATAGCACGGTTTCCTTGAGGAAGTGGAACCAACTCCCAAGTTCGGTTCTTCATGAGCGATTGCATCTCTTCCTCCATGGCACAAATCCACTTCGAGCTCTCTCTTAATTCCATGACGTCATCAAGGTCCATCGTCTCATCTTGGACTACATTGAGAGCATAGTCCAAATGTTCACAAAAGCTAAGGTAGTTCCAATCACCATATCCTTCGGGAGGCCTTATTGCACGTCGACCAACCCGAGTAGCAATACTATCACCCAAACCCCTTTCGGTTCCACCTTGAGTCGAAACTTCTCTAGTGTCATGTACATCACCAACATCATCACTAGAGGAACCATGCGGACTATGTGATGTTTCATCAACCGCTTCAACCCCACGAGCTTGTTCAACTCTACTACCACTTGGACGGAAAGTGGGAATGACTTCCTTCTCCTTTGATTCTTCATGAACCAAATCCAGAACGTCCGTTGAACTCTCATTCACCTTGAATAAAGCCGACTCATCAAAAGTGACATGACGAGAATTAACAACCTTCTTCGTTTCCGGATTCCAAATCCGATAGCCTTTCACGCTATCCGTGAAACCAAGCAAGACACCTTTGAATGCTCTAGCTCCAAGCTTATCATTCCCCGGATCATGCATATAAACCGGGCTACCAAACACACGAAGATATCTCAAGTCAACACTCTTCCCTTTCCACACTTCCTCCGGAATTTTGTTACCAATGGACGAGCATGGAATTCGATTTACAATATGCACCGCGGTTGACAAAGCTTCGGCCCAAAACCCCTTAGACAAACCCGATGTCAATCTCAAGCATCGAGCTTTCTCAAGTAGAGTTCGGCTCATTCTCTCCGCTACTCCATTAGATTGCGGATCTCCCGGTGTAGTAAAATGTCTCTAGATTCTGTGATGCTTATTATACTCCAAGAATTCACGCAAGACATATTCACCGCCATTATCGGTCCTTAACACCTTCAAAGCCTTACCACTCTCATTCTCAACAAGAGCCTTCCACACTTTGAACTTAGCAAATGCCTCTGACTTGGCACCCATTACATACACCCATACCTTTCGAGAAAAATCATCAATGAAAGAAATATAATACTTTGCTCCTCCCAAAGAAGCAACCGGTGCCGGTCCCCAAACATCCGAATGAACATACTCAAGAACCTCCTTTGAGTCATGCTTGCCTTCATCGAATGACACCCTTATTTACTTCCCCATTACATATTCCTCGCAAAATTCTAGTTTGTTGAAACTCTCACCCTTGATCATCTCCCGCTTCTGAAGAATATCCAAACTCCTCTCTGAGACATGACCCAATCTCAAATGCCACAACCGTGTCGCATCCAAGTCACGAGAACTATCAACACCCACATAAGTCTCACCTCCTACGGTCACACCTTGAAGCAAATATATACCATGAGTCCTAGCACCTTTCATAACCACAAGTGCCCCCTTCTAAACCCTCAAGCAATCCTTCTCGATAGTGATCTTGCATCCTAGAGAATCCAACTGCCCCAAAGATATAAGCGACTTCCTAAGTCCTGGAACATAGTAACATTGGTGAATGTGCGAACAACTCCATCAAACATCCTTATTTGCATGGAACCACTACCATCGACTTACAAATAGCACCATTTCCCATAGCAATTGCATTTCCCTCTTTGACCTCAAAGGATGGAAAACAATTTCTATTTGGTGTCATATGATACGACGCACCCGAATTGAGTACCCACTCATTACCCGAAACACCCGTTGCTACCGCCGTCAACACATTCTCATCTATCTCACCATCCCCACTCTCCACCGCCACAGATGAAGAAGCTACTTCCTTCTTATCTTTGTTCGGACATTCATTTTTCCAATGTCCCGGTTTCTTACAAATAAAGCACTTGCCATTTCTCTCTTTCGATTTACCTCTTCACCGGGTTTTCTTGATTTAGAACGCCCCCGGTTTCCTTTCTTCACATTCTTTTCTTTCTCCACAAACAACCCGTGACTACTACTAGCTCCACTACTACCCTCACTCATCTTCTTCATTTGATCTCTCAACTCCTCACTAAGAAGACCCGTCTTGACATCATCTAGAGTTAAGGTATCCCGGCCATAGATCAAATTATTTGAGAAACCCGTATAACGGTCTGGCAACGAACACAATAATATCATCGCCTTTTGTTCTCCCTCAATCTTCAAATCAACGGCCTTCATCTTCATGAGCAAGTCATCAAAGGCATTCAAATGTGCCTTAAGCGAATTACCCTCCTTCATCTTGAAGGTGAAAAACGTACGCAACAAGATCAAACGATTAGTGAGCGACTTCTTCATATAAAGTTCTTCCAACTTGTCCCAAATACCTTTAGCGGTAGACTCACCACTAATTTCGGAGATCACATTCTCCCCCATAGCAAGTTGAAGAGTAGTGTAAGCCCATTCCTCCATCTCCTCTGTCTTAACATCCGAGATATCACTTGGCAATAAGTGAGTATCAAATACTACTCGGTGCACCCAATTCCGCCTAAGAACCGCTTTCATTTTCCATTGCCCCTTCTCAAAGTCATTATCACCATTCCACTTGTCAATAACCAAATGAGAACCCGACGCCGCATACGAACCCCGTACATAAGGCGCCACACTATTCGGACTTCCGGTTGAAGGACTTACCGAGCTACTATCCGTCTCCGGCATTTTCACAAACACCTAACAAGCACAAAAACAGCTCTGATACCAACTGTTGTAACCGTTGTGATTAATCCGATTCAAGACCACTCGAATCCGATATCTGAACCACAATGCGCTAGTGGAAGACTAGATCGTTGTTAGACTTGCAAAAACAACCTAAGCAACAACTCTAGTCACAAACAAAGATCAACCAATCACGAACAATCCAAATCTCAATCACAAGCAAGAAACTAATGACAAAGTAGCAAAAATAAATCACACAAGGAATTATAGTGATTCCACTAACATCTTGTTAGTGTACGTCCATTTTGGAGAGTATTTTATTACCACTATGAAAGGAATACAAGAGACTAATCCAATAATCACTATACTTCAATATAGAAAAGAGTTTAAGGAGAATAGAATTGAAGAATTGGAATTAGGTTATGAACCCTAATTCCTCCTTGAGAATAACCCTTGATCCCTAATCAAGTCTTCAAGCTCCTCCCTAATTCACTTCAGAAAATAGCTTATATAGAGGTTGGCCAATTACCCAAATTGACCCCGAATTAGTCACAAATCAGCTTGCTAATTTCCAGCCCGAAAATAGCCCAGAATCCGCTCAGACTTCTGTCGAACCTCCTGACAGACGTCTGTCCACTTCCAGAAATTTATTGGGCTCCTGCACTCAGCACAGACATTTGTCCCCAATATGACAGACGTCTGTCTGAGCTCTCGGGAAACCAATTCCCTGCAGTCAGACGTCTGACATCCCCTATGACAGACATCTGTCGCTCCAGACCACTGAAAACTACACCTTCCTGCTCATATCTCCTCCATACGAGCTCTGATTTGCGAACAATCACCTCTGACTCGAAGCTATCTTCGTCCCCTTCAGTCCAGCATATATATAGTATCGCATATCACAACAATTACGCATAATGAACAAAACCTTACTGCTTACAGCATATCCTGATATCAACTATGGTTACCTTTACTCAATCAAATTCAGTTATTATTATGTATTCTACTTGAATGAATAATGACTAAGCAATAGCTGGAAATAAAAGCAAATGACATTAGGTAGAGTTAAATTTACTGATGAGCTGGAGGGAAAAAACAACAAACATAACAAACATCAAATATTGTTGAAATGCTTAATTAATGTGGAATTAAGCTAAAACATGCAAAAATATTATATAAATTTACTTGGTTGAAACTAACTTTGATGTTAAAACAAACAATATAGAACGGATGCATCTGTCATTCAGATTTCAGTGCAGAATGTGAATCTTGTCAATCCTTTAGATATATTATTTTCAGATTCACTGGTGTTAATAAAAACAAATAAAAGTCAAAAATCACTTTGTCCTACGAATGCATGGAAAATAAAACTTTTTTTAGAATTGTAAAGGAACAAAATAAGTAAAGTAACTTAGGAGTGAACGTTCATCGATGAGAAAACTGAACTACATATGTTGCACGTTGTTGCAAACATGTTAAAATGATACCAAATTCATTGCAATGAAAATAAATCTAAAACAGAGTTTTCCAAACAACTAAAACGAATGTAATGATTGTTCAGGGAACGCTTGTCGTCTCATGTTGTGTAGGTCGCCATCATTTCAAATATAAATATGCCATTGTAAAAACATATGAGGAAGATTTTGACATACTAATACCTAAAACTGTCAACGGAAAAAAATAATCATTTGCATGTCATATAATTACTCCCTGGAACATGTTTTACACTTTAAATATTAACTTGTTAGCTACCATATATTGCATATTACACATGCATACCTCGTTCAATCAAAGCTGTAGTGTGTTACTCTATATTAAAGCTTTTGAACATCGAAACATCCATGTTTGATAACTCATTAGATAAAAGAGTTCAGACTTTCATTTGCAAGCATTTAAATCAATAATGAAATAAAGGAGATTATGGGATCCAAGATTATATTACCTTGTGCATTGATAAATAACATAATATATGCATTTGATATTAAGATCCATTGGACTATATATTTTTTGGCAAATTCTATTCAAACACCGCAAATTGCCTTACCTACACCATGGGATTTTAATTAAAATTTCAGACCAAAATGACCTTATTAAAAAAGAATCAATATTAAAGAATGAAAATATATACAATTCTCCCTAATTTGCATTATGTATACTCAATATAATTTTTCTTGTAAAGTTACTATATTATAAATTAATTTATACCACCGGTTAAATTAATTTTATATTTCTTTGATGATTAAAATATATTCATATCGTTACAAGCAACATTTAAATACAGTCAATTTTAACAGTTTTCACTTTAATAATTTAAAACTAACTACTAAAATTAATGTTATACAAAGTACTAAATTCTTCAATCTTTCATTCAAATCTAATCATGTTTAAATTTAACACCATAATTTAACTAGTTTAACTTTCTAATATTTAAAAAAATAAGTTCAAATTTCCATTATCTAAAATTAAATGTGATTTAAAAATAAAGCAATCAAATAATTTACGATACTTGTGTTAAAATAAAAGTTTTATTTAGTTTTAGGTAAATATATTGCAATGAATTCTCCGTTTTATGTAATTTAGTTTTAAGGTCAAAGAGAGGAAAGGTAACGAAAATATAAAAGGGTAATTTTTTGAAAGACATAGTGTATGAAAAGAAATTTTTGGTGTATGCTATTTTATTTCATTTTACGGTGTATGTTAAGGAATTATAGGTGTATGAATAGAATTAGCCATATTTTATATACCGTAGTAAACATTGCACCATCCGCTCCTATGGCTTGACAATCAAAGCACCATAATTTTCAGCTATAGCATAATAATCAATCATTCTTCTAGTTAGAGATTAAAAATGCAAAAGAAAATTTGAAATGAATTTGTCCTTTCAATTAGATACCAAAACAGTGAAAAATTGATAGAAAACTCTTTTTCAATCTCGTTTCCATTGCTATTATTGAGTACGTTTAAGCTAACAATGATTGTGAGATGCATACATACTACATCTCTACGAAGTTACCGCATGGCTAAAATCCAAAAATAAAATAAAATTTTATTAATCTCAGATGACTAATAGCATCAGACATCATCATAATTACCATGAAGAATTTTTAAGCAATAACTTAATGGGAAATTGTCAACAACTCAGGATCCTGGATCTCATAGCTTCTCTTGACAAACCTGAAATTCTGATAACTTTGGAATTTAGATTAATTAATTAAAGCTTTATTTGATAAATATCACATGCTCGTTGCAATCTAATAGCAATGGCACCTAAAATGCCTTTGTTTTAAGATATTAATATTAATTTGTAAATGCCATGTGATTTAATGCCTTGTGTCAAAAATGTTAGTTATAATACATATTAGAAAAGTTGCCAATGAATATGTGTGAAACCTTTTACATAATAGCTTAATGCCTAATATAGCTGGAATTTCATAGCTAAGAAGTTAAGGTGCATCTACGCATTAAAGAAGACTTTAGGGATGCCTCGGGTAAATTCAATTTTAATGAAATATATTTATTTTTAGGCAGTTACGTTAAAAAAGGGACGTTAGGGATTCCTATATAAAATTAAGTTTGTACTTTTGGTAGCTAAACAGGTAGGTTTTCTACCATGCCAGGATACTTTTTTCATTCTAACAAAGTTAGAAAAAAATCAAAAAGTACATGCAAACACTACACAAAAGAGAATTACCCAAAAAAATGATGCTATAAATCATAAATATATTGACCACTTGAAACTGCGGGTATCATCACAATCAAAAATTGATCTAAGTGGAGCATAAAGTGATTACAGGAGAAATGTAAGATAATGAAAGCTATTGGATAATTGCATATTACAAAAAAATGTAATGAGGAGAAAAAGGGAATGTCATATCAAAGAAAATTCATTCTTAAATAGCACCCATAAAAAGAATCAAATGATCCCTTAGGCGCAATCCCAGGGATCTATGGATAAAGAAAGAATGGGCCACCGTAGGATTTCCTGCTTTTTATAACATCAATATTACCATTAATTGTTAAATTGTCAAGTAGTTGATGTTGATTAGCGCCGATCATCTCTTAATTGTGTAACTAATAAATTCAAGTGAGGTGTATTGGTGATTTTAGGTGGAGGAAACCATTAGAGGAGATTAGATCAATTTAGAAGCTACTGAATGATGAATGAAGTATAACATCATCGCCTATGGCACCTACTAACCCTAATTCCGAAATGGGCCTTGGACCCATCCCCTTAATGATTCTAATCACCCGTTTAAGCTGCCTAAACCTCAATAATTCTTAAAGTAGTAACATATCTCCTAGACAATATGTCTGTTTTTTCTACTGTAACCACTCGCGAAAAGGGAAATCAACATTTGGACTCAGTGGAAGTGGTTTTAGGTCCAATTAAGATTATTTGTTGAATTAAAAACAACCAACCATTTTTGGAATAGAAAATAATGGAGACAACACTGTCACTACTGTGCATTTGAAGAACGGAGGAAAAGAATATTGCGTCAATCACTAAAAGTATCGGTTTCACTATTTAATTCTAGAATTAAATATTTTCAGAAACCCCGTCATCAGTAGTTCTCAAAATAATGTTATTTTTCAAATAAAATTATTTAATGAGATAAAATGTAACTACCGTATTCCTAAGTCTGAGCCTTGATGTAATCTTGGAGGCTAAGAAACACAAGGACTATCTTATCTAAGATTTGAATTACTAATGATGCCTAATTAGGTGAGGAATAAACACTGCTAGGAAACCTAAACATAAATATACCTTTCATATTTGAGAATAGCTGTTGTGTTGAAATTCAATAAGAAAATTCATGCTACACACATGGGTCTACATCATTATTTATATGGAAGAAGACTAAACTTGTTTATCTACTGGTCAAGATTGACTTAAGAGTTTCAAAAGACGTTTTGCAATCATTGGAGAATTCAAATTTGACGTCTTTCGCAAGTAAGTTCGACAGAGGTTTTGAAATTTTCGAGAAATCCTTAATGAATCTTCTATAGAATCCCGCATGGCCAAGAAATAAACGAACATCCTTAACAGACTTAGGAGGATGTAGATTAGCAATCAAATCGATTTTGGAATTATCGACTTCAAGGCCATCTTTTGAGATTACGTGACCTAGAACTATCCCCCTTTTTACCATGAAATGACATTTTTCCCAATTAAGCACGAGTGGTTTCTCCTTACAACGTTTTAGGACGAGTTCTAAATGAATGAGACAATAGGAAAAAGATGATCCATAGATTGAGAAATCATCCATAAATATTTCTAAGAATTCTTCCACCATATCAGAGAAAATACTCATCATACACCTTTGGAAAGTCGCGGGGGCATTACAAAGACCAAAAGGCATGCGACGATAAGCAAAGGTTCCAAAGGGACAAGTAAAGGTGGTCTTATGTTGATCCTCTTAAGCAACAGGGATTTGGTTATAGCCAGAATATCCATCGAGAAAACAATAGTACTCATGTCCTGCTAAGCATTCGAGCATTTGGTCATTAAAAGGCAAGGGAAAATGGTCTTTTCATGTGACTGAGTTGAGCTTTCGATAGTCGATACACACACGCCATTTTGTTTTGATTTTTGTTGGGACGAGCTCATTAGTTTCATTTTTGATCACTGTGACTCCTGATTTCTTTGGTACAACTTGCACCGGACTCACCCAAGTACTATCAGAGATGGGGTAGATGATGTTATTGTCTAGACATTTGATTATCTCCTCCTTGACCACTTCTCTCATGTTTGGGTTTGATCGCCTTTGAGCCTCGCGGGTGGGTTTAGCCTCATCAACCAAATGTATGCGATGTTCCACAATTAATGGGCTAATTCCTTTTATATCGCTCGGTTCCCACCCCCAAAGCATCTTTATTTTCCCGCAAAATTTCTAAGAGTTTTTCTTCTTGTTCCTCGGTAAGATTAGAGGCCAAGATTACGGGAAAAGTTTCTGAGGAGTCTAAGTATGCGTACTTAAGGTCTTGTGGCAAGGGTTTGAGGTCTAACTTAGGATGTTCTTGAGTGTTAACATTAGTCAACATTCCTTGGTTAGATTCAGATGACAAAGGATTGAAGTCAAGAAATTCGTTCAGTTCAGAAATGTATTCTAGTTCATCGAAATCAGAGTCGAAATGGTCAAGACACATTTTCAAGGCTTCAGAAGTGTCATTAGAGGTTTCATCAACTATGGTTTGAATCATGTCGATTTCATCGGTCTCAAAATCCCTAGGTTGTTTGTTGAGATTAAAGATGTTTAGTTCAATGGTTAGGTGCCCGAAGGAAAGTCGAAGTTGACCATTCCTACAATTAATGACAACATTTGAGATTGCTAAGAAGGGCCGTCCTAAAATCAACGGTATTTGAACTTTGGGATTTGAGACAGGCTCTGTTTCTAAAACTATGAAACCGACAGGGAAGTAAAACTGTTCGATATGTATCAAGACGTCTTCGATTATTCCCAATGGCTTTTTGACAGATCGATCAGCTAGCTGAAGGGTGATGTTTGTTGGTTTAATCTCCCCTAATCCAAGTTGACGATAAACAGTATAAGGAAGAAGATTGACACTGGCACCAAGATCAAGTAGGGCACGAGAGATGTGAGTGCTTCCTATTTTGCAATCAATCGTAGGGCAGCCAGGGTCTTTGTACTTGACTGGGGCAAGATTCGAAAGAACAGAGCTTGTATTCGCAGTTAGAAAGGCGTTTTTTTGGACATTAGTCGCACGTTTTTGTGTGCACAATTCCTTAAGACATTTAGCATATTGAGGAATTTGTTCAACGGTGTCTAAAAGAGGAATATTCACACGGACTTGTTTGAAATTTTCTAAAATTTTATCAAAATTTGCCGCTTTCTTCTTATTATTGAGTCATGAGGAAATGGAGCTACTGGTTTTTCGACTCTGTGACTAGTTTCATCATTCGAAGAAGAAGGTTTATTCACGGAAAAAGAAGGTGGTAAGGTTGTAGAAGATGGAATGTTGGTATTGCCAACATCGATTTTCGAAGGTGGGTCGGGTTTGCCGACACTGGGAGAAGAACTGTTGGGATTGCCAACATTTGAGGAAAATGGAGATTTAGAAGAATTGGCGTTCGTAGCCAATGGGTGATCATCAATATTTGGCGTTGGGGTCGAGCTCGACGGTTTGCCAGGGTTGTCCACATTATTATCAATCCTCTTTCTAGGTCGAAGGGTTATAATAACATTGACTGGATTATGGTTTTCGTCCTCACAAGAATTTACAGCACGAGAGTTATATTTTGGATTCACCTCAGGTTGACTAGGCAACTTTCCTTTCTCATTATTTTTCATTAGTTCTTTCATCATATTCATCATTTGTTCGAGTTTAACATCTTGATTATTTATTTGTTTCTCTAATCGAATAATATCTTGTGAAGATTGACCAGATTGGTTCGATGATTGAAAATTGGGATGCCTATAAGGTTGTTTGGATTGAGATGCAGTTTGAGAGGTTTGAGAATTGGGAGGTGGAGCTTGAAAATTCGGATCTGGAATAAAGGGTTGCACGTGAGATGGGTTAGCCGAATTATTGGGGTTTGACCAAGAAAAATTTGGGTAGTTCCTCCAACCAGGATTGTATGTGGATGAGTAAGGATTATTTTGAGCTATAGCATTAGCTTGGTCCCGAGAGTAATAGTGGGGTAGCCCTTCTCCGGCTTGAGGAGTTTCATTTTCTAAGGGAATTTGACTTGGGTCCACGACATGCACTCCTCTAGTAGAAGTACGAATGGGAACACGAATTGATTCCCACTGCATGTCCTTTTCAGAATAATCTTCTAAGAATTTCCAAGCTTCATCGGCCATCTTAGACATAAAGTCTCCTCCACACATTGATTCTAATTGTGTTCTAGTCTGATATTTTAGCCCTTCATATGCAATTTGACATAAGTGATCTTTTAGAATTCCATGATGAGGACAACTATATGATAGTTGGTTGAATCTTTTAAAGTATTTTGAAAAAGTTTCCCCCTTATTTTGACAAAATTGATTTATCTCGGTTCGAATTTTGAGAGTTTTATGGAAAGGGAAAACCTTTTTCAAGAATGCAGTGACAAATTCATCCCAACTTCTTATGGAATGTTTTGGAAGAGAATTTAGCCATCTTTTAGCGCTTTCAACTAGTGCAAATGGAATTAGCCTCAGCTTGATTTATTCTTAGACAATTGTTGCATTTTTGTTGTGGACGCATACAATTCAAATTCACTTAGAAATTCATAAGCATTTTCAGACCCAGTAAATTTTGGTACCCCTTGAATAAAAGAATGTTTAAGCTCAAAATTGTTTCCTTCAGCTGGTGGGAACACAATGACAGAGGGTTGAATGGTCCTAGTTGGATAACATCGATCATGAAGAGATAAGGATCTATCCATTTCGATATTGAGATTTTGAAAATTTTGATTTACTCGATTTTGATCCAACTCGTTTGGAAAATTTTGGTTTATTCGAGAACCCCTAGGAGAATTTTGTTGGCTAACACTTTTTTCACTCATTATTGTTAAATGCACACACAGAAAAATCCTAGACTTAAGGTTGACACAAGAAGCTCCTAATCAAAATAAATAACGAACACAAGTGTATCTTATTAGTTGATAATCTCGATTTGAAGGGGGAAGAGGGTCTTATGGCCGTTCACGTATAGTCTAAATACTAAGGGATACGACCAATGTTTTACGGGTAGTATGCAACCTCTTTTGCTAGAAGTTCAATAAATTGAACTAACATATATCCGCGATCAAACCCTTGAGAAAATCAATTTCACAAAATACACTTTTGTAGTTAAATATTTTGCAAATCAAATTAAATAAATAGATTGAAAAAGTTAATTTGCTAGAATGTCGAAAAATTCCTAATGTAATACGTATCACCGTCCTTTACAAAAGGAATAGAACGAATTCCACACAGCAAAATAAATTTTTAAATCTAATATATTTAACCTAATTTGTTTATCCTACTGAGCTTGAGTTTTGCTCCTAAGGCCAACGTCTAATCAATCTTTATTTAGGTCCAAGGAGTATGCAAATGACGGAATTTAATTGTTTTGGAGCCAAGGAAAGGTAATAACTTCCTCACCTTATGTTTGTTAGGTCTTTGCTCGTAACTATATTTATTTCAGAATGCAGCCAAAACAACAATCAGACACAAATAATTGCAGAAATTAAAAAAAATGCATAAGCAAGCCGCTGCCCCTGCAGAAATTTTTTACAAGCAATGTCTATATTTTTTTTTCTTTGCAGCAGAGCACCTGTAGAGTTAAGAAAATATTACAGCGGGGTATGGCAGTCCTTCCAGAGCAAATGAATGGTGCTAGTTATTCAAATCCCACCGTTTGCAAATCGGTTGACCTCTGAATCCTTTGTCGCTTGCTTGAATATGTTTCTTCCTTTGACCTTTGATTTGTTTTGAGGTTTTTTTTCTAGAGAAGAGAAGAAATAAACAAACAAAGAAAAAAAAAACTGAAATAAAAACTAAACTAAAAACAGATTAGACTAAATAACACAACTAAAACTCAACTTTAAAACGGAACTAAACCAAGCTTGGAAAAAGAGAAAAAATCAAAAGAACTAAGGTTTTTTTAAATAAAATGGAAAGGAATTGTAAATAAAAGGGAGGAGAAGGGATGTAAGAAATTGGAAGAAAATTGGCAGCAGAAGAAATATAGAAAAATATGAAGAGAAAAAGTAAAGAAATTAAAGCAATAGAAATGTACAACAAGGAAAGAATTTCAAAAGAAGAATCTTTTTGTGACCTCTATTTTTTTTATTGTTGAAAAAGGGATAATAGGAAAAGAAAGGAAAGAGATGTAAAAGGGGGAAAAATTGCAAAAGCGGGAAGAGATCTAATTATTCAAGTAGAGAATTTATCACAAGGCAGAGAGGAAAGAAAGAAATCAATCAAAAAAACAAAGGTTGCAAAAATGACTGATTTTTTTAATAATTTGTAAAAAGGAAAGAGATTGTAGGGAAGGAGAAATAAATGGAAAAATAAAGGAAATTGAAAAGGAAAGAAATTAAGAAAAATTGGCAAGTTTTTTTTTTTTTTTTTTTGAAGGAGAGAATAGAAAAGAAATAAATGAAAAAGAATGGAAAGAGAGAATATAGGAGACGAAAGAGAAATATAATTGGAAAGCAATCAATAAAAAAAATGCAAGTTTTTTTTAAGTAAATTTGAACAAGAAGAAAGGGAAAGAAATGAATGGGAAAAAGGGAACAAAATAAAAATAAAACTAACACGAATCAGAAATTAAATAAATAGTAAAATTTAATCGTTACCTCCCCGGCAACGGCGCCAAAAACTTGATCGACGCTTTCCTATGAATTAGAAAAACGCGATTTATGAAATAATACTGCAAGTGTACAGGTCGCGTAATATGCAGGTCGAATCAAGGGAGGTGTTTTAAATCTTATTATTTATCTATTCTTAGGCGAGTTAGGCAAAATTTGGAGATGTTTTCTGAATTAATATATTAAATTTACTATTGATTTGAATCTAATCAGATCAATATCAAATTCAACAATTGAAAAGAAAAGAACCAATTAGAAAAAGAAAATAACAACTAGAACAATAACAGAAAATTAAAAGTAGGACTGTCGTTGAATCTAATCAACGATCAATCGCTAACATGCAGTAATAAAAGAAAATAACAATATATGTTCTACCAAAACTAATTGCGTGGACACACAAATTGTTATGAAAGAAAAAGACAATCAATGAAGAAGAACTTTGTTATTCATAAACGAGAATACAGAATTAAAAAATGGCATGAATATTTACAATGAGTACAACGTATATTTATAGGTGGGATAGGCCAAACCCTAATCAGATCTATGAACGAATGGGCCTCTTTTCCTAAGAATTCTTATTATATCTCATGCCTTTCTTGACCAAACTTGTTTGGAAATAATCTTTAAGAATATCTGAGCATATCATGGTGAATATCTTTCATATCTTCCATGTGGCTAATTGATTGGTAAAAGATTTGTATGTGATTAATTCTTCCAAACATGGACTCTGATTAAACTCCAAAAGTTCATAAAATCTTCAAATCTTCCATGTGGCTAATTGATTGGTAATCAGATTATATGTAATTAATTCTTCCAAACATGGACTCTGATTAGACTCCAAAAGCACATGAGATAAAATCTTTGAAGTTGATCTTTTTCTTGTGTAATATCTTGCTTTTCGGGGTGCATGAGGATTGATGAATGGCCTGTGAAAATATACGAAAAAATCCAATGTAAAATTTATTTATTTACAATAAATATAAGATAGAGCATAAAAATTAACACTTTTACATGTTAATCATCTACATTGTGCTAAAATCTTCTATGGGTAAACTTTGCTTATAAAATATTAGATATTTGTTGTGTTTTAAACTTTGTGTCACATCCACTAAAAAAGGCTTCTCTTAATTATTCTTATATTGGCCAACAGGAAGTCGAAAGTGGAAATGTGAAGTAATCAAGAATACCCGAAATGTTAGTCAATCTTCAAATTGCAAAACAAATCTGAATAAAATTCATACAGTAAAAGTAGATTAGCTGTTTGCAAAGTAAAAAAAAGTATATTTAAATGAAGTGACCACATTGGAAGAGATCAAAATGCAAGAAAATGCACAAAAATGAGTAGACATGTATAATTCATTTCTTTACAAAAAGAAGGGAATCCCTCTATATCAAAGGAGGATAGTTGACAGTAAAGGTACCAAAAATAACTATGTTTTTTATCAGATAAAGATTTCTTTATCAGCAAACAATTCCCAGCAAAAAAAAAGTATTATAAATTATACCTTCAAGCCAACAGTTTATACCATGTCTAATGTTAATTATTTAAGAAATTATACCATTATTACTCATAGTCTAAATCAAATTGAAAGAAATAGAAAGGTGTGAAGAATTTAGTAAGACATGACATATCTATTCATTTAATACTACGGAAACTGAATAATTTG
Organism: Allium sativum; assembly: GCA_030737875.1. Classification (NCBI taxonomy): domain Eukaryota; kingdom Viridiplantae; phylum Streptophyta; class Magnoliopsida; order Asparagales; family Amaryllidaceae; genus Allium; species Allium sativum. Next base: position 64,320,793 of record CM060911.1, on the reverse strand, counting down.
ATTTTATATGTTAATGAACTATGCTTGCCAGCCGACACTAATTGCCCTCGCCAGCCGTCGCCAGCCGACGCTAATTGCCGTCACAAAAAAGTGGCTATAAACCGTCACTAGCCCTCGCCAGCCGTCGCCAGCCGACGCTAATTGCCGTCACAAAAAATGTGGACGCTAGGCAAATAGCGACGGCCATAGCGACGGCATTGGTCACCACTTTGTGACGGTTGGCGACGGCAAAGTTGCCACGTGGACAAGCAGTTATAATTCGAAACAACGGCTATAAGCCGTCACAAACCGTCACCATTTAGCCCTAAAAAGCCGTCGCAAGCCGTCGCTATACCTTGCAAATAAGCCGTCGCCAGCCCTCGCCATTCGTGGCAAAACTGGGCAAAAGGCCCTCGCAAGCCGTCGCCCAACCTGACCAGAAGGCCGTCATTGGCCGTCGCCAGCCGTCGCCAAACTGTAACTTTTTTTTATACTACAGCAGCTAACAAGCCATCAAAACCACACAACCCAAAATGCAGTTCATCTGCAACTCATATACACTCAATTTCACATTCCATCCACTCATATTCACAATCCATCACCTCATACCATCAATACGTCCAAAAAAACAAGAATAAAAACGATAAATTATCATAAAACCATCAACACGTCCACAAAATACCACAAAATACCATCATCGATCGTTTCCACAAAATACCACAAACATCTCAAGTCCATCACCAAAGTTTATATTTACAAAACAAGTCCAAGATAAAACAAAAAAAACAAGTACCTACCTACTCATCATCCTCGTCTTCATCATCCTCATCATCGCGATCACTCGGCGGCATCACGCCATGCTCCTGAAGATATGCAGCAATCCGCGCATCCAGCACGGACACGAGCGTGTTCTTCTGAAAATCTTCTAAGGCTGCAACCTGTTGTCGAAGCATGTTGATCTCCTCCTCATCCTGACGCCTCGTATAAGAGGCCTGAGTCCCCGCCGTCTATAATTATATTAAACTAGTTAGAAACCATTGTCAAAAGTTTTTTTATATACCATACATGCTTTATACAATTATTGTAATAGAGTTGTCAATATAAATGCACACCTCTATGTTCCCGAAGCCGTAGCGTCTACCCCTGGTAGGAGGGTCGATGATTCTGTTCCAGATGCGATTGCACTCCTCCACGTCCGACTCTTGGCCTAACTCCGTCGCTCGAGCATCTAATGCTGCCATGTATTTGTCCTGCGAAATACAAATTATTAGAAATATATTTTTGTTATACAAATTATTAGAAATATAAATTATTAGAAATGCTAACCATCGTTTCGCAGGACTTAGGGTCCGACCATGTATATGAGGTGTTACCCTCCTGATCTGTCCGCTCGACGGCATGAGTCTGGGTAAACACCTCAGCAAGTGTAGGCTCCCGCTGGAGAGTCGACATCTGAAATGATAAAATATATATTTGGAATTAATCAATACGATTTAAAAAGTTTAGAACTATTTGTAAATGTGATTTATCTTTCGTACCAGCTCGCGACGATGCTGGGAGAAGGACTTAGACCCAGCCCGATGCAAAGCAGGATTTTTGAGCCTGTTTGCTCGATTTCGCTCTGAAAGCTCCTGTATATTTAATTATATGATTAATTGATGGATATACAAAATAAAATTTTAAAACAAGCTTAAGTAATTTACCCTAGCAGCTTCCGTGGCCCACAATTTCTGGAAATCGGCGTAGACCTCCTCGCTCATCCACTGAGGCCTCTTTGTTGCTTTCCTTGCCTTGTATAGATTGCCTGAATAATTTTTCCTCATCTTCTGGTTCCATGCGGTGAGGAAAACATCCATATCTTCATCCCGGACCCGTATAGAACACTATAAATTAACAAACAAAGAGTATTACATATTTTATATAATTTTAAAAATGAGAAATATATTTATACTTACAAGAACCTCCGCGAGGACGGCATTCCTAATATGCATAGGAATATCATCCCAGTGAGGCCACGCCTCTGTCCACCTAGCGACATATGCTTGTCTAGACACACGTAAAACAAGCTCTCCTGGAATAATATCAAACCCCCTGCAGAAAATACGATATTAGCATTTAATAACTTTTGAATATTAAGCAGTTACGAAATTAAAAACTTACCCTGCGGACTTCGGCACGAGCTGTACGACCGGACGTGTATCCGGTGCTGTACCGCTCGCACCTGCCTCTGAACTGTGGGAAGGTCGGCGTCTAGGAGGCATATCTGTCACGAAATTAAAAACTCATATATCATTATGCACATACATTATCAAATAAACATACATTATGCACATACATTAAAAACTCATATATCATTAGCATTTAATAACTTTTGAATATTAGCACATCATATAAGTTCACAACATAGCACATCATATACAAATAATATTATTCTTCTTCATTTTCTGATTCAGTCTCGGTCTCATACTCTATATCGTTGTCCTCTGTACTCTCAAAAGCTTCTATTAATTCATTTGATTCATCGTTTAAAGACTCTAAATGGACATCATTAGCAATTATTATTTCATCGCTTTGATTTGCATCCGTTTGATACGCTGCATCGTCTGGAATAGCAATTCCTTCAAATGTAAATCTTGCCTTTGTTTTAATTACAGCAGACCAATCTGCTTTATCTCTTTTTAAGGACGGATACGGAGCAAAGTAAACTTGTAATGCTTGCTTTGCCAATACAAAAGGATCATACTTAGAGTAATGCGATGTGTGCTTTATTTCTATAAGCTTGTAATCTTTATGCACGTTGATTCCAGTACCAGGAACATTGCTGAACCAGTTGCACTTGAATAGAACAACTTTTTCAACGGGTTGTACATAATATGTCAACTCTAAAATCTGTGTCAAGACGCCATAAAAGCTTTTTATATGCTCTTCGGGATCATCACTACCTTTGACAAATACACCACTGTTATATGTTAATCTGTCAGTACCATGATCTTTGGTGTTGAATTTAAATCCATTGACGAAGAATATTGGATAAGTCTTAACAATTCTTTTTGGTCCAAGCGCAAGATGTTGCAAACCCTCGTCATTGACGCAGTTTATTGGATCGAAAACGTACTTCAAGAACCATTTAGCAAAATCTTTACTGAGATCGCCATTTGGATTTTCTGATTCGTAAATACTGCATATATAAATGATTCTATTACTAACTAACAATTGATGTACACATATAATTGTAATAAGTTAAAAATTTAGTACCTAACAAATGGTGCAACTTCAGCACAATTTAGAAGAACATATGTGTGTGCTACATGGTGATCTCTATCATCTAACCATATTTCTACACATTTTCCAGAAGATCGTCCATGTTGTCTAAAAACAGATAGCATTGTCGGACAAAAATTGGGTTCCACGGTTTCATCATTACGAGGACCACTTACAAATGATAGGTTCACATGATCACTGAAGTAATGAGAAAAAAAGAACGAAGCTTCTTCTTCAAGATAAGATTTGCAAATCGAACCTTCAACTCGTGCTTTTTGTCGTACTTTTTTCTTCAGATGATTCAAATACCTAAAATAAAATTAATTCAATTTATATGAACTAATGTCACTTTGAATTGTAAGCATGAATTTTACCTTTCAAAAGGATACATCCATCCATATTGCACTGGACCTCGAAGAATAGCTTCGGATGGAAGATGAATAGGTAAATGCTCCATTACATTAAAAAATCCCGGAGGGAATATTTTCTCTAATTTGCAAATCAATACCGGAATTTCGACTTCAAGTTTACGGAGACGATCAATTTTCAACGTTGCCGAACAAAGTTGTTTATAGAATAAGCTTAACTCTGTTAAAACACCCCACACTTTTACAGGCAATAATTCTTTGAACACCACTGGTAATAAATATTCCATCATGATATGACAATCATGACTTTTCATCCCACTCAGTTTGTTGTTTTTATAGTCAACACATCTACGAAGATTAGAAGAAATCCCATCCGGACATTTCAGTCCCTCAACCCATTTCAGTACAAGTTTTATTTGTTTGTTGTCTAGTTCATAGCACGCTTTGGGTTTTTTATTGTCGTTGGGCTTCATATGAAGTTCTGGACGTTTACAATATTCTTCTATGTCACGTCTCGAATGTATATCGTCCTTTGTTTTTCCTTTGACATTCAAAACAGTATTAAACACATTATCAAATACATTTTTTTCATTGTGCATAACGTCGATATTATGTCGAAGTTTGAGATCTTTCCAATAAGGTAGCTCCCAGAATATGCTTTGTTTACACCAATTATGAATGTCAGATTTGCCCGGAATTTCTGTTTGCTCTCCAGTCTCATGGATCTTCGGATAATCCTTTACAATATCGTATATTTCTTCACTTGTCCAAATTTTGGGTGCTTGCAAAGTCATTCCGCTGTTAACTTTAAAGTTTTTTTTATCTCTTCTAAAAGTATGATTGATATGCAGAAAACAACGGTGACAATCAAACCACGAATGCTTCCTTCCATACCGTAAGAAAAATGCTTGTGATTCTTCCATGCATAAAGGACAAGATAGACGACCGGCGGTACTCCAACCTGAAAGCATCCCATATGCAGGAAAATCACTAATCGTCCATAACAAACAAGCGAACATACGAAAATTCTTTTTTTTTGAAATGTCGTAGGTTTCAACTCCGTCATCCCATAGTTTTTTCAACTCTTCGATTAACGGTTGTAGATAAACATCGATGCCTTGTTTCGGATCATTAGGACCAGGAACGACAACAGTGAGAAACATATATGGAGTTTTCATACACATCCACGGAGGTAAATTATAAGGAGTAACGATAATAGGCCAAGATGAATATTTACTACCAAACTGAGAAAATGGTGAAAACCCATCTGTACATAAACCAAGTCTGACGTTACGGCTCTCTGCGGCAAATGTTGGATACGTCCTATCAAAATGTTTCCATGCTTCTCCATCCGATGGATGTGTCAACGTTCCATCTTCTTGTGTTCGCACACTATGCCATCGCATATGACATGCAGTGGCTGAGGATGCATATAACCGTTGTAGTCTAGGGATGATTGGTAAATAATGCATTCTTGTATACGGAACTTCCTTACCATTCTTTTTTCTAGGTTTATACCTTTCCCCGCCACATTTCTTACAGTTTCTAAGATTAATATCATCTTTCCAATACAACATGCAACCTTTAACACAAGTATCTATTTTTTGGTACGGCAAGCCAAAAGCCGACATCAGTGTTTTCACTTTGTAATGACTATCGCACATCAGATTATCGGGTGGCATATGTCTTTTCGCAGCTTGTACAACCGCTGTAAATGCAGCTTCTGTAAGGTTAAATTTTGATTTCATGGTGATGTACTCAGCGGTTACCGATAATTCAGTTCCACTTTCACAACCATTCCACAATGGCCGCTTAGCTGAAGCCAATAAATCATATATTTTTCTGGCTTCCGTGTTCGGTTCTTCTTCAATATTGACGTCATCGTCGTCAACCTGGCCGAAAGGAAACATTGACCGTGCTGCATCTTCCACCATATCTTCTATTGGATTCGTCGTAACTAATTCGACCTCCGACGCTACAGGATTTACTGTAGGTGCAACAGTTTCTCCATGACGATCCCATAAATAATAATTTGGCACAAAACCTGATTTGTACAAATGTACTTTAACGATGTCTGGTTTATGAAACCTCATCAGTTTACACTTACTACACGGACAACGAAGCTCCTCGTAATTTCAATTATTAGATACTGCAAATCTAACAAATTCATTTACACCATTATAGAAATATTCTTTCACTGAGCCTTTCATTCCAATTCTAACGTCATACATCCAACTACGGTCAATGTAATAATGGGACATTTTTCCTGATTCAAAAATATATGTCAGTGATTTCGATAACACATACATATGTTGTTCAAAGAATTTATTGAAAACATGAACATTTTTAGTTGTTCATACATATAATAAAAATGTGATTTTCATTGTTTAAAGAATTTATTCAACACATGAATATTTTTAGTGGTTCATACATACAATAAAAATGTGATTTTTATTGTTCAAAGAATTTATTCAACACATGAATATTTTTCGTGTTTCATACATAATAAAAATGTGATTTTTATTATCTAAGCAATTTATTTCTATCATGACCATCAACCAAAATCCTACTTGCGCCATACATGCATAGTCATTCCATTCCAATAATTTCCACAATACAATTCATTTTCAAGCCCCGTCCACAACCCAACAATTTCACAACCATCGCTTTTAACTAGCTATATCCAACAACATGTACACCATAACGGTTCGTTAACACATACATTAACACAAAATCAAACATCACACCGATAAACAAGTAAATCAACAATCTAGGGTTCCAATCATTACTAATTCAACTACATCAATTCAACAACCATTATATAATCAACTAACACATACATTTGTATCACTATTGAATAATTAAATCATGAAATTAGGTTATAATTCATACCTTAGAGAGAGAGAGATTGGTTTGGAGGAATGGAGAAGGATTGAGAAGGCCGGAGGGGGGAGGAGAATGGCCGGAGCACACGATCGGCGTCGGAAGGCGTCGGCAGGCGTCGGCAGGCGGAGAAGCAGGCTGTTCTCGGCCGTGGGTTTTGGGTGAGGGTTTTGATTTGGGGAAAATGATTTTTTGTTTCCTGGAGCCTCCCGGTTATATTTCCGCTGGGCGACGGCTGGCGACGGCTAGCGAGGGCCGCTTTTTTAACCGTCGCCAGCCGTCGCTACTGTCCGTCACTATTTTAGCTCCCTCCTGTAGAATTGATTGTAATTATTGAAGGTGAAATAAGAAATAAGAATGGAGTTCGATAAAAAAAATTGTACGGAACTTAAATTAAGAGTTACACCATAAGTAAGACAAAATGAGTAAGATGGTGTTAGACAGATTTATAAAGAGAAGCTTACCACTTTCAATATCAACAACGTCTCTTTTGTCTATAATAAAATGTATGATACCTTCCTTTTCTTGTTGTGATATCATTTCTTTACTTTGCTGTACTATCTCTGCGTTAGCTTTCTACTTACATCTGCATTGGACTCCTGCAATCAAAGAATATATAAACCTTTTTAGAAGCATTTATCAATTGAATAATTATGAAGAGCTTCAATAATATCAAATTCTTCATCCTGAGAGTAGAACAAACTTAAATAAGGATAGGAATAGACAAAATTTAAAACAAATTACCCACGCTAAAGGGACAGTAATGATACTCTTTGTGATTTTATTTGACGAATCAGCCAGTGAGGAAGAAAACGGAGTAGCCAACTCGAAAAATAACCCATGACCACAATTCGACTAAAAACTTGTTGAATGGAAATTTCGCATTCAATTATACCACTATATAAAAGATGTCTATAATAGGAAAGTGGGTCATATGTTAATTATATTTTTTTTCCAATTTTTTTTCAAACTTTCGGCCAAATTGATTTTTACAACCACAAAAAAAAAAAAAAAAAAAAAAACTTGGGTTGTCCATTTGACAAATTGGTCTATTTTAATGTATGATCTAAGAAGGATCACTTTATTCCATATCCATTTATTCATTCGTTCCTTAAATTTAGGGTGCTACTGTTCCTACCCCGGTTTACACTTCCGGCCACCTTCCTAAATTTAATATGAATGATTATTTTTTATATTCTTCTGGCTACCATATATTATTTCTTCACTCAGTTATTCACCGCTGTACTTCTTTTAAAAAAAACAAAAGCACGTACTTCTCTACAATTTCAAACCCTAAACCCTAACAAAAGCAGATATTCTTTTGTTCCTAGTACAAATGGAAGATGAAAATGAAAAAGAGTTTAGAATTGCTTGATTTTTATTGTTTTCTATTATGTTACAGAATATGTTGCTCGGATTTTTTTAATGGTTAGGGTTTTCCATTGCGTTTTAGGATATTTTTTCGACTCCATTGTAAATTTCAAGTTTGGAGGACATTAAATTTGACGACGTTGCAATATAGAATGACAATGTAAGTTTTGACTTAAGGGTTTTTGTCCGTATAACTTACGTAACTTCTTTTATAAATCGATACATTTATTTTTTTATCGTTTGATAGATGAAGTATTTAAATGATGATAAATTGGATGATAAACATGATGGTTGTGATAATATGATGCAAGATATTTGATCAAATGACTCAAAAGACATAAATGTTGATTTGATGAATCATTTCACAACCGACGAAGTACTCATTTATAAAAAAATTAAAATTGCTAATGTGGTTATGAAAATAGATTATGTTAAATTTTTGTTGAACTATTTAATTTTAGGTATTTTATTTTCAAAGTACATTGATCCAACGGTGTAGAGGAAGAAGCTGGTGGCCTATGCAATTTTTTCGTTATTAATTCAGATGGAGGCCAACAGAGGAAATTTGAAATATTTGGGACGCTTTTAGTTTTGGTGGCCGAAAGTGTAAATAAAGGTGTGAATAGTTGCACTCTAAATTTATCTTATGCTTTCCTTCATTTTGCAAACTGAAGGACAACTTCAATTTATTTTACACTTTCCTAACAATAATAATATCAACAACATATTTTTATTTGTTTTTCAAACTACAGAGGTATCCAAATTATAATTGTTTGTTTATAGGTAGACTAAAAAATTATTTGCTTTCAAACTAATAACTTAAATAATATAACAATAATTTTGTATAATATATATTGTAACAAACTATAATATGTCAATAATTAATGTTGGTTATAAAAAGCGAAAGATGACGCACTTAAATTTACAGATCAAGGTAGATGGAATAATTATTGTGGCTAGTTTCATATCGAGAATATACAAAACAAACGGAACATTTGCAGGTATAGGGTTAATTAACTACATCAAATCAAAGTTTTCCACTTTAAACAACATAGAAACATAATCGTTGTTTCTTAACTTTATTTTGGAAAGAAAAACGATAAATTAACGTATATTACAAAACTGGACAACTTCAATTTATTTTACATTTTCCTAACAATAATAATACCAACAGCATATTTTTGTTTGTTTTTCAAACTACAGAGATATCCAAATCATAATTGTTTGTTTATAGGTAGACTAACAAATTATTTGCATTCAAACTAATAACTTAAATAATATAACAATAATTTTGTATACTATATATTGCAACAAACTATAATATATCAATAATTAATATTGGTTATAAAAAGCGAAAGATGACGCACTTAAATTTACAAATCAAGGTAGTTGGAATAATTATTGTGGCCAGTCTCATATCGAGAATATACAAAACAAACGGAACAGTTGCAGGTATAGGATTAATTAACTACATCAAATCAAAGTTTTCCACTTTAAACAGCATAGAAACATAATCGTTGTTTCTTAACTTTATTTTGGAAAGAAAAAGAATAAATTAACATATATTACAAAACTTCCATGACACAGAAATAAAAGGCATCAAGTCTTATATGTTATGAAATCATTGATGGGGAAAAACATAATAACCATGCAATTATAGCATCATTCTTCAGTAAAAAATGATTTCAAAAATTAAGTTTGTCCAGGTTTTTCTTATTCGGTCATCAAGCTTGAGGCTGCAGCCATGTATCATTCCATTGGTAGAGGATGCTATCTCGTTGCTCCATAATTTGAGTAGGAATATAAAATAAAAGTTATATATTTCACATCCAGCAGAAATGATTTGCTTATTAGGGCCTTAATTATTACGACATATAGCAAAAATGTTTACGATATAATATGGTAAACTCCTAATCCGTGTATTATGCTATTATCATGATGTCTTTAATTCTTTCGTTAATGCTTAAAAGTTTCTTTCTCTTAGTGAAGACAGTAGATAATCATGAAAACTCAGCAACTAATGACATCTTATACACAAAATAAGCTATAATATACATAATTTTAGCATTAATTATTATCTGAATGTAGAAATCATCAAAATAGAGTGTTAATAACATTTAATGAAATCTAGTTCAGAGAAAGTGATGAGAATAATATAATTATGACCAAATTAAGTTAGTGGAGCACACTTAAAATCAAAGGATTTAGATATGGGTGCTATAATCAAATTATTGAAAAATCAAAGATTATATTTATCATTATTATCTAATAATTTTATTAACATCTAAACCTGGAAAAAAATCCAGATATTCTTTACTCTGTTGACTAAATCTATAAAAGTACGTATAATATCTTTTTTTTTTGGCAAAGCCGACCGGTTTTTATAGTGCTCCGTAACACTCTTTTATTAATTAAAAATAAAAGTACAATGAGGTGCAGGTGATATGTAATACACATATCAACTAGTGGTTTTCTGGGTGGTCCGTCCACACGTATTTATACATCATACATAATTAGTTTCATCCATACTAGCATGGTCTAAGATTCATTCTGACCTGTAAATGGAACATCTACAAGTACCTGGTACAGAAGCAAGGCTTCTATCCGTTTTCATGTTGGTTCTTCATCATCTCTTTCTTCATTCTACGAGTGATTGGTGTCTTGGGCAGCGCTGCCTCACCAGAGCTCGTAGGTGCTAGATCGAACAGAATATCAAGGGGCCTGGGCTTGTGCCCCGGTGGTGGAGCTATGTTCTCATATGGGGACTTACTGCTGGAGCTCACGTTATCTGATGTTGGTGTTGGTCGCCGTTGATGCTCTCTGATATTATTCTTGAGCAGCGAAGTTATGCTTTTCGTCCATTCTTTTTTGATCTCTCCACTACTTAATTTGGGCAGGATATTTGTGCATTCAGTAAGCTTCAGTTGTAATGTTGCAATCCTATCTGGGCTGTTGCCTTCAACAGCTAACTCCTTTACTAGCAAATCCGTTAGCTGGTTAATATGTGGAGTCAGTTCATCACGTTCATCCATTGTTTCACAATTATCAGGACTAGGATCCTGCCAAACATTATCATTCAAATTTTGCTGCAAGAAAGTATCCAGCGGCTTGTGCAGGTTCTCCGAATCAGTTAATTCTTTGTTCACTTGGTCATTTTGCTTTGCTTCAGTAAGATCAACCACTAAATTCACCTCGCCATGCTGGCAGATAACAGTAGCAACATTACTGGTCTCTCCAGTTTCTTTCTCATTACATAAGTCTGTTCCAAAGCTCTGTACTTCATCTGCCAAGTCTTTCATCACTGCTATACCATTTTCTTCACCTTCATGTTCTTCATATTGTCTTACCTCTCCTTCTTCAAATTCCATATCATCAGCTTTGCTCCCCAATTCAGTATCTTCGTTGACTGCAGGGGGGACGTGCAAGGCTGTACCAGTCTGCACTACAACAGGTCGAAACCTTGCTTCACTAAAGACAGGCAAGGGGATGTCGATATATCCATCATTGTCACTAGCCGCAGCTTTTAACTCCTCATTTTCCACAACAGAAGATAGCTTAATCACCTCAGATTCGTCATTGGCCCGAGTTGTATTCTCAGAGTCAAGTTCATCACATGTTTTATCCAGGATTTCAAACCTATTGCTAGTAGCAGTAGCATTTTCACGCTGGTTGTTTTCTTTATTACGTTTCGCAAAAGTTTGATCTACTTTTGACCATCTCAAATGAGACAAGGAGGGAGCTACCCTAACCTTATGGCTGCTTCTCGATGGAATGGGTTTAGCCTATCTTCTGGGTGCTCTTTTTTGATGAACAACAACTTCATCAACTTGAGGACTCTTGTCTTCTTTCCTACTGTTATTCATTCCAGAATTATTCATAGCAATCTTCCCTTTATCAGCTTCAGAAGAGCATCCACTAACAGTGCAGTTTTCAAGTGAGTGGCCAAAAGCTTTACAGGCTTGGCACATATCTGGTTTCCAAGTGTAAATGACACTGACGACGTGCTCAGTTCCATCAGGGAGCAGAACAGGGATCGTTTCAGGCAGTTCACTATTAGGGGTTATCTCCACCATAACTTTTGCGTAGCCAAGCCAATCAAGGCTCTCTGTCGCTTTGTCCATACATAGAAATCTGCCAACGTGTGAAGCTAGCCAAGAAATCCCGATCAAAGACCAGGTAACCATCGGCATATTGATAAACTTGATCCATATAGGCACATTTTTATTGCCTTTTCCGGAGTTTCCCATGTTAACATCCCACTTCTTGATCACAAATACTTTATTCCTAATTATTATAGGATCAGCCTCTAAAATCTTCTTCCTATCCTCTAAATCAGATAGCAGAAAGAAAAACATGTTGCCATTCGATTTCACTTTGATCGAACCACGAGGTTTCCACAGATTCTTCAGATGAGAGACAACAACAGTATACGACAGTGGAGAATCAAGAAAAAAACCTGAAATATATTCATGCCATACCTCAACACTTGCACTAATAATATCTTCAGTTGGAATCAGACTTTTCCCGGAGTATTTCAGAGTGAACGCTGGTGGAATGAAGTCACCAGCGCTTCGTGGCTTCGTTGCAAAGAGAGAAGTCCATCTAGCTAAGGGAAGGGGGGTGGCTGAGATGGTTGGATAGATGATGCTTCAGAAGGAGGCGGATCTGGTGGAGGCAGATTCAGGGCTGGAGGTAGATCTGAAGAGGGGGGGAATCGAGGGGGGAACGGGAATTGAGGGATTGAAAGGCTCGAGGAGGAGAGATAAGTTGTCGCCATTTAATGCACGTTTTCTTACAACACTAAAATGTTGACTACTTCAACTCTTTCTTTCGTATAATATCTTTTCTTCTATAGTTATTATAATTGCTTGGTAGATTTATTGACTATAATCATTGTGATAAAAGCAGCTTTATTGACTGTAAGCTTCCTACTGTCATATCTGAAAGTCATAAGAAACTATGGCTTCTGAGATCAACATCCTCTTTTTAGAATAAAAAACTAACGTGAAAAATGTGGACGATATCAAGAAATCTTATGTAGAATACCAAACTTATTAGGTTGAGTCAAAACGTTCATGGAATCACAGATTAAGCTGGTGGGTTAGATCATGAAAACGGTATAGAAAAAAAGACGAAAATGGAACACATCAATTTATTTTAAACAAATCAACGATAGAATTAACCCACAATTGGTTATAAAAATTAATAAACCTCACCGAAATGAATTACTCCAAAGCCTAGATTGTAAACAGCCTTACTTGACCTTCTACAATTGCACCAACTTATCCAACCAGAAAACCTAATTTGACAAAATAAAAAACAGGCTTAAGTTGGATAATAATTAAATCAGTATAAGAAAACCAATCCGATAAATCTGGAAACCAATTCTTGAAGAATGAATTAGGATTTTTACCTACAGTATGATAGACAATTGGTTCAATAAGACAGAGAGTGGTCGCCGCGATGAACAGAACACCGCCTAACAGTTTTAGGTAGAGGAAGGGAACCATAACCACCAGAAATATGACAGGAAAAAGATGCAAAACTTCTGCAGCTGAACCAACGCCGATATCTGTAGCCATTGATGTCTTAGCGAGAAAAAAATCCAACAACTTTTTCAAACTTAATTATGATATATTGATCACAAACTAAAATAATATTCAATTCAGTAATTCTTGGAGGCCAGAAAATAAAGGCCCGAAACATGTGCGAAAGTATCTCCATCATTTATTACCACACCTCCCATGAATTCCACCCGCAGATTTCAAATTCGCACAAATTCTTACACTTGATTTTCGGGCTCCATAGCACTGCTCTATTCAATTATAGCTCTCTACGTTTATTTGTAGCCACTATGTTAAATAACTTTATCATTCTTGTTATATAGTAATTTTATAGTAATTTGTATGTACACTCAACTCTCATAGTGGAAAATATATAAAGGAAGAAATGTATGTTAAAATTTTAAGTTATTTATATTTTTTATAATCAACACAACTAATTCAATTAAAGAGTTGAATGTAAAAGAGATAAAAAAACAAAGAAAAGTTTTGTATGTATTTGTAACTGAGAGGAGCTTTTATTTATTACTTAGTTTTAGTTTTTAAACAATTTTATCTTTATAGCCAACTATATGTTTCATGTTATTGTAAGGATTTACTTACAATTGTGACGGTTGCAAAATATTATTATGTAGTGCCAAGATAATGATGATTTGGGTAAGGTTTTTAACGTATTGAAAGATGGAATGTTAACTTTTTTTATCAATTAATTTGTTCGTTTACATCTTAATGGTGTAAAATATAAAATTGTCTTCTAAAAGTTGCTAAAAGTAAAATTACGTTATGCAACGAATAACTTTTTTCAAGATAAATGAATTGGGAATTAAAAGAGATGCTGTATTTAAGTATACATTTATGTTATGTCACTTAACTATAGAAACTATTTTATTATTATTTTTCATTGTATAGGAATATCGTATATATTTAAATTATCGTATTTTTAGGATTTGTTTGATAGATTAATGAATGATGGTTAATCAAATATTTAAATAGCTCATATGAAATTTATACAATTAATTAGATATATGTACTTAAGTGTAAAATATTAAAAGAGAACAGAAATGAGTTTTTAAGTAATTGTGAAAAAATTAAATTTATATGCTGAAGTTAATGAAATTCTACATTTTAATATTTGATAAATTTGCGGATGAATTATGATGGCATAAATCTGTTACTATCGTCAATGTATATAATTTGCATTATGCAGTTTTTTTACCAATTTTTTGACGTATCTGCAGTATGCATATTGAAATTTTCAGAATAATAGTTGACTAAGTTTTTCAATTAGTTTAAAGTTTGGATCAATTAATTAACTCAAATATATGAGTTTCAATGTAAAATACTGAAAGAAAACTAAAGAACATCTGCAAATAATTATAGAATTTTTTTAAAGTAGTTGTTTAGATATAAAATAGTGTAAGAGATTGACAAATAATTGTAGAATGATAGATATAAGAATTTTAAAAATATATTTGAAATTAAAGAGAATTAAGGAGAGTGAAGATAGCTCCTAAAATTAATGTAAGAGCTTAAAATTCTTCAACTTTACTATTATTTAATAGACTTTTTTTAATTGTATATGAATATTCCAAGTATTTAAACTAATATATTTTTAGGTTTTATTTGATAGATTATTGAATAATCATTAATCATATATTTAAATATCTTATATAAGATTTACACAATTGATTAAAAATATGGACTTAAGTGTAAAATATTATGAGAGAACGGAAATGAGTTTTTAAGTAATTGTAAAAAAAAATGCTGAAGTTAATGAAAATCTATATTCCAGTATTTGATAAATTTGTGGACGAATTATGATAACATAAATTAGTTATTATCGTCAATGTATAAATTTGCGCTATGCAGTTTTTTTATTCAAATGCTTTTTAATAAAAAAAATTACGTATCCACCATACGCATGTTGAAAATTTTAGAATATTAGTTGACTAATTTTATCAATTAGTTTAAAGTTTGGATCAATTAATTAATTTAAATATGTGGATTTCAATGTAAAATATTGAAAGAAAATCAGAAAACATCTGTATATAATTATAGAATTGTTTAAAAGTAGCTGTGTAAATGTAAAATAGTGTAAAGATTAGTAAATAAATGAAAAATGAAAGATATTAAAAATAAAATATCTGAAATTAGAGGGAATTAAGTAGAATGGAGATAGCTCCTACAATTAATGCGAGAGCTTAAAATTCTTCTGCTTTACTGTTATTTAATAGATTATGTTAGACTAAAAAGTGGTTCTAACACCCAACTGACTGACAATTCTAGGGAATAGTAACTCAAAACAAATGAAAGAGCAATCAACACACAAGATTTAGAGTGCTTCGATGTTAACAAGCCTACGTCCACTTTATGCTTCTTTAATTGATGAATTGATTACAAATACAAGGGGAATTGCCACTCAACCTCTCTAATACAATCAAATGTCTCTTAATACTTAGAAACTTGGAGTACAATTTGAATAAACAAGAGGGAATATGATGGTGGTGGAGTTAGAGTAGTTAAAGTGCCAAAAGATCTCTCCAAATGGGGGTGTTCGGGTGTATTTATAGGTGTAGGACACAAGCGGATCGGATGCCATGTGGGTCACATCCCACAAATCTCGGATATGGATGCATTATGATGAAGACATCACATAGACATCGTGGGTAGGTGCAACGTCCCACATTTTTGTTGATCTAGTTTGGAATATTTAAATTAGTTTAAATATTGAATTCATAATATAAATGGAATTTTATATTAATTAAATCAAATTTTGAACGTATAATTTTATATTAATTAAAACGAGCTCATGAATGGCACGGTAGTTCGTAATATGTCGTTTGAACTTCAGTTGAGTGTACTGTATGATTTTGAAGTCGAAATTCACTGAAACAAGAAATATTCAAATCGGTTGAACTATTATTTTCTAATGAAAGAGAAAAATACAGATTTGGTATTTTATATTGAGAGTTATAGCCGAATCAAATTTTAAAACAGTCGCTGTGAAATCCTTTGTAAACAATAACTATAATAAATCGATTTTAAATAAATTGAACATTGGTTTAATGTGAAAATAAAATATCAAGTTTAAAATTTCGAGCTAGTGTATTCCGGAAATTTTATATAATTCAGTTTGTGTATATTTATCTGATAATAATAATAATTTATTTGAATCAGTTTATATTCAATTGAATTTAATTTTAATCATCAGTTTAAAATAAATATCTTCGGTATATGGTCGAATTAGACCTAGAGATTGTTCCAGTGTGTTCAGAATAGTGGTAGAACTTTGAAAATGTCGTTCGTTGCGTTCAAATAGGGGTTCGATAGCGCAGGATATTTTAATTAAGGTATACCGGCTAAATAATAATTTAATAAATAAATAAATCAAAATAAAAGAAAATAGGGGACGATTTTTTCCATAGCTACACTGTAAGGCTAGTGTGTCTTCTCATTTCATTTCCCCTGTACGATTCCGCTCCTTCTCCACAAATTTGTGTTCCTTCCTCCATAAGCCTGTTGATGGTACATTGTAAGCTATTGTCAACAGCTGTTACCAACGTCTTTTCTTTCTTTCATTTGTCACATACACATTCTGTTCTTCTTCCCCCTGAACTTGACAATACGTTGTTAACTTACCCCTATCGCTAACCTACTTGTACTGATCAAAATCGACGTTGACCTTATCCTTCTCATTGTTTCCCTATAAAAAGCCACTCGCATCCGTTCATTTCTCCATAACTCAAGCCATTTTACTTTTTTCCTTTTCTGTTTGTAAATCACGAAATCTTTCTAGTATAAAAAAAGGAGAGAGAATCACAATCGATACTGCGATTTGGATCTGCTAAGTTGCCTGGGGTTCAGCGCGACATTGAAGGCTCCCGAATCCAGAAACCGTGATACTTAAAATCACGAGACTCTGAAGATTTGTCAACAACTCGAGCTGTTCTGAGACTCGATGCCTAAACAGAAAACTCGCGATTTAAGGAGTTCAAAGGGATTCCGATCTGGGTTTAGTAACATTTGCAGAAAAGATTTCGGCATGGATACTGTTGAGGGCCGCGATGGGATGTAGGGTCATTGCGATGTGGAGGAGTTCGACTGTATTCTGGTTGGGGATGGATGCGCGATGTTTTAATTTGTAATGTCTGGGGGTTGAACGACAGTAGGATCGAATGTGGACGAGCTGAAGTAAGGAGGGCTGTGGCTGATTTTTCAGGAGGGGCCAGCAGTGTTCTGGTCACGGGTTCAGATCTGTGATGATGGATCTAGAATGTTTCAAACTGTTATTGATCTGAGGATGACTTGGGTTGAACGAGAATGGTATTTGGGAGTTTCAAACCGTAATGTTGATTGTGTGATTTATTAGAGGATGGTGCGTTGTGTTTAGAGTCTGGACTAGGATGGTTTGAGGCATGATAATAGCTTGCAAGTATGTTCAGTTTGCAGTGATGAAGTGTAGCAGTAATGATGTTTGATGAAATGCTTAAATAGATGGACGAAGTCTTTGGCTGATTTACGGTGGACCGGGGATCTGTTCGCCGAGTTGTCGAGTTATTGGCAAGTTAGAAAGGTATACGTTTTTACCTAAATTTAATAATACGTAGAATAAATAATTTAATTATATTTGTAGTTAGATTTAATTAAATACTCATTAATCATTAAATTTAAATGAATAATCATAGGATAATTTATTTTAAAATTTTGTTCAGATTAATAATCGTTTAACCAATTAATAAAGTTTAAAATTTATTGTATCCAAGATGATTCAAGTAGATGCGTTGCTGAGACAATACAGATTTTAAACGGATATTCGTCAGAGAAAACCGAGGTGAGTTAAACTCACTCAGTAAATTATTTGACTATTTTTAATAGTTCAAAATTTTATTTATTGCTTGTTGGCTTATAATTGATTGATATAAAGTGATAATATTATTTAATAATAATATATAAAAATAGTATTGGTGATTGGTGATTGGATAATTCCCGCAGTACCATTAGCGGATGCCCACAGTACCATTAGCGGATGATTTCCCTATGCGCCCGACAATATATAAAGTGGATGACCTTCTATACCGCAATATCCTACCTCGAAGCAGGATTGGTATTATTATTGTTGACTAACATCTGTGGATGCAGGAAAAACAGGTTGGAGGAATCCAGCTGGTATTATATTCAATTGAATTTAATTTTAATCATCAGTTTAAAATAAATATCTTCGGTATATGGTCAAATTAGACCGTAGAGACTGTTCCAGTGTGTTCAGAATAGTGGTAGAACTCTAGAAATGTCGTTCGTTGCGTTCAAATAGGGGTTCGATAGCGTAGGATATTTTAATTAAGGTATACCGGCTAAATAATAATTTAATAAATAAATAAATCAAAATAAAAGAAAATAGGGGACGATTTTTTCCACAGCTACAGTGTAAGGCTAGTGTGTCTTCACATTTCATTTACCCTGTACGATTCCGCTCCTTCTCCATTAGTTTGTGTTCCTTCCTCCCTAAGCCTGTTGATGGTACACTGTAAGCTAATGTCAACAGCTATTACCAGCGACTTTTCTTTCTTTCATTTGTCACATACACATTCTGTTCTTCTTCCCCCCGAACTTGACAATACGTTGTTAACCTACCCCTATCACTAACCTACTTGTACTGATCAAAATCGACGTTGACCTTATCCTTCTCACTGTTTTCGTATAAAAATCCACTCGCGTCCGTTCATTTCTCCATAACTCAAGCCATTTTTCCTTTTTCCTTTTCTGTTTGTAAATCACGAAATCTTTCTAGTATAAAAATAAAGAGAGTGAATCACAATAGATACTGCGATTTGGATATGCTAAGTTTCCTGGGGTTCAGCGCGACATTGAAGACGTCCAAATCCAGAAACCGTGATACTTAAAATCACGAGACTCTGAAGATTTGTCAACAACTCGAGCTGTCCTGAGACTCGATGCCTAAATAGAAAACTCGCGATTTAAGGAGTTCGAAGGGATTCCGATCTGGGTTTAGTAACATTTGCAGAAAAGAGTTCGGCATGGATACTGTTGAGGGCCGCGATAGGATGTAGGGTCATTGCGATGTGGAGGAGTTCGACTGTATTTTGGTTGGTGATGGATGCACGATGTTTTAATTTGTGATGTCTGGGGGTTGTACGACAGTAGGATCGAACATGGACGAGCTGAAGTAAGGAAGCTGGATTCCTCACATTTATTTATTTGTTTAACATATATATACTGTTATATGATGTGTTGATAACCTGTGACTGTTTATATTATACTTGGGTGTGTTAGTAACACTGGTCGTTGATTTTGGATATTTTAAATATCCTAAATAAAAATATTTGGATTTCAAAACAGAAATTGAAATATAAAAAGAGTTTAAAGGAAATATCTATTTTTAAATAGAAAGGTTTATCTGAAATCCAAATTATAATATAATTTAAAGGTAAGGATCTGTTTAAACAAACGCGTTAATGAGGCGATTTTCTAAACAACGCTTATAAAGAAATGAAATGACCACCATTTGAGAATTTGGAAAATATGGATTTCAAAGTAGAATTGAAATATGAAAAGAACTTAAAGGAAAATATTTATTTTCAAATAGGAATTTTTATTTAGAAACCAAATTAAATAGAAATGAAAAGTAAATGTTGTTTTAACAAATAAGATGAGAACTCGATTATATAAGTGAGATTTATAAGGTGAAAACCGTATATTGAAGTATTTGAGAAATTGGTAATTTAAGCGTGGCTTGGAAAAGGAAGTGGAAATGTGGTTTGAAACTAACATTTGAAATGGATTAAAATTTTCCAATTACAAAGGAAAATATAAAGGAGATTTTTGAAATAACTCGATTGAAGTTATAAATAGAATTTTAAACTTGAAATTGCCAGTATTATTTCAGGTTGACTAAATAAGTCAAGTATAGACTTGTATTAAGTAATATTATTAACGGTTGAGACAGATAAGGGGAAAAGAAAATACTTTGCAAATGAAAACCATTAGAAGTAAGAGTTGTTTAAATTTATAAGTTTTAATGGAATCGAAGTCGAAATAAATTGGATTATAATATAGATTATACCAAAGAAATTTTATAAGTTTTATAGATAATAACTTTGAATAGTAAGAAATTGCAAATGATATATACATACGAATATTTTAGAAATGGTTTAATGACCCGGTAGGGATTCAATGCCCCGAATTCTAACAATAATGCATAATCCCGCATTACTTGCCAAAACTCAAGTATCGAAACTACCATATTGTTATTAGAAAGAATTTATAGGGTGAGATAAGGAATAAAGAAATATTAGAATAGAAGAAGAAGAAGATCCAACACGACACAGAGTCTCACGTCGCAGCGGAATAAAATATAATATAGGTATAAATCTTTATGGAGAGCTTGAAAATATACTTACAATCATCAGAGTACATCACACATCTGGACAGTTATAATAACCTGTCTTCATATACAACACACAGCGGAATAATATAACATCATACGTCTGAACTCTTCCAGCTCGTCTCTTCACGGCATTATTCGATAACCTGAACCTGTACACCTCGGTTTAACCCGAGCATTACAAATACCGGGTCAGTTTGGTGAACCAGAGTGAGAAACCCACTAAGTTTTAAAGATATCACACAACTTGATTTTTAAGTAAAAATCCTTTCTGAAAGAAAAGGATAATCGTAAGACCAAATCCACATATAAATACGGATGGTTTTTACCTTACGATATTCCAAAACATTTTGAAATCATCTTATTATTCTGATATTATAATAGTTTCTAAAGACAAATAAATAGAATCTAGCAGAACGCTTGCATCTCACGCTCCACATATATAATATACAAACAAAACCGCGGGAGCTTATTGGGGATTGGATTCCGACTATGACAAGGTATGGAACCACCTGCCGATAGTGTATCCCTAGAGAGGAATACACTAGGTTCAACATGAACGTCTTCCAACCCGGCCCACACATGACCGACCACTCATTTCCCTTGAGTGTATCGAATGTCTTGTCACCCACGGATGCGCACACATAACCGTTATCCGCAGATACAGAAACAAAAGAAGAACAAATAATGAATTTTCTCTAGATGGTGACAATACACCCTAATGGGAGCGACCCACATAGCCATGTTGCCTGCCCGATTTTTGTCATTTCCCGGTTGATGAGGCTAGAGGTATAAATTATCTTTCAGAACATCTGGCCACCATTCACTTTGAATGCCACATTGTTAGATCCATCAGATATCACTAATTGATGTCCACAAAAATACTCTAGTAATTTAGCTAAGAGAAGTGCCCCTCTCCGCCACCAACTATAGTACGTTTAAAGAAATCAACGTACGTAATCCCTTTGGAAACACTCTGTCAGACATCCGTCCATACAAGTTGTCCAGGGATTGGACAAACGGAAGGCACCAACCTACTGCATCCTAGGAATCGCCCTATGGATCAATAGCGAGTAGTCCTTGCAATCCATAGATTTTAACCACGATAGAATCACAAAACAAATAACTCTGGTTGCAAGCCAGAGAAATTCGGTAAGTAGTCCTTCCGCTTATGAAGATCCATGGTCTTCAACTGCTCCATCTTCAACCAACACCTTTTACGTATTTGCTGGATCGGAATGGTTTTCGAATATAAATTCGATCACGGTCTTTCCATACTAACAGCGCATTGGGCATGATTTTGATAGTCGGTTATTTAACTATCAAAATAAACAATCATAAAAATAAAATAAATCCATTGGTTTATATACAACGTCACTTGGCCATTGAAATAATATATCAGTTATAATATCAAAAATAATATATTAGTTTTAATATATAAATATTCTCAAATCATTTTAAAAGGAATACCTCCAAATGCTATCCAAATTCTTGTTACTATCATTCAAAAATATTTACCACTGCATTACTTATCATCGAGATCAATTTATTTACCATCATAAACACTCATTACGAAATCCCCTTTTATTTCGTTATTCTGGGAATACCATTTCATATTCACAAGCCCCTCTTTATTTTCTTACTATGGAAATAATATTTCCTATTCACAAGCTCCACTTTATTTCCTTACTATGGAAATACCACTTCCTATACACAAGCCCCTCTTTATTTCCTTACTATGGAAATACCAATTCCTATTCACAAGCCCCTCTTTATTTTGTTTTGTTTCGGAATCCCATCATGTGTGTGTATATATATATATCTAAATTCTTTAAATAAAGTTACACTAATACTTTTCCAAAACCATTTACTTTAACATCTCTATTATCACGACTCGTATCATCTTTTGATAGTCCTGAAGTTGTTCAAGTTGGGGTATTTTAATTACCTCTCAGACCTTGATCAATATCATTCTTATCTTAAGATAAATATGAATTGTAATTCAAAACCCCTATTCACTTTAATACCTCTTCGCTATTGTATTAACATACGGTTTTAAAAATCTTTCTTGCTTTTGAAAAACTCCTTTATAAATATATGGTAATTACTAAATTGATTGATTTTGTAAATGATTTATACACATTAACTTTTAAACTTTAACTCCTTTAAAACTATTTGTCCCATTATCTGGTTTTTTTCAAAATTCTATTACTAAACATTTTTCCAAATTCAATTACGAAAATTCCTTTTCTAATTCTTTAAAACATTTCCTTTGGGAAACCTTACTTTGATCTCATCCATTACATTTTCTATCATCACATGGTAACATTAATCTGCAGTTTAACGCTTTATCTCCCTACCTCCTTGTAACAACCCGGAAATTCTGAGCCAATTTAAATTTTTTAATTTGGCTATTTTAGTGAATTTTAGATATTTAAAATAAATTATTTTAAATAATAACGACGAAAAGTATGTGTGAATCGTTGTTTGAAAATAAATATAATTATTTTAAATTATAAACAAGGCCTGAAATGGCGCGGCAGTTTCAAAATTTCAATTCAAACTTTGACTGATTGTACTGGGTGCAAAATAAAACGGGTTTTAGTGAAACCAAAAATATTTAAATCTGTTAGTGAATATCTTTCTAAAGAATCTGAAAAATCGAAGTTTCATAGCGGGAATCAAAAGTTATGGCTAAATGAATTTTCAGAAAGGTCATTATAGAGTTTATATAACCCGTGAAAATAGCCATTTTGCAAACGACCTCAGAATTCGACGAAACCACTTTTGTTGGATCCGGGATGTCAAATTATTGCTAGGTTTCAAATTTCATAATTTTTGAAGTTAGTATGTGAGCGTGGCAAAGGAAATGTGTTTGGTCGATTTCTGTTAAATTGGATCGACCAGAAAATGGCCATTTTTCAAACGGTCTCAGAATTTGACGAAACTAGTTTTGTTGGTACCGTATCGTCAAAACAAAGCTAGATTTATTTTTCGTGAATTTTTGGGATCAGTATGTGGCCCCGACAAATTGAAATGTACGTTCAAATCAAATATTGAACATTTTATATTTTAATTTGAAGAGAAACTGGCTGTACAGTCGAAATGGCTTACGAAACATATCCCATTGTGTTCGGAATGGGGGTATTTAGCTAGGGGCGACAGTCGTTGGGTTTGGATTGGAGTTCGTATTAGAAAACCCCCTTTTAAAATTTTATTTTAGTCCCGGCCAATCAGATTTTTTATAAAAAAAAATAAAAAAAAGGATTTTCTCTCTCCCCGTAAGCCGATCACAGGCGGAAACCACTTCCATCATTCCCAGGCGAATTCCGACCAAACCACGAAGAATTACACCCCGACCCAGTTGAACTTTTTGAAGAACTCTCTCCCCTCTTCGAATCCATATAAGGAGCATCATTTATCGTTGAGTGTTTGAGGAGAACGACCGCTGAGAAGTCGACGACTTCACATCGCCGCCGCCGCCTGTACAGGCGATCGATCTGGGCGCCGCCTCCAGGCGCGGGTGCGCGGCTCCAAGCCCTACCTCGTGGTACTACCTGATCGACGCAACGCTACCCCGTTTGATCGCAAATCCGATACCTAGTTTGGAAGAATTTTGAAAGGTAACGGTTTGAATTATATTAAACTGTTCTATAGCACTTCTAAGCACTACGATTTATGATTTTACAATAAAAATCATATCTTTTTCGTTTCTTGTCGAAATTCAGTGAAACAAGAGACACCGAGACCGTGAGGACGTCTTCTACATTCTAGAAGAGACCGAATATTTTTCTGAGCCTTATGTTATTTTTGTTGGAGTGGAACCCAATGTGAGATTTCTGAATTATAAACGATATGGAAAACAACGATGTATAAATTATATAGTCGAAGTATGAGTTATATAAGCGTTGTACACCTCATGTATAAGCGTTGTATAACTTGTATGTTCGATGTATAAGTTATATATGCATTGTAAAAATGATAGGATGCCTCAGCTGCATACATCACTGCACTTCCACTTGACACCTATCGTGATGCTGAGATTCCATTGATACAGAGCCAATTCCAATAGACTTATTGAACGTTCCCATTGGCGTGCATCCAGCAGGAATTGAACCTACGAATTTGCCAATTATGAGTTGGGCGCTTTAACCATTCAGCCATGGATGCTTAACAGGGCTCATTGTACATCGTGAATAACCAAATTCCAATTGAAATGAAATCTTTAGGAGGAATCAATGAAAATCTTTAGGAGGAATCAATGAAACGATATCAATTCAAATCGTTGAAATAAATTGAAACGATATTGAAATGAAATCGAAATATAGTTATATACGTATATCTATATATATATATACACTCCCCTCGTCCAAAGACCATGGACGGTATATATTGGTTGTGATATTGTTTCGATTATTGGTTGATGTGAAAATTTGGTGAATATCATGAATGGTTGATTTAAAATGATTGATTGTGGTTGAAATCCCAATAGGATTAGTATATGGGAAAATTCGTCTACGTACGAACTAGATATTGAAAATCCCCATTGTCAAAAGCTGCGAGGCTTTGAGGTAGAGCGAGGAGCCGTACTTGGGACGGTGCCGGTTTTAACTACCCTGTCGTTATGCTGTCGAAATTTTCTGAAATATTTCTGTGTTTGATTTAAATTCATGTGTTGAAATAAAATTCATGTGTTGAATAGAAATTCATGTGTTGAAATAAAATTCATGTGTTGAAATAAAATTCATGTGTTGAATAGAAATTCATGTGTTGAAATAAAATTCATGTGTTGAATAGAAATTCATGTGTTGAAATAAGTTCATGTGTTGAATGGAGTTCATGTATTGAATAAATTCTTTGAAAGATAAAAATAACATTTTTATCATATATATAAACTATATAAAATTTTAATGTTTTAAATAAATTGTTTTAACACCAAAAATAACATTTTTATGATATGTATAATCTATATAAAATAATCGTGTTTTGAAATAAATTGTTTTACAATAAAAATAACATTTTTATGATATGTATAATCTATATAAAATAATCGTGTTTTGAAATAAATTGTTTTACAATAAAAATCACATTTTTACGATATATATAAACTATATAAAATAATCGTGTTTTGAAATAAATTGTTTTACAATAAAAATTACATTTTTATTATATGTATGAAATATAGAAAAATTCATGTGTTGAATAAAGGAATAGAACGATAAAAATCATATTTTTATCGTATGTGTGAAGTCGAAAACATTCGTGTGTTGAATATATAGATTGAACAGTAAAATCTACATTTTTATTGTGAATATGAAGTATTAAAAATGGTGATGTGTTGAAATAAATATCTGTTGGATAAAAATATCATTTTATCAAATATATGAAGTGAATATGGTTTTGAAATCGAAGAATGAATTATATATATATATATATATATATATATATATATAAATATAAATAAAATAAATCAAATAACGAAGCTGTAGTTCGTGTTTTGAAACCGTGATTTCAAATGATTAGTGCAGGAGATCCGACCATCATATTTTCCCGAAACCGAAACCGTTGGGTTCGCTTTGGAAATATCTTTCCAATGACACCCACTTTGTAAAGATCCAACGGTTGGATTGTCTGGAATGTTTAATTCAAATCTGAAGAAAAACAACACCAGAATCGATTATATATATATAAATATAATTATAATTAAAATAAATTGAGTAACGATGCTACAATTCGTATTTTGAAATTGAAACTTCAAATGAGTGTACCAGGAGATCCGACCGTCGGATTTTCCCAAAACTGAAACCATTGGATTCGTTTTGAAAAGATCTTTCTAATGATATAAAATTTGTGAAGATCCAACGGTTATTTTTTCAGATATGTGTAAAACAAATCTAAAGAAAAACAGCGCCATGGCCGCGTTATGGCCTGAAGCGTAGTATGAATGAATTGGCTATTTTTAATGAATAAAAATAGCGATAAATCGTTATAAAATATTATAAACGATATGGAATGGAAATAAACAGAATTTACCCCGTTTATTGGATATTTGATGGTTGAATGTGTTTGGCGTGAAAATTACAACTAAGAACAGAATTATTGATGTCGAATAATTTGACCATTGAAATGAATTGATATAAATTCTAAATATACGTGAATTATTTGAAAAGGCTGAGTTAAATCTCATTTCAAATAATTGATCGGCGATAAGAAGTTGATGATGAAGACGGTGGTTGAAGACCGGAGATCTTCACCTCGGTTGTTTGATTACTGATGTCTTGATTGGGAGGCATCCTGAAATATAGATAATAAGTGGTGATCGTCCAGACGTACTTGGAGATCGATGGATATGCGAGGTATATAGTGCCTCCGGTTTCGTTCAGACCCAGAACGAACTTGTAAATGGACTATGTATCTGACATTGGATTCCGTTCTGTGCTGATTGATCTCTATTAAATATATACCTGCTTGGCGGCGGAGAATTTATTCTCTTGCTTAACGCCCTTCTCTGAGACGTACGAGCTCAAACGTTATATATCGATAGAAATCAGTCGCATGGAGTGAATTTCCTGTGTGGCATGCCTAAGTGGCAGATGATTAAGGCTTCTGTTGAAAAGCAAAGTCTTGTGGTTGATGATCAAAGCACGGCCTGTGTGGCATAGCTTTGTGTATAACGTTGATTCGCGAGCCTCACACCCCGGTATGAACCAGAAACGGGAGAGGACCTCAGGGAGGGCATGCGTTTCCTTCTAGCTAGGGTGGTGTCAGTGACCTACCATCCTTGACATTTATATTATTTTCACCTGTGTGTTTGTTGCTGTTGCAAGGCGCCTTGGATATATCGGTGACTATGTGAAGCCGATGGGGTCATAGGACTCATTTACGCCCCAAAGGGCGGGGAAACGCAATGTTCAGCCATTTTAATCCACATCGGTGGACCGGCCCTGACGATCCAAGGGTCACTCGAGCTCTGATCCTGAGGCTAGGGCTAAACAATCTCGAATTCGGTAAGGACTATCTTTTGCCTTGGTTCATGACGAAAATCCAATTTCCAAATACGACACCGTGCGGTTTTGATTGTATACCTATATATGGCGACATAGTGGTATGGGGCATTAATGCCGTCTATGATTGATACTTACGATTTGAAGTTGTTTTTGAAACATATAAACACTAGTAATAATATCAAATGCTTTTGTTTTATTCGTATCAAGCATATTTTGGCCATTATAAGGTAAAACTCTATCCTCTGGTTTGCGTTGCATTGTGTGATGGGAACTGAATCTTATAATGGCTTCATTTTTTATAAAAAGCATTGAGATGTTTAAAGGATTTACTTGTTTTAAAGCACTGACAATCCAATGGAGTAAACCCGTTCCGCGAAAGTGGCGTGGTCCTGTGATTGGCCATATATTAAAATATGATAAGTAGATTTCTCATACCAGTCCCATGACTGACTCGTAGTTTGTTTCACTTGCAAACTCGGGTGCCCCTCTTTCTACACAGGCCGCCTTGTATTCAGGTTTTAGCAGGCTCTCTCTGGATAGCTGGAGCTGAAGATGGATTCTATCATTTATCTCTTTTTATGCTGTTCAGCTCCTGTTATACATATTATGTTTTTTTTTTTCCGCTGTAGACATTTATGTATAGCTGAACTGTATTTTGTACTAAGTATGATCCTGTATGCTGTGTAACTCTAATGATTATGTTTATCCAGTGTATTATTTTTACATTATTTGGTGTATTTAATTATTTATGTTCTGCTGTTATCTGTTTATGTGTTATATTCCAAAGATTACCCTTGCCACCGTCGTATGGGGTTTTGGGGTCGTCACAACGTGGTATCAGAGCTTTGGTTAAGCTTAGTTCTGGAATATAACATATTAACGAACTCGTCAGAAATAGAACCAGTAGTGTTCTAGGACGAATAACTCATTACAGATAGGATCAGTAATATCCTAGTATGAGTATAGCAGAATGGAATACACCTCGATAGATGCATTTACATTCAAGTCTATGTCCCTATGTTTTAAAATTACCTATGACCGCATTCAGAGGTCCCGATTTGTTCTATGAGTGGTTAGTAATGCCGTTCGGCTTATGTAACGCTCCAGCGTATTTTGTCGATTTGATGAATCGAGTATTTCGCGATGTCTTGAATAAATTTGTTCTGGTTTTCATTTATGACATATTGATCTTCTCTAAGTCAGAGAGCGAGCACGTGAAACATTTGGATCAAGTACTGGAAATTCTCAGAAAGAATGTCTTGAAGGCCAAACTTTCCAAATGTATATTTTGGCAAGAAGAAGTCAAGTTTCTTGGCCACGTTGTATCGAAAGAAAGAATTTCTATGGATCTCGGTAAAATCACCGCTATTCAAAATTGGAAGCAGCCTAGTACTCCCACAGAAGTCCGAAGTTTTCTTGGATTGGCTAGTTATTATCGGAAGTTCGTTAAAGATTTTTCGAAGATATCTAGTTCCTTAACAAAGCTTACCAAGAAGCACGCAATGTGAGGAGGCTTTTCAGAAGCTAAAACTGAGACTAACAACTGCTCCCGTGTTAACAATTATCGATGGCAATCAAGACTTGAAAGTCTGGACAGATGCCTCTAGAGAAGGCCTTGGTGCAGTATTAATGCAAAGAGGTCAAGTGGTTGCTTATGCTAGCCATCATCTGAAACCGCATGAGAAAAATTACGTCACTCATGATCTTGAGTTGTTAGCCATCGTATTCGCTTTAAAAATCTGGAGGCACTATCTTTTGGGTGAGAAATTCGAACTGTATATAGATCATCAGTCACTAAAGTATCTGTTCACCCAGAAACACTTGAATCTGAGGCAGCAGCGTTGGCTAGAATTTCTTGCAACATACGATTTTGAGATTTTGTACACTCCAGGGAAGGCCAATGTGGTGGTTGATGCACTATGTCGAAAGAATGCAATAATCGCCAGTTTTATTATTATGACTTCCTTGATTGAAAAAATATCTATTCTTCAGAAATATGATAATTTTATTAAGGATATTACCAGAAGGATTCAGAAAGGCGAACCCTCGTGTTTTCAAATAGATAACAATGGAATCCTGAGATTGAGAGGAAGGATTTGTGTTCCCGATATCCCCGAGCTCAAAAGAGAAGTGTTGGACCAATGTCACAAGTCCAAGCTGAGTATCCATCCAGGTGTGAGAAAAATATATAACGATCTCAAGCGAACATTCTGGTGGAAGGCTATGAAAAGGGATGTTTCAATATATGTTAGCAAGTGTCCTACTTGCCAACTAGTCAAAAGCGACCAACAGAAACTTGCCGGATTGTTGCAACCGCTGGATATTCCAGGTTGTAAGTGGGAACATATTTCCATGGACTTCATAGATGGTTTCCCCAGAACCAATAAAGGAAATGACAGTATTTGGTGTTGGATCTAGATTAACCCTAGGGGGGGTGAATAGGGTTTATCATAGTTTTTAACTGAATTAAAAATCTAACGAGATATATAATAATAAACAGATCACAGGCTGCAGTAGAAATAAAAAGTAGAAAAGAAATAACACACAGAGATGCCCAGCTTTGGAAAAATCCTGCCTACTGCTGCATTCCTAAAGGTTTCTACTAGGTGTTATAAACAGATCCCGCATACAAGACCATGTACACTCGCAGCGCCTGCTCCTGTCCTAAACCCACGCTCAAAACCCTAGACTGGCCGATATCCCCTCGACCAGATTTTCCCGTATTACAAACCCGTAACACGTAACCTAGTTTTTACAGACTCTAGAAAACTGTCAGTCAACACCCTTACTGATTCTCCTAGAATTTTACAGACTCTATAATTGTTCGACAATTTTTAAAACATATACAATAAAATAAACAAGAGAAATTAAAATAGAAAAGCCCTTGGATTTAAAAAGGAAGGGTCATCTCTTGTCCATTAAAACACTTGGCCGACCCTTTGTAATACGTTGCACCCTTTTTCATTTATCCCGATCACTTTCCTTTGTGATAAAAAATGGCTGCGGCTTCAACCTAGGGTTTTACTCTGTTGCACCAAATCGAATCGTACAGTCTTTAAATTGATGATTCAGACGATCTCTGAAGCTCGAATTTGCTGTTGCTTCCTGATCCTTCGATTTGGATTTTGTTCGATTGAAGACAATGAAAAAGTTGTGAGTTTTCTCTGAATTTTCTCTTCGATTATGCTCTGGTTTTATTCGATACTTGCCGATGATGTAATGGTGTTAACTTATAGGGTAATTTGGAAACCCTAAATTTGTTCTCTGATTTCGCTATAGTGACTTGACTGATTGGGTGTTTGTTTCCACTTTTGCCTCTTTATTGAATGCCATGAAATTTGTGATGGCATTTCTTTAACTTGGTCATTCTGGTTTGACTTTGTTTGCGGATGAAACCTGCAATTTGATTGAAAAAACTCTGATTGAATACATAGATGTCGAAAATGATTTAATCACCATTCCTTATATGATACATGAAAGCATTATTCATACTGGTCCTATGAAATGTTTGTAAATCTGGAATGAAATCTTGCCAAAAAGTTGTTTGCTCAAAGCTGGAAACACATATTTGTTTCTTGCCATGTTTAGTCAATTTCAGGAATGAATTTAAACCTCTGTCCAATCAACAAAATTACTTGAAATTCTTGGAATGAATTCTTTTGCCATATCTGGAATAATTCTTGCCTTGAAACTGTTTTGCTGATTCTGGAGACATTTTAAACTTGCCAAATTATGAATCGTGATTTCTGCAAGGCATTAAACTTTGACAAACAAGTTTCTGTATATGCTGAAATTTGAAATGATTTTATGCCCCATTTAAACTTTTGTCAATAGTGCTTGTCTAACAAAACATGCTGTTTGCTTTGTTGTTCCATAAATTATTATTTGGCATCTCAAACACATCCCATATGTGTATACTCAAACAAACATGATATGGTTGCACCCCCTGCTGTAGACTTGAACATGCTGTCTAATTTATTTTGAGCATTTTGTGCACATGTTGGTTCAGCCATGTTGATTGCACCACTGCCTTTGTTCATCTATGCTACTACATATTTCAGTTTTGATACACTTGAACCATTATGCTTTACCTGCTTGAATATGTTACTTTGACCATGAACATGTGCATGGACTTGATCACCATCCATGTGTCTACTTGCCATGCTGTCACTTGACCAACTCTTTGATATGAACATGAATGGCTAGACCATGTTTCTCCTCTGTTCCATTTTTGCTTGTTGCACTTATGTTATGGCCTTTGCCCCTGGATGTTATCACCATGCTGCACTTGAGAAAATATGGCTTAACACAAATGAAACTGTGCGCACATATATATGCAGTTGCCTTGTGCACCTCCATATTGATATGCTTGCATGTTCACATCGATTTGTCCACTTTATCACTTGTTTATCTTGCTGAGCCAATTGCTATAGTGTATTTCCATACTGAAATGATCCTGACCAATTTGCACTTTGTTGCTCATTCGTATTTGCTGAAATTTGCTTGAGAATGTTGTTTCCATGCACCAATGCCTTGTGCACACTTGAGTTTGATCTGCACTTGTACATTGCCATTTCCTTGAGTGTATGTGCTTGATTTGGCCCGACCATTTTCACCACTTAAAAACTGCAATGAACATGCCAAGCTATGCACCAAAAAAAAACTTGCTTCTTCCTTATATAAGCTTGCATAACTTTGTTTCACTATTTGTAGTTGCTGTTGCACTTTGTAGTTGCTGATTTTCACTTTTGCCACATTGCTTTGATTCTCGTATGCTGAGCACTTTTGAGTTGCACCATATTTGTGATCCTCGACCATTTTGTACATGCACACATTGACTTGTGTATGTTGTTGCACTTTTCAACTTGTTGTTTGACCTTTGTGTTGATCTGCCACTTTCTCACTTTGACTTGTTCACACCTGTTTAGAATATCCTGCTGAATTGTATACACATGCACTGAGTCGAGATGGTCCACGTGGCTGCTCCTCAGTTGCATGCTGATTGGCGAGGCAGTGCACACGTGTATATATATATGCACGTGTGTACATGCAGTCGATCATAAAATTTCATGTCCCTGTACATATATAAACTGTTTGCCTAGACACATATGAATCAGATCAAGTCATGAAAAATAATGAGAAACACACCAGAAAACTGAGGCAAATAAAATTTTAAAAAAAATATTTGCTAGAGTATGAAATTATTTCTATTCCATATACTGTGTGTGTGTTTCTGTATATGGCAGGTATGAAGATGATGACTGGACTAACAGAAGGCTGTGAAGATAGAAGACTGAAGATAAAAAGAGTCAGAGAATGTATATGTGTCAGTATATATGCAAAAGTGTCTGTATATTGATTCAATGTGAATGTATATATTAATTTGTAGAGAGGAATTGTGTATGAGTCAGATAGTGAAAATGTATGTATGAATTGTACTGTTATTTGTAATAAACAAATTCGTTTGAAATAAAATATTATTTTATTGTTGTCAAACAAACTTGTATATTATATTCAGTCAATTTACAAGTACAAATGTATTTAAATAGTGGAGTATTAAATAGCTGTACTGTTTGAATATTGAAATAGAATATTCAATTTAAATAAAATACTGTATGAATATATGAATGTCTGTACAGTAGTATTTTATTTAATTATAAATATTACAATCCTGTTTGTGATGTATATTAACAGTACGATTTCAAACACGTTTATAATAATATTCATTTGGTTGTTATCATCAAATAAAAAATCATATAATTGTGTATACAACCACGTTATATATAATAATCTCCCCCTTTTGATGATGACAAACAAATAAAAGATTTTGAATCCAACAAATGTGTTTTACAGTGAAAATTGAACTCCCCCTATTTATTAACCCCCCCTACAACAGAGAACTCTCCCTATAACTGTGCTTGAGTGAAATGAATGAATAATAATGAATTTTCAAAATTAAAAATATTTATAAAATATTCACTCATAAATCAAAATCTCAATTCATTCTCCCCCTTTTGTTATCATCAAAAGGATATAGAATTTAAAATATAGATGAATAGTGACTAACAAATTTTCAATTTTCAGCTTAAGAGGAAGAACGACCATCATTAATCTCAATCAGTCAAACAAAAATTATAACATTCTGAGAACAGGTGGCATATTTCACATTTTAGAGATTGACGGATTTACAATGAATTTCATACATAATGGAGAGAGTTTTAAAAATAAATCATTTCCAATTATTTTCAAAATATTTTTTATAAAAATAAAGCACAAAAACAGTGATGGATTTGGACTATAATTAATAATTCAACTCAGGTGACAATATTGTATAATCTAAAATCCCAATGCCTATCAATCAACAAATCATAATACGTCATAAGATTTCAACACATTTCACAGATTAGAAAGATGGATTGGTAGGCTGATTTTTATACACCGAGGAGAATTTCAGAATAATTTCAATTTATAGCATAATATTTTCTTTTTCTTTTTACTTTATTTAAGATCACACTGACCACGTATAACCAGAGCTTGGATTTTTAAATGAGGTCAGTCGCACTTAAATTATAAGTTATCTCTTAACCATGCATGACCAGAGCTTGGATTTTTAAATGAGGTTAGAGACACACTTATATATTTATTATATATTTATCATTTTCAGTTTCAAAATGAAAAACCCCACAGAATATAAAATCAAAAAATGGATGATAGAAATGCGGTAGGTACAGAAATGGTCTGTAAAATAAATTTCTAAATTAATTATATTATGAAATATGCTCGACTGTACTGGGATTATTGAAAATTTTCAAGTATCACTAATTCTGAATAATAATAACATAGCCACAATTCCATCACAAATATTCTCACTGTTTATTCAAGATTATCTTTTAAAAAATATCAAACTCTCCACATTAATATAGAACTATCATGGATGGCAGAAAGATGATAGATAAAGGAGATGATCGTGAAATAATGACCAATTCAAAGATATTATAATAAATGTTCAACCATCATGAAAATCTAAATAAAATCTCCTTTTGTTGTGAAATATACTGCAATCACAATTCATCACAATTTCAAAATCTAATAACAATTTTGATGAATTATAAATACAGTTCAATTTGGATATTGATTTCAATTTGGATATTGATTTCAATTTCTGAATGAATAATTAATAAATAATTATAAAATTGAAAATCAATTACAAGAGGAAATTAAATAGATTTATCCAAAAAAAAATGTGTATGGTGTCTATACAAGGTGAAAATTCAAAACCAGATGGATGAAAAAGATGATACCAATTGTAGTCTCCTTTATCGAGGAATTTATTCACACCCTAGATATTTCGGATTAAAGAAATTTTGAACACAAAGCCCAAACATACAAGATTACAAAATAGGCACAATTATTAGAGCAGCAGTCAGATTAAAGCAGACAGTTATTTGAAAACAGTATCAGAGCAGCACAGCAGAAACAGTTTCAAATCAGACTTGTTAAGATGTTGATCACACAAGATGATTCATGATCCAATGATTAAAAATACCGTTTATTTAAAATCATTTGATGAAGATATCAGGATTCAATGAATCAATCACACCAGATTATTAATTTCACATTCAAGATATGTGTGTGATTCTGTAAATCAATAATTTCAAATGATTTTAAACCAACAAATATTTAAATCAAATCATCATGAAATAACAGTGAGATTTAAGACCGGATTTTCAATCAATTTTTTACAAGAATTTCTGACAAGAACAAGAGTAAATTCAGATCATATACATCAAGTTTGAGAGGTAGTCATGATTTAAAAATAATTTATTTGAAATCACTTGAATCAATGTCAAGTTTTGAGATATAATGAATCAGTCACACGAGATTGATAATTTCAAATTTAGAGGCATGTGATGTTCAGAATATCAAGAATTTCAGATGATCTCAAACAAATAAATTTCAATAATAATGATCACGAATATATGGTGAATTTCTGGATGTATCACTGTAATTCAAGACAATTCAAAATATCCAAGCCAATCTGAAAATTTTTGAACTTATCACAAATGATAAGAAGCAGTGTACTGTAATGAGTATAATATTTTAAGTGTTTCCAAAATGATTTGGAATGAATTCAAAACAGCATAAGTGTGTGAAATTTCAATAATTATTCAGATCTTCAAAAATTTAGAATTCGAAATGACAGTGTTCAAGATATGATATTAATGCATCAACACTGTTATGAATTCAAAAAATCAGAAAGCAAACTTCAAAACAATTGCAGGGATTTACAGGATTGAATTTAAGATCTCGATGAAATTAAAAACATTAGAGTTTTATTCAAGAGAAGAAAATTTCCAGGAAAAAACACGACTTCTGCAATTGGAAGTTAATAAAGCTCATAAAGAAAGAAAAATATGGCAGTGACAAATCAAAAACAGAAAGAGATAAAGAAAATAAATAGAAGGGGTAGAAGGAGAAAAAAATAAAAACTGAGAATATTTACAAAGATGAGTTTGCAGATCATACCAGAATCCAATGTAAAACCGAATCTCTAACTCAACAAATCTTGGCAGAAAGAACTGAAAATGATAAAAAAAGTACAAACCATCTTGATTTCAAATTTCTTTTCAGCACAGTAGTTCCTTAGCCATCCTTCGGTACCTATGAATTTATAGAATCAAGTGGTCTAACAAAATTTGCAAAACCACTCACAATTTTATTCACACATTTTGGTACCCAGACTTGTTTGTATAATAATCCATTTGAATCTATCTTTGTACACTTTGGAACCCAAATCTGTTTGAATTTAAAGAAGTTTATTTTATTTCTCTTTGGGATCCAGAATTGTTCAATTGGATTATTATAAAACAAATTCACATCACGTTTATGATTCAAAAATCCTTTGCGATTATCAGAGTTAGAATTTCCATATCGATTCTTTCCAAAGCAGATTAAAGGATTTTTAAAATCATTTGAGTTCTGATTTTCAAAAATGTTATTTTTCTCAAAGCCGAGACCACTTTTATTACCAGATGAAAATTGATTTTTCAACAGCATATTCAGAGATTTTTCACCGTTAGAAAATTTAGCCAAAGTTGACTCAAGCTGTTGAATTTTAGTTTTAAGATCACGGCTCTCTTTCATTAAACCCGAACAATGATTTTTAGTGATCTTACATCTTTCAAAATCAAATTTTAAAACCAAATTTTCATCTTTAAGAATTTTAATTCTGGCTTGAGATTCCATGATTTCAGATTCAAATCGTTTTCGTTTTTCAGACTCAAATTTCTTGGATTTTTCAATCTCATTTTCAAGTTCTTCTAAAATCAAATTTGATTTCAACAAGTTCTCCTTTTCAGCAATTTCAAATTTGGAATTTATATCTGTTTTAAAATCTTCAAAATCCTTTTGCAGAAGGTTATTCAAATTTGACAACTCAGTCTTGTTCTCATTTAATATCAGAATTTCATTTTTGGACTTTTGAATATTTTTATTGAGATGAACAAGATTGGTTTTCAATTTCAAACAATTTTTGCAAACAGAATTTGAAGAATTTTTAACATATTCAAGTTGTGATTCCTAATCATCAATTTTGCTAATCAACTCAGAATTCCTAGATTTTAGAGATTTATTTTTAGATTGGAGTTTATCAATAGACTTAGTTAGATCAGCAGAAAAATAAACCAGATCTTCATAAGAGAAATTTTCTACTTCATTGTCTGTTGAGTCTCCATCAGCTGATCCATCTGAATTATCATCTGTAAGTCATGTTAAGCAAAATTCTGAAACTGAGTTGACATTCTGGGGTTTTGAGCTGTTGTCAGATTTTCCATACTTCGTATTGAGAGTATCCCAGATTTCCTGTGCAAATAAACAATGGCAGATAAGATTAAACTGTTCAGTACTAAGATAATCAAATATAATCTTCATAGCACGAGCATTAAAAGTAATATCTACACTATCAAACCCATTAATAACAACATCCCAACATTTAATATTAACAGATTTTAAATAAAATTCCATTTTGGATTTCCAGTTTAAAAAATATGTTCCATTGAAAATAGTTGGAGATGAACTGGACTGACTCTTACTAAACTGACAACTAGGGATCACCATTACTCTAGAGTTAACAGAATACCTGCTTTGATACCACTTGTAGTCTCCTTCTCGAGGATTTTAATCACACCTCGGTGGCCTACAATGGCACCTAAGAGACTGATTTCACGTCCTGCCTCTCGACGTGGACAACCACCCACGGACATGTAGGGATAAGAGTCACTACTTCGCCACTAGATCATAGAGCGAGAACTCCCTATCATGTTGTAACCTTATACCAGCTCTGATACCACTTGTTGGATCTAGATTAACCCTAGAGGGGGGGAGTGAACAGGGTTTATCACGGTTTTTAACTAAATTAAAAATCAAACGAGATATATAATAATAAAAAGATCACAGGCTACAGTAGAAATAAAAAGCAGAAAATAAATAACACACAGAGATACCCAGCTTCGGCAAAATCCTGCCTACTGCTGCATTCCTAAGGTTTCTACTAGGTGTTATAAACAGATCCCGCATACAAGACCATGTACACTTGCAGCGCCTGCTCATGTCCTAACCCTACGCTCAAAACCCTAGACTGGTCGATATCCCCTCGACCAGATTTTCCCGTATTACAAACCCGTAACATGTAACTTAGTTTTTACAGACTCTAGAAAATTGTCAGTCAACACCCTTACTGATTCTCCTAGAATTTTACAGGCTCTATAACCGTTCGACAATTCTTAAAACAAATACAATAAAATAAACAAGAGAAATTAAAATAGGAAAGCCCTTGGATTTAAAAAGGAAGGGTCATCCCTTGTCCATTAAAACACTTGGCCGGCCCTTTGTAATATGTTGCACCCTTTTTCATTTATCCCGATCACTTTCCTTTATGAGAAAAAATGGCGGCGGCTTCAACCTAGGGTTTTACTCTGTTGCACCAAATCGAATCGTACAGTCTTTAAATTGATGATTTGGATGATCTCTGAAGCTCGAATTTGCTGTTGCTTCCTGATGCTTCGATTTGGATTTTGTTCGATTGAAGACAATGAAAAAGTTGTGAGTTTTCTCTGAGTTTTTCTCTTCGATTGTGCTCTGGTTTTATTCGATACTTGTCGATGATGTAATGGTGTTAACTTATAGGGTAATTTGGAAACCCTAAATTTGTTCTCTGATTTCTCTATAATGACTTGACTGAGTGGGTGTTTGTTTCCACTTTCACCTCTTTATTGAATGCCGTGAAATTTGTGATGACATTTCTTTAACTTGGTCATTCTGGTTTGACTTTGTTTGCGGATGAAACCTGCAACTTTGATTGAAAAAACTCTGATTGAATACATAGATGTCGAAAATGATTTAATCACCATTCCTTATATGATACATGAAAGCATTATTCATACTGGTCCCATGAATGTTTGTAAATCTGAAATGAAATCTTGCCAAAAAGTTGTCTGTTCAAAGCTGGAAACACATATTTGTTTCTTGCCATGTTTAGTCAATTTCAGGAATGAATTTAAACCTCTTTCCAATCAACAAAATTACTTGAAATTCTTGGAATGAATTCTTTTGCCATATCTGGAATAATTCTTGCCTTGAAACTGTTTTGCTGATTCTAGAGACATTTTAAACTTGCCAAATTATGAATCGTGATTTCTGCATGGCATTAAAACTTTAACAAACAAGTTTCTGTATATGCTGAAATCTGAAATGATTTTATGCCCCATTTAAACTTTTGTCAATAATGCTTGTCTAACAAAATATGCTATTTGCTTTGATGTTCCATAAATTATTATTTGGCATCTCAAACACATCCCATATGTGTATACTCGAACAAACATGATATGGTTGCACCCCCTGCTGTAGACTTGAACATGCTGTCTGATTTATTTTGAGCATTTTGTGCACATGTTGGTTCAGCCATGTTGAGTGCACCACTGCCTTTGTTCATCTATGCTACTACATATTTCAGTTTTGATACACTTGAACCATTATGCTTTACCTGCTTGAATATGTTACTTTGACCATGAACATGTGCATGGACTTGATCACCATCCATGTGTCTACTTGCCATGCTGTCACTTGACCAATTCTTTGATATGAACATGAATGGCTCGACCATGTTTCTCCTCTGTTCCATTTTTGCTTGTTGCACTTATGTTATGGCCTTTGCCCCTGGATTTTATCACCATGCTGCACTTGAGAAAATATGGCTTAACACAAATGAAACTGTGCACACATATATGTGCAGTTGCCTTGTGCACCTCCATATTGATATGCTTGCATGTTCACATCGATTTGTCCACTTTGTCACTTGTTTGTCTTGCTGAGCCAATTGCTATAGTGTATTTCCATACTGAAATGATCTTGACCCATTTGCACTTTGCTGCTCCATCGTATTTGCTGAAATTTGCTTGAGAATGTTGTTTCCATGCACCAATGCCTTGTGCACACTTGAGTTTGATTTGCACCTGTACATTGCCATTTCCTTGAGTGTATGTGCTTGATTTGGCTCGACCATTTTCACCACTTAAAAACTGCAATGAACATGCCAAGCTATGCACCAAAAAAAAACTTGCTACAGCCTTATATAAGCTTGCATAACTTTGTTTCACTATTTGTAGTTGCTGTTTCACTTTGTAGTTGCTGATTTTCACTTTTGCCACATTGCTTTGATTCTTGTATGCTAAGCACTTTTGAGTTGCACCATATTTGTGATCCTCGACCATTTTGTACATGCACACATTGACTTGTGTATGTTGTTGCACTTTTCAACTTGTTGTTTGACCTTTGTGTTGATCTGCCACTTTCTTACTTTGACTTATTCACACCTGTTTAGAATATCCTGCTGAATTGTATACACATGCACTGAGTCGAGATGGTCCACGTGGCTACTCCTCAGTTGCATGCTGATTGGCGAGGCAGTGCACACGTGTATATATATGCACGTGTGTACATGCAGTCGATCAGAAAATTTCATGTCCCTGTACATATATGAACTGTCTGCCTAGACACAGATGAATCAGATCAAGTCATGAAAAATGATGAGAAACACACCAGAAAACTGAGGCAAATAAAATTTTTAAAAAATATATTTGCAAGAGTATGAAATTATTTCTATTCCATATACTCTGTGTGTGTTTCTATATATGACAGGTATGAAGATGATGACTGGACTAACAGAAGGCTGTGAAGATAGAAGACTGAAGATAAAAAGAGTCAGAGAATGTATATGTGTCAGTATATATGCAAAAGTGTCTGTATATTCATTCAATGTGAATGTATATATTAATTTGTAGGGAGGAACTGTGTATAAGTCAGACAGTGAAAATGTATGTATGAATTGTACTGTTATTTGTAATAAACAAATTCGTTTGAAATAAAATATTATTTTATTGTTGTCAAACAAACTTGTATATTATATTCAGTCAATTTACAAGTACAAATGTATTTAAATAGTGGAGTATTAAATAGCTGTACTGTTTGAATATTGAAATAGAATATTCAATTTAAATAAAATACTGTATGAATATATGAATGTCTATACAGTCGTATTTTATTTAAATATAAATATTACAATCCTATCTGTGATGTATATTAACAGTACGATTTCAAACACATATATAATAATATTTATTTGGTTGTTATCATCAAACAAAAAAATCATATAATCGTGTATACAACCACGTTATATACAACATTTGGGTGATCGTAGATCGCTTCACGAAGACCGCCCATTTTGTACCTGTCAGATCCAATAGAACCGCCCAAAGTCTAGCACAGATTTATTTCAAAGAAATTGTTAGGCTACATGGAGTGCCGATCAGTATAGTTAGTGATAGAGATCCAATATTTGCTAGCAAATTCTGGGAGGCATTTCAAGTAGAACTGGGAACGAAGCTGAATCTAAGCACCGCTTATCATCCTCAAACAGATGGTCAAACTGAGAGGGTGAATCGTATTCTAGAAGATTTATTGTGGGCTTGTGTTCTTGATTTTGGTGGATCATGGGAAGACCATTTGCATCTGGCAGAGTTCTCATACAACAACAGCTACCAAGCGAGCCTGACAATGTCACCATTCGAAGCATTGTATGGTAGATCGTGCCGATCTCCTGCTTGTTGGGTAGAACCTGGTAATAGGCTTGTATTG
The DNA here is from genome assembly GCA_030737875.1 of Allium sativum. NCBI lineage: Eukaryota > Viridiplantae > Streptophyta > Magnoliopsida > Asparagales > Amaryllidaceae > Allium > Allium sativum. Next base: position 64,278,771 of record CM060911.1, on the reverse strand, counting down.
GAACCAGATATGATTCGCGAAGCTGTGGATAAAGTCGATTTCATTAAGAAACGATTGCTAGCAGCTCAAAGCCGACAAAAGAGCTATGCAGAATCGAGAAGGAGGGATTTAGCATTTGCTGTTGGTGACTATGTGTATCTAAGGGTTTCTCTGATGAGAGGAGTAATTCAATTTGGCAAAACTGGGAAGTTGGTGTCCAGATTTATTGGTCCATTCCCTATACTTGAGCGGATTGGAACTCTCGCTTATAGAGTTCAATTGCCTGATTGGTTGCCTGGAGTGCATGATGTATTTCATGTATCTCAACTTCGAAAGCATGTTCATGATCCAGACTTGATCGTGGAAGAAGCAGCGCAATGGGATATAGAAATTACTCCAGAATTGGCTGTGAGAAGAGAGCCGCTAAAGATTATTGGCAAAGAAACCAAAGAGCTGAGGAACAAGAAGGTTCACTTAGTCAAAGTGCAGTGGAGTGGAGATCCGCGAGATTGTACTTGGGAAACTGAGGAAAGCATTAAGAAAGCCTATCCTAAGTGCAGGGTGGATATCTCTGATTGACTCTGGTGCAAGGTACATTTATCATACTTTGCATTACCATTTTGTTCTCTACTTTATTGTTGTTTTCTTTTCATGGATGTATAACTTTTTAATTATATAGTCTGATGATTTTAAAAGAGTATATGAATTAATTAGTATATTTTTGAAAGATAAAAAGAAACTGATTGCTGGTTGTGTTGTTTGATTTTTGGTTGATTAATTAGAATTTTGAACCATTAAGCCAAATTAAACAAATATTGAACTGAGTTGAAAATAGATAGAAATATATACATGTGCTTTATATGTGTGTGAACAGGTTATGGATAAACAGCTAAGCAGAGGAATAAAATTGTTTGCCCGACAAATAGGTACATGTTTATTGTATTTCTTGGGATTTGATGATTTTATGAGCCGCTTGGCTTTTCCTTTTTCTTTTGGATTGGTGAGGGCCATGGGAGGCTATTTGAAATATCCCGAAGCTCCCAGTACAAAGGAGGTTATTGAGAAATTTTTCGAAAATTTAGGGTGTTAGCCAAATTTTTGAAGAATTTGAAAATTCTTATAAACTGAAATGTTGAAGAATGGAAGCCGGAATGAAAGTTTAGTTGGTTAATTAAACAACTTTCGACTTCGTTCCTTTTTTAGGACGAAAAGTTTTAAGTGGGGGAGATTGTAACAACTTGGAAAATCTGAGCCAATTTAAAATTTTTAGTTTGGCTATTTTAGTGAATTTTAGATATTTAAAATAAATTATTTTAAATAATAACGATGAAAAGTATGTGTGAATCGATGTTCGAAAATAAATATAATTATTTTAAATTACAAACAAGGCCTGAAATGACGCGGCAGTTTCAAAATTCCAATTCAAACTTTGACTGACTGTACCGGGTGCAAAATAAAATGGATTTTAGTGAAACCAAAAATACTTAAATCTGTTAGTGAATATCTTTCTAACAAATCTGAAAAATCGAAGTTTCATAGCGGGAATCAAAAGTTATGGCCAAATGAATTTTCAGAAAGGTCGCTATAGAGTTTATATAGCCCGTGAAAATAGCCATTTTGCAAATGACCTCAGAATTCGATGAAACCACTTTTGTTGGATACGGGATGTCAAATTATTTCTAGGATTCAAATTTCATAATTTTTGAAGTTACTATGTGAGCGTGGAAAAGTAAAATGTGTTTGGTCGATTTCTGTTAAATTGGATCGACCAGAAAATGGCCATTTTTTAAACGGTCTCAGAATTCGACGAAACTAGTTTTGTTGGGACTGTATCGTCAAAACATAGCTAGATTTATTTTTCGGGAATTTTTGGGATCAGTATGTGGTCCCGGCAAATTGAAATGTACGTTCAAATCAAATATTGAACGTTTATATTTTAATTTGAAGAGAAACTAATTGTAATAGTCGAAATGGCTTATGAAACATATCCCATTGTGTTCGGAATGGGTGTATTTAGTTAGGGCGACAGTCGTTGGGTTTGGATTGGCGTTCGTATTAGAAAACCTCCTTTTAAAATTTTATATAACTCCCGGCCAATCAGATTTTTTATAAAAAAATAAAATAAAAAAAGGATTTTCTCTCTCCCCGTAAGCCGATCACAGGAGAAAACCACTTCCATCCTTCCCAGGCGAATTTCGACCAAACCACGAAGAATTACACCTCGACCCAGTTGAACTTTTTGAAGAACTCTCTCGCCTCTTCAAATCCATATAAGGAGCATCATTTATCATTGAGTGTTTGAGGAGAATGACCGCTGAGAAGTCGACGACTTCACATCGCCGTCGCCGCCTGTATAGGCGATCGATCTTAGCGCCGTCTTCAGGCGCGGGTGCGCAACTCCAAGCCCTACCTCGTGGTACTACCTGATCGACGCAACGCTACCCCGTTTGATCGCAAATCTGATACCTAGTTTGGAAGAATTTTGAAAGGTAACGATTTAAATTATATTAAATTGTTCTATAGCACTTCTAAGCGCTACGATTTATAATTTTACAATAAAAATCATATCTTTTTCATTTCTTATCGAAATTCAGTGAAGCAAGAGACACCGAGACCGTGAGGACATCTTCTACATTCTAGAAGAGACCGGATATTTTCTGAGCCTTTTGCTATTTTTGGTGGAGTGGAACCCAATGTGAGATTTCTGAATTATAAACGATATGGAAAACAACGATGTATAAATTATATAGTCGAAGTATGAGTTATATAAGCGTTGTACACCTCATGTATAAGCGTTGTATAAGTTGTATGTTCGATGTATAAGTCATATATGCGTTGTAAAAATGATATATGCATTGTAAAACACTACACCAAAAATGCCAATTTGGCAGTGCTCATAGCCGTATCAAAATGGATTTGATACGGTTTTAAGCCGTATCAAAAAACGGCGTCTCTGTTGTTCTGATACGGCTTAAAACCGTATCAAATTAATCATTTGATATGGCTTAAAACCGCATCAAAATACAAATTTGATACGGTTTTTACCCGTATCAATTGATTAATTTGGTATGGCTTTAAGCCTTATCAAATTAATAATTTTATACGGCTTAAAACCGTATCAAATTAATGTGTGGGCACTGTCAACTTCATAGACCGATACGGTTTTAAGCCATATCAATTTAGTAGAATGATATGGCTTAAAACCATATCAAATTGGTATATTGATACGGCTTAAAACCATATCTATTTGAAAATCTATTTTAAAAAAAATTATAAAAAATTTCATTATACAAGAATTATTGTTATATTATTAAAACCCAAAGTTCTCGATTATTATCTCAGCAAGATATAATAGTACAAGCATTACACAAACACATTGACATCTCAGCAAGATATAATAGTTCTCGATATAAAAGTTTTGGAATAATTGATATAACAGTACTCTTCTTGAATGCTTCCTTGATCAGTTTCAGGTCCACCTCAGCACGCGTTGTTAAGACACGGGTCAGAGCATCCTCGTCCATTCCCATTTTTTTATGGCGAGTCGTAGGGTTTTCTCAAAGTACTTTTCAGGGTTTGTGATGGTCTTTACTATCACCCTCGGCGCAGTCAGGTACTCGTCTTTAAGGTCCTCCTTCAAATCCTGATCAACAGCAATACACAAAGTAAAAAAAAAAACATTTGCAATGTGCATTGTGTTCCATACCCAAAACATAATTAATGATCATCAACTATATATTCATGGGTTATTTGCAATGTGCATGGTGTCCCTTTTTATTGAGAGGCTTGCAATGTGCAAACAAACGATTAAACAATTTACCAGTCTAACATAATTTTGTTTCTTAAATGGTCAAAGAACATGCAGATTTTATCTTCTGATTGGAAAAATGAACTGAATAAACTATATCTGGAAGTTCCATCATGGACTATGGTTTAAGCAACAAAAAAATTTGTTAGAAGGGGGATAAACCTGGAAGCATCATCTCATTTTACATATAAATTGGATACTGAAACTATGAGTATGGAGTTTATTTATTGCCTGAATGTGTACCTGTCCCATACGGTCCCAAAATCCTTGACATAAGGCCACAAAGACCTATCCCTCAAAAATTGTATGGAGTTTATTTATTTATTTCCAGAACGAGGTGATCCTTAAGAGGTTCCATTCAAGTCAAGATATCTGACTCAAGTACAACATCCTTTGCCTCTTGAATCATTTTCTTTAGCTTTACTAGAGCCTGAAGAAAAGAAAACTGATGTCAACGAAGTTCTTTATCACCAGGGAAATAAAGCACAATTCATCTTTATGTACAATAATTTATGCTTTGAAACTGATTTTGATGATGAGTGTATATAATAAATTTCAATTTGTAAGTTCGATCAAGGAAACTAAAACGTCGATTCATCTCTATGTATAATAATATATGTTTTGAAACTGATATTGAAGGTCGATCATATACAATAAATTTCAGGTTGTAATTTCGATCAAGCATTGTTGTGTTATTTTATCTCAACATGAATTAAGATCTCAAATACAGTCCGGATTCGGTTTTAAAATTCAGTTTAGAATGGTATGGTGCTGATGGAATACTGAAATGCACTGGAAAAATGCAACAAATAATGAAAATACTGCCGCAAGGGACTTTCCTGAAAGTATTAAGTCGGCATTTAAAAGATACTCACATTCTCAGCTAGTTTTTTCCAAAACAGCTTGCAAAAAATTCCCGAACTTAGTTCTTAATGTGACAGTGAACTCATTCAAGTGCTCACCAGCAACATGATTCCCACCATCAGGCATATACTGACTCCTGAATAACAGTAACATGGGATTAACTATACTCTAAACCATATTAGAAATAAGTGGTGATCGTCCAGACGTACTTGGAGATCGATGGATATGTGAGGTATATAGTGCCTCCGATTTCGTTTAGACCCAGTACGAACTTGTAAATGGACTGTGTGTCTGACATTGGATTTTGTTCTGTGCTGATTGATCTCTATTAAATATATACCTGCTTGGCGGCGGAGAATTTATTCTCTTGCTTAACGCCCTTCTTTGAGACGTACGAGCTCGGAGGTTATATATCGATAGAAATCAGTCACATGGAGTGAATTGCCTGTGTGGCATGCCTAAGTGGCAGATGATCAAGGCTTCTGTTGAAAAGCAAAGTCTTGTGGTTGATGATCAAAGCACGGCCTGTGTGGCATAGCTTTGTGTATAACGTTGATTCGCGAGCCTCACAATCCGGTATGAACCAGAAATGGGAGAGGACCTCAGGGAGGGCATGCGTTTCCTTCTAGCTAGGATGGTGTCAGTGACCTACCAGCCCTGACATTTATATTATTTTCACCTGTGTGTTTGTTGCTATTGCGAGGCGCCTCAGATATATCGGTGACTATGTGAAGCCGATGGGGTCATAGGACTCATTTACGCCCCCAAAGGGCGGGGAAACGCAGTGTTTTGGCATTTTAATCCACATCGGTGGACTGGCCCTGACGATCCCAGGGTCACTCGAGCTCTGATCCTGAGGCTCAGGCTAGACAGTCTCGAATTCGGTAAGGACTATCTTTTGCCTTGTTCATGACGGAAATCTAATTTCCAAATACGACACTGTACGGTTTTGATTGTATACCTATATTTGGCGACATAGTGGTATGGGGCATTAATGTCGTCTACGATTGATACTTATGATTTGAAGTTGTTTTTGAAACATATAAACACTAGTAATAATATCAAATGCTTTTGTTTTATTCGTATCAAGCATATTTTGGCCATTATAAGGTAAAACTCTATCCTTTGGTTGGCGTTGCATTGTGTGATGGGAACTGAGTCTTATAATGGCTTCATTTTTTATAAAAAGCTTTGCGATGTTTAAACGATTTACTTGTTTTAAAGCATTGGCAATCCAATGGAGTAAACCCGTTCCGCGAAAGTGGCGTGGTCCTGTTATTGGCCATACATTAAAATATGTTAAGTAGATTTCTCATACCAGTCCCATGACTGACTCATAGTTTGTTTCACTTGCAAACTCGGGTGGCCCTCTTTCTACAAGGGCATCCTTGTATTCAGGTTTTAGCAAGCTCTTTCTGGATAGCTGGAGCTGAAGTTGGATTCTATCATTTATCTCTTTTTATGTTGTGCAGCTCCTGTTATACATATTATGTTTTGTTTTTCCACTGTAGACATTTATGTATAGCTGAACTGTATTTTGTACTAAGTATGATCCTGTATACTGTGTAACTCAGATGATTATGCTTATCCAGTGTATTATTTGTACATTATCTGGTGTATTTAATTATTTTAGTTCTGTTGTTATCCGTTTATGTGTTATATTCCAAAGATTACCCTTGCCACCGTCGTACGGGGTTTTGGAGTCGTCACACTCCTTATCCACAACTCGTTTATACCCCTCTGGTTTAATATAAAGCCACTTTCCCTTGTCGATTTCCTTTACTTAATATATTAAGTAACATTTATTTTAACCTTACCTTATTCGCTTAAAAATCACTTTATAACGTCATTTACCAAATTCTCTTTAAGTATAACCCCGTTCATAACCTTTCTTTGGACCTTAATTATATTTCATTTCTAACTTTAATTCCTCATTTAAATAAAGTTCATTTAAGAAATAATTCCTTAAACTAACTAAGAAATATAGTTTGCTTTACCATTAACTAGAATTAAATTCCCTTTTAAAATCTCATTAAGATAAACCAATATTCGCTAAATTATTTCATTTCATTCATCGATATAATCTAATTTAATTTAACAAAACAATTACTGATCAAAACAGTTGGCTTGATAAATCTTAAATCATGATTAACCCATTAATCAACTCTACCTCGTTATTTTATTTAAATCAATAAATAAGGTTATTAATTCAAATAATCTCATTCACTTTGAATATTAAACCATAATCTATTTCTAAAATAAATCTTATTTTATTTGTTTCTTAAATACAGCAAATCTCCGTTATTAATCGTCGTTAATTCCCGCCCACTTTCTTATTAATATTAATATAGAAATCAGCTTTATAAAATTATTCAGTAATTTTCGATGAAACACGTGCTTCGCACACGGTAGATTACTGGTACAAAAATAGTGGTTAAAAACAAAAGATATATATATTTATATGGTTGGTTCATTTCCTTTTTGAAACCTTCATTAAAAATTATATTTAAAAATATATTTCAAAATCTACAAAATAAATTCCATAATTTCATTTATATCGATTTACCTGACGGTAAATCAATCTTTACAAAAATAGTTTACATTTGGCCATCTGCTATCAACTGCTCAACCAGTATCACACATTGGTTCATAACCAAACAAATGTTGCATTTGGGTTTAACAACCAACAACAATTCAATAATTCAATCATATGGGGTTCGACAGTTAATATATTGAACATATGAAAATAAATTTGAGGAACCCGATTGGATTCCTCTAACCTGTCCTTCCCTGTATACAAATATGTTATTTCAATAAAATCACTAGTCATGGGAATATATAACTAAACTGATAATTTCAATAAACATCCAACAACGATAATTTAATGTTAACCATTTACTTTAACGCGTTTCTAAAATATAAACTCGACCAATCGGGTAAATTACCACAATCGGTTCCAATCGTTAGAATAACGATGTGGGGTTAACTAAATTAAACAACGTTTAATTTAATTTATCCAATCAATCCCAGTATCATTCAGCAATCAGCAAGCAGTAAACAACCACAGCACACAAAAATTAAACCCTACTTATAAAATATAAGTGGGTGAACTGAGTGAGTTATACTCACCTGGTCTACGTCATGTGAACAGCCCATTCCAGACAATTTCAACCCGTCCAATTTAATTCCATTCCATACCGTCGTGCTCGTTAATTTTGGCACCAGTCTATCTGGAATCGACCAATTCTGATGAAATACGAATACGTTGTAAATGTTTAATTTAACTTTATTTTTAAATAACTAATTAATTCTAAATTGATTTAAATTAACGAATTAATAACTTGTTCGGCTCGTCTCCTTTATCCACCGCTTCATCCGTCTCTAAATTGTAACCGCAATTCCAGACCCTGGCCAAATGGTTTAAATAATTAATAATAGTTTAAAAAAATAAAATTAGTTAGCTTTATATTTCAAATAGGTTAAACTAATTACTATTAAATCAACCTTAGCAGGCCATTCATTTCCCGTCACTGATTTGGTTCCTTCGTTATGTCTGGCCAACAACCGTAAAGCCCAGATCCGCTACAACCCAAACCGGTCCACGTTGACCCTTCTCCAAATAAAAAGATGGACCTACTTCATTTTATCCGAATCCTCTTCATTATTTTCTCATCCAAAATAAAAAGGAGAAAACCGCTTCTGCCAAAATTAAATCCCAGCGCCGCTCTCACTCCTCCGTTGATCGGAATTCCAGCAAGTACCCCCATATCCAGCGCCTTGGCCAACTCCTCCTTCAACTCGAACCTCATCGTCTCTGGCCCCTTTGTTGACGTGCAGTTCTTCCATGAAGATTACGCCATTCAGGAGAGATCCGATGCTCTACATCACTTCGAATACCATCAAATCAGGTCAGAGTATAAACATTGCTGTCCTTTATGTTTTTGTGGTTTAACGTTTGGCAAATAAATGGGTAGATCGAGAGTTCCAGGAGGAGTAAGAATCTGAATGGGTTACTGTGGTTAATCAATTACGCGTGACTGTTTTTGTGAAAAATTTGGGTACATTCGGTCATGAATTGAATGGGTTTCGAAGTGAAAAAGAAGAGGACGTTACCTGTTTTTGGCGTGGACAGTATTGATATGACAATGATATTTATTGATGAACGAGACTGAAGATAAGGTTGATGTCTTATCAATAGAGTCTGGATAGCTATGTGTTTTCTCTTTACATAGCTGCGGCTGTAACAGCCCATCGATTGGAGAAGATTGAGGTGAAAGCGATGTGAGGTTGATGGGTTGAGGCTTCAGTATGTATTGTCCCCTCAAATAGGGTGTGCGTGCAACAGCTAGGGGGAATAGGCTAGGTAGGCGTTGTCTGAGCGGTCTCCTTTGTTGCTCAGTGTGTTGTCATTCATCAAAAGTGATGTGGAAATTCTGCCGAAGTACATATCCTTCAATTTGTTTTTTGGATGAGTTGCGCCACTTTGTATATGTACATTGGCAAAAGATCCTGGTACAGAAGCATATGTATATGAAGCACATGTATGTACAGATTTTCCAGTTGTCATGTGAAAAATCTGTCAATATAGACATATGTTTTCTCCTTCCTTTCCTACTTTATTTGTCTTGTTCTCCTTTTCTTTTCTTTATATGATTTGATCTTCATAGTTGTAGATTTGTACTTTCAAATTTAAAATTATGTTGTTGTGCTAATTTGTTGAGTTGTTTATACCCTTGTCGCCAAGTACTGTCATTCAAGAATGATGATTGAAGTCTGCCAAGGTAAACATGAACTGTATGGGATGGGTTGCATCACTTTGTAAATGTATATTGGGAAAATATCTTGTACAGGGGCTTATGGATGTGAAACTGTTCCATCCTATTTTATATTTCCCTTTTTGTGTTTGATTTGATTTTGTAGCTTTATCATTGAATGAATTTTGGTTTGGAATTTTTATTTGCTGTGTAAATATATAATGTTTATCTAAATGGAAAAATCCTAAATGCATGCTCATCATGATTCATCTCCTTTATATGTATGTTTTACACATGCTTTGTTATTAAATAAGTTCTGGTTGGATGATTTTCTTGTATTTAGATTCTCTGTTTCTTATATTTCTGATATCACTTGCTTAAGGGGGTTTTCACTTCCTGTCGCATACGCTTTATCCTCTTGAATTATCATGTATATGTATTTTGTCTCTTTGTTTTGTTATGCGTACATGTGGGAATTTAATATTCATCATAAGCTGATTTTACTACTTCGTATGGTATATTGTTTTACAATTATTCACGACGCCCAAGCGTTAGATATTTGTATGTATACGTACAAGTAGAGTCAATAAATATATAAAAAGATTATACAATAATATCGATAAATTATTAAATAAATCCCGAAACTATAAATTCAAAAATAAATGAGTTATCATCGTCAGATATACCCGACTGGAATAGGACCTCACTTCAGATTAATCAATATCGAATTATAATTCAGCATCAATAAGTCCGAGTCAGCCGATATCTAATTTATATAGAAAACGTTATTTAATATATTAAATAAACATTATCGTTTATTAATGATTTCCATAGCAACCATTTTAAAATTTGAATTGGGCATAACTAACAATCTATATACTAAAATCCTGATTTTTCTCTTTCATTAGAAAATTAAAATCAAACTGATTCAAACATTTCTCGTTTCACAAAATTCCAACTTATATCGGATCCTGTATATCCAATTGAAGTTCAAAACTGAATATTACGAACTACCGCGTCATTTCAAGCTCATTTACAATTAAATATAAATTATAACTTTTAAACTTCGTCCTAAATAAATGAATTAATTATTAAAAATCCATATATATTCCAATAAAAATATTTAAAACAAAATTAAATATCCAAATTACAATGGCCAAAAATCTGGATCGTTACATTCTTCCCCCCTTAAAAGAATTTTGTCCCCAAAATTACTAAGGTAAGAAAAACGTCACAGCCTATTATATTTTCTAAATCCAATTCATTTTAAAATCAAAACCAATTCAATATCATAAATAATAATTTCCAAAAATATTAAAAAATTCCAAACACTTTAAATTCCCGGAAAATTTGGCAGAGTCTCTCCTATACGGAGTGACATTTGCAATATCGCAGGAACAAATAATATATATTCATCGACTCACATGGTCGGAAAACAAAACTCAAAACCCCAAAAATTTATAATTTCGCGTAGGCGTACCTCATGCGAGCGCTATTGAGTATATTTGCTTAACTTATTGCGATCTACTTAACCAATATCAATCCTCACTGCCTCCTAGCACCTGTATTCAACTTCATTCAACATGTAAGTGACCATTACATGAAATTTATAAATAATACTTCATTAGTCAACCCGTATAATTCCATCAATTCCCAAGGTATCTTCTAGAAAGGTATATGCATTCAGGTTTAAATCCCCCAGTTTTAACTTATAAGCAGTTCCATTCAAATTTTATTATACTGGAATTTAGTTTCATCCCCATTCACCTTTTTCATTAAGTTATTGATGAATTCATTTCAGCCAGTCTAATATCCAAATAACAACCAATACACAATCAATTCAACCAATTATTCAATTTCACTAAATCCCATTAATATTCAACACTGATATTACTTTATCAATTTAAGTCTCATTTCACGTCGAATTACCAAATTGATTTTTCAAACATTTCATTTTATAATTCTAGTTCTGATTTTTAATTTTATTCTAAAATTCTCGTTAACAACTATATGTGTGAAATTTTGGTTATATTAACCATTCAAGTTCTAGTTCCCATTTGAATTCCATTCAAAAAAATCAACCAAGCTACCGTATCTTAATGATTTAATAAAATTATTTCCTTTCTATATGAAAATATATTTGGGTAAAATTATTTTATTTACCCTATTTTCAAAACAATATTGTGTACATTCCCAGTCCAACACTTGAACCGATCAAACCGCATAATACAAAACATTTTTATATAAAATCTACAAGTACGCTCTCATATATATACACTCAACTCAATCTTGGGTATTATTAACCCCATCTCTATCGAGTCACGCCACAGAGCCAAGGTTATTACTAAACCAATAGCTCTGATGCCACTGTAACGACCCGGTAGGGATTCAACGCCCCGAATTCTGACAATAATGCATAATCCCGCATTACTTGCCAAAACTCAAGTATCGAAACTACCAGATTGTTATTAGAAATAATTTAGAGGGTGAGAAAAGGAAGAAAGAAATATTAGAATAGAAGAAGAAGAAGATCCAACACAACACAGAGTCTCACATCGTAGCGGAATAAAATATAACATAGGAATAAATCTTTATTGAAAGCTTGAAAATATACTTACAATCATCAGAGTTCATCACACATGTGGACAGTTATAATAACCTGTCTTCACATACAACACACAGCGGAATAATATAACATCATACGTCTGAACTCTTCCAGCTCGTCTCTTCACCGCATTCGATAACCTGAACCTGTACACCTCGGTCTAACCCGAGCATTACAAATACCGGGTCAGTCTGGTGAACAAAAGTGAGAAACTCACTAAGTTTTAAAGATATCACACAACTTGATTTTTAAGTTAAAATCATTTCTGAAAGAAAAGGATAATCGTAAGACCAAATCCACACATAAATACGGACGGTTTTTACCTTACGATAACCCAAAACATTTTGAAATCATCTTATTATTCTGATATTATAATAGTGTCTGAATACAAATAAATAGAATCTAGCAGAACGCTTGCATCTCACGCTCCACATTTATAGTATACAAACAAAACCGCGGGCGCTTATTGGGGATTGGATTCCGACTATGACAAGGTATGGAACCACCTGCCGATAGTGTATCTCTAGAGAGGAATACACTGGGTTCAACAAGAACGTCTTGCAACCCAGCCCACACATGACCGACCACTCATTTCCCTTGAGTGTATCGAATGTCTTGTCACCTAGGTTGGGCCCACATAACCGTTATCCGAAGATACAGAAACGAAAGAAGAACAAATAATGAATTTTCTCTAGATGGTGACAATACACCTTAATTGGAGCGACCCACATAGCCATGCTGCCTACCCGATTTTTGTCATTTCCCGGTTGAAGAGGCTAGAGGTATAAATTATCTTTCAGAACATCTGGCCACCATTCACTTTGAATGCCACATTGTCAGATCCATCATATATCACTAATTGATGTCCACAAAAATAATCTAGTAGTTAAGCTAAGAGAAGTGCCCCTCTCTGCCATCAACTATAATACGTTTGAAGAAATCAACGTACGAAATCCCTTTGGAAATACTCTGTCAGACATCCGTTCGTACAAGTTGTCCTGGGATTGGACAAACGGAAGGCACCCTCCTACTGCATCCTAGGAATCACACTATGGATCAATAGCGAGTAGTCTTAGCAATCCATAGATTTCAACCACGATAGAATCACAAAACAAATAACTTTGGTTGCAAGCCAGAGAAATTCGGTAAGTAGTCCTTCCGCTTATGAAGATCCATGGTCTTCAATTGCTCCATCTTCAACCAACATCTTTTACGTATTTGCTGGTTGGGAATGGTTTTCGAATATAAATTCGATCCCGGTCTTTCCGTACCAACAGCACATTGGGCATGATTTTGATAGTCGGTGATTTAACTATCAAAATAAACAATCATAAAAATAAAATAAATCCATTAGTTTATATACAGCGTCACTTGGCCATTAAAATAATATATCAGTTATAATATCAAAAATAATATACTAGTTTTAATATATAAATATTCTCAAACCATTTTCAAAGGAATACCTCAAAATGCTATCCAATTTCCTGTTACTATCATTCAAACATATTTGCCACTGCATTACTTATCATCGAGATCAATTTATTTACCATCGTAAACACTCATAACGAAATCCCCTTTTATTTCGTTATTCTGGGAATACCATTTCATATTCACAAGCCCCTCTTTATTTACTTACTATGGAAATACCATTTCCTATTCACAAGCCCCTCTTTATTTATTTACTATGTAAATACCATTTCCTATGCACAAGCCACTCTTTATTTCCTTACTATGGAAATACCATTTCCTATTCGCAAGCCCCTCTTTATTTTCTTTTGTTTCGGAAGCCCATCATGTATATATATATATATATATCCAAATTCTTTAAATAAAGTTACACTAATACTTTTCCAAAACCATTTACTTTAACATCTCTATTATCACGACTCATATCATCTTTTGATAGTCCTGAAGTTGTTCAAGTTGGGGTATTTTAATTACCTCTCAGACCTTGATCAATATCATTCTTATCTTAAGATAAATATGAATTGTAATTCAAAACCCCTATTCACTTTAATACCTCTTCACTATTGTATTAACATATGGTTTTAAAATTCTTTCTTGCTTTTGAAAAACTCTATAAATATATGGTTATTACTAAATTGATTGATTTGGTAAATGATTTATACACATTAACTTTTAAACTTTAACTCCTTTATAACTATTTGTCCCATTATCTGGATTTTTTTCAAATTCTGTTACTAAAATTTTTTCCAAATTCAATTACGAAAATTCCTTTTCTAATTCTTTAACACATTTCCTTCGGGAAATCTTACTTTGATCTCATCCATTACATTTTCTATCATCATAAGGTAACATTAATCTACAGTTTAACGCTTTATCTCCCTACCTCCTTATCCACAACTCGTTTATACCCTCTGGTTTAATATAAAGCCCCTTTCCTTTGTCGATTTCCTTTACTTAATATATTAAGTAACATTTATTTTAACCTTAACTTATTTGTTTAAAAATCACTTTATAACGTCATTTACCAAATTCTCTTTAAGTATAACCCCATTCATAACCTTTCTTTGGACCTCTATTATATTTCATTTCTAACTTTAATTCCTTACTTAAATGAACTACATTTAAGAAATAATTCCTTAAACTAACTAAGAAATATAGTTTGCTTTATCATTAACTAGAATTAAATTCCCTTTTAAAATCTCATGAAGATAAACCAATATTCGCTAAATTATTTCATTTCATTCATCGATATAATCTAATTTAATTTAACAAAACAATTACTGATCAAAACAGTTGGCTTGATAAATCTTAAATCATGATTAACCCATTAATCAACTCTACCTCATTATTTTATTTAAATCAATAAATAACGTTATTAATTAAAATAATCTCATTCACTTTGAATATTAAACCATAATCTATTTCTAAAATAAATCTTATTTTATTTGTTTCTTAAAAACAACTAATCTCGATTATTAATCTTCGTTAATTCCTGCCCACTTGCTTATAAATATTAATATAGAAATCAGCTTTATAAAATTATTCAGTAATTTTCGATGAAACACGTGCTTCGCACACGGTAGATTACTGGTACAAAAATAGTGGTTAAAAACAAACGATATATATTTATATGGTTGGTTCATTTACAAGAAAAATACTCTATTGCAACTCGCTATTTGCAATAGGCGACAAACGACAGTTGCAGTAAATGATATTTAGCAACAGACCTAATATAGCAGTTGCAATAGATAAGAATTAGCAACATGCCTTTTCTTTCTATTGCGAAAAGCATATTTTTAGCAACTGCGCTTCCCTTCCTGTTGCAAAAACATACTTTTAGTAACTATGCTTCCAGAACAGTTGCAACAAACATATTATTTGCAACTGCACTTCCAAGCCTGTTGCAAAAAGATATCTTTAGCAACTGTTTTTGCCACTTGCAATAGCTGTATCTTTTTACAACTGATAAATCCAATTGCGAAAAACATACCTTTAAAAATTATTTTTCTTCCACCGTTGAGGAACATAATTAATATTAAGTACAAAAGTACGAAGCAATAAGTAATATTTAGTTATAATATAATAATTATTAAATAATCAATATTAGTTATCTAATAATTATTAATAATTTTAAATAACTAAAAGTAATAATTAATAACTAAGAGTAATCTTTAATAATTGTATATGATAGTTAATGTTATTATGTTTTTTTTTACTTACTATTTAATAATTATAATCGATAATTATATTAAATACTCGATAATTTATATAATTTTAAACTTATAACTAAAATAAAACTACGAACTATTCATAAAATTTTAATTTTATATTAAATTAATATTTAAACTTATATAAAATTATAAATTATTGTTGAATATTAAATTCCATATAGATAATGTAATATTAGAGATAAATAATGTCATTTTTTAGTAAAAAATATATAAAAAATACAATAAAAATATAATAGTTCATTATCAATAATTAGTAAATTATAGTTAACAATTTATAGTTGTTTCTAAAAGTTGTAAATTTGAATCTATAGTTGTTTCTGTATTAACTAATATTGCTAATAAATATTCAACAACTATTTTAAAAATAAACTATAGTAAATATATTCAATAATAATATATTATTATTAACTTCAATAATTAATATTTAATCTTTTTCCAAAATGTGTTGTCTTTGTATAGCAGCACCCATATTTGACTTTTTTTCTGGTTTCATATGCCAAAAAGTTTGCTGCTTCCGCACAAATTTTGGCCCCCCTTTTCAAATTTTTGGCTCCATCCGCCAAAATTTCGCTACTTTTGGCTCCATCCACCCAAATTTTTTTGCTCCATCCCCTTTTCCCTAAAATAAACCTAGATCTGAGCGGTCTCCAAAATGAAAGCGGCTCCATCCCAATCTAACGTAGCCCATCGCTTGTTTGATCCGCTTTCCATTTTCGATTCAATTAAAACCTCAATCGAAAATAATTCGACCTCTCCCCAAATCAATTTCCACATGAAAATCAAATTCGGTGCTTCCTCCTTTGTCTAAGCCAAGACCGTCGAGATGGAAAAAGCACTTGCTTGGAACCGCTGTTTGATTTGGAGTTCGCCTGCTAGCATAAACTGCTACCAAGACTTTGCCATTGATACGTGATGGGAATGCTTGCGTCGCTTCAGCTAATCACTTCCAGTTGTTATGTTGCTTTGGATCATTGTTGGAAATATGTACAGTATTGAGTCATCTGTCTGAAATGTTGATTCGAGGCTGTAGCCGACTGTTTTGAATGTTGAACTAAGATTGTCAATGTTTGTTGTTGCGTATTGGTGGAGTTGCTGATGTTGAGATGCTGATCCACAATAGTCAGGTAATACCAAACTTTGATGTTTGAGGTAATTGCTGGCTTGTGTATGAAGTATGAGCTTGACCTATTGATTTTGGTGAGGACCATAAACTCTGATCTTGTGAGTTGGTTAGAGTGTGTGGTGTTGTTTTGTAGGTCAACCTGATTTTGATGAGGTGAGGTCATTCTGATATTTGGATTGTTGGTTGATAATTTGAGGCGCGGTTGGCGGTGCGGCATGGGTGTAGTGCGACATGGTCGAATCATTTTCTATTATGCGTTTGGCATGGATGCGGGCGAAGTCAATGGCGTTCGAATGAATGTGTCGCGTGTCGGTGGAAGCTTTGCTGTTTGGGGAGGTCTGTACTCAGTGTTTGATTGCTCCATGGTTTATGTGCGACACAAGGAGGATCCCTGGAATTCTGTTATCGCTAGTGCGGCTACAGGTGGATTATTGAAGTTGCGACAAGGGGCTGGATATGTTGCAAGGTTTGTCATTATTTTTATCTTAATTTCTTCACTGTGCATATTTTTTTTTTAATTTGGGAAATATGTACAGTATTGTCGTCGCTTTGCTGTTTGGGGAGGTTTGTACTAAGTGTTAGGAAGGGGGAGAATGATCGTCCTTCAGTACTTTATTCTTTTCTTTTACAGTACTATGCTCTATTGTGGACATCTCGTTGAAAAATAATTTAATTGAACTACATGTCTTATGAAAACAGTCATGATGTAGATTTCCACAATCTCAGTTACAAAATTACCAAAAAAAAGGTATAAAATGAGTAAGAAATTAGCAGTTTTATCTGTACAGGTTTGTGACTGAAAAATCAGTACAAGGATACAGTACAATATTATTTGGGAAGACAAGCGTAGCTCGCATTGAAGCTGGTAAAGGAGTATCAAGTGTTTGTCAGCCTCTACCTCTTGATAGACCTCTTTGGTTCCCAGGCAGCTCTCCTCCTGAATGGCTTGATGGCAGGTACTTTTCTTTTTCTTTATGTTTACACAATATGTTGTTCATAAACCGCTTATAAAGTGTCTTATCTTACATATATTTTTTTAACTAGCAGACATTCCATGCATCACTTTTTAACTCTCTTATTGTTACTTCTGCAGTCTGCCAGGAGATTTTGGCTTTGATCCACTTGGATTAGGTCATATATCATGTAAAGTAATTGTTATTAGTGTTTCTACCAGTTTGTAATAATAAGAAGAATCAATGTTCACATTTGCAGGATCCGACCCGGAGCTACTCAAATGGTTTGCACAAGCAAAACTGATGCACAGCAGATGGGCCATGCTAGCCGTGGCAGGAATCCTGATCCCTGAATGCATGGAAAGGCTTGAATTCCTCGACTCGTTCTCATGGTACGATGCAGGTTCCCAACAGTACTTCACCGACCCTGTCACATTGTTCGTAGTGCAGATGGCTTTAATGGGCTAGGCAGAAGGAAGGAGATGGGCCGACATGATTAAACCCGGCAGCATGGATATTGAGTCCAAGCTGCCGAATAAGAAGAACCCGACTGAGTACAAATCAAACATTATTTATGTAAAATAAAATAGTTTACTGTGTTTACCTTTAGGATCCGCAGCGTCAGGATCCGCAGATGTTGTGCTTGAACCCTTCAGCTTCAAAATGAGGTTCCAATACTGTCGGGGTTATAGGTGGTTACTTCTACTAGGAAGGAAAAGACTTATTCCTATCATCGTCGTATAAGAATGACCGATAGTGTAACACCCCACACCCGCTAAGGTCACTCACAAAGGGAATGCCTTAGCTTCGGTGGAGTATTTAAGTGAATATAGAACTAAAAAATTACAACAAGACAGATATAAGTAATACTTGAAAATTTAAAACATCATTTCATTGCAGCAGAAGGTAAACATGTTTGGTTACATCTCAAAAACCAACAAGAGTCAAGTACAAAATATCCATCTCGTTAAAACATAAGTACATAATCCCACTACATACTAATAGCCATAATAGAAAGGATAACCGAGCTTTTCTTCAAGAGTCCAAGCTCCAAAAGATAGATAAAGCAATATGATCAAAGCCCACTAGTGCTAGGCCCACTCTGAGAACCTGAGGGTTGGGGAAAAAAGATAAAAACAACGGGGTCAGACATAAGTCTGAGTGAGCCCTATAACCTTAACAATACAATCATTAAAGTAATTAGGGTATGATATAAACCTGGTACGGTACGACTGGGGATAAATGACTACACTAAGTAGCCAACTAGACTTAGGTTAAACTAAGATAACGGTAAAGACGCGCCTATCCACCCAAGGATAATTACTACACTGCACCACACTAGATCTACCCACCCAAGGGTAATTCCTACACTGCACCACACCAGATCTACCCACCCAAGGGTAATTCCTACTTAAAGGTTGATCCCACTAAGTGTACTTAGTAATTTTAATAGTAGTTTCGTGTACCCCTAGCTGACTACATAGGTGCCGTCTGCCCCTATCTCCACTAGGTGTACCCACAACTTAGTAATTTTAATAGTAGTCTCTTGTACCCCTAGCTGACTACATAGGTGCCGTCTGCCCCTATCTCCACTAGGTGTACCTGCTACTCCCCAAGAGATCGGCTCCCTACCGTAGATACCCGTGCTGGCCCCACAGTGGGGTGTATCACTCCCCAAAGTGGCAACCCGATAATATCAATGGTGCACGACTTATATCTACACGATGCAACAATGTCTTACCTACCAGCCCGGGTCCACACACGCATATGAAACCCGCTGGACTCGCGTTGCCACCGCTACCCCGTTTTGGCCACTTATAGTCAAGCCCAGTACGCGTGTCCCGTCCTCGACATGGGTCGAGCCCAATAAGATACATATGGGTTACTGGTTGAAATGGCCCCCCACAAGCTACTACTTAAGCTTGTCATTTTATCTAGTGCATCCCACTTAACCCCTTTTTCATAATCATGCCCACTTACATGTTAAGGTTTGGTTAAGTCATCTAATCATATTTCAATTGCCACTCAAGGCACCCACTAGATTTCTACATGCCACCCAAGGCACCCACTTGATTTCCACATGCCACCCAAGGCACCCACTTAACCCTTTAATCATGTTTAGTTACATGTTCCACTTTGGTTAAGTATTCTAGTCGTATTCTCTATTGCCACCCAAGGCAACCCACTAGATTTTTCCACATGACATCCAAGGCACCCACTTAACCCTTTAATCATGTTTAATTACATGTCCCACTTTGGTTAAGTATTTTAATCTTATCTTCTATTGCCACCCAAGGCAACCACTAGATTTCCTCATGCCATCCAAGGCACTTACTTAATCTCCACATGCCACCCAAGGCACCCACTTAACCCTTCATGCCCCACTACATGCTTATCTGGTTAAGTGTTTCTTAATTGATTAAGAACGTAACCATTGTAAAGACCTCTCACATTAGACTATCTTTTATGGCAGCTGGATTTGCCGGTTGGGTCCGGGCAGCCTTACGCCATAACCGAGTCTAACCTCGTGTCTATACACTTGTCACGTATTTAGTTTGTGCCTAAGACCTCTCACATTGGGCAAATCATTTGTAGCCGCTGGATATGCCGGTCGGTTCCTGGCAGTCTTATGCTACAAAAGGGTCCAACCTCGTGTCTTAGTCGATTAATTACACCTAATTAATCACCCCATAATTTGTATTAATTATCCCTAATTAATTACAAATTTAACGATGTACATAATTGACTCAATTATGTCCATCCACTTTATGGTATGCATAATCATACCAACTTCACACCATTTCATTAACATGTATATTAACCCCATCGTTCCCCACGTAATTCGCAAACATGACATTAAAGGGAAGATTCATCACAAATACAATGGGTTCAACTTGCATAACATTAGCATCAACATGGGTTTTAGAGGTGTCATCATGCATATAGCATCAAACCCAACTAGCATAAATAATCAACCCAAACTTGCATGAATCACATATGTCATAAAGAGATTAACTTGCATAAGTTATTCATGTCATACAAAGGGGTAAACTTGCATATGTATGTATGACATACAAAGGGGTTAACTTGCATATGTATGCATATCATACTAAGGTGTAAACTTGCACATGTTACTTGCATATAATCAAACACCAAACTTGCATAACATGTCATATATGAACTTGCATATAATCATACACCAAACTTGCATAACATATCATGTATGAACTAGCATATAATCATACACCAAACTTGCATATCATGGTGTCATAATTGATCAATGTTTCTCATATGACTTGCATATCTTGCATAACATCATAAACACATAGCATATGACTTGCATAACTCCACAAACACATAGCATATGACTTGCATAACTTGCATAACATCATAATCACATAGCATATGACTTGCATAACTTGCATAACTTCATGAACATATATCATATGACTTGCATAACTTGCATAACATCATAATCACATAGCATATGACTTGCATAACTTGCATAACATCATGAACATATATCATATGACTTGCATAACTTGCATAACATCATAATCACATAGCATATGACTTGCATAACTTGCATAACATCATGAACATGTATCATATGACTTGCATAACTTGCATAACTTCATGAACATATAGCACATAACTCGCATAACTTGCATAACATCACAAACACATAGCATATGATAACATAATCTTGCATTGATCCACATTCATAGCCATAACCTCATTATATCCTATCATAATCATTTCAACAATTGGTTATTAAGGCTATAGAAAACTCACAACTTGTTGATTAGCACTCCTAAGAAGAAGATTAAGTTGCTAGAGTTGATTAGAGATTGATTTGAGAAGCTATCTTCCTCTTTAAGTTGATGGAGGCTCCTTCAAGTTGCATTTTGACGGCATAACGGTGTTGTATCTATTTTTAGTATGAATTAGGGTAGTCTTAGGGTGTATTTATAGAGTAGTTAGGTGTTTTAGGCCATTAGATTAACCCTAAATCAGATTAGAGCCGTCAGATCTCGTCTTAGCCACCAAAACACAGCCCAAAAGCCAAGCTGATGCACCCAGGTCACTTGGGCTCGACCAGGGAGGTCGACCCCCAGGTCGACACTAGGGTCGACTCCCCAGTCGACCTGGTGGGCAGGTCGACTCCCCAGTCGACCCCCAGGTCGACTCCCTGGGTCTGGCGGGAATTTTCCCGCCTAGCCCATAATCTGCATTTTTGAAATCTGTTTCGTTTTCTGATTTTTCATGAAACTTCGAAAGCCCATATCTCGGACATACGGACTCCGATTCACGAAATTTCGGACTCTATTTCGCGTATTTTTCCGAGACGAACGCAATGGCATAGCCCGTTTCCCCTGATTCAGATTTTTAAATTAAATTCTGCCCTGTTTTATATTATAGCAAGTTATTCAACATACGGGGTGTTACATTCTCCCCTACTTAAAGGATTTCGTCCCCGAAATCTCTAAGTCAAGAAGAACGTATCCTACCAACCAAACAACCATCTACTCAAACCATCAAACACTGGCATCCATTGTCCTTAAAGTTTCTAATGTTGTATGAACATATGCAAAAAGTGTGTGTATATGTTCCCTGTCTAATACAAAATTAGGCGGTCTATTAATTCAGTTGACCTCCTTAATGCAAACCATGATAGTGCCATGCATCCAATATGTATGCAAAAGAACCCTATCGACACACACTATCTCTACATGTGTGCACAACCATACACCAAAATGCATCATCCATGTGATAATACAACCATTATACATCCATTAATATAGCTACCTACACACAATTTTATGCAATATGCAATATGAAGTGATTGAGCCGATCTAGTGCCTAGAGTGTGTGTATATGCATCCACGAGCAACCACTAGCAACCACTTGCATCCACACGCATCCATCAAACATAACATGTCTCAAACACATGTTTCAACCATAGGTTTTCCCTATCTGAAGGTCAAAGGTACTAATGAGAGGACATACTAAAGATAAGATAAGTACTAGACAAACGACAAAGGAGAAGTTAAAAGACATACCCTCAAAAAGGAATGGGTACAATGAACGCATCTTCGCTTTTGTCTCCCAAGTAGCATTGCTCTCATCTTCTCCCCTTTTCACTTTGACTAGTCGAACCTCTCTGTTTCTCAACTTCCTAATCTCTGACCCAAGGATGCGGGTAGGAGCTCGTCGAATAGTCGCATCACGCTCTACCTCCACTTCTCTCAGCAAGCTCGGCTCTACCACCTCTGCGGTCTCATGTAGGCACTACCTCAAATGTGACACATGGAATACGTCATGTTCCCTATGCAACCGAACTATCTCTCGAAGAAAAACTGAAGCTAGCCATGGAGCAGTCCTCTTGCTCTTCACGGGTATGAGATGGGCACTCTTAATAAGTCTGTCTATCACAACCCAAATTCCCGTATTACCCTTCCTCGATCTAGGTAACCCATCAATAAAATCCATTGAGACGCTATCCCACTTCCATTGCGGAACTTCCAATGGGTGAAGCAACCCACCGGGTTTCTTTTGCTCCGCTTTCACTTGTTGGCACACCGAGCATCTAACGACATACTCGGCCACATCTTTCTTCATACCGGCCCAAAAGAAAACTCGCTTCATGTCCTGGTACATCTTGTCCCCACCGGGATAAATGGTCATCCTAGAACGGTGTGCATCATCAAGAATAGCCTTCCTTAAACCCTCGTCTTGCGGTACACAAAGTCTACCGTCTCTACGCAAGCACCCCTTATCGTCTAGGGTGTACCTACTCAAATGGCTGGACGACTCCCCCCCCCTTATGAGTCTCTCTGCGAACTCAACCAACTGTGGGTCGTCCCGCTGTGCCTCGCCAAGCCGTCTCAAAAGAGTAGGTCTGACCTCCAAGGATGCTAGCAAACCGGGCATAAAGTCAACGGAAGGTCTAAAATCAAATATTGAGATAAATTCCAAGCTTCGTCGTTCCACGAACAATGGACTCAAGGACAACCTTTTTCTGCTCAAGGCGTCCGCCACCACGTTACCCTTGCTAGGGGTATACGCTATTTCGAAATCATAGGATGCTAAGAACTCCATCCACCTTTGCTGTCTCAAGACTATGCGCTCAAAGAGTCTCCCACACTTCCCTAAGATGTAGGGTATGCTTTTATCCACTTCTGGAGAAAACCAGGATATTCTCCCATACAAAATCGTCACAACTATCCATCTCTCTCGCAGACCATCCTAGTCGAACTCGACATCCCCCAAGTGCAAGCCCCAAAGGCCTAAACCAATATCAGACAAACACCCAAGGGATACCTCCTTCGAATTCAGACGACCTACATGAGATGATACTAGTTAAAACGGCTAAATAATTGAGGCCTTGTCCAACTCTGGATGTCCTTGCCAGTCTCACTCCAGAACCACCGTTGATCAAATAACTGGCTTTGCTTAACCTATTAAGCACATACGAAAACTTATTTCATTCTTAGAAAAGACCAAGATGTCATCCACAAAGACCACTACGAAGTTGTTTAGGTACTCCCTGAACACCCTACTCATCAAATCAACAAAGTATGCAGGGGCGTTCGTCAAACCAAATGGCATCACCAGCCACTCATAGAAACCATCCGGAGTCCTAAAGGCAGTCTTCTCTATACTATCCTCAGCCACTCTCAACTGATTAAACCCCGTGGCTAAGTCCAACTTGCGAAAACACTGAGGCGCCAACCAACTGATCAAAGAGATCACCAATCCTCGGCAATGGGTGTCTATTCTTCTTTGTGAGCTTGTTGAGTTCTCTATAGTCTACACAAAGTCTGAGGGACCCATCCGCCTTCGTGGCAAAAACTACTGGAGCACCCCACTCCGATATACTTCGTCTTATGAACCCCCTTCTCAAGCAACTCCCCTACTTGCTTATGGA
Source organism: Allium sativum (assembly GCA_030737875.1). Classification (NCBI taxonomy): domain Eukaryota; kingdom Viridiplantae; phylum Streptophyta; class Magnoliopsida; order Asparagales; family Amaryllidaceae; genus Allium; species Allium sativum. The sequence goes on along the minus strand of CM060911.1, from coordinate 64,254,056 downwards.
GTTCCCTCCTTCCACTAGGAGCCATGTGGCGCACTGGCAAAGATACTGGTTTAGCATTGCCCACTAGATATATTCGGAAGTCTATCTCCCGCTTCGGAGGTAAGCTCTTCACCTCCCCAAGCACATCCGAGTATTCGCGGACCACTCTAACAGATCGCAAACTCTCGACCGAAGCGTCAAGCGATTCAAGATAACTTAGCATAACAGAATCTATGGGATTACAAGAGATCTCGAGAGTGTTCCCCAAGCGGGTCATGAGCCTAACAACTCTCCTTTCGCAATCAAGAACGGCACCATTACTGGATAACCAGTCCATGCCCAAAATCAACCCATAGCCCGTGAAGCCCAAAATAAAAGCATCACATCTAAACTCAACGCTAAGTATAGAAATCTTCAAACCCAAACATATCATGGACAAATAAGTGGAGCCCCCAATTGGGTTTGAAACAACCACGGGATCATCTACTAAACTGGTGTCTAGGTGGAGTGACTCAACTAATGATGATGAGATAAACGAATGTGGTGCGCCAGAGTCGAATAAAGTTCGAACAGGATGATCGAGAGAACCAAATTTCAACTTAGACGGTCCTACCTCCATCAGGTATACCCGTTGTGAGGGAATACATATACCCTCCAGAAGATCCGGTACTTCGTCCTTACCTCTTTGGACAACCCCAAGGTGTCCTATTTCTCCAAAACAACTAGCCTTCCCCTTCACATTCTCCTTTCGTGGCCTTCTTACCACGATGAGGTTTCGTCCTTTATTTACCTAATAGCTATTTGAACCTTCCTCTCTCGTCCATCTTAAAGGTACCTATAAGCCCTCCACCTCCTTGGACTAACTTCTTAGCCTGGCAAACGACTTAGTCCCTTGAAGTGGTTCTTCCGTCCTTCATACGGAAGTCCTTACTTATCTTAAAAAAACATATATACGCGGAGGGGAAATTCAAAAAAGAGAAAGAGGAAGAGATTCAAAACGGAAAATCCGAAGGATAAAGATATGGCTATTGGGGATTATGCTTTGCTTTCAAAAACTTTTCTCTTAAAAGACATGTTTTTGAAAATACTTCTTCCAAAAATGTTTTTAGAAAAATAGTTTTCTAAAAGTTTTATCTGTTCTGGTAACCTTAAGCTCCGATACCACGTGTAACACCCCACACCCGCTAAAGTCACTCACAAAGGGAATGCCTTAGCTTCGGTGGAGTATTTAAGTGAATATAGAACTGAAAAATTACAAAAAGACAGATATAAGTAATACTTGAAAATTTAAAACATCATTTCATTGCAGCAGAAGGTAAACATGTTTGGTTACATCTCAAAAACCAACAAGAGTCAAGTACAAAATATCCATCTCGTTAAAACATAAGTACATAATCCCACTACATACTAATAGCCATAATAGAAAGGATAACCGAGCTTTTCTTCAAGAGTCCAAGCTCCAAAAGATAGATAAAGCAATCTGATCAAAGCCCACTAGTGCTAGGCCCACTCTGAGAACCTGAGGGTTGGGGAAAAAGATAAAAACAACGGGGTCAGACATAAGTCTGAGTGAGCCCTATAACCTTAACAATACAATCATTAAAGTAATTAGGGTATGATATAAACCTGGTACGGTACGACTGGGGATAAATGACTACACTAAGTAGCCAACTAGACTTAGGTTAAACTAAGATAACGGTAAAGACGCGCCTATCCACCCAAGGATAAATACTACACTGCACCACACTAGATCTACCCACCCAAGGGTAATTCCTACACTGCACCACACCAGATCTACCCACCCAAGGGTAATTCCTACTTAAAGGTTGATCCCACTAAGTGTACTTAGTAATTTTAATAGTAGTTTCGTGTACCCCTAGCTGACTACATAGGTGCCGTCTGCCCCTATCTCCACTAGGTGTACCCACAACTTAGTAATTTTAATAGTAGTCTCTTGTACCCCTAGCTGACTACATGGGTGCCGTCTGCCCCTATCTCCACTAGGTGTACCTGCTACTCCCCAAGCGATCGGCTCCCTACCGTAGATACCCGTGCTGGCCCCACAGTGGAGTGTATCACTCCCCAAAGTGGCAACCCGATAATATCAATGGTGCACGGCTTATATCTACACTATGCAACAACGTCTTACCTACCAGGCCGGGTCCACACACGCATATGAAACCCGCTGGACTCGCGTTGCCACCGCTACCCCGTTTTGGCCTCTTATAGTCAAGCCCAGTACGCGTGTCCCGTCCTCGACATGGGTCGAGCCCAATAAGATACATATGGGTTACTGGTTGAAATGGCCCCCCACAAGCTACTACTTAAGCTTGTCATTTTATCTAGTGCATCCCACTTAACCCCTTTTTCATAATCATGCCCACTTACATGTTAAGGTTTGGTTAAGTCATCTAATCATATTTCAATTGCCACTCAAGGCACCCACTAGATTTCTACATGCCACCCAAGGCACCCACTTGATTTCCACATGCCACCCAAGGCACCCACTTAACCCTTTAATCATGTTTAGTTACATGTTCCACTTTGGTTAAGTATTCTAGTCGTATTCTCTATTGCCACCCAAGGCAACCCACTAGATTTTTCCACATGACATCCAAGGCACCCACTTAACCCTTTAATCATGTTTAATTACATGTCCCACTTTGGTTAAGTATTTTAATCTTATCTTCTATTGCCACCCAAGGCAACCACTAGATTTCCTCATGCCATCCAAGGCACTTACTTAATCTCCACATGCCACCCAAGGCACCCACTTAACCCTTCATGCCCCACTACATGCTTATCTGGTTAAGTGTTTCTTAATTGATTAAGAACGTAACCATTGTAAAGACCTCTCACATTAGACTATCTTTTATGGCAGCTGGATTTGCCGGTTGGGTCCGGGCAGCCTTACGCCATAACCGAGTCTAACCTCGTGTCTATACACTTGTCACGTATTTAGTTTGTGCCTAAGACCTCTCACATTGGGCAAATCATTTGTAGCCGCTGGATATGCCGGTCGGTTCCGGGCAGTCTTATGCTACAAAAGGGTCCAACCTCGTGTCTTAGTCGATTAATTACACCTAATTAATCACCCCATAATTTGTATTAATTATCCCTAATTAATTACAAATTTAACGATGTACATAATTGACTCAATTATGTCCATCCACTTTATGGTATGCATAATCATACCAACTTCACACCATTTCATTAACATGTATATTAACCCCATCGTTCCCCACGTAATTCGCAAACATGACATAAAAGGGAAGATTCATCACAAATACAATGGGTTCAACTTGCATAACATTAGCATCAACATGGGTTTTAGAGGTGTCATCATGCATTTAGCATCAAACCCAACTAGCATAAATAATCAACCCAAACTTGCATGAATCACATATGTCATAAAGAGATTAACTTGCATAAGTTATTCATGTCATACAAAGGGGTAAACTTGCATATGTATGTATGACATACAAAGGGGTTAACTTGCATATGTATGCATATCATACTAAGGTGTAAACTTGCACATGTTACTTGCATATAATCAAACACCAAACTTGCATAACATGTCATATATGAACTTGCATATAATCATACACCAAACTTGCATAACATATCATGTATGAACTAGCATATAATCATACACCAAACTTGCATATCATGGTGTCATAATGGATCAATGTTTCTCATATGACTTGCATATCTTGCATAACATCATAAACACATAGCATATGACTTGCATAACTCCACAAACACATAGCATATGACTTGCATAACTTGCATAACATCATAATCACATAGCATATGACTTGCATAACTTGCATAACTTCATGAACATATATCATATGACTTGCATAACTTGCATAACATCATAATCACATAGCATATGACTTGCATAACTTGCATAACATCATGAACATATATCATATGACTTGCATAACTTGCATAACATCATAATCACATAGCATATGACTTGCATAACTTGCATAACATCATGAACATGTATCATATGACTTGCATAACTTGCATAACTTCATGAACATATAGCACATAACTTGCATAACTTGCATAACATCACAAACACATAGCATATGATAACATAATCTTGCATTGATCCACATTCATAGCCATAACCTCATTATATCCTATCATAATCATTTCAACAATTAGTTATTAAGGCTATAGAAAACTCACAACTTGTTGATTAGCACTCCTAAGAAGAAGATTAAGTTGCTAGAGTTGATTAGAGATTGATTTGAGAAGCTATCTTCCTCTTTAAGTTGATGGAGGCTCCTTCAAGTTGCATTTTGACGGCATAACGGTGTTGTATCTATTTTTAGTATGAATTAGGGTAGTCTTAGGGTGTATTTATAGAGTAGTTAGGTGTTTTAGGCCATTAGATTAACCCTAAATCAGATTAGAGCCGTCAGATCTCGTCTTAGCCACCAAAACACAGCCCAAAAGCCAAGCAGATGCACCCAGGTCACCTGGGCTCGACCAGGGAGGTCGACCCCCAGGTCGACACTAGGGTCGACTCCCCAGTCGACCTGGTGGGCAGGTCGACTCCCCAGTCGACCCCTAGGTCGACTCCCTGGGTCTGGCGGGAATTTTCCCGCCTAGCCCATAATCTGCATTTTTGAAATCTGTTTCGTTTTCTGATTTTTCGTGAAACTTCTAAAGCCCATATCTCGGACATACGGACTCCGATTCACGAAATTTCGGACTCTATTTCGCGTATTTTTCCGAGACGAACGCAATGGCATAGCCCATTTCTCCTGATTCAGATTTGAAAATTAAATTCTGCCCTGTTTTATATTATAGCAAGTTATTCAACATACGGGGTGTTACAGATAGAGTAGAAATATGATTAGAAAATACTCTATTCGAAAAAATGTATTGTGTGAGGGAAGAAATTGTTATACATGAATGGTGTATGAAAATTGTATAAATTTTTGTTGTAATTGTTTGTACTATTAAAACTTTGTTAAAATAAAATTTTTATTTGTTTATTTCATTTTGTGATATATACTATTAGTAAAACGAATATATTTAATATGTAATATCTATAAACTGTAAAAAAAAAATTTTATAGATTTATAGATCTATTGCAACAGGTATATACTGTTGCAAAATGATCTGTTGCAACAGCAAAAGCCTGTTGCATAAAAGTATACCGCAACATCTTATTGCAATAGGCAGAAAATGTTGCGGACTTTTAGCAAATTCGGCTATACCAACAGGCGCAGGCTTGTTGCAATAGGTCTACTGCAACAGATATCGCCTGTTGCGAAAAGTGTTTTTTGTTGTAGTGATTTCCTTTTTGAAACCTTCATTAAAAATTATATTTAAAAATATATTTCAAAATCTATAAAATAAATTCCATAATTACATTTATATCGATTTACCTGACGGTAAATCAATCTTTACAAATACAGTTTGCATTTGGCCATCTGCTATCAACTGCTAAACCAGTATCACACATTGGTTCATAACCAAACAAATGTTGCATTTCGGTTTAACAACCAACAACAATTCAATAATTCAATCATATGGGGTTCGACAGTTAATATACTGATCATATGAAAATAAACAAATAAATTTGAGGAACCCGGTTAGATTCCTCCAACATGTCCTTCCCTACATACAAATATGTTATTTCAATAAAATCACTAGTCATGGGAATATATAACTAAACTGATAATTTCAATAAAAATCCAACAACGATAATTTAATGTTAACCATTTACTTTAATGCGTTTATAAAATATAAACTCGACCAGTCGGGTAAATTACCACAATCGGTTCCGATCGTTATAATAACGATGTGGGGTTAATTAAATTAAAAAACGTTTAATTTAATTTATCCAATCAATCCCGGTATCATTCAGCAATCAGCAAGCAGTAAACAACCACAGCACACAAAAATTAAACCCTACTTATAAAATATAAGTGGATGAACTGAGTGAGTTATACTCACCTGGTCTGCGTCGTGTGAACAGCTCATTCCAAACAATTTCAACGCCATCCAATTTAATTCTATTTCATACCGGTGTGCTCGTTGATTTCGGTACCAGTCTATCTGGAATCGACCAATTCTGATGAAATATGAATACGTTGTAAATGTTTAAATTATATTTATTTTTAAATAACTAATTAATTCTAAATTGATTTAATTTAACGAACTAATTACTTGTTCGGCCCGTCTCCTTGATACACCGCTTCGTCCGTCTCTAGATTGTAACCGCAATTCCAGACCCTGGCCAAATGGTTTAAATAACTAATAATAGTTTAAAAAATAAAATTAGTTAGCTTTATATTTAAAATAGGTTGAACTAATTACTATTAAATCAACCTTAGCAGGCCATTCATTTCCCGTCACTGATTTGGTTCCTTCATTATGTCTGGCCAACAACCGTAAAACCCAGATCCGCTACAACCCAAACCGGTCCACGTTGACCCTTCCCCAAATAAAAAGATGGACCTGCTTCATTTTATCCCAATCCTCTTCATTATTTTCTTGTCCAAAATAAAAAGAAGAAAACTGCTTCTGCCAAAATTAAATCCCAGCGCCGCTCTCACTCCTCCAGTGATCGGAACTCCAGCGAGTACCCCCAGATCCAACGCCTTGGTTAACTCCTCCTTCAGCTCGAACCTCATCATCCCTCGCCCATTTGTTGACGCACAGTTCGTCCATGAAGATTACGCCATTCAGGAGAGATCTGATGCTCTACATCACTTCGAATACCATCAAATCAAGTCAGAGTATAAACATTGTTGTCCTTTATGTTTTTGCAGTTTAACATTTGGCAAATAAATGGGTAGATCGAGAGTTCCAGGAGGAGTAAGAATTCGAATGGGTTGTTGTGGTTAATCAATTATGCGTGACTATTTTTGTGAAAAATTTGGATACATTAGGTCACGAATTGAATGGGTTTCGAAGTGAAAAAGAAGAGGACGTTACCTGTTTTTGGCTTGGACAGTATTGATATGGCAATGATATTTATAGATGAACGAGACTGAAGATAAGGTTGATGTCTGTCCAATAGGGTCTAGGTAGTTATGTGTTTTCTCTTCACATAGCTGTTGCTGTAATAGCCCATCCATTGGAGAAGATTGAGGTGAAAATGATGTGAGGTTGATGGGTTGAGGCTTCGGTATGTATTGTCCCCTCAAATAGGGTGTGGATGCAACAACTAGGGGAAATATGCTAGGTAGGCGTCTGAGCAGCCTCCTTTGTTGCTCAGCGTGTTGTCATTCATCAAAAGTGATGTGGAAATTCTGCCGAAGTGCATATCCTTCAATTTGTTATTTGGATGAGTTGCGCCACTTTGTATATGTACATTGGCAAAAGATCCTGGTACAGAAGCATATGTATATGAAGCACATGTATGTACAGATTTTCCAGTTGTCATGTGAAAAATCTATCAATATATACATATGTTTTCTCCTTCCTTTCCTACTTTATTTGTCTTGTTCTCCTTTTCTTTTCTTTATATGATTTGATCTTCATAGTTGTAGATTTGTACTTTCAAATTTGAAATAAAGTTGTTTTGCTAATTTACTGAGTTTGTTTACCCTTGTCGCCAAGTACTGTCATTCAAGAATGATGGTTGAAGTCTGCCAAGGTAAACATGAACTGTATGGGATGGGTTGCGTCACTTTGTAAATGTATATTGGCAAAATATCTTGTACAGGGGCTTATGGATGTGAAACTGTTCCATCCTATTTTATATTTCCCTTTTTGTATTTGATTTGATTTTGTATCTTTATCATTGAATGAATTTTGGTTTGGAATTTTTATTTGCTGTGTAAATATAAAATGTTTATCTAAATGGAAAAATCCTACATGCATGCTCATCATGATTCATCTCCTTTATATGCATGTTTTACACATGCTTTATTATTAAATAAGTTCTGGTTGGATGATTTTCTTTTATTTAGATTCTCTGTTTCTTATATTTCTGATATCACTTTCTTAAGGGGGTTTCCACTTCCTGTCGCACATGCTTTATCCTCTTGAATTATCATCTACATGTATTTTGCCTCTTTGCTTTGTTATGCGTACATGTGGGAATTTAATATTCATCATGAGCTAATTTTACTACTTCGTATGGTATATTGTTTTACAATTATTCACGACGCCCAAGCGTTAGATATTTGTATGTATACGTACAAGTAGAGTCTGTAAATATATAAAAAGCTTATACAATAATGTCGATAAATTATTAAATAAATCCCGAAACTATAAATTCAAAAATAAACGAGTTATCATCGTCAGATATACTCAGCTAGAATAGTACCTCACTTCAGATTAATCAATATCGAATTATAATTCAGCATCAATAAGTTCGAGTCAGCCGATATCTAATTTATATAGAAAACGTTATTAAATATATTAAATAAATGTTATCGTTTATTAACGATTTCCATAACGACCATTTTAAAATTTGAATTGGGCATAACTAACAATCTATAAACTGAAATCCTGATTTTTCTCTTTTATTAGAAAATTAAAATCAAACTGATTCAAACGTTTCTCGTTTCGCGAAATTCTGACTTATATCGGATCCTGTATATCCAATTGAAGTTCAAAACTGAATATTACAAACTACCGCGTCATTTCAAGCTCGTTTATAATTAAATATAAATTATCATGTTTAAACTTCGTTTTAAATAAATGAATTAATTATTAAAAATCCATATATATTCCAATAAAAATATTTAAAACAAAATTAAATATCCAAATTACAATGGCCAAAAATCTGGGTCGTTACAATTGGAATGAAGTTTATTGGAATAAACGTATAAGATGTTTATGAAATTTATTTACGGAATCAATTCCATATAAGTTGTAAATGTTGAATTTAATCAACATTATAATCAAACTTCATATAAGTATATATATAAGTTTATAACATGAGCTGAAGTTAATTAAAACTTTATATAAGTTTATAACATTATAATGGTATGGATTTAATTGAAGTTCATATAAGAATATAAGTTGAGTGAAATCATTTGAAAGTTATTAAACTTCATATAGGTTGAGATGACTATCTTATTTGAAATAAAAATGGATATTGGAATTTTTATTCGATAGAAGTTAAGGAATGAAGTTAAGGAAATTAGAAACTGACTGGGATTAGTGAGTTGAATAATATTCTAAATGTCGATCTGATGTTGGTTTTGGCCTTCGAGGTTGACACTTAGGGAATTATTCTCTTACTAGCTTACGGTTAATGACTAATGGCCGAGATGAGGGATACGTTCTAAAAAGTATTTTAAATTAAGTGGATTTTGAATATTCTTATAAGAAGAGAAATGGGTATTCCAACTATTAGAAAATAAAGAGGAGTTAAATTTTACGAATAAGGAAGCTAAATGAAAAATGGATATTTAATCAGCGAATTCAATTTTCTTTTATGGATGAATGGTCATTTTATTTGATAGTTAAATATCCGACTATCAAATCTGGCATATACGTTTGTTGGTACGGAAAGACCGGAATCGAATTTATTTGTAAACCATTCCGAACTAACTAATACGTAAACGTAGAATATACGGATTGATGATGGAGCAGTGAAGGCCGTGGATCTTCATAAGTGAAAGGATTACGTCGAATTCTCTGGAGTCGCGCCCAGAGATATTCTAACAGTGATCCTGTCGTGTTTGAAATCGACGGAGTGCAAGGACTACTCGCTACCGATCTATAGGGTGATTCCTAGGATGCGGTAGGAGAGTGCATTCGGTTTGTCCACTCCCAGGACAACTTGTATGGACGAATGTTTGACAGAGTATTTCCAAAGGACCACGTACATTGATTTCCTCAAAAGTATTTCTGTTGATGGCGGAAAGGGGCACTTCTCTTAGCTTGAACACTAGAATATTTTTGTGGACGTCAACTAGTGATATCTGGCGGATTTGACGATGTGGCATTCAAAGTGGATGATGGCCATATGTTCTAAAAGGGTAATTTAAACCTCAAGCCTCACAACCGGAAAATGAGGAAAATCGGGCAAGCAACATGGCTATATGGGTCGCCCCCATTAGGGTATATTGTCACCATCTAGAGAATATTCATATTTGTTACTTTTTTTCACTTCTGTATCTCCCGGGAACGGTTATGTTGCTAGCAACCGTAGGTGACAATATACCTGATACACTTAAGAGAAATGACTGGTCGGTCATTTGTGGGCCGGGTTACAAGACGTTCTTGTTGAACCCAGTGTATTCCTCTCTAGAGATACACTATCGGAAGTTGGTTCCATACCTTGTCATAATTGGAAATCCAATCTCCTATAGGCGCCCGCGGTTTTGATTGTATACTATATATATGTAGAGCGTGAGATGCAAGCGTTCTGCTAGATTGATATTTATTTGTATTTAGACATTATTATAATATTAGAAAAGATATTGATTTCAAAAATGGTTTGGGTCATCGTAAGGTAAAAACCATCCGTGTTTATGTGAGGATTGGTCTTACGATTATCCTTTTCCTTTGGAATGATTTTTAACTATAAAATCAAGTTGGATGCTACCAATAATTTAGTGGGTTTTTCTCACGCTAGTTCACCAGACTGACCTGTGGCGTTTGTAATGCTCGGGTCAGAACCAGTTAGGTCCGACCGAGTTGTACAGGTTCAAGGTAAGATGATACGGCCTTCAGGAGACAAGCTGGAGGAGTTCAGACATATGATATATATATGTAGATATTATTCCGCTGTGTGTTGTAAATGAGGACAAACTATTATAACTGTCCAGATAAATTGAATGGCCGATGTACTCTGATAAATTGTAAGTATTATTTCAAGTTTTAAATAAATATTTATTTCTGTATTATATTTTATTACACTGCGATGTGAGACTCTAATATTGGGGTTAGTAGTTCTTCTTCTTCTTCTTCTTCTATTCTAATATTTCTTTCTTATCTCATCCTCTAATTTCTTTCTTTAACGTTCTGGATTTTCGATACTCGAGTTTGGACATGGAGTGTATTTGTGTCAAAAATTCAAGCATCGAATTTTTTGGTTTGTTATAGTGGTATCAGAGCAATGGTTTAGGAATAACCTTGGCTCTGTGGCGTAACTCAATAGAGATGGGGTTAGTAATACCCTAGATTGAGTTGAGTGTATATATATGAGAGTGCGAATTTGTATATTTTATTTAAAAAAATATTTTGTATTGTGTCACTTGATCGGTTCAATTTTGAATTGGAAATTGATACAATATTATTTTGTAAAGCGGGTAAATGAAATAAATTTTGCTCAAACTTATTTTGTATATAAAGAAATCGTTTTATCAAATTATTATTGATATTTGTTTGCTTGAATAATTTGAGTGAAAATCAAATGGTATTATGGAATTGAACTGGTTAAATATAAACAGAAGATGAAATAAATGATGTTTAAAATAAAAATCATAATTTGGAAAATAAATTGGAAGCTAAGAAACAAATCCCAGTATAATAAATGGAATGGATTAAAACTTAACTAAAAGGTAAGTTAAACAAATTTGGATTGAAATTAAAACCATATTGAACTAAAACGAACTACTGAATCAATATGGAATGAAAATGCTTGAATACAAGTTAAAACACAAATAAATTGAATGTTGATAACCTAAATAAAACTCGATGCATATAGTTTAAATGTGTCGATTAAAATAAGAGATGAATTGCAATAAAGCCAATTCGAGTAATAATAATTGTATATGACTTGAATTGTTATTCAATTGAGTTGGGCTATGAATTTAAATCTTGAAATAGAAGTGAATATGTATATTGAATACTAAGAATAAACTTGAATTGTATAAACTTGAGTTGAATTGAAATCAAGTGAAGCACGAATCAAATTAAGTCTCACTAAAAATTGGAACTCAAGCGAAGTAAACTTGTAAATTAGTAATAAAACATAGAACTTGAGTTATAAATAGAATTGGACTTAAAGATTAGAACTTGGATCACAAACTAAACCTTGGCTTGTTTATAAGAAAATATATGCATATTTGAACATGGTTGTTTAAATTATCATAAGTGAAGAAAGAAAACCAATTAACGGATTAATTGGCGAATTAGAAGTAAGAAGTTAAATTGATTATGATCGAACAGGAACATAGATGTATATGATTATATAGGTTTATTGGATAGAAGCAAGTGTGAAGAATAAATATTAGATGCCCGACAAAAAGGTACATGTTTAATTCAATATGGGATTTTCTGAGCCAATTTGGCAAGCTGCTTGGCTTTTTAATTTTCTTTTTGATTGGGGAAGACCCAGAGAGGGATTTTGTAGTTGTACCGATCAACCCGTACAAAGGAGGTGCTGGCGAATTTTTTCGAAAATTTAGGGAGATAGAAAATTTTTCAACAATTTTAAAAAAAATTGTTAACAAAAAGTTAATCGAAGTTAAGGATTTTTGAGTGGTTAAGGATTTTTGAGTGGAAATGGAAACTAGCAAGTTGGTTGGGTAGAAAGGATATTGAAGTAAGTGTTGAGTTGCATGAATGGAGTATGAGAAGTTAATAAGGCACAGTTATTTTCTCTACTAATAATTTCGGGGACGAAATTCTTTTAAGGAGGAAGGAATGTAACGTCCCACATTTCTATCGATCTAGTTTGGAATATTTAAATTAGTTTAAATATTGAATTTGTAATATAAATGGAATTTAATATTAATTAAATCGAATTCTGAACGTATAATTTTATATTAATTAAAAAGAGCTCATGAATGGCACAGTAGTTCGTAATATGCCGTTTTGAACTTCAGTTGAGTGTACAAGATGATTCTGAAGTCGAAATTCACTGAAATAAGAAATGTTCAAATCTGTTGAACTATTATTTTCTAATGAAAGAGAAAAATACATATTTCGTATTTTGTATTGAGAGTTATGGCCAAATCAAATTTTAAAATAGTCGCTGTGAAATCCTTTATAAATAATAACGATTTATTTAATATAATAAATCGATTTTAAATAAATAGAACATTGGTTTAACGTGAAAATAAAATATCAAGTTTAAAATTTCGAGTTAGTGTATTCCAGAAATTTTATATAATTCAGTTTGTGTATATTTATCTGATAATAAAAATAATTTATTTGAATCAGTTTATATTCAATTGAATTTAATTTTAATCATCATTTTAAAATAAATATCTTCTGTATATGGTCGAATTAGACCGTGGAGACTGTTGCGGTGTGTTCAGAATAGTGGTAGAACTCTGGATATGTCGTTCGTTGCGTTCAAATAAGGGTTCGATAGCGCAGGATATTTTAATTCAGGTACACCGGTTAAATAATAATTTAATAAATAAATAAATCAAAATAAAAGAAAATAGGGGATGATTTTTTCACAGCTTCACTATAAGGCTAGTGCGTCTTCTCATTTCATTTCCCCTGTACGATTCCGCACCTTGTCCACAAATTTGTGTTCCTTCCTCCCTAAGCCTGTTGATGGTACACTGTAAGCTAATGTCAACAGCTATTACCAGCGACTTTTCTTTCTTTCATTTGTCACATACACCTTCTATTCTTCCCCCCCCCCTTGAACTTGACAACAAGCTGTTAACCTATCCATATTGCTAACCTACTTGTACTAATCAAAATCGACGTTGATTTTATCCTTCTCATTGTTTCCCTATAAAAAGCCACTCGCGTCCGTTCTTTTCTCCATAACTCATGCCATTTTTCCTTTTTCCTTTTCTGTTTGTAAATCACAAAATCTTTCCAGTATTAAAAAAACAAAGAGAATTGCAATCGATGGTGCGATTTGGATCTGATAAGTTGCCTGGGGTTCAACGCGACATTTAAGACTCCCAAATCCAGAAACCGCGATACTTAAAATTATGAGACTATGAAGATTTGTCAACAACTCGAGATGTCCTGAGAATTGATGCCTAAACAAAAAACTCGTGATTTAAGGAGTTTGAAGGGATTTCGATTTGGGTTTAGTAACATTTGCAAAAAAGAGTTCGGCATGGATACTGTTGAGGGTCGCGATGGCATGTAGGGTCATTGCGATGTGGAGGAGTTTGACTGTATTCTGGCTGGGGATGGATGCATGATGTTTTAATTTGTGATGCCTGGGGGTTGAACGACAGTAGGATCAAACGTGGACGAGCTGAAGTAATAAGGGTTGCTGCGGATTTTTCGAGGAGGGGGGGAGGCCGGCAGTGTTCTGGCCACGGGTTCAGATATATGATTATGGATCTCAAATGGTTCAAACTGTTATTGATCTGAGGATGACCTGGGTTGAACGAGAATGGTATTTGGGAGTTTCAAACCATAATGTTGATTGTGTGATTTATTGGAGGATGGTGTGTTGTGTTTAGAATCTGGACTAGGATGGTTTGAGGCAAGATAATAGCTTGCAAGTATGTTCAGTTTGCAGTGATGAAGTGTAGTAGTAATGATGTTTGATGAAACGCTTAAATGGATGGTAGAAGTCTTTGGCTGATTTACGGTGGACCGGGGATCTGTTCGCCGAGTTGTCGAGTTATTGGCAAGTCAGAAAGGTATACGTTTTTACCTAAATTTAATAATACGTAGAATAAATAATTTAGTTATATTTGTAGTTAGATTTAATTAAATACTCGTTAATCATTAAATTTAAATGAATAATCATAAGATAATTTATTTTAAAATTTTGTTTAGATTAATAATTTTTAACTAATTAATAAATTAATTTAAAATTTACGAAAAGTAAATTGCATTCAAGATGCTTCAAGTAGATGCGTTGCGGAGACGATATAGAATTTAAACGGATATTCGTCAGAGAAAACCGTGGCGAGTTAAACTCACTCAGTAAATTATTTGAACTATTTTTAATAGTTCAGAATTTTATTTATTGCTTATTGGATGACAATTGATTGATATAAAGTGATAATATTATATAATAATAATATATAAAAATAATATTAGTGATTTGTGATTGGATAATTCCCGCAGTACCATTAGCGGATGCCCGCAGTACCATTAGCGGATGATTTCCCTATGCGCCCCACAATATATATAGTGGATGACCTTCTATACCGCGATATCCTGCCTCGAAGAAGGATTGGTTTTATTATTGTTGACTAACATCTGTGGATGCAGGGAAAATAGGTTGGAGGAATCCACTGGACTCCTCACATTTATTTATTTGCTTATCATATATATACTGTTATATGATGTGTTGATAACCTATGATAGTTTATAATATACTTGGGTGTGTTAGTAGCATTGGTCGTTGATTTTTGATATTTTAAATATCCTAAATAAAAATATTTGGATTTCAAAATAGAAATTGAAATATAAAAGGAGTATAAAGGAAATATTTATTTTTAAATAGAAAGGTTCATCTGAAATCCAAATTATAATATAATTTAAAGGTAAAGATTTGTTTAAACAAATGCGTTAATGAGGCGATTTTCTAAGCAACGCTTATAAAGA
Organism: Allium sativum; assembly: GCA_030737875.1. Taxonomy (NCBI): domain Eukaryota; kingdom Viridiplantae; phylum Streptophyta; class Magnoliopsida; order Asparagales; family Amaryllidaceae; genus Allium; species Allium sativum. The sequence continues at coordinate 64,238,648 of CM060911.1, read as the reverse complement.
AATGAAATGACTACCATTTGAGAATTTGGAAAATATCGATTTCAAAGTAGAATGGAAATATAAAAAGAACTTAAAGGAAAATATTTATTTTCAAATAGGAATGTTTATTTAGAAACCAAATTAAATAGAATTGAAAAGTAAATGTTGTTTTGACAAATAAGATGAGAACTCGATTGTATAAGTGAGATTTATAAGGTGAAAACCATATATTGAAGTATTTGAGAAAATGGTAATTTAAGCGTGTCTTGGAAAAGGAAGTGGAAATGTGGTTTGAAACAAACATTTGAAATGGATTAAAATTTTCCAATTACAAAGGAAAATATAAAGGAGATTTTTGAAATAACTCGATAGAAGTCATAAATAGAATTCTAAACTTGAAATTGCCAGTATGAATTTAGGTTGACTAAATAAGTCAAGTATAGACTTGTATTAAGTAATATTATTAACGGTTGAGACAGATAAGGGGAAAAGAAAATACTTTGCAAATGAAAACCATTAGAAGTAAGAGTTGTTTAATTAACATTTTATAATGGAATCCAAGCCGAACTAAATTGGATTATAATATAGATTGTATTAAAGAAATTTTTATAAGGTTTATAGATAATGATTTTGAATAGTAAGAATTTACAAATGATATATACATACGAAAATTTTAGAAATGGAATGAAGTTTATTGGAATAAACATATAAGATGTTTATGAAATTTATTTATGGAATAAATTCCATATAAGTTGTAAATGTTGAATTCAATCAACATTATAATCAAACTTTATACAAGTATATATAAGTTTATAACATGGGTTGAATTTAATTAAAACTTTATATAAGTTTATAACATTATAATTGTCTGGATTATATTAAAGTTAATATAAGAGTACAAGTTGAATGAAATCATATGAATGTATTTAAACTTCATATAGGTTGAGATGAATATCTCATTTGAAATAAAAATGGATATTGGAATTTTTATTCGATAGAAGCTAAGGAATGAAGTTAAGGAAATTAGAAACTGGCTGGGATTAGTGAGTTGAATAATATTCTGACTATCGATCTGACGTTGGTTTCGGCCTTCGGGGTTGACACTTAGGGAATTAATCTTTTACTAGCTTACGGTTAGTGACTAATGACCGAGATGAGGGATACATTCTTAAAAGTATTTTAAATTGAAGGGGATTTTGAATATTCTTATAAGAAGAGAAACGGGTATTCCAACAATTGGAAAATAAAGAGAAGTTAAATTTAACGAATAAGGAGGCTAAATGAAAAATGGATATTTAATCATCGAATTCAATTTTCCTTTATGGATGAATGGTTGTTTTATTTGATAGTTAAATACCGACTATCAAATCTGACCTATACATTTGTTGATACGGAAATACTCGGATCAAATTTATTCGAACACAATCCCAAACTAAATAGTACGTAAACGTAGAATATACGGATTGAGGTTGGAGCAGTGAAGGCCATGGATCTTCATAAGCGAAAGGACTATGTCGAATTCTGTGGAGTCACGCCCGGAGATATTCTAATAGTGATCCTGTCGTGTTTGAAATCGACGGAGTGTAAGGACTAGTCACTACCGATCTATAGGCTGATTCCTAGGATGCGGTAGGAGAGTGCCTTCGGTTTTTCCACTCCCAGGACAACTTGCATGGACGAATGTTTGACAAAGTATTTCCAAAGGACCTCGTACGTTAATTTCCTCAAACGTATTTCCATTGATGACAGAGAGGGGCACTTCTCTTACCTTGAACACTAGAATATTTTTGTGGACGTCAATTAGTGATATCTGACGGATTTGACGATGTGGCATTTAAAGTGGATGATAGCCAGATGTTCTAAAAGGGTAATTTAAATCTCATGCCTCACAACCGGGAAATGACAAAAATCGGACAGGCAGCATGGCTATGTGGGTCGCCCCCATTAGGGTATATTGTCACCATCTAGGGAATATTCATATTTGTTACTTCTTTTCACTTTTGTATCTCCCGGGAACGGTTATGTTGCTAGCAACCGTAGGTGACAATATATTCGATACACTCAAGAGAAATGAGTGGTCGGTCATATGTGGGTCAGGTTGCAAGACGTTCTTGTTGAACCCAGTGTATTCCTCTCTAGATATACACTATCGGACGGTGGTTCCATACCTTGTCATAATTGGAAATCCAATCTCCAATAAGCGCCCGCGGTTTTGATTGTATTCTATATATGTAGAGCGTGAGATGCAAGCGTTCTGCTAGATTGATATTTATTTGTATTTAGACACTATTATAATATCAGAAAAGATATTGATTTCAAAAATAGTTTGGGTTGTCGTAAGGTAAAAACCATCTGTGTTTATGTGTGGATTGGTCGTACAATTATCCTTTTCTTTCGGAATGATTTTTAACTTTAAAATCAAGTTGGATGCTACCAATAATTTAGTGGGTTTTTCTCACGCTGGTTCACCAGACTGACCTGTGGCGTTTGTAATGCTTGGGTCAGACCCAGTTGGGTCTGACCGAGTTGTACAGGTTCAGGGTAAGATGATACGCCTTCAAGAGATAAATTGGAGGAGTACAGACGTGTGATATATATGTAGATATTATTCGGCTGTGTGTTGTAAATGAGGACAGACTATTATAATTGTCCATATGAATTGAATGGCCGATGTACTCTCATAAATTATGAGTATTATTTCAAGTTTTCTATAAATATTTATTTCTGTATTACTTTTTATTCCACTGCGATGCGGGACTCTGAAATTGTGGTTAGTAGTTCTTCTTCTTCTATTCTAAAATTTCTTTCTTTCTTATCTCATCCTCAAACTTCTTTCTTTAATGTTCTGGAATTTCGGTACTCAAGTTTGGACATGGATTGTATTTGTGTCAAAAATTCGAGCATCGAATTTTCTGGTTCGTTACAGTAAGTGGGTAGCAACCTCTCCGAGTTTGTAGCGATGTGGAGCAACTTATTCAGTGCAGTATGAATGGATTGGGTGGTAGGTAGAAGGATCGAGTCGGCGTCCATACGAACCAATCCGCTTAGATGATAGGGGAGGTCATGTCGTTCTGTGCATTGAGGGGATCAAATCTCTACCTCTCCGACCCGAACCAACCTTACTCAGCATGATTTCCTTCCTCTACTTGAGATTCTTTCTACGATCTAATCCAATTCCATTACTCAAAAGTGATCATCTGGACTTTGTGTGGCCTAGCTACAAAGTAGGCTAATATTTTTTCCCCTCGAAGTACGTTTTCGTTGGAGATGATACATGCTTCGGAACTATCAAATTGTCTGTCCTTGAACTGGTGTTATCCAGGAGTTATGTTTATCTGTAGAATCACGACGCTTGGCGAAACCATACTTCCAGATTCTTGCGATACATCTATTAATACGGGGTCTAATCTGTGGTCATTTCCATTGCATTTAACACACTGGAGTTTTTAACCAGGAGATAAGCAACTTTCCAAGTAAATTTTCAAATTTGCACTCTTGAATAACACCTTTGAATTTTCTTTGTTTCCAAACTTACTCGAATTCACTTTTATAACATTGGGTCAGAATTTGAGCAACGGATCAGATCGGGTATACTTGACCTGTTCGTGCATTCGAACTGACCATATTCTGGGCCACTGCTGTCTTGGGGCTGATGGATCGGATTGGGCCATCATTTCAAGGAATACGAATAGCCTTCAATGCTCACTATGTAAACCGTTCTCCTCCACTTTCTTCTTATTTCACTTGCACCTAACTACTCTTGGTTAGCCGAAACCCTAATCCCCTTCTCTTTGATTTTGTCTCAATTCTCAAATTCAAACATAGGTAGGTGCTTGAATTTCTCATCACGTATGTTTTAATCTTCTATTTTGTGTAAACAACATTCAAATCCTCATTTAATCCGTGATGCTTTGGCCAAATCGATGGTGAAGCCAATATCGAGATCATCTGGACCACTGTCGTCAATAGTGACGTCACCATCGCCTCCAAGCAGTGGCGTATACGAATTGTACTTGGCGTTGAGGGGCTCGATATTGGGGTTGGCTCCTTGTCTTAGTGAAAAAGAAGGGATGATGGAAATTTGGTTCTTAATGTGAAGAAAAGGAGGAAGAAGATGGTGAACTAGAAAGAATAGGAATGGTTCGGTCAGAGTAGATGATTCTAAAGCGAACCTCAGAAATGCTTAAGTGAAGTAGTTGAGTTGCAGCAAGTTGGCTTGGTTCAGATGGGGTTTCACTAGCCTTCCTCGGGGGTTTCGATCCGACACGAACGGATATAATCTCTCACAGGATTCCGACCCGACTCGAAGGAATTTCATCTGCACACTCCGATCTGAACCGTTGTTGATCCTTTTATAGCTTTGAACCGACCCGTTGTTATTAATGTGGAATCGTACATATTAATCAACATTATCAGGCTTAGTTGAACCTAGGGCTTTGAAGAGGCGTGCTTGTGACATGAAATCTTGTACCTGATCCAACCAAAATCAAATATAACTTACAGATTTGCGGACAGTTAGGATAGAGCTTTTTAAGCTGGACTTTCCGGACAAAATGAACACACGATCACTCAATTTTCCTTTATACGACTTTCTATTCTCCTTACTTTTGTATACTCTGATTTCAGCACTACACTCACCAGCACAGTTTAGACCACACACACATACACAGAGGGGAACATGGGGAACTACATTATAATCCTTGCTATCTCTTGGATAGTACAACTAGCATGTCTAGAAGACGCTCCACAAGATTGTCAGAAAAGGCTACGGCTCCAGGGTCTTCTGATTTCCCCTAGCTCGAAGATATTTCATCTACATCAGATCTAGAATGGGATAGTGCATGCTCGAACTTTGAAATAGAAACCCACGAGAGTGTAGGATCGTCTGGAGACGAGGTTTCCTTGGACGAAGAAGAGGAAGGAGGAGTTGGAGACAATCGTGCTTCTAACGAATTTGGGAATGCAACTATCTTAGAAGCACCTAGCGATTCTGTTCGCTCGACAATTGATGAACCCAAGCTTAGACGTCTTTGTTTAAGACACGGATTCTCTGGGATGATATCAAAGTAGCTACCGAAACATACCGGCCTCATAATCCACCAGAATGGTACATGGAGATTATTCGGTTGAAGTGCATTGTAGGGGCCATTCCCTTGTTTCCACCATTTTTCATCAATTTTCTAAGGTAAATGCAAATTACCCCCATGCAACTCCATCCCAGTGCTTATGCCTACTTGTGCACATTGTACATTGCTTATAGGGAAATTATGGGAGTAGAACTCACGTTCGAACATGTAAACTTCTTCTATCACTTTACACATCAAACAAAAGAAACTTCGTCCTTCGTATACTTTGTGTCTATGCCAAAAAAGAAAATTATCAACGAAGCATTCAGCAGCGAAGTAGGTGATGTAAAGCCTGAATGGTTTTATATCAAGCATCAGATGCGATGCGCTTGGTGATGGCTCCAGTCAAGTAAGCTTCAAACTTTGATGTTCAGACTTTAATCACCGCCACAGACATACTAACCTATCTTATTCGTTTGTAATTACAAACCCGAGGAAAGAGGAGCACCAAGTATATTGGGATCATTTGAACCGTTTGCTAAATGGTGACCCAGATCTATTAATCATTAAAAAATGTTTGGTGGACGAATACCTTCATCGTCACCGTCTACTTGCTATGACACAGAGCATAGGTCATAGGGGCGGTGCTTACGTGTACGTGCCCTAGACCGAGGGACAAGCTTTAACCTCAGCCGAGAGGGGGGAGCGTTCGAAAGGTCATGAACTCGTAGGCTCCGGCCAGGAGTTGCAGTTGGGAGATAAAGGGTTAACAGGAGAGGAAAATCCAATTGTACTTCCGAAAATCCCTTCTTCATTGCCAATTCAAGATGACGAAGATTTGATGTGGATCCAGTATAGTGTATTTTTCACTCCACAAAGATCAGGATCAAATTAATTTTTATTCTGTTGTAGGTTCAATTCCTACAGAGCATGATTCCATTTATTTTATTTTGAATCATAATAAAAAAACTTAACAAAACACGGCTGAATTGCATTTTTTCTCGATTGACCTCCTCTTTGTAGGAGGTCAATCGAGAAAAAATGTGTTGGATTGGTATTATTCTGGATACAGCAAAATCATTTGATTCGATCTAATAAGTACCTTGTGTCAGAATTGAGAAATTATGAACATATTTATTTGCAGGAATTGCTAGACATGGGAAATCGATTGAAAATGTCAAGGTCAGATACGGGTTTGCCGTAATGCTGGAACTATGGCGAATGAGGGGGAGGCAACAACCTACTCACCGACGCTGGTAACCCTTCAGTCCTGTGCACTCTCTGTCCGATCACCGGAGCAAGACAGAAACTCAGTTTCCAAATCACGATCGATTCCTTTTTCAAATCCTGTTGCAGCTACGCAAGCCCTTCCCGCATGCCATAAATGACCCACCAGGGGTTCCACCAATTGATACCTTTCCATAAATAATTTAAGTTCCATTTCTTTATCTCTATCTTCAATTTTCAGAAACTTATGAAATTCTTCCATTAAACCCTGATTAATGAACCTACAAAATCCCTTAAATTGTATCTGACTAAATCCAGGTATTGTGGACGTTCCCTTATTAACATTCCGAAGCATCTTAAACTTAAGTTTCCTATTTATTTTTATTGAAAAAAATTCAATTATTGGTTCATTATTCATTGATCCATATGGATCGACCTAGCAATACCCCCATCTATCTGAATGATTAGTCTCAACTCAGGAGAAAGGACTGTTAATAAACATAAAACCATCCATTCTGGTTCTACATTTGTTCGGATAAAATGTTTAGCTAATTCCACGCGTCTAACCAAAAAAATCCTTTCTTCTTCTAATTTTTCTATCTTACTATTCGTTTGCAGTGGATTCTTGCAACATGAATAAGAGGGGTAGCCCTTATAGCCTTAGATAAATGGATTCTCGTACCTGCCAGAGATAAACAACATGAAGATAATCTGAAAGATACTTATGTTGCTGAAAGGCAACCTTCTCCAAGGACCCCATCTCTGGCTAGGTCACTTGATAATTGGATCTTCTCCCATAGACCCAATATTCGGGTGTTTATCAAAACTTCCTTTGCCTGACAAAATCTTTACTTCCAAGGATATTGGCACGGGATCTTTCTTTCCCACATCCGAAGAAGAAACTACTCCTGAAATAGCCGGAGAGACAACAGAGACAAGCCTAACTCCGGGCTCTGGTCCATCGGGGGATCACTTAAGACATATATTACACTTGCACTGCATATCATAACACCTATGTACTATAACAATCCCGGTTTCTAATGTTTACCTATGTCATTTTGCAGGAGAGTTGTTGCGTCACCACTATTCCCTCAGAGGTGTTCATTGAAGTATGCCCAGGTTTGACTCAAACACGGAGTATGATCGAAGCGATAGCCTTGGGAGGGATTGCAGGAAACATTGTGATTCAAACCGTCCTTATTCTTCACATTCTCGTTCCCTTTGCAAGTCAGATTCCGATAAGCATAAGAGCCACCAGGACCGTCGTGAAGGGGACAAGCCACCATTTAGGGCCCCAACTCTTCCAAAGGAATTACATCCTCAGGTTAGACCGCTACCGAAATGCTTTGACCCACAAGATAAGACTAAGGATTTGGAAAAAGAACAAGCGAAAGGAAAAAAGGCTCTCGTGCCCACCGATCGACGAAAAATCGCAATATCTACAACGAAACCTGTGAAACTTGACCCCGAGAATCACTACAAGAAAAAGTAGAATAGACATCACAGTTTTAACATCGGTCGTAAGTTCAGCTGATGTCAAAACGTTTTTAACATCGTTAATTTTGAAAGTGATGTTGTTGGTTTCTCAGCCATCTATTTAATGAAGGGTCGATGTCTTAAATACAATTTAAAAAAAAAGAAAAATCACGCCGCTCGAATCTTTTCCTACTTACCAATTTGTTTTACTCCCTTAACCAAATTATTTCCCACAACCCCTTAGTCATTTTTTCACCAAACAAAAATTAAAAACAAAACACAAAAAACTCAGCTTTCTCCCGCTTTTCCCCGACCAATCTCTCGAACTAAAATGCCATCTTCTTTTCCGATCTTTTTCTCCGATATCCACTAAAACCTCTTATCCCTTCTTCCAATTTGGCGATTCCAAGATATTTTCCTTCTTGGAAAACCCTAAAATTGTGCGTGAAGCAAAGGAAAAAAGAAGAAGAAAAATCTGCAAGTAGCGGAAGAACACGGAATTGAGGAGCAGTGAAATTGGAAAAATTGGGGAACATGGAAGAAAAAAAAGCCAGTCAAAGAAAAAAAATAGAGAGCGAAACCCAGTTACCCAAATGAAGAACGGAAGAAGAAGAGCTGGAGTTAGTGAAGAAATAGAATTTGAAAACCCATCATCTCAGATTTGATCTAGTTGAGGTAACCTGATTTCTAAATTCTAATTGTCTTACTACAGTTTAATTTACAGTTAATTGCTGAAATTAGGGCTTTTGCTTTTATATGTTTAGTAATTTGTTTTACAAAGTCATGATTATAACATCCTACAATAAAAATCGAATAAATTAATCAGAAGATGGCCATAGTAGTCTACTCCAAACGTACGTGCTCTTTTTTTTAGAGTTAAAAAAATGGGAAGAGGTAAGTTATGAAGAAACCAATGTGTTCTCTTGTTTCAACTAAAAAAAAGAAAATGATTGTTTTTCTCGCATTAGGGGCTTGAGGGAGAATTTAAATTTAGATACATATGTCAGAATTTCTAAATGTATGTTTAGAAAAAAATATCAATTTTTGTTCATAAATTTGACAAACAAAGTGTCATAACAAATAATAAGATTCTGACTTACTACAAATATTGACTTTGATTTTACAAGGACCTATTCTTCACATGTTGTTTAATGTATTGTTTATTATTGAAACAATGTTCTTTTTTGTCTATTATTTTATAATTGCACCTTTCATAAACGAACATGTTATTCATATCACAATTTGTAGACATATGGAGTGCTAACTTTCTAACGGTACAAAGGAAGCAAACAGTGATTTCCAGTAGTTGACATAGTTTAAGTTCTGTATGAAAAATTGTTCATATTTAGGTTTTTTTATTTATGATTTCATGCACTATAACCATGTTATTTACATTTGTCTTGTTTGCACTATTAGTCCGTTATAGCAGTATTGAATTTTCAAATATTAACACGTCTATATGAACATTATTTAGCATCACTATGAAAAATTATATTGAGGGCATCATTTAGTAAGTCGCACTAGACATTATAAATCCCAGAACCGGCTCTGGTCATAGAATATTTTCGGTGTCACCAGAATATGGATACATTAGAAAGATTTAATAATTGGTACATTGACCAATAATATATCTATAATTCTGGACACCTCGAAGAAATTGTATTAGTAGCTCTCCAAGTGTACTAAAAACCTTGAACAAGAGGTATATTAATATGAAGAGATCTATGTTCTGGTCAGTAAATGTTAACATATGTTATATCAATATGAAGAGATCTATGTAATCACTAAAAATAGGTCTACAAATGGATTAGAAGATGATAAAATGACAGGGAAAACAAGAACAAAGAAATGAATGTTGGCATAACATAACTAAAAATAGATCTACAAATGGATTAGAAGATGATAAAAGGTTTATCATCACCATCGTCTTATAAACTGAGATTTTGTTCATATACATTATATGTGATGTAATAATACTAACTTTGCACAGATTAATTAATGTCAAGAAAGCAAATTCCTAAAGTTCTTGGGGTTCATGTGGAACCCACTTTGTTGGGTCATAGAGATGGATGCCATCATGGCCATTGCTTTGGCCAGTGGTAGTGGGATGCCTTCTGACTGGCAAGATTTCGTTGGAATTGTTGTGCTTCTTATGATATGATCAACCATCAGTTTCATCAAAGAAAACAATGCTGGTAATGCTGCAGCTGCTTTAATGGTCGACCTTGCTCCCAAAACAAAAGTATAATTCATCAAAAAGCTTCATATAGTTAATATAGTATGTATTTGGTACACCAGCAGCAAAATTAGTGAACACTAATGTAACTTTTTTCACTTTCACAACAATTTTTTCTGTTCAGCTGTATTAACTTTTAAGTAAGTGTAAAATTTGATTTTATGTCCTAAGATGGTGTAATATACATGGAAAAGAGAAGCTAATGTTGATTAACAATCGCCACAGTGAATGCTATAGACATTGCATTAAGCAATTCCAATATGTTGCCAAGTAAACTGTGAAAAATATAACTTTTCCCATGCATAGAAGATCAAAATATCCACCAAATAGCTTACATAAACAAATATAACACATAGGGAAAATATAATTATTCCTACGGGAACAAACATGTATCCTTCCTTTTCTTTGCTTGGACAACACAAAGATGAATCAATAGCTTCTTTGAATGGAATGTAATGTACATGTGCTTGTTGGTGTTAGATGAATTATTGGTGTTTGTTGTTTTTCTTTTGCGGATTTTGGGATAGTATCGATTACAATTTTAATTTCAGTTATTTTTTTGGTGTTAGTAGGAAACTTTTGGTTTTGTCTTTGATATTGCATGTTTGTGGTGGATGATTTATAGCAGGAAACTTTTGTTTTTGGTATTGGTATTGCATTTTTGTGGTAGGATATATATCAGGAAAAATACTGATATCTAAAATCATAACTGACATCATTTGTGTATAATAAAACAATTTATAAGAAGTACAAAGACATCACCTCCTTTAAAGGGAAATGATGTCTAAACGCCACACAGACATCATTTCACTGAAAATGAATCGATGTTTGTTTGGTGTATAGACATCCCTTCTTTTAGAAAGAAATGATATGGTAAAACACTTATTACAATAGTTATTCGCACAAAAAACGATGTATTAGTCATTTTGTACTACTTTAATGATATGTTTATAGTAATTCAAGACAGATAATAAGCCATTATCAACTTTAAGTTGATGCAAATAAACAAAAAAAAGGGTTAATACATTATTTTTTTAATTAATTTATGATGTCTTAATGCTGCTTCGACATCGTTTTTTAACTGATGCAAAAAAGTGGTACTTTAGACATCACCGACAAAGATATCACACCAGAAAAATGAGGAGATTGGTTTTTAGCCGATGTCTAAGTGAAGTTTTCTTGTAGTGAATGAAGCTAAGATGAAAATTCTAAAGAAGCAATTTCCAGATCATCATTTCGGGAATACGATTTTTGTTCTAGCTCTCGAGCCATTGCCTCCAAAGTAGGCGGACGAAGTTAAGGATAAAATAGATCTAGTGGATAAGAAATGCACAGAAATTTGCAAATACTCGCGAAATCTTTCAAAAATCATCTGTGACTTGATAGCTGATGTGAATAACATGAAGGAGATGGTCGAATATGATGAGAAACTATAAAGAACATAGAGAAAGAGCATGAGGATGCCTAAGCCCAACTCGCCTTAGCGCAACGTGACATCGACAACCATAAGAAACAATATGAAGAACTACAAAAGCGCTACTATTCTGAGCTTGATTCTCATAGTCAAGAGTGTGCTGCCTTGAAAAAGCAAGTGGAAGATGCGCAGTCGAAGAGCACCGATACGAAGTTATCTTGTTCTCGCCTTGAACAGGAAAAAGCAGAATTAGCGAGAAGGAATGCTGAATTAGAAGCCAAACTAGCAGAGCTTGAAGAAAGGGTAGTATTAGCCGAGGGGAATGCAAATATTACTCTTAAGTCCAATGCTGATGCTAATGTGCAACTCGTCGAAGCCCAAAAAGAGTTGGATGAATACAGCGAGCTCATGATAGAGTTCTTTGCTCAAGTGATCCGATACCGAGATATTTCCTGGATCAAGGACTATAATACGACCTTGGTCGATGTATGGGACTAATTTGTTGATTGGAAAAAGCGGTAGCTTGATGCTATTGACGAGGAAGAACTCATGAGAAAATATTTATGGGGTGATAAGGCGGAGCGCCTAGCTAAACGGCGTAAATAATTCAAGCGGCTATGGAGGAGGAGAAACGCTGGATCAAGGAAAAAGAAACTATCGAAGCTAATTCTGGTTCTTCATCTATCGCTCCTATGGCTACTGAAGCAGAGGGGTATGACCCCGATCATCCAGGACTCTCTAAGGCAGCTCTCCAGCCACCAATCGCTGAATCGACCCCGGACACTTCAGCTACTCCTGTTGACAAGCTGTCCGAAGGTATCTCCACCTTTTCGCCTCAATTTGTTAAAGCCATTTCCACTTTCCGTCACATTATAGGGAAGACGGTCGAAGAATCCGAGTTTTCTCTTGAGTTAATAACTGCTGCTTCTCGTTCTTCAGGTGCAGAGTCTGCTAAGGAGACCGAGGAGAAACAAGAAGAGGTTGCTGATAAGACCACGATGTCGTCCAGTGCTGAAGCTCCTAAGGACGGATATATTATAGATGCTTTTAAGGATGATGATGACCATGAAGGCGAAGGAGATGAAGACGTTATCGTGACTGGGGGCTCGGGTGAGATCGAGGGCATGACCTTGGTAGGAAGAAAAACACAAAATGACGAGCTCTTGAAGGCTAATGCTGAGGAAGAACCCCTCAACATCGATCCCCTCGCAACAATTGCTCCTGGGTCCAAGCTTATTGTCAAACTCTTCTCGGTCGATCACTGAAGAGCTAGCTCAGAGATCTTTCACTGACCCAAGTATACCTTCCTTAGAGAAGGAAAAGACGAAGCGTATTCTCACTGATGCTAAGAAAGAGGAGAGGGAAAAACTTAAAGTTGTCAAGAAAGCCAAGTCTGCTCTGAAGCCCAAGTGAAATGCACTTTCATCTTTTGTTTTGTTTTCCACTGGCCTTTTGTTGTTGTAGCGAGTGCTGCCCTCGCATCTTTTGATTAATTCCCTTGTGTAAATCCGCATGTGTAAATAAAGTACTTGTCTTGCAATGTCAAATATTAGCAAGCTTGTCATTTATTCGGATCAAATGCAATCGTACTACAACATTACTAATCTAAGTAATAAACAATATAACAAAATCACATCACAAATATGACAAAAAGTTCACAAAAAGTTCCAGTCCAGCATCCCTGCAAGCAACAATCTCTGAATTATAATATCATTACTAAACTAAGTAAATAAGCAACAGGGAGGTGTGATGTATATGTGTATGCACCCAATCAATCTTGAATAAAGTGCATGGCCAGGGCTTGTTCAAGATTGATTAGGATCGACATTAAAATTCTCCCAATAAATTTGTGGGGAATGCGGGCTCAGCTTTCATTCTTTCCCCCGATCCGTTAGCGAGGTAGGAACCCATCTTCATCGGCACTTAATACCAGCACCCTTATACTCTCCTATCGTATGTCTAGGTTAGAGTGTGGTTAAGGAGTTCTTTTATCGTGGTGCACCATCACGCCTTGGGGACGTCATCTTCTCGTTCTTATACTCTCTCTCTCGGATTATGAGAGTTAGAGTCTGGGACGTCATCCTCTCGTTCTTTATACTCTCCCTCAGATCATGAGAGTTAGAGTCTGGGATGTCATATTCCCATCCTTTATACTCTTCTCGGATTATGTGAGTTAGAGTCTGATAATGCAAACAATCATACCGTTTGGTTCGGCTTTTCTTTTGCACCCTATTTCTAAGGGTGGGGTCTTGCAGGTTTGAGTGCCATACTCGCTCTCAATTTTTATTCAAGTTTTATGTTTCAAACCAGAGCAAACTAATCACAGGATATAAAGAGATAGATGCAAGAAAGACAAATGACACAAGATATTTTAATAGTTATTCGGCCACATCATAGCCTACGTCTATTTTATAATCTTGTGCTTATATTAACTAGACTGTTCTAGGCAAGTCGTGCTTTTTTACACAATTTATAAAATAAAAGAATCATACAATCTTAAGTTAAATAGTGCCACTAGTGCTGGGTATTCTACGCTCTGGGGTTTTCCTCACCATTTACGGTTGTTAGATTGAAAGCTCCTTTATCAAGTTTCCGTTGAATGGCATACGGTCCTTCCCATTTCGAACCCAGGAAAACGGAGTTGGGAAGACACATTTCAAGACCAAATCTCCAGGTTCAAAGGTCCGGGGTCGAACCTTCCTGTTGTAGTATTGTGCAACTTGGTGTCTATACCTCGAGGCATGTAAGTCTGCTTCATCTCTCTTTTCCTCGATTATGTCCAAGGACTCAAAAAGAAGTGCTCTGTTCGTCATTGGATTATAATATGTTGTCCTGTGGGAAGGGTGTATGACCGATTGCTGACTTATAGGTACTTCTATAAGCCCATAATGCTAAGCGCAATTCATCGACCCACATGGATTTTGCCTTCTTCCATCACTTCTTTAGAATGGATTTAATGATTTTGTTTACCGCTTCAACTTGTCCATTCGACTGCAAGTGAGCTACCGCAGTATATCTTTTCTCGACCAATCTTGTATTTTTGGCAGAAATCTTTAAATTTTGTATTATCGTACTGAGTTCCATTGCCAATTGTGATGGCTTTGGGAATCCGAAATCGACAAATTATGTTTCTGGCAACAAAATTAATCACCTGCTTTGTCATGATCGTAGTTAATGGTTCGGCTTCTGCCCATTTGGTAAAGTAATCTATAACCACGATCGCATATTTTATCCTACCTTTAGCGATTGGTAGGCTTCCAGTGATGTTTATCCCCTATACAACAAACTACCATGGACTCACCATTGACTTTAGTTGACTGGGAGGTGCTCTGGGAATTTTTGCAAATTTCTTACACCTATCGCAGCATCGTGAATAGTCAGCTGCATCTCGATTTACGGTAGGCCAGAAGTAGCTGTACCGCAACATCTTCTTTGTCAATGTCTGGCCTTCGGTGTGGTCCCCACATTCGCCCTAGTGCAGCTCTCTCAATACACGTTTGACGTCGTCATGGGCTACACATCGGAGTTGGGGTACTGAAAAACCCTATCGGTAAAGGCTTCGCCTTGCATAACATATTTTGATGCTTTACGAATTACGGCCCGTCTGCCACTCTTTTTCATCGGGAGTGTTCCATTTTGCAAGAAGTTTTTTATTGGCGTCAGCCATGACTCTCTTTGGTTCAGTTTGCAACACCAGATAAAATTCCATATGGTCAATGCTTGGTGCTCCTAGTGTTTCGATCGGAACCATTTCTATTTCCTGAGGGTTGTTAGAGCTAGCTAGCTTGGCCAAAATATCTGCCTTTTGATTTTCTGCTCACGGAATATGGGATATGCTACAATGTTCCATGCCATACAATAGATCCTCTACCTTTCCTAAATAAGCTGTAAGCCGCGGTCCTTTTGTCTGAATTTCTTTTTGAACCTAGCAAACAACAATTTTATAGTCACTAAAAATATCCAGTGTTGTTATTTCTAATTCCTTAGCGAGTTTCATCCCGGCGATCACGGATTCATATTCAAAATCATTGTTAGTAGCGGAAAATTCTAATCGCAGAGCATAGTAAATCGACCGTCCTTCAGGAGTTGTCAAAACCACTCCCGCGTCGGACCGTCGATCATTCTGAGCATAATCCGTGTATAGTTTCTAGGGGCTAAGTTCTAAATTCTGTTCTGAGGGGCCAATCTCTTTATCTAACACATCCTCTTCGGGGATCGTGAATTCAACAATGAAATCGGCCAAAGCTTGCCCCATTATTGATTTTCTAGGTTGGAAGTTCAGGTCGAACTGGCTCAATTTGATATTCCACTTGAGCAGACGTCCGGATGCTTCAGACAGCTGCAGGACCTGTTTAAGTGATTGATCGGTGTAGATAACAATTGGATGGGCCTAGAAATAATGGCGTAACTTTCTAGAGTTGATCAATAGGCTATAAGTGAGTTTTCTATCTTCGGATAGTTGCGCTCAGCTGCCGCTAACTTTTTACTCACATAATATACCGGTCGTTGAACTTTGTCCTCCTCATGCACTAGGGCTGAGCTGATCGCATGAGATGATGTTGCCAAATATACGAACAAATCTTCATAGTCCACTGGTTTAGACAATATCAGAGGTTTTTCTAAGAGATCCGATAGGTTCTAGAAGGCTTCTATGCAATCTGAGGTCCACTCGAAGTTACATTTTATTAAATCAGAGAAAGGGACGCACTTGTCTGTAGCTCTGGAGATAAATCGGCTTAATGTTGTGACCTTTCTCGCTAGACTCTGGACGTCTTTGATCTTTCGTGGCTCTTTAATATTCCTGATTGCCGCAATCTGCTCAGGATTAATCTAGATTCTGCGGGAGCTGACTATGAAGCCCAGAAATTTTCCTGATGTAAACATCGAATGAGCGTTTCATAGGATTAAGCTTCATTCCATATCGTCGGAGGATACCGAACATCTTCGCTAAGTCTGCTGTGTGGTTGGACGATCGTTTTGACTTCACAAGCATATCATCTACATAAACTTCCGTTGTCGGATGATCGTTTTGAATTCACAAGCATATCATCTACATAAATCTTCGATTCACATATCAGAGTGTGTCCTAGCGAACACATCCAAGTTTGCTTTTATAAAGTCTGCTAATTCCCTCGTCCGAAGCGGATCCAAGTGAGATCCAATTTTCAAGATCTTTGTCGGGTCGTCGTCATCAATAGAAATTTCTATAGTTGCCTTGTTAGGGGTTGCTTTCCTACATCCCGGTTCTTCGTCTTCTCTATGATCGATATCCTTGGGCAGGTCGTCAGGCGACTCATTTGGCGGTGTTCTCTTTACTTGCTACGCAGAGCCCTCCTTGGCAGAAGGGGAAGCACTATTGGATTCCATATCCTCTCCATTATGTTGCATCTTTAACTCTGCCATATAACAAGCTCTTCCAGTGACCTAGTCCCCGCGAACCATTCCCACTCCAGCTTCAATTTGGAATTTCATCAATAGGCATCACAGTGCGATGTAGGCCTTGAACTCTACAAGAGTCGGTCGGCCTAAAAAGGCGTTATAGGGCGTATAGATATCCATAATTACGAATGGTAGAATCCTTACTCTTCGGCGATCTCCCTCATCTAGCTCTACAGATAAATCCACCATACCAATCGAAGCCGTTGATGAACCATTAAATCCACGTATCTAGCCTCCACATGGCTTTAAATCCGTCATTTCTAACCTCATTTGTTCAAATGCTTTTTTAAATAATATTTTGACAGAACTTCCGCAATCCACGAGGACTTTCCGTACCAACGTGGGTATGATGGTGTGGTTATCAACAACGGGTTGATGCTTTGTGTTTCAACTCCTACACTTTCTCTGTCTCAGAAAATAACATCAACCGTTGTAGTCTTATGTTGTTTCATGGGCGCAGTGTCTTCAAGGTTGCTGCACTCCCCCACTTCCAGGTGTTTAGCAACATTAACATACTGCTCAATTGCTCTGTTGCTAGATCTAGCTGGATGACGTCCTCTAACCATGGTATTGATGATTATGCTTTTCCCTTTTTGTTGGGTTGTAGGTTTAGGGGCAGGTTGGTTCTGGTTCGGAACAACTCCAAGCTAACAACAACCCAGCTAACAACACAACAACTAGCAATCACCAAACAAACAGAGCCGACACAACAAGTTCACCTAACTACCCGCAGACGAGTCACGACTAGGCAATTACAACCAAGATCTAACATATACCTCTAACTTGAAAACCTTACAACAGGGCAACACACAGAGAACCTTAAAGGAGCATTCAGTACCTAAAACCAAGAGTGCACAACACCAGCAACAAAAATGCAAGCCAGCGACTTCACAAATGTTAAATCAAAAATTGACCTCAACACCAAAGGTGTTTCGAGAACACTTCATCAAACGGTATGATTTGAAATTACGGAGCCACAAACACAAAATAAAGAGCAAAAAAGTGAGGAACAAGGAAAATAGAGTGGTTCAGTCAATTTAGACCTACGTCTACTATGAAATCACTTCTTATTATCTCTTTTGGATTTACAAGGTACATGGATTCACTCATATCTCTCATTTCTATCTTTATCAATGATCTTCTACTTTTCTCTCTCTTTTCACTCGAAATTTCACTTGGATTTGCGAAGGATTCGGTGAGATTTTTTGATTTGTGATGGTAGTTATGTAGATATTCAACCACTTAGACACTTAGATGATCTTCACCGGATCCATGATGATCTTGTGTTGGATCTAGGCTTTGGAGAGAGTTAATGGTAGCCGGAGATCACTTAAATTGAGTTTGAGGGATTTCTAATGGAGTTTGGAGAAGATTTGAT
This sequence comes from Allium sativum, assembly GCA_030737875.1. Lineage (NCBI taxonomy): Eukaryota > Viridiplantae > Streptophyta > Magnoliopsida > Asparagales > Amaryllidaceae > Allium > Allium sativum. The sequence continues at coordinate 64,220,433 of CM060911.1, read as the reverse complement.
CCATTTGTTGTTGAAGGAAGATGAGTGAGCTTGAGAAGCCATTAATGAAGGTTGGAGTGTTTGAGAGTGGTGGAGAAATGATTTGGGCAGACCTTTAGGGTGGAAAAATCGGTCTCTTGAATGGTGGAGAAGTGGGCAATTTATAGGTGTAGTTTGGGCTAGTGGCAGTGTTGTAATTATGGTGTGCAGGGTTTGGGTCGGCCTTAAACTTATTTGCGAAAACGCCACTGGGTTAAAACCCGATCGACCCAAACTTTACAGCTGTCAACAGCTGGACTGACAGATCCAAAAAGCAACAGCCGACCAAGAAAATTACCAACCAGGAAAATGGCCAACCCACTTTTTCTGCTGCCGCCTTTTTTGAGGCCAACCCGTGCATTTAAAAAATGCCAATCTATGTAATCACCATTTTTCCACCGCGTTACTCAAATGTGGTCAAACCATCCTATTGTAATTCAAAGAACGTGGTGCTACTTAGAAGCCGATCAATGCATCGCAATCAGACCGATCCACACGGCCTCTTAGTATGGCTGACCCATACTTATGTTTCCATGTATCCAAAACTTGATGCCGACCCATGCTAGCTTACATGATATGATCCGTATTATATGAAATGGTTTAACTCACATGCCACGCATATGAAGCAAGAACAGTTCTTACGTGCGTTATATCCATTTTGCATGTAATACGTTACACATATAAACGTTCAACCTCATTGTAACATTCTTTTCATTGGGGCTTTTGATTCCTACTATGCTTGCACGGTAGTTCATCAATCATTGGAGAATATATTACTTGAATTATGGATATATATGACTGTCTTTAATCCAAGACATTACATGATTGCCATGCATGAAATTATAACCATGTATGCTGTGAATCGGTTGTAATTGAAACCATGTTTATTGAAAGATGTCGTGCTTCCATATATTACTTTATATTGTGCCACATGGTCTTTTCATGTTTATGCTTTACTTGTCAGGTCCATATATATTATTCACCAAATGTTGACAATTATGGACCGACCCGGATTTTACAATATACGTTCATAATATATTTTTGCGTCAATACTCCACTAGGCTCGCCAGTGTGTTGTGTTAATCGGCTCACGCACTATATTTGCAATCTATTCTTTCCGGTACTTTATGTTTGCCACAGGTTACTTACGTGAAACTGTTCCAACTTTGAACGTGATGGCATACCATGCTTCATATTTGAATACCGTTGTACCCATGTGTAGTGCGTATTCTTTAGACACCAATCCATGCGAACATTTATATTTGTGGTCTAGAAATTCTTGAATTAAAACACAGTGTTATAAATGAATATTGTAAAGTAGAAAATCATCTGAAAACATAAATATAAACTATATAAACATATTTATAAAATTATAGAGTTAAAACTATATAAGTATAAAGTATAAAAAATATAAGTATAAAACTTGAGTTTAAAATCAAAGGTAAAGTAAAGAAAATAAAATGAAGAGGGTAGAGATTGAGACAGAATTTGAAAATAGAATTTGAAATCAGAAATTGAAAAACAAAATTTGAAAAACAAAATTTAATTTAAATTTGAACCTGGAGTGCTATTCAGAGTCTTACATAAACTAGACTCTATTACTATATTTTGAACTCTTGAAATCTTGAACACTCATGAGTCTTGAATCATTTCTGAATTCTGAATCTCTAGTATCTTTAAACTGTACCGTCTTCAGTAATAATTCCTGTATATAAATCCTGCATATGTGTATATGTATATATATACTAGACAAAAGTGTTAGTAAATATTTTATAATCAATTAATATTGAAATAAGGTTGTTGTCATAAAAACTCCGTTCTCCAACAGGTTGGTTCCCGCATAATGGGTAAACAATGGAGGGTCGCCCAAAGCCGAAAGTCAATGAAGAAAGAGGCCGAGAGTTCTACAAACCGAGACCTGAAAAGACAAAAGAGCTACCTGCATTAACTTGCTTAATGTCAGGCCAAAGGCATGAAAAGCACGAAGTTTGAGATACAAGGAAATAGGTCGGGAGCAAGTTACTGAGACCTCAGTTAGATAGTTACCAAGAGGACATTTTAGTAAGCAACTAGTAAAGCACCGAAAACAGCCCTCCAGAAAGCCAAGGTATATTTCAGAGATCACCGACAAGCAAGCCAGAACCACAAAGAGAGACAAGTTATCCACACTAATCTGCTTAGTGTCGATACTGACAGAGGTATTGGATCTAGTAGCCAGCCACTTGAATTCTAATGGCAAGTTCCATAAAGAGTCAAATAGCAAGGCCGAAAGCTCATAGCCGAAAGCATACATTCGGAAGCCTAATATCCAGATGCTCATATCTGGGAGTCTAAAGCCTTACCGAACCTATCCATACCGACAGGCTCGGTACCCATACAAAGAAGACAAACTTGCCATCAGGGAAACACTCCAAAGACTGAGACCATCTTTCCGAGAGTAAGGGCCATCACCCAGAAGCCTCTAGAACCAAAGCGGAAGGCGACCGAAAGCCAAAGCTTTTGAAGCCGAAGGGAAAAGCGGCTGATAAGGACCTTTGTTGGCCAAATAACAAAAGGAGCCCTGATTTGTCTATAAATAAGACCCATGGGTCTCATTTTCGTGGCTTAATTCTCATTTCTCAATCTTGTTCTTTTTCTTTCAAGAGCAAACCCTACTTTCTAAATCAAATTGGGGATTTCTTCAAATCTTATCATATATCTTCAATTAATAAAAAGGAAGAAGTCTGGAACTTATGAAATTCTCGATTTGATAACCATATTGTGTTTATAATGATAAGACAGAGAGTTAATACTAACCTTTCTTATGATAGAGCTAATCACGGCTTATTCGAAGGAGGGAAGACCCTCGGTGAAACCAAGGCTTCCCCGCTTTCGGACGGTCATTACATGACTTAGCTCTTTCATAGTAAGCCTAATGCAACCCAACTAGGGAAGGAAACTCGTTGTGAACTTGTGACTTGATATCTGATGCAACCAAGGCCACCTCAGGACGGTTCGATGCGGAAGTATCATATAAGTCAATAATCATTATAGCATGAAAAACAACCCTTATGTTGTGAAGCATTATCCGGTTTACTCTTAGCATAATGTATATCATTTTCTATCCAAGATATAAGGATGGTTGTGATACGAGGTTTCAGCCTTATTAAGTTTCTAAAACCTTTCTCCTAAGGTAGTCATTGACTTTGTGGTTCTGTAATTGTGATGCTCGCCCTTTGAAGGGAGAGTAACTAATTTTTGGATTCAAGGTCCTGACGCCTAGAAAAGGGTAGAACTTGTTAGGAACAACGATTTATAATCATATTCCTGTAACCTTTAGACCACTTAACTATTAAACATATGCATTGGTCATCCTAGTTTGGGCGTTGATGAAAAATATCGTTAATAGAAGGCATGGAGGAAGACGACCAAGTCATATGCGTAGGCCAAGTATGCTTCGATAGAGAAGGGAATGTAGCTGAGCAAACCGGGGAATTCTGTCTCCATTACTCGCATTGCCCAACTCACAAATCCCCAAACGTTAAGGATCATTAAACATTTATATTTCTTGAAAATACAATGTAATATTTATAATTTGTGTATTCGTAAACGTTTTAATTTGTATTTTGTGTAATGTTTGATTTGTAAAACATTGTTTGATTTATATAATACAATGCTTATGTTTAATACTTTCCTATGTAATAGTATAAATTTAGGATTATAGAATAAGTAAATAGGATTAGTATTATAGCATAGTTTTAAGAGGAGTATAATTCAGTATAGAATTATATAGAATTAGTATTTTAATTTTGGAATAGATACTAGAGTTGTTTATGGTATAAATCTAAGGGAAGTATAGTTAGAGATTCTTTTTGTTGATGACAAAGGGGGAGAAATTATAAAATAAGGATTAATTAGGCTTAGTTTATAAAATGAGGATTAGTTAGGCTTAGTTTAGGGGGAAGTTTATAGGATTCATGGTGAAAGGTGGAGTATTCGAAGCATCAGTTCAACAAGTATAAACAGGTATTAATATTTTATAAATCAAGGTTGTCATCATCAAAAAGGGGGAGATGGTTGGAGAATGGAGTTTCAATTACAACGACCTTATTTCCATTTTCATTATTAATTTATTATAAAATATATACTACCATCTCTCTAGAAAATATGAACATATACATATATATATGTATGTATGTAGGGTTCGTATACAAGATTTAAATACTGAAGACTATACAGTTTTAGAGTTCCAAGAGATTCAAAATTCAAATCAGATTCAAGACTCATGAGTGTTAAGTTAGCAAGAATTCAAAGAGCTTAAGAAAATATTGTAATTAAGTCTAGTTTATATGTAAGACTCTAAATAGCACTCATTTTAAAATCTAATTTTCAAATTTCAAACTCTATTTTCAAAATTCAAATTTTGAATTCAGATTATTTCAAACTAATTTTCTAAATGGTTTCAAATATATATGTATTTATAGTTTATAAAGTTTCATAATAATATGTTTATAATATATAAATACATATATATATACACACATAACTTTTATAGTTTTAATCATATAACTTTATAAATATGTTTGTATAATATATTACTATGTTTTTATATTTTTTACACTTTAAAATATATTTTAAACATTAGTTTTGATTCAAAAATTTCTATAAAATATATATTGGTTTTAACACTTGAAAATTTGTTTAAAATTCAAAATAACATACATATGTCGACATACACCTTTGGACATGTCAACATATAACTGTCATTTTTTTAATTTTCAAACGAAGTTTCTTTTCACTATTTGAAACATTTCAGGAACGTTACATCCTTTGGGATGCTATAAATAGGTGTCATTTTCGAATTTCTAATCACTCCTTCTTCGCCCCTTTACTTACCACCATTAAAATACATAAAATTCTTGATTTTTACATTTATACTATGCCGATTTCAACAAAATTTATATTAAACATCTTTTCTTCTCAATCTATATCAACTACTCTCTGTTTGAAGTGCTATTAAAGATTTCTAGGGTTGTTTTAACCATTTGGGAAATGTTTGGGAATGGGTGTGTTCCTTGTAGTCCGAAAATCAAGGAAAGGTAGCAGTGTTAACCTTGTAGCCGTGAAATCAAGGGTGGTGGAATCGGTGCTAACCTTGTAGCCATGAAATCAAGGGTGTTAACCCCGTTTTTAACACGGTTCAGAAACCGATCGTTTGAACACACCTCAAAGCATACGAGAACTAACCTGATTGAGCTCTATACAGTCGCGCACTACAGCTCGGTCGCACACAATAGCTCGGTCGCGCACTACATCCTGGTCGCGCATGAACTCTGCTCGCGCATTAGCTGGACAAGCACCACCATCGTAGTCGGTCTTGCACTACTGCTGGGAAGGATGGTCGAGCATGGAGGCTCATTCATACACGTCTTGACACGTTGGGGTCGAGCACAAGTAATTTGTTTGCATATGTAACTTGTAGGTGAAATGGTCGCCGCCTACAGCAAGGGTATGCGCATTTGCGCGACCAAGCACATCAGTTCAAACGCGCTTCCGTGCAAGCAAGACCATGGCATATGTCGTGTCTTCTTCATGTCGACATACGTCATTCTTGTCATTGTGCCACTCTGATCCATATCGTTTGGACTGCCTACAAAGACTTGCCACAAAATATAATTGAAGAAGTAGCTCGTTCATCTCTTGCCACCCTGTCGAGCAGCGTACCAGCATGGTCAGTCAAACTGGGCTTCGGTCGAGCACCTCGCTAAGAGGTTGGGTAACTTACCGGGGTTGGACATAAACATTCATAAGGGGTCGAGCATGTTGTATGCTCGAGTAAAAACCTACACAAGAGCTCTAGGGTCGAGCACTCACCTCTGCCAAGCATCCGCGAGTGGTCGAGCACTCCATTACAGCACAGGTCGAGCACCTCTAAGAGGAGAAGTCGAGCAGGTCGTGTTGCATTGAGTTGGTGAAAGTATAAAAGGAATGTAGCAATGAAAATTTCGTAAATGTTGATCCCCATTTTGCGCAATAACATATAAAAGAAAACCAATGGCACACTTTTAATTCTCGTTCCCCTTTTTGAATAGTTAAAGGCTGCATACGCAATAATAAAAGCATGGACGGTCAAGAATTGATAGAGATGTCGCACGTTCATGAAGTAAGAGATCGCTCGTGCATATAAAAGGGGAGGCCGCTCGCGCATGTAGTGGTCGCACTCATTTCTAGAACATGCTTATGAACTGGGCGCCTTATTTCCTGGATGTGCAAGTTGGAGCTGAGCTGGTGCCAACTGTATAGTGCTCACTGCTAGTTGTCCCGCATGTCTTTGCACCTCTTAATTACAACATTGCCACTCCATTAGCCCCACAAAAACTCCATCTATAAATACCCTCTTTCACAACCATTCAAGGGACCGATCTAAGCCACCCCGAAGGGTTGTCATTTCGGTTTTCCACTATTCTCAAGCTTCCCAAGCTCCATTAATGGCTTCCTAAGCTCACTCTATCTTCCTCCAACATCAAGCGGATCTCATCTTCTCTATACACCATTAATTATCACTCAAGTTCAATCCAAGTGATCTCCAACTGCCATTACTCCACTTTAAAGCTCGGATCTAACACTAATTTCATGATGAAATCAAGGGAGATCATCTAATCATGAGATCAAATCCATTTCTTCCCAAATTCAAGTGAGATCTACGTTGAGTCAAGATTTTTATAGAGTTTTGATTTCTGACAAAGAGATAAGCCGTGATTGAAAAAAGAAGATATTCATTAGTTTAAAGAGACACAAAGAGCTATATATGGTATTATACATTAGAGATTGATTATTTGGTATGTTATTAGTGTTATTTATGTTAAAATCTATCCTCAATAATCTCACACCTCCAATCTTTGAATATATATATAAGAATATATGAGTGCACATTAACAGTGCAATCTGCGCTAAACCTGTCGATTGGTTGAAACCAGGCGGTTGATCGTTTCTGCCCAGAATGCACAATCAACATGCACAAGGATACATAATATATATATATATATTCAAATTCCTGTCTACTGGTCCTTTTTGACATATCGACCGTTTTCTTCCAGAAAGCAACCTTTCGTATAGACACTTCCTTTTCTTCAATGGTTGCTTCTCTTTCTCTTCACCAATAATCATGGCCGTCGTTTGTAACTCTTCACAAATGGTTACAACTTTTATTCCTTATATAAACATCATGAGATCATCATTCCAAATTACCTAATTCTATCAATCTAATCTCTATTCTCTTGATCTCAATTTTATACTCTCAAGCACTAAGTTGTTCATATTCTCTGAAATATCGTTTGAATCCTAGAATCTATTTAATATTATTTTGATTCAATACAATATCCACTTCCAAATCTTCATATATACAAATATTCTTTTTGAGGATAAGATTATAGGAAGTTTGTACTACAAGTGACAAAATCGTGTTATCAAGAACACATATTGTCAACAACAATTATATTCATCTTTGTTGAAGTCCTCGGAGTTGTAAGAGGCAAGTGTTGAAGTCCTCGGTGTTACTAGAGCCGTGAAATCCCGTTCGTCTGCTCGGGTGTTATATACCTTTTCCTTTGGGTGAAGTGAGGTGCTTGTTAGTGAAAATTCAGATAGAAGTCTGGGACTGGACGTAGGACGGTTCTCCGAGCCAGTATAAAAATCCCTGGTGTGATTTTTCTAATTTACTGCATTTACTGTTTTATATATATATATCTGTGATTATCTATTATTTCATACTTGTGTGTTGTACACCATATTACACGATCCGTGTGTACTATATTAGCACGTACACGCATTTTCATTTGGTATCGGAGCACCGTCCTTTTAAATCATTTGTGATTAACTAATATTTAGGGTTGACAACATTTGTGATGCATGTCAATTAAGAAAATTGACTAAATCATCTCTTAAACCCAAGAAAGTCATATCAACATTACAACCACTTGAGCTACGGCATATGGATTTATTCGGACCAACTCAGGTTCAGTCAATAAACCATAGTCGATATGTGTTTGTAATTGTTGATGATTACTCTCGTTACACTTGGACAGTTTTCCTGAAAAACAAAAGTGATACTTTCGATCATTTCAAATCCTTCGTCAAGAGAATTCAGAAATCGAAAGGGCTTAAGGTTAAAAATATAAGAAGTGTTCATGGAGGAGAATTCAAAAATAATGAGTTTGAACATTTTTGTACAAAGAAAGGTATGTATCACAATTTATTGTTTCCTAGAACTCGAAAACAAAACAGAGTTGTAGAACGGAAAAACCGAACCTTACAAGAATGTGCAAGAACATTATTAAATGGAACCACTTTACCAAAACATTTCTGGGCAGAAGTCGTTGCAGCTGCCTGTTATGTTTTGAATCGTGTATCCATTCGACATATCACCCAGAATACTTCTTACGAATTATTTAACAAAAGAAAGCCTAATATCGATCTCATACTTCAAAATATTTGTTCTAAGTGCTTTATCTTAAATACGAAGACCATCTCGGTAAATTCAATCCAAATGCCGATGAAGGTATATTTGTCGGTTACTCGGAACGAAGCAAGGCCTATCGTATATTTAATAAACGAACCATAACTAGTGAAGAATCACTTCATGTCTCTTTTGATGAATTCTATCAGGATCCTCAAAATTTATCAAATGATGATGAAACAATAGTCACTGATAATCCAATCATCACAAATGTTGATTCTGACTCTGAAATAGTTTTTGAAAATATTCCTCAACCATGTGAGTTACGATCTCCACCAAGGATACAATTTCCACCAAGAATATTAAGAGATCATCCTACTCAAAATATAATCGGGGAAGTAACATCACAAGTCAGAACAAGGAGTCAACTCCATCAAATGGGTCATGTCGCGTTTCTTTCAAAAATCGAACCTAAGAATCCAAAAGAGGCCGCTACCGATGATTACTGGATCATTGCCATGCAGGAAGAACTAAATCAGTTCGAGCGCAATGATGTCTGGGAACTTGTTCCAAGACCAACTAATCAATCAGTTATTGGTACTAAATGGGTATATAAAAATAAGTCTGATGAACAAGGTAATATCACCAGAAATAAAGCAAGGTTAGTAGCATAGGGGTATAAGCAGGAAGAAGGTATCGATTATGAAGAAACATTTGCACCAGTTGCTCAACTAGAAGCTATTAGAATCTTATTATCCTTTGCTTGTCACCATAATTCAAACTTTATCAGATGGATGTCAAGAGTGTGTTTCTCAATGGTTTTATCAAAGAGAATGTATATGTCGAACAACCCTCACCGTTCATACATGAAAAATATCCTGACTATGTGTACAAACTTAAGAAAGCTCTATATGGTCTAAAACAGGCACCTCGTGCTTGGTATGAGCGACTACTTAGCCATCTTATTGATTCAGGATTCAAATAGGCAAAGTTGATCAAACTATGTTTATCAAACATTCTCGAAAAGATATTCTAGTTATCCAGATATATGTAGACGACATTATCTTTGGCTCAAAAAATGATAAACTCTGCAAAGAGTTTGCAAATATTATGACCAAAGAGTTTGAAATGTCTCATATGGGAGAACTATCATATTTTCTTGGTCTTCAAATCAAACAACTTCCGAATGGTATTTTTATCAATCAAGAAAAATACTGCGGAAATCTAAAAAAACGCTTCGGATTAGAAAATACATCTGGTAAACCTATTCCCATGAGTACAACTACACATCTTGAAAAACATGGAAATGGTAAGAGTGTTGACCAGAAGCTATATCGAAGCATGATTGGTTCTCTTCTTTATCTCATAGCTAGTCATCCATATATAATGATGAGTGTTTGTCTATGTGCACGCTTTCAAGCAGTTCCAAAGGAATCACACCTACGAGCAGTGAAACGTATAATTCGCTATCTTAATAATACCAAAGATTTCGGTCTTTTCTACCCAAAAGAATGTCCATTCGAATTAGTATCATATAGCGATGCTGATTTCGGAGGCTTTGAACGGATAGAAAGAGTACAAGTGGTACATGCCATTTCGTTGGAAAATCACTTGTCTCTTGGTTTAGTAAGAAACAAAATTGTGTTTCACTATCAACGTGCGAAGCTATATATATATTAGCAGCTCTCTCTTGTACTCAAGCAATATACATGCAACAAACACTTCAAGATTTCGATATTCATTTGTCAAATTCTATTATATACTGTGATAACACAAGTGCTATAAATCTTTCTAAGAATCCAGTGAATCACTCTCGAACCAAACACATTGATATCCATCATCATTTCCTTAGAGACAATATCGAAAAAGGAAATATATGTCTTGAATATGTCCGAACTGATTATCAACTAACGGACATTTTTACTAAGCCTCTACTAGAGTCTAACTTTATAAAATTACGTAGAGAGCTTGGTCTTATCTCTGGAAAAGAACTTGACAAGTAATGTTATCACTAATGTTATATTTTGTTAGTTCTTTTCACATCCGGTTTATGTTTACTCAAAACATTAGCTATTTTTGGCTACTGTTATATTAGGAAAATTGAATATGAACTTTTAAATCTCCTATGGCCAATAATTCTTGGTAATTCCTAGCCTCAAGTTTATATATAGAGAAAAACCTATATAAACTTGCTATTATCTCCATCTTAATCTCCCAATCTGATCATGGCACATATATGTGATGAGTGTGCTCAAAAATCCCATATTTTTGTCACAAGTTCTGAGCCGGAAGAGTATTACTCTCCCGAAACTCCAAAACACAAATCAAAGCATCACAAATGCAATCATACTCCTGGCAATACGCCAACTTTGAAACGGGCAAAGAAAGTGTTGTTTTGTTCACTCCTGGCAATACGCCCACTTTGAAATGCAATCAAAGCATCGACGAGATTCATCATTATCAAAAACATAAGATCGATCTTCAAAGACAACTACATTATGAGCAACAACTGACCTCGGAATGGCTATCTCTTTTAGAAAGAATGGCAACATTCTTTTGCGGTTCAAACAAACATGGCGTATACGAGCTGATGCCACATGTACCTTCATCCTATAGGAGCCCAAATTCATGGGAAAGAAACTATAATCAGAACGAAGGAGCAAAAGAAAAGTGGTCGCCATGGAAACCACGCATTAACGATGTCAAAGAAGAGTCTACCGATCACAATTCCTCTACCTCTCATTAGGTTTTTTTAATATTGTGATTGTATTCTCATATATTTTTCATGTACTAATATATACATATATATATATCATATTTGAATAAACTCAATATTATATGGACCGTTAAAACTTAGAGATAAAAGCAAGAAGCAGGAAAAACAGCTCACAAGTAAACCAGTCGACTGGCCAAATTCCACCACTCGACCGTTTATCTTCTGTTTGAAAACGGTCGACCGGTGAATTTAAGGAAGTCGACCGGTCTCGGGCAGTTCTGTTTTCAACGTAATTATACGGTCAGTTTATTACTCAATATCTTCATTTTTTATCTCCAAACGTTTTTTCTTCCTAAACCTCCATAACCCTAGAATTCAATTCCTTCTCCAACTTCAATCAAAAAGCTCCTCCACAAAAGAAATTAAAGCAAGCTTCATCCTCCGAATCACAACCAATCAATCTCTTTGTCAAGAAGTGGCTTGTAGATCCAATTACAGTAAAAAGGTGGAATGAAATGAAAGACTACACAATTCGTTCGGGTTCGTACATTAAGTTCGCTGATTTCTCTAGTTATCGTGTTCTTTGCTCAGCAAAGAGTGTCGATATTGAAAACCTAGTTGTTTTTTATCAAGACAATGTGTAAATTAGTCATGTTATGATCAAATTATTTTATGCTAACCTGAATTTAGAGAAATACAAGCCCGAAAATCCCACTCAATGCCTTTGGTCCGTAGTATGTGGCAAACAAGTCTTTATGTCATGTGAAAGAATGGCAAATGTCCTTGGTTCTTCCTTTTTAGGTGAAAAATTCTCGAGTAACTTTTCTAATATCCATGTATGTGATCATGTTTGTAACGGCCTGAAATTTCGGGCTAGTAAAAAAAATTGCCGAAAAACCCATGCGTTCAAAAACAAACAATGACAACTACCATCATATTGTATAATTACATCACTAAATGCATTGGATATAATTTAAATAAATTCCATTTAATAAATATTCATCTAATTCACAAGGTAGGCTCAAATACGAATTAAACTCAATTACCATAAATTGGCTATTATGTGCCTCTAGTGCGATGGTCATCGATATTCATTCCTGCACACTTAATAAACACGTTAGCATGACATAAATGATAAAACATAAAAGATGCACCAACACAAGATGCAATAACAAGTAATAAAAAATATTTTTATTAATAAAGCACCTGCATCACTACCACTTGTGACTGCCTACGTACCTTTATCTGATTGGGTACGCAATTAGATACAAGATCAAGCCAACGTAGTTCTTCTTTGCAAAACATTAATAATCATTATTTGCTTTCAAAATACTCATTATATCATGTAGAGATTGTAATCTTAAATTACTTTTCTTTATTATTAATAAAAATCTAAATTATTTCTAAACTCAAATAATTTCAAATTAAATTTTGAATTAATAACTATCCCGTCCATCAGATCAGTTAGGGATAGCCAGGGAGAGGAAACTATATTTTCCAAACCCAAGCCTAGACACTATTCTCTATGTCACCCTAGGACGTTCCAGTCTTTTATTTCGAAAGACATCTATATATCTCTTGTAGAACTTTCTTTCAAAAGACAAGCATCTTTTATTTTAAATACTAATCATCTTCACTATGCAAAAACTCCTCCATAATCAATTCTCAAACCACCTTTATATTTCTCTAATATATGTTTTGGAAAGATCTTCAAAGATTGAACTGAAATAGTTAAGTTCAACACCATTCATTATCTCGTTAAAACAAAAACACATCCAATTTATACCTCGTTTAAAGCACTAATCATACCTCATTTAATCACACACTATTCTTGCCTCGATTGAACAATATTCATACCTCATTTATACACTATTTATACCTTGTTCAAGTACTAATCATACCTCGTTTAGACACATACTTTTCATTCCTCGATTGAACAGTATTCTTACATCATTTAAACACTAATCATAAATGTCCTCGATCATCAGTCGTATATGTTAATTGCTTGTCAAAGCAAAGATTGCAACTAATATAGTATGTTAAAGTCATAAGCATCTTTAAATTAAAACACAAGCTTATGAAATAATAATGGATTAGATGATAAGTATACTTATAGTATTCCTTGCTATCTTCATGCAAAAGTCTCGTAGAACATCATATAGTACTTATCATCACTCCAAAGTAATCAATAATTTTCCTCGAAACATTGAAATTCGTCAACCTTCATTGTTCTCAATTTTTGACACGTTTCGACTCACTTTTACTTTGATTCAACATCCTCAATTTTATCAGTTCGTTTACGATACTATATGGAAACTCAAGTCCAAATTTGAGAGGATTTGAAATAGTTTACCATGATTTTATACTCATAACATCTATAATAGCGTTTCAATCATGCTATGAAAAGTTCTGCTCGTTTTAAAATACTTCATAGTCGATTCAGAGAAAAGACAGCGCTTCCAGAAGTGCTATGACAAGCTCTAGGTGGTTTATAATGATTTTAGACTCACATCAGCTACTACAGCACTTCTGGGCGCTATAAAAAGATCCTGCCTTGTTCCATGCTTCATAAATAGAAAACATAGCGTTTCGGGGTGCTATAAAAAGTTCCGGAAATCAGATTTTAGCCTGTTTTTGGGCAAAATGTTTGACGTTGTTTCTCTATGATAAAAATAGATTTTCAATCCAAATTTCTACAGTAAGAAGCTCTTTTAGTCTACTTATTTATCATCAAAAAAAACCCTCAAAATCCTTAATTAATTTAATGTATAAATTCAAACATCATGAGGCATTTTTAACATGTCCATTTCAGGCTGATTTTTACCCGACCTTGCATCCAGGCTTTAGGTATGCAAACGACCGAATTAGAAAAACTTGACCGAGGAAAAAGTTGTAGCCCTTTGAATTAGATTTCCAAATTGATAGAGAAGTCGAAATTTCATAAATAATTGCAAAAGTTATGCCCAAAACACTGAACGTCATTTTCAGAATTTCAAGTCCAATCATTCATTCATAAATTTCTCAACTTTTCTTCAAAATATGAAATGAATACATGAACTTAAATAATTTTTCTCACCTTGTACTTGTGCCTTGATCTTGTATTTATCCTCTAGGCTTCTACCAAACCTGTTTTTTTTCTTCATATCTTGGTTTTATGTTTTTGAATGCATGAAAAAGAAAGAACCTTTCCACCCTTTATATAGTAATTTTCAAGGCTAGTTTCATAATTTGGTTTTGGACACTTGTTCTCCTTATCTTGATGCTTGCTTTAGGATGAAGGCACATGCCTACTTAGGTGTCTTTAGATGTTTCTACACATGGACACCTAATGTGTGTATGTGTCTTAACCTTATTTACTTATAAGACATATGTTCCTTTCATTTGATGACACATGTCCCTATCATTTTAAGCCATTTATCATATTCTAGAACATGTACACATATACCATTTGTATGTTAGTTCTATGATATGTACAAACACATATATTTGTTCTTCTAATGTTACTACATGCACACGATATTTCAACAACTTTTAATAAGTAAAACCTCGTTTATCGATAAAACTGTTTTCGGTCACATTATCAATTTTTCTTTAAACTGCCTTTCTTTGTAAACAAAAACTCAACAACATGTTTTCTTCTCTTTATTTATTATTTATAAAGGGATTTAATTAAGGTTATAAAACCATTTTTATAATATTAAATCCAACATTTAAATATTTATATAACCTCAATATTTAAATATTTACTGCCGAAATTTTAGGTTGTTACATTCTACCCCCCTTAAAAGGAATTTCGTTCCTGAAATTCTATGCAATAGTTAACCAAATATTCCACAAAAGAAACTCTATATGTTCGGGAATTTTTTTTGCAATTATACTTTCAAGATAATTTCATAAATTGAAATCGTACCTAGATATTTTATGATTCGATCCTTTTAACATTCCGCCACTCCTGTAAGTTGTTACTGGATCAGGCACGCCATAGCTTCTTTTTATGCCCAAATTCAGGATCATTGTTTTTGCAATCCACATCGATTCCTAGTCTCCTTTCTTCTTTCGTGGTACCCATTAAAATGTACCAAAGATTCATCATGCTTCAGCTCATCCGTCTCGTCGTCATCATCAAGTAAGGATGTATTCTCCATATTGCGATACTCATCAAAATGCACCAGTGAGTAATCTAGACATCTCATGTAATATCTTCAAAACATGATTATATTCATCAAAGTCAATACATCAGTTATGTTGTACTCTCCTTGTTGTAGTACAAGTGAAAACATACCAGAGAGTAATATTTTCAAAATAGACTCTAATCAATATTTTTTATTTAAAAGAATTTTTTGTCAAAACTAGGATCATATTCATCAAAGTGGATCTAATCTACTCAATTTATTATATTTTATCCTATTGCAGTCGGCATCCCGTCATCAAATAGGATGTACTCTACTCGGCTCGATACCAACATAGAGTAATAGTTTCACTATCCAAGATCTATTGTCTTATGTGGCATCCCGTCATCAAATAGGATGTACTCTACTCGGCTCGATACCAACATAGAGTAATAGTGCACTACCGAAGATCTATTTTCTTATACCGTACATCGTCGTCGTCGTCATCATCCGAAAGTATCCATCATTGATGAAATAATCCATAAAAATCTTTAACAAGTTTAAACAAGTTATTCTCTCAAAGTACTTTTATACTTTGTAATCATTACTTCCATATGGATAACCATTTCATTTTGAAAAATCCACTCTCTCAACTTCAAAAATCATCTTAAATATAAACCCCTTTTTTGCATAAATCTATTCATATTACTCGATGTAGCTCAAAATTTTTATATAGGGCACTAATTACAACATTTGCACTGAATGACATCAACCTCGTTTTACACATAGTCAGTTTGCAGAAGTTTTTTTTTTTTTGAGATGGCAAACTTTCAAAAAAATGTGTATGATGTTTCTAGATAATTAATCTAGCTTCCCAATGGGATTAACTTCGACTAAACCCAAATCAAGGAATCAAAAGTTATGATGGATTGTTGGGAGATGTTTTAGTAGCTTTAAGCTAACATCATTAGTGCTAAACAACTATGATATCATATTACGTAATGATATAATTATTTAAATAAATTTTCTTACCTTGGTTTTGCATGAATGCAGTATTCAATTTACTCCTTTTGATCTTCCTCAACTTTGTTTGCCTAAGCTCATTTAATTCCTTCCTTGGCACGTTGTTATCCCACATTCCTTTTAAGCTACTCCATTGCATCGATGTCATGCTACCACATACCTTCCTTTATAACCCACTTCATTACTTCACTACTTTATAACTAATCATATGCAATTACAAATTCGTTATACCTCTATATGTGGTGCTTGAAAATGAATCAACATATTATTAGTATAAACACTAAACAAAAATTAAACACACAAAATAAATATTACTCATAACCCTGGTCAGAGGAATAGTGCCTTACCCTATCCAGTTATATTTATCAAATTAAGGTAACTTCATTTCAAAAAATTTAGGATGATTTTCTAATCTTATGTGAAATTTTATTTAGGCACCTAACCTAAGCTCTGATACCACTTGTAACGCCTCGAAATTTCGGGCTAGTAAAAAAAAATTGCCGAAAAACCCATGCTTCCAAAAACAAACAATAACAACTACCATCATATTGTATAATTACATCACTAAATGCATTGGATATAATTTAAATAAATTCCATTTAATAAATGTTCATCTAATTCACAAGGTAGGCTCAAATACGAATAAACTCAATTACCATAAATTGGCTATTATGTGCCTCTAGTGAGATGGTCATCGATATTCATTCCTGCACACTTGATAAACACGTTAGCATGATATAAATGATAAAACATAAAAGATGCATCAACACAAGATGCAATAACAAGTAATAAAAAAATATTTTTATTAATAAAGCACCTGCATCACTATCACTTGTGACTGCCTATGTACCTTTATCTAATTGGGTAAGCAATTAGATACAAGATCAAGCAAACATAGTTCTTCTTTACAAAACATTTAAAATCATTATTTGCTTTCAAAATACTCGTTATATCATGTAGAGATTCTCAAAAGTAATCTTAAATTACTTTTCTTTACTATTAAATAAAATTATAAATTATTTCTAAACTCAAATAATTTCAAATTGAATTTTGAATTAACCATCCCGTCCATTAGATCAGTTTGGGATAGCCAGGGAGAGGAAACTATATTTTCCAAACCCAAGCCTAGACACTATCCTCTCTGTCACCCTAGGACGTTCCAGTCTTTTATTTCGAAAGACATCTATATATCTCTTATAGAACTTTCTTTCAAAAGACAAGCTTCTTTTATTTTAAATACTAATCATATTCATTATGCAAAAACTCCTCCATAATCAATTCTTAAACCACCTTTATATTTATCTAATATATGTTTGGAAAGATCTTCAAAGATTGGACTGAAATAGTTAAGTTCAACACCATTCATTATCTCTTTAAAACAAAAACACATCCAATTTATACCTCGTTTAAAGCACTAATCATACCTCATTTAATCACATATTATTCTTGCCTCGATTGAACAGTATTCATACCTTATTTATACACTATTCATACCTTGTTCAAGTACTAATCATACCTCGTTTAGACAGATACTATTCGTTCCTCGATTGAACGGTATTCTTACCTCATTTAAACCCTAATCATAAATGTCCTCGATCATCAGTCGTATTTGTTAATTGCTTGTCAAAGCAAAGATCGCAACTAATTCAGTATGTTAAATTCGTAGGTATCTTTAAATTAAAACACAAGTTTATAAATAATAATGGATTAGATGATAACTATACTTATAGTATTCCTTGCAGTCTTCATGCAAAAGTCTCGTAGAACATCATATAGTACTTATCATCACTCCCAAGTAATCAATAATTTTTCTCGAAACATCGAATTTCGTCAACCTTCCTTGTTCTCAATTTTTGCACGTTTCGACTCACTTTTACTTTGATTTAACATCCTCAATTTTATTAGTTGGTTTACGATACTATAAGGAAACTCAAGTCCAAATTTGAGAGGATTTGAACTAGTTTACCGTGATTTTATACTCATAACATCTATAACAGCGTTTCAATCATGCTATGAAAAGTTATGCTCATTTTAAAATACTTCATAGTCAATTCAGAGAAAAGACAGTGCTTCCAGAAGTGCTATGACAAGTTCTAGGTGGTTTATAATGATTTTAGACTCAAATCAGCTACTACAACAATTCTAGGCGCTATAAAAAGATTCTGCTTGGTTCCATGCTTCATAAATAGAAAAGATAGCGTTTCGGGGTGCTATAAAAAGTTCTGAAAATCAGATTTTAGCCTGGTTTTGGGCAAAATGTTTGACGTTGTTTCTCTATGATAAAAATAGATTTTCAATCCAAATTTTCTACAGTAAGCAGCTCTTTTAGTCTACTTATTTATTATCAAATAAAACCATCAAAATCATTTATCAATTTAATGTATAAATTCAAACATCATAAGGCATTTTTAACATGTCCATTTCGGGCTGATTTTTACCCGACCTTGCGTCCAGGCTTTAGGTATGCAAATAGCCGAATTAAAAAAACATGGTCAAGGACAAAGTTGTAGCCCTTTGAATTCGCTTTCCAAATTGATAGAGAAGTCGAAATTTCATTAATAATTGCAAAAGTTATGCCGAAAACACCGAATGTCATTTTCAAAATTTCAAGTCCAATCATTCATTCATAAATTTCTCAACTTTTCTTCAAAATATGAAATGAATACATGAACTTAAATAATTTTTCTCACCTTGTACTTGTGCCTTGATCTTGTATTTATCCTCTAAGCTTCTCCCAAACCTCTCTGTTTTTTCTTATCTTGGTTTTATTTTTTTGAATGCATGGAAAAAATGAACATTTCCACCCTTTATATAGTAGTTTTCAAGGCTAGTTTGGTAATTTGGTTTTGGACACTTGTCCTCCTTATCTTCGTGCATGCTTTAGGATGAAGACACATGCCTACTTAGGTGTCTTTAGATGTTTCTACACATGGACACCTAATGTGTGTATGTGTCTTAACCATATTTACTTACAAGACGTGTTCCTTTCATTTGATGACACGTGTCCCTATCGTTTTAAGCCATTTATCATATTCTAGAACATGTACACATATACCATTTGTATGCTACTTCTATGATATGTACATACACATATATGTGTTCTTCTAACGTTACTACATGCACATGATATTTCAACAACTTTTAATAAGCAGAACCTCATTTATCGATAAAACTGTTTTCGGTCACATTATCGATTTTTCTTTAAACTGCTTATCTTCGTAAACAAAAACTCAACAACGTGTTTTCTTCTTTTTAATTATTATTTATAAAGGGATTTAATTAAGGTTATAAAACCATTTTTATAATATTAAATCCAACACTTAAATATTTAAATAACCTCAATATTTAAATATTTGTTGTCCGAAATTTTAGGTTGTTACAATGTTAGTCATCAATTCATTGAAGATGATAAGGATAGTACAAAATCCATAGGTTTATGACCTACTGCGAGAGTTATTCATCACACTCTTATGCACTCTCTTTTACCGAGAATAGGAAATTTTGATGTCGTCTATAAGGAAAATTTCAAGGCATTGTATGCAATCTATGGAGATATTCATATCAATTGGATTGATATGATTTTTGATGAGATTCTGCAAGTGAACGACTGTACTAGGCCACATTTGTTCTATAATGAATACATCATGCGTCTACTACTTGATTGTGGCATCAAACCTCCTGAGTCGACTGTTTCAAACCCCAAATGCATTAACAAAGTATCGATTAAACGGATGAAGCTTCCCGTTCCATACTTCAATATTATGCCTTTTGAACAATGGAAAGAACAAGGTCATCAAGTAGCTTCATCACGATCATCCCGCCCAAAACCTGAGGAAGTTAAACTTCTACGATCGTCTTCCTCTACAAAGGAATCGCTTGACACTATTGCTCGCAATCAATTCCTCCTCGAAGCACGACTTAATCGTATGGATACAAAGATGGATAAGCGCATTAAAAAAATTAAGTCTTTCTTCGGATCATTATAGGAAGCAATATCATGTGTAGCATCAACCTCATCTATGCAAGCTCAAGACCCCGGCAAATGTCTAGCTCCTCCTACTTTTACTTGGACATCTTCGAAGGAAGGTACAAGCTCGGGAACTAGTCATAGGCGTGGTCGCGGGAAAACACAAATTGTTGAGGAAGAATAAGAAGATGAAGAATATGAGACGGAGTTGGAATGATTCTTCTGAGTTTATCTCTTTATACGTACTTATGACTATAGTTTGCTTTAAGACATGTTCCAGCACTTGTACTTAAATAGTGCCATGGTTTAATTCGTACTAGACTTGTGTGTATGATCTTATTTTGTGACTCTTGCTCTATGGTAGTACTTTATGTTGCTTATTGTCCTGCTAATATCATCCTTAATTATTTATCAACTCCTTTTTGTCGACGACAAAGGGGGAGAAAGTGTTTCTAACAGTGTATATGCAGGAAATTTAGTTCATATCCAGGCACAGGCACAATTTCATGGGGAGATCATATACAGGGGGAGATTCAGAACTATGTTGTCATCAATCAAAAAGGGGGAGAATGTTGAGTCAAGATTTTTATAGAGTTTTGATTTCTGACAAAGAGATAAGTCATGATCGACAAAAAGAAGATATTCATTGGTTTGAAGAGACACAAAGAGCTACATATGATATTATACATTAGAGGTTGATTATTTGGTATATTAGTAGTGTTATTTATGTTAAAATCTATCCTCAAATAATCTCACACCTCCAATCTTTGAATATACATATGTAAGAATATATGAGTGCACATTAATAGTGCAATCTGCGCTAAACCGGTCGACCGGTTAAAACCAGGCGGTCGACCGTTTCTGCCCAGAATGCGCAATCAACGTGCACAAGGATACATAATGTATATATATATATATTCAAAATCCTGTCTACTAGTCCTTTTTGACCTATCGGCCGTTTTCTTCAAGAAAGCAACCTTTCGTATAGACACTTCCTTTTCTTCAATGGTTGCTTCTCTTTCTCTTCACCAATAATCATGGTCGTTGTTTGTAACTCTTCACAAATGGTTACAACTGTTTATTCCTTATATAAACGTCATGAGATCATCATTCCAAATTACCTAATTCTATCAATCTAATCTCTATTCTCTTGTTCTCAATTTTATACTCTCAAGCACTAAATTGTTCATATTCTCTAAAATATCGTTTGAATCCTAAAATCTATTTAATATTCTCTTGATTCAATACGATTACCACTTCCAAATCTTCATGTACAAAAATATTCTTTTTGAGGATTAGATTATAGGAAGTTTGTACTACAGTGACAAGATCGTGTTATCAAGAACACATATTGTCAACAACAATTATATTCATCTTTGTTGAAGTCTTCGGTGTTGTAAGAGGTAAGTGTTAAATTCCTCGGTGTTATTAGAGGCGTGAAATCCCGTTCGTCTGCTCGGGTGTTGTATACCTGTTCCTCCGCGTGAAGTGAGGTAGTTGTTAGCGAAAATCCAGATAGAAGTCTGGGACTGGACGTAGAACGGTGCTCCAAACCAGTATAAAAATCCCTAGTGTGATTTTTTTTAGTTTACTGCATTTACTGTTTTATATATATATCTGTGATTAGCTATTATTTCATACTTGTGTGTTGTACACCATATTACATGATCTGTGTGTACTATATTAGCATGTACACGCATTTTCAATCTAAAGTTAAAAGAGAGTTGAAAGTAGAAGATCATTTTTAGAGAAAGAATAAGTGATATAAATGAGATGTATGAAACAATGCACTTTGTAAATTTCTCCATGATAATGAAATCGCCTCCAAAGTGGACGTGAATCTATTTTAGGTCGAGCCGGCGTAACTAAGAATGAGTTGGATTCCGCTATTGCAAACATGAACCAATGGATGGACGCTTCTATTAAGACGATGGTGGAAAAACATGACGCCATCCTTAACGCTCGACCAAATCCACCACCTCAAAAGGTCCATGTTGATCTTGATGAAAATCCCAATTTGTCCGCTTCTGACCATGATCACAATGACAACATAGAAGATGATAGCGACAAATACGAGGCTAACATCGAAGAATTGAAGCCAAAAGCTAAGAATCATTCCGAGATGAAAGCTCGAAGGGTCACCAGTCCCGTCATGGGGTCATGTCCTCGTAGAGAACGTAAAGGACCTAAACTCTCTAGCCAGGAACACATGCTTAGACGAACATTTGGTAAAGAGCTCAGCTTCGCAGAGCGGCATACCACTGAAGATTACATCTCAGACATGATAGAACAAATCATGAAGAAGAATCAAGCTCGCAATGATGATGAAAGAGAACGGGATTTCTCTCCAGACAGAACTTCGTTTCCCGATAGAATCCGAGAAACCGAGTGTTCAAAGAAATTCAATCCTTCAACCTTGCCTCCGTACAGTGGTCTTGTTGATCCCAACTACTTTCTGTTCAAGTATGAGTGGCATATGAGTGCAGCAAAGGCAACAGACATGATGAGATGCTTATATTTCCCTCTCTACTTAGAAGATGTTGCGTCGCTATGGTTCACAAAGTTACCACCTAAGTTCTTAGACCGGTTCTCTGACTTGACCAAAAAGTTCAAGGAGCGGTTCCGCCTGTACGCTACCAAATCCAAGGATGCTATAACACTTTCAGCAATGAAGCAGAATCCAGGGGAATCTGTTAAAACTTTTCTTAGTCGATTCTATGTTACCTTGTCTAAAGTAAGGAATCTGGAACCGCGTATAATCCTCATGTCTCTAATCGACGCTATAGATGAGAAGAGCGAATTCGGTAGATGGATAAAAATGAAGAAACCAAACATGCTTGAAAAATTCTATAGAATAGCCAAGGATTATATGAGATTGGACAATAATGTCGTGCGTCTCCAGATTATTGATGTTAACCAGTTTCTTGAAGCTCCCAAAAATATTGCTACTCAAGGTGACCAGAAGAACACATAAGGGCAGAAGCGCGCCAATGATGGGAAGGGAAAAAAAGATTACAAGAAGTCTCACCTTTTTAACTCATCCTAGCTCATGCCTTTGAGTGAAACTCCTGAAAATATCTATTTCACAACGAAGAACTCTGAGGAATATGCGGAACCAATTCCGATAAGGGTAGGTGACAAGGTGGAAAATTCAGGAAAGTTCTGTAGGTTTCACAACCTACCTGGTCATACCACTAATGAATGCCGACATTTGAAGAATCTCATACAGGAATTGATCAGGAAAAACAGGCTACAGCAGTAAGTAAAGAATCCTCAAGCTGCAAATCCTTCTAGAACTCCCCGGGGGTAGGGGGCTACAAGTAACGAAGCTCCTGCTCAAACCAAACTGAAGCCAATCATCAACTGATAACTGTTGATGGTGCTCCAATTTCAATGGCTCAGAATACGCGATCAACATCGTCACTGCTTTACTTCATGCTCTATTTCCCGCTTTAGTTCATGCTTTACTTCATGTTTTACTTTTTGTTATATTAAAAACTTCTTGTAAACAGTTTGTAATAATTTGCAAGTGATGCACCGAACATTAGCTCTACGATTAAAAGCATATCTACTGGAATAGTTTCCTTGCTTGAAAAATTTTATGTCAAATCACAACTCGTTTAAAAGATGATTTCATATTGCAGGCCATCAGTCGAGCGCTTGTTCTTGTAACATCGCGACCCCAACAACGCTGGTTCAAGTGCCAAATGCAAAAATTGAAAAGCGAATGGAAAAAGTCGCAAAGTTCCGAACAACGAACAAGCGCCACGATAAACAAACAAGAGAACTGTAACTCTTGTCAAAGGGGTATGTGACACCCCACATCTGTTAATGTCACTCATTAAGAGAATGCATTATGTTTTGTGAAGCGTTGTAGGTAAACATAAACAGAAACATTACAAGACAGATATAAAATAGCAGCGGAACAAAAACAAACTTTATTAATAACGCATCGTGGTTCAAAACATCATATGTTTTTATTACATAAGAACCAGTACATCATAAAACTTCTGTCTTGTACTTAAAACATTAGAGTACATAATAAAAGAAGCAAAATCCCCAATAAAACATAGCCATAGTAGCAAAGACAAGAACTTGAGTAATACATCTAAGCAGCTCCAGAAAAAAGATAGCAAAATCCTGATCAAGCTTGAGTATTCCCACCCTGAGAACACCTTAAGAACCTACGGGGAGTGGGAACGGAATAAAGAAGAGGAAACAAAAAGGGTCAGACATAAAGTCTGGCAAGTCCAGTTACTTTTAGCAAGTAAATAAGTAAAAGTATCATGACAGACATGTAAAGTGGATAAGAGAGATAACAACATATAACGCAGGTATAACAAGGTAAACAAGATAAACATGATAGAGTGTATATGCTTTGCTAATGATTAATCTGTACCAATACTAGTATAACCAGAATGAGATGATCCCAACAACTGTAAGATGGTAAACTTAAAGCGTACTTCTGGTGAGAGGTTTAAACCCCATACAATCCACAAGCAGCCCAACCTAACAGGCTCCTAAACTTTTTACCAGAGTCTAGATGTACTCTAACTACTACCTTAATCAATCAGCTCCCTACTCCGTAGATACCCTGTGCCGGCCCCACAGTAAGAGGTATCTTCCCAAAGTGGTAACTCTTCGTTGATGTGCACAACCATATCTACAGGTGCCACGGTCATCTTATCCCCCTCTACCCGGCCCATGCACGCACATGTCCCCGGTAGGTTTGCGCCGCCCACACCATCCTCCATGCTTGGATCTCTTACATTCATCCCAGTAAGTGTGTCCCTACTCCGACCTAGGGCGGAGTGCTCGTTCGATGCCGTTATATGGGTTACTGACTGAAATGGGTCCCACACACAAGATGATACAAGCTCTCCCCCTTGTCTTGTATCTCCGCTAGGATTTCTACGGGCTATGTATAACTATTGGTGTAATTAATTACATAACCCCTCAGGTTAAATTTGTGAGCCTATATATAAATATTACCTACCCCTTCAGATTTACTTAACCCACCCACTGTTCAATCAAATTTACTTAACCCATGTTCATGTTCATGTCCATACAATCCCTATGCATTCAACTAGGTTAAGCGTTCCAATTCATTACCATGTCCATTTATGGTTATAATGTGCTAGACCACTCACATTAAGCCTACAACTTGTGGATGCTGGATATGCCGGGCGGGTCCAGGCAGACTTATTCCATAAATCGGGTTTAACCTCGTGTCTTAGCACGTCCCGTGTTTGTGTACCTAGAACCCTCACATTAGACTCACCACTTGTGGTCACTAAATATGTCGGGCGGTTCCGGGCAGGCTTCCACCACAAGTGTAATCTAACCTCGTGCCTAGGCGCAATTACAGTTTCTAATTACTATAATCCTAGGCATTTCATTATTAGCCAATTTTACCTATGTCGTTATAGGTTTTAATGCCCCTTTTCCATATTATGTTCATAATTAAACTATATACCCAAATTAATATTCATACATTCTATTTAGGTTTTGCCCAAATCCCCAATTAAAAGATATGTCCAATTTCAAGGTTATTCTCCCTCGTTTCCCCATTTAACTCGTCTGCATATTCCAGCAGCATGCCTAGGCTCGAATGTAGCCAGGCTATATAAAATAAAAGGGAAGATGGAGGGAATATGATAGAAATGATTATACTAACAAAAATTGACATAAACACATAGTGGCATACTCATAAGATTGACATATAAGAACAAATCTGGTGAACATGAGATAGTAAAACTAATCCTAACATAATAGGGATGTCATAATAGGCAAGATAAGATCTAAACAATAATTTAGATGTCCAACTAATAACAAATCTAGTTTAACCACAAGCATGATAGGTATAAGAAGATCTAAACAGTGAGACAACGGCGGATCTGACATGCTAAATAGGTGATGGTTTAGGTCTAAGTCATAGTCATGTCATTACATCATAGATTCACAAGTTATTACAGATCTGATACTATTCAAACAGTCACAGGCATAGATCCAAATAACAGTCATATCACGTTTTACTTTTTAATTATCTAAACCTAAAAGTAACTTAAACTCATAGTGTTTGGATTTAGAAAAATAGAGAAGAATGGAAGATGTTGAATCACAGATCTACACTTGAATGGTTTGATTAACTTGATTGCAGAGGAAGGAAAAAGATTTGATTTAGTCCAGGCACCGACAACATCTAGGCCTCCATTATTTTCAGCATGAGAAAACCGGAAAAATGAGGCCGTATATATAGCTGTCAGCCCCCAGAACCGACCTACCACGTCAACCTTAGGGGGGTCGACTCCCTATTTAGGGGGTCGACCCATGGGTCAACACCCCCCTTGAGGGGTCGACCCAAGGGTCGACACCGCTCCTATGGGGTCGACTCCCTAGGGTGGGTAAATTCCTGCTTCCCCACATTTTCAAATTTTTGAACTGATTTTGATTTTCTGAACTATATATATATATATATAATTCTCTTGCGCATATACAAACTTCAAACCTTTATAACTTCTTCATACAGTGTCCGTTTTATGTAAACCAAATGTCTATCTCGACCAGAATTTTGAGACGGATGCAATGGCACAGTCCATTTCCCTTAATTCTGAATATTAAATTAATTATTCTCTAATTTGTCATCTTTAGTGTTGTGAAAATACGGGGTGTTATAGGGAACTTCCCCAAGTGAGAGGTTCAAAGCCTCGGTTCCTAAACCGGAATAGTCTGCCAAGTCAAGCATCCGACAAAGGAACTGATAGTTGCCTCCATGAAACGATGTAACAACCACCCAATCCATTTGCGTAGCATCTGAAAATCTTAGATGTCAAGAATGACCAAACTATTTGTGTAGTATCTGATAACTTCAGATATGAAGAATGAAAATCCATTTGCGTAGCATCTGGAACCCCAGAGATGAAGAATGCAAACCATTTGCGTAGCACCTGATAACTTTAGATGTGAAGAATGAAAATCCATTTATGCAGCATTTGGAACCCCCATATGTGAAGAATGCAAACCATTTGTGTAGCATCTGATAACTTCAGATGTGAAGAATGAAAATCCATTTGCGTAGCATCTGATAACTTCATATGTGAAGAATAAAAATCCATTTGCGTAGCATCTGGAACCCCCAGATGTGAAGAATGTAAACCATTTGCGTAGCATCTGAAATCTCTGATGTGAAGAATGTCTAATTCATTTGCATAGCATCTGAAAATCCCCAGATGTGAAGAATGTAGACCATTTGCGTAGCATCTGGAATCCCAAGATGTGAAGAATGTAGACCATTGACGTAGCATCTGATAATTTCAGAGTTGAAGAATGTCGGGCACCCAATTGATCGTCAGTATCAGGAAGTACCTGATCCGATTAAGACAAACATTGGGATTATAGCCGAAGACCTCTACATGGACACCCAATTGATCGTCAGTATCAGGAAGTACTGATCCGATTACGACAAACATTGGGATTCTAACCAAAGACCTCCTCTAGCGGGGGCACTAAATTCAAAGACCTTCCCGAGCGGGGCACAAACATATAGAAACTTCTCCACGAAGAAGCACCAAAATAGTTGCTAAAGTCGAAATTCCTATTTTGTTGATAAAGCTCAGAGGCTCCATACATGTTGGCAAGCTCAAATAGCTTTAACCAACAAAGTGGAACCCGCTAGCGCATCAATCACAATCAAGGAAACTCGATAAACCGATCACATAGAGTTTTTACAAATCATGACGACCCATAGCTTAAGGGAAGCACAACGATTTAAAAAGTTGAATAATGCCCGGAAAAATACCATGAGTCCATCACGACAATGCTACAAGCCAAGAGACCAATACACTTGGCTTGGTCTTGCCTTCAAAAATAAGGCATTTCAAAATTCGGCGAAATCGATACGCTCAATATGTCGATAAAATCAGTTCACTAATAAAGATCTCCCTGGTAAATCTAATTGGAATCTTGAAGCACAAAGGCTCCCTCGTTTGTAAAGCTCCGATTGAGCAATAATTAGGCATAGGGGCAAGTTGTGTGAAACTGAAATTCAAAATTCTATATATATCTCAGGATGATCCATGGTGTCAAAGCAAATCCAAAATTATGAATCCATCAAAGGCTGCAATCGCTCTGGCCACGGAAACTCAAATAGAAGCTCCAATCTAAACAGTACACGTTTCATAAGATATGAACCGTCATACAAAATAATATAAGTCATTAAAAGAGCGAGGCTTGAAATCTATATTTGATATACATATCGATTAGCAGAACTCAAGTGTCGTTGTGAATTCAGGTAAGAATATTGTATTTATATAGACAATGTTTGACGAATTATAAACAGTTAAACAAAATAGTTCTGTATGAATACGTTATTTAATCCCAGTCACGAAATTCACTATAGTTCATTTTTTAATGATGACCTAATCTGTTATTGATGTGGACGATCAATACTAAAGTATAAGTCCAAAATCGTGTGAGTGCTTATTTTAATTACAGAACAGGTCGCATGGAACGTACAAGTTCAAAAGCATGATTTGCCACATCAAACAAAGAGCTACGACCGAATATCGACGCAAATTGTATTAACGAGGTTCATTTCGAAGCCTGCATTTCTCGCAAGCAAAAAATACAAGCTTCAAGGGGCAAATGTTAACCCCGTTTTTAACATGGTACATAAAACGATGGTTCAGACATACCTCAAAGCATATGAGGACTAACCTGATTGAGCTGTATACAGTCGCTCACTACAGCTCGGTCGTGCACTACATCCCGGTCGCGCATGAACTCTGCTCGTGCGTTATCTGGACAAGCACCGTCATCGTAGTCGGTCTTGCACTACTACTGGGAAGGATGGTCGAGCATGGCGGCTCGTTCGTACACATCTTGCCATGCCAGGGTCGAGCACATGTAACTTGCTTGTGAAACGATCCTCGGCCACATCAAGGGTCGAGCACATTTACTCGACCAAGCACATCAGTCCATGCAAGCAAGACAATGGCATATGTCGTGTCTCTTTCATGCCGAAATGCGTCATTCTTGTCATTGTGCCACTATGATCCATATCGTTAGGACCTCTTACAAAGACATGCCGCAAAATATAATTAAAGCAGTAACTCGTTCATCTCTTGCCACCCTGGTCGAGCAGTGTACCAGTATGGTCAGTCAAATTGTGCTTCGGTCGAGCACCTAGCTAAGAGGTCGGGCAACTTAACAGGGTCGGACATAAACATTCATGAGGGTCGAGCATGTTTTATGCTCGAGCACCAACCTCCGCCAGAGCTCCAAGGTTGAGCACTCACATCTGCCAAGCATCCACGAGTGGTCGAGCACTCCATTACAGCAAGGGGCGAGCACCGCCAGGAGGAGAAGTCAACCAGGTCGAGTTGCATTGAGTTGACGAAAGTATAAAAGGAATGGAGCAACGAAAATTCCGTGAATATTGATCCCCATTTTGCACAGTAACATATAAAAGAAAAACAATGGCACACTTGTAATTCTCGTCCCCCTTTTTGAATAGTAGAAGGCTATATACGCAATAATAAATGCATGGACGGTCATGAATTGATGGAGAGGTCGCATGTTCATGAAGTAAGAGGTCGCTCGTGCATATAAAAGGGGAGGTCGCTCGCGCATGTAGTGGTCACTCATTTCTAGAACGTGCTTATGAATTGGGCGCCTTATTTCCTGGACGTGCAAGTTGGAGCCGAGCCGGTGCCAACCGTAAAGTGCTTACTGTTAGTTGTCCCATATGGCTTTGCACCCCCTAATTACAATATTGCTACTCCATTAGCTCCACACAAACTCCACGTATAAATAGCCCCTTTCACAACCATTCAAGGGACCAATCTAAGCCACCCCAAAGGGCTGTCATTTCGGTTTTCCACCATTCTCAAGCTTCCCAAGCTCCATTAATGGCTTCATAAGCTCACCCCATCTTCCGCCAACATCAAGTGGATCTCATCTTCTTCATACACCATTAATTCTCACTCAAGTTCAACCCAAGCGATCTCCAACCGCCATTACTCCTCTTTAAAGCTCGGATCTAACACTAATTTCATGATGAAATCAAGGGAGATCATCTAATCATGAGATCAAATCCATTTCTTCTCGAATTCAAGTGAGATCTAAAGTTAGAAGAGAGTAGAAAGTAGAAGATCATTTTTAGAGAAAGAATGTGTGATATAAATGAGATGTATGGAACAATGCACTTTGTAAATTTCTTCATGATAATGAAATCGCCTCCAAAGTGGACGTACATCTATTTTAGATCGAACCACTATAAAAATTCTTGTGTCTTTTACTTACTTTTATTTTACATGGCTCCATTTTACTTAATCTTACCATTTGGTGAAGTGCGATTTACATACCTTTGGTGTTTGAACCATTTTTGGTTTAAACCAAGGGTCTTATACTTGGATATTGATAATAATAAAACTCTGCGCAATCAAACGTTACGTGGGACTGGACGTAGGAGTAATACGAATAAGTATAAAATCCGATGTGCTCTTTCTTTTTCTGCATTTTATATTTATTTCTGTGTTTGTAAGTGTTTCTATGTTTGTGATCATTTTTGTGTTGATTCTGCCTTAAGATCCGCATTCCGCATCCTTAACCATTCCAGGGTATTACTACCCTATCTACAATGAGTTAATCCCAAATAGGGTAAAGGTTATCACTAAACCAAAGCTCTGATACCAAATGTAACGACCAATATTTTTACTTGTTCAAATCGACAAAAATCCACAAATGTCGACTTAAACAAATCCAGTAGATAGTTATCGGGATTAATATAAGAAAAAGAAGACAATCACAGTATCTCATAGCGGAAGGTCAAAATATAATAAATAAATAGCAATTCATGAAGCTGTTAAAACATATATTTGATTATACATTGCATGAATTTATCAGATTTAACAATCATAAAACATACCAATGTATGCAGCGGAATAATAATAAATATGTCTGTTAAGCTCCATCTTCATGTTCATAGTGGTATCTTCAATAACTGAAAAACTCAGGCTGACCCATCACAAATGAAAAGACAAAAATATTCGGATCAGAAATAAAATATTCTCATATCAGTCAAATCAAAACCATGTAATAATATGAGTGTGACGACATCAGAGATGCTTACGGTAATTCACATCTCCTATCCAACGTGTTTGTGAATGCAATAACTTAACATATGTTACGTGAATTTCCATCTTCTAGGGATCCACCAAACTAGATACTATATAATATAATTTCGTCATTATAATAGTGTTTATTCAGTAAAAAAAAGTATCAAAATAGCATAAGCGGGATTACATTTTTACCCTTACGTTATTTATATGTTGTCGTAAACATTGCGTGTAAAACCCCAGTAAGTTGTTGGCGGAAAGGGATGCGCTGCTATACGACAACGTTAAAACCGTAGGGGCACGATTAGGATAAATATGACAAGGCATCGAGGCAATACCCATCAGTAGTGATTCTACCGGACTGCGGATCCAGGCTGGTGGTAACGCATAGCCGCGACTACTGCCCACCTCAGACAATACTCCCAAATTCAAAGGGGCCCAAATTAGTCACAAAGTAATAATATGGTATTAAAGAAGCATGCCTGCTAAGAGTAGCTAACTCACATTGGCCTGGGTATGGCTTCTGGTTTAGTCATTTCATATATAACCCAAAGGTCAAGGCTATCCATCATCATTCTCTTTCTTTAAATCCAATAATCGCCTCTAAATCAACCTACTTCATTCTGAATTCTCCACCACTTACCCAGTTGTTAAAATGGTTTTTAGTATTGGCAAAGAGTATGACAATATCCTATCCCGGTCTCTTTAACAACCAAACATTTACATTTTCCATACCGGTCGGTTCTTATACATTTCAAAGGGGTTCATACTTCGTATCAAAATATCAGATATTTTGTTTAAACTCAATTCAATAGTCAAGGTAGAATATCTCATATTAAATTCTCCATTTAAAACCAAATTTAGAATCTTGAAACAGTTCCAATTCTAAAATATTTTGTATATTAAAATAGTTGAAAAGTATATTAAAACAACATAGATGTATATTTCAAAATAGTTTGAAAACAAATAGTTAAAGAAATAAAAGTTTAAATAAATAGTCTGAATAAAAACAGGATTTATCAGTAAATACATATATGTGGTTAAATATTAAAATAGTTTGTAAAATAGATAGTTGATTATTAAAATAGTTTATTTAAAATAGTAAATATATATAAATTAAAATAAAATAGTTTATAAAGATAGTTACAATATATATATATATATATTTATATATATATGTAAGTTAAAATAGTATAGTAATAAAAATATTTATTTGATAAAATAGTTTATATAATAGTTTAAACTATTATATTTGGAATTAGTATTGTTTCTATCAAATTTCTATAGACTTGACATCATATTCTAGTTTCAAATAAAATCCACTCAATTTCAATTTTTTAATTCCATTCAATTTCCATTTTAAATTTAATTCGGTTCAGTCAATTCAATTCAAATAATTAAGTTTCCATTAGAATTCTTATTTTTCAATGATTTCTATAACAAATATGGAGTTCAGAGTTCAGATATCATTTTAAATCACTATTAGTTTAAAATAAATTCCAAAGGTGGATAAAACAATTCAATTTCAATAGATTTAATTCATTTTCAATTTCATTTTTAGCTTCAGTTTACAACATTAAATTATTTCCTTTAGTTTTTTTTATATTTCAAAACTCAAGATTCAAGCTCAAAGGAAATCGACTCATAAAACATCATTTATATTGTCTTTAAACAATACTTCAAGATTCAAGGTTAAAACAAATTTGATTGAACCAACCGGTGTCCGTATATAATAATTTTCTATCCTATGGCCAAGTGATACTAAAAATTTAATTTTAGTATTTTGGGAAAGGATATATATATCATTTTAATCCAAATCAGGTTCATGGGCATTTACCATTTCAACATACGTTCTTAATTCATTTAATTAATTAATCCCGAGTTTATTTGATGCCCGTAACATCTAAGGTAAGTGGCTGGGATTAATCAGCAGAATAACGGTCATAAATAATTAAGTAAATAACAGGATGAAACAAACATCAATATATCAAACATATCAATCCAAGGCATCCCAGACAGTTTCAATATAACATCAATTTACTAGTAATCAAGTATGAGGTTTAAACTAGTAATTAAATTCTAACTATTCAATTTATATTAATTAACAGTTAAATTAAATTACACTGTCAATGCAGATTAACATAAATAAGCAATTTAAACTGTCAAACAACAAACAATGCAATTATATCATAACATGATTTTAATTTAAGTAACAATCAAATATTTTAGTTAGGTGTGAGTGGGGTTAATCACTCACATTTGATTTCGAACTGGTCTGAATTCCAAAATACCTCCAAAATTTGACAGTCTCAAATTTCATCCAAATCAGGTCCACGTTATCCGAAATTTCTATACGAATCCAATGGAACAAACTACATGTCAATATGAGTTTGTATGAAAAAGTTATGCGTTTTACGGTTCAAATTCCAACGTAAATAAATAAATTTGAAATAAAACCTCACCTAAAACAATATGCCACATCATCAATTCTCCCTAAAAAATCGTTTACTATAAACCATTTTGCCCAGAAGGATGAGATCGCACCCTTTAACAATCGCATAGAATCGAAGAGGATCTTAATCATAGTTGAATCAAACTTGTTTTAGATTTTTTTCGATGAGTGATCAGTTTTTTTTTTTTTTGGAATGGGATAAATGGTGGTTGCTCATTTTTGCTTACAAAGAATAAAGGAAGAGGAGTAGGCTAAGATCTAGAATTAGCGAATATTTATAGGCATGGAAAGTGAATAGATGAAAGGTTGATTTAGGTTAGAGTTTATGAAAGGATTTCAAAGGTTAACTAAATAAATGCAGTATTCCGTTTTCATTTATTCCTCCTTAATTCAATTTCAAAACATTAACAATTTAATCTTAATCCAACATTGGACTTATATTAGTTAGGAATAAATTACTTATGTTATAGATCTCAAATTCAAATTTCCTACTATTTAAATTGAGCTATTAATCTTTTTAAAATACTCAATTAATTCATCATTCCTTTCAAATATAACATGACAATGTTATCATAATGCCTCATTTCAAATTGCTTTTTATATTCGTACTAAAACTGTTTAAAGATTTCAATACAATAACTTCCAATCTTAATATAAAATTGATTGATTCGTTTCATTGTATTAATTCAACATTTATTACAATTTCGTTATTTCCATTTGTTTACAACCACTTTTATTACTCAATTTCACATTAAATTATATTTGTGTTCATCAATTCATTTATATGATACATTTTATTCAACGATAGTATTACTTAGTTAACCATTATAACCCAACTGTCTATACATTCAAAATTATCTGTAAGTTATTACCTTAATAACCTATTGAAATTGTCATTAACGAATTTACTAAAGCTTGTATCATAAAATCTGCATAGATTTCAATTGAATCTTAATTGCAACAATTGATTTATTTCTCATCTATTAATCACATATTTAATTCCTGTTTCAATATTAACGTTTCAATTCAAGCATCTTGTTCTTCACACCCAAATATATGTTACTACCATTATAATTATCAAAATCAAATATTAAATATTATTTATATCCATCAATCATTTTACCAATATAGCCAAACAAAATATTAATATTAATCTATTTCAGTTTTACTTCCATTTTCTCAACGTTGGATTATAATTATTAACATTTATATTCTTCACAAATCATATTAATTCACATAACTATAGTAATTAAATGGCTTTTTGCAATAGATTTAACTATGCTAATATGTTAAAAGATTTGAAAAATAATCTTATCAGTTCAAACATGTTTATATGTCTGTTGTTCATGAACAAAAGCAAATGGTTTCATATGTTAATCAATTATCCAATTGTAATCAATCTTCCATAGTTACCTAATTAATTCACTTTAACTGCAATTAATTTCATGTAGTAATTGTAACTTATTTCCAATTTTTCTACAATGAATTAAATATTGAATATATAATTGAAGAATTATTACAACTCTACAAGTTAAACATAATTTTATGTTTGCTGTTGACAACAACAAAATTTAGATTCACATTGATTTTACGTTCTTATTTATAATTTCTATCCCACGAAAACATACCATTTATTACCTATTAATTCACCACTTTACTTGTAGCATTTATTTTATTTCCTTGTTTCCATTTATTACCTTACTATTCTAATCCACTTTTAATTTATAATAAATGCGAAACTTAATTATATTGATTTTAGTTGGTCACCACATCAATACAAAATAGTTAACATTTGTTTTGTTCCTACTTTCAAATTTTAAAGCAAATTTTATATTTGCAATCGTTCCAATTAATTGCAGTCTAATTAAAATAGTTATAGGTTGTCAAAATCAACATTACTACTTCCATTCTAGTTAATATCCTTGCTAATAATCACAATTTTGTTTCTCTTTTAATATGGAATTACAATAATCATATTAAATTTATTAAAGTTAAACTATCAATATTTTGGGGGTGTTACAGAAACAATAAAAACTTTGCCTGAAATATAAATGAGATTAAAAAAATGAATTCTACATCAAAACCAGATCTAAAATATAGGGATGAAAAATATAAGATGTACGAAAGAAATCAGATAGGTGAAAGAAGTAAAATTAACAAAATAAGAAATGAAAGATTTGATCAATTAGATCAGAAAAATAAATTAACATTTTGAAGATTTATTATTAGATCCGAAATCTATATTAAAGAGAAGAAATAAACATGGATAAACATGAAAGATTTGATCAATCTATTATCGTGCTAGTAACATATTATATAATAATAAAATTAGAATCCATTGGAGGGAACAAAGAGAATGGACTTTTACTCATTCAAGATATTACTTAAACAGAAAAATACAAATGCATATTCACTTTTATATTACGATAGTGCGTTGATTGTTACTGATACACATCAACGACTATCTCACTCACTAACTTCGAAACACAATGTAACTTACGATGGATGTCATGCTTAAACAAGTCAATTATCGAGAAATGATGAAATTAAAACAAACATATCAAATATAAAGACAGGTAGCTTCAATAATCAGCCCTATTACGGGACTCGGTGCACGGTAGACAGTCTGTGCGAGATATGTGCATGCTGCTCCGGGTGGTGTATCGTAAAGGTTAAGGCCTCGAGTATGGTTGACGATACGTACGTGAGAAGGTCTAGATACATGCATGTCTGCTCCAAGTGGTGTATCGTAGCCTCCAGGGCATTACTCTATGATGGAATCTGATGCGATCGAATGGTTTAAAGGTGGCAGTCCGTACACTTACGTAGCATGGCGATGGCGGTTCTATGCGGAATGTAGTGTTGTTGTATAGGGATCCGTACGTCGCTCCAACATAGGATGAGGGACTGCGTATATTTTTATGATGTGACAGCAGAGACCATGCTAGTAGGTAGGAATGACAATGAGGCGGGTCTAGGGTCCAAACCCGCTTGACCCGCCCCTAATTTGACCCATTTAGACCCGTCCCATACGGTCTTTGGGGAGGGTAGACCCACGACCCGCTTTTGAAGCTTCGGGTCTAGGGTCGGGTCTGGGGCATGGCTAACCCGCCCCAACCCGACCCGCATGATTGAAACATCATTAAAACACTTTATAATTATAATGATTATTTATTAATCTTCTTAGGTATACATGGTTATAACTTGAATATTATATTCTTCCAATCAACAAACTATAAAATTTTATTATTATTAAGTTGCATCAATTATAATCATACAAAAACAATTGCATACATTTTGCACTATTATCTTAAAACTCAGTTTATTATATTCTTTTATCATTGTAAACAAATTATAATATGTATATAATTTATGATTTAGTGATAAAAAAATATAAGAATATAAATTTGTGTACACTGGAACATAATATCACCGGGTCATGGGGCTGGTCGGGTCTACCCTGACCCGTACGGGTTTCGGGTACGGGGCGAAATTCCAGACCCGCACCGGGTCTATGGGGCGGGTCTGGGGCAAGGTTTAAAAAGTCCGGGTCGGGTCTGGGGCACGAGAAACCCGCCCCAACCCGCCCCATTGCCATTCATACTAGTAGGGTACCATGGGGTGTACCTTAATATTGGGGGTAGCTACATATATATTGTATCAGGTTAATCTACTGGGGAGTAGATGGGTACGACGTGTGTGTAAGCCTTGGGTGTTGTTAACCCAAGTAACATAATAAATCAGAAAATGTAATTGAACGGTATATGTAGGGTTATCCAAAATATATAGCTCAAGTCCAGTCAGCAGAACTTGTGTTCTGCCCCCTCCTCGTAACACACTCGCAGGTTAGGTTTGTGGCAAAGATATGTTAGCTTTTGATACTGGTTAGGCAGTATTATTACCTTGATAAGGCTATATTTGATTATATTATATTTTATTCCATTCTGCTGTGAGATGTTTTCTGAGCTCTGATATATTCTTTATCTCTGTCTTTTCTGCAGGATACCAGATAACCCAACTCAAGTTTCGATAGATTGGAATTTTAAAGAAAAAAAATCGGTCTGTTGGAATTCGGGTTGTTACAACTTCCAACCTTTTATTTCAATTAATTGGTTCATTTAATTGTATTAATTCAACATTTATTACAATTTCGTTATTTCCATTTGTTTATAACCACTTTTATTACAAAATTTCACATTAAATTATATTTATGTTCATTAATTCATTTATATAGTACATTTTATTCAATGACAGTAACTTACGACTAGCTAATTATTAAGTGAATTAATCATTTGATATGTTAAATGAAATGTTAGGTTGCTCTAGAATGTTTAAAATTATTGGTTGTGCACGTGGTGGAGAATCTAGAACGAAGTAGGATGATTTGGAGGCAATTACTGGATTTGAAGAAAGAGAACGATAATGGATAGCCTTGACCTTCGGGTCATAATTATAAGGACTAAAACAGGAGCTATACCGATATTAAGTGAGGTCGCACCTCCGGTCGGACATGTTTCTTCGAAACCATATCCATTACTTTGTGATTGATTGGTGCACGTACCTTTGAATATGGGAGTGTGTTCCGAGGTAGGCGGTAGTTGCTACTATGCGTTACCACCGGTCCGATAGTGCAACTAGTAGAATCCTACCCTGGGTATTGCCTCATGGGCCTTGTCATATTATCATGATCGAAACCCCTACGATTTTGATTTAACATTGTCATATCGCGGCGCATCCCTACCTACGGACGTACTGGTGTTTTATATGGAATGTGTACGACAATTTCTGTAAAGAGTGTAAGCGTAAAAATGTAATCCAACTTATGTTATTTTTATTATATTTACTTTAATGAATAAACACTATTATAATAACATATTATTATATGTATTAGTTTCGCGGATCCATAGAGGATGTAATCCCAAGCATCCTTTAAGTTATTGATGCATTTTATTAAACATTTCACTTGAGTAGATTCACTTATACGAGAATGTTAGTCCTGACTTGAGTATTTTGTTTGTTTGTTTACCTTGCAAAATGCTCGAGTCAGACCGAGTATTTTAGCTTTGGAGATTTGCCTGTTGGAGCTCGAGTATTTATGGAATCTATTCTTTTATCTTAATGTACTCATTTTATTTTATTTCTTCATGTGTTAATAAACATCTGTATTCAGCCTTCAGTTGTATATGTATTACTTTTGTACTAGGATTTGCATAAATGAAATTTTTGTATTATTGTATAAATTTTACTTCTACTGCGAGATATTCTATGTTTTTATGTTTGTGATTTTGTGATGATTTATTTTAACCCCATAGATACTAACAATCTACTATTTCGAACAATTTGAACTGGTTTAATTATTGACTTGAAGCGGTTGAAAAAGCAGGTCGTTACACAGTATCACTTAGTTAATCATTATTATAACCCAATTGTCCATACATTCAAAATTAAGGGTAATTTTTTACCTTAATAACCTATTGAAATTTTTGTTAATGAATTTACTATAGCTTGTATCATAAAATCTGCATAGATTTCAATTGAATCTTAATTACGACAGTTAATTTATTTCTTATCTATTAATCCCATATTTAATTTCCGTTTCAATATTAACGTTTCAATTTAAGCATCTTGTTCATTCACACCCAAATGTACGTTACTACCATTATAATTTATCAAAATCCATTTTTAACTATTATTTATCTCCATCAATCATTATTACCAATATAGCCTAACAACATGTTAATATTAATTTATTTCGGTTTTACTTCCATTTTCTCAACGTTGGATTATATTTCTTAACATTTGTATTCTTCACTACACATATGAACTCACACTAACTACAGTAAATAAATAGCTTAATTGCAATAGATTTAAGGACAATATTTCAATATAGGCTTGTTTTTAAAAATAATAGCAGTTTTAGGCTAGTTTTAAAACTATTGCAGAAATAGATTTATTTTGGCCACCTCAGCGCTGAGGTAGCCAATGTTTAAAAAAAATACATGGGGGAGCATTTAACAATTGTTAAATACGTGTTTTAAAACTTG
Source organism: Allium sativum (assembly GCA_030737875.1). Taxonomy (NCBI): domain Eukaryota; kingdom Viridiplantae; phylum Streptophyta; class Magnoliopsida; order Asparagales; family Amaryllidaceae; genus Allium; species Allium sativum. The sequence goes on along the minus strand of CM060911.1, from coordinate 64,180,553 downwards.
AGTTCCTTCGTAAGATTTGATTAAATGGTGCAGCTAATAAATTACATTTGATAAAAATGCAGAGCAGCAGATTATAACAGGCGCACCTTACAGGTGCGCCTGTATTAAATATTATGGGCACACACAAGTGCGCCCATGTATTTAGAAAAGGACTCTCTTAGTAAGTGCGCCCTTATATTTTTATAAGGGGTGCACTTCTCAAATTGGCTCTCGTGTATTTTAAAAAAAAAACATTGGCCACCTCAGCGCTGAGGTAGCCAAAACAAGCTTATTTCTGCAAATAGTTTTAAAACTAGCCTAAACCTGTATTAGTTTTAAAAACAAGCTTATTTTGAAAATTTGTCCTAGATTTAATTATGCCAATGTGTTAAAATATTTGAAAAGTAAACTTATCAATTCGAAGATGTTTATATGTCTATTGTTTATGTACAAAAGCAAATGGTTTCATATGTTAATCAATTATTCAATTGTAATCAAACTTCTAATGTTACCTTATTAATTCACTTTAACTGCAATTAACTTCATGTACTAATTGTAACTTATTTCCGATTTTTCATCAATGAATTAAATATTGGATATATAATTGAAGAATTGTTACAACTCTCCAATTTAAACATAATTTTATGTTTGCTATTGACAACAACAAAATTTAGATTTACGTTGATTTTATGTTCTTATTTATAATTTCTATCCCATGTAACCATACCATTTATTACTTATTAATTCACCACTTTGCTTGTAGCGTTTATTTTATTTTCTTATTTCCATTTATTACCTTACTATTCTATAATTTCCACTTTTAATTTATAATAACCGCGATACTTAATTATATTGATATTAGTTGGTATCCACATCAATACAAAATAGTTAACATTTGATTTGTTCCTACTTTCAAATTTTAAAGCAACTTTTATATTTATAATCGTTCCAATTAATTGCAATCTAATTAAAGTAGTTATAGGTTGTCTAAATCAACATTACTACTCTCATTCCAGTTAATACCCTTGCTAATAATCACAATTTTTGTTTCTCTTTTCAATATGAAATTACAAGAATCATATTAAATTTACTAAAGTTTAACTATCAAAATTTTGGGGTTGTTACAAAAACAATAAAAAATTCTTCTAAAAACAGAAAAAATACCCTGAATGACAAAATAAACAAAAAATTGTTCCATAAGAACAAGGGAGCAAAATTTTGTCCACAAGACAAGTTTTAGTGTAAAGGGAGGAATTATAATGGCCCTCTGAATTCAGATAGATCTAAAATACAAGGATGAAAATATAAGATGTACAAAAGAAATGATATAGATAAAAGAAATAAACTTAACAAAATAATAACTGAAAGATCTGATCAATCAGATCAGAAAAATAACTTACCATTTTGAAGATTTATTATTAGATTTGAAATATATATTAAAGAGAAGAAATAAACAAGGATATACATGAAAGATTTGATCAATCTGTTATCGTGCTGATAAGGTATTATATAATAATAAAATTGGAAATCATTGGAGGGAACAAAGAGAAGGGACTTTTATTTATTTAAGATTTACAAAAGCATATTGACTTATATATTACGACAGTGCGTTGATTGTTATTGATGCCCACCAACCACTGTCTTACTCACCAACTTCGAAACACAATATAACTTACGGCGAATGCCACGCTTAAACAAGAAAGCAACAGAGAAACGATGAAATTAAAACAAACATATCAAATATAGAGACGGGTAGCTTCAAGAATCAGCATCAGGGACGAAAGGGCGCCTGATCGATTTATCTTGATTAATAATGGAGTGGTAATGTGAAATATTTCTATTGGCCGGTGGGGCGAGAACCAGATCGGTCAATCTTACGATTAATTGATCAAAATCATCATTAGTCTTGACCAAACTCACACGAACCAAACGACTACTTGCTTCATAATGGACACCGCTATTGGCTTTGATTTTTCCAGTCTCTAGCACAGCTGCGCAGTCTTCTTCATCTTTCCAGTTACATCTCAGCCAGGCATAAGCTATAATTATTCAGTTAAATGTGAAGTTTTAATTAGTATAAAATTGTAGCATGGTAACGTGCAACTAACTGCTTAATTGACCTATGTGTAATGTGAAATGCATAACACAGATACCAGTAGCAGGGTTTCTGTGTGCCTCGAAGTAGTTGCAATATTCAGGTCCCATTTTTTGAACGGAGAATCGTGTAGATTGGCTCACAAGGTAGGTGACAAGAATCCATCTTTGCCGTAAAACGCCATAGCCAAATCTATTGAAGTCCTCCTTCTTTCGAGTCCACTTCAAAATGTCCTTTATAATTTTTAGAGATCTGAACTGTGTTTCACGTGAAACGCCCTCGCTGTTTTTTGCTATGTATTTTGTTAATTTCTTATAAATATCTTCGTTCTTTATAATAGCCCACCTGAATAGAAATTTGCGACAAATCTTCGTAATTGAGTATGTAAGAAAAAAACTGCTGGAGTAGTACATGTGCATGGATAGATATAAACAAAACATACCCAAACCGACTGCCGGCGTGCCCTGTGTACTTTCCAAGGGTAAACAACATGATATCTCCATCTGCAACGTAATTAATAGGCGCATAATGAGGCCAATATGTAGCGTGATCATATACAGCTATAGAACCTTCGATTTCTGGCGTTCTACGAAGAAAACCATCAGGGTTATTTGGTGAAGTCACAATCTCAATGAAATCTTGTGGAGTGTCTGTATTTGCGTAATCCGATGCATTTCCCATCCATCGGTATCCTTTATGGTCAAAATACTCGGTTTGGCTCTTGAACACCTGCGTTTATATATATATAAGTATACAAAAGCCAATAATGCTTTTGAAATTAAATCATGTTAATAAATATAAATTGATTATCTCAGCATCAGCTACTTACAGGATAATAAGGAGTGCGAGCAACAACATTCTTTATCTTAGCATGTGGGTCAGCCGTAAGATTTGGCGACAAAGAGATAATGACTCCATTTAGAAGTTGAGTTATTCCGTTTCCAAAAACAATATATCTGTCTGTGACATTAGCATTGCCGATTGTCTCGTGTAGAAGTCTAATCTTTCTCTCCAGTTCGTCGGACTGGAAGTCTGTGATTGAGCCAATGAAGTAACTCAGTCTGTGCCATCCAGATATTAATACCGCGACGTTTCGTCTCTCTTGCATCCAGTACGTCTTTAGAAACAGCGCATCGCCACTGTATGTACATAGTAAAGTAGTAAAGTATGTTAGCAACTTGGGTACGTAATATTTGTTTTGTTCAGTCAAATGATATCGATGAATGTTCTTGTTCAATGTTTAGGTTTAATGCCTGCCATTTCTTTTGAGTTGAGTAACAGTCTACGATCTTTACTAGGAAGCTAATTAATGATAGGATCACTATGCCTTGTTACTTCTATTTTGCATGAAATTCTTTTCAATATGATGCAATTAATTAATTAGCACAGTGTGAATTAAACTAAACATATCATGCTTACACTGTAGCATCAGCAACACAGTCCTGGTCATAATCATCGCAGTTTGGACCGCTGTAGCAGTTATGGCACTCGCAAACTGGAAGACCCGTAGCGACATCGAGATTTCCATCTGTATAAGCTCTGCCATGATTGGCGCAGTCAATATTCGCCACCTTCTCAGCCTCAAGCGCTGCCTTTAAGGTCCATGTTAGTGTTGAGGTTGAACTGACTTCGCCAACTGCAAAGATTGTCAGGAGCAGAAATACTATTCCAGCTTGCGTCCATGACATTGAACTTTTGAAACATAGATTCGACATATGACACTATATATGTGTACTTCTAGATCTGCAGTTTGCAGTTTTGTTCTTTGTTGTCTTCCAAAGATGGTTATGTATATTTTCCAAGAATGGACCTCTATATATAGTGAACGGATATCAGTGTGAAGAGTAGCGAATTATCAATGCACGTTTACTGCTAACAAATTATAGGCCTCTGAAATGTTGTCTTATCATAAAAAAATATCTGTGTGCTAACTGTGAAGCTATGCGACGTAATAAGTTATTGCATTTGTCTCTATCTACCTAGAAATTTACGTTACAGCTGTTAATAGACAATTTAAATTTAAATCTTTTGCAAAAATAATATTTTTAGTCCCTATACCAAATATATATGCACAAAGAATGGGTCAAATTTGACCAAATATTTCACCCGAAATTAATTCACTATATATATATTAGAGTCAGAATTTCATTTAAAAATACATTAACATGCACTTTAAAATATCTTAATCAGATTTTATATGTTTCGAATTGGCATGCAATACGTTTTTTGTGTATCTACTCTATGATACATAAACATCGTTCTAAGATTTGATTGTTTTAGTTTTAGATGGACTGATATTAAATTTATTTTCAATATAAGATTGGATTGAGTTAAAATAAGGTTGGTTATAACAAAATATCACAACTGATCCATATGCAGTATGGGTTACAAATTGTAACTCATCCAATCGAAATTAAGATGAGTTGGGTTGGATCAGATTGAATATGGATGTGTGAAACTTTGCCGTATATGGATTAAGAAACTGGTTTAAATGCCACATTCCGTGACTAACAATAAAAACTACTAAAATTATTGACTTTTGACAGAGCTTTAGATATTTAAATGATATAAGATTAACGGAGAGAAAAACATATACAGTATATAGCTACGCGCTTAGGTTATGCTCAAAGTGATAAAATTTGATTTCACACATATGTTCATTATTTTACTAAGCAACAAAACCAGAGTTGGTTTATGTGCTTCAACAAGTCAACTTAGATTTAGTGGTTTAATTTTCTTAATAAAACCAAGGGTTGATTTCATTGGAAGTCATACAATCTTAATCCTTGGAGTATTTTAGAACTTTGCTTAAGCAAATTAATTTATAGTTATTAAAATTGATGTGAGGAAAATTATTTTATGTTAAACATTATATCGATTTATTAGTGATTCACTTTTAAATTAATTGAAACAATATGTAAAATGTCATGTGTGTGCTTATATGTATAAAGATATAAATAAGCTAATAATAATATTAATTGTTTATTAATATTTATAAATGGTTGAAAACTTTTGCTTAATTAAAAATAAAATTGGAATGCACCCTATTTGGTCACATAAGGGTCAAGGAACATGTGGAACATTAATTTTGTAAATTCTTTATATGGTAATAGCTCTCATGAGAAATAAAATGCTATATGTTTTTATATTTTTACTTGATTTTACCTAAAACTAATGAGGACATTCTCTCAATCATACGTAATTGGAGAATTTTAAAATATTCATTAGGAAACTAAAGCCGAGATTTATCCATGCAATTCAAAATATCAATATCACCTTAATTTAAAATCAAAGTCTCTTAGTAAAACAAATTTGTTAATCGATAAACGCGTTGGGTTGTTTCGGTCAAATTTTACAATTATGAAATCATTAGGGCTTTAACCATCGACTGAGCTCTAGATACCCAAGTGGTATAACAACGACAAAGAGAAAATGTGCATAATATATCGTTGCTTAAGGATGTCACGTTAAAAGAGAAGGAATGAGGTTTAGCATAAATAATCATTATGTAATTGGACTCTTGTCCACTCTTATGCTTTAGCAAAACCCGCACAAACTCTAACAATTAAAAACATCAATATAGCTAAGGAATAAGTTTACATCATAGACTCAAAAAATCGAAACTCTTAACTAACAATCAAAAATAATTTAATGAAATAACATATGAGTTATAAAATTGTTATTATGGAAAAATTAATGAAATGGTACGTTAACCCATCTTCTTGCAAGGTCGTAGCACTATAGATTTGGCTTAATGAGCTTCCCAATTATCAAAGTAGAAATCCCAGAAAGATGACTGATTGGCACAAAAATCAAGCATGGTAAGGTTGTGAAGCTACGAATAGGAGGATTCATTCAAATAGCATTCTAAAATTGGGTAATTATGGATTGGCACTTACTCTACGTAGGAGATCGGTACACATCCCTTTCCTTAGGCAGTGGTTCAGAGTAGATCGCTTTGGCTATGGACAACTCAACAGAAGTCGATTAATATCTTCAAAAAATTCTTAGGCAACCATGGAGACCCAATACAAACTTTAAGGATGAGCCCCATGTGGGGTTGCATAGCCTTAATCCTTTGTTTGCGGATTGGTGTGGATCTCACCTATTGAGATCAGTGTCGATCCCCGATAGTGGTCCTAATTGGGCCGCTTTCCAAAGGGGAGCCCGACTTGTTCTGGAAAATTTGTTGATGAACTTTCGGTTGGATCTTCGCATGTCCTCTCCTATAAATACCAGATCATTATCCCTTGGAAAGGGATATTATCTTCTGCTCTTACTTACATCTTCATTTTTAATTACTTAAATTCAAACTGTACTTATAATAATATAATATAATATAATATTATTTTGAGTGGACGTAGGCCAAAGTTGGTCCAACCATTTTGATTCTTGTGTGTTCGTTTTCTTTAGATTTTTAATTCCTATTTTTTTTTTATTTGTTTATCTACATCATACTATTTAGGTATTGCCGTCATTTTCAACAATTTTGTTGCTCTTACTGAAAGGCAATCCTTGTACTTGGAAAATTTGGAATTTAAAAAGATCAATAATGATTAGGCAATATGCTAGTAATCCATATCTGAAGAAACTCAACAGGGGGTAGCCAGGAGACATCCTCGGAAGGTAACAATATATCTACAATAACAGAAATGAAATGTAGACAGCAATGGAAGATATGTAGGCTAGGATCAATGTACCATAGGAGAAGATGAGTGAGAAGTTATTTAGGAGGACAGGACAAACTAGATCATTTGGACATCGGAATCGGGACCATGGAGCGGGACCTAGAAGGCAAAGGCATGGAATGGAGCAACTGGGGACGAACCCCGACAAAGTGGTAGGGATTGACATCGGCCCCCCAAAAGGGATCAACACCAACCCCTAAGGAATCAAGGAACAACTTTGGTCGGACCCCATACGAATGCGGCTAGTCCCGCGGCTGGATCTGGATATGTTGGTGGATATCAGACTATGCACTCAAGCTAAAGGAGTACGTATTGAAATTCCTCACAAGGTCAGAGGGTAGGATGTGTATGTTGACTGAGGCTACTTATGTGTTAGTGCAAGGATGTTTTGATGATAACAACAACAGATATGATAGGTATTGTTATGAAATATATCTATAGTTATATTAATAGTTAATACTAATGATTATATATAGTACATAGTACAGGCTTTAGAACAAGTATTAATATTTTAGGTTGTGCAATACCAATATTGTCCATGATGCTGATCAAGGATGATGTGTAAATCAAGGCACATGATTTCTCAAGAGTTCAAGAATGATGAAGACATATATTAGAGTCTTTGTTATGTTAAAACTCGATTGCATTCATCTTATCTCTTTTCAAATGATTTTTCAAATGGTTTCCAAAATAAAATTTTCAAAATATTCTCAAAGTATATATTTTATAACTGTTTTTAAGATTTAATTTTAAAACTTTAACTTTCAGTTATATTTGATAAATTTAATATTATATTTATTTACTATTTTAAATTCAATTATATTTAATGTTATGTATTTTGTCATTGATTAATGTATGTTTATAGTTTGATACATTTTAATATTTGAGTTATATATCACTATTTTAGTCATTTTTATTTTAAGTATTTAATTTTGAATTAATTTACTTTATATATTGGATTTGATTATATAAAATATATTTAATTTCAGATTGTTTAAAATTATCTTGATAAAATATTCTTAAGAATTTTTAGGTCGAAACATATCTTTTACTACATACAAAAGTTTCTAAAAGTTTCAGGATTAATAATACAATTTTATAATTTCAAAAAAAATAAAAAATTCAAATTATATACAAGAGTATGTCGATTGGTCCTCTTTTAGTATGTCATCATACTACCGCGTAGTTAAAGTGCTTAGCAGTTCTACAGCGGTAGTAGAGTAAAAAACTATAGCGGGGATAAATCGGGGAAATAGAGGAGATGTAGAGGAGGTGCAAAAATGTTAATTAGATGTAAAACTACATAAATTGATATAAAATCAAATAGAACATACGTTAAACAAGAAACCATTAGAGAGAACAGAAAAGATAGGGGAGAGACTTTTATTTCTATTACTTCAAGTGTGTACAATTTCTATTACATTGGCTCCTATATATATAGGCTTTGGAGCTGATGTTAGACTTATTCCCATGATGTGGGACTAAATAGAATATGACAAGAGCATATTCACTCATATATATTACAACACTTCCCCTTGAATATGCGTCTTCAAAATCTTGAATGCTCCACTAACTTGAAGTTGTCACATTTAAAACATATATTGTAACGACCCGGAAAATCTGAACCAATTTAAAAAATTTTAATTGGCTAAAATAGTAGATTTTAAATATTTAAAATAAATATTTTAAATAATAGCAATGAAAAGTGAGTTTGAATCGACATTTGAAAATGAATATAATTAATTCTAATTATAAACAAGGCCTGAAATGGCGCGGTAGTTTCAAAATTTGAATTCAAACTTTGACTGGCCGTACCGGGTGCAAAACAAAGCGGATTTGAGTGAAACCAAAAATATTTAAATCTGTTAGTAAATACCTTTCTAACGAATCTGAAAAATCGAAGTTTCATAGCGGGATGCAAAAGTTATGGCCAAATGAATTTTCTGAAAGGTCGCTATGGAATTTATATAGCCCGTGAAATTGGCCATTTTGCAAACGACCTCGGAATTCGACGAAACCACTTTTGTTGGATCCGAGATGTCAAATAATTGCTAGGTTTCAAATTTCATAATTTTTGAAGCTAGTATGTGAGCGTGGCAAAGGAAAATGTGTTTTGGTCAATTACAGTTAAATTGGATCGACCGGAAATGGGCCATTTTGCAAACGGTCTCAGAATTCGACGATATTAGTTTTATTGGGACCGTATCGTCAAAACATAGCCAGATTTATTTTCTGGAATTTTTCGAATCAGTTTGTGGGCCTAGCAAATTGAAATGTACGTTCAAATCGAATATTGAATGTTGTATATTTTAATTTGAAGGAAAACTGACTGAAACAATCGAATGGGCCTACGAAACATATCCCATTGTGTTCGGAATGGGGGTAAAACGCTAGGGACGACAGTCGTTGGGTTTGGATTGGAGTTCGTGTGTGAAAGGGGGTATTTTCGAAATTTAAAAATTTATAAATATTAAAAAAAATCTCTCATTGGCCAGGTGTATTTCTCTCTCCCCGATACGGCTGCTCTCGACGGCAGAATTCGTTCTCCCCTTCTCTCCTCCTTTCCTCCTCCTACACGCATCGAAACCACATGCTCCTTTGGAGTTTTTCATAGATCTAAACGCCCTCTTCAAATCCATATAGGATTTGCATTTTTTCGAAGTGTATTTGAAGAGAACCGCGAGTGGGAAGTTCGGAGCTTTGAAGCTCCGCCGTGGCCAAGTCAGACCACCGAAGTGGACCCCACTTCCGGCGCCTGAGCGCCTCTCCTCCCCCTTCGACCTCGCGCAACCCTATCGTGGAACCATTGCACGGATTGATCGAAAAATCCAAACCTAGTTTGGAACCATTTCAGAAAAGGTTCGGCTAATTTATTTTGAACTGATTTTTATACTTTTAAGTGTTGCAAACTTGTAAAAATCATATCTTTTTCGTTTCTTGTCGAAATTCAGTGAAACAAGAGACAGTGGACTCGTGTGGACGTCTTCTACATTTTAGAAGAGACCGCATATTTTTCTGAGCCTTCTGCTATTTTTGGTGGAGTGGAACCCAATGTGAGATTTCTAAATTATAAACGATATGGAAAACGACGATGTATAAATTATATAGTCGATGTATGGGTTATATAAGCGTTATACACCTCATGTGTAAGCGTTGTATAAGTTGTACGTTCGATGTATAAGTTATATATACGTTGTAAAAAGTATATATGTGTTGAAATAGAAGTGAAATGCTATATATAAATATATATATATACGTCCCTCGTTCACAAACCATGGACGATATTTATTGGTGGGATTGGTGTGAAAATTGATTGATAGCGAATGGTTGATTGAAATTGTTTGTGGTTGGAATTGATTGATTGTGATTGAAAAATACCCATTTGTGGTTGAGAAATATTTGGTTGAAACCACATAGGATTAGTTTGTGGAAATGAAAAAAATATACATGCCGCCTGCGTGCGAACTAGATGCATGATTCATTGTCAAAAGCTGCGAGGCTTTAAGGTAGAGCGAGGAGCCGTACTAGGGACGGTCCCGGTTTTAACTACCCTGCCGTTATGCTGCCGAAATTTTGAATAATATTCATGTGTTAGAATTATTTTCATGTGTTGAATCGATATTCATTCGTTGAATAGAAATTCATGTGTTGAATGGTATTCGTGTTTTAAATATAAAAATCACCTTTTTATCTATATATACAAACTATAGAAAACCTTCATGTGTTGAATCGATATTCATTCGTTGAATAGAAATTCATGTGTTGAATAGTATTCGTGTTTTAAATATAAAAATCAACTTTTTTTCTATATATACAAACTATAGAAAACCTTCATGTGTTGAATCGAAATTCATTCGTTGAATTGAAATTCATGTGTTGAATGGTATTCATATTTTGAATAAATTGTTTTAATAATAAAAATCACATTTTTTCTCTATATATACAAACTATAGAAAATCTTCATGTGTTGAATCGATATTCATTCGTTGAATTGAAATTCATGTGTTGAATGGTATTCATATTTTGAAATAAATTGTTTTATAATAAAAATCATATTTTTTATTACCTATATGAACTATATAAAATAATCTCGTTTTGAAATAAATTGTTTTATAATAAAAATCTTATTTTAATCATCAATATGAAATATATAAAATAATCTCGTTTTGAAATGAATTGTTTTACAATAAAAAATCACATTTTTACTATATGCATGAATTGTTAAAAATAGTGAAGTGTTGAAATAGAAGACAGTTAGATAAAAATATCATTTTTATCAAATGTATGAAAATCCTATAGTTTTGAAATCGATGAATCGATATATATATGTAAATAGAATTGAAATATATCGAATAACGAAGCTGCAGTTCGTATTTTGAAACCGTGATTTCAAACGATTAGTGCGGGAGATCCGACCATCGGATTTTCCCGAAACCGCAACCGTTGGGTTCGCTTTGGAAATATCTTTCCAACGGCACCAACTTTGTAAAAATCCAACGGTTGGATTGTCTGGAATGTTTAATTCAAATCTGAAGAAAAACAGCGCCAGAATCGATTATATATATATATATATATAATTATATTAAATCGAATAACGACGCTGCAGTTCGTATTTTGAAATCGAAACTTTAAACGATTGTACCGGGAGATCCGACCGTCGGATTTTCACGAAACTGGAATCGTTGGATTCGTTTTGAAAAGATCTTTCTAATGATGTAAATGTTGTGAAGATCCAACGGTTAGATTTTTAGATATGTGTAAATAAAATCTGAAGAAAAACAGCGCCACGGCCGCGTTATGGCCCGAAGCGTCGTTTTGAATAAATTGGCTATTTTAAAATAAATAAAAATAGCGATAAATCGTTATAAAATATTATAAACGATATGGATGTGAAATTTAGAAACTAACTGAAAGTTGGCTAAGTCGAATGGTTTCCTGGGTGTTGATCTGATGTTGGTTTCAGCCTTCGGGGTTAATATTTGGGAAATCGTCCTCTTACTGATTTACGGTTAGTGACTAATGAATTGAAATGATGCGTATGTAGTGTTTGTGTAGCACGTGTTCATTATATACGCGAGTTGCTCAGAAAGACCGGGTTTATCCCATTTTGAATAACTGAATCGACGATAAGAAATCGAAGATGAAGACGGTGGTCGAAGACCGATCTTCACCTCGTTTGGATGGTAACTGTTGTCCTGATTGGGGGGCATCCCGAAATATGGATAATGAGTGGTGATCGTCCAGACGTACGTGGAAATCGATGGATATGCGAGGTATATAGTGCCTCCGGTTTCGTTCCGACCCAGAACGGACTTGTAAATGGATTATGTGTCCGACATTGGAATTTATTCTATGTGATTGATAGCCATCAGTTGCATGGTGTGAATTGCCTGTGTGACATACTAAGATGCAGTGATCAGGGCTTCTGTTGAAAAGCAAAGTCTTGTGATTGATGATCAAAGCACCGCCTGTGTGGCGTAGCTTTGTGTACAACGTGAATTCGCGAGCCTCACACCTCGGTATGAACCAGAAACGGGAGAGGACATCAGGGAGGGCCTGCGTTTCTTTCTAGCTAGGAGTTGTGTCGGTGTTTTTACACGGCCTGACATTTTACTTATGTGGATGATGGATAGCGAGGTGCCTCGGTTTTATCAGTCGATTCGGGACCGATGGAGTCATTCGTTGGCTCATTTACGCCCCATAGGGCGGGGAAACGTAGTGTTCAGGTATAATAATCCACATCGGTGGACCGGCCCTGATGATCCAAGGGGCAGTTGCGGCTGTTCCTGAGACATGGTAGGCTAGATTGTCTCGAAGTCGATAAGGACTGTCTTTTGCCTTGGTTCATGACGGAAATCCAATTTCCATATACGTGACTGTGCGGTTTTGATTGTATACCTATATTTGGCGACATAGTGGCATGGGACGCTCATGTCGCCTATGATTGATAGTTATGATTTGAAATTGCTTTTGAAACATATAAATACTAGTAGTAATATCAAATGCTTTTGTTTTATTCGTATCAAGCATATTTTGGCCGTTATAAGGTAAAAACTCTATCCTCCGGTTTGCGTTGCATTGTGTGATGGGAACTGAGTCTTATAATTGCTTCATTTTTATAAAAAGCATTGCGATGTTTAAAAGAATGATTTGTTTTAAAGCACTGGCAATCCCATGGAGTAAACCTGTTCCACGAAAGTGGCGTGGTCCTGTGATTAGCCATATTTTAAATGTGTGGAGTAGATTTCTCATACCAGTCCCATGACTGACTCGTAGTTTGTTTCACTTTCAAACTCGGGTGCCCCTTTTTCTACACGGGTAGCCTTGTATTCAGATTTAGCTGGTTCTTTCTGGATAGCTGGAGCTGAAGATGGATTCTATTATTTATCTCTTTTTATGCTGTTCAGCTCCTATTGTACATTATGTTTGTTTTCCGTTGTAGACATTTATGTATAGCTGAACTGTATTTATACTAAGTATGATCCTGTATACTGTGTAACTCTGATGATTACGTTTATCCAGTGTATTCTATTGTACATTATCTGGTGTATTTATTTCTGTTCTGCTATTATCTGTTTATGTGTTATATTCCAAAGATTACCCTTGCCACCGTCAGTACGGGGTTCGGGGATGTCACATATATGACGATTTCTCCACCTTATAATTATCTTGCTTGCATATATCCGTTGAGTCGATACAACTATTGTCTGTTGCCTTCAAAACTCTATCAGGAAAAGCCAATGGGAAAAACCTTGAACGAGAAAAAGAGGACAACGTCTGACATTATGAATAGCATATTAAAATGATATTCCTTAAAAGAGTTTGATGCTTCATGATCAAAACAATGCCTCATTAAAAACCTTTTTATGAAAAACTGTATGGGAAAAATCATAAACAAGGAAAAGAGCGCAAATTTATTTCATCTTTAAGTTACATGTTTTACAATGTTATCGTAAGGGTTGATACTTTAGGATTAAGATAATGCTTCATTAAAAACCTTACTAATAAAAACCCAGTGGGGAAAATATTAGTGAAGGAAAAGAGTACATTATAGCATATTTTTATATGCTCCCCCTTATTTATAACTCATTATTCAACTGGTCTATTGATGTAGTTGGCGCATGCCAATTTGTACATCATCTTGTGGAATGTTGATTTTGAAATTGCCTTTGAGAACAGATCTACCCGCTTTTCTTGAACTAGATTTGTTTCTCCTCATTCTTGTTATCCTTTCATTCATGTATGAAGAGAGATTTAGAAGAAATATGCTCCATCCTATCACCCATGATATAATTCACTTGAATCTGAGTCATGCAAACTTCCTTGTCTTCTTCATAAATAATAGTTTACTACATCAAAAGATGTTTGATACTTCTGGATCAAAATGTTGCCTAGTCAAAACCTTACAAAGAAAAACCCAATGGGAAAAATCTTAGTGAAGGAAAAAGAGTACAATATAAAATGTCATATTTACTATGTCAAAAGTAGTACGATATTCTGGATCAATGTAATACCTCGTTAAAACCTAAATAAGAAAAACCAGGTAGGAAAAATCTTAAATAAGGAAAAAGAGTACATTATAACTTATTTTTGTATGTTACTTTTGGGTTGATACTTCTGGATTATGACACATGCCTCATTTAAACCTTACTAAGAAAACCCAGTGGGGAAAAACTTAGTTAAGGAAAAAGAGTGCATTATATCATACTTATGGATGCTCCCCCTGATTTAATAATTTCCTCTGATTTCGTATTCTTCTTTCAATAACTCAAATTTCTTACAAATACTTCTTAATGAAGTTTTCTTTTAAAACTTCATGTGCATTTCCATGCTTCAGGCATGTTTTCTTGTTTAAAACGCCTTTCTTTTGTGATTTATATGTTATTAATATTCATTAATGAATACACTTCAGGTGCTTATAATTTTCTGTTTCAATCGGACTTGCATGTTGCAATACATATTTGATGAATACGATACCTTTAATTACTAAGCAAGAAGTAATCTACTCATCTTGAAGTATATCAAGATTTTCATCACGACAATACTTAGAAGAATGAAGTATATCAAGATTTTTATTACAACAATACTTAAAAGAATGTTGTAATCTATCATCCATGTTCTTGGTAATCTTTATAATAACAAATGTTATTTATGTTCTTCAGGAACTTATATATTATAATAATTTTTGCATATCGCAACTTCCACTTCAATGGATATTAAGAGTTTCAATATTACAACAATTCTTGAAAGCAGGAAGTGATCTACTCATCATGAATTATTTCAAGATTTTCATCACAACAATACTTAAAAGAATGTTGTAATCTACATTTCTTACTCTTTATCACTACCAAAGTTATTTAAATTCTTTTGGAATTTGTATACTTTCATCGTTTATACCTTCAGGGTATTGTAATCATTTTAAACACTTTAATCAATTCAATTATCTTTGAAAATACAATGCTCATGACAATTAATATGTTGTTGACACTCTATGGTGCTTTAGTAACTTCTGTGTGCTTTTGTCATTATATATATTTCTATTTTTGTCTTATGAACTACAGGTTCGTATCTTATGGAATACAGGTCCATATACCTTATTAGGAGAATTTCATGATGGCCAATCATGTTTCTCTCTAATATGGGATTTTTAGTCCATTTATAAATATAAGAGCTTTATTATTTATTAATTTATCGTCGATGATTATTTCTTGTCAGTTCTATACATAATTTAATGAGATCTCAAAACTTATCATGCTTTGGGTACCTAAACCACTTCTGAGGTTATTTTGACAACCATGTCATGGGTTTCTTTCAAAGCACCTTTATGTGTTTCTCCAGGAACACTCACCTCCTTTATTTTGCATCTTTATGACTTACTCTAAAAATATTTTAAACTGACTTTTATACCACATTTTCATCTGTGATTTACACCTTTTGATCCTTCGGGGATTCAAAGGTATATTGGAGAAAGTCTATTAGGGACATAATTGATAATTTATGCAAGTTACTTAATACTTTGCATAATTCTATATGTTAGCAAATATTTAACATCGATGATTTCTTTATCCTCCCCCTCAATGTTGACAAACATTATCACTTTAAATAATAAACTTACTTTGGATTCATTTTTGATCCATTATAGCATCATAGCTAGTAAATACATTAGATGTATTTCAATTGTAGGAGGATAATGCTCTTATTAGTTGATAAGATATATTAATATTGTATTGCTTATTCCCTTTCAATGATCAAATGACTTGAAGGAATTTTCTATCATTTGAATATGCATATGACTTCAGGTCATTCAATATTGATGTCAATCGTCTTTTCGAAATATAAAATAATATATGCATAATTTATAATATGAGCTCATGACAACTTCAGGTTGTTAATTAAATATTCGCATATATGTGTATATACGTGCGTCCACATATTACATATTTAATTGATTTGCATATTCTCTCTCATTCAAGTTATTGATTTTAGAACAAATTGTTTATAATGTTCCGATCATTAATTTTGGCTTATCAAGCAATGTCAACGTGAATCTTAAAGATCGTTTCACACTATCCAAAATATTTGATTTGAAACTGTAACGAACTTCTGGTTCAAATGAAATATATGAACAACTTCGAGTTGTTAATCCATATTGAACTTCCGGTTCAAATAATATATAAACAATTTCAAGTTTGTTAAACTGTACTGAACTTCTTGTTCAACTGTATTGAACTTCTGGTTCCGCTGTATTGAACTTCTAGTTCAAATAAAATATATAAACAAATTCAAGTTGTTAAAATTTATTCTTCAACATAATATGTAAATATAAATATATAAGCAAGATACAACTCATTTTGAAAATTGTGAAATATTTGGATATCAATTTTATTAATGTTATTATTTCACATAGTTTCAATAAAGCTTCAGGCTTTTAAATTATGAAGTATTTCAAGTTCATTGATTAAGGAACTTCAAGTCCTATGCATATATATAAACATACATATTATATCTAGTTTATTAATTTATGAGAACTTCTGGTTCTCAATCTTTTAACATACTTTTAATTTAGAAGCTTTTACATTCTAACTGATTGTCAAGATTTCAGACTTTAAACATCATCAAAAAGTTTCTTTTTTCATAATCCAATACTTCAGGTCTGAGATCTGAGTTATACAACCTTTTCCATTACATTAGATATTAGTTGCCAAATACATTGACTAATAATACATATGTCTATTCTTATTCCAAACACAAACATGCATCATTTAACTTATAATAGCCAATGCTTTTAATACATTTACAATAATATGGTAATACGATATGTACATATTACCATAACGATACTGTAACACCCCACACCCGCTATGGTCACTCACTAAGGGAATGCCATAGCATCGGTGGAGTATTTTAGTGAATATAGAACAGAAAAATTACACCAAGACAGATATAAATAGTATTTGAAATTTAAAACATCATCTCATGACAGCGGAAATAAACATGTCTGGTTACATCATAAAACCATGATAAAAGTCAAGTACAATATCTGTCAAAATAAAGAAGTACATAATCCCACTCTCTCATACAATAGCCATAACAAAAGAAAAGATAACTGGATAACTGGAGCTTTACATCTGCCCAAGCTCCTAAAGACTGGAACAGCAATCCGATCAAGCTCTACTACCGCTAGGATCCACCGTAGGACCTGAGGGTTGGGAAAAAGATAAAAACAACGGGGTCAGACATAAGTCTGAGTGAGTCCTATAACTTTAACAATACAATCATTAAAGTAACCAGAGAAGACATAAACTTGACCTACGGTAATATCTGGGGATGAATGGCTACACTAAGCAGCTTGGTAGACTTAGGATATACTAAGATAACTGTAAGGACGCATCTACCCACCCAAGGATAATTACTAACTGCACCACACCAGTCATTCCTACTTAAAGGTTGATCCCTTCCAAGGACTTAGAAAGTTTCCCCAGTAGTCTCGTGTACCCCTAGCCCATTACATAGGTGCCGTCTGCCCCTATCTCCACTAGGTGTACTCAGTAATTCTTACCCAGTAGTTTCGTGTACCCCTACATAGGTGCCGTCTGCCCCTATCTTTATTAGGTGTACCCACTACTCCCCATCGATCGGCTCCCTACCGTAGATACCCGTGCTGGTCCCACAGTGGGGTGTATCACTCCCCTAAGTGGCAACCCAATACTATCAACGGTGCACGGCTTTATATCTACACGATGCAACAACGGCTTATCTACCAGCCCGGGCCCACACACGCATATGAAACCCGTTGGACTTGCGTTGCCACCGCTAACCCGTTTTGGCCTCTTATAATCAAGCCCAATATGCGTGTCCCGTCACTCGACATGGGTCGAGCCCACAAAGATACGTTTGGGATATTGGTTGAAATGGGCCCCCCCACAAGCTACCCACTTAAGCTTGTCATATATCTAGTGTATCCCACTTAACCCTTTAATCATGTTTAATTACATGTTTCCACTTGGTTAAGTATTCTAATCGTATTTTCTATTGCCACCCAAGGCAACCCACTAGATTCCACATGCCACCCAAGGCAACCACAATATTTCCACATGCCACCCAAGGCACCCACTTAACCCCTCATGTCCCACTACATGCTAATATGGTTAAGTGTTTCTTAATTAATTAAGACCGTGATCTCCCATAAAGACCTCCAACATTAGACTAGCTGTTATGACCGCCTGGTTAAGCCGGTAGAGTCCGGGCAGTCTTACGTCATAACAGGGCCTAACCTCGTGTCTTTACTTTAATCACGTATTTAATTTATGGCTAAGACCTCTCACATTGGGCTGACATTTGTAGCAACTGGTTAAGCCGGTCGGGTCCGGGCAGTTTTACACTACAAATGAGTCCAACCTCGTGTCTTAGTCGATTAATTACACCTAATTAATCACCCCCATATTAATTATCCCTAATTAATATCAAGTTTTCCATAACATGGGTAGACCTAACTCAATAGGTAAATTCCCATGGGGTAGACCTAACTCAATAGGTAAATTCCCACTTATGGTAATTTATTTTTATGGTATGCTTAATCATACCCAATCATTCATTTATTAACATATTTACCAACCCCATCGTTCCCCACGTAAATCGTTCTCATTTCATGACATAAATAAGGGGAAGATCATCACAAATATCATGGGTTTAGCATACAACTTTGTCATGGGTTAAGAGGATGTCAACTTGCATATATGAGCATATATTAACCCAACTACATATAACCCAAACTTGCATATTATCATACACATGATTTGCATAACATGTTGCATATGAGCTTGCATATTATCATACACATATCTTGCATAACATGTTGAACTTGCATATAGGCATTCTCATAACTTGCATAACATGTTAAACATGCATTTAAGCATACACATAACTTGCATAAGCATTCACATACTTGCATAAGCATCCACATACTTGCATAAGCATTCACATACTTGCATAAACATGCATAACTTGCATATCATGTCATTTAAGCATATACATATCTTGCATAAGCATTCATATACTCGCATAAGCATGCATAACTTGCATATTACATAAATCTTGTATTTAAACATATACATGACTTGCATAAGCATCCATATACTTGCATAAGCATGCATAACTTGCATATCACATTAAACTTGCATTTAAACATATACTTAACTTGCATAACTCACTTTGTTAAACATGCATAATTCCACTCATTAAATATGCATAAATCCACTTGTTAAACATGCATATACCAACCTTGTTAAACATGCATAGATCAACTTATTAAGCATGCATAAACCAACTTATCAAACATGCATAAACATAGAACAACATAGAGTAACATATCATTATACATGATTCAAACTCACTAATCCGCAATTAAGACCATAAGTCTCATTACACCCAATCTACTTACTTTAACAATTGATGTTAAAGTGATAGAAACTCACCAAACTCAAGATTAGCAACCTTATGAAGTAGAATTAGTTGCTAACTATGAAGATAATGATGATTAAAGATTGATTAGAGAGTGATTAGCTTGCAACTTCCTTCATGAACTAGTGGAGGCCATGCTCAAATTTCATTTTGCCATAGTTTAGTTACAAGACTTAATTATGAATGAATTAGGGTAGGGTTGGGGTCTTATTTATAGGATTAGGTGAGTGTTTTAGGCCCTTAGATTAACCCTAGATTAGGTTAGGACCCTTAGATTTAGGAAATCTCTAGAACCAGCCCTCCAAGCCAGCCTAGAACCCAACCTGGTGCAACCTGGTGCACCCAGGTTCTCTGGACGCCGCTCCCCTGTCGACAGGCAAGTCGACAGGCAAGTCGACCCCCCTGTCGACAGGCCTGTCGACAGCCCTGTCGACATGGGTAGGGCGGGAATCTTCCCGCCTGGCCCCGCCTGTTCCATTTCAAATCTGAATTTTAAATTTTTAAATCTGTTTTTTAGTTTTGAATTTTCTGCAAACTTCATTGGGCCATAACTGGGCCATACGGACTCCGATTTTCGAAAACTCGGACTCTATTTTGCGTATTTTTCCGAGACGAACGCAATGACGCAGCCCGTTTCCCCTGATTCCCACATCTGAGATTATTTATTCTGTAATTAGTGAATTTTAGCATTAACCCAAAGTACGGGATGTTACATTCTCCCCTCCTTAAAGGATTTCGTCCCCGAAATCTCTAAGCTAAGGAGAATGCATATCCTACCATCCAAACAACCATCTACTCAATCCATCAAACACGGGTATCCATTGTCCTTAGAACAATTTCTAATGATGTATGAGCATATGCAAAGAGTGTGTGTATATGTTCCCTATCTAATGTATGAACATATGCAAACCATGATAGTGCCATGCATCCATTATGTATGCGAAAGAACCCTATCGACACATACAATATCTACATGAGTGCACAATCATTCACCAAAATGCATCATCCATATGATAACACAATCATTAGACATCCATAAATATAGCTTTCTACACACAATTTTATGCAATATGCAATATGAAGTGATTGAGCCGATCTAGTGCCTAGAGTGTGTGTATATGCATCCACGAGCAACCACTAGCAAACACTTGCATCCACTTGCATCCATCAACCATAACATGTCTCAAACACATGTTTCAACCATAGGTTTACCCTATCTAAAGGTCAAACAGTACTAACGAGAGGACATACTAAAGATAAGATAAGTACTAGACAAGCGATAAAGGAGAAAGTAAAAAAAACATACCCTCAAAAAGAAATGGGTACAATGAACGCATCTTCGCTTCCGTCTCCCAAGTTGCGTTGCTCTCTTCTTATCCCCATTGCACTTTGACTAGTTGAACCTCTCGATTCCTCAATTTCCTAGTCTCTGACCCAAGGATGCGAGTAGGAGCTCGTCGGATAGTCGCATCACGCTCTATCTCTATATCTCTAAGCAAGCTCGGCTCTACCACCTCTGCGGTCTCATGTAAGCATTTCCTCAGATGTGATACATGGAATACATCATGAACACCACTAAGTCTGTCGGGCAACTCCACCCTATATGCCATCCGTCCAATCCTTTCCTTGATAGGAAACGGCCCAACAAACCTCGGTGCTAACTTCCCAACGGATCCGAAGCGAACAACATTTCTCAACGGAGATACCTTAACAAAAACCATATCCCCAACCTCAAACTCAAGATCCATCCTTCTCTTGTCCGCATAAGATTTTTGCCTATCTTGTGCTGCTTTCATCCTTCTTCGAATCAAATCGATCTTCTCTGAAGTCTCCCTAACCATGTCAGGCCCAAGCAAGATCTTATCCGTAGATTCCCACCAACATGTAGGTGATCGACAAGGCCTTCCATAGAGAGCTTCGAAAGGAGCCATCCCAATACTGGACTGAAAGCTGTTATTATATGCGAACTCCACCAATGGAAGATGCTCTTCCCATGTACCTCCGAAATCTAAGATACAAAGCCTCAAAAGGTCTTCTAGGACACGATTCACCCTCTCAGTCTGGCCGTCCGTCTGAGGATGATATGCGGTGCTCAAACACAATTGAGTTCCCACTGCTTCCTGTAAACTTCTCCAGAACTCACTAGTGAAGATAGGATCTCGATCACTCACTATGCTAGAGGGTACCCCATGCAATCGAACTATCTCTCGAAGATATACTGAAGCTAGCCATGGAGCAGTCCTCTTGCTCTTCACAGGTATGAAATGGGCGCTCTTAGTAAGTCTGTCTACCACCACCCAAATTCCTGTTTTACCCTTTCTCGATCTGGGTAACCCGTCAATAAAATCCATCGAGACGCTATCTCACATCCATTGCGGAACTTCCAATGGGTGAAGCAACCCACCAGGTTTCTTTTGCTCCGCTTTCACCTGTTGACATACCAAGCATCGAGCTACATATTCGGCCACATCTTTCTTCATACCGGCCCAGAAGAAAACCCTCTTCATATCTTGGTACATCTTGTCCCCACCGGGATGAATGGTCATCCTAGAACGGTGTGCATCATCAAGAATAACCTTCCTCAACCCTTCATCTTGCGGTACACAAAGTCTACCGTCTCTACGCAAGCACCCCTTATCGTCTAGGGTGTACCTACTCAAATGGCTGGACGACTCCCCCTTTATGAGCTTCTCTATCAACTCAACCAACTGTGGGTCGTCCCTTTGTGCTTCTCCAATCCGCCCCAAAAGAGTAGGTCTAACTTCCAAAGAAGCTAGCAAACCGGGTACATAGTCAATGGAAGGTCTGAAATCAAACATCGAGATAAATTGCAAGCTTCGTCGTTCCACAAACAATGGACTCAAAGACAACCTTTTTCTGCTCAAGGCGTCCGCCACCACGTTACCCTTGCTAGGGGTATACGCTATCTCGAAATCATAGGATGCTAAGAACTCCATCCACCTTTGCTGTCTTAAGTTTAGATCCTTCTGAGAGAACAAGTACTTCAAAGATTTATGGTCAGTGAACAACTCGAATCTCTCACCAAGAAGATAATGGCGCCAAATCTTAAGCGCAAAAACAATAGCGGCCAGCTCTAGATCATGGGTAGGGTAATTTTTCTCATGTGCCCTCAACTGCCTTCCACCATAGGCTATTACCCTTCCCTCTTGCATTAAGACTGCGCCAAGTCCTGTTCCACAAGCATCGGTATAAACAACAAATGGCTTGCTCCCATCTGGCAACACTAAAACTGGAGCAGTGGTTAAAGCTCTCTTTAACCGTCGGAACGCATCATCACAATCTACGTCCCATGCAAAAACAAGATTCTTCTTCGTTAAGCGGGTTAATGGGGCTGATATCTTCGCGAAGTCTTTAATAAACTTCCTATAATAACCCGCCAACCCCAAGAAACTTCTTACTTCGGTAGCATTCTTCGGAACTTTCCAATCCTGAATTGATACTACCTTCGCGGGATCCACAGCTATCCCTTCCTTGGAGACCACGTGCCCCAAGAATCGTACTTCCTTCCTCCAGAAGTGACACTTAGAGAATTTAGCCTTAAGGCTATGTGCTCGAAGAGTCTTCAACACTTCCCCAAGATGTAGGGCATGCTCTTCTTCACTCTTAGAAAATACTAAGATATCATCCACAAAGACCACCACGAATTTATTAAGGAACTCCCTGAACACCCTACTCATCAAATCAACAAAGTATGCAGGGGCGTTCGTCAACCCAAATGGCATCACCAGCCACTCATAGAAACCATCCGGAGTCCTAAAGGCAGTCTTGTCTATGCTGTCCTCAGCCACCCTCAACTGATGAAACCCCGTGGCCAAGTCCAACTGAGAAAATACTGAAGCGCCAACCAACTGATCGAAAAGATCATCTATTCTCGGCAATGGGTGTCTATTCTTCTTTGTGAGCTTGTTGAGTTCTCTATAGTCTACACAAAGTCTGAGGGACCCATCCGCCTTCGTAGCAAATACTACTGGAGCACCCCACTCCGATATGCTCCGTCTTATGAACCCCTTCTCAAGCAACTCCCCTACTTGCTTATGGAGTTCCCTCCTCTCACGAGGAGCCATGTGGCGCACTGGTAAAGATACCGGTTTAGCATTATCCACCAAATATATTCGGAAGTCAATCTCTCGTTTCGGAGGTAAGCCCTTCACCTCCTCAAACACATCCGGATATTCCCGGACCACTCTAACAGATTGCATACTCTCGACCGAAGCGTCAAGCGATTCAAGATAACTTAGCATAACAGAGTCCATGGGATTACAAGAAATCTCGAGAGTGTTACCCAAACGGGTCATGAGCCTAACAACTCTCCTTTCGCAATCAAAAACGGCACCATTACTGGATAACCAATCCATGCCCAAAATCAACCCATAGCCCGTGAAGCCCAAAACAAAAGCATCACATCTAAACTCAATGCTAAGTATAGAAATCTTCAAACCCAAACATATCATGGACAAATAAGTTGAGCCCCCAATTGGGTTTGAAACAACCAAGGGATCATCTACCAGACTGGTGTCTAAGTGCAGTGACTCAACTAATGATGATGAGATAAACGAATGCGATGCGCCTGAATCAAACAATGTACGGACAGGATGATCAAATAGAAAAACCAGACTTTCAACGGAGATAGTTCTACCTCTTCCCTGAATCGGTGGAACCGCGAGAGCCTGTACTTGCCCCCTAGCCTGACTCGGTGCCATAAGAGCTTGCACCTGTCCTCCTGAAGTAGATCCCGTCCTTTGCCCCTTCTTAGGGCAATCCTTCACTAAATGCCCTGCTTCGCCACAGTGGAAGCAGCCGGTCTTCTTCTTCTTGCGACAATCCTTGCTTAGGTGGCCAGGTGTTCCACAATTGAAACACTTCTTCTTCTTGCCCTTGCCACCGTTGCCTTTCCCACCTTTGCTTTGTTGTTGTTGCTGAGGTCTCTTTTGATCTCCCTTCTTCTCGGGTGCCTTATTAGCATTAGGACCCTTCTCTTCCTCATACATGAGTGCCATGTCAACTAGCTTCTCAAAGGTGGCCCCCATAGGGATATGAGTCATAGCCAACCCATGCATAGGTTCATTCAAGCCTTTCACGAACCGCAAAGCCTTCTTCTCCGGTGTATTCACCATATCTAGGCCAAACCTTGCCAATTGATTAAACTTGTTAACATATTCCTTCACCGAAAGATTTCCTTGCTTTAGAGTCAAGAATCTTTCCATATACAAGTTTTCCTCCACCCTTGAGAGAAACTTTGCCACAAATCTTTGCCTAAAATCCGCCCAAGAGTCAACGGGGCGTTCTCCATTAGTGACCTCCCACCAGAATGAGGCCTCTCCCTTCATTAACCAAGCAGCCAACTTGACTTTCTTTCCTTCTTCCATCTCAAAGATATCTATCAACTCTTCCACCTCCTTAAGCCAATCTCTAGCCTCCACAAAGGTTTCAGATCCTTGAAAAGGTTTTCCTCCCATAGCTTTGAATTCCTTACAAGTCTTAGCAAAAGTATCTGTGCGAGGAGGAGGGGGAGGAGGAAGATCGGGTGCTACGGTTGGTGGAGGAACATTTGTTGGACCTGCCGTGGTGGCCCTAGCCTCCATCAATCTCCTATACCATACTGGTACCGTCACACCCTCCGGAAAGTTAAGATCCTCAGCCATGCTGAAACGAAAAAGGAAAGATTCAAAACGGAGAATTCGAAGGATATAGATATGGCTATTGGGGATTATGCTTTTCTTTCAAAAACTTTTTTTTTCTTTAAAGACATGTTTTCGAAAATATCACTTCCAAAAATGTTTTTAGAAAATAGTTTTCTAAAAATTTTATCTGTTCCGGTAACCTTTGCTCTGATACCACGTGTAACACCCCACACCCGCTATGGTCACTCACTAAGGGAATGCCATAGCATCGGTGGAGTATTTTAGTGAATATAGAACAGAAAAATTACACCAAGACAGATATAAATAGTATTTGAAATTTAAAACATCATCTCATGACAGCGGAAATAAACATGTCTGGTTACATCATAAAACCATGATAAAAGTCAAGTACAATATCTGTCAAAATAAAGAAGTACATAATCCCACTCTCTCATACAATAGCCATAACAAAAGAAAAGATAACTGGATAACTGGAGCTTTACATCTGCCCAAGCTCCTAAAGACTGGAACAGCAATCCGATCAAGCTCTACTACCGCTAGGATCCACCGTAGGACCTGAGGGTTGGGAAAAAGATAAAAACAACGGGGTCAGACATAAGTCTGAGTGAGTCCTATAACTTTAACAATACAATCATTAAAGTAACCAGAGAAGACATAAACTTGACCTACGGTAATATCTGGGGATGAATGGCTACACTAAGCAGCTTGGTAGACTTAGGATATACTAAGATAACCGTAAGGACGCATCTACCCACCCAAGGATAATTACTAACTGCACCACACCAGTCATTCCTACTTAAAGGTTGATCCCTTCCAAGGACTTAGAAAGTTTCCCCAGTAGTCTCGTGTACCCCTAGCCCATTACATAGGTGTCGTCTGCCCCTATCTCCACTAGGTGTACTCAGTAATTCTTACCCAGTAGTTTCGTGTACCCCTACATAGGTGCCGTCTGCCCCTATCTTTATTAGGTGTACCCACTACTCCCCATCGATCGGCTCCCTACCGTAGATACCCGTGCTGGTCCCACAGTGGGGTGTATCACTCCTCTAAGTGGCAACCCAATACTATCAACGGTGCACGGCTTTATATCTACACGATGCAACAACGGCTTATCTACCAGCCCGGGCCCACACACGCATATGAAACCCGTTGGACTTGCGTTGCCACCGCTAACCCGTTTTGGCCTCTTATAATCAAGCCCAATATGCGTGTCCCGTCACTCGACATGGGTCGAGCCCACAAAGATACGTTTGGGATATTGGTTGAAATGGGCCCCCCCACAAGCTACCCACTTAAGCTTGTCATATATCTAGTGTATCCCACTTAACCCTTTAATCATGTTTAATTACATGTTTCCACTTGGTTAAGTATTCTAATCGTATTTTCTATTGCCACCCAAGGCAACCCACTAGATTCCACATGCCACCCAAGGCAACCACAATATTTCCACATGCCACCCAAGGCACCCACTTAACCCCTCATGTCCCACTACATGCTAATATGGTTAAGTGTTTCTTAATTAATTAAGACCGTGATCTCCCATAAAGACCTCCCACATTAGACTAGCTGTTATGACCGCCTGGTTAAGCCGGTAGAGTCCGGGCAGTCTTACGTCATAACAGGGCCTAACCTCGTGTCTTTACTTTAATCACGTATTTAATTTATGGCTAAGACCTCTCACATTGGGCTGACATTTGTAGCAACTGGTTAAGCCGGTCGGGTCCGGGCAGTTTTACACTACAAATGAGTCCAACCTCGTGTCTTAGTCGATTAATTACACCTAATTAATCACCCCTATATTAATTATCCCTAATTAATATCAAGTTTTCCATAACATGGGTAGACCTAACTCAATAGGTAAATGCCCATGGGGTAGACCTAACTCAATAGGTAAATTCCCACTTATGGTAATTTATTTTTATGGTATGCTTAATCATACCCAATCATTCATTTATTAACATATTTACCAACCCCATCGTTCCCCACGTAAATCGTTCTCATTTCATGACATAAATAAGGGGAAGATCATCACAAATATCATGGGTTTAGCATACAACTTTGTCATGGGTTAAGAGGATGTCAACTTGCATATATGAGCATATATTAACCCAACTACATATAACCCAAACTTGCATATTATCATACACATGATTTGCATAACATGTTGCATATGAGCTTGCATATTATCATACACATATCTTGCATAACATGTTGAACTTGCATATAGGCATTCTCATAACTTGCATAACATGTTAAACATGCATTTAAGCATACACATAACTTGCATAAGCATTCACATACTTGCATAAGCATCCACATACTTGCATAAGCATTCACATACTTGCATAAACATGCATAACTTGCATATCATGTCATTTAAGCATATACATATCTTGCATAAGCATTCATATACTCGCATAAGCATGCATAACTTGCATATTACATAAATCTTGTATTTAAACATATACATGACTTGCATAAGCATCCATATACTTGCATAAGCATGCATAACTTGCATATCACATTAAACTTGCATTTAAACATATACTTAACTTGCATAACTCACTTTGTTAAACATGCATAATTCCACTCATTAAATATGCATAAATCCACTTGTTAAACATGCATATACCAACCTTGTTAAACATGCATAGATCAACTTATTAAGCATGCATAAACCAACTTATCAAACATGCATAAACATAGAACAACATAGAGTAACATATCATTATACATGATTCAAACTCACTAATCCGCAATTAAGACCATAAGTCTCATTACACCCAATCTACTTACTTTAACAATTGATGTTAAAGTGATAGAAACTCACCAAACTCAAGATTAGCAACCTTATGAAGTAGAATTAGTTGCTAACTATGAAGATAATGATGATTAAAGATTGATTAGAGAGTGATTAGCTTGCAACTTCCTTCATGAACTAGTGGAGGCCATGCTCAAATTTCATTTTGCCATAGTTTAGTTACAAGACTTAATTATGAATGAATTAGGGTAGGGTTGGGGTCTTATTTATAGGATTAGGTGAGTGTTTTAGGCCCTTAGATTAACCCTAGATTAGGTTAGGACCCTTAGATTTAGGAAATCTCTAGAACCAGCCCTCCAAGCCAGCCTAGAACCCAACCTGGTGCAACCTGGTGCACCCAGGTTCTCTGGACGCCGCTCCCCTGTCGACAGGCAAGTCGACAGGCAAGTCGACCCCCCTGTCGACAGGCCTGTCGACAGCCCTGTCGACATGGGTAGGGCGGGAATCTTCCCGCCTGGCCCCGCCTGTTCCATTTCAAATCTGAATTTTAAATTTTTAAATCTGTTTTTTAGTTTTGAATTTTCTGCAAACTTCATTGGGCCATAACTGGGCCATACGGACTCCGATTTTCGAAAACTCGGACTCTATTTTGCGTATTTTTCCGAGACGAACGCAATGACGCAGCCCGTTTCCCCTGATTCCCACATCTGAGATTATTTATTCTGTAATTAGTGAATTTTAGCATTAACCCAAAGTACGGGATGTTACATTCTCCCCTCCTTAAAGGATTTCGTCCCCGAAATCTCTAAGCTAAGGAGAATGCATATCCTACCATCCAAACAACCATCTACTCAATCCATCAAACACGGGTATCCATTGTCCTTAGAACAATTTCTAATGATGTATGAGCATATGCAAAGAGTGTGTGTATATGTTCCCTATCTAATGTATGAACATATGCAAACCATGATAGTGCCATGCATCCATTATGTATGCGAAAGAACCCTATCGACACATACAATATCTACATGAGTGCACAATCATTCACCAAAATGCATCATCCATATGATAACACAATCATTAGACATCCATAAATATAGCTTTCTACACACAATTTTATGCAATATGCAATATGAAGTGATTGAGCCGATCTAGTGCCTAGAGTGTGTGTATATGCATCCACGAGCAACCACTAGCAAACACTTGCATCCACTTGCATCCATCAACCATAACATGTCTCAAACACATGTTTCAACCATAGGTTTACCCTATCTAAAGGTCAAACAGTACTAACGAGAGGACATACTAAAGATAAGATAAGTACTAGACAAGCGATAAAGGAGAAAGTAAAAAAAACATACCCTCAAAAAGAAATGGGTACAATGAACGCATCTTCGCTTCCGTCTCCCAAGTTGCGTTGCTCTCTTCTTATCCCCATTGCACTTTGACTAGTTGAACCTCTCGATTCCTCAATTTCCTAGTCTCTGACCCAAGGATGCGAGTAGGAGCTCGTCGGATAGTCGCATCACGCTCTATCTCTATATCTCTAAGCAAGCTCGGCTCTACCACCTCTGCGGTCTCATGTAAGCATTTCCTCAGATGTGATACATGGAATACATCATGAACACCACTAAGTCTGTCGGGCAACTCCACCCTATATGCCATCCGTCCAATCCTTTCCTTGATAGGAAACGGCCCAACAAACCTCGGTGCTAACTTCCCAACGGATCCGAAGCGAACAACATTTCTCAACGGAGATACCTTAACAAAAACCATATCCCCAACCTCAAACTCAAGATCCATCCTTCTCTTGTCCGCATAAGATTTTTGCCTATCTTGTGCTGCTTTCATCCTTCTTCGAATCAAATCGATCTTCTCTGAAGTCTCCCTAACCATGTCAGGCCCAAGCAAGATCTTATCCGTAGATTCCCACCTTTAATTGTAAAAATCTCTTCTGGAGATATTTTATTATTTTCAAATAAACAGATATCTTCTAGAGATATTTTATCATTTCCAAATATACAAATATCCTCTAATGATATTTTGTTATCACCGCTTCTGGGATGAACTTATCTCCTCAAGAGATAAATATATACAAACTATTGAAATGTCATATCAATATACAAAATACATATCAAACCTTAAATGCAGTAACAAAATTAGGTGCATTAAATAAAAATAGGATTCAACTGAGAAAAGAAATCACTACTTCTGGAGTGTATGATATTCCTTCAGGGAACATATCTTTTATTTATGTAATCGCAATGCAACAAAAAAAATTCTATCATCTCTTCTAGGATGTTGGATTTGATATATAAAGTTAAATCTCTAAAACGTCTCTTCAAGAGATTAATATGCATACTATATCTTCACGATATTCAGTTAATATAAACTGTACATGAAAGATGTCAGTTAGATGAAACCCGTTTAGAGATTTCTAGTGAATCCAATGTTATTGTCACATATTATGATGTGTGTGTCTCTTTTAACTTCTTCTGGAAGTATTATCTTTTCATGTCACAACATTTGAGAAAGCTTTAGGCTTTATTTATTTTTTTCTTCTTCAACGTATGAACTTCAGGTTCATATTATTTCAAATTCCAAAGAATTAATATAATTTATGATTTTTCATTTGTTTATTTTTTATAATTCACTTTTGGTGATATATCAATATTAGATCTGAACTTAATACGATCTTCCAGATACGTATTATATTTATATTTGTTTCTCTAAGAAACAATACAACATTTCTTCCGGAAATATGAATTATGTAACAAAATCAAATTAAATTCAATGAATTTATTCAAATAAAGAAGAACAAAAATTTGTCGAATCCAAAAGGATAAATCACTACAATCAACATCTAATTTTTAAATCATGTAGGGATCTCAAATGTACAGAAATTGAGTATAATTTTGAGATCAACGGTATGATTACATAAAGAAAACCAGATCTATAATAGAGTGAGATCTTAAATATGATTGACAAAATAAGAATCAGATCTCAAAGTGTAGATCTATATGAGTTCTAAAATATAAGACTAAACAATAAATATAGAAGATAACACAATAGATTTAAATCTAAAATGAGATGAGATCTGACAAAAATAGAGATTTGAAAAATCAATCAGGTCTGAAAAATAACCTACCGTTTTGAGATCTATAATTAAATCGGTTAGAGCTTTGTGCTGATAACGTGTTATAAAATAAAATAGAACATATGTTAAAAAAGAAATCATTAGAAAGAACTGAAAAGATAGGGGAGAGACTTTTATTTTTATTACTTCAAGTGTGTACGATTTCTATTACGCTGGCTCATATATATATAGGCTTTGGAGCTGATGTTAGACTTATTCCCATGATGTGGGACTAAATAGAATATGACAAGAGCATATTCACTCATATATATTACAACATAAATAAAATTAATCAATTATCATTATAATTTCATCATTTATGTAGAAGAAATGAATATTAATTAATATTATATAACAAAATCAAATAATATCATGATCACGCACATTAGATTCGAGGATTACTACTGATTTCTATCTTATGTAAGGAACTTATGACTTAAAATTAGCTGTTTACATTAACTTTTTTTTATATTAAAAGAGAAATAGTCAAATCATCCTTTGTATGTTAATATTGCTAAAGTAAGTGCTAAATAGCGTTGATTTAGCGAATGCAGCGGAAAATAGCGAGGCTTAAAGCGGAAGTACTGTTCATCAGCGCTAAATTGAAACAACATGATCGTAGCAGTTGGAGAGCGCTATGAGCTATAGGGGGGATTTTTGCGGGTCTCTAGCTGCATAGTGCCCATTATTTTCGAATATCAAATTTTCAAAGAAGTGTCCATTCATCATTTCCTTTCGCAGATGGACATGATCATTATTTCTTTACAAATAATTGCAGTTTTCCAATGAAATTTCAATTATGCTTTCATGTTCTTCATCGTTCTTTCTCTTCTCCATTAATTCTTAACCAAATTCTACTCGTACCTATGCCGAATTCTCAAGTAAATAAAACCACTTCTACATAATTATTTTCTATTCTCTATTATCTTCTCCATACACTCTCAAGATCAAAGTGCAAATCAGAGTTATAGGGGTGTTTTAATCACGATCACATAATCAAGTCTACATTCCATTGTAAAATTCTCTCAAATGCACTTTAAAGGCTGTGACTTGTTAGACCTTAAATCAAGTTAGGTTTGATTGCACCCAAAAAGCAATTGGGTGTGCCTTGTTGGCAAGGAAAAACAGGAGTTGTTCCAAGGGGCAGAAATCTAGAGGGTGTTTTCTTGTAGCCTTGAAATCAAGGAGTGTAAAAGATTTTGTAGATAATAAATATCTGATAGGCTTTGGCGTAGGACTGGATATTAGGTAACCCCAAACAAAAAATAAAATCCAGTGTGTTCTTTCCTTTACTTTACTATGCATTATTGCTTTTGATTCTATTTTGTTTTCTGTTATTTATGTGATAAATCTTTAATGGTTTGCATCTATACAAGTATAATTAAAGTAATTCAAAAAGATTCATATAAATTCCACAAACACCATTCACCCTTTTTGGTGTTAGGCTTTCCTTATTATCCACTTCCGTTGTTTCCATAATCGGTATCAGAGCATAGGATTCCAAAAGTTTAAATATCTGATTTTTGTAAATAGTAGTAAAGGCCACAAACATTGGTAATGGCAACACGATCACTAGTTCATTTGTAAAAAGTCAATCCATTGCCATACCACCAATTTAATGGAAGTAATTACATTTATTGGGTACATATGATGAATATTTATTTACAATCTGTAGGATTAGATATATAGAATGTTACACCAACTTAGTACACTGAACCCCAGGATAATTACGCACATTTGACTGTTGAACAAAAGACAGTTGCATAAAGTAACTCTAAATCCATGAACATATTATTATTTTCATTATACAAGAATAAATTTAATAGGGTATCTGTTTGTAAGTTTGTATATGTATTTGGAGAACACTGCAAGTTACAAATGAACACACTAGTAAAGTTAAACAAATCAAGTTTTCTATGTTAAATAATCTGTTTTAATTATTTAAGATGTGTCCAAATGAGTCAGTATCTTATATATATTTATAGTAGATTTCAAGATATATTTCATTCACTAATTGCTCTTGATTAAAAAAATTGAGAAAGGTCAAGTTAGAAAAATAATAAATTCACTTACTCCTGATTGGAATCAAAGACACCTACTATTGAAGAGGCTATTAATATTAGTACTCTGAAAATAGAAGAACTAATTGGCAGCTTAGTGTCGTTTGAAGATAAAATGCAGGATAGAAGAGAAAGTGAGGAAGTCGAAAAAAAACCAATCTCTTTTAATGCCATTCTGGATTTACCAAATATAGAAAACAATGACTAGGGGATTGCACCGAACACTAGAAACTTTCAAAAGTTCCTGAAATATAGAAAATGAATAATACCAGAAGGAATGATAATAAAGATCAAGGAAGCCAAAATGATTTTGTCCATATCCAGATAAACAAAAGGTCTCACCTAACAATGATGCATCTAGAAAAAGAAAGGGAGCACATATAGCAATATTTGATGAATCGAATTCAGAAACATCATGAAGTGATAATCAATCAAACAATGGAATGGAAAATATGCATTTTATGACAATTTATCAATTAGATAATAATAAAAAAGAATCCAAAAATGGTACACATTTGTATTAATTTTTCGGATTTCATATGGCTGCTTTGATTGGTTGTTTGAAGTGAATGTCTGTTAGGTAAATAAGTATTTGAATTTTAAATTTCAAAAATAATTACACAATATTATTTTAAACTTTAGAATTTTGATTAAAACCCTCTCTGTATATATTTTGATCTTTATAAAATCTATAAATAGTAAAATAAATATATGTTTAATCAATTAGATAGACAAATAGATAAAAATTAAAAATTATTGCCCCTTGTTTCAATAGGTATATCGACATATCTACTCTCAACATGTCGGCATACTGACAAAAATAAATGAATTAAAACTTGAATTCAAATTTCAAACATTCCCACCATCTTCTATTCCATTGATAAACACCTTTTGACTAGAAGAATCCATCTATTCAATCTCAATATATTTATTTCATATCTATTCATTCGATTCACTTCATTTCAAATTTCAAAACCCTTTTTATACACTCTTTATCTCTTCAAAACTATCATCAATGTCTTTATCATCCTCAATACCACGAACTTTGAGTCTATCTAACGCAACTAATGCCTTCCTCTTTCATGATCAAGAGGCTGCTCAAACTTATATCACACATTTGAACTTTGGTAAAGTCCATCATAGAAGATTTGCGGTTTTCTACGATTTTCCTTCATATGACTCGATTCTCTTTTTGTAAATTTTGATGCTCTTAACTTAGTTGATTCTCTTCAAAATAAAATTATTTATTATCCATTTTTTGTTAAAATGTTTCATGCAAATAACAATAAATGTTCTATAAAGGGAATAAAGGTGAAATTTGAATTAGTGTCAAAGGGACATAAATCTATTTGAATTGTGAGATTTTGGGTGCTAGTCTTAATTTTAGATTTATCATTTTGGATCTCTCTACATTTTAAATTGATGAACATGATAGAGAATCCCTTCTCCATCTGTTTGAAAATGGTAAACACCAAGATTTTATCGGTTTGGATCGGTCTATCCCTCATTTTTCTCTGCGGTTTACACAAGGCACGACCACATCGAACATTAGTGTTTATGGAAGGATATCATTCCCCTTTTCGAGCTTGGTTTTGTTGCTTCTATTATTGAGGGGATTTTAACATCGTTACTTGCTAGGCAGATAATTGTGATGGTTCCTCAATCAATCATGTTATCATTGAGGATTTCAACTCCTTCATCATCCAGTTGTGTTTATCCAAGGTATCTTCTGTTGGGTCTACTTTTACTTGGTGTAATAACCAAAATGGCCCTAGTAGAATCCCTTCTCTCCTTGACATGGAGTTCAGTTCGGAGGGTTGCTTTGAGCTTCCTTTCTCTTTCTCAATCAAACATCTATATCGCACAAACTCGGATCATGCTCCGATGATTCTGAAGTGCAACCTCTTGTCGGCTTCTAGGCCTACTTTTTCTGCTTTCAGTCTATGAGTAATTATCTTCACTCATTTATGTCTACGGTGAAGGACTTCTGGTCTCTTCAAAAGGCTTAGGTAATCCTATTATTACTTCTTATCTTAGGCTCAAATGCCTCAAATCATATCCAAAGATCTGGAACATCCAAGTGTTTAAAAATATCTTTGGCAGAGTTCGATCGGCGGAAGAAGCCATCATCATTGCTAAAGCCACTTTTGATGTTGATCCATTAGCTATAACAAAGCGGAATGGGTTCAATTTCAGTTAGTTTTCGTCTTCGAGTTGCATATTGAGAATGACTTCCTTCGTCAAAAAGAGAAGATTGATTGGATCATCGATGGTGATTCTAACTCGAAATCCTTTCATTCCATTATTTAAAAGAAGAATAAAATTCTTTCTATCAATCAGATTCGTCGTCCCGATCTCTCTTTGGCCTCATCTCCGGTTGAGGATGAAGAGACCATCATTTCCCACTTTTGGTCCTTCTTGGAGTAACTGTCGACCCCTCTGTTTCGTTTCTTCTTTCACATATCCCCTGCATTGT
This sequence comes from Allium sativum, assembly GCA_030737875.1. Lineage (NCBI taxonomy): Eukaryota > Viridiplantae > Streptophyta > Magnoliopsida > Asparagales > Amaryllidaceae > Allium > Allium sativum. Next base: position 64,144,735 of record CM060911.1, on the reverse strand, counting down.
CCTTCCTCCAGAGGCTTAAGGTTTGTTCTGCCCTCCCATCTTAGAGGAAATCTGATCCACTGTGTTCTCGCTTATTAAGGACAGTGTGAGCGGCCTCGATGTTTTCAATAGGTTTTTTTACCATTGTGCATTGGAGGTTATATATGTCAACTTTGCTCTTGCTATTCAATATTACTTCTCAGGAGGTATGCTACCCAGGAGCTAGTCTTCTACCAATCTTGTGCTTATTACTAAACCAGAGAACCCACTTTCTTGCACTAACTTCAGACCTATTAGTCTTTGTAACTTCTCGAACAAAGTCATCTCTAAGATCTTGGCTTCTCGGCTCGTGCCTATCCTAAATCAGATTATTTCTTCATCTCAGGCCGAGTTTATTAAAGGTCGATTGATCATCGATAATGTCCTTTTCGTCTAAGAGCTGATTTCGCAAATTGATCGTAATATGTGTGGCTCGATTGTGGTCATCTATATTGACATGTCTAAACCTTATAATTGCATGTCGTGGTTCTTCATCATCCTTGCTCTTTGTGATTTTGGCTTTCCAAATCCCTCATTGATATTTTCTAGAGACTTATTTCAAATTGCTATTTCTCTGTTCTCGTTAATGGAGCGACCAAATGTTTCTTCCATTCGGAGAAGGGGCTGCGACAAGAAGAACCTTTGTCATCGATGCTCTTTTTTATTGTGGCTAAGGCTCATGTCCGCGGGGTTCACTGCCTCACTATCACTGGTTAAATTAAGATATTTGGTATCCCCCACGGATGTCCTATCATCTCCTCTTCGTGCTTTGCTGATGACATTATGATCTTCAACAATGGTCATCGCCTTTCCATTTGTTGGCTCTTTCCTTTTCTCTACCTCTACAAAAAGTGCTCGAGGTATTTGATCAATGCCACAATTAGATGCTTCGTTCCCTCCAGATCCATGGCCCTCAGAAGGTTTTATGGATCTCATGCTACTCTGGTTTTCGGTTAATCACACTACCTCTTTCCAATCTTAATATCGAGTTCTATTGCGGGCATAAGCTAAATGCTCTATTCGACCCCTTTACTGACAAAGTAAGAGGGAAAATCTTGAGGTGTAACTCGGTTCTGCTTTCCCAGGCTGGAAGGTTGGTTCTCATCAAATCGGTGCTTAATTTTTTAGGTCTCATGCCTTTGTAGCCATAATTCCCACTTGTCTTTCTTTCGATCCTATAACTCGTTAGCTTCGTCCTTCTTATGGGGTAGCAGAGTGGATATTAGAAGACATCAATGGTTCTCCTAGGATACCATCTGTCTTCCAAGGCGTGAGGGTGGCCTCAGTCAGTGGAGGTGTTAAGATGATGCAAAGCTTATGCTTGTAAGCTTTGATCTTGTTATCGTTCATACGACTCTCTTTGGGCATCATTTTTTCACACTAAGTACAAGATATTGTTGCCCTCCGACTATTATGGGACCCCATTGTACGGTAGTGAGACGTGGAAATGAATGTAGCATGTTAAGTCCTTTTCGGACAGACATGGTTGTGGGTTTGATTGGAATGGCCACCCCTTCTCCCTCAGGACTACTTGAAACTCCATACGGGTGTCAACGGATAGAAAACTCGACTTTCTTTTCATTTAGGAAGAGTGCATTCTTCCCAAGGATTCTATCCTAATGTGGAAGGCCATCCATGAGGGTCTTCCACTGGATGATAACCTTATGCGGATTGGCATCTCTCTTATGTCTCGCTGCCAGTGTTGCAAGTCCATCTGTTTGGAATCACTCTTACACTTATTACGGGAAAACAAGTTTGTTGTTGCAGTTTTTTCTTGCTTTAGGAACTTGGTTGGTTTTCAAGGGTCCCCCTACACTTCTCAGCTCCCTTCTCTCCTTTGGGCAAGGGGCCAAGATAGGGATCTCAGATCCAACCTCTTTTGTCTTATTCCTTGTCTCGTACGTTGGCACCTATGGTGTGCCCAAAACAACGTGGTCCATGACTGTTCGCCCATGATTTCAAGTCCTATCATACGGAAGGTGAACGACGATGTCCATTTCTCATTTCGAGGTAGATCGTTTATGGGTAATCTTAATCCGGATCCAATGCTGTTGGCCTGTTCTTTCTTCGTTTGTCGAGGGTAGCGTCCCGGAGAAGGAGTGGGTTGAGTGTTTTTTTAGGTATCGCTTTAGGAGGTGGTTAGCAAGGGATTGGCTTTTGTTGCTTTAGGATGAGCTGAATGAGATTAAGTGCTTTGTGATGGAGTAAGCTAATTGGAAGTAAGCTTGGAGTCTGAGTTCTTGGCTTTGGTTGGGATCTCCTTTGTAGGCTTTGAGGATTAGAACCTTCTATGGCTTGTAGTTTTGGTGTTTGGACATGACGCGTGCTCTCCTTTTTATTTCCTGGGTGCATTCCTTGGCGGCACAGGTTTTTTGTACCTTTGTTTGTTTTACTTGTGTTGTAGCTTTAGAAGAAGTGTGTCTGATTGGTGCCCTTTGGGCCATGGGGCTATATTTGTCCATTTTTTGTGTTTGAGCTTAGTTTGATGTATGACTTAAAGGCTTTACGCTCCCTTTGTTTGTTTTTTATGAGCCATCGGAAAAAGACATTTTTTTCTCCTATTTTGTTACAGATTTTATTTTGTTAAAAAAATATGTTTGTATTTGTATGTATGTGTGTGTGTATATTAATATTAAAAACAATATTTATTAAAATATAGTTTTGAATTTTGAAAAATTTATGAAGTCTTTGATCTATAAAGGATTAGATTTGAATTTATATCTCAATTGCTTAGCTAAAATTAGTTTAAACAGTTCAATCTTATTTTATTTTTTATCATGAGCAATACTTTATTCAAGAAGAGCACTTTTTTATGTCTCGAGGGCTCGAACCCATTACCTTTGGGATCTGTGCCTAAAGCACCTAACTACCTGAGCTAGAGGCCTTTGGCTTCAGTCCAATTATATATATATATATGTGTGTGTGTGTGTGTGTGTGTGCGCGCGCGCGCGAGCGCGTGTGCGCGCATGTGAGTGTACGTATGCACACACACCCACACACACACACACACACAGATCTACAAACATATGTAAATGGTGATTTTATATGTTGTTGATGAAAATTTTATCGTCAACATTTGTTTACATGAACTACGTACACATTGTTATGTTATACATACACTTCATATACACATAACTATATATTGATATACTCGTAACTATGCACGCGCTAAATTAATTAAAATTCTTTAGTTAATTGAACGAAGAAATTAAATAAAATTTGATTTTATTTGAATTAGCTCGATTGAATTAAGTAAAATCCATTGAACTTCGTAGGCACATTATGATCCAAATAGTGATATTTTTTTCATACCCTCTTACTATATCTATTGTTAACTGGGCTATTTCTGTCTGTTTTAACGAGACCATCTCTACCAAGATTTTTTTTTTTGGAAAGATCCTTTTTCTTGATGTTGCTCTGCATTATTAAGACAAACTGCACCTTCATTTTCTCCATGACATACATTTCTATTTTCGATCCATAGTCATCCTTATCCTATTTAACTCTTGCCTCGCTGCAACTTCTGAATATGACGGAGTTCCTTCTTGAATTTACCAATTGACATTATATTTTGAAATCTTAGGATTTTTTACCATTGGAGTTTAGCTACTTTTAACTTTTCTCGAAACAATTTCCTTTAGATCTCGCTACGAATTGTAGAAAAACCTAGTAGCAATCAGAATAATTAACCATTTCTCCTGAAAAGGCATTAAAAAATGTTTGCCCATAAATTGAAATACACCCTATTAAAAGAAGATAAATTATATGAATAAGAAATTGCAAGAAAGGATAGAAAACGGCTTAATTTTTATAGTGATTCAACAAATTTTATGGCATATGTTCACTTTGGTCTTACAAGTGATCGACTGGTACTATATTATAATTGAATAACAAGCAATATTAGATATTTGTTTGGTCGATTTCAAATTTTTGTCACACATAAATTGATCCAAATTCACTTTCATATATTGAAGATGGCTACTTACAGACAAATCCATAGATAATTTAGAGCTTATGTGGAATTGTTCAAACAATTATATCCAGGAAGTTAGGGGAAAGCATGTCAAATTGCCTCAAAAATAAGATTTGTTCGATTGTTATCAACTAGATAAACAACCTGTACTGATTGATGCCAACAACCTATGTAACAACCCGCTGGGATGGGCCTAAATTCTAACACATAAAAGGCCAATTGGAACTTAGAGACACTTTAAAAAGATCATTGGTTCCTATAAGGATTAACTTAAACATATATATAGAGCAGTCTAAAATGAAAATCATAATCTCACACATTAGAAGGAACAAAATATAATAGCATAAATATAAGATGTACCATTATTAAAAACCAGAATTGTCAATTACAACATGTCTTACAAAATAAAAAGGTAGATCATCATTCATCCCAATTACATAGCAATAATAGTAATAAAGCAATAACTATAATAACTAGTTCTTCAAGGGGCTCCTCCTCCAGGAGATCGTTCTCCATCCTTAGTCAATCTTTTTACCTATTGTCCTGTTAATGTTAAGATGAGGAAGGCTAGAACATAAAATTTTGGTTAATGAAACACATGTAAGTTAAGAAGACTAATTACTATATTTTCCAGTTATAAACTTTTCAAATTATGTCTATGTAATTAACACACAATACTAACATATGAGATGGACATCCTAGAAGTCACATAATACCCCCAAAGTTAATTTAAGGGCGGGCATCCTTATGGCCACTTAATACCATATTTCGGTTTATTTACAGTGGACATCCCTCCGATTACTTAATACCCAACGGCGGACCACAAGCCACTTGAGACCCCATTCTAACGTTTACATTATAAATGATAACTCTCCTTATAGGTCGAGAAATAGTAATGGCTACTTACTACTAGGATTTGGGATTGAAACACGACTTCTTTTAAGAAGAACCCCTAGCCAACACTCTTGTTACTATCTAACTATCCCTACGGGTGAACTCACTGTCACTTAATACTTCCCTTAACAGTGGTTCCTTAGGCCATGTATGCATAATCCATCCCTAGGTCAGCCTTCACTTGCCTCTAGATAAAAATCGGACATTACTTGGAGAACTACCCTACACCGGTTATCGTCTAGTAGGGCCATCTAATACCTTATAGGAGAAAGGCGGGCCCAATAACCATTTAATTCTTGAAGGACCGGCCCAATGACTTGGGTCTTGAACCAAGGAGTGAACCTTAGGAACGAACCTAGTCCTAACCACTTAATACCCAACAAGAGATTAGGTCAACCACTTAATACCTTTTTCCCAAGGCAAGCCTACTCTACACACACACACATACACACGCACATATATATATATATATATATGTATGTGTGTGTGTGTGTGTGTGTATGTTTGTGTGTGTGTGTATGCGCACTAGACATCACACATTAAGCCTACCACTTGTAGATGTTGGGTTTGTTAGTTCCGGAAAAGCTTTTACTATAAGTTGGGCCTAACCCTGCATCATAACGTACTAATTATAATGGCCCGTAGCACCTAGACCTCTCACATTAACCAGATTTACATGTAGACGCTGGATATGCCAGTCAGTTCCGGGTAGTCTTTTACTACAAGTAACGGTTAACCTCGTGTCTATGTGCCATTAATATTAATTAAGTATTAACCCATACACATTCAAACGTACAAATTCTTATAGGGACATTCAAATTCTATTCCTAATTTAATTGTATTTATTACGCACTTAATACGTATTAATATTAAGTTGATTACATTATATATATATAAGACATAAATTAAGCGAATGAGATTAGCGTCCTTACCACGTTTTTAAAATGTCAATTCCTATCCAACTTTAAAGTTGTATAATTCGTTTCCCATATTTTCCTCAACCAAAGCATGAATGTGCATATTAACATATGACAATAAAATGGAAAAAACAATCATAACAACATATAAACTTGTAACCCAGGTTTTGGTGTGATTATTGCCATAATAAAAGATTAAAAAAACATTATATATAAAATAAACATATATATATATATTTATATATCCTATTTTGTATAGATTCCTTTTGTTATGTTTGTTTATACACAAAACCTCAATATTTAGATATATTGTAATAATACGTTCAAATTATATATATATATAAACCTATTAGATTTACATATCTATCGAAATCTTAACCATTTGCCCCAAAGTCAAACATATGAATTTACATTAAAATAGAAAAAAAGGAATCCAAACAATATAGAAAATCATACAACAAGAATCAAGTTTTTCTTTTATTATTACAATAACCCAAAACCACAAATACAACTAGATTGATTATTTCTAGGAACAATTAAGTAAATGGAGGATTTTGGGGGTTTAATCATGTTTTCATTTCGTAATATCCAAATCCGCATAGACACAACAATCCAAATCTGTAACTATCAAATTATAGAAAATAGTAACTCTGATGGATTTTCCATTCAAAGAGCTATTAGGAAGAGTAATAACAAGATTGAATAGAACAGAATTTGGATTTGGCCCTTAAGAACGAACATGTGCTCCAATCCTTTCATATATATATATATATATATATATACATATGAATCTAAATTCCAGATTAATCTTAAATCTATATTAGAATAACATAGATAAGATAGAATAGATAAGAAAAATTAAAGAAACCTAAATCCTTTAATTATTCTGGAATTAGAGACAGAAGAAAGGCATCATGGAGGCATTGAGAGAAATGGTTATAGGGTTTAAAATGAGGTGTTGGGCTCTTTTTATAATTGTTATGGTGTACACAGGTCATTGTATTTAATTGATAAAATCTATGTAGTCTGTTTGATAGTATTTATAAATAAGTCCACATATAAAACAATATTCATTGAGCTTCCGTACAGGAGGGCTATCGACACCCCCAATAGGAGGGCGGTCGACACCCCTCCTAGATGGTTGGTCGACCACCCTTCTAGGGTCGAGCCCATGAGGAATTTCCTCCAAAACCTTACTTTCGATCTTTCGTTAATTAATTCAATTAATTCCTTGTCTTAATTAATTTATTCTTGTCCCCTACTGTGTGTGAATATACACTACAAGAAAATTGCAGTTTTACCTATGCCAAAATGGCGTAGGCGGGAAGTAGATAAATGCAGTAGCTACGTACCTTCACGACAATACTGACGTGGGTAAAACATGCGTAGGTAATGAAATACCCACGTCTTACCTACGCCATTCATGGGGTTGTTTCCAATGACTTTTTATACAACTTATATTTCCTATGCCTTTTCTATGTCATTCAAATACCTACGACTTTCTTACGCTCGTGTCTTTTACGTTTTTCCTACGCTATCTGTACAACTATTTACTGTACTAAAATTAGATTTACCTACATCGTTCCTACGCCTTTTTTGAGAAATTTTAATATTTTACTAGCCGTTTTTATGCCTTTTCTAAAGCAATTTTAAAATTATACTATTGTGTATCTTTTCACCGCATTAAAGAAAAAAAATCAACATAACCCACATATTTACATTCCAACAAAAAGACTAATACCAATCATTTCATCATCAATTAACTTCATGCATCTCATGAATATTACAAAGTCAAATGAACATTAATCAATTTCTCATACATTTAAGCAATATGACAATATGTTCATGGTACATGGCATTACATGTATACCACTACAAATAAGAAAAATATCATCAACTATGGCTACAATCCTTTCATTCTCCATCGGATCCTTTGACAATTTTTTTAGCATTTGAATCTCTCCTACTTAACGCCTTCACCTTTTCCTTCAATTTGACTCTAGTCCATGATTCTTCCTTTCTGATGTTATACACGACGTATATTTCTGCATTTCATTAAATATAGCATCAATTTCAGCATTTTAAATAATCAAAATAATGTTGGTTGAAATTTTAAATATTTACCTCAGAAATATTGCCATAACAAGGTCGATGATCCCATCGTCCACCAAACACAACACCACAGAAACCCATCATTATCTGACCAAAATCAGCATTTGTGAATTACAAAAGAAACACAGGAATGCTTGCAGGTCAAACTATAAAGAAATTAAGTTAGTATTATCAACTGTGAGAAAATCAATTGGTGACACTCACGGTTAAAACACATATATAACATCAAAATTAATTTAGTATAATATCAACTATGAGAAAATCAATTGGTGACACTCCCGGTTAAAACACATAAATAACATAAAAAAAATTCAATGCAAAATAGACTAATTTAGGGTTTTTTTGCCATAAGGACAAAGTCAACCAATTAGTATTTTCAATGCAAAATAATAAATTATACTATTATACTGAATCAATTAGTATTTTCAGAAATATAGATTGCTCCATTAACAACTTATGCTCGTCTGCTTTGAAGGAAACATCTTGTCCAATTTTTAACTCTAAGAAATCAGTTGCGCTAAAGAAAAGATATTGATGACACGTTATAAGCATGATTCTCGGTGTATTCCACAGAATCACCTACTTAATAATTTGTCCAAACAAAGGGGTTGGAAAGCATTTATTGTTGCTATTGTAAATTTCATGTAAAACATTTTTTGTCATTATCATTAAATTAGATGTTTGCATGTATTTCTTGCTAATTATTCATGGAATTGATTTATCTTCCAACGTGGAAAATACATTCAAAGACGAATGCTAAGGCCTATTGGCAATTTATCAACTGAAGATGGCCTTTGATTATCTATTGCTCTGCCGATATAAGAGGAGCTTTAATACATATTTAGTTTCTGTTTCACAACAATTTTATCGAAAGAAATGATGAGCTAGAATTTAAGTTAGATCACAAAACACAAAACGTTGGAGCCTATGTTAACTGTGACTGGTTTCCATGAAGAATTATAGAAATTCAATTTATTTTCTTAAAAATAGGGATTACTCACATAGTGAAACAAATATTAATATATGGTTTTTCCTACATATTAGGAGCAATGAAATAAATTGGAATGATATTAGAAAAAAATTAACTCCAACAAGTGTTAGCATTCTTTGTAAATATAGAATGAACATATTACATACCCTTACCAGACTCCAAGTGCACTTTTGTGACCAGTATGACTAATAAAATTCGGAACTTGGATTGACAAGTGATGCATATGTTCGTATTTCTTCAAAATATCAACACTTTAAGCCGAAAACTTAGTGATTCTTACAAATAAGAAAGGCACTGGAAATAACACCTAAAACAATGAAAAAAAACAATTAGGTGCAGTGCAAATATGTGTATATACGACTCTTTATCATGGTGTACAATGACATTCAGGTAAAATGTTGTTATAATGGTACTTATATATGCTTGTTAATGCAGGAACTAATTTTTTTTACAAGTTTATACACATTTACCAACAACAGTAGGAGGTTCTAGGAGTACCTCAAAAATTCTGATGGTTTTTTATCTCTATTATGACAGGCCGTAATCCGAAAAACTACCAAAATACAATTTTTTTTGCCACATTCTCTCTTTGATTTAAATACTAATTAATTATTGAGGATTTAAGAATTTCAATACCATCGTAAATTTAAGTTTTACATAGAACAGGAAAATAAGTTAATAAATTCTGACTAATTAAATATCTTTTGAATTAATAGGTTAAAGCTAATACTCAACAATTGAAGTAAGATTAAAGAGCTAACTTACGTTGTAATATTGAAAACAGGAGAGATAAGGCTTTAACTTGTCACTTGTCATGTTCTATTCAGGGTCAAATAAATAAAATTTCAGAAAGCTCTTTTCTATGATTTTCAACTAAACAAACTTTATGGACTTCTGAAAATACCGTAGCGAGAATGAGAAATTAAAAAAAAGAAGCATTTTAAAGTATACTGAAGATACTGAAAGGAAAAATGTGCAATTCTTCCTTAATAAGTTGCAGTCATATACATGCTCGCGTTCAACTATTGCTTCACTTATTAATGCCAATGTCCATGTACTTGCCTGTGTGCATGATAATGTATATGTCCAGTGGTTAAGCTTGCATAAAGAAAATAGGCAATGGAAATATAATTAGATGTCTTAATTCTGTGCATGCTAATGAGTGTATACAGCTACTTGAAATAAAATCATCTGTTGTAAGATAGTATAACAAGGTGGTATGTCCAGATATAGTTAAAATAACTACATAATTCAACAACTACAAAGGGACAACTACAAACTACTGATTTTCGGATTACCTGCTATCATGTCTGCAACAACCCGAATTTTGACAGACTATAATTTCTTTTAAAAATTCCAATCTATCGAAGCCCGAGTTGGCTTGTCTCGTATCCTGTAGAAAAGATAGGGATATTAAACATACCAAAGCTTGATAAAATATCTCATAGCGAAATGGATAAAATATAATAATCAAATATAGCTTTATCGAAATAATAACACCGTCTAACAAGTGTCCAAAGGCTACCAAATCTCTGCTACAAACCAAACCTGCGAGTTTGTTATGAGGAGGGGTCAAAACACAAAGTTCTAGTGACTGCCGATGACAGGTACCCAATGATTACTATCCTGTATTGGTATTGAGCCAGCGCTTTCCTGAGGCAATCGTCAAATCACATAACGTCATCCGCTAAAGCCTTTTGACTGCCAAGCTACAATTGCAGTCAGGGTATACTCACAGGGTGGTACCGCGCAGACTCAACCACTGAGAGTGCAGCCTGGGCATGCATCGCACAGAGGACCACCATGGAGTACCCGACCACATCCCTCGGAAGCCGCTGGTTCTTTCCGGTCCTGCAGAGAAAATAAATAGAATAACCGGTAGAATAACCAAGTAGAATAATTAGATCAACGTGCTCCTTCCGTATTTCTTGACACCACGATGATCTACTCGTTGGGTTCTTCACCTTCATACATGCGGACTGGTCCAAGCACATTACACTAACATGTTATTAGATTCTACGTTTAATCTTTTATTCAATCGTTTGCTTCATCTCATCGGGTGGCTAATTAACTTGATTACTCACATATTCATTTTAAATAGGTTCATTAGCTCACAATTTGTTGTTTACTTTCTTTTCCAACCCTATGCCGTCAGAATAGGCTTCCTCTTATTATTACTTCCTTTTATTACACTTCATATTCCCAATTATAAGTCTACTAATAATAATCATACTTCATTCTTTCTTAATTAATCTCATCCTCGTTACCACAACCTCTTGTTATTATCTGTTTATTAACTTAGTTATCTTAACTAAGATTTATTAATAAGTTCTTTTTTCATTTATTATAACCCATATTATAATTTCCACTTGTTCCTAAGAGAAGCTTATCAATTATACTACATTCTCATTTATATAATTAGTTATAATAGGTTATATTCCCCGTTCATCATGTTTTCCCTTGGTTCCTTAACATTATCCAAACTTTTACTGTCCTAATGTTCATTTAATTACCATACTGTATATTCTCATTATTTTAGGAAAATATTTCACATAGCACCTTAGATTGATTAGTGGAAAGATATAAAGATCCATTTCCATAACGCACATAAATCAAGATCCATAGTTGCAAGACATTTCTTTTATTTTCATTGTGGCTTTTAATTTAATTAATGTGCAATACGGTAAAAGAATCCCTATTCCACACTAATCTTTTTTCCTCTCTTTTCTTGCCACTATGTTCTTAGTAATTTTACCGTTATGGAAATGTATCGATTCTCCCAAATCCATCTAACCCGATCCAAAACTAATTTCCCCTTTTTTATTTTCTGAGTTAGGTGTTATTTACCATTTCCAAATCACTGTATATTTTCCGTACCAATTAGACACATCTATTCTTTTTCCATTATTTCTATAATTTGATTGACAATATATCCAAATTTGTCATTAAACAACATTTTCAATAACATATTCACTTTATTGTAAATTCCACAATTTCAGTATTATAATAATTCTTAATCCAAACAGAAGATTAATAGAATAGATTTGTGCAACGACATATTCTGAACATACTTGAAAATAAGTTATATCGCAATTACCACAAATTACAGTTATTGAACATGTTAAGAATAACGGAGAATGTAAATGGTAAATATACTGTTACTCAAAAGGTATAATTCTAAATCCATTCACCTGACAGCTTTCCAATCCTTGAATCTGATTCAGATTTGTTATACCGTGGTCTTCATAACTGAACCTAATATCAAAATAACCACAGATTTACAATTCTGACACTGAAAGATGAAGAAGAAAAAGAAAGAAACCTAAATAAATCAAATTCATAGGACTTACCTCATGTTGATTAGAGATCTGAACACCTATGTTGTAGATTTATATTTTTTATCTTCAAATATTGAATCAGAACACCTAAAACTATTTTCTAATTTCTGAAAGATTGGAGAGGAAAGAAAATGATAGAGCCTTGGTGTCGTCTCAGAAAATATGAATTGAAGGCTAGGCTCTACTAGTCTATTTCTACGTGTGCAAGAATTTCTAGTCCATCAGATTCGATAAAATAAAATCCGGACCTTTTAAATAAGAACACGGTTCAAACAAAACAGAGCTGGCCCGAGTGGGTCGACCCTAAGGTCGACACATGGGTCGACCCATGTGAAGCCTAGGTCGACCCAGCTCCTAGGTCTTGAACATGTTTTCGGTGGCTGTTGCTTTTTCCTTTAACGTTGTACTTAACGTTCATCTTATTTCCTAATATTACTTAACAAGATTATTAGTTTCCACTTATAACTCATATCGAACTTCAATTTTTGAATTTGTCTGCGTATATACTCATATAAACTTTTTATTCTTTACTTGTTAATTACTTTCCGATACGGACTTCATTTTGAGCAAGTCATATATAAAAATGAATCAGAAAATTGCCACAAACACAGTGGTACATATTTTAGGGCTAAATTCTGGATTATTGATATTTTTGTTTAATATTTATATAAAACACAGAGTGTTACGGTGTCCAGATATTATTTTAGATTACCATCGGACAAATACAAATTATAAACCAAAATATAAAACTCAAAAAGGATGGGCTTGAAAAATACTATCTTGTCCGGGTTTTACCATCTCCAAAGAATGGACTACTACAAATCTATACATGTGCGCATGTTTCTACTAAAAAAATTACTTTAAAATAAAGGTTCATCCATCTCAATCTTCATCCAACTCTCCATATCAATCACTCATTTTTCCAACCTCCATCTAAGTATTCAACATAATTTCTACATAATTTCAGAACTATTGTCCTATAATATAAAAAAATGCTTCAATCTAAATTAATATTAGAGGAAAATAAAATAGAAAACCATGTGACATCGAAACAAGACAATTGTAATTGTTGAGACAACCAATGGTCTGAATTGAAGAGAAAGAAAGTTTGTTTGCAGATTAATGAGAAATCAATCAAAATAATCCTTATTTTTTTAAAGCCAGTCTGTTAACTTAGATCCATGAAACGTCGCCCTCACCGAGTTAAATTTAGGCAAAATCAGGTAAATTTTCATAATTATATCAGTGATTTAGAGAAAACTGTAGCACTGATCCTTTAAACTCATTCCTAACACTGACATATCATTCATTAAGAGAAATACAACAAGATACTAAGCTATTAAGAAAACAAGAAAACCGAAGTACCCGTTTAATTAGAGGGAGGTGGTAGGCGTCGTTCAATCTGAGTGGCGTTCGATCTGATGGAGGCGGTAGGAGGCACATGATCTAAGGAGGCAGTGTTTGATCTGAGAAGGCAGTAGGAGACTTTCGATTAGATGATGCAGCGTTCAATTTGAGGAGGCGACGTTCTGAGATAGGGATCGAAAATTTGGGGTTTTATCTTGGATTTCCTATATGATGCATATAGAGACTTGAGTACTTGGTTTTTTCTTATAGTACAGTAATTATATATAAAATTATAGTAGATAAATTAATATAGTACTAGTTAATCTTATTTTTGGTTCTATAGAGTTGGCTTAGGAACTTTCCTACGTCATTACTACGTCGAACTGAATTTTTAGAAAACTAACATAACCGTAGGAATGACGTACAAAATTATCTATGTCTTCGCTACGCCAGTAATTTTGACATAGTGAATTTCTTATGCCTTTTGTTAACACAAAAATTTGCATCAACCAAGTATAAAGAACCTGAAGCTCTAATACCAGGAGAGCAAAGGGCTTAAGGCAGCGAAACCGAAACCAAGTAGAGAAATCCATGAAGGAAGCTAAGGAGATACCGAAAGCAAGCCCTGAAAGCTAGGGAACCGATACCAAATAGAAGAAATTTTGGAGACAACTATGTCGACACCAAGAATAGTGGGCTGAAAACCGACATCGACAGTAAAAAGGTTCAGGTTGCAGCTAAGCGTCGGCACCTAGTATTGTTAGGGAAGCGATAGCAATATTACAACAACATTAAAGAAGAGGCCTGAGAGAATCAGGGCCAATACCAGAACATAAGAATATCGGTCCGACACCGATAGCAGAAGAATACGAGAAGCAACAACAATAACATTAAAGCGATGGAAAAGAAAGGGGCAAAGCATGGTGTCGACACCAGCATATAGTGGACTACCAACCTGGTGACAACTCCGAAACCAGGATAGCAAAGAGTTCATAAGGTATTAACCATAGTAATGATTCTAAAAGATCAAGAATAGCGGAAGATAAAGACCAAGTGTCAACACAAGAGTACAATGAACAATTAGCTTGGTATCGGCACCAGAACGAGAAGACAAGTTTATGAAGACGACACCCAAAGAACCGACATCGAAAGAGAAAAAGAGGCTAAAGCAAACCAAGGAAATGGAAGTATCAGATGAGCAAATCGATATCAAATGATACGAAACCGAAACCTCAAAGATGGAATCATGGATTTAACACTCAATATGAGAGAAACAAGTCTAAAGCTAAAGGCTGAGAGCTGAAATCGTATAAGACTATACCAAGCCTTTGATTGGAAAATCATCTGGTACGACACCAAATATTTAAGATGGGAACCCGAAGCCGAAACCAGATTCATTAGAGAAAGTAAAAGGCCAGGAACAAGTAAAACATGGTAAAGAAGAGCTATCAGTACCTGCAGTCTCGATACTGATATCCATGGGCAAGATCTACACTTATTAGAACAAGCATCGAAGGCGGAATTAAGTGGCGAAAGGCGATAGTGATTGAAGGTAAAGCCTAGTACATAAAGAAATGAAGGCAACTAAACCGGCACCTAATGTGCATTCGACACCGACATCGAAATCACCACAGTACGACACCGAAAGCCGAGAACAAAGGAAAACAGATGATAAAACTAGCATCAGAACACATACAAATCTTCGACACCGAAACCAGGAGGTACAAAAGTAGATCGAAGCTAATGGTCACGAACCCGAGAGCCACCAAGGCAAGCCGATATCGAAAGGTTGAAGCGGAATCGGATTTTTTACCTGAGTGTTACCGAAGGGAGCCCAATTTGCCTATACATAAGACCCCAGGGTCGCATTTTGGGGGACTTTTTCTCATTCCACAATCTTGTTCTCGTTTCTAAGAGAGCTAACCCTAATTTATAAATCAATCCAGGGATTTCTTATGTAACCTCCTCCATGAATAAAATCATCAAAGCCTTGAAAGTGGGCATAGGTTCAATCTAAACCGAACCACTAAATCGTTGTGTTCTTATTATTTTCGCATATAATATTGAACTTTACTATGCTTCTAACTATATTATGCTATGCTTCCGAATGACAAAATAACCCTTCCTACACCGTTTAGCTTTTCACTTGCGACGAGCTTACGAAACCTTATCCGGAGGTAAGTGTTGGTCCTTAAGTCTCACATGCATGATACTCGCCTCTTGGAGGAAGAACAACTAATCTTCAGGCATGAGACCTTGATATCGAGGAAACGGTGAACTAACACAACTTTATAGGAACTAAATCATTTATAATCCCAAGATTGCCCTAGTTCCACAACCATTACCCCACATTTCGGTATTGACGAAAAATATCATTAACACCTTTTATATGCCTTTGTTAATTTTCTTCATACTAAGTAGACGTTAGAAAGGCATAGAAAATTTCCTACAATTTTCTTACGTCATTACCTCTTTTTACTTATTTCTTACGCCTTCTGTACGCCCTGCATTTTGGCGTAGGAACGGCGTAGGTAACTTTACGTAGAAGACTGAAGTGCTTTCTTGTAGTGACATACACACAAGTTTGAAATCAAAAGAAATATTCTTTTAATGTTTATCCATTTTAATATATATATATATATATATGTGTGTGTGTGTGTGTGTTTATATATATATATATATATATATATATATATATATATATATATATATCACTACACCAGAAAAGACTTTTAGTAGCGTTGAAAAAACGCTACCATAACTTGTAGTAGCGTTTTAGAGAATGCTGCGATACGACATGCAACTAAAAATCTAAAACATTTTGTTGCATTGTAGAAAACGCTACCAAAAATCACCATATTGTTGCGTTTTTCAAATGCAACTATATAATTTTTTATACTAGTTCATATTTGTTTCTGTAGGATTTTTAAAACGCTACTAAAAGTTGTCGATTGTTTGATAGCATAATTTAAATGATGTTACCCACAGTTGATGGCATGTACCATTTCAAACAACTACCTATTTAATATCCTTATTAAAACAAACGATCAATCACATAATTTCCATATCTACACCGCACATAATTAACATATACAAACAATCAATCGATCATATGACCATCATATTTCAAATAATTGAGAAACACAATAATCATATAGTCAAATAAGCATCCATAATCAATTTGACAGTAGTTTTTCGTCAAAGTAAGTCACATACCACAAGCATTCACAAATAAGTTTACACAAATAGTACTAATAAATTATAGAAACATAAATAACAATTAAAACCATGATGATTGCTTGGTTACCAATAATTTTTTGTTGTCGGTAGTCTTTGCTTCGAAAGAGATAATTACCTGCAGATGAGTTTAACAATCAACAGTAAGAATTGGAAACCAAAACTAAATGCCGAGCTACTAATTCAAAGATTAAAATGCATTTATCAATCAATGGATGCACATTCAAACTTCAAACTCATGTAAGCAAGAAAAATCAACTAAACGTATCATCATTGTAGTAATATGGCAATCAGAAAAGTCATATAGCGAATGGGCTATTTGAACAAAAAATATAATATGAGAGGCAAGTCTTTAAAGAATTGAAGTATGTAGAAAAGGCAAGAACAATGTACCTAAAGAATTCAACAAATGGACATAAAAACCACAAAGACAGCCAAAAGTAGTTAATCACATGTAGGAAATAATGAAAAATATCAAACAGTATTCTATTGCAACTTGACCAAACAGTACTAAATAAAATTACTATGATATGAAAATCTCTAGGTTAATTTTTAGTTTAAGAACAAACAGAAATGACTAAAAAAATTCTATTCTGCTTGAAAGATCAGTTTTCAAAATTTTGCAATCCATTAACAACTACAAGAATTGAAATTATCATTTTGCAATGACAATGAAAGTGGAATTTGAAAACCTAACCCATATCCCATAAGGCTAAAAACATAAGTTTTGAACAAAGGATCACCAATTTGAAGCTATTTTTCTTTAAGTCAAACTAAATTTATATGCATGATGAATTGGCGATCAAAGCATCCCAGTTTTCATATACATGTGGGTGGTAAATAGTTCAGTAGCTAAATCACCTATGTTATAATGTTTTTTCTTTGCAGTCAGTTGCATCCATGGATGGCACCAAGACAAAAGTAAAAGATGCCACCTTTTATGCCATTTAACATGTAGTAATGCAGTAAAAAAAATACATGTCCAAAATGTTCTGACTCTTACACCTGATGTTAAGCTGTGTATAGTTTAAGCTTTGTGCCCCACTATATGAAGTAATGCAGCCGCCACCCATGGAGGTTGCTCCACTCTCAGGACCAGTTTCCTTATTATTGGCATAGGGTCCATGAAAAAGTAACCTAAATGTGGCAACTGCTCATTTCTCAGGATCCATCTACTTGGCAGTTTACTCCAATGCCCCTAAATGATCATAACTTTGTGGTTTCTTGTGCCTAGAGGGGCAAATAATTTGCAAAACCATAAAATAACACCTTTTTCTTCCAATTTAAGCATATAATTATAGTGACTCCCATTAGCTCATTCCCCACCCTTTAAATCGCTCCCACCCTCTCAATTCCTCACTACGAACTGGATAAACATATTCAAGAAATACTAACAAAACTAGACATAAACCTGGGCAAAGAACTGCGCCAGATAATGAAGATCATACAGTACATGCTTCGCAAAGGAACCAAGTTGAAAAGAAAGCTGATACTGGGCCTCAACCTCCATCTAAAATGCTCCTAACTCAGCACGAAACCATTCAGGATATTTAACCATGGATCACCGTTGAGGACTTGCTAGTACGTTGAGTTCAACTTTGACGATGTGATGAGTTATTACAGTGGCAATGAAAGTGAGTCTGACTTATTGTTAAACTGCTATTTCCATTAAATTGATCGTTATTTGAGAACTAGGTGGCCTACTGCCTATTAACAATTCTTTTATACAATACAGATGTAAATATTTTGTATTAAACCTGGGGATAATGCTTCAGCTGTGAGGAAATGATCTTTCCCATCAACTCCTCCCTCAACCTGAAAATAATTGTTCCCTCCCACATCTGAACATTGAACCTCCCCAAATCACCTTCATCATCCCATACGTGAGTCGTGACTATCATCACCATTCCCATCCACCAATGCAACTACAGGTAAAGCACTAGCTACCCTCACAGTTTCAACCACGACATCAACCACAAACTCCAAGCTTACAATTTATTCCAAACTGCTAAAACTCCAAATCACCTTCAACAACCACACACAGCACTGCCCCTTCATACCACCCCACTTCTGCTTAAATGCAATCTGCAAGTTCATCCATGCATCACCACTACAACCAAACCAATCTGAACCACTAAACCCCCCCTTGTTCTAATCACCAACATCACTGCCTTCACACAAACAGCATTGAGCACCTTCAGTAGTCAATCTCCACCACCATACATTTGTAGTTCCATCGCTACACACTGCAGCAACCTCTAAAATTCAACAAAACACTTCAACAATCACCACCTTCATTACCCAACACTCATACATCATCCATCACGCATTAAACCCATCACAAAACCTGCAGTCTCATCACCCATATCTTCAACATCAACCAATTCCTCCTCCAATAGATTAACAAACCAAAAACTGCTTCTACAAAACCCACTTTGCATATTTCCACAAAATCAACCACTGTCCACGTCTTCACAAACTACCCTTATCAAGAAACTACCTTCCACTTTAACTGAACTGAAAGCACAACAATATCAACCAAACATACCACACTCAAACAACTACTATTCTCCTTCACTACACAATAACAGAAACCCAAATCGATCCAATTTGCATTGCCACCTAGAAATCTCAAGCACTTCAAACTACCAAAATGTAAAAATTTACAGCAAACACAAACATCCTAAAATCGCGACCTCACTTCAGACAAATCACCAGCATTTTCATAATACCCCACATCAACTTCACCCCCTTAAAATTGCATGTACCCTTGGCTTCGGAATCACCCGCGCCAATTTCCATATTTCTTTCGCATTTTTCTTTTCCCATTTTGTTTTATTTTTGACCAATTTGATTTTAAATGGAAGGATTCCGGGGCGAGAATTGTAATGTCTGTATATGAGTGTTTTTCTATTATGTGTTTTTAATATCATAAAGGATATTGATACAGGTTATTAATTTGCTCTCGGACTTAGGAGAGTGGGCTAGCAGGTATGCCATTTGAACTAAAAATAATATCCCAACAAGAACTAAAAATAATATACTGATAATTCATATGCTAGTAGACAACGCAACATGATTTGAGCGAAACGGTTGAATACCATATGAAAGTTAGCAAGCATAGCATTTTTTCTATCGACAAATGAACCTTACAAAATGGCATACCAAATTTTCGTTTAAAAAGGTCAAGAAAATGTAAGAATACTAACCACAGTGAAATCCACATCCAAAAATTTGAGCTTGCATCCCGCCCGTTGACCGCTCTTTTACCAGTGCTGGAGCGAAATTGCGCAGGATCCAGATGACAATTGACAATACAACTTTGTGCATAAGCGAAATTATACTCATTAAACTATGGGGAAATGATCTTCATACTTATGGGGAAACCTGGATGATGATTTAAACAAAAATGTCACTGAACACAAGGTGATGATTATGTTATGATAGTTTTCATCGATGTAAATTATTTACTTTCTTATTCAATGAATTGATTAGCTTAACCAAACATGCGTAAAGCTGGAAATAGTTTGTTTGAATCAGCTTGGGGATTAAAACTTCTCTTCTTCTATTTTTGCTTCTTCTGTCTTATCCTAGAACCATTTTCATTGTTTGGGTAATCCTTTTTTTTTCTCCTGAAGAAATTAACATAATAATCCATGTTAGTTTCAGCAACAATTTCAGAAAAAGTATGACAGATAACTTTGTAAATATTAGTACACCATATTCTTAGTTAAGAGTTGAAAGATAATACTGACATGTCCAAGGCATATATTATTATCATGGTATATTTAAAAGTAGTTGTGCAATAGCCCAAGGATCCAACTAATATAATAAAGAGAAACTGCATATTTTAATAAAAAAGGGTAGAAGAAGAATAATTGATGGCTACATGAATGTGGTGTTTTTATTTGTGCATCTTCTTTCTTGCAATATTGAAATCCCAATTTAATTTCTTGTCATGTGTTGCATATGCAAAGATACTATGTTTTTTTATTAAATGTATCAAGTTACACTTTCAACCAACAACCAACATCAGTATTGCAGAATTATGTATTAGAAAACGTATGCATTCAACTAACAATCCTAAAAAAAACATATTTCAAAAGTTCAGTTTATAGATATAATAGTATGTATCAATGGGCATTCAAACATATTATTAAAGCATTCCAAAAATGATTCCAAAGAAATTTATTAGTTGCTAACTCTGAAATCACGGTCATAAATGGAAAATAATATCGATAATAATAATAAAATATAGGAAGACCACAAAAAAAGAAAAGAAGTCGAGCTTTCTAATTCAAACCTATAAATATAGCAAAATGAAAATCTTGAAAACATTCTGTTGTTTTCTAAGATTTGGATGGTGGACACTACCCAAATGTCCAAAAATGGCTTACCAAAAGTATAACTTGCTACTCATTATGTACAAATACTTATTAAAAAAGCAATAACTGATTTTTTCACATAAAAGAGAAAAGAAGTTGGGTAATCTACCTTCATTTCCAACTTATAAACCTAAATTAGATCCTCATTCAAAAGTCAGTAAATACAAATTGTGAACCATACTATCATTAAAATGCATATAAGTACAACAATCAATGAATTAGACAAACTCATAAAATATACAAATTGATTCGTGTGCATGGAGTAATAAATTCAACATTGTTTTTTCTATAATTATAAATCTGAAATTCAATATTATGTTGTGCTCTGCGTGTAGCTGTACATTTACTCATCCATTACGTAAATTATGAAGGATGTGAAGTCTAACATCATTACAATTTATGATGTAACCAAAACTACAGAAAGCTAAACTTTATTTATAAGATATAGAATTATAAATAGTACAATAACCAAATATGTTCATAACTGAAGCGTAAAAATGAAGAAAAAAAATTCACACTTGCTAAATGGTGATAGAAATATACGTTGGTTCTGACCGCTTAACATAGTTACCTCAAACTGAAATATATAGAAAAACCGTTACTTTGAAACCGATTTGTTTGCTCTTTCCTCTATATCCACCTATTCCATTTGTTGATGAATGAGGCAAGAGCTTCAAATTGGTAAACAATAAATAAAATGTTATAATTAAGTTGGAATTAATAGGACATAAATATTGTGATTGATAATAAATTGACATCGTAGGGAATGTATTTTTTTTAAAGATAAATGGCCTATATATATTTTTATAGAATAATGTTATTGCAAAATTTAATATAGTGGGTAATAACTACTTCCCATATTTTATACTTTGATATGAGATATCCCAAAAAAGATGGCATAGAATAAATGAGAAATTCAATGGTAGCTACAGAAGCGAAGAATTAGTAAATAAAATAACATTGCAAATTTTTGAGTGTTTAAGATGGATAAACATAATTTCATCAATTAAAAAGGATCAAAAGTTGCTTCTAAAAATGGGTTGGATTATTATAGGTCCATTGGTAAGAAAAAATCATAGTAAACAAAGCCATCAACTAGCAAGACTCTGCACATACAAAACTAAGAAACCTGTTGTTAAACTTGTAATGATCAAACGTACCATGAAAAACTCTTAGGTGGTTAACTGCAGGAAGCACAAAAGGGGTAGACAACAAAAATTGATAACTGATGTATATTAGCTTTTTCACCAGAGATTTTTAAGTTCCTAATGTTATGTATACATTTTAAATGAAAAGCAATAGAAAATTTTCAGAAGTGGATAAAATCTACAAGGAATTCACCAGAAATGTGAATAAAATAATCCTTAGAGGCTAATAGTAACAGCATAGTGCACACCTTTTGCATTCTATTCTTCCACTGTCCGCAATTCATAAAGAAGATGACCGATTGTGACACCTAATGTGCTACATCTCAGTTATGTTGTTATCTGACCACGTCACAGTCACACTGGCGCCTACCCTCCATGATCCATTTCCATCAAAATGAGACAACCTATCAGCAGTCGTCGCTTTCTTGTCGCGTCCTCGGTATTTGTTAACGGGTCTGGAGTTGCCGAAGCATCCATCTAATTTGTCGTCGCTGATGGCGATCCGAGTTTTGCTGCGTCGATCAGATGCTGAGTTGTGCCCTAATTTTAGATGAGGCCCAAAGCGTAAGCTTCGTATGCTTTACCAAAGGGCCAGGCCTAGTGGCATAAAATTGTACATTTGACATTTTGGCAAAGTGAAGACATCAAACAATTAACATGTGTGTGTATGGGAAAACTATTTGGACAGAGAGATTACATGATGAATACTGATCAATTTAAAATACTGATGTGCTAATTAAAAGTGAAAATGGGTCTTGTCTTATTGCACGCAATCATCAACTTTCTTATGCAAAGTTACAAATAACCATGTCAAGTACTTTTTGACAAGAATAAAAGCTGATTCATACGATTTTTTATCTTCTCAATTGTCAAACAAGTTGTAGTTGGTGTCAATTTGCTGTAAAATATATGGGTGTCCTAGCTAGTAAAATGTTTGAAATGTTGTGGATTTTGTAGATAATTATCCACGTAAACTTGTTAGATGTCATGAGATCTCTTGCCATGATCAAAACTTAGTTTAGAACTTGTTCTTGTGTCTTTTAAAATTTCAGATTGATTCAATTTGAAATATTTTTCATTCTAGGTACCTGCTGTAGAATAATTATTTATTTATGCTCAGTATAAACATCATAGACACAACAGACACAGCGTGAGACTAGAGTAACAAAAAGAACAGACACAGGGCATCCTACAGGCTGGTAACAAAAAATTAATATAAACATAACTTTAAGTGAGCATCAAGGGAACTCCAATTGAATAAACATACATAGCATACATCACTGCATTAGAAAGAGTAGGAATGTTTCACCGACATTATAGAATAATCAAGTAAATGGAATAAATGCAACATATTTCAGTATGTAACCAAGTTATGACCAGAATGTAAAATGAAGATAAGAACAAGCATTAAAACCGACCTCTAAGGATTCCAACAAGAAGTTACAATGATTTCACATTTCTTCTATCTTGAACAAGAATCAATCAAAGCATGTCTTGAGATCATCTTACAATTGCGCACCTTCTTTCTGAAACCTTGATCATCTCTCATTGTTTCTACAAAATGAAAATACCTGATTTGAGAGGAAATCCACAGCTTTAAAACAACAATGGTAACCCCTAATTCAATATACAACTTTACAAGATCCACATCACCAATGTACTTATGTTAGATTGATTCAATTTGAATTATATTTTCATTCTTGGTACTTGCTGTAGAATAATTGCTTATTTATGCTTAGCACAAACAAAATATGTTGTTAAAACATTAGTAATCCAGGGCCATTTTTTCTTTTTACTAATGATGTAATATTGATGTATATACACATGCATTATTCTCTGTTGGTTGTTTTACTTCATGGATTATTACATGCATGCACATGCTTACTTAAAAAATTTAGCACCATTACAATACATTATATATATATATATATATATATATATATATATATATTGAGATCTTTATGTATACCACTGGAAAATTGGGGTAAAATTTAAACATGCTTGATGCTACTAATTTGTTTCCCTTTTAATAAAAGCTAGTTCATTTACTACCATGTTTTGCAATTTATTCAATCACAGATACTGAATCAAATAAGATTTCCCATTAGCTAGCAAATCTTTTATTTATATGTTTATTTTATGTGTGTGTGTGTGTGTGTGATGTTATTTTATAAAACTCTAAGGATATAAACTGGGGTTTAAAAGAAATGTAAGGATTTGTATACTCTATGACATTAATAATGAAGAATCAACATTATTTTAGGCATGTAAGAAAATAACTGTGTTTTACTTGAAGTAAAATTAACAAAGAGAAGATTCTCATTACAAATAAACATAATATATTTCAGTCATTTCAAAAATATATATGATGGCTAAATATTATTCCTATTACGATGATTCTACCAAATAAAAATTTCAATTTTTGATTATGAAAATAGTTTGGTTGTAGCCTATTGCACCAATGATCAATGTGTAAGTCGAGCAGCAGCAGAACCAAAAAAATAACCAACTAAACATCCACCAGAGCAGCATGCTTATTACCAAATTAAAGTTAAATTCCAAAAGTAACTCCAAAATATACATAAAACCAAAACAGAAATTGTAAATGAAACCTTACACTGTCTGGATGATAAAATACCTGATTGATGCAAAAGTTGAGACAAACGATTGAGAATTAGGGTTAGAAAGTTGAAGAAGTGGCAAAGCGACTCACTGAAGATGTTTTGAAAATTAACGTGGAATGATTCATGGGTTGATTTGAAAATTAGGGCGGAGCGATAGAATTGGGAATTTTGTGGAACGATGGTTTCTCTAAAACGAAATTTCAGAGAATGAAAATTAGATGGTAGGGCAAGCGGGAACTGAGGAAAAAATGCTGCCTAGTAATATAATCTAGAACGAACGATTTTAGTGGATCAACGAAATAGATGCATTTACTGTTTAAATGCTTCCATATAATGTAACTAAAAGGACAATTCCTTGCAGTGTATGTGTGTGTGTGTCTGTCTGTGGGATAGGATCAAGAGCACCCCAAATAGTGCAGCAGCCCTTTAAGCCCCCTAATTTCCACCATATATTCCTCATTCTCTCTCCTCCCACTAACTCTCTCTCTTCCCATTAACTTATTTAATTACAAATGAGTGGATACAAATTGGATGCTAGGAAATTGAGGTTCAATGGCACCCCAAAAACTTGAGTCCGAGTTTGTTCACACTTTATTCATAAGTGTGAACATAACTCTCAGATCCCATTGGTGGAAATCGGGGGGTCCCTCTGATTTTCCCTAATTTCCACAAGAAAATCAGAGGGACTCCCGATTTCCACCAATGGGCTTTGAGAGTTATGTTCACACTTATGGATAAAGTGTGAACAAACTCCTACTGCAAAATCTTAGCACCCCTTTAGCCTACCACCTTTCCACCACACATTTCCTCCCTCTCTCCTTCCACTCATTCTCTCACCTCCTACCCACTTTCTTTAAACATAAATACGTGGCTGAAATTGGGGTGCAAATGGGGGACTGAAATCAGGGGGGCTCCCTGATCCTATTCCATATATATATATATATATATATATATATATATATATATATATATATGTATGTATGTATGTATATATAAAATCCAAACTTTGTACGTCAATATATACGTACAACTTAATTAATTAATAATTATATGCATACGGACTCTGTTTTCCACAAACAAAATATGAAAATGGATCAGAATCTCGCCAGCAGCGCGTCTACAATACTTTCATGGTCAAATTCCCAATTGCCCAGGATTCCGTTTTTAACCTTTTAATATATCATCAGTTATTACTGTTTGTTTTAAATTAAATTTACTTATGTCTAAATTAAGTATATTTTACGGGGTGTTACAACCTTACTTATTTTTCTAGGAATCAATATACTTTCTATTCTTAACACCAAATTGATGATTGATAGCGACTGATACAGCCTGTTGGAAAATTGATGGGTAGGAACAGAAAAAAGAAAGTGAAGAAGTTGTATCGTGAACGAGGTCACTGACTTGAAAGCGAAATTCATCATGACTATCATGCAACCGATAATTGACTACCATAAATAAATTTCTTTTTGAGAAAAGAGAAACAAGACGGAGTAAAAGTAAATATATATAACTTTATAATAAGCTCATAAATCAAAATTAATAAACTTTAATAAAGATAGCTTCCAAACTTTGATACAGTAAAATTTATCAAATTTTCACGTATCTACGGCTAGAGCTGTTATGGTAATAGTAAATTTACCATTTCCATACCAGTATCAAACTAACCAATATTGAGCTGCACCCGTATACCAATGTTATCGGTATGGTAACGGTAAGTTTTACCATTATTAACGAGAAAATAGCGGTAAAGAAATGTCAACACCAGTAGTAACGGTAAATTTACCAGTTATGTTATTTTGCTTTTTTGCTATTTTAATAAACTCCAACCTTTAATTTATTTTGAAATTTTATCATACTTTATGCAGATACTTATAGATTTATTTAGGATGGTAATTCTTTTTGGCTTTATTAACTTTAAAGTTTAAGATTAACAAAATTATTATTTCATATTGTGGTAAATACCTTGTGATAAGCTAAGCAAATTTTCTATGCTAATTAAAATAAGTTTAAATATTTATATAAACATTAATGGGGTTATAATTAGTAAAAAATATTTACTTTTTATCATTATCAAAATTTTAATGTGTTAATTCTTTAATAGCTTTATGTATCGGTAAATTTACCATTATCAGTCAACGGTTTACCAATTTATCGGTATCCCAATGAATATTTTACCAGCGGTAACGGTAAATTATCGGTATTCATTTTTGATTTTCCAATAGTATCGATATGGTAATTGTTTTTTCGTATCGGTAACGGTTACCATTACCATAACAGCCCTACCTACAGCCTCTAGGAAATTAATCTTTTTTGTTTTTCCAATCAAGAGATCGTTACAGAAATGCCCTTCTTTGTGTATCACGTATTAATGCATGTGTGGCTCTGACGAAGACAACAGAAATACGTATATACAATGACAATACGTGACTATATTTTTTTAATTAAATTTGTCTTCATACCCACCAATACCATGCCTTAATGTCTAATATTGGCATATCATGGGACCTCATTAATTTATTTTCCATTAACTTATACGTATCGAAGGCAAGTTTATAAAATAAATTTAATTTTTAGTGATAACACGGTTTCTAAAAATGGAATGAAAAAGCACAATGCCAGTAGTTATATGTGCTCCTCCCAGTGCTAACGATAACAATGCGTTTGGATAAGATATCTGAACGTTTGAGTGAGATGTATGTGTTCCCAGTGACAACACAAACACAAGGTGTTTCTTCTACTACTTATTCAACGGTGACTTTGCTTTCTAATAAATGGCACTATGTCAATGATTTTAAAAAATATGTAAATAAATTATAAGCCGTTTCGATTTAGTTCAAGCCAACTTCGTTTAAAACCTACGAGTAAAACGCCTTAATTTATCAAAGTTATTGAATCATCCAAACATCGCATCGGTCGTTTTCGAACTTTACCACGTTTAGACGTCCAAGTGCATGGAAAGCGACGGCAACGGTAAGATGCCGAGGGCTACGAATAGAATTTTGTTCACACTTTTTTTTGAAGTGTGAACAAAACACTTTGTTTCTATTGGAGGAACTGGGTGAGTCACACATGGACCCCCTAAATTCCTCCGGTGTGAACAATATCGGACTCGAGTGCTACATTATTCTTTTTGTAGATACACGATATCCGATTCACGTTGTCCCATTCAGCTTGAGGTCCGACGATGACACTTGATCATTATCATGTTTCACGCTTCTCCATAAATTATCCATATTTGTTTGTAGCCTAAGCTTTAACTCGAACGAATTATCCAACTTTCCAAGAAAATTTATTCTCTCTGTCAGTTTACATATAGTACTGGAGCAAAACGATACAACAAGCTCTGTTCTGTTATGGTAACAGTGACTATTCTCTGCGTACCGATGCTACTGCTAGATTAAAAGCAGCCACCGATAGTTTATCATTATCACTCGTAAAATGTTGATAATGATGGAAAATAAATATATTATCAATAAACTTTCTTCTCATAAATAAATTTTCTTTTTCAGAAAAGAGAAATAGAACGGGAAAAAAAAAATTGAAATATATATAACTTTCTTCTCATAAATCAAAATTAATAAACTTTAATAAACCTAGCTTCCAATCTTCGATAAAGTAAAATTTATCAAATTTTCTTCTACCAATAGCTGTTATGTGTCTTGTAGCATATTAATTTTTTTTTGTTTTTTCTTTTCTTCCCATCAACGGATTGTTACAGAAATGCCCTTCTTTGTGTAACACGTATGAATGCATGTGTGTCTCTAACGAAGACAACAGAAATACGTATCGACAAAGACAATACGTGACTAATATTTTTTTTAATTAAATTTGTCTTTCATACCCACCAATTAATGCCATGCCTTGATGTCTAATATTGGCACATGAGGGGACCTCACCAATTTGTTTTCCATTTACTCATACGTATAGAAGCCAAGTTTTTTAAATTAATTTTTTTTTTTTTTATGATAACATGGTTATTTATGGAAATACGGTTTCTAAAAATGGAATGAAAAGCACAATGCCAGTAGTCACTGAAAATGAATGCGAATTTGTTCACACTTTTTAAGGTAAGTGACCATAACACTCGGCTTCTATTGGTGGAAATCAGGAGGGTCCACATGAGTCCCCATGATTTCCAACAATAGAGGTTGAGTGTTAAGTTCACTTATCTTAAAAAAGTGTGAACAAACTCCTACTGACTGAAAGTGCCGTCTGTGCTAACGATAACAATGCAATGCATTTGGATAAGATGCATGTGTTCCCAGTGACACTGCTACTAACACAAGGCATTTCTACGAGTTATTTCAATTGTGACTTCTAATTCAATTCTTTTGCAGTGTTTTCTAATAAATAACACATGTCAATAATTTGTAAAAATATGTTAATAAATATACAAACCCGAAAAAAAATATAAACCGCTTCGATTTCATTCAAGTCAACTTCGTTTAAAATCCGTGAGTAAAACGCCTTAATTTATCAAAGTTATTGAATCATCCAAACATCGCACCGGTCGTTTTTGAACATGGTAAACCACATCCAGACGTCCAAATGTATGGGAAGCGACTGCAACGGTAAGATGCCGAGTGCTGCATTATTCTTTTTACAGATACATGATATTTCATTTTCTAACAGTTTCTTTCGTAGTGTCCACGATTGTCCCATTCAGCTTGAGGTCCGACCATGACACTTCGTGTTTCACGTTTCTCCCACTACCAGTAACGAAAGTAGCAGTGGCATTTTGTAATGCCTCAAAAATTGCAAGTAAAGGCCAAAAAATGCATTAAATTGCCTCTACAATTGTGAGAGACAAATTGACATTTGCCTCCTAAAATCGGGTCCCTAAAGGTAAATATGGGCAAGTAGTTTCCATTTTGTGCCCCTAATAAAATGTATGTGTGGTCACGCCTAAAACTGATGATAAATTAAGGACATATGAAAACACCTTTATTATTGAAATGTGTCAAGACAATGAAAATAAATAGCATCAGAACTATCTACCCTTATTGATCGGTGAGTACCATAAACCGAATTACAGAAAAACACTCAACACTTAAATATTTAACAAACAAATAATACTGCAATATATAATCATACATTTCATTCGATAAAAGAGAATTGTGCTTCACAGTATATCATTCTAAATGTCATTCAAACAAACAAAATAAAGTGAAACATTACAAGAAAGATAAGACACTCAACAAGAAACCTCATAAAAGAAACTTTCAAGTTTTTCATTGATGCTGCTTCAACATTACTGCAATCAAAATCATTCAACCTCAAGAAAAATCCCAATCAACTAATTATTCACCATTGTATGTAACAACAATCATGGGTTTTGTCCCCTGGACTGACAATCATTTTGAACAACCACAGTTTCATGTCACATTGAACTGATGGGCCGCTGGATCGCCTTCCAACAACAACAAGCCTCTTTGAACCTGAACAATAATGGATAACCAAGATAAATAAATTTGATATGTTGTTATTGTCTTCTAACAACCAGACTTCTTAAAGCAACACTAAAAATAATAGATATCGAACATAAACATTGCTAATGTGATTAAGTATACAGATTTTGTTTATTTACATAATTAGTTTAGTATTTTAACTTGCCATTAAATGAGGGTATGATTAAAATGCTTACAGAAGGCTAGAAAATCAATGAAGTACTGGATTAAAAAAAAAAATCATGTCCTTAAAAATGTATCTCGATATTTTATCCAATCTCACAATTCATCAAAATAAATAAGCAGTATAAATGAAATAAGCAGTTAAGATACACTGAAAAACGATGCATTGCTGGGTAGACATAAAATATATGATATGAGGTTTGTACATGGTTAAAGTCTATACAGTAAGTACAATATCAAATCAAATTAACTTTTTTTAAACCTATTTCTTGTGAAGTTCAACTCTAAAATTTTAGAATAATGAATGAATGAAACAATAAGAAGAAAACTCAAATACAACATACTTAAAGGATGAATTTAAATTATCATTCCATGCAGCCTATAATAATAATAATAACAATCCAAAAAGAAGATGGCATAAAGGGAATTTTGGAGTGAATAATAGGAAGACAATGTGAATAAGACAGTTTACCGCATAAAGCTTTAGAAACAAGAAAATTTAGCTGGAACTAAAAATAAAAACAAAAACTAAGCTTCATAGCGGTGAACATAAAATTTGAACTACCTACATAAGCTATGTTTATGTAATGTCGTTTATCTTTGGTCTGCTGGACCTATGTTTATGTAAAAAAAAAAAAAAAAAAAAATTGATTGTTCCAAAAACATGTAAGAGCTTCTTTCTGCAAAATTATCGATGTTATTTTTTCTCTGATGTTCCTTTAGATGAATAACATAATTTCTTGCTATCTATTTAATCATTAAAATACAGTTTTAATACCTAAACATCAATAGCAGCAGCTTCCCCAAATATCCCAAAATGGAATACCGTTTAATGAAAAAAGTATTGCTCCGAAAGTGTTCGTCCTTACGATATGAGATCGTCAAATTCAATGGTACCTGCATTTGGTCAAAAAAAAAAGCATGTCTTTGTTATTCTAGTTTTCGATTGCCCAACTTTGCAATATCATTAAGAAAAAAGGTGAACATTAGATAATAAGTTCATTGTATTGACGAGGCACAAAAAGTTTCCGTGCAATAAGACAGAGCAATATGTTTCCACTAGCCTCAAGTTATCACCAGAGTATAGTTCAAACGTTTCCATTAAGTGTCCTTCACGTTATTTTCAGCTAATGTCAAAGAATAGATATGCATAATAATAAAATCAAATAAAAAAGCAAGTGAGCTTCACAACAATTGAAACATAATTCAATTATATATCCTAATGTTTTAAAACGCAAAAGGCGTACGCGAGCCGTTTTCGGGTCCGAGAGGCGAGGCCTAAGCCTCGAAAAGTTGAGGCGTAAGCCTTTCAGGTTAAAAAAAAAAAAAACGCGCAACACATATACTTAAATTTTAATATGAAATAACATTAAGCGTCAAATACTAAGTAAAACCCATAAAGCATTCAAAGCAATTCAAACAAAATACAATCATTCTTGCACACTTAATAAAAAATGCAAAAGATCAAATGATATCTTCCTCCTCATGCAAAAAATTCAAAATGATATATTCCTCCACATGCAAAAGATTCAAATTTTGATTTCTTAAAACTATTTGAAGATTACATCAAACTACAATTTTGATATGTTATGTAACACCCCGTATGTTGAATAACTTGCTATAATATAAAACAGGGCAGAATTAAATTTTAAAATCTGAATCAGGGGAAACGGGCTATGCCATTGCGTTCGTCTCGGAAAAATACGCGAAATAGAGTCCGAGTTTTCGAAAATCGGAGTCCGTATGACCCAGTTAAGGCCCGAAGAAGTTTTCAGAAAATTCAAAACGGATTTAAATATAAAAATTTCAAGTTTCAGAAGAGGCGGGAAAATTCCCGCCAGACTAAGGGTGTCGACCCCCTCCCTAGGGGTCGACCCAGGGGTCGACCCCCCCTGTCGGTCTGTGTGACCTGGGTGCACCATTTTGGCTTTTGGGCTGTGCTTGGTGGCTAGTGACGAAATCTGACGGCTCTAATCTGATTTAGGGTTAATCTAATGGCCTAAAACACGTAACTAATCTATAAATACACCCTAAGACTACCCTAATTCATACTAAAAATAGATACAACGTCGTCATGCCGTCAAAATGCAACTTGAAGGAGCCTCCATCAAATTAAAGAGGAAGATAACTTCTCAAATCAACCTCTAATCAACTCTAGCAACTTAATCTTCTTCTTAGGAGTGCTAATCAACAAGTTGTGAGTTTCTATAGCCTTAATGACCAATTGTTGAAATGATTATGATAGGATATAATGAGGTTATGGCTATGAATGTGGATCAATGCAAGTTATGTTATCATATGCTATGTGTTCATGATGTTATGCAAGTTATATGCTATGTGTTAATGATGTTATGCAAGTTATGCAAGTTATATGCTATGTGTTCATGATGTTATGCAAGTTATGCAAGTTATATGCTATGTGTTCATGATGTTATGCAAGTTATGCAAGTCATATGCTATGTGATCATGATGTAATGCAAGTTATGCAAGTCACATGCTATGTGATCATGATGTTATGCAAGTTATGCAAGTCATATGCTAGGTGATCATGATGTTATGCAAGTTATGCAAGTTTTAGGCTATGTGTTCATGATGCTAGTTATGCAAATCTCTATGATAAACATTGATCCATTATGACAGCGTGATTATGCAAGTTTGGTGTATGATTATATGCAAGTTCATATATGATATGTTATGCAAGTTTGGTGTTTGATTATATGCAAGTTCATATATGACATGTTATGCAAGTTTGGTGTTTGATTATATGCAAGTAACATGTGCAAGTTTACACCTTTGTATGAGATGCATACATATGCAAGTTAACCCCTTTGTATGTCATACATACATATGCAAGTTTACCCCTTTGTATGACATAAGTAACTTATGCAAGTTAACCTCTTTATGACATATGTGATTCATGCAAGTTTGGGTTGATTATTTATGCTAGTTGGGTTTGATGCTATATGCATGTTGACACCTTTAAAACCCATGTTGATGCTAATGTTATGCAAGTTGAACCCATTGTATTTGTGATGAATCTTCCCTTTTATGTCATGTTAGCGAATTACGTAGGGAACGATGGGGTTAATATTCATGTTAATGAAATGGTGTGAAGTTGGTATGATTAAGCATACCATAAAGTGGATGGACATAATTGAGTCAATTATGTACATCGTTAAATTTATAATTAATTAGGGATAATTAATACAAATTATGGGGGGATTAATTAGGTGTAATTAATCGACTAAGACACGAGGTTGGACCCTTTTGTAGCATAAGACTGCCCGAAACCGACCGGCAAATCCAGCGGCTACAAATGATCGGCCCAATGTGAGAGGTCTTAGGCATAAACTAAACACGTGACAAGTGTAAAGACACGAGGTTAGACTCGGTTATGGCGTAAGGCTGCCCGGACCCGACCGGCAAATCCAGCTGCCATAAATGGTAGTCTAATGTGAGAGGTCTTTACAACGGTTACGTTCTTAATCAACTAAGAAACACTTAACCAGATAAGCATGTAGTGGGGCATGAGGGGTTAAGTGGGTGCCTTGGGTGGCATGTGGAAATCAAGTAAGTGCCTTGGGTGGCATGTGGAAATCTAGTGGGTTGCCTTGGGTGGCAATAGAAAATACGATTAGAATACTTAACCAAGTGGAAACATGTAATTAAACATGATTAAAGGGTTAAGTGGGATGCACTAGATAAAGGGACAAGCTTAGGTGGGTAGCTTGTGGGGGCCCATTTCAACCAGTAACCCATATGTATCTTATTGGGCTCGACCCATGTCGAGGACGGGACACGCGTACTGGGCTTGACTATAAGAGGCCAAAACGGGTTAGCGGTGGCAACGCAAGTCCAACGGGTTTCATATGCGTGTGTGGACCCGGGCTGGTAGGTAATACGTTGTTGCATCGTGTAGATATAAGCCATGCACCGTTGATTGTATCGGGTTGCCACTTTGGGGAGTGATACACCCCACTGTGGGGCCAGCACGGGTATCTACGGTAGGGAGCCGATCGCTTGGGGAATAGTGGGTACACCTAGTGGAGATAGGGGCAGACGGCACCTATGTAGTCAGCTAGGGGTACACGAAACTACTGGGTAAATTTTCTAAGTCCTTGGGTGGGATCAACCTTTAAGTAGGAATGACTGGTGTGGTGCAGTTAGTAATTACCCTTGGGTGGGTAGATGCGTCTTTACCGTTATCTTAGTTCATCCTATGTCTAGTTGGCTACTTAGTGTAGTCATTTATCCCCATTCATCACCATACCAAGTTTATATCATACCCTAATTACTTTAATGATTGTGTTGTTAAAGTTATAGGGCTCACTCAGACTTATGTCTGACCCCGTTGTTTTTATCTTTTTCCCCCTCAGGTCCTCAGGGTGGGCCTAGCACTAGTGGGATTTGATCAGATTTCTTTATCTATCTTTTGGAGCTTGGACCGTGATGTAAAGCCCAGCTTATCTTTTCTATTATGGCTATTAGTTATGTAGTGGGATTATGTACTTATGTTTTAATCAGGATGGATATTTGGTACTTGACTCTTTTTATGGTGTTGTAACTAAACATGTTTACCTTCTGCTGCAATGAAATGATGTTTTAGATTTTTCAAGTATTATTTATATCTGTCTTGTTGTAATTTTTCTGTTCTATATTCACTTAAAATGCTCCACCGAAGTTAAGGCATTCCCTTAGTGAGTGACCTTAGCGGGTGTGGGGTGTTACACGTGGTATCAGAGCTGATGGTTACCGGAACAGATAACATTTTTGGAAGAAATGTTTTCAAAAACATGTCTTTTAAGAGAAAAGTTTTTGAAAGAAAAGCATAATCCCCAATAGCCATATCTTTATCCTTCGAATTCTCCGTTTTAAATCTTTCCTTTTTCGTTTCAGCATGGCTGAAGATCTTAACTTTCCGGAGGGTGTGACGATACCAGTATGGTATAGGAGATTGATGGAGGCTAGGGCCGCCACTGCAGGTCCAGCAAATGTCCCTCCACCAACAGTAGCACCCGATCTTCCTCCTCCCCCTCCTCCTCCTCGCACGGATACTTTTGCTAAGACTTGCAAGGAATTTAAGGCTATGGGAGGGAAACCTTTTCAAGGAACAGAAACTTTTGTGGAAGCTGGAGATTGGCTTAAGGAGGTGGAAGAGTTGATAGATATCTTTGAGATGGAAGAAGGAAAGAAAGTCAAGTTAGCCGCTTGGTTAATGAAGGGAGAGGCCTCATTCTGGTGGGAGGTCACTAATGGAGAGCGCCCTGTTGACTCTTGGGCGGATTTCAGGCAAAGGTTTGTGGCAAAGTTTCTCTCAAGGGCGGAGGAAAACTTGTATATGGAAAGGTTCTTGACTCTTAAGCAAGGAAACCTATCAGTAAAGGAATATGTCAACAAGTTTAATCAATTGGCAAGGTTTGGCATAGACATGGTGAATACACCAGAGAAGAAGGCTTTGAGGTTCGTTAAGGGCTTGAATGAACCGATGCATGGATTGGCTATGACTCACATCCCTATGGGGGCCACCTTTGAGAAGCTAGTAGACATGGCACTCATGCATGAGGAAGAGAAGGGTCCCAATGCTAATAAGGCACCCGAGAAGAAAGGAGATCAGAAGAGACCTCAACAGCAACAGCAAAACAAGTGTGGGAAAGGCAACGGTGGCAAGGGAAAGAAGAAGTGCTTCAATTGCGGGGCCACCTAAGCAAAGATTGTCGAAAGAAGAAGAAGACGGGCTGCTTCCACTGTGGCGAAGTAGGGCATCTAGTGAAGGACTGCCCTAAGAAGGGGCAAAGGACGGGATCTACCACAGGGGGACAGGTACAAGCTCTTATGGCACCAGGTCAGGCAAGGGGGCAAGTTCAGGCTCTCGCGGTTCCACCGATTCAGGAAAGAGGTAGAACTATTTCCGTTGAAAGTCTGGTTTTTCTGTTTGATCATCTTGTCCGTACATTGTTTGACTCTGGCGCATCGCATTCGTTTATCTCATCATCATTAGTTGAGTCACTGCACTTAGACACCAGTCTAGTAGATGATCCCTTGGTTGTTTCAAACCCAATTGGGGGCTCCACTTATTTGTCCATGATATGTTTGGGTTTGAAGATTTCCATACTTAGCGTTGAGTTTAGATGTGATGCTTTTGTTCTGGGCTTCACGGGCTATGGGTTGATTTTGGGCATGGACTGGTTATCCAGTAATGGTGCCGTTCTTGATTGTGAAAGGGGAGTTGTTAGGCTCATGACCCGCTTAGGGAACACTCTCGAGATCCCTTGTAATCCCATGGATTCTGTTATGCTAAGTTATCTTGAATCGCTTGACGCTTCGGTCGAGAGTTTGCAATCTGTTAGAGTGGTCCGGGAATACTCGGATGTGTTTGAGGAGGTGAAGGGCTTACCTCCGAAGCGGGAGATAGACTTCCGAATATATCTGGTGGACAATGCTAAACCAGTATCTTTACCAGTGCGCCACATGGCTCCTCGTGAGAGGAGGGAACTCCATAAGCAAGTAGGGGAGTTGCTTGAGAAGGGGTTCATAAGACGAAGTATATCGGAGTGGGGTGCTCCAGTAGTTTTTGCTACGAAGGCGGATGGGTCCCTCAGACTTTCTGTAGACTATAGAGAACTCAACAAGCTCACAAAGAAGAATAGACACCCATTGCCGAGGATTGATGATCTCTTTGATCAGTTGGTTGGCGCCTCAGTGTTCTCGCAGTTGGACTTGGCCACGGGGTTTCATCAGTTGAGGGTGGCTGAGGATAGCATAGTCAAGACTGCCTTTAGGACTCCGGATGGTTTCTATGAGTGGCTGGTGATGCCATTTGGTTTGACGAACGCCCCTGCATACTTTGTTGATTTGATGAGTAGGGTGTTCAGGGAGTACCTTAATAAGTTCGTGGTGGTCTTTGTGGATGACATCTTAGTCTTTTCTAAGAGTGAAGAAGAGCATGCCCTACATCTTAGGGAAGTGTTGGAGACTCTTCGAGCGCATAGCCTTAAGGCTAAATTCTCTAAATGTCACTTCTGGAGGAAGGAAGTGCGGTTCTTGAGGCACGTGGTCTCCAAGGAAGGGATAGCTGTGGATCCCGTGAAGGTAGTATCCATCCAAGATTGGAAGGTTCCGAAGAATACTACCGAGGTGAGGAGTTTCTTGGGGCTGGCTGGCTGCTATAGGAAGTTTATCAAGGACTTCGCGAAGATATCAACCTCATTAACTCGCTTGACGAAGAAGAATCTAGTCTTCGCATGGGACGTAGATTGTGATGATGCGTTCCGACGGTTAAAGAGAGCTTTAACCACAGGTCCAGTCTTAGTGTTGCCAGATGGGAGTAAGCCATTTGTTGTCTATACCGATGCTTGTGGGACAGGACTGGGCGCAGTCTTAATGCAAGAGGGAAGGGTAATAGCCTACGGTGGAAGGCAGTTGAGAAAGCATGAGAAAAATTACCCTACCCATGATTTAGAGTTGGCCATAATTGTTTTTGCGCTTAAGATTTAGCGCCATTATCTTCTTGGCGAGAGGTTCAAATTGTTCACTGACCACAAATCATTGAAGTTCTTGTTTTCTCAGAAGGATTTGAACTTGAGACAGCAAAGGTGGATGGAGTTCTTAGCATCCTATGATTTCGAGATAGCGTATACCCCTGGCAAGGGTAACGTGGTGGCGGACGCCTTGAGTAGAAAAAGGTTGTCCTTGAGTCCATTGTTCATGGAACGACGAAGCTTGGAATTTATCTCGATGTTTGATTTCAGACGTTCCATTGACTTTGTACCCGGTTTGCTAGCATCCTTAGAGGTCAGACCTACTCTTTTGGGACGGATTGGCGAGGCACAGCGGGATGACCCTCAGTTGGTTGAGTTAGTAGAGAAGCTCATAAGGGGGGAGTCGTCCAGCCATTTGAGTAGGTACACCCTAGACGATATGGGGTGCTTGCGTAGAGACAGTAGACGTTGTGTACCGCAAGACGAGGGTTTGAGGAAGGCTATACTTGATGATGCGCATCGTTCAAAGATGACCATTCATCCCGGTGGGGACAAGATGTACCAAGACATGAAGCGAGTTTTCTTTTGGGCCGGTATGAAGAAAGATGTGGCCGAGTATGTCGCTAGATGCTTGGTGTGCCAACAAGTGAAAGCGGAGCAAAAGAAACCTGGTGGGTTGCTTCACCCATTGGAGGTTCCGCAATGGAAGTGGGATAGCGTCTCGATGGATTTTATTGATGGGTTACCGAGATCAAGGAAGGGTAATACGGGAATTTGGGTTGTGGTAGATAGACTTATTAAGAGCGCCCATTTCATACCCGTGAAGAGCAAGAGGACTGCTCCATGGCTAGCTTCAGTTTACCTTCGAGAGATAGTTCGGTTGCATGGTGTACCCTCTAGCATAGTGAGCGATCGAGATCCCATCTTCACTAGCGAGTTTTGGAAGAGTTTGCAAGAAGCAGTAGGGACTCAGTTGTGTTTGAGCACCGCATATCATCCTCAGACGGACGGCCAGACCGAGAGGGTGAATCGTGTTCTAGAAGACCTTTTGAGGCTATGTATCTTAGATTTTGGAGGTACAAGGGAAGAGCATCTTCCATTGGTGGAGTTCGCGTATAATAACAGCTTTCAGTCTAGTATTGGTATGGCTCCTTTTGAAGCTGTAACGACCCGGATTTTTAGCTGTTTTATAATTAATATTTAAATTAGTTTAAATATTTAATTGGAAATAATAAATAAATATTTATATTTAATTTATCGATCAAATAATCGATATAGATTTAATTTCGAATATATAGAGTCATCAACAAACAATATAATTCGTAGTTAAAATTAAATCGAAACGATGATTTATATAAACTCTATATTAGAACGATAATAGTAATTTATTATCAGTGAGTTAGATTGGTTTGAATTTAAAATAAAATCGCTGATTTTAAATAGGGTCTTTTCCATACGATCAAAATAGCGGTTTGGAACCCCAAAATATATTATATATATATATATAAATGAATGGATAAGATCGAAATCAAATCACGGTCAAAACAAAATCAAATCGAGTTTAATACTTTCGTACATCAGCCACCCTAAGTCTTAAATGGAGCCGACCTATACATTGTACCCGAAGCCACCTAAAACTGAATTTTCGTAGTTGTTCTTCCTCGAGCAGAAATTTTGGTCTTCCACTTATGATATCAAAGAAACACGAATTTAATGGTCGTGTCCTTATTGTCCCTCGCTCGCTCTATAAATGGAACCTTCAGCCTTCCTATTTTCCCCAAACGAAACCAAATTCAAGTCGTGCTCTTTCGTTTCTTCTCCCAACCAAATCAAAATCCCAAATTTCGATTCTATGAACTTTCGAGAACTTCGATTCTTCAAATCCAATAGAAACCGCGAGGCTCAACATCAGAGTAGCGCTCGCGATGAACTCACATGGCCTTGGCGTTCGAACTACATCGCTACGGTGATTTGCGCTCGAGTTTTGGGGGAATTTTGGTTTTCAATTGAAAGCGATGTTCATAAGGGTTGAGGAGTTCGAATTGGGGAGATCTAGGGTGTTGCGATTTTACTGGTTGGCTGTTGCTGGAGTAGAGTTCGACTGAAGGGTTCCTGGGTGTAGCGTTTCAGGTGCGGGTTGTTGAGAAGGGGTTGGCGACGATGGTCAGGAGGGGTGCGATGTCGCTTGTGGAGTTGAAGCAGTTCGACATTTGGGGAGGATGTGTTGATTTACTGTTCAACGTGAAGGGAGTCTGGTACTATGATGTTTGGAGTTCGGCGCCAGATTTTTGGGATAGTGGCTGCATCCATATAGGAGGAAGACACTGTTTTTCCAATAAGGTATACATTTTATTTAATTTAAAAGGGATAGATTTATTTGTTAGTAAAATAAATTGGAATGAATAATAGCTTAATCAATTTATTTAAACAAGGATTAAGGTAAATTAAGTATTCAACTTATTTTTAAATATTGATAAATTTAAACTTGTATTAAGCTTATATAGAAGTATACCCTTCATAGGAAATTTTGTTAAGGTAGGTAATCAAAGTTTATAATAGTGATTAGATAAATTAATTTTATCATATAATGGTTAACATATAAAATGTACACAACGTTGTAGCACGCACATATATTTTATACATCAATAGATCTCGACAATACGGAGTGCGTTGAATTTGTATATGCAAAGGCTAGTGTATAAGCCAAATTTGAATAATTGGAAGCCGATGATATGGAAATGAACAGAATATTCGACGACGAAAATCGAGGTGAGTAAATCTCACTCACCTTTTATTTATAAAATAATTGTTGTTGCTTGTTTGGATTTTTCTGCTTGTTTTATATATATTAGGTATTTAGGCTATTATATATATATATATTGGGTTGATTGATTGGTTGGATTCCCGCAGTCTCATTAGCGGATGCCCGCAGTTTTCATAGCGGATGATTACCCTATACGCCCCACGCTATGATTAGTGGATGACCTTCTATACCACGATATTCTGCCACGAAGCAGAATGGGTATTATTTATGTGCTAACATCTGTGGATGCAGGAAAACAGGTTGGAGGAATCCAACTGGATTCCTCAAAAATATATTATCTGTTTGTTTATTTGTTTGCATATATATTGTTATATACGATGTGTTAGAAAAATAAATAATTGGTTGCTTTGTGTGTTTAAATATCACTGGGCTTAAGTAATGATATTTAAAAATATCATGGAAAAGGATATTTGAGAATTAGAAAGGAAATTATATTTTTCTA
Organism: Allium sativum; assembly: GCA_030737875.1. Classification (NCBI taxonomy): domain Eukaryota; kingdom Viridiplantae; phylum Streptophyta; class Magnoliopsida; order Asparagales; family Amaryllidaceae; genus Allium; species Allium sativum. Next base: position 64,103,374 of record CM060911.1, on the reverse strand, counting down.
AAATAGAATTGAAATTTGAAATTTGAATATAGAAGATTCAAATAGAATTGAATTTGAAATTTGAATATAGAAAATTCAAATAGATCCAAATAGAATTGAAAATGAAATTCAAATATAGAATTTGAAGAAAGAAAATTCAAAGAGGAATTCAAAAGGGATTTGAATAAAAGAATTTGAAATAGAATTTTGAATATAGAAATTCAAATGGAAACTTAATAAAGGAATTTGAATATAGAGAATTCAAACAGAATTGAATATAGAAATTTGAATATAGAGAATTCAAACAGAATTGAATATATAATTTGAATCGAGAATTCAAACAGAATTTGAAATAGAATTTTGAATATAGAAATTCATAAAGGAATGTGAATAAAGGAATGTGAATAGAGGAATAAAAGAATTGAATTGAATTTGAAATATTGAATTTCAAAGAAGAATTAAATTGAATTTGAAATATTGAATTTCAAAGAAGAATTGAATTGAATTTGAAATATTGAATTTCAATGAAGAATTGAAAAGAATTTGAAATATTGAATTTCAAAGAAGAATTGAATTGAATTTGAAATATAGAATTTCAAAGAAGAATTGAAATAGAAATTGAATAATAGAATTCCAATGGAATTTCAAGTATAGAAATTGAATAATAGAATTCAAATGGAATTTCAAGTATTGAATTTGAATATGAAATTGAAATAGAAATTTAAGTATTGAATTTGAATATGGAATTGAAATAGAAATTCAAGTATTGAATTTGAATATAAAATAGAAAAGGAAATTCAACTATAGAATTTGAATATAGAAATTTAAATGGAAACTTAATAAAGGAAATTTAAATATAGAATTTGAATAATAGAAAGGAAATGGAAATTTGAATTTAGAATTCAAATAGAAAAGGAAATAGAATTTGAACATAGAATTCAAATAGAAAAGGAATTGGAATTTGAATATAGAATTCAAATAAAAGCGAGATTGGAATTTGAATCAAGAAATTCAAATAGAGTTAAAATGGAGTTGGATTCATTTTAACGAAGTTTAAAAGTTTTTTTATATATATAAATATAATTAAAACGAACTCGCTGCAGCGCTGCAGTTCGTAAATTGGCGACTCGAACTTCAATTGAGTATACAGGACTCAATTAAAGTCGGAATTCTTTGAAACAAGAATCGTCAGGACCGGTTGAATAATAGTTTTCTAATAGAAGAGAAAAATCTGGATTTCGTCGAATAGATTTTGAGTTATGTCAAAATCAAAATTTTAAAAGTGCAGCGCCAGAAACCATTAAAACCATAATGGATTTTATACAATATAGGGATTTTTAAGCAAATAAAAATCTGAATTTCCATTTAAAAATCTGGTCTTGAGTTAGAACATAAAGGTGAACTCAGGTGAAGTAAGAAAAGTGATTTTTGAAACAATAATCATATTTTTGATTATTGAATAGAATTAACTAAGTCAAAGAAGAATTAGTTAATCGAGTGGTGAATTGAAGTCGAACTTTGAAAATTGAATTTTTGAATTGTAAACATATATTTGAAATCGAATATAGAACTTAAATTAAAGTTTGAATTCAATTAGTTGATAAGTAAGTTGAAATATATTTGAAACGTGTTATATTCATATATACAAGCGAAATGGGCAAAGAGTTAGTTAAAGAGTTACTTTAACGAATTGAGTCAAAACGAGTGTATGAAGTTGAAATGAATTATTCAGGTATAGATATACCAGAGACAGTTATGGGATAAAGTGATGAAGGTATATAATTAGTGTGCTCGACAATAAGGTACATGTTTAATTCATATATGAGATTTTATGCGCCGTATCGGCAAGCCGCTTGGCTTTTTCTTTTTCTTTTTGAGATGAGAAGTTACCGGGAAGCTATTTGAAATTTCCCGATGCTCCCGATACAGGGGAGGTTATGGCGAATTTTTCCGAAAATTTAAGGAGTTAGAATATTTTTAAAAAAATTTGATAACTAGAAATCCATATATCGATATATATAGAGAATTAGATAATGAAACAAATTTAAATAGGATATTTGAAACAAGAAGGAAAACTATAACTTAGATTTGTTAAAAATAACAAGGGAAATGTATACGTGTTTTAAAAATAGATAATTGGTTTGTATAGTATTGATTATTCGAGTAAGTAGTCTTGTCTGTTTTGACGTTATGAATGTTATTCAGTCAAGGTCTGAGAGGTAATTATACCCCAACTTGATTGGTTTCATTAACAACCGATAAATAGCAAAACTCAGTCTCGAAGATCAACGTTTAAAGAGATTTAGTTGAATGTATATATTTGGGTTGTCGTAACGATGTTTTACACAACATCCGTTTTAACCCAAATAAATGTAAACTTGGAAATAAAATAACAAGTGTTTTCTAAGTATAGAACTAAATGAGTTCGTGGAAGAGATAAGTGATTGGAATGTTTTCCAATTAAAATCGAAAATATTTTCTAACTATAGAAAATAAAAGGAGGCGATACTTGTAAATATATGGGTAACAAATATTGATAAGGAAATGGAGAAGAGATTTAATTAATGAAATATTAATTAAAGAGCCCAGTGATTTGTTGATATGTTTGGATGAACACTTGTTTTTATTCGATAGTTAAATCACAGACTATCGAAGTTTTTGACCATCGTTGTCAATATGGAGAGACCGGTTGGATTATTATCCGAAGAACCACTCCGTATCGGCATAAGCGTTGCGAACCAAGTATGCTGAATATATTGAAGACGGAGTAAAGTGCAAGGACTCTTTCTATTAAATAGAAATAGTGCCTTCGGTTTCGTTCAATCCCAGAACGAACGTAAATGGACGAATGTCTGACAGAGTATTTCCAATGATCAAATGGGTTGGTCTGTATAAATATATATGGTTGCAACGGATTTATTCCCTTAGCATAACATCCCGAATATTTGTGCAAACTCAACTAGTGATTAACGGATCTGACAATGTGGCATTCAAAGTGATTGTGCTATCAATGAAGGGTAAGTATTCGTAGCCTCAGGCCTCAACAACCGGGAAAGGACAAAAATCGGGCAGGCAGCATGGCTATGTGGGTCGCACCCATTAGGATGTATAATCACCTATCTAGAGGTTCATTCCATTTCTTATTCTATTCGATGCTGTCCCAGTCGGGAGGCGGTTGCTGATCCCAACCGTTGGTGATATACATTCGATACACTCAAGCGAAATGAGTGGTCGGTCATGTGTGGGCCGGGTTACAAGATGTTCTTGTTGAACCCAGTGTATTCCTCTCTAGAGATACACTAGCGGAAGGTGGTTCCATACCTTGTCATGTTGGAAATTCAATCTCCAATAAGCGCCATGCGGTTTTTGATTTTATACTATATATGTGGAGCGTGAGATGCAAGCGTTCTGCTATTTGGTTATTTTCTTGATGTAGACATTATTATAATATCACTGGATTTTTGTATCGAAGTATTTTGGGTTATAGTAAGGTAAAAACCGTCCATGTTTATGTGTGGGCTGGTCTTACTATTATCTTTTCTTTCGAAAAGGATTTTGAAAGTTAAACAAGTGGTTGGAGTTTACTCACACCAGTCCCATGACTGACCCAGAGTTTATTTTGTTTGTTTTCCCTAAACTCTTGGGTGCCCAAATTTGTACGGGCAGTCAAGTAATTGGGATTTTTCAGATTCACTTAGAAGAGCTGGAAGCAGGAGGCTTCACTAGTTAGATATAGACTATCATATATTCCGCTGTGTACTATTGGTTGTATCTGGAAACAGGTGTTTATAACTGTTCCAGGAATGGCTGTTGTGCTTTGATGATGGTATGTATATAAAGTTACTGATTTGTATTTCAGAAGTTATGTTATATAATATATTTTATTCGTTCCGCTGTGAGTTTGTGATCTTCATTTTTCTTCTATTCTAATATTTCTTTCTTTCTATTTCTCATCCTCTAACTTCTTTCTAAAAATGATTCGTATTTCTGTGCAATTTGGGTTGGACGTGTGGTGTTTTTAGTCAACTCAGATAGCACGGATTTGCGGGTCGTTACAGAAGCTCTTTACGGAAGGCCTTGTCGATCACCTACATGTTGGTGGGAATCTACGGATAAGATCTTGCTTGGGCCTGATATGGTTAGAGAGACTTCGGAAAAGATTGATTTGATTCGAAGAAGGATGAAAGCAGCGCAAGATAGGCAGAAATCTTACGCGGACAAGAGGAGGACGGATCTTGAGTTTGATGTTGGGGACATGGTCTTTGTTAAAGTATCTCCATTACGGAATGTTGTTCGCTTTGGGTCCGTTGGGAAGTTAGCACCAAGGTTTGTAGGACCGTTTCCTATTAAGGAAAGGATTGGACGGATGGCATATAGAGTGGATTTACTCGAGAGACTTAGTGGGGTACATGACGTATTCCATGTGTCACATTTGAGGAAGTGCCTACATGAGACCGCAGAGGTGGTAGAGCCGAGCTTGCTTAAAGAAGTGGAGGTTGAGCGTGATGCGACTATTAGACGAGCTCCTACCCGCATCCTTGGGTCAGAGATTAGGAAGTTGAGAAACAGAGAGGTTCGACTAGTCAAAGTGCAATGAGGAGAAGATGAGAGCAATGCTACTTGGGAGACAGAAGCGAAGATGCGTTCACTGTACCCATTCCTTTTTGAGGGTATGTCTTTTAACTTCTCCTTTATCGTTTGTCTAGTACTTATCTTATCTTTAGTATGTCCTCTCATTAGTACCTTTGACCTTTAGATAGGGTAAACCTATGGTTGAAACATGTGTTTGAGACATGTTATGATTGATGGATGCGTGTGGATGCAAGTCGTTGCTAGTGGTTGCTCGTGGATGCATATACACACACTTTAGGCACTAGATCGGCTCAGTCACTTCATATTGCATATTGCATATAAATTGTGTGTAGGTAGCTTTATTAATGGATGTATAATGGTTGCGTTATCATATGGATGATGCATTTTGGTGTATGGTTGTGCACACATGTAGAGATAGTATGTGTCGATAGGGTGCTTTCGCATACATATTGGATGCATGGCACTATCATGGTTTGCATTAAGGAGGTCAACTGAATCAGTAGACCGCCTGATTTTGCATTAGACAGGGAACATATACACACACTCGTTGCATATGTTCATACAGCATTAGAAACTTTAAGGACAATGGATGCCAGTGTTTGATGGCTTAGTAGATGGTTGTTTGGATGGTAGGATACGTTCTTCTTGACTTAGAGATTTCGGGGACGAAATCCTTTAAGTAGGGGAGAATGTAACACCCCGTATGTTGAATAACTTGCTATAATATAAAACAGGGAAGAATTAAATTTTAAAATCTGAATCAGGGGAAACGGGCTATGCCATTGCGTTCGTCTCGGAAAATACGCGAAATAGAGTCCGAGTTTTCGAAAATCGGAGTCCGTATGACCCAGTTAAGGCCCGAAGAAGTTTTCATAAAATTCAAAACAGATTTAAATATAAAAATTTCAAGTTTCAGAAGAGGCGGGAAAATTCCCGCCAGACTAAGGGTGTCGACCCTAGGGTCGACATTGGTGTCGACCCCCTCCCTAGGGGTCGACCCAGGGGTCGACCTAGGGGTCGAGCCCCCCTGTCGGTCTGTGTGACCTGGGTGCACCATTTTGGCTTTTGGGCTGTGCTTGGTGGCTAGTGACGAAATCTGATGGCTCTAATCTGATTTAGGGTTAATCTAATGGCCTAAAACACCTAACTAATCTATAAATACACCCTAAGACTACCCTAATTCATACTAAAAATAGATACAACGTCGTCATGCCGTCAAAATGCAACTTGAAGGAGCCTCCATCAAATTAAAGAGGAAGATAGCTTCTCAAATCAACCTCTAATCAACTCTAGCAACTTAATCTTCTTCTTAGGAGTGCTAATCAACAAGTTGTGAGTTTCTATAGCCTTAATGACCAATTGTTGAAATGATTACGATAGGATATAATGAGGTTATGGCTATGAATGTGGATCAATGCAAGTTATGTTATCATATGCTATGTGTTCATGATGTTATGCAAGTTATGCAATTTATATGCTATGTGTTAATGATGTTATGCAAGTTATGCAAGTTATATGCTATGTGTTCATGATGTTATTCAAGTTATGCAAGTTATATGCTATGTGTTCATGATGTTATGCAAGTCATATGCTATGTGATCATGATGTTATGCAAGTTATGCAAGTCACATGCTATGTGATCATGATGTTATGCAAGTTATGCAAGTCATATGCTAGGTGATCATGATGTTATGCAAGTTATGCAAGTTTTAGGCTATGTGTTCATGAAGCTAGTTATGCAAATCGCTATGATAAACATTGATCCATTATGACACCATGATTATGCAAGTTTGGTGTATGATTATATGCAAGTTCATATATGATATGTTATGCAAGTTTGGTGTTTGATTATATGCAAGTTCATATATGACATGTTATGCAAGTTTGGTGTTTGATTATATGCAAGTAACATGTGCAAGTTTACACCTTTGTATGAGATGCATACATATGCAAGTTAACCCCTTTGTATGTCATACATACATATGCAAGTTTACCCCTTTGTATGACATAAGTAACTTATGCAAGTTAAGCTCTTTATGACATATGTGATTCATGCAAGTTTGGGTTGATTATTTATGCTAGTTGGGTTTGATGCTATATGCATGTTGACAGCTTTAAAACCCATGTTGATGCTAATGTTATGCAAGGTTAACCCATTGTATTTGTGATGAATCTTCCCTTTTATGTCATGTTAGCGAATTACGTGGGGAACGATGGGGTTAATATTCATGTTAATGAAATGGTGTGAAGTTGGTATGATTAAGCATACCATAAAGTGGATGGACATAATTGAGTCAATTATGTACATCGTTAAATTTGTAATTAATTAGGGATAATTAATACAAATTATGGGGGGATTAATTAGGTGTAATTAATCGACTAAGACACGAGGTTGGACCCTTTTGTAGCATAAGACTGCCCGGAACCGACCGGCAAATCCAGCGGCTACAAATGATTGGCCCAACGTGAGAGGTCTTAGGCATAAACTAAACACGTAACAAGTGTAAAGACATGAGGTTAGACTCGGTTATGGCGTAAGGCTGCCCGGACCCGACCGGCAAATCCAGCTGCCATAAAAGATAGTCTAATGTGAGAGGTCTTTACAACGGTTACGTTCTTAATCAACTAAGAAACACTTAACCAGATAAGCATGTAGTGGGGCATGAGGGGTTAAGTGGGTGCCTTGGGTGGCATGTGGAAATCAAGTAAGTGCCTTGGGTGGCATGTGGAAATCTAGTGGGTTGCCTTGGGTGGCAATAGAAAATACGATTAGAATACTTAACCAAGTGGAAACATGTAATTAAACATGATTAAAGGGTTAAGTGGGATGCACTAGATAAAGGGACAAGCTTAGGTGGGTAGCTTGTGGGGGCCCATTTCAACCAGTAACCCATATGTATCTTATTGGGCTCGACCCATGTCGAGGACGGGACACGCGTACTAGGCTTGACTATAAGAGGCCAAAACGGGTTAGCGGTGGCAACGCAAGTCCAACGGGTTTCATATGCGTGTGTGGACCCGGGCTGGTAGGTAAGACGTTGTTGCATCGTGTAGATATAAGCCGTGCACCGTTGATTGTATCGGGTTGCCACTTTGGGGAGTGATACACCCCACTGTGGGGCCAGCACGGGTATCTACGGTAGGGAGCCGATCGCTTGGGGAGTAGTGGGTACACCTAGTGGAGATAGGGGCAGACGACACCTATGTAGTCAGCTAGGGGTACACGAAACTACTGGGTAAATTTTCTAAGTCCTTGGGTGGGATCAACCTTTAAGTAGGAATGACTGGTGTGGTGCAGTTAGTAATTACCCTTGGGTGGGTAGATGCGTCTTTACCGTTATCTTAGTTCATCCTATGTCTAGTTGGCTACTTAGTGTAGTCATTTATCCCCAGTCATCACCATACCAAGTTTATATCATACCCTAATTACTTTAATGAGTGTATTGTTAAAGTTATAGGGCTCACTCAGACTTATGTCTGACCCTGTTGTTTTTATCTTTTTCCCCCTCAGGTCCTCAGGGTGGGCCTAGCACTAGTGGACTTTGATCAGATTTCTTTATCTATCTTTTGGAGCTTGGACCGTGATGTAAAGCCCAGCTTATCTTTTCTATTATGGCTATTAGTTATGTAGTGGGATTATGTACTTATGTTTTAATCAGGATGGATATTTGGTACTTGACTCTTTTTATGGTGTTGTAACTAAACATGTTTACCTTCTGCTGCAATGAAATGATGTTTTAGATTTTTCAAGTATTATCTATATCTGTCTTGTTGTAATTTTTCTGTTCTATATTCACTTAAAATGCTCCACCGAAGTTAAGGCATTTCCTTAGTGAGTGACCTTAGCGGGTGTGGGGTGTTACATGTTACATCAATTCAAATCGATTTGCAAAATTTATTTCGAGATTTAACAAAGTTTATTGAAAAACATTCTTTAAATAACAATAAGAAAATTCATTATATTGCCCATGATCAATATTTCATAAACAATTTTACGTGATTGTGCCGATATTGAAATTGAAAAATAAAAAATGCTAATTTTTATTTTCTTAGATTTTGTCTATTTTTATTTCTATTAAATAATCAAAGTTCAATGACATTTATTCGTGTCAATATCTACAACTAAAGATTAAAAAGTTTTTAAGTCATACGCCTCAGTTGTTTGAGGCGTGCGAGGCGTACGCTTTACGCATTTTGTACGCCTCAAGTTATTGAGGCGTAAGCTTTAGAGGTAAAAAGCCTTTTGGAATAAGTCTCAAGGCATTTTATCTTTTATTTTCTCGAGGCGAGCCTTTGTGACGGCCCGCCCCGTACCAACCGGCATTTCCTCCGTAAGTGCGCTGTACACATGCCCGACTAGCACGGAACGGTCGTCAGAAGAAAGGAAAGAAGAGGATTAACTAACGAGGAACCTGTAGAATGTCTCACAGCGCATGGAACAAAATATAATAATAACATAATTGACATAAAACAGGTGAGACAGTGCATAAGCTGATAACTAAAACCAACATCAACATCATCATCAGAGCAGCGGAAATCCAAATACAGCTTATGATCCAACATGATTATTACAACTTTAAACTGTCTCTAAAGCAAAAGAAAGCTAATGTAGAAGATGCCCTACTAATGCCCAAGCAGTGATCTTCAACGACACAGGGAGAATACTATATGTATCATACGTGGAAGCCTCCTGCTCGCCTCTGAATCATCTACTCGCGCATCACCAGCCAACCTGTCTCTAGTCTGCTCGTGTGAGCACCCAGAGTAATAAGAAGAGACATAAAACTCTAGGTCAGACAAAAAGTCTGGTATGAGCGATAAGCATCTAAACAGAACAATAACAGGTATACTAAACCATACCTGAACCTGGACCTGCAACCAAAGAGTTAGTACTACATATCGTACAATACTCTAAGGTGCCACTAAACAGATGGTGTAAAGAGTACGGGGGTGGGGGTGTGCATGTCATAATGATGGAAAACATATCATCCATAGCAACCATCCTCACATCTCTCACTCAGTGCGTAAAGCATACGATGTCCACCACTGTCAATCACTAGACCCATCGAAGTAGTGACGGAGTTCGACTTGTACAACTACTGCTACTACCAAGCTTATCACATGGAGCCATGACCAAATCTTTACAAATGACCCCACTTCTTTAGTCTATAGCCCCTTTAGTCGTACCTAGGCCACTGTGGCCCTGAATCCGTTCACGTACTCCCTACACATAGTGATTCAAAGCTACAGACATCGACAACCCCTTTGCACACGTCCCGCAGCAAAGCCCAATCATGAATCTCACTCATTGGTTCCCAACTGGATCCTGAGTCAAAGCTCCTCATTTGGACTTCCTTTGCATCTCGGGTTCTGGTCATCGCCTTCTTCTCAGGACCGGTCTTCGTTTCTTCACTTTACTTCAGGTCGTGGTCATCAGCTCCTCGGTTCGGATCGGAATACTCTTCCCTAAGCAATCGGATCGGTTCGGACCGGGTCAACCTTCCTCTCTGCTTCGGGTCGGATCGGGGTGATCTTCCTCCAGCTGTTCGGATCGGAGTCCACACCTCCTGGCTTCATGGAAAACTCCCCTGGTTCGGTCCTTCTCCCCAAGCAATCGGATCGGGTCGGGTCTCTCAAGCTTCTCCATCGGGTCGACTCGGAATTCTAGCTCCATAGTACCAGGTCGGTTCGGTTCGAATATGCTCCATCCGTTCAGCTCGTGAGGCTACATGACTCCAGAACATCGGTTCGTGGGGAGGTATCCTGGTCGGTTCGGTTCGCGCTCCTCCCTCCGATCCGGTCCGGATTGGCCAAATTCCTACAACTCATTCCAGCGACTGTTTATGCCATTCGACGGCGTTTTCGACCAATCTAACACTTCTAGACAATCACGAATCATGTCATACAATCATAGCAACATGTAACATCAACCACAAGCATCAAAACAATAACTATAGCATGTAAAATGGATCAAACGTACCCAAAATCCCATATTTCCCTTAAGCATGTTTAAGCAAAACTAATCATAGGGTTAACAAAACTTAACCAAATTAAACCAACTTTCTACTAGAGGCATAAAATATTATTTTCGAATTTATAGATATTTTTCCAGAATTTATTAGTGTATAAATTCGCTAATCTTCACTAATTACCCTTAATTAACCGTAATTAGTGCAAAACTATGCAAATCACTCACATTGGCCACAAATAAAATTCTCAGAACTGAAACCTCGCTGATTTGGGTGAATACTGATGTCTAACAGCAGCTCTAACCTTGCTTTCGTGTTTTCTCTCCTTAATTTGATGTAAATTAAGCCAAGACTTGATTAGAAAGTGATTAGAAGGTGATTTGGGTATTGGAGACTATTGCTAGGGTTCCAAGAATGAAAGTGGCGGCTGAAAGAAATGTTTTCTAACCCTAATCAGCCCCTATACATCTCCAATCCCGAAATCCCCTTTGGGCCTAGCTGCTAATTACCCGGTTAAGCCCAATTAAGCTGTTTTTCACCACCTGAAACTTGTTTCAGCCATATCTCCTAAACGGTGAGTCCGTTTGGCTAATGTGACCACTCTACGGAATTGTAAACCATCATTCGGAGCCAATGGAAGTGGTTTCAAGTCAAAATTCCTTTCCGGTCAAAAGTTATGGCCAAAACAGAACCAATTAGGGGTAAAATGGTCATATAAAAATCGAAAAAAATCATGAACATGGGAAATGACCCCAATAGTCGTCTCCCAAAGTTACATGACCATACGACTTCGTATGTGAGAGAAATAAATATTCTATGATCCTATGATGCGTAGAATGCGGGTCGTTACACTCTCCCGCCCTTAAGAAATTTCGTCCCCGAAATTCCTTAACCCAAAACATACAAAGGATCCCGCATGCCTACCAGCCACATACAACAATCAAACATGCAAAACAAGCAAACAAGCTATCCTAGCATGCGGAAAGTCTAAACCGAAGGTAAAATCTTACCAGGCGATGAGTTCTGGATACGTCTTCCTAATGCTCTCTTCTGTCTCCCAAGTACAGTCATTCTCATCCTCGCCCCACTGGACTTTGACTAGATTCACCGTTTTTCTTCGAAGTTGCTTCGTATCGTCCCCAACAATACGCATAGGCTTGCGGTTCCCAATCGCCTCGGGTTCAACTTCAACATCATCCAACTGATCAGGTGAAACAGTCACATCTGGGTCGTGCACGAATTTCCTTAACTGGGAAACATGAAATACATTGTGAACTCCTGCCATCTTCTCTGGTAATTCAACTTTATATGCCAAATTCCCAATTTGCTCAAGAACTGGGAATGGACCAACAAATCTTGGTGCTAACTTGCCTTTCCTGCCAAATCGTATTACGCTCTTCAATGGAGAAATCTTGACAAACTCCAAGTCGCCGACAGAGAATTTTAAGTCTCTTCTCCTCTTATCAGCATAACTTTTCTGCCTATCTTGGGCAGCCTTCATTCATTGTTGAATGATCTTAATCTTATCGGAAGTTTCCCTCACCACATCTGGTCCAAGTATAAACTTCTCGCCAGTCTCTATCCAACATGATGGTGAGTTGCACGGTCTTCCGTACAAAGCTTCATATGGAGCCATACCGATACTGGATTGGTAGCTATTATTATATGCAAACTCTACTAGATGCAAATGGTCATCCCATGATCCACCAAAATCCAATATACATGCTCTCAAGAGATCTTCCAAAATACGATTCACCCTCTCCGTTTGACCGTCGGTCTGAGGATGATATGCGGTACTGAGATGTAATTCTGACCCTAGAGCCTCTTGTATGCTCTTCCAAAACCTACTAGTGAACAACGAGTCTCGGTCACTCACAATACTTTTAGGTATTCCATGAAATCTCACTACCCACTTCATATACAATTCTGCTAACTTAGCTGCCGTTCTGGTCGATTTGACCGGTATAAATCTTGCACTCTTAGTCAATCGATCCACGATTACCCAAATTCTATCATGTCCCGATCTAGTCCTTGGTAAACCATCAATGATATCCATCGAGACTTGCTCCCATTTCCATTCGGGAATTTCTAATGGTTGCAACAACCCACTAGGCTTCTTTTGCTCGGCTTTAACTAGCTGGCAATTCATGCATTTGGATATAAACTTCCCAACGTCTCTTTTCATCCCTTCCCAGTAGTAAGTCTGTCTCATGTCTCGATACATCTTATTACCACCGGGATGTATAGTCAGTTTTGAGTGATGACACTCTCTAAGCACTTCATCTCTCAATCCATTGACATTGGGTACAACTAGTCTTCCATCCTTTCTAAGCCATCCATCTCGATCAAGCCCATACTTGCTCATCTCCTCGTCGATACCCATCTCTAACTTGGAGATGACTTCTAATAAGTTAGGATCACTCCTCTGACTGGAACCAATCCGCTCAATCAAATTGCTAACATTTCTGGATCCAATTCGCACTTTGGTCTGAAATCATATCCAACGATGTACTCCAGTTGCTTCCATTCAAGAAACATAGCCCCTAAACTGGCATGTCTCCTACTCAAGGCATCGGCAACCGCATTACCTTTCCCAGGTGTGTATGTGATATCAAAGTCATACGAAGCCAAGAATTCTAGCCACCTTTGCTTCCAGAGATTTAGGTCTTTCTGAGAGAAGAGATACTTCAACGACTTATGATCTGTAAACAACTCAAATCTTTCTCCCAAGAGATAGTGTCTCCACATCTTCAACGCGAACACGATTGCTGCCAATTCCAAATCATGGGTAGGGTATCTTCTCTCGTGTGGTTTCAATTGCCGACTTGCATAAGCTACAACCCTACCGCCTTGCATCAATACAGCACCTAGTCCGGTACCACAGGCATCCGTATATACCGTCATCTCTTCATTCCCCTTAGGAATGACTAACACGGGTGCACACGTCAACTTGTCCTTTAGACTCTTGAATGCATTCTCGCACCTTTCATCCCAGACAAAAGCTTGATTCTTCTTGGTCAACTGGGTCAACGGTGCTGCTATCTTGGAGAAGTCTTGGATAAACTTACGATAATATCCAGCTAATCCCAAGAAACTTCTTATGTCTGTTGCATTCTTGGGCGTAGACCAATCTTGTACTGTAGCCACCTTTGTAGGATCCACGGCGATACCATTCTCTGAAACAACATGGCCCAAGAACCTCACTTCCCTCCTCCAGAAGTGACACTTAGAAAACTTTTCTTTCAATTGGTGTTTTCTCAACACCTCCATCACTATTCTTAAATGTTCCTTGTGTTCTTCCTCTGTCCTCGAATAGACCAAAATATCATCAACGAACACAAGGACAAACTTATTCAACTGATCTCTGAATACCCTATTCATAAGATCCACAAAATATGCTGGGGCATTGGTCAGCCCGAATGGCATGACCAACCACTCATAAAATCCAGACGGCGTCCGAAATGCCGTTTTAGCTATACTCTCAGCTTCCACTCTAAGCTGATGAAAACCTGTCGCGAGATCCAATTGAGAAAATACCCTCCGCCACTCAACTGATCAAACAAATCATCTATCCGCGGTAGTGGATACTTGTTCTTCCCCGTCACTTTATTCAACTCGCGGTAGTCTACACACAAACGAAGGGAACCATCCGCCTTGGTAGCAAACACAACTAGTACTCCCCATTCAGAAACACTCCTTCTGATAAATCCCTTCTTCAAAAGATCGCTGACCTGCACCCCGAGCTCTCGCTGCTCCCTTGGTGCCATACGACGAAGTGGCATCACTATAGGTCTGGCATCTTTCACCAAGTCAATACGGAACTCAATCTCTCGATGTGGTGGAAGCCCGGTCACTTCTTCGAAAACGTCCGGATACTGGCCAACCACGGGCAAACCTGACAACTCACTATGCAGAATGTCGAGGGAATTTAGAAAACTAGCCAATACCCCCTCACTGGGTAGACCACCAAACACTATCCTCCGCCTATCATCCGCTCTAGCTGTCACCAAAAAGCCCTCACAGTCTACCACCACCCCGTATCTTTGGAGCCAATCGACTCCCAAAATAATGCCAAACCCAGTAAAGCCCAAAACAAAGCAATCACAAACAAACATGCATCCATGACTCGATAAGACCACATTTCGACAAATCATGCTAAGGCTAGTCGAACCACCAATCGGGTTCGTCACTACTAAAGGTCTATCGACAATCTCGGGCTCCAATCCCAACCTATCTACCAGGTCACTAGATATGAAAGAACGGGAAGATCCGGTATCAAACAAAACTCTAACAGGAACATCATAAACAGAAAGCACACCTTGAATGACGACAATCTTTCCCTTCTCCGCTGCAGTTGGGGCATTTGACGAAGAAGGAATAGCATTAAGGGCATATGCTTTCACCATTTTCTTTTCTTTAGGGGGTTGCGGACACTTGTCCTTGTGATGTCCCATTTGGCCACAGTTGAAGCACTTCCTATCCGCTGGCTTGGCCCGACAATTACTAGCATAATAGCCCTTCTTACCACAGCTGAAGCACTAAACATCTTGCTTATTCTTTTTCTTCTGACCATCCTTAGTCTGATTCTGCTTTCTCTTATTCTGGAACCACCCTTGCCTCCACCACTTGCTTGTGGCTTTGGCTCCTCTGCAGATGCAACCTCAGTCTTCGACTTAGGGTAGAGACTTTATGATCTCAATGATTTCCCCACAATCGATTCAAACGTCTCATCGATGTGGTTAATAAGCCTTTCCCCCAAGTACTGATCCAAACCAGTTATGAATTTCTCATTCTTCTTCTCGGCAGTATTAATAAGAGATAACCCATACTTCGACAAAGTGTCGAATTCAGCAATATACTCCGAGACAGCTCTGCTATTCTGCTTGAGCTCCAAGAATTTCTTAAACAACACTAACTTCTGAGCAGCTGGAATGAACTTCTCGCTAAAGCGAACCTTAAACTGCTCCCAAGTAATCTGATCTTCGGGAGTAGCTGCCTTTATAGCATTCCACCAATTCATTGCCCGCCCTTGCAGCTGACAGGACACTAGCTTTCTCTTCATCGCATCCTCGATACCCAAATCTTCGAAGATACGCTCGCAGCTATCCAACAAATCCTAAACCTCCGTGGCCGACTCCGTTCCGTGGAACGGCTTCCCACCAAGACTAGTATAATCCTTATTCAGCTTGGTGAAATCGGCTCTCGGCGCCTGCACTATTGGACCACCACCATTACCACCATTGGGAGCTGCCCTCTGCACATCCCTAAGCATGTCTCTCATGAGGTCAGTAAACATCGCCCTCATGTCAGCAGCATTCCCATTATTGGCTCCCCTACCAGCACCTCTAGCATATTGGCTTATCGTCAATCTGTTAGAGGAAACGATTAACGACCCCATAGTGGTGCTAGTGCAGTACGACTTCATTCTTATACTACTAATAGTATATACATATATAGCTTTTGAAAACCAAAGTAATCACAAATATGCTCTCTTATATACGTACTATCTCTCCCTAGCGTCTTTCCCTAGGTTAACTACACAACCTCGAGCTCTGATACCAAGTGTGACGGCCCGCCCCGTACCAGCCGGCATTTCCTCCGTAAGTGCGCTGTACACATGCCCAACTAGCACGGAACGGTCGTCATAAGAAAGGAAAGAAGACGATTAACTAACGAGGAACCTATAGAATGTCTCACAATGCATGGAACAAAATATAATAACATACTTGACATAAAACAGGTGAGACAGTGCATAAGCTGATAACTAAAACCAACATCAACATCATCATCAGAGCAGCGAAAATCCAAATACAGCTTATGATCCAATATGATTATTACAACTTTAAACTGTCTCTAAAGCAAAAGAAAGCTAAAGTAGAAGATGCACTACTAAAGCCCAAGCAGTGATCTTCAACAACACAGGGAGAATACTATATGTATCATACGTGGAAGCCTCCTGCTCGCCTCCGAATCAGCTACTCGCGCATCACTAGCTAACCTGTCTCTAGTCTGCTCGTGTGAGCACCCAGAGTAATAAGAAGAGACATAAAACTCTAGGTCAGACAAAAAGTCTGGTATGAGCGATAAGCATCTAAACAGAACAATAATAGGTATACTAAACTATACCTGAACCTGCAACCAAAGAGTTAGTACTACATACCGTACAATACTCTAAGGTGCCACTAAACAGATGGTGTAAAGAGTACGGGGGTGGGGGTGTGCATGTCATAATGATGGAAAACATATCAACCATAGCAACCATCCTCACATCTCTCACTCAGTGCGTAAAGCATATGATGTCCACCACTGTCAATCACTAGACCCATCGAAGTAGTGACTGAGTTCGACTTGTACAACTATTGCTACTACCAAGCTTACCACATGGAGCCATGACCAAATCTTTACAAATGACCCCACTTCATTAGTCTATAGCCCCTTTAGTCGTACCTAGGCCACTATGGCCCTGAATCCGTTCACGTACTCCCTACACATAGTGATTCAAAGCTACAGACATCGACAACCCCTTTGCACACGTGCCGCAGCAAAGCCCAATCATGAAGCTCACTCATTGGTTCCCAACTGGATCCTGAGTCAAAGCTCCTCATTTGGACTTCCTTTGCATCTCGGGTTCTGGTCATCGCCTTCTTCTCCGGACCGGTCTTTATTTCTTCACTTTACTTTACTTCAGGTCGTGGTCATCAGCTCCTCGGTTTGGATCGAAATACTCCTCCCTAAGCAATCGGATTGGTTCGGACCGGGTCAACCTTCCTCTCTGCTTCGGGTCGGATCGGGGTGATTTTCCTCTAGCGGTTCGGATCGGAGTCCACACCTCCTGGCTTCACGGAAAACTCCTCTGGTTCGGTCCTTCCCCCCAAGCAATCGGATCGGGTCGGGTCTCTTAAGCTTCTCCATCGGGTCGGCTCGGAATTCTAGCTCCATAGCACCAGGTCGGTTCGGTTCGAATATGCTCCTTCCGTTCAGCTCGTGAGGCTACATGATTCCAGAACATCGGTTCGTGGGGAGGTATCCTGGTCGGTTCGGTTCGGGCTCCTCCCTCCGATCCGGTCCGGATCGACCAAATTCCTGCAACTCATTCCAGCGACTGTTTACGCCATTCGACGGCGTTTTCGACCAATCTAACACTTCTAGACAATCACAAATCATGTCATGCAGTCATAGCAACATGTAACATCAACCACAAGCATCAAAACAATAACTATAGCATGTAAAATGGATCAAACGTACTAAAAATCCAATATTTCTCTTAAGCATGTTTAAGCAAAGCTAATCATAGGGTTAACAAAACTTAACCAAATCAAACCAAATTTCTACCAGAGGCATAAAATATTATTTTCGAATTTATAGATATTTTTCCAGAATTTATTAGTGTATAAATTCGCTAATCTTCACTAATTACCCTTAATTAACCGTAATTAGTGCAAAACTATGCAAATCACTCACCTTGGCCACAAATAAAATTCTCAGAATTGAAACCTCGCTGATTTGGGTGAATACTGATGTCTAACAGCAGCTCTAACCTTGCTTTCGTGTTTTCTCTCCTTAATTTGATGTAGATTAAGCCAAGACTTGATTAGAAGGTGATTTGGGTATTGGAGACCATTGCTATGGTTCCAAGAATGAAAGTGACGGCTGAAAGAAATGTTTTCTAACCCTAATCAGCCCATATACATCTCCAATCCCGAAATCCCCTTTGAGCCTAGCTGCTAATTACCCGGTTAAGCCCAATTAAGCTGTTTTTCACCACCTGAAACTTGTTTCAGCCATATCTCCCAAACGGTGAGTCCGTTTGGCTAATGTGACCATTCTACGGAATGGTAAACCATCATCCGGAGCCAATGGAAGTGATTTCAGGTCAAAATTCCTTTCCAGTCAAAAGTTATGGCCAAAACAATACCAACTAGGGGTAAAATGATCATTTAAAAATCGATAAAAATCATGA
Source organism: Allium sativum (assembly GCA_030737875.1). Taxonomy (NCBI): domain Eukaryota; kingdom Viridiplantae; phylum Streptophyta; class Magnoliopsida; order Asparagales; family Amaryllidaceae; genus Allium; species Allium sativum. The sequence continues at coordinate 64,084,873 of CM060911.1, read as the reverse complement.
ACATGGGAAATGACCCCAATAGTCGTCTCCCAAAGTTACATGACTATACGACTTCGTATGTGAGATAAATAAATATTCTACGATCCTATGATGCGTAGAATGCGGGTCGTTACAGTCTTGAGGCGGGTTTTTTTAAAACAATGTACTAATAGAGAAGCTTGGACGTTTGATAAAGAGTTTGACGCGTCAAGCAATAGGCATTTGAATGCCCTTGGTCGAAAATTAGAAATGACTATGTACATATTACAAGATTTTTTACAAACAAGGATTTTCAAACTTTACAATCATCCCCAAAGACATGAGCGTAAATCAAGGCAAATTTTTCTAGCCTTCTAATGTAAAAGTTGAGATATAACAGTGCAAAAAGTTTAAACTTCAAAGGTTACATCAAACCATGGAGAATATTATTTAGTTGTGCTCATATTTTTCACTTCTTGAGGCATGTAATTGCTGCACAAAAATACTAGTGTATACACTATTAAATAAATCATCCTTTTCTCAGACTTTTGCATGATCGTGATAAAGCATAATGCACTTGTCCGGTGAATAGACACACTGAATATGGGCTTTTTTTTAATTTTCTTCATACCAATATCCACTTCTACCAATACATATAGCTTATCCCTCTACATTTTATACGCCGTTGATAGCAATTTATGGGTAATTATATACGACCCTTGGAACATGTAGAGACAAATATGATGTAGTAAAAGGATCTGAGATAATGAAATTACCATTGAACAAAGGCATTGTTGTAGGATTTGTAGTATTGACCAAGGGTATTTCCGATTTCATAATAGAACCTTGAAAATGAAAAATAGGACTGTTATTAAGGATTACCACTCTCAGCATCTTTGTTAAGGGAAGACTCGCTGCAATAGTTAAAAAGCAAAATGAAAGTAAGCCAACAAATATTTGACAAAGTTTTTTGAAATTATAAAACATGCTACATGGGAGTACAATACCGAAAGCAAATATTTTTCGAAAGGACGTCTTACAAGTTACAACTCTTTTAAGGAGGCTTGTATAAAGGCTAAGGGTTATTACATGACGTCGAATTGGTATTAGAAGGCAAAAATGAGCTTCCATAACCCCTATTATAATGCATTATAGCTTAAATTATAAGTGATGGTTAACTAAGGTTAAAAGAATAATTGTAATATTATTTCCATCTTCACAGTAGCTTTTTTCCCTTTACTTTATTAATATTTAGTTCGAAAAATAGCTCAAATAATCAGTCACGGTTAATTAGAAGTGAAAAGAATAGTTGTAGTTTATAGAAGAGATGAAGATAAACATTAATTTTAGGCTTTAAACATAAAAAGAACCTTCTCTAAATTATTCCAGTGCCCAGACCTTATTGCACATATTCTTGTTTTAGCATGTTTGTCCAACTTCCTCTTGCTACTTTGGACACATTGCCATGCATGATTCACTATATTTGTAATAAGTGATTCAATTTTTGGACAACTACATATGTAAAATCTTGCTTGTCGCTATTAAGTAGTGTAGATAAATCTCAAGTGTTGCCAAATCATGCATGATTAAAAAGACATCTTACATGATACAAGCATACGTACTATAGTTATGTCATACTTAAATTCATAATCCTATGAAAATGCATGATGAGTTACTCTTTGAAGTGCAAATGCTTACAAATCTTGTTCTAGTTTGATATTAGTTCCCATGTATTCTTAATTTTTGTATGAAGGTGGCAAGCTAGTAATATGATATGTAAGCAACTGCAGTTGCTCATGATTAAACTAGATTATGCATCATTTAACATAATTAGAATTGAAATGTATAAAAAGATTATAGTCTATAACAGTTATATAAGTCAACAACATCCAATAGCTAAAGTTTATACATATAGACATTGAACTGTTTGATGTATTAACTGATAACATCTTCACAGTTTGATACAGACATTTTTACTACCATTTGTTAAAAGAAATTCAATTAAAAAGCTATTAGCATCCCTTGCAACAAGTGTTTTATTTATACATGAAATAAATAAGAGATATAAAAGCATTCCAGACCAACAAATTCATTTCAATTGGTAAGCTATTAACAGAATAAGAAATACAGCCGACACTTGCATTCTTATTCTTCATATTGTACAATGGACTCAGTAGTAATATAATGGGCTGTAACTTATCTTAGCCCATTTTGTCTTTTGACTATTACCCGTGTATTATAAATACACAGTATGCCTGTACATTTAGAGTCAATCAATAATACAAAAATTTAGTCTTTCTACACAAACCTTTCTGCAAACTCTATTTTGGTATCAGAGTCAGTCTCTCATCGCCTAATGGCACTTTCTTGGTCCCGATCCAATCTTTTCGCTTCTCACTTTGAGAAATTGGTTGTAGTTCCTCTCCTCAGTTAGATTTCGTCATCGGAGAGGAAAACCGTGCTTTTGACTTGTGCCCTGCCATAACTTTGTATATGGTTGCATCACTGTGCCGTCCATATATACAAAGTGGCTGCATCTTCCTTAAATAAGCACTGTTGTGTTGATAAAAATCAAGATTTCAGCCAAGCATTACAAGAAAATTCACCTGAAACATTACTGAGCCGTCCACAGATTCAATCAGTTTGCACCATCACTTTGAATCGACTGGTTGCTTCAACAAATCTTCAAGAAAACTTTCTTGAAACCCTAAACCTCTGTTCTTGACTCCTTTTCTTGTATCCGTTCATTATTTCAGCTGTTGTCCATGGCGAACAACAATTCATCTTCATCTAATCCCTCAGTTGGTTCGAATACAACCAACACACCTAAAGACAATTTGATTAAAACAGTGGTGAGTCCTCAATCACAGTTAGTGACAATTCAGCTTGATGATAACAACTATATGTTGTGGAGATTACAAATTGAGACTGCTATACAAGGCTATGGTCTCGAAAGTTTTATCAAGGGTACAGTGAACATTCCACAAAGATTCATCACTGATCAAGACAACAATATTATACCAAATGAAGAATTTAACAAATATTATAGGCAATATCGACTTATCAGTGCATGGCTGCTTTCATCTATAAGTGAAAAGCTTCTACCCCAAGTTATTGGCTGTACAACCCCTAGTGAAATTTGGAATATAGTGGAGAAATCTTTCAACAATCAATCATATGCCAAAGTAATGTTCTACAAAAGGCAACTATACAAGATCAAGAAAGAAAACATAACTATGCGTGAATACCTTAGCAAGATCAAATCAATATGTGACATGTGGGAAGATGCAGGACAAAAACTACCTGATTCTGAGCAAATCCTCGTTATTCTAAATGGTTTAACCGATGAATACGAAGCGGTGGAAGCAATTATATCTACTCAAAAGGAGTTTTCATCTATCGATGATGTTCATGCAATTTTATATGCTCATGAAGCAAGAATTGAGAGCAAAAGATCTCAGGATGGTGATATTAACGTCAATTGTGCAGCCAGTAAAAACAAAAGTAAAAATCAGAGTATAAAAAACGATCAAACCTTTCAAAAAGGCGGTCAATCGTCCAGGGGCAAAGGCAGATGGAACAACAATAATAATCAACCAAAGTGCCAGATTTGCGAGAAAGTTGGACATACTGCACCACGATGCTTCTTCAGATTCAATGCAAATTATGCAGTGAATCTGAATCCGGGCAATCAGAAAGGATCAAATCCCAGTGCCAACTTAGCTCAAGCACAAGGTGATGCTGCCTCACCTGAAACATCAAGAAATCAAGGTGAAAGTGCAAGAATCGATCATATAAACGATGACATCTGGTACCTAGATTCTGGATCAACAAATCATCTTACAAATAATCTTGAAAACCTGAACTTAGGAAACAGAGACTACAAAGGTAACAAATCCATTTGCATGGGAAATGGTAAGCATATAAACATTTTTCATATAGGTAAAGGCAGTATTAATGGTAAACGACAATTATTCTTGCATAATTTGCTAAGGGTTCCTGGAATCAAGAAGAATTTGATAAGCGTATCTCAATTTGCTCGAGATAACATTGTGGTTTTCGAATTCTTTCCTAATTACTTTACTGTTAGAGACATACTGACTAAAAACATTTTATTGCAGGGTAATGCAGTAAAGGGACTATATAAGTTCAATTTGCAAAATTGTAATAACTCTAGTAGTAATACATCATACTGCAATGTATCTGAAATCAATAGTTCTGATAGTAGAAATGTATCTGATAATAACAGTACTAGTAATAGAAATTCTGTATTTGACTATTGGCACTATAAACTTGGCCACCCAAACGCTAATATAGTTAGGAAAATTCTTCTTGATAACAAGATACCCTTTGATAATGTCGAGTTACCATATATTTGTGAATATTGCCAAATGGGCAAAAGTCACAAACTGCCTTTCAATGAATCGGTGTCTATCTATAATAAACCCCTTGATCTTGTTGCCATTGATCTATGGGGTCCTGCACCCACTAATTAAGATTTTGGATTCAAGTATTATATATCTTTTATCGATGCATATTCCAGATACACATGGTTGTACACTATTAGATCCAAATCTGATGCTACCAATGTGACCTTAAATTTTATTAGAATGGTCGAAAATCAGTTTAATAGCAATGTTAAAGTCTTCCAATCTGATGGTGGAACTGAGTTTAAGACACTCAGTAAATATTTTCAAGATAAGGGAATTATTCACAGAGTAACCTGCCCTTACACTTTAGAACAAAATGGATTAACTGAAAGAAAACACAGACATGTTGTGGAAACAGGTTTAACTCTTCTATCCCAAGCTTCTTTACCATTAAAATTTTGGCCTGAAGCATTTAATTCTGCTATTTTTTTGATAAATAGGATGCCTACCAAAATCTTAAATGGTTTGAGTCCACTTGAAAAACTCTATAATGTTAAACCCGATTACAATAGTTTGAAAATCTTTGGATGTCTTTGTTACCCATATTTACGACCATATAATGCAAATAAACTTGATTTTAGATCAAGACCATGTACTTTCATAGGCTATTGTTCTCATCAGAAAGGTTACAAATGCTTAGACTCAAATGGGAAATTTTTTATAAGCAGACATGTTGTTTTTGATGAGAATATTTTTCCATATAAGTAGTCAACTGTAAAAACTACCATGAAAGTGTACAGCAAAAAGATTCAAATACCTGAACTGCCTGCAATCAATGACATATGGGAGAAGACCAGTCACGCTGAGGCTGCTGAACCTCATAATGATCACCAGAATCATGTTGATGGCCACCATGAGCTATCCAGCCCCGCCAGTCAGCTACCTAATGCAAGTAGTGTAAGTAGAAGTCATGTCAGCAAAGATCTAACTGGTGATAATATTGACAACAATAACAACAACGCAGCAAACACAGAAGCTACTCAAGAAAATCAAGACAATATACCGGTCAACTCTCAAGCTAATCAACCCAGGCATCACATGATAACTAGAGACAAAAGTGGCATATTCAAGCCAAAGGCATATACTGCCAGTATCATCGATCTCTAATGAACCTGACAATTTCAATCAAGCCATCAAAGATAAAAATTGGAGAACTGCAATGAAAGAAGAATACAATGCACTCATTAGAAATAATACATAGGAGCTTGTCAATCCACCAAGCAACAAAAACATAATTGGATGCAAGTGGACTTTCAGACTAAAAAGGAATGCAGACGGTTCAATCAATAGATACAAGGCCAGGTTTGTTGCAAAGGGATTCACTTAAGAATATGGTTTTGACTTCAGTGAAACATTTTCACCAGTGGTGAAACCATCCACTATTAGACTAATTCTCTCTATTGCATTAAATAATAATTGGGTTATAAATCATCTAGATGTGAATAATGCCTTTTTGAATGGTTATTTGCAGGAGGAAATCTACATGCAACAACCATCCGGGTTCACTCAAAATGAAAACCAAGTCTGCAAATTGAAGAGATCCATTTATGGTCTTAAGCAAGCTCCAAGAGTGTGGTTTGATAAACTCAAAGCCACACTCAATACTTGGGCTATCATTCAACTAAATCTGATACCTCACTATTTATAAAAATCAACAATCTATCTACTATATATATACTAATTTACGTTGATGATCTTATTATTACAGGAAACAACAGTGAGGAAATTAAAAAGCTAACTGAATATCTGAATAATCAATTCTCAATAAAGGATCTTGGCAGTGTTTCATACTTTCTAGGCATCGAAATAAAAAGAATATCTTCAACTGAAATGCAATTGTGTCAGAGGAAATGCATTTCAGAATTACTTACAAGAGCAAACATGCATGAAGCAAAGCCACAGCCTACACCTATGATATCAAATCAGAACTACAGTAAAAACAGGGGAGAAGCCATAGATAATATTAAACAATATAGAAGTGTGGTGTGAGCATTGCAGTATGCCTCCATTACACGACCTGACATTTCATTCACTGTTAACAAAGTGTCTCAATTTTTGCAGAATCCTCTTGACGAGCATTGGAAAGCTGTCAAAAGAATACTAAGGTACCTAAAATGGACAATCAACTATGGCCTATCACTCAAAGCTAGCAACAATTTCAACATAACGGCATACAGTGATGCTGATTGGGCAACAGACAAGGATGACAGAAGATCAATAACTGGCTATTGCATATATGTTGGTGACAGATTGATTTCATGGTGTTCAAAGAAACAAACTACCATCTCCAGATCCAGCACAGAGGCTGAATACAGAAGCGTAGCTAGTACTACCGCAGAGATACTATGGTTGCAATCACTAATGAAAGAGCTAAAGATTTCATCAAACAAAAGGCCTACTTTATGGTGTGACAACCAAAGTACAATATATATGACTGCTGATCCAATTCAACACGCACGAACAAAACACATAGAAATCGACTTATATTTCGTGCGTGAACAGGTGAAAAAGGAAAATTTACAAGTAAACTATGTGCCTACTTATCACCAAAGAGTTGATATCTTCACCAAATCCCTATCGTCTAAAAACTTCATAAGACTCAGGAATGAACTCAAAATAGTAGAACAATACAACTTGATAAAGGATCCAGAGGCCAATAAAAGCATACAGACATCAGATCTGAAGAATAGAAGCTGAATCGCTGTTCATCCTCAACGTCTCTCACTGCTTAGTTTCCAGTTGAGTTTGTCTTCAGGCTTCTGCTGTGCTCCAGCAGATATTCTCTTTGTCTCATGCTGATTAACTGAAGATGGAGGCTGTATTTCTTCGATTCGCATCAAATTAGATTTCGACAGGAATGCCCTAACCCTAATTTGAGAGAGGGTATTAACAGAATGAGAAATACAGCCGACACTTGCATTCTTATTCTTCATATTGTACAATGGACTCAGTAGTAATATAATGGGCTGTAACTTATCTTAGCCCATTTTGTCTTTTGACTATTACTCGTGTATTATAAATACACAGTATGCCTGTACATTTAGAGTCAATCAATAATACAAAAATTTAGTCTTTCTACACAAACCTTTCTACAATCATTTTTCTGCAAACTCTATTTTAAGCATAACTCTAAGACTAATAGAACATACAGCAATGAAATAAGTGAACATTTATAGCATGCAAAAGAAGGCATAACTAGCTTTTAGTTAAGACTAATGAAAGTAAAAGTGGAACAATTCTTGAAGCGAATATTAAGTTGCAAATATATTTTCTTCGTGCCCAAGTTTACAATGTTAGATAAATGCGTATCTTTTTATTTAAAAGAGTTTATAGACATCATTCAAACTTAAAATTTGGATAAAACATACGTAAAGCATTTGATCTATAGTTTTTGATCAAGTAATTTGTTCACATTGGAAAAATGGTATACAACTCTTTCACGGTTTGAGTCATATATTTCAATTTTATTTTTATTTTCCATGACGGCTTGCTCGTCTAATTAAAATTGATGTTTCACTTGTGAGTTTCACAAACCTAGGCATATTTTAGGCATATATTCCTTGTAATATCATTGGTTTCGACAAATAGAACACTAAACCATTGTCCAATTGTTTGTTTTCCTTGATATGAGGCAGTAAGGTAGACAATTAATACTAAAACTAAAGATTATTAGTGATTGATATAAAGCTAATTAAGCTATAAATGCAAATAGGGACCGAGAAGGGGAATGCAAATAGAATCTGGAGTCTTAATTACCATCACAAAATCTAAACATATCAGCTCTAGGCTTTAGCAAATAATTAGATTATAAAAAGTGTTAATCTATGTTTAGATTTGGAAAGACAGGGGAGACTAATTATTGATGAATGTATTACAGAAGGAAATTAAAAGAAATACATTTATTAGGTCTAATTTATTGGATACAAAAAATCGGCTAGAGGATAAAAGACGATGACAATACGAAGTAACTTCGTCATGAATGCAAGAAACTAATATCAAAGTGTAAAACAAATAGATCATATGTGTGACAAAGAAAAATTATTCAAAATGACTGTAGAAATATTGAAAGTAAGTTTATTTTCATAAATATCTCAAATTATGTTAAAATAGTAATATAAGACAAAAAAATCAAACTAGTATGCTAAGAAGCCAGATATTATAACATAGATTGTCTGGAGCATCATTCGGTACAATAATGGAACAATGTCGCAACCATGCTAAAGTAATATACTAAGGAAAAAACCTAAAATGATGTTGATTTTTACATCAACAATTAATTCATATATGTTCAGATACCCACACCAATTTACAAAATATATGCAAGAAACGTGGGCAGAAAACATGAAGCTGAAATGCATGCAATGAACTAACAAGTTAAAAGACATTTGAAAGAGCTAAATTAGTACTTGATTATAAGGAAAAGGAGAATAATCATTAAACTAGAATAATCCTTCTTTACATATGTATACTTTATCCACGATAGCAAAGAACAGCCCGAATTCCGATGAATTATTCCATGATTTATTCGGAATGGTAAGATCCAAATCATTATTAGACAACTACAGATTACAATCATCTATAATAAAGAACAAGAAATAACATAGAATGTGACGAACCAAACTTCCCAATAAGGGAAAGCCCGGATTGCTTTGAGAACAACACACATCAGAACACAAAACAAAAGAACATTTTATTGATGTTACAACAGTTACATCAGAGTACAAGAATATTCCAGAGTATGAATGAATAATATACATTGGAAATACAATATCAGAGTTTAAATTACAATTAAATAGCAGCAAAAAAATAATACAAAATACAACCGAAAGGAATACACGGATACAGAGCTTCCCGAATATCGCTTCAGCAGTAAACCAGGATCCTGTGAATATAATATATGCAAAACCAAAACTACTAGTTGCCCGTGTGGAAAATATAGGCACCCAGAGTTTAGGTTAAAACAATAAACTCCAGATCAGTCATGGGACTGGTGTAAGAACTCAAAACAGTTATTAACTTTAATTTTAAGTTGGGTAAATCAAGGGACCATGCCGCTTTCGCGGAATGGGCTTCCTTCCAAGAATACCAGTGCATAAAACAACGAAATGCTTTTTAGAAAAATGAAACCGTTATAAGACTTAATCCCTTGCACATACGCCGAAGGATAGAGTTTTTCCTTATAATGGTCAAAAATGCTTAATACCTGAAATTCATCTTTACTATGAGTGCACAGTGTAGAAAACAATTTCAAATATAAAAGTATCAAGACTAGGTGGCATAATATGTTATGTAAGCGGCATAATATATTATGTCACCATATAAGTATACAACTAAAACCGTAAGCTCTTATTGGAATATTGAATTTCCAGCATGATGGCTGCTGATTCAAAAGATCAATCGCGTCATGTATCTCCATGGCTTACGTCTCGGCAAGAGAAAACACCGTAATACATATACTTAGGGCTGTCAACGGATACTTTCGGATACGGATAGTGCCATATCCGTATCCGCATCCGAAACCATTTTCGGATATCGGATATCCGTATCCGCGGATACGGACGGATATCGGATAATTATCCGCTCCGCCAACCATCGATAAATCTATGAATATAAATGAATTTTTTTAGCTTAATATTAATCTTTTTCAACCTAATTAATTACTAAATTGCTAAAAACAAATAAATATGATGATAATATATAATTTTGAGCAATTAACATGCGTTTAGTAGACTTTTAATTTTGCAAATTAATAAATTAGTATATTTAATTATGTTAAAATACACACAATTTAAGCTATAATCGGGAAAAAAAGCGGACGGATAATTTTCGGATGCGGATATGCCTATATCCGCATCCGCATCCGCTTTCCCGGATATCGGATATTTATCCGCTTTTCGGATACGGATGCGGACGGATTTCGGATTTTTCGGATATCCATTGACAGCCCTACATATACTACGCACTTTGGATGTGCAGCAATCTGAACTATCCTCATGAGATAAATGACCTATCCCACTTCTAGAGTGGAGCGACCACCCTAGCCCCATCGGCCGACCCCAAATCCATATAAAGTATATTGGTCAAACCGAACATTATCAAACAAATCGTTCACCATCATACCGTGGTGTGTGAGGCCCGCGAAGTCACGTTGTATCCAAAGCGGCGCTATATAAAAGCTATGTTTTGGTCTTCATCCACAAGGCTCCGCTTTTCAACAAAAGCCTTGATCATATGCATCTTAGCATGCCACATTATCAGACCATATCATATCATTGATTCATTTATCGATATATAACAGGGTGTTAAACATGAGAATAAATTCTCCGCCACCAAACAGCTATATATTAAATAGAGATCAAGGAATACAATATATAGGAATACAATGTCAGACACACAATCCATTTATCAGTCCGTTCTGGGTCTGAACGAAACCATATCCGGTAGATCTCCAAATACGTCTGAATGATCACCAATTTTTCCCTCATTTTGGGTGTATGGTCCAATCAAGATATCAATAATCATCCATTTGATATGGAAATTTCCCGGTCTTCAATAACCGACTTCATCATCGATCTTCAATCGTCGTATGAATTATTCAGAATGGGTTAAACCCGGTCTTTCTGAATAATTTGCGTAATTTAAAATCATGTGCTTTAAAACACAATCTACGCCTCATTCCCATCAAGAATATTTTTGATTTTAATTTAAACCAAATTAAGGTTTATTCAACTAGTCGGGATTAACACCTTATCGAAGTAATCATTTATTTTTATCCCATTCCCAACCTATACAACCCATGGAGTAAAACTGGTGGTACTCCATATTTAACACCCAACGTGTTACGGTAAACTTAATTATTTTTTTATCGTTCAAATCTAATTAAAGATTTAACTATCGCTTGGAGTAAAACTGGTGGTACTCCATTATCGTTCGTTTCTTGAATTAAGTAATTTTAATTACTTTTATCCTCATTCAATCCAATTTAAAACTTTATTAAAACTATATTTAGTTTTAATCTTCAAGAATCATTATTTAATGATTATTTAACTTTCAAGAAATAATCTTGCCTTTAACTGGGTTAAAGAACAAATGTTGCTCAAAATATCGTTCACAATAAACCCAAAATCATAATCCAATTTAATATATTAAATTGGAAACTTCCCTTTAGAATATTTCGCTAATTCTTAATTAAAAGACTAATAAATTACAATTCATCCCTTCAACATTAATTTGGGTTTTAAGAAATAGTGTCATTTAAAACATTTTTCACGGTCAACCCAAATCAACTTCCAATTAATTTTAATATTGGAAAATTCATTTTTTTTAATTAAAATTGTCATTCCTTTCTTAAATTCCAATCTAATTTATTCACTTGAAATACTTGGTTTTAATAAAACCATTTTTCACTCTTTTATTTATTTATAGAAATAAATAAATTACTTAACTTGATAAAAATATCTTTCCTTTTAATAATTTTGGAATTTCAAATCCAAAACCCTTTTAAAACATTTATTAAGATTTTACATTATTTTCCCTATTTTAATTATTTAGAAATAGGCCGATTTAATTAAATGACGTTTCAGGTCTTTTAACGATACTGGCGCTATTTTTATTAAAATTTAAATTTATCATTTCTCAAAAGCTAACTGTTGGATTTCAACGAATTAAATATTGATGGAAAGACCTTTCCAAAACGAACCTAACGGTTTCAGTTTTGGAAAAATCCGACGGTTGGATCTTTTATTATAATCGTTTAAAGTTATGATTTCAAAACGCGAACTACCGCGCGTAATTCAATTAATTTTAATTTATATTATATATATTAATATAAATCGTTCAACGTATTCACTAACATATTCTTTCTAAATGTACATTAAAATTATTATTTAAATGTTTCAACAAATTTTTCCTTCATTAAATAAAAAGATGAATTTTAATTTTAAATCATTTTCATGTTCCTTCGTTACATTAAAAATATAAAGTTGTAACTCAAATCAAATTTACGTTTTTATACGGCATTAAAAATTTGTAATTTTAATGTAAAACAAATTCCATGTTTTATATGACATTAAAAAAGTTGCATTTTTAATTTAAAACAAATTTCATGATTCTATATTAAAATAAAGAATAACTTTTATTTTAAAATATTTTCATATTCTTACGTTACAACAAAAGAATAACTTTTTAGCGCTAACCATTTAATGTAAACTCATATTCCTAAATAAAAGGATTAACTTTTTATACTGAAATATATTTCATGTTCTTACTTTTAATAAAAGATTTACTTTTATTTTATACATATTTCATATTCTTCCATTAATAAGAGATTAACTTTTATTTTTATACATATCTCATATTCTTTCATTAATAAAAGATTAACTTTTATTTTCAAAACATATTCCATCTTCTTATCTTATATTTACATTAAAATGTAAATTAAAAATACTACGTTAAGCTTCATTCTTTTATTTACATTCTAAAATGTAAATTAAATTGCAATGTCAAAATCTCTTCTTTTATTTACATTAAAAATGTAAATTAAATTACAATGTCAAAATCTCTTCTTTTATTTACATTAAAAATGTAAATTAAATTACAATGTCAAAATCTCTTCTTTTATTTACATTAAAAATGTAAATTAAATTACAAATCTTATTTTGACAATTTCTTTTCCAAATTGGAATGGGACCCAAACGATTTACCATATAATTATAATTATACGGTTTTCGTACAACCCATGTTATTCTAGACTAATGATAAATCATTAAAAACATCCAATCATCCAAAGTGTATATTTGTACCGCATAGCGTCAAAATAAATAACGCTTATAACTAATCACAAGGGCGATGTGTAAATATCAACCCAAGACCCGTGTGGGGTTTCAACCAACAAACATTCAAATAATATATATAATTATTTGTGCATTTGGGCGATGTGTGAAAATTATCAACCCAATCAACAAATACAAGTCATGTAACTTGTACATGGCAGTGTAACATTAATTTTTAACAATTCTATATGAATCAATATTAATGATATATGTTGCATATTGCCAAAATTTACATAACATACCAAATCATATCATGACATAACATAACGTACAACACAACATACATGCATCAGATAATTTCAAACAATTATTTCATCATAGGCATTTAAATCACATTCATTTAATAATAATAAATAAATACGGTAAAAGTTTTGAGTGAGAAAAGAGTTCTCACCTTGGTTTGTACTTTGTCGGTGTTTAAATGTTCGGGCCCAATTTTGGCCCAAAATTCAACTTGCTCCAAATTTGGCAAAATTAGTGTCTATGCGAAGTTCTCGAACCACTGATCGCAGCAAACCCTGTTTTGCGCAATTTCGAGTTCGTTACAACAAGTTATGAATTTCTGAAGTTTGAACGAATTAAATAATTAATTAAAAGTGAAAATTAGGCTCACATCCTTAAAACTAAACCTAATTAAGCTCACATCCTCCCGTTCTAAAATATATAAATTTCATCCCTATTTTTAAACAGTGGCTAATTGGTTTCCAGCACTGCCCTTTTCGCAATTTAAGATGCGATTAACGTGGTCCTAAATCCACTTTATACGGATCTAATATATCCAGAAACGTATTAGGATTTTAATTTTTCCAAAAGCTTATATTTCTCAATCATGGCGGCGCTTCATTTAGGTGATTTTTTCAGATGTTGATTCCGTCGATCTATAATTTCTACTGCTCGGAATTTAAATTTTTGAACGTCGAATTTTGTCTGACAATAAAATTCAATTTAATCGACAGTTTTTCCATGTATTTATTTCGATCGATCTTGTATTTCAGAGATGTATGTCGATCGAGCTTTTATTTATTAAATTGATGCGTCTTCGTCAAGGTAATTTTTACTTTTTAATTTTTTTTGAAAATTCTGTATACTGATATCACATTTTTAATCGAATTATGCTTTTTCATTATTCTGAATTAATTTAATTGCCTAGGTATATTGGTGGATAGTTTTATTATTTTATAAAGTTTTATTTTTTGTTATTCATTGTACAACCGGTTATATAATAATTTGTCAACATTTTTTTCCATATATTCTGTATAAATGTGTAAAAATATGCAGAAATTTTCAATATTAGCATATAAAAATGCAACTATCGGTATAATACGTGTGTATGGAAATATTCTGAAAAGTTTCGTATAAGCATGCTTATTTTTTTTATATTTGCATACAAATAGTCAAGTATTTTGAATTTCTGTTTGTTTGTGTGGCAAATGATTATTTGCGCACATCTATGAATATCTTTTTAATATTATCATATTACTAGTGTTGTGGATCTATTTTTTAATAAAATATTTGGAAATATTCTGAAATTTTGCATAAAAGTATGCAGATATGGGTGAATACATGGTTGTTGATGATGCAATTGTAGCTCGTCCAAAAGGTAGACGAATGCCTGATCGTCCATCCTCGTGTAAAAGATTGAAATCTGCAGTTGAATTTACGAAGATTATTAGATGTGGTTTGTGCAAGAAGTTGGTTCATAATAAAAGAACATGTTCTTTAGTACACAAGCTGATGTTTTTTTGTAAATTTTTTTAATAAACAAGGTTACATTGTATACTGCCGAGAAATGTAACTTGCTGCTTCATATTTTTTTTCTAGTATTTTAATGTTAATTATGTGTTTTCAGCAGTTATTTTTGTCATAACTTTTGTTCAATCAATTATTCAATATATTTCCAGAGATGTATGCAATTATTTTGAATAGTTGCATGAATGTATGCAATCATAAATAATATTTATGTACTTTGCTAGTATTTCTAATAGATTAATAAATGTATCAAAAAATCCATCGTCACTACATTCAGGGAATAAATTAATTTTTTTAAATTAATATTGTATATACGTATTCTATAATGTTGCATAGAAGTATGCACCTTTTCTTATTAATTGCATGAAAGTACTCAAAAATTAGCATTTATTTATAAACTGTCATAACTTTGACTAATTTATTGTTTTTAATCTTTAATTTTTAAATTTAATTAGCTAATTTTACCTTTTTTATGTGCGGAATTTATTCCTAAAATATTATAAAATATATTTCGTATAGTCAGTATTTGACAAAAATAAAACATTCACAATATTTGGAGTAATGGTATGAACATTAGCAGTTATAACAGGAACTATATTGAAAAATTGCATATAAGTATGCAAAATATTAAGGATATATACACACAAGACAACATCAATTCATAATTTTATGCAAAACTAATACAACTTTAATTCAGTGCACAAAATATCAACGTAAATCAGTATACACACTACATAACCATGTCCACATAGTTAACAAAAAAAAAAAAAAAAAAAAAACCAGCACTTAACATTTTTACATCAAATTTAAACATCCTTTTTCACCATTTCAATCACTAGGTTTGTTCTCATCTGATAGCAAAATTTTCTATGTCAGTAGATACTGTACAGTCCAACTGTAGAGTTTGCAGTTGAGTATTTCATGAGCAAGCTTAGCGCGTTGTTGAGTAATTGCATCAGCACCATATATTTCTTCATCCTTTTTGGCTTCTTTGTCCTCACAACTCTATTTCATTAACAGCATCAGCACCATACATTTGCATTCTTTTTACGCTGCATAATTATAAAAAACATTATCAGTTTATTTCAATAAATTTAATTTTGTACTATGAGAAGAATATAGTTATTTAATCATTCTTAATATCTACAAATTAGGAAATGTACGCAACTTTGTTAAATACCAGCATACATGTATGATATTATTTACAACTTTAGCATACCTACTGGTAGTATTCATATTACATACATACAAACATGCAAAATACTTGTAAGTTGCATATAAGCATGCAAATGTAGTCATTATTTGCATAAAAATAAATAGATATTGCCTATACGTTAATGCAGACACTCGTGTGTGTGTGTATATATATATATATATACATATATATATATATATAGTCATTATATGCTTATAAATATGCAGATGTTTCCAATCTTTGCATACAATTATGCTAAAATACTTGATATTTTGCGTATATGCATTAATATATTTACAATATTTGAATAGCTCTATGCGAATGAATTGAGTTTATTTTTTTACGTGTGACCTTGATGTGTGCAATAACCCATTTCAAGCTGTTTAGGTTGATGAAATTTGTTTTTCTCTAATTTTATCATTACTCCATTGATGTAAAGTCTCTGCATACAAACAAATATATACATACATATATATATTAACTCATATCTGCATACGACCATGCAAATCTTATCAATATCAACTAAAAAAATGCATATATACTAGATATATGCATTCAAATATGGAGATATTATCAATATTTTGCATACAAACATGTAGATATTTTAGATATCTCCATACAAGCACGAATTTACTGTATGCATAAATGGATGCAGAGATATCTGCATATATGTATGCAGAGATTTCACTTACATTGCTTCATTTTTAGCTATAGTATAGTTCAACAAAAAATTAAAACAACTTATATAAATTTTAGAATATTCTTACTTTATGTCCGAACTTGAAAAAAAATTCTACTAGTTTCGCAGTTTGACTCTCCTCCAGATTCTGACCATTTTAAACATTCTTATTTTGAAGTTAGCAGCTTGCCGCTTTCCTTTAAGGGGATCTTCCTTACTTCTTCAATTTTTCCTTCTTTCAACATTTGTTAAGATTTTGACTCCTGCTCAACAATTACTAATGCATTGTCCTTTTCAATATCTACTACAAGTTCATCTTCCACCATAGTCTCTGTAGAGTATAACGATGTTACTAAAAGATTTCAATCAGTTCTAAATATATGCATACTACTGTGCAATTATTCTGAATATAGCTTACATATGTGCAAGTATTTTGATTTACTGTACATAGGTTCAAAAATCTTGTTGATATATGCGGAAAAAAAATGCAACTATTATTTATAGTTGCACAAAAACCGTACAACTATTACTCATAAAAGCATACAAACAATGTATTTTTCATAATACTACACAGATGTGCTACCATAAACAATAAATTTACACAAATGTTTAAATATTACAGACATATGCACACATCTGTACAAACATACATAATAACATCAATATAATTGTGCAAAAATAAAATATGCATACTAACGTGCAGGTTTTCTAAATAAAGCACACTAGTACTCATCTACTATATAATTTTTTCCACAAGTTTTTAAGCATTATTAACACATGCACACATGTTTGCAAATATTTATAACAATACTTTTCGATCATGCAAGATCTCTTAATTTAGTTTTGTAAATATTTTTAAATTTGGAAGCAACTACTGCGGATATATACATACAATTATTCAGGAATTCTAAATTAATTTACTCAAATATTCTGTAACTCATAGCAAATGTAGTCCTGTATGCAAATTTCCAAAAAAAAAAAAAAAATTTGCAATCAAGCAACAATACCGTATAATTGCATATCGATGTGCTAGAATTAGGTGATAAATACATAATAACAACATTCACTCATTACAAAGTTTGTTTTAATCTTCGTACAACATATTATAACAATATAGTATCAAAAGTGCAATTTGAAAAAAAAATAGATTATACCTTCATTCTCGCGATTTACTGTAATTTGATGCCGAAGACAGTAGCTTTATTGAAATTAAGGAGTCCGATCCTAATTAAAATTATGAAAATCGGCTTTTGATTTCAAAGAGCTACTAATCGATTGAGGTTTTTTGAAGAATCATCGAATTAGGGTTTTGATAGAATTTGAAGGAGCTATTTGACGGATTAAATGATCAAGAATCGGTGCTCAAAGTTGAATTATCGAATTAGGGTTTTTAGTGAATTTGAAGGAGCGATTTAGGGATTAAATGATCAAGAATCAGTGGTTGAATGTTTTAGAAGTACAAAAGAGTATAAGCGGAATTTTTTCTTCCGCAAATCAAAAATAGGGACGTATAGTGTATTATTTTTATCATCGGGTTTTTTTTATATTTTGAAACTTTATAGGGACCTGTAAAAAACGCACCTTAATTAAAATTACCGAAAATACCCAAAAATTCAACTTCCTCCAAATTGGACGAATTTAGTGTCCACGCGAAGCTCTCGTCGCCACGATCGCAGCGGATCTGAAATCATCAAATTTCGACTTCGTATGTAAGAGTTATTGCGTTACAAACATTGAATATATTAATTTACATTTTACCCCTTTTCTTTCCGGTCAAACCGCCGCTCGCCACTTTTGACCGCTGTTTCCCGCTGCCACGCTCACCCGATCGCCACGCCACTTTGCCAGCACCTCCGCCTGACCCCGACGCCGCTTCGCCGGGAGCCTCGCCGCCCGCCGCCGCTCCGATCGCCGGTACCGGCCAGAAAAGCGAAATTCCGTTCGTGGGCCCCACAAGCCGCCTCGATGATCCAAACGACACCAATTTTTTACAGCAACCTAGATCTCACGTAGACTAAGAGCTTTCCTGTTGGTGACTTCGCCTGATTCTTCTCCGATCGACGGGAAAAAAATCATTTTCGTTTACTGTTCAAATTTGGCTGTTTTCATAGATTTCGATCTTTGTGCCAATTCCTTCGACTTTCAGACGAAACACTCTGAAGCAAAGTTGTTCGTATGACTCTTGTCTACATTTTCTCCAACTGGGCCATCGTCTAATTCTCGACGGTTTGGCAGGAATTCACCAAAATCTGAAACTGACTTTTTGCAATCGAACTCAGATCCCGGCGAATCCGTACTTCGATAGGTCTTGAATTTTTCGTGGTAGGAAGAGGATATAGATATCTTCAAAACCCAGAAAGGGTTTGATCTAAATTTGTTCTGATTTGGAGTTATAAATTGTTTAGTTTTAGGGTCTTTTGTGCAAAGAATATTTTTAGAGTGGAGGTCATGGAATATGAAGAAAATGAAGATGGAGGAGGCTATGTTACGTTTAGGGTTCAGCTAATGGTTGTTAAAAGATAATATATAGGTAGATTATAAACTCAATTAGGCCCAATTACCCTTATGTACATATATTAATACATTTTTTTTGTCCGCTTTTCGTAGTTTAAAAATTCGTGTTAACACCTACTAATTCCATATTAATTGAAAATTGAAACATAAATATTCCTTGACATTACGGATTTAAGGATACTGGTTTCTTTATTTTCTGAGTCCGTAAGAATTAATAATGAATTTTTAAAGTTTGAAAATTAACCGTTTTCATTGAAAATTAATAACGCCCACATGCTGACTCTAAAAATTTCAGAAAAATTATTTCTAGCTTTTTTTTGACGATACGGTTCCAACAAAACTAATTTCGTTGAATTTGAAGACCGTTTGAAAAATGGCTATTTTTAAGGCGTAAATAAATTATATTAAAAATACATATATAAATAAATAAATTTTGAATCTCGAAATGTATCAGTGTTTATATTTTTCAATGCAGAAACATCATTTTGAACTCAATGGAAGTGGTTTCGAGTCCAAATTCATTCGTATGTAAAAAGTAGCAGTTTGGGTCCTATATAAAAAGTAGCGGTTTGGGTCCTATATATTATATATATAAGTTCCATAGCGTTTTTCTGAGATTTTGAATTGGACATAACTTTCGATTCCTGCTATGAAATTTCAATTTTTCGGATCCGTTGGAAAGATAATTTTAAATAGATTCTAATATTTTTGGTTTCGCTAAAATTCGATTTATTTTGCATCTTGTACAGTCATTCAAAGTTAAAATTCAAATTTTAAAACTACCGTGCTATTTCTAACTCCGTTTATAATTTAAATAAAATTTATTCGTTTTAACTTCGATTAAAATAAATTTATAGTTGTTATTATATAAAATAAATTATTTTAAATATTAAAAACCCATTAAAATAATAAAAATAAAAAAATTTAAATTCGGCCGAAAATTCCGGGTCGTTACAATCTCCCCCACTTAAGAACTTTTCGACCTCGAAAAGGAACGAAGCTAAAAGTCATTTACTTAACCAACTTAACTTTCAATTCTAATCGATTTCCAATTCAGTTCAATATTAAATTTGATTTAGCTAAATTTATCATCCTATTATATATTGGTTTTGTTAATTATCATTCCAATATTTTAATTAGTTAAACTAATTATCAAACATCACAACTAGTAATAAATTAGGTGATTAACTTTTCAAACATATATAATTTCTATATATAATCAAGAATCATGTTTTTAGTGCAAATCACAATAATAGACCCTATCAAGTTTTGGTTCTCACGCCAGTCAATGGAAATATATAGATATACCACTTTCGAAACTCGAACATAAATACTGATGATGATCGATCAATCACCAGAATTATCCCCGGGAGACTAGAGTGTGATTCTATATCTACCTAGTATATTAAAACTTCGAATATCCGTTAATTACTTGTATATTCGAAATCATTATATACTCGATTGTCCAAATTAAAATATAATAATATACTCAAATATGCATATTAAGATAAAAAAAATCAAGACTAAATTTGTTTTTATTTTAATTTTAAAAATAACACCCTTCGGACTCATTCTAGGATACTACTGATCCCATCTCTAATGAGTCATTCTTATTGGACATTACTAATCCAATCTCTGATGAATTCTTTCGTTCGGTTCTAATGTGTCTTATTCTCGAGCCCTGTAAACCAAAGCTCTGATACCAAATGTGACGACCCAAACTTCCCAGTAAGGGAAAGTCCGGATTGCTTTGAGAACAACATACATCAGAACACAAAACAAAAGAACGTTTTATTGCTGTTACAACAATTACATCAGAGTACAAGAATATTCCAGAGTATGGATGAATAATATACATTGGAAATACAATATCAGAGTTTAAATTACAATTAAATAGCAGCGGAAAAATAATACAAAATATAACCGAAAGGAATACATGGATACAGAGCTTCCCGAATATCGCTTCAGCTGTAAACCAGGATCCTGTGAATATAATATCTGCAAAACCAAAACTACTAGTTGCCCTTGTGAAAAATATGGGCACCCAGAGTTTAGGTTAAAACAATAAACTCAAGGTCAGTCATGGGACTGGTGTAAGAACTCAAAATAGTTATTAACTTTAATTTTTAAAGTTGGGTAAATCAAGGGACCATGCCGCTTTCGCGGAACGGGTTTCCTCCCAAGAATACCAGTGCATAAAACAACGATATGCTTTTTAGAAAAATGAAACCGTTATAAGACTCAATCCCTTGCACGTACACCGAAAGATAGAGTTTTTCCTTATAATGGTCAAAAATGCTTAATACGCGAAATTCATCTTTTATAGTATGAGTGCACAGTGTAGAAAACAATTTCAAATATAAAAGTATTAAGACTAGGTGGCATAATATGTTATGTAAGCGGCATAATATATTATGTCACCATATAAGTATACAACTAAAACCGTAAGCTCGTATTGGAAAATTGGATTTCCAGCATGATGGCTGCTGATTCGAAAGATCAATCGCGTCATGTATCTCCACGGCTTACGTCTCGGCAAGAGAAAATACCGTAATACATATACTACGCACTTTGGATGTGCAGCAATCTGAACTATCCTCATGAGATAAATGACCTATCCCACTTCTAGAGTGGAGCGACCACCCTAGTCCCATCGGCCGACCCCAAATCCGTATAAAGTATATTGGTCAAACCGAACATTATCAAACAAACCGTTCACCATCATACCGTGGTGTGTAAGGCCCGCGAAGTCACGTTGTATCCAAAGTGGCGCTATATAAAAGCTATATGCTTTAGTCTTCATCCACAAGGCTCTGCTTTTCAACAAAAGCCTTGATCATATGCATCTTAGCATGCCACATTATCAGACCATACCATATCATTGATTCATATATCGATACATAACATGGTGTAAAGCAAGAGAATAAATTCTCCGCTACCAAACAGCTATATATTAAATATAGATCAACGAATACAATGTCAGACACACAATCCATTTATCAGTCCGTTCTGGGTCTGAACGAAACCATATCCAGTAGATCTCCAAATACGTCTGAATGATCACCAATTTTCCCCTCATTTTGGGTGTACGGTCCAATCAAGATATCAATAATCATCCATTCGATATGGAAATTTCCCGGTCTTCAATAACCGTCTTTATCATCGATCTTCAATCGTCGTATAAATTATTCAGAATGGGTTAAACCTGGTCTTTCTGAATAATTTGCGTAATTTAAAATCATGTGCTTTAAAACACAACCAACGCCTTATTCCCATCAAGAATATTCTTTGATTTTAATTTAAACCAAATTAAGGTTTATTCAACTAGTCGGGATTAACACCTTATCGAAGTAATCATTTATTAATATCTCATTCCCAACCTATACAACCAACGGAGTAAAATTGGTGGTACTCCATATTTAACACCCAATGTGTTATGGTAAACTTAATTACTGTTTTATTGTTCAAATCTAATTAAAGATTTAACTATCGCTTGGAGTAAAACTGGTGGTACTCCATTATCGTTCGTTTCTTGAATTAAGTAATTTTAATTACTTTTATCCTCATTCAATCCCATTTAAAGCTTTATTAAAACTATGTTTAGTTTTAATCATCAAGAATCATTATTTAATGATTATTTAACTTTCAAGAAATAATTTTGCCTTTAACTGGGTTAAAAAACAAATATCGCTTAAAATATCATTCACAATAAACACAAAATGGAAACTTCTCTTTAGAATATTTCTCTAATTCTTAATTAAAAGATTAATAAATTACAAATCATCACTTCGTCATTAATTTGGGTTTTAAGAAATAATGTCATTTAAAACATTTTTCACCGTCAACCCAAATCAACTTCCAATTAATTTTAATATTGTAAAATTCATTTTTTTTAAATTAAAATTGTCATTACTTTCTTAAATTCCAATCTAATTTATTCACTTGAAATACTTGGTTTTAATAAAATCATTTTTCACTCTTTTATTTATTTATAGAAATAAACAAATTACTTAACTTGATAAAAATATCTTTCCTCTTAATAAATTTGGAATTTCACATCCAAAACTCTTTTAAAACATTTATTAAGATTTTACCTAATTTTCCCTATTTTAATTATTTAGAAATAGGCCTATTCAATTAAACGACGTTTCAGGTCTTTTAACGACACTGGCTTTATTTTTATTAAAATTTAAATTTATCATTTCTCAAAATCTAACTGTTGGATTTTAACGAATTAAATATCGATGGAAAGATCTTTTCAAAACGAATCTAAGGTTTCAGTTTTGGAAAAATCCGACGGTTGGATCTTTTATTATAATCGTTTAAAGTTACGATTTCAAAACGCGAACTACCGCGCGTAATTCAATTAATTTTAATTTATATTACATATATTAATATAAATCGTTCAACGTATTCACTAACATATTCTTTCTAAATGTACATTAAAATTATTATTTAAATGTTTGAACAAATTTTTCCTTCATTAAATAAAAAGATGAATTTTCATTTTAAATCATTTTCATTTTCCTTCTTTACATTAAAAATATAAAATTGTAACGTAAATCAAATTCACGTTTTTATACGGCATTAAAAATTTGCAATTTTAATGTATAACAAATTCCATGTTTATATGACATTAAAAAAGTTGCATTTTTAATTCAAAACAAATTTCATGATTCTATATTAAAATAAAGAATAACTTTTATTTTAAAACATTTTCATATTCTTACGTTACAATAAAAGAATAACTTTTTAGCGCTAACCATTTAATGTAAACTCATATTCCTAAATAAAAGGATTAACTTTTTATATTGAAATATATTTCATGTTCTTACTTTTAATAAAAGATTAACTTTTATTTTATACATATTACATATTCTTCCATTAATAAGAGATTAACTTTTATTTTTATACATATCTCATATTCTTTCATTAATAAAAGATTAATTTTTATTTTCAAAACATATTTCATCTTCTTATCTTATATTTACATTAAAATGTAAATTAAAAATATTACGTTAAGTTTCATTCTTTTATTTACATTCTAAAATGTAAATTAAATTCCAATGTCAAAATCTCTTCTTTTATTTACATTAAAAATCTAAATTAAATTACAATGTCAAAATCTCTTCTTTGATTTACATTAAAAATGTAAATTAAATTATAATGTCAAAATCTCTTCTTTTATTTACATTAAAAATGTAAATTAAATTAAAAATCTTATTTTGACAATTTCTTTTCCTAATTGGAATGAGACCCAAACGATTTACCATATAATTATAATTATACGGTTTTCGTACATCCCATGTTATTCTAGACTAATGATAAATCATTAAAAACATCCAATTATCCAAAGTGTATATTTGTACCGCATAGCGTCGAAATAAATAACGCTTATAACTAATCACAAGGGCGATGTGTAAATATCAACCCAAGACCCGTGTGAGGTTTCAACCAACAAGCATTCAAATAATATATATAATTATTTGTGCATTTGGGCGATGTGTGAAAATTATCAACCCAATCAACAAATACAAGTGAGGTAACTTGTACATGGCAGTGTAACATTAATTTTTAACAATTCCATATGAATCAATATTAATGACATATGTTGCATACTGCCAAAAGTTACATAACATACCAAATCATATCATGACATAACATAACGTACAACACAACATACATGCATCAGATAATTTCAAACAATTATTTCATCACAGGCATTTTAATCACATTCATTTAATAATAATAAATACGGTAAAAGTTTTGAGTGAGAAAAGAGTTCTCACCTTGGTTTGTACTTTGTCGGTGTTTAAATGTTCGGACTCAATTTTGGCCCAAAATTCAACTGGCTCCAAATTTGGTAAAATTAGTGTCTATGCGAAGGTCTCGAGTCACTGATCGCAGCAAACCCTGTATTGCGTGATTTTGAGTTCGTTACAACAAGTTATGAATTTCTGAAGTTTGAACGAATTAAATAATTAATTAAAATGTAACACCCCACCTCCACTAGGGTCACTCGCAAAGGAATGCACTAGCTTTGGAGGGGCATTATTGGTAAACATGCATAATGATATAGCAAGGCAGGACATGACATATATATATATGTAAATAAACAGAGTGAGTAAATAAAACAGCGGAAGATTTATAACCCATTTCAAAACACAAGTCTGGTACATCAAAATGTCAATTTCCCAAAATTACAAGTCTAGATAAATACATCATCTGATAAACTGAAAATACATAAGTACTATCCCCAAATAAGAGTGATAAACCATAGCGGCTCAAGTCCAAAGCATACTTGAGCTATCCAAGGAAGCAGCTAAGATCCAAGCTAGACTCCAGTATTCCCTCCCTGAGAACCTGGGGGGGGGGGAAACGGAAGAAAAGAGGCGAAAGAAAACAGGTCAGTCAAAAAGACTGAGTAAGCCCTGCTACGATCAGTCTATAAACTAATAAAGTTAACATCATGATGGAAACTGAGGTGATCATAGATAACAACATGCTGGCATGAATAAATCAACTATAAGATAGATAGAGGTGTCATCGCATAAACAGAGTTAAGTTTTGCACCACGGTGTACTAGTGTAGTTGATGATCCCGTATGTGTTTCAAATCCAATTGGGGGTTCTGCCCGTTTGTCTATGGTCTGAGTGGATTTGAAAATTTCTATCTTGAGTATAGAATTCTCGTGGGATGTTTATATTCTCGGTTTCAGGGGATATGGGTTGGTTTTGGGCATGGAATGGTTGTCCTGTTTTGAAGCCATTCTTGGTTTTTGTATATAGGGTTGTGAGGCTCATGATTCGCCTCGGTAATACCCTAGAAATTTCTGGCAACCCTATGGGTCCCGTCATGTTATGTTATCTTGAATCCCTCAACTCGTCTATCGATAGTTTGCAATCTGTGAGGGTGGTCCGAGAATATCCTGATATCTGGGGATAGATTTCCGTATTATCTGGTTGGTAATGCCAAGCCAGTTTCGTGGCCGATTAGGCACATGACCTCACGAAATGAGAGTTAAGAAAGCAAGTCAAGGAGTTGCTTGAGAAGAACTTCCTGAGACGAAGCATTTTCGAGTAGGGTGCTCCAGTAGTATTCGTTACTGATGTGGACAGTTTGTTTCGCTTATGTGTTGATTATCGTAAGATAACCGTTACCAAGGATCAATGATTTGTTTGATCAGCTTGTAGGAGCATCTGTTTTCTTTTGATCTAGCTACCGGATTCCATCAGCTTAGGATGGCTGAGGATGGAATTGACAAGACTGCGTTTAGGACTCTGGATGGGTTTTAGAATGGCTAGTCATACTATTTGGTTCGACTAATGCACCCGCATATTACATAAACTGGATGGGTAGGGTGTTTAGGGAGTCCTTGAACAAGTTTGTCATGGTCGTCATAAACGATATTTTGATCTCCTCAAAAGAACGAGGAAGAACGTGCTATACATCTCAGGGGGGAGATGGATACGCTTAGAGCCACCAGTTGAAGGTCAAGTTCTCCAGATGTCACTTTGGAGGAAAGAAGTTGGATTTCTTGGGCACATAGTTCCTAAGTAAGGCCTAGCGGTGGATTCCGCTAAAGAGGTTGCGGTTTAAGACCGAAAAACTCTGAGGAGGGCAATTGAAGTAAGAAGCCTCCTCAGTTTGGCTAGTTAGTTAGCATTCCCTGAGCTTAGACTTACTCTTCTGGATCAAGAAGGGGGTTTCGCAGGAAGAAGATCCGCAATTAGTCAAGAGCATGGACCAGTTGATTCGAGGCGAGATGTTAAGTCACCTCGTTAGATATATTATAGATGACAAGGGATGACTAAGGCGCGATGAGAGATTATGTGTTCCTCGAGTGGAAGACTTGGTAAAGAAGGTTCTTACAGATGCACTTCACTCGAGGAGGTGGCCGAGTTGGTCTCGGGATGCATGTTGTGCCACCAAGTTAAGGCCAAGTCATAGAAGCCCAGTGGGCCATTACCTTTATTGGAGGTTTCGCAAGGGAAGTGTGAAAACATCTCGATAGATTATGTGGATAGACTACCTAGATCAAAGAAAGGGAATACGGGTATATGGGTCATAATAGGTAGACTTACGAAGAGTGCTCATTTCAGTCCGGTAAAGAGCGAGAGGACTGCATCATGGTTAGCAACGGTCTATCCTCAAGAAGTTGGCCAGTTTTGAAATAGCCTATAGGAAGCCATGGGTAGGCAACTGAATCTAGGTATGGCCTATCACTCATAGGCGGATGGTTCATTTCGATTAAGCATGAGTTATAGAAAATCGCGTTTATAAGGGGCAATTGGCAACGCGGATTGGTATTTTCAAGGAAAGTTCTGCTGCATGGAATACTTTATAGT
The DNA here is from genome assembly GCA_030737875.1 of Allium sativum. Lineage (NCBI taxonomy): Eukaryota > Viridiplantae > Streptophyta > Magnoliopsida > Asparagales > Amaryllidaceae > Allium > Allium sativum. The sequence continues at coordinate 64,057,169 of CM060911.1, read as the reverse complement.
AAGTAGACGAGATCCAGGATTCACTAGTGGATTTTGGAGAGCTTGCACGAATCATGAGGATTATAATTATGTTTAAGCCAGGTATATAGAAGGAAGAATAAGTGGAAAAGAAAGACGAGAGGCGATAATGAAATGCGTTCCAACTCGAATTTAGGAAATAGGAGTTAGGAAGCCAAGGAATCATGAAGTGAAAGATAGTCAAAGCACAGTAGAGTTAAGCTCAAGGAAACGTAACTAAGAAGAGTGAAGACTAGATACGCGCATCATATCTCTTTTTAAGAGTGCATCTTTGATCCTTGTTTTCCTGTGGAGCTTGCTTGCAAGTTATCTTTTGTATATATATCCTCTCGGTCCCATTCTCGATCTTATTTCTGTTGTAAACTCCATAAGGGGGTTAAGACTCATCGGTTAGTACTATATGTCAAGGTTTGAATGGATTTCTTGTAATCCAAAAAGGAGTTTATCTAGTTTATCTAGTTTATCGTGTTTATCTTGTCATGAGAACCTCAGGTAGAAACCCTTTGGATGAAACATGTGTTTGAGACATGTTATGCTTGATGGTTGCAAGTGGTTGCAAGTGTTTGCAAGTGGTTGCTCGTGGATGCATTATACACGATTAGGCACTAGATCGGCTCACACACTCCTCATATTGCATGTGCATGAGTGTTTATGCTTATTCTTGGATGAAATTCGTATGCTATCACATGGATGTTGCATATGGATGTATGATTGAGCACGCATGTAGATATTATACATTATGTTAGGAATTTGCATACATATGGATTCATTTCACTGACATACATATGCATTAAGGAGGTTTACTGTATCAGTAACTGCCTGATTTACATACATATGCATTAAGGAGGTTTACTGTATCAGTAACCGCCTGATTTTTGCATTAGGTAAGTACATATACACACACTTTTGCATATGTTCATCCAGCATTTAGAATCTTGTAAGGACAATGATTGCTCGTGGATGATGCTTTGAGTAGATGGATGATTGGATGGTAGGATACGTTCTTCCTAACTTGAAGATTTCGGGGACGAAATCCTTTAAGGAGGGGAGAATGTAACAATCCGTATTTTTAATAATCTGTTATAATGTAAATTGAGGCAGAATTTAATTCTAAAATCTGAATCAAGGGAAACAGGCTATGCCATTGCGTTCGTCTCGGAAAAATACGCGAAATAGAGTCCGAGTTTTCGAAAATCGGAGTCCGTATGACCCAGTTAAGGCCCGTTGAAGTTTGCAGAAAATTTCTAAGTAAAAACAGATTTAAATTTGAAATTAAAAACATGGGTTTGGGCCAGCTGGGCCAAGGCGGGAAAAATCCCGCCCAGGACCCCATGTCGACAGGCCTGTCGACAGGGGTCTAGGCATGTCGACTGCCCTGTCGACAGCCCTATCGACAGGGGGTGCCCAGGCAGTCTAGCCTGGTGCACCATTTTTGATTTGGGCTGGGTCTTGGGCTTGGTTCTAGAGGATTCCGAGATCTGACGGGCCAAAACTATCCTAGGGTTAATCCTAGGGCTAAAAACACTCTAATCTTCTATAAATAAGCCTCTAATCCTACCCTAAAACCCCATTAATCATTCTTGCAACCAAACTATGTCAAATTGAATTCTCAAATGGCCTCCACCTAAAAACCCTAGTCTCCAATCTCTTCATGAATCATTCCTATGAAGATATGATGATCATACAACCTTTTCTATGTTGTATGAATGCTTAATAACTTGCATACTTCATTAAGTTGCAAGTTTGATTTGCTAAGTTTGTGTTTTGGGTGTTTTCTTATTGGAGCTTTGTTTTGGGGTTTTATGCTTGCATAAAAAGGGCTTCTCAATCTTCATTAGGAGATTTGAGTCTTCATAATCTTGGTAAGCCCTCTTACCTTCATTTTAGAAACTCTAAAGTTAATATGTGATGCAAGTTGGGATTTATGTATGTTTATTGAGTTATGCATGTTTATGCAAGTTTGCTAAGCCTTGATTTGTAAGTTAAATGGGTTATGCATGTTTGTGCAAGTTTGCTAAGCCTTGATTTGCAAGTTAAATGAGTTATGCATGTTTATGCAAGTTTGCTAAGCTATGATTTGTATGTTTATTGAGTTATGCATGTTTATGCAAGTGTACTAAGCCATGATTTGCAAGTTAATTGAGTTATGCATGTATACTAAGCCATGATTTGCAAGTTTAACAAGTTATGCATGTTTATGCAAGTTTACTAAGCCATGATTTGCAAGTTTAACAAGTTATGCATATTTATGCAAGTTTAAAATGACAAGTCGTGCATGTTTAACAAGTTATGCATATTTATGCAAGTTTAAAATGACAAGTCGTGCATGTTTGACAAGTTGTGCATGTTTATGCAAATTTAAAATGACAAGTTGTGCATGTTTGACAAGTTGGGCATGTTTATGCAAATTTAAAATGACAAGTTGTGCATGTTTGACAAGTTGTGCATGTTTATGCAAGTCTAAAATGACAAGTTGTGCATGTTTGACAAGTTATGTATGATTATGGTAATATGCAAGTTCACTATGCTAAGATATGCAAGTTTAACATGTTATGCATGTTTATGGTAATATGCGAGTTCACTATGCCAAGTTATGCAAGTCTAACAACGTTATGCATGTTTTGTTGTGATATGCAAGTTCATCATGTATGTTGTGCCAAGTTCCCTCTTCCTATCCCTTATGCGTTATTACGAATATGTAAGCGATAGAATGACGTTGGGGGTTTGGGTAAACTTAAAATACATGAAAATATAAGATTGGGAATTTACCTATTAAGTTAGGTCTACCCCTTGGGAATTTACCTATTAAGTTAGGTCTACCCAAGTAATTGTTGACTTGTAATTATGTTTTGAAATAAAGTAGACATGACACTTAGAGAACATAAGAGTGGCCAACTCGAGGTTGGGGTGAGTTTGTAGCGTAATTCTACCCGGAACCGACCGGCTTAACTAGTGGCTACAAACAATAGGACCCAATGTGAGAAGTTGGTCATGGGGTGCCAAGACCCGAGGTTAGACCAAGTTGTGGTGTAAAGCTACCCGGACCCGCCCGGCTTAACTAGTAACCGCAACAAGGTCTAATGTGAGAGGTTAAGGTGCATTAAATTAATTAATGCCTCATGATTAGGGTTAAGTCAGGGTCCACTAATACTTAACCAATTTGGGGATTCGAGGGATTAGAATGTGGTTAAGTTGTGAACCGTTGGCTACACTTAACTAGTTTAATCCATTTGGGAGTTCAAGGGATTAGAATGGGGTTAAGCCACACTTAACCAGTTTAATCCAGGATTAGTGAAGGGTTAAATCGCACTTAACCTTCTTAGAAAACCCTAGCAACGTGGTCTGTTCTAACAGTAATCCCAGTTTGGTATCATTCACAACCCTAGAAGCTAGGCTAGGGCGGGGCACGATTACTGGACTGATGTAAGCGACCAAAGGGCGATGGCCGAGTGGTACAGCGGTGCGGGTCCGGCGGGCTACGGACGTGCACGTAGTCCGATGTTGGACAAACTCGAGGCACGGGTACCAGTAGGTTAGGGCTGTGCATTATTGCTTAAGTGTCCGGGGTTGACACCCGAGGGCTTGATACACCCAAAGGTGGACCCAGCACAGACTAACTACAACCATATGTGGGCCATATGGACACCAACACTTGACGTGTTAGGTTTATAGGGAGCCGATCGACTAGACCGTGGGCTGGACCTTTTATTAAGGTCACTTCATGTTATTGGGCCGAAGTTTGGGCTAAGGGATCAATACCTGTTATGTTGGTTTGCTAGTACACCGTGGTGCAAAACTTAACTCTGTTTATGCGATGACACCTCTATCTATCTTATAGTTGATTTATTCATGCCAGCATGTTGTTATCTATGATCACCTCAGTTTCCATCATGATGTTAACTTTATTAGTTTATAGACTGATCGTAGCAGGGCTTACTCAGTCTTTTTGACTGACCTGTTTTCTTTCGCCTCTTTTCTTCCGTTTCCCCCCCAGGTTCTCAGGGAGGGAATACTGGAGTCTAGCTTGGATCTTAGCTGCTTCCTTGGATAGCTCAAGTATGCTTTGGACTTGAGCCGCTATGGTTTATCACTCTTATTTGGGGATAGTACTTATGTATTTTCAGTTTATCAGATGATGTATTTATCTAGACTTGTAATTTTGGGAAATTGACATTTTGATGTACCAGACTTGTGTTTTGAAATGGGTTATAAATCTTCCGCTGTTTTATTTACTCACTCTGTTTATTTACATATATATATATATATATGTCATGTCCTGCCTTGCTATATCATTATGCATGTTTACCAATAATGCCCCTCCAAAGCTAGTGCATTCCTTTGCGAGTGACCCTAGTGGAGGTGGGGTGTTACATTTGGTATCAGAGCATATGGTTTACGAGAAGGGATAAAAAGGTTTTTAAAAAACTCTTTGAAAAACTATTTTCAAAACCAAGTATAAAGTATTTTCCAAAGAAAAGTCTAGTTTATTTTAAAAGGCTATTCCCCAAAAAGCCATTAGCAAAATTCCTTCGTTTTTCTCCATTTTGAATCTATCTTTTTCTTCGTTTCCAGTATGGCCGACAACTTTGCCATTCCGGAGGGAGTTCACGTACCTGTTTGGTATAGGAGACTTTTGGAGGCCAGGGCGACCGAAGCCGGCCCCGCAAATATTACTCCTCCTCCGGTAGTTGATGTTCCTCTTCCTCCTTCCCCTCAGCATCCTCAAATTGACTTCGCCGAGATTTGCCAAGATTTTAAGGCGATGGGTTGCAAGAATTTCTTTGGAACCGAGACTTTCGTAGAGGCAAGGAATTGGTTGAAAGAGACCGAAGATCTTTTAGCCACCTTTGATATAGGTGACCGCAGGAAGGTTTTATTGGCAGTATGGTTGCTAAAGGAAGAAGCTGCACGTTGGTGGGTAGTCACTACCGCTACTAGGCCAATTGAGACTTGGGATGACTTTAGAGGAAGGTTTGGACTGAGATTCTTATCACTGAAGCAAGGGGACATGACTATTAGGGAATACATAGATAAGTTTAATCAACTGGCTCGTGTCGATTTAGACTTGGTTAATACAGCTCAGAAGAAGGCCCTACACTTTGCTCTAGGATTAAACGAGCCATTACATGGTTTGGCCATGTCTCATATACCCTTGGGGGCGACTTTCGAGAATTTGGTGAATATGGCCCTACTTCAAGAAGAAGATAACAATGACAAGAAAGAGGTCAAGGCGAATGAGTCTCAAGGCAAGAGAGTAAATTCCGGGAAACGGGGCAAGAATAACCACAACCGCAAGAACAAGCCAAGAGGGAGTAGGAAATGCAACTTCTGTGGTGAAGTTGGACATGTAGCCAGGGAATGTAGGAAGAAGAAGAGAAAGCGGGGCGAATGCTTTGATTGTGGTGAGTTTGGACATTTCAGCAAGGATTGCCCGAAGAAACAAGGGCAAGGTCAGACCCAGTATGCAGGACTATCTGGAGGGCGAGTTCATCCCCTCAACACCGTTCTTCCAGCTTATGATAGAGGTAGTGTTTCTGTTGAAAATCTTGTTTACATTTTCTGATTTTCTCTGTTCGAACCTTGTTTGATTCTGGCACATCGCATAGTTTTATTTCATCTGATCCAGTTGAAAGTTTTGCACCTAAGTACTAGTGTAGTTGATGATCCCGTATGTGTTTCAAATCCAATTGGGGGTTCTGCCCGTTTGTCTATGGTCTGAGTGGATTTGAAAATTTCTATCTTGAGTATAGAATTCTCGTGGGATGTTTATATTCTCGGTTTCAGGGGATGTGGGTTGGTTTTGGGCATGGAATGGTTGTCCTGTTTTGAAGCCATTCTTGGTTTTTGTATATAGGGTTGTGAGGCTCATGATTCGCCTCGGTAATACCCTAGAAATTTCTGGCAACCCTATGGGTCCCGTCATGTTATGTTATCTTGAATCCCTCAACTCGTCTATCGATAGTTTGCAATCTGTGAGGGTGGTCCGAGAATATCCTGATATCTGGGGATAGATTTCCGTATTATCTGGTTGGTAATGCCAAGCCAGTTTCGTGGCCGATTAGGCACATGACCTCACGAAATGAGAGTTAAGAAAGCAAGTCAAGGAGTTGCTTGAGAAGAACTTCCTGAGACGAAGCATTTTCGAGTAGGGTGCTCCAGTAGTATTCGTTACTGATGTGGACAGTTTGTTTCGCTTATGTGTTGATTATCGTAAGATAACCGTTACCAAGGATCAATGATTTGTTTGATCAGCTTGTAGGAGCATCTGTTTTCTTTTGATCTAGCTACCGGATTCCATCAGCTTAGGATGGCTGAGGATGGAATTGACAAGACTGCGTTTAGGACTCTGTATGGGTTTTAGAATGGCTACTCATACTATTTGGTTCGACTAATGCACCCGCATATTACGTAAACTGGATGGGTAGGGTGTTTAGGGAGTCCTTGAACAAGTTTGTCATGGTCGTCATAAACGATATTTTGATCTCCTCAAAAGAACGAGGAAGAACGTGCTATACATCTCAGGGGGGAGATGGATACGCTTAGAGCCACCAGTTGAAGGTCAAGTTCTCCAGATGTCACTTTGGAGGAAAGAAGTTGGATTTCTTGGGCACATAGTTCCTAAGTAAGGCCTAGCGGTGGATTCCGCTAAAGAGGTTGCGGTTTAAGACCGAAAAACTCTGAGGAGGGCAATTGAAGTAAGAAGCCTCCTCAGTTTGGCTAGTTAGTTAGCATTCCCTGAGCTTAGACTTACTCTTCTGGATCAAGAAGGGGGTTTCGCAGGAAGAAGATCCGTAATTAGTCAAGAGCATGGACCAGTTGATTCGAGGCGAGATGTTAAGTCACCTCGTTAGATATATTATAGATGACAAGGGATGACTAAGGCGCGATGAGAGATTATGTGTTCCTCGAGTGGAAGACTTGGTAAAGAAGGTTCTTACAGATGCACATCACTCGAGGAGGTGGCCGAGTTGGTCTCGGGATGCATGTTGTGCCACCAAGTTAAGGCCAAGTCATAGAAGCCCAGTGGGCCATTACCTCTATTGGAGGTTTCGCAAGGGAAGTGTGAAAACATCTCGATAGATTATGTGGATAGACTACCTAGATCAAAGAAAGGGAATACGGGTATATGGGTCATAATAGGTAGACTTACGAAGAGTGCTCATTTCAGTCCGGTAAAGAGCGAGAGGACTGCATCATGGTTAGCAACGGTCTATCCTCAAGAAGTTGGCCAGTTTTGAAATAGCCTATAGGAAGCCATGGGTAGGCAACTGAATCTAGGTATGGCCTATCACTCATAGGCGGATGGTTCGTTTCGATTAAGCATGAGTTATAGAAAATCGCGTTTATAAGGGGCAATTGGCAACGCGGATTGGTATTTTCAAGGAAAGTTCTGCTGCATGGAATACTTTATAGTAAGTAGACGAGATCCAGGATTCACTAGTGGATTTTGGAGAGCTTGCACGAATCATGAGGATTATAATTATGTTTAAGCCAGGTATATAGAAGGAAGAATAAGTGGAAAAGAAAGACGAGAGGCGATAATGAAATGCGTTCCAACTCGAATTTAGGAAATAGGAGTTAGGAAGCCAAGGAATCATGAAGTGAAAGATAGTCAAAGCACAGTAGAGTTAAGCTCAAGGAAACGTAACTAAGAAGAGTGAAGACTAGATACGCGCATCATATCTCTTTTTAAGAGTGCATCTTTGATCCTTGTTTTCCTGTGGAGCTTGCTTGCAAGTTATCTTTTGTATATATATCCTCTCGGTCCCATTCTCGATCTTATTTCTGTTGTAAACTCCATAAGGGGGTTAAGACTCATCGGTTAGTACTATATGTCAAGGTTTGGATGGATTTCTTGTAATCCAAAAAGGAGTTTATCTAGTTTATCTAGTTTATCGTGTTTATCTTGTCATGAGAACCTTAGGTAGAAACCCTTTGGATGAAACATGTGTTTGAGACATGTTATGCTTGATGGTTGCAAGTGGTTGCAAGTGTTTGCAAGTGGTTGCTCGTGGATGCATTATACACGATTAGGCACTAGATCGGCTCACACACTCCTCATATTGCATGTGCATGAGTGTTTATGCTTATTCTTGGATGAAATTCGTATGCTATCACATGGATGTTGCATATGGATGTATGATTGAGCACGCATGTAGATATTATACATTATGTTAGGAATTTGCATACATATGGATTCATTTCACTGACATACATATGCATTAAGGAGGTTTACTGTATCAGTAACCGCCTGATTTACATACATATGCATTAAGGAGGTTTACTGTATCAGTAACCGCCTGATTTTTGCATTAGGTAAGTACATATACACACACTTTTGCATATGTTCATCCAGCATTTAGAATCTTGTAAGGACAATGATTGCTCGTGGATGATGCTTTGAGTAGATGGATGATTGGATGGTAGGATACGTTCTTCCTAACTTGAAGATTTCGGGGACGAAATCCTTTAAGGAGGGGAGAATGTAACAATCCGTATTTTTAATAATCTGTTATAATGTAAATTGAGGCAGAATTTAATTCTAAAATCTGAATCAAGGGAAACGGGCTATGCCATTGCGTTCGTCTCGGAAAAATACGCGAAATAGAGTCCGAGTTTTCGAAAATCGGAGTCCGTATGACCCAGTTAAGGCCCGTTGAAGTTTGCAGAAAATTTCTAAGTAAAAACAGATTTAAATTTGAAATTAAAAACATGGGTTTGGGCCAGCTGGGCCAAGGCGGGAAAAATCCCGCCCAGGACCCCATGTCGACAGGCCTGTCGACAGGGGTCTAGGCATGTCGACTGCCCTGTCGACAGCCCTATCGACAGGGGGTGCCCAGGCAGTCTAGCCTGGTGCACCATTTTTGATTTGGGCTGGGTCTTGGGCTTGGTTCTAGAGGATTCCGAGATCTGACGGGCCAAAACTATCCTAGGGTTAATCCTAGGGCTAAAAACACTCTAATCTTCTATAAATAAGCCTCTAATCCTACCCTAAAACCCCATTAATCATTCTTGCAACCAAACTATGTCAAATTGAATTCTCAAATGGCCTCCACCTAAAAACCCTAGCCTCCAATCTCTTCATGAATCATTCCTATGAAGATATGATGATCATACAACCTTTTCTATGTTGTATGAATGCTTAATAACTTGCATACTTCATTAAGTTGCAAGTTTGATTTGCTAAGTTTGTGTTTTGGGTGTTTTCTTATTGGAGCTTTGTTTTGGGGTTTTATGCTTGCATAAAAAGGGCTTCTCAATCTTCATTAGGAGATTTGAGTCTTCATAATCTTGGTAAGCCCTCTTACCTTCATTTTAGAAACTCTAAAGTTAATATGTGATGCAAGTTGGGATTTATGTATGTTTATTGAGTTATGCATGTTTATGCAAGTTTGCTAAGCCTTGATTTGTAAGTTAAATGGGTTATGCATGTTTGTGCAAGTTTGCTAAGCCTTGATTTGCAAGTTAAATGAGTTATGCATGTTTATGCAAGTTTGCTAAGCTATGATTTGTATGTTTATTGAGTTATGCATGTTTATGCAAGTGTACTAAGCCATGATTTGCAAGTTAATTGAGTTATGCATGTATACTAAGCCATGATTTGCAAGTTTAACAAGTTATGCATGTTTATGCAAGTTTACTAAGCCATGATTTGCAAGTTTAACAAGTTATGCATATTTATGCAAGTTTAAAATGACAAGTCGTGCATGTTTAACAAGTTATGCATATTTATGCAAGTTTAAAATGACAAGTCGTGCATGTTTGACAAGTTGTGCATGTTTATGCAAATTTAAAATGACAAGTTGTGCATGTTTGACAAGTTGTGCATGTTTATGCAAATTTAAAATGACAAGTTGTGCATGTTTGACAAGTTGTGCATGTTTATGCAAGTCTAAAATGACAAGTTGTGCATGTTTGACAAGTTATGTATGATTATGGTAATATGCAAGTTCACTATGCTAAGATATGCAAGTTTAACATGTTATGCATGTTTATGGTAATATGCGAGTTCACTATGCTAAGTTATGCAAGTCTAACAACGTTATGCATGTTTTGTTGTGATATGCAAGTTCATCATGTATGTTGTGCCAAGTTCCCTCTTCCTATCCCTTATGCGTTATTACGAATATGTAAGCGATAGAATGACGTTGGGGGTTTGGGTAAACTTAAAATACATGAAAATATAAGATTGGGAATTTACCTATTAAGTTAGGTCTACCCCTTGGGAATTTACCTATTAAGTTAGGTCTACCCAAGTAATTGTTGACTTGTAATTATGTTTTGAAATAAAGTAGACATGACACTTAGAGAACATAAGAGTGGCCAACTCGAGGTTGGGGTGAGTTTGTAGCGTAATTCTACCCGGAACCGACCGGCTTAACTAGTGGCTACAAACAATAGGACCCAATGTGAGAAGTTGGTCATGGGGTGCCAAGACCCGAGGTTAGACCAAGTTGTGGTGTAAAGCTACCCGGACCCGCCCGGCTTAACTAGTAACCGCAACAAGGTCTAATGTGAGAGGTTAAGGTGCATTAAATTAATTAATGCCTCATGATTAGGGTTAAGTCAGGGTCCACTAATACTTAACCAATTTGGGGATTCGAGGGATTAGAATGTGGTTAAGTTGTGAACCGTTGGCTACACTTAACTAGTTTAATCCATTTGGGAGTTCAAGGGATTAGAATGGGGTTAAGCCACACTTAACCAGTTTAATCCAGGATTAGTGAAGGGTTAAATCGCACTTAACCTTCTTAGAAAACCCTAGCAACGTGGTCTGTTCTAACAGTAATCCCAGTTTGGTATCATTCACAACCCTAGAAGCTAGGCTAGGGCGGGGCACGATTACCGGACTGATGTAAGCGACCAAAGGGCGATGGCCGAGTGGTACAGCGGTGCGGGTCCGGCGGGCTACGGACGTGCACGTAGTCCGATGTTGGACAAACTCGAGGCACGGGTACCAGTAGGTTAGGGCTGTGCATTATTGCTTAAGTGTCCGGGGTTGACACCCGAGGGCTTGATACACCCAAAGGTGGACCCAGCACAGACTAACTACAACCATATGTGGGCCATATGGACACCAACACTTGACGTGTTAGGTTTATAGGGAGCCGATCGACTAGACCGTGGGCTGGACCTTTTATTAAGGTCACTTCATGTTATTGGGCCGAAGTTTGGGCTAAGGGATCAATACCTGTTATGTTGGTTTGCTAGTACACCGTGGTGCAAAACTTAACTCTGTTTATGCGATGACACCTCTATCTATCTTATAGTTGATTTATTCATGCCAGCATGTTGTTATCTATGATCACCTCAGTTTCCATCATGATGTTAACTTTATTAGTTTATAGACTGATCGTAGCAGGGCTTACTCAGTCTTTTTGACTGACCTGTTTTCTTTCGCCTCTTTTCTTCCGTTTCCCCCCCAGGTTCTCAGGGAGGGAATACTGGAGTCTAGCTTGGATCTTAGCTGCTTCCTTGGATAGCTCAAGTATGCTTTGGACTTGAGCCGCTATGGTTTATCACTCTTATTTGGGGATAGTACTTATGTATTTTCAGTTTATCAGATGATGTATTTATCTAGACTTGTAATTTTGGGAAATTGACATTTTGATGTACCAGACTTGTGTTTTGAAATGGGTTATAAATCTTCCGCTGTTTTATTTACTCACTCTGTTTATTTACATATATATATATATGGCATGTCCTGCCTTGCTATATCATTATGCATGTTTACCAATAATGCCCCTCCAAAGCTCGTGCATTCCTTTGCGAGTGACCCTAGTGGAGGTGGGGTGTTACATAAAATTACCGAAAATATCCAAAAATTCGACTTTCACCAAATTGGACGAATTTAGTGTCCACGCGAAGCTCTCGTCGCCACGATCGCAGCAAATCTGAAATCATCAAATTTTGACTTCGTATGTAAGAGTTATTACGTTACAAACAATGAATATATTAATTTACATTTTACCCTTTTTCTTTACGGTCAAACCGCCGCTCGCCACCTTTGACCGCTGTTTCCTGCTGCCACGCTCACCCGATCGCCACGCCATTTTGCCAGCACCTCCGGCTGACCCCGACGCCGCTTCACCGGGAGCCCCGCCGCCTGCCGCCGCTCCGATCGCCGGAACCGGCCAGAAAAGCGAAATTCTTTTCGTGGGTCTCACAGGCCGCCTCGATCATCCAAACAACCCCAATTTTTTATAGCACGTAGATCTCACGTAGACTAAGAACTTTCCTGTTGGTGACTTCGCCTGATTCTTCTCCGATCGACGGGAAAAAAAATCATTTTCGTTGGATGTTCAAATTTGGCTGTTTTCATAAATTTCGATTTTCGTGCCAATTCCTTCGACTTTCAGACGAAACGCTGCGAAGCAAAATTGTTCATATGACTCTTGTCTACATTTTCTCCAGCTGTGTCATCGTCTAATTCTCGACGGTTTGACCAGAATTCACCAAAATCCGAAACTGACTTTTTGCAATCGAACTCAGATCCCGGCGAATCCGTACGTCGATAGGTCTTAAATTTTTCGTGGTAGGGAAGAGGATATAGATATCTTCAAAACGCAGAAAGGGTTTGGTCTAATTTTGTTCTGATTTGAAGTTATAAATTGTTTAGTTTTAGGATCTTTTGTGCAAAGAATATTTTTAGAGTGGAGGCCATGGAATATGGAGAAAATGAAGATGGAGGAGGCTATGTTATGTTTAGGGTTCAGCTAATGGCTGTTAAAAGATAATATATAGGTAGGTTATAAACTTAATTAGGCCTAATTACCCTTATGTACATATATTAATACATTTTTTTTGTCTGCTTTTCGTAGTTTAAAAATTCATGTTAACACCTACGAATTACCCTTATGTACTTGTTAAAACGTTATATGTAAAATCGCATGATCATATGCATTGTTTTCCATTAATGGTTCAACGAAAATGAGCTTTCCTAGGAGCATAAAAAGTTCGTCATGGTGGCACAATGGGGACACTGTTCGTACTGCAAATGGATACATGTGGTGAATCATTGCAACATGCTGCAAAACACTTTTGAAGATGATAGGAGGAAATTTTAATATGCAGGGTCATTAATTTTAATTGTAAAACTACAATCTAAAAAAAAGTCCCCATAGGCACTTAGGCACGTGCGATGCACGTGCACAGGTGAAGTTGCTATTATAAGACATTGTTTCTAAGATTTTTCATATCATACAAAATGACTTTGACGTGCATGTATTTTTGCATTGTTTTTATGGGTATACATGAGCAAATCTAAATGTTTATCAGAACATGAATTAGTCTAAGTTACTTTAGCACATAGTTAAAACGGTAAATAAAGTAATTAGCTATTACATTAAAAGTTAGACGGGAAATAATCCTTTTGCATATGCATATTATTATTGTATGTTATTCGATTTTGCAGGGTTGGCATATGAAGTCTCAGTAAGGTGTATCTGATGAAGACTAGTCAAGAAAACTAATGAATTTTTGCCATTGTCACAAAAACAATAGTTTTTTTGGGCTTGCAATTCAGCCTTAAACCTTGATGTTATTTCTATAACGTTCTTGTACATTTAGCATGTTTCTTTTTTTATTAAAACGCTGTTAAATTGAACACACTCTGAAGGAATATTTAGCTGTGGTGATCACAATATGATATTGTTTTTGTTTCTGTTTAACTATGTTGTAGAGATGAGTAATCAATATAAGCACGGCTTTTCTTTATATTGCACAGAAAGCAGTGCATACATGTAAAAGCTATTGATTGTATTAATAATAATGGCTTTACTTCTTTTAATTGTTGTAACAACGACATTCTTTTTTATGGTTGAAGGTACCCGATAGGAGCCACTTTGCGGAACATTTGATACAGGAAAATAAGCACGGCTTCTTATATGATGTTTTTGAGCATCTATATTCACATGCTCCTCCAAGTTCAATATTATATAGCCATTAGCTGGAAAAAATTAGTAAGCTAACTTTAATATGAGTTTTAAAAAAAGAATGTTTTAAGGAAAATTCATGACTATTCTTGGGAGAATAATCAATAATTCGCATACAACAGATGATAAATTTAGAAAATTAATCACCTGAATATTATTAACAATGATCCTATCTAGATATGATCTTGTCTCATCATTAAATCCCAATGACAACTAACCCTTAAATCTTAATTCATTATTCTTTGGAGTCTGACTAAAGTTAAGTAGCATGGAATCCAGAGACAGGTCTTGTTGAGAAAACGCAAAATCTAACTGGTAAAAAAGAAAATCATCGTCTGTAGGCTTATGTTTTGTAAGAACTGATATGTATGAGCAGCAAAGTGTGATAGCTCTGTCTAAGTTCCTAAAGACGTACATTTTGTTAATAAGCTGCAGTTGCTCTTGTTTTGTGCTTGAATGGAAGACGAATTGGTTTATGTCTTGGATTTTTTTCTCGAGGTCTGAAATTTGATTCATGCGCCTAACTACTACAAAAAACAAAAAATAACGAATAGAAAAGGCCCTAAGGTGGGAACACATTATTAGCTAAATACTTTATTAATTTGAGTGCCATGAAGAGGAACTAAGTACACACACCATAACGCATTAACATGGTATTGCCTTGCAAGAACTGCGTACGCATGAAATAAACTATTTCCTAAACTTGCATGTTATTCTGTTTGTCGCAAAAACACAACAACCACAATTTTCTGAACAGAGAACATAAAGTCAATATACATTACCTCTATCACACGTTGATGATCCTCTCATGTCAGCTCCAATAGCGTCTTCCTTTGTATGCAGGCATAGCCAACACCAGCTCCAGCTTTCTATTTGGTGTTGTACCTCCAGCACATGAGATAAGGCGATGTTAGTTATTTGAAATGCAGCCATAAGTGTTTATAGGGAAAGTTCAAAGCTTTTCTTAGATTTATAATAGGGCCAAAGTAATTTGTTAAAGAAGTAGGAGAAATCTTCATTATTTCTTAAGTCACTCAAGCCATTGGCTTGTTTCAGCTTCGAAATTCGAGATAGAATTTTGAGCATTGAAACTAAAAGGTTCTATAAGTGGGGGCTGCCTGGCAATCAATTTACAGCCAGATCTAAGATGACTCAATGAACCACATAGAAAACAACAGTGAGGACAGCGACAACGTTTTGCTGAAGGACCCATATTACATATACGTAGGTAGAAACCGGTAAACCCATATTTCACTCATATTATGTTTGGAAACTTCCATATTAAAAAGTTCTAATCTATTTTCGAGTTGTAATCAAATTCAATTCTATACCCAAAATTTTCACTGTATCAAGGTTGTATATCATAGTATAAAGATGTCACCTTATTAATTGACATCAGGAAACGATGTTATTCAGTAAAACACACTTCATTCTCGTTAAACTAAAAAACTAAAAAGAAAGAAAGACAGGAAAAAAGAACAGATTGGGATCGTATAACATTAATTACCATATATTTATATAACATCTACATAGTATTGGAAATCAAATCATCCGTACTCATTTTTTCCTCAAATGTTCTAACTGCTGTCAATTTTGGCGCCCTTTCTCTACTCTGTCGTCCCAGACGCCGAAAGTGGACAATTCAAATTCGATAAAATTGCATTTGGTTTCGAAAGTAGCAGGATTTTTGAGAAACAGTCTGAGGAGGGATTGAAATTTGGAGTTATGACCTGCTTTGGGATTTCAGAGTCCGTATCGTCATGGTTTCTGAATAATGAATTGTTTCGCGCTGGAGTCCGTCTCGACTGCAGACGCGATCAACTATTATTATTGGGTTGATTTCGATCTGATAAATTTTTGGAAGTATCCAATTACAGAGAGAAAAGAAAAAGAAGAACAAGAGAGCAACATGAGCAGTTACAAATCATATGTTTAGAGAAGTCCAGGTCAGCGGTGAGAGGCTGTGCCATTTAACTAGTGCACACCATAATACTATAAAACATAGCATTTAGAATTTTATTGTTAAAATTGAAACTTTATTATATAACCTATAATGAATCAGACAAATAAATAAACTATAAATTATGATTGTTGTTGTTGTTGTTGTTTATATAAGGTATGTATTATGTAACTTTTATTTGTTTAAAGTAAAGATACAATTTTATTGTTCTTAATACTTTGAGCAAGTGTTTATGTTGAAACTAACCTATTTTAATTATTTTAGATATATTTAAAAATATCACTTATTTCTTTTAAAATACGTTAACTTTGAAATTATGCAATTGGTTAAAATATATTATCTTAAGAGTAAATAATCTGAATAAATTGAGAAGGATTTTATAACAAAATTATATAGGTCTTATTGTAGAGTTATTTGAAGTTAAAAATAGTATATCTTTTAATGTAGTGTGCGATGATAAATTTATTGTTTATGTACATAAACTATCATGGTTATTTACAAAATAACTTTACTATTGTTTTTTATGTAGATAAATGTATGCATAAATAACTAACATAAATAACGTTTTGACACATATATTCAGTGAAGAATATCTTATTATACTACAGACATTGGTATGACATATATTTAAAATTGGTAAACTATGAATTTGCATTTGAATCCTATGAAAAGTTCATTTTGTACAATGGTAAAATGTTGGTGAAATTATATGCTGAAAGGACAATTGTTAAAGAACTATGTTGTAATTTTTTTGGCTTTTAAACATAGCATTTGCCAAGCAAATGAAAAGTAGAATGATATAGATGAACAATAGTGGTTACAGATGCTAGCTAAAGTTGCAATCGATCTTCTTTATGACCAATAGGAGTTTGTTCACACTACTTTTGAGTAGTGTGAACAAAACACCGGTTAAGATTGGTTGAAATCAGGAGGGTCGACCCTCCTGATTTCCACCAATCTCAGCCGGTGTTTTGTTCACACTATTTGCAATCGATCTTCTTTATGACCAATAGGAGTTTGTTCACACTACTTTTGAGTAGTGTGAACAAAACACCGGGTGAGATTGGTTGAAATCAGGAGGGTCGACCCTCCTGATTTCCACCAATCTCAGCCGGTGTTTTGTTCACACTACCCTAAATAGTGTGAACAAACTCGCACTCCTTTATGACTGCGTATAGCATATTTTTTATATTAGGTAGTTCGCATTACCAGCCATAAATCAAAATTCTTCTTTCAGCTCCATGTGGAAATCACTAATTGGAGCAACTTTTGTTATGATGTGGAAATTAATTTTATCATCAAATCGTAATCACATGGACTTCCGCACATATTCAGATACATGTGGAAAGCATCGGCTAATCCTCATATTTGCAACATTTGACTTTCTTTGGATTTTTACCATAATTTTTTATTTAAATAATTATATTCATATACACACATGTGGATCTCTTAACTGTTTGTTCCAAGAAAAATCTTGTATTAAAATGCTTCTCAACTGGGTAATTATTCACAACGGTGCATATTAGGAAATCATTTAAAAAAAATATTAGATAAATGCCAAAAGGTAATCCCCTAAATGAAAAATTAATTAACATACATGATACTGTCAAATTGGAGAAAAGGAATAAATAGTTGCAAATATCCATTCACAAAAAGTGTATAAGTTAAAACCTAAATAATCTTAAAGTTAACTCAACAATACAATTTATATGTAGGTTTTGGTCATTTTATTAATCTTGAAAGAACCAAATTTCTAAGTTAAACTTCAAGTTACAATGACTCACATAAAATATGCACTTCAAAAAAATCACCGAATTCAAAGCTCTATCATTGTAGGGAAACTACTTTAAATTTACGCATAAAGACGAAGTCTTAATTGCAACTCCAATCAAAAGTGGATTAGCGGTTCCCACTTTCCACTAAAATGTCTACCAAAATTGTCTACCAAATCATGTTTCCAATTCATGCACAACGCATAAACCTCATTCATGGATAAATAATATACTTGTCTTTCTCAGTGGTTTCTACTTGAACAATATTGAGAATAACCATGGGAAATTGAAATTAAAAACTACGATTGACTTTGAAACTCCATAAGTCACATAATGCTTTACCCAGCCAGTTTCACTTATCAGCTCTACCACTTTGAATATCAACATGATGCAATTAAGGCATTATGATAATGATTAACCTTTTCATTTTCCATTTTTAGTGACCTTTACTTCCAGGATTTCCCTTCTTTTATAAT
Organism: Allium sativum; assembly: GCA_030737875.1. Classification (NCBI taxonomy): domain Eukaryota; kingdom Viridiplantae; phylum Streptophyta; class Magnoliopsida; order Asparagales; family Amaryllidaceae; genus Allium; species Allium sativum. The sequence continues at coordinate 64,039,009 of CM060911.1, read as the reverse complement.
GATCATTTTCTTCTGGCATGGATTCATCAAATGAATCATTCTTAGGAGCAGCAGCAATATGAAGATGTGCAAAATACGATTCAAAGTCTTTATGAAATGAAAAACTACCAAGCTCAAACAGAAATTATACAGGAAGGAATCCAATGAGAAAATTGAAGTATTAACCCATTGGATATAATAACCGATGAGCGTATAAGCATGCTTATTCTTTTCCAAGCATGTCGACTCTGTGTTGTTAAAAAAGGTCGATGATTTAAAACTCTAAAGTGAAATAATCACATAACTCTATAATTTTTTTATAAATCCATATGCCTTTAAAATTGATCTCCATTCATCTTTTTATGAGCAGGCACAGAAAGTAATAAATATATTATGAATTCAACGAAGATGATATTTATAGCACAATACGTTCAATGGTTGGTCCGTTAAAAGAAAATGTACCCAATTGTTTCAAAAGTCACATACGTAATAGTTTTGTAGTTCATCTGCAAGGTATAACCAAATCGAATATACTGTCATTTTAATCTCCACTTTAAATGTATTAGCCCCGAAACAGTGTTAGTCACTACACCAAAACAGAGGATTCCCAACGAGTATAAGTGTTACAAATAATTTCTGTAACACTTTTAAATGTTACAATGGCGTGTGAGGAATTGGCCAGCCAAATTTGTAAGACTTACAAGTCTTACAAACAGAGTAATTGCTAACACTGATAAATGTTGGAACTATAAGATATTGTAACACTTATAAGTGTGACAAACATATTCATTGCTAACTCTTATAAATGTTGAAACCATAAGATATAGTAACACTTATAAATGTCAGTATCATCACCCTACTAACACTTATAAATGTTGGCATATATAAATTGTTAACACTTATAAATGAGTATAACATGTCTTTATGATTTTCAATCACATATATAATTCAACATATCAATTCAATATAAGATTTAGTACACTTCCATATTTCATATTCAACAATTTCACATTCCCATAATGCTTAAATATTTGTTACATGCTTTCAATTTCAAAAAACCATAATATCATGTTCAAATTATAAAAAGCAATACAAGGTTTTACTAAAGATACATAGCATTTTAGATACTGTGAAGGCGAAACATGGACCATATCACAAAGCCTCCATCCAAAAATTCACAAACTTGTAATGTTCGTTTTGAGAACCATCGTAAATTGACGCTTCTGGATCAAAAACTTCTGTTATCCAAACAACTTTCTCAACATCTTGCACTATCTCTTTAAAATGACACATGGTTTGTGTTCCAATATAAGCTTTTCCTCCTCCACAAGTGCCTACAAAATATAAATGCACCCATTTTTACATAAATAACAAATTGCAAAACTGATAAATAACAAGTGATAAATTACAAAATATAAGTTGCAATAAAAACTTTACCTTGGTCTAATTTTCTGGTAAAAAGATATAAGATACAAGTGTTGATAAAGTTCAAATTACTAAAGGGAGCTAGGTAGATCTTAATAAATCCTATTTTAATTCTTACGATATGAAGTAAGCTGAAGGTTAAAAAACATTATACATTTAAAGTTGAGATAATAATTAAAAATAATATTAACAGAAAAAAAAATGAAAACTAATGCTGACACAATATCAAGTTATTAGAAATAATTCAAACTAGAGATTTTAAGACCAACAACGATGAACCATTATAATTTTAAATGAATGGTAAGTCTGTAAGTGAAGGAAAAGATAAAAAGCATCAAAATAGCTTGTGCATGTAAGCCGTGAGAACTAAAACAGTTAAATTGGTTAAATGAGTCGCTGCGACTCAGTTGAAAGTTAAAATATATTTCTAGTTGAATAAATGTATGATTTTTCAAATACCAAGTCTTATTTTCACTTGATAATACACTCCCGAAATTCAAAATTGAACCAATGTATAAACTGATTTGTTTTTCCATTATTGTTACTTTTTTATATATGAATTAAATCTATGTGCTTTCCGACTATAGAACGTTCATCTTTACATTCAACTCAAAATATTGCAGCTACATCCCATAAAAAGGTTGAAGCTTACTTACTGTTTTTAGTTTTAATAAAATAATTGTTTTATATTTTTATTTTCTCATTAGTTAGTTTTATGTCTGATCAACCAAAATATTAACACTTCAGAGCACTCTATGTCTGATCTCCTTACAACATGACTTTGCCACTTAGTTTCCTAACACAGTGGATTTTAATAAATTGTTGCCGAATTGTGACAAGCTAATTGGAGAAGGAAAAAACAAGTTTAGGAGTATGTCATATCGTAGCACATGTTTGACTCGTCCTTGTGTGATAAATAATTGAAATTAACATTTAGATAGAAAAATTAAAAGTCTTAGACAATGAAAAGTGCACTAATGAATTCGTAAATTATAGCTTCTAAGATTCAAGTTATTATTGAACAATTTTGCATGGAACGATTGAAATGTTGGCATAATGTATTTCTTATAGTGATTCTAGTTCTATCTTAATGGAATAGTTCATAGATATTATAAAATCTGAACCTAGATTATAAAATATCTTATGAGAAACGACTTTAAAAGGACAACAAAAAATGAGTGGAATGTGAAAGTTTTACATTCAAAGAAAAGACCAGCATCAACAATGCATTTAACTACTGTATTTTTTTGGTATTAGTCCATTAAACTCATCATAGTGTAAAATGGTAGCTAAACCACCAGTAGAGCATCCAGAAAGACGAGCATGCAGAAAATATGAAGAAAATAAACAAACACTCAAGCAATATAGCCCATAAAAGATAATTGATAAGTTAAAGAAAATTATTTGGCTAACATTATGCAACCCTTATGACGGTAGAACATCCATTGCTCCTAACCATATGGATTGCGCTCAAAGATAAAGGTTTCTTCCTGCATTGTGAATTTGAAAGGCCATTAATCGATATCGCAATTTTTGTCTTAATTCAGTGAATAAAGTACTTTAAAATATCATGTTTTTGAAACGTGTTTAGAAGCTTACAAAAAATTTGAGACTCCTTTGCTTCTTTGATTGCAATATCTTGTTTGTTATCCACTTTTGTATTGATTTTTGCTTTATCTGAATAGCTTCTTCCAGGCACTTAAGGTGGTTTGTCTATCCATTGCATAAAACAAGTCAGAATCTTGGAAAAAATGAAACGAGTAAAGCATATCATATAAATTTACATTATTTCTAATCCCAAACCATCGATCTAGCTGCATGAGATCCAAATTGTTGGCGCCTACAAAATCATGTCATTCGAATTATTGTCGTGTCCCTCTTTTTCAGTAAATGCTAGGCCTTTGTTATGTTTTGGATCTCTTAACAAATTGTAACAACTGAAAAGAAGACGAAAATAATACAAAATTAAGCAAATAAAAAATCTACAGATATTGTACCCAGAATGAAAACAAACTTCATATTTAGCTGAAGCAAGTTTGCTTGCTTGCAAAGCTAAAACAGCAGCATACATGACATGTACTTAAAATTAAACATATATACCTATGGAAAAAGTCCCGTGTAAATTCACCTTAATGCGAAGGATATCCGCATTTCCAGTGCTGCAGCTCAACCATAAAGAACCAAAGGGTGTTTTAGCAACAACATCCAAGAACCACCTACACTACACATCTGAAGGTATACAATTGACCATTTCAAACAATTTCTTTGGGCCTATGTTCAATTTCTGTCTTTTACTTTATAGTCTTCTACTTCCTGGAATTTTGTCTCATCTACACACCATATTGAAATTATTGCAATGAAGTATAAAAAATTACCGCAATGTTCGCTGAGTTTATCGTAGAAACCCGTGTGTGAAGTATGGGTTAACACTAGTATATTAAAATTAAAAGCTGTGATTCTCGCAAATAAGAGTTTGTTCTTGTAACCAAGTTAGGCTTAGTTTTTCTAACCGAGCTGGGCCTGATTTGTACATGAGCATGCTCAGTTATAGTTTATATCTGAGTTAAGCTCAGTTATAAAACTGAGCTTAAGATCAATATAAAACTGGTCTTAACTTTAATTTTAAGCTGTAGTGAATAATAGTCAACATGTAAGGATATACAAGAGTTGCGAGATAGTAAATCATAAAATAATACAAAAACAGAAAAGAACAAAAAGTTTCAAGATGAATTATGTGAACATGTTAGGTTATAAAACACTTGCAATTTAAACAAGAATTTGTTCTTTCCTTCCATCAACATAGAACCATACAACAAAAAGGGTCCATTTTATTAAGCTTACTACCCTGCAATTTAGTTGCATTATAAATGGCTTTAAAACAAAAAAAACAGAAAACAAAAGGAAAAAAGTTGATAGAACAATCAAAAACTGTTCAGCTTTATAACCGAGGTTAGCCTGATTTCCACATGAGCTTGCTCATTTATAGTTTATATCTGAGTTAAGCTCAGTTATAAAACTGAGCTTAAGCTCAACTAAAAACCGGTCTTAACCTCAGAGGTATGAATTAAACCCTTAGAATATATTGTTTTCATACATTCTTTTCATACATTCTCAAGTTGAAAAATCAAAATGCATATTGTTTTCATACATTCTTTTACCCATTTTTAAACTACTAATAATATACAACTTAGATATTTGATTTTTCCCATTTTCAGTAAAAACATCAACTTTTGTTTAAATTTGACTGATTACTGTTAAGGAAAAAAATAGAGCATGGATTTGAGTTTAGATTTTCGTAGTCCGGTGTTAAAAAAGAACAAGTTTTATTTTCTTGGATAACAGATGGATGGAGTAGAAATAAGTGGGTTTTGATGTACACAGAAATGATGCGAGACTACTTTGAAGGAAATCACATTTTGTGAATAGCTAATGATGTAAAATTATATGATCTTCTCCTTCTTGAAAAAAAATAACGATTTGCAAACATTCCCAGTTAGAAATTTGCTGCAAACATACACTAGAAGCAAATGCAACAAGGCTACTTAGATTAAATAACTTTTGCTTGATTTCTTTGAAGACATCAAAACACAAATCAACTGCATATTCAAAATAAAATGAATTATATTTTACCGGAGGTGTCAGGGAAACTGAAGAAGGTAGTTGATAGTCTGGAGCTGGTGTGATGATCACTGCAAGATCAACAATTATTGCACCCGATAAAAGGAGTGAAGTTTCTGCTCCCTGTGAATCCTTAAACGTGACAAATGCAATTTGTGACCACTAATGTCCGCTCTGAATTTCAACATGTTTAATGTCAACAGAGAAGGAAAATAATTCCTTGATATCTTATGAATTCGTATAACATAAAGATATTCCACATGATCAAGTGCGCATCAAATTAACAATAGTGTATGCTTCATTTCATAGCAATCAAACCAAGAATGCAAATATCAATACATGAGATTTGTAATGCCAAATTAGTGCTACAATCCTAACCTTTAAATGTTTACAACTAAAGATCTGCTGTAATATTTCCATAATACAGAGATTAGTGTCCATGTGGAAACTACATACACGCCAAGAGTTGAATCATGCTTCATGATTATATTGTTAAATGGTTCCTACTAATAAAGCAGAATTCAATACAATATAGGATTATCAAGCTACAAACCCTGACACCATAAGAAATTTGATGCTAGTCGATACTCATCAACTGTGTTACATTGTATAGGTTACATAATTCACTCTGTGCTACTTTGCATAGGTTACATAATTCACTTACCACTTCGCTTATTCTACAAAGGACACTGTCAGTATAATTGTCTTCTTAAATGTTGTAAATCATAAATCATAAATAGCACAACACATATGATGTGTATCAGTTCCCTTTAGTAGCAATTCTGACATTAAAAGGGATATGTCCATGTGCAACATTAATTTTGCCGAATTCCCAATACTTAGAGTGCAGTTGGCAATAACTTATTTTGAAACTTCTTAAAAAGATATTTGAACAACAACTAAGTAGTTTTAAATAGACCAGTCAATGGTATGGGCTTTTACCCGAAAATGGTCCGAATCCGCCCCATTAATGCGGGTATGGATTTGGCCTTTCACTACCCAAGCCCAACCCCAAGTTGTTACTATCAAGGCCGGGTATGGTTTTATTAAAACCTGGCCTGGTTAGGGTTCGACCCAACTATTAATTTTCCATCATATAAAAATATGAGTGCGTATGTTTTTTTTTACCATTTTATTTGTTTATATAAGGATGTATTTGCATGCGTTTGTTGTAGGTGTTCATGTAATTGCATGATTTTGTTTTGGATTTAACTAAATCACTACCTAATTTATATGTTAACATTGTTCGTACATAATTTTTACCGAAGTTGCAATTTTAAAATATGATTTTAACATAAGCATTCTAAGCAAGGTAAATGGACATTACCGAATGGGCTTGAAAACCTGATAGACCTAGTTCGGGTATTGCTATGAAATACCCTACCAGTTTAGGTCCGGTTTAATTATTTTAATCAAACTCGAATCTAGATTTTATGATATCTGGACCGAACCAAACCCATTGACAGGTCTAGTTTTAAAAAGTGGTTTATAAGTAGAAGTGTTTGTATGCAATTTGACTTTCAAGTTAAAATAAGTAAAATAATTTGTCAGAACCAGTTATAAAATATGGTGATAGCTCATAAGTCATAAGCAATGAATTGCTACTTCTCATTTTTTTGACTTATTAGTCGCTTATGTAAGCTTCTTACAAGAAGTTGTCAAACACTTAAATTACAATAACTTGTAAGTAGTTGCCATACCAAACGTGCTCTTAATAGAAAGTACCAGCAATGAGTACGCTCTAATTGGTAATTCAGTATTAAAGTAGCAGAAATGCTATTATGACAACTATCAAGCATGAAGTTATATATTTGTTATTGAAGTTCTTAATGTTGATTAATAGTTTACTCTGTAAAAACACATAGTAAGCGTAAATTCTCAATTCTACATAAACTAATTAGCTTTTAACAATCACACATTTTGCTTAAAACAATCTATTCTATCACACAAGTAAATTATAAGATAACCGACAAATCACGAGTGCCCAAACTGAATTTGTGTCAAAAATTTAAGTTTTACATTTCTAGATGATATCTAGAGATACGTATATTAAAAAAATATTACTTCAGACATCAGATTCAGAGTTTATACCTTCAGCATTTTACAATACCTACAACGATGATTTCATCCATATAACTTTTTATTCACATAAAACATCGCTTTAAAGGCAAACTTTAATATCGAACAAAATCAAAACCTAGAAAATAGAATAAGAACAAGAGTAAAGCGTACCGTCATGTATTCAACTGCAAACTCCAGTAGATTTTACAGGAGATACAGTTTTTGTTCGATTTTAACCATTAAACCATTGCTCCAAGAGATGAGTTGCACTTTAACATTCTTAACAATTTAGGGCTTTTGTGAGTCTATAAGAGATTCAACTTTTACAAGTTACTGGAAATAAATAATCATTCAGCGAATCGAAGTTTGATACAAAATCGAACCTTGATACAAGAAAAATCCATTGATGAACCTCATCAAATCTGAAGTCGTGATGTCCTGACAAAGTGGAGGTAGCGGATTTCGCATGGGAGAAGAGGAACTGTCGGATTTCGCACGGAAGAAGAAGCTGAAGGTATCACCCACGAAAGAAAGAAGCCTGAAACCCTTATTGTGAATTTCAGTTTTGTGTGGCCTAGAACATGGTAAGTGTAACAAGTGATATGTACCAGCATTAATAAATTATTTACCCATTTTCCAAATTTTATAACACTTGTTTGTGTTGTGAATATTAATAAATATTTTTTAAAGTTTATACCAACACTATTTTAATAGGCCAACACATTTTTAGTGTTAGTAGTTTATAACATTTATAAGTGTTAGTGGTTGATAGATATAAAATGTTGGGAAATCAATGATTTGGTGTAGTGAGTGTTTTTTTTTGAACAAAAATGTGTGATCTTCTGTAAAGAAGAGAGCACACATATATGTAGTGAGTGTTAAAATTGAGTAGTTATAATTTCCATAAATACAGGTGTTAGAAACGTAGCAGACGACCAAATTGGTAGTTCCATTACTGGAACACTCAAATGTTTATAATTTTTGGAAACTGCCAGCCGCTAATATGGATATATCAAATAACCTAAATTGGTTGATAATTTCACTATATAAACATAGTACAGGATGATAAAATTTCAGGTAAAAAACAGGAAAAACATAATCTATTTATTACAAACAAATGAGAGTTTGTGATGAAATAAAGATGTAATGTTGCTAAGAAAAATTTTGTTGGCTAAATGCATGAATACAAACTACTACGCTGATCATTATCATCTCAGTTTAGCAGAACGGTCTGAAAGAATTCCACGCACTTGGAAATCCCCAATGTTATCCAGCGAGCCAGTAAGCAGATGAATAGAGTCCCAAAGTAAAATGAGAGCAGCAATTTTGACTCAGTCCAACTAGGTTTGCTTGTTCCTGCAATTTATTGCCATAAAGGTGATCAACAAATGTGAAATAACATGCGGCAGCATAAAAAATGTATAGATAACTTTGAGGTAAACCGAGTACAACAGCCATATATACAACGTAGGAAAAATGCATTGTTTGACGAATGCATTCAGTATATTATAGCTCATACTGCAGTGTTAAAGTAAGAACTAAATGAAGTAATTTTCCAGTTGCGTTAGTTTTACATTTTTGCAAGTCTAAATTTTTGGTTGCAAATGAGGATATGGAGTCAGTCGGGACTGCCCCAATATTTTTTAAACTATAGATTGCACAAACCTTTTGGCTCAACTTATTACCTAAAGGAAACTCGTTACAAATATAATAAACATTATTCATTCTCACCTTGCAGATTTTTTGTATACCATCACAAAATTACTGTTGTAACCGTTGTGATTAATCCGGTTCAAGACCACTCGAATCCGATATCTAAACCACAATGCGCTAGCGGAAGACTAGATCGTTGTTAGACTTGCAAAAACAACCAAAGCAATAACTCTAGTCACAAACAAAGATCAACCAATCACGAACAATCCAAATCTCAATCACAAGCAAGAAACTAATGACAAAGTAGCAAAAATAAATCATACAGGGATTTATAATGGTTCCACTAACACTTGTTAGTGTACATCCGCTTTGGAGAGAGTGTTTTATTACCACGATGAAAGGAATACAAGAGATTGATCCAATAATCACTATATTTCAATATAGAAAAGAGTTTGAGGAGAATAGAATTGAAGAATTGGAATTGGGTTATAAACCCTAATTCTCCCTTGAGAATAACCCTTGATCCCTAATCAAGTCTTCAAGCTCCTCCCTAATTCACTTCAGAAAATAGCTTATATAGAGGTTGGCCAATTACCCAAATTGCCCCCAAATTAGTCACAAATTAGCTTGCTAATTTCCAGCCCGAAAATAGCCCAGAACCCGCTCAGACGTCTGTCGAACCTCCTGACAGACGTCTGTCCACTTCCAGAAATTTATTGGGCTCCTGCACTCAGCACAGATGTCTGTCCCTAATATGGCAGACGTCTGTCTGAGCTCTCGGGAAACCAACTCCCTACAGTCAGACGTCTGACATCCCCTATGACAGACGTCTGTCGCTCCAGACCACTGAAAACTGCACCTTCCTGCTCATATCTCCTCCATACGAGCTCCGATTTGCGAACGGTCACCTCTGACTCGAAGCTATCTTCGTCCTCTTCAATCCAACATATATATATTATGGCATATAATAGCACTCCACATCGATACTATAACCATCTCAACTCCAAAATCCAATGCACCATGCACTTCCTTTTACTTTTGACCAAACAACTTGAATGTTTTCCCAATGAGCTCCGGCATGGCCACCGCCCATTGCACTACACCAACGAGTTCAGATAAGCCCCCACTCGCCAATGTAGTGTTGAAAACATTCAAACCAAAAACCATCTCACCAAAAGATAATGTACTCGGGAGTGTAACGAGTACTTACCTTGAAGATAGATTTCCAATCTCTCACCGCTATTCCTTTTCCATCAAACACAAAATCACTCTCTCCACCTCGTGCCACTCCGTGGCACCTAGCAACTCAACAAGCGAATTAAGTTCAAGCAATGCTTGAACTTCCCATATGGCAATGCCTTCGTAAACATATCCGCCGCATTATCCTTTGTGTGCACTTTTTGAAGGTATACTAGCTTACCCTCATCCATGGCTACTAGAAATGACTTCCTCACCTCAATATGCTTGGTCCGTGAGCTAAACGCCAAATTCTCCACCAAATGGATAGCACTTTGGCTATCACATCGAACATCAACATTCTCATGTTCGAAACCTAAGTCACACAACAATCGCTTCAAGTAGAGTGCCTCCTTGGCCGCTTCCACAGTGACAATCAACTCCGCCTCCGTATTGGATAAAGCAACTACGGTTTGCAATCGCGATCTCCAACTAATGGCTGTCCCGCCAAGTGTGAAGACATACCCGGAAGTTTATTTCCTCCGATCCCTATCACCGGCATAGTCCGAGTCACAATAACCAACCAACTTGCAACTCCTATCATCACTACCGCCAAAGACAAGTCCATGAGATGTTGTGTCTTTCAAGCATCTCATAATAGCCTTCACGGCTTCCCAATGCGATTTCCACGGATTAGCCATATACCGACTAACCATCCCGACGACATTTGCAATATCGGGCCTTGTACACACCATTGCGTACATCAAACTACCCACCGCACTTGCATATGGAACCTTTGACATATAAGCCTTGTCTTTATCCCCGATAGGTGATCCCTTATCCGAAAGCTTCATATGCAAAGGTAAAGGTGTATTTAACGCCTTTGCATCCTCCATGCTAAACCGGCAAAGCACTTTCTTAATGTATTCCTTTTGAGTCAATCTTAACTCAAAACGCTTTCGATCCCTTTCAATCTCTATGCCCAAGATTTTTCTTGCTTCTCCAAGATCTTTCATTTCGAATTCCGATTTCAAAAGCATCTTCAACTTGTTGATTTTATTTTGATCCTTGGAAGCAATGAGCATATCATCCACATACAAGAGTAAATACACCCAACAATCATTTCCCAACCTCTTGAAATATACACAAGCATCCTTGATGCTTCGATGGAAGCCACTTTCAAGCATGAAATGATCAAATCTCTTATACCATTGTCTAGGTGATTTCTTCAACCCATATAGTGATTTCTTCAACTTGCAAACCAATTTAGACTTACCATCTACAACAAACCCTTCCGGTTGCTCCATGTAGATGTCTTCTTCCAAGTCTCCATGCAAGAAGGTGGTTTTCACATCAAGTTGCTCCAACTCCAAGTCATGGATAACAACTATGGCTAGTAAAACCAGGATAGATGTATGACGAACCACCGGTGCAAAAATTTCATCATACTCCTTTCCTTTGTGAGAACCTCTTTGCCACTAACCTTGCTTTGTACCTTCCATCATCCTTTACCTTGTAAATCCATTTGCACCCTATAGCACAGTTTCCTTGAGGAAGTGGAACCAACTCCCAAGTTCGGTTCTTCATAAGCGATTGCATCTCTTCCTCCATGGCGCAAATCCACTTCGAGCTCTCTCTCGACACCATGACGTCATCAAGGTCCATCGTCTCATCTTGGACTACATTGAGAGCATAGTCCAAATGATCACAAAAGCTAACGTAGTTCCAATCACCATATCTTTCGGGAGGCCTTATTGCACGTCGACCAACCCGAGTAGCAATACTATCACCCAAACCCCTTTCGGTTCCACCCGAAACTTCTCTAGTATCATGTACATCACCAACATCATCACTAGAGGAACCATGTGGACTATGTGATGTTTTATCAACCGCTTCAACCCCACGAGCTTGTTCAACCCTACTACCACTTGGACGGAATGTAGAAATAACTTCCTTCTCCTTTGATTCACCATGAACCAAATCCGGAACGTCCGATGAGCTCTCATTCACCTTGAATAAAGCCGACTTATCAAAAGTGACATGACGAGAATTAACAACCTTCTTCGTTTCCGGATTCCAAATCCGATAGCCTTTCACGCTATCCGTGAAACCAAGCAAGACCCCTTTGAATGCTCTAGCTCCAAGCTTATCATTCCCCGGATCATGCATATAAACTGGGCTACCAAACACACGAAGATATCTCAAGTCAACAATCTTCCCTTTCCACACTTCCTCCGGAATTTTTTTACCAATGGCCGAGCATGGAATTCGATTTACAATATGCACCACAGTTGACAAAGCTTCGGCCCAAAATCCCTTAGACAAACCTGATGTCAATCTCAAGCATCGAGCTTTCTCAAGTAGAGTTCGGTTCATTCTCTCCGCTACTCCATTAGATTGCGGATCTCCTGGTGTAGTAAAATGTCTTTGGATTATGTGATGCTTATTATACTCCATGAATTCACGCGAGACATATTCACCGCCATTATCGGTCCTTAACACCTTCAAAGCCTTACCACTCTCATTCTCAACAAGAGCCTTCCACACTTTGAACTTAGCAAATACCTCTGACTTGCCCCCCATTACATACACCCATACCTTTCGAGACAAATCATCAATGAAAGAAATATGATACCTTGCTCCTCCCAAAGAAGCAACCGGTGTCGGTCCCCAAACATACTCAAGAACCTCCTTTGAGTCATGCTTGCCTTCATCGAATGATACCCTTTTTTGCTTCCCCATGACACATTCCTCGCAAAATTCTAGTTTGTTGAAACTCTCACCCTCGATCATCTCCCGCTTCCGAAGAATATCCAAACTCCTCTCTGAGACATGACCCAATCTCAAATGCCACAACCGTGTCACATCCAAGTCACGAGAACTATCAACACCCACATAAGTCTCACCTCCTACGGTCACACCTTAAAGCAACTATATACCATGAGTCCTAGCACCTTTCATAACCACAAGTGCCCCCTTCGAAACCCTCAAGCCATCCTTCTCGATAGTGATCTTGCATCCTAGAGAATCCAATTGCCCCAAAGATATAAGCGACTTCCTAAGTCCCGGAACATAGTAACATTGGTGAACGTGCGAACAAATCCATCAAACATCCTTATTTGCACGGAACCACTACCCATCGACTTGCAAATAGCACCATTTCCCATAGCAATTGCATTTCCCTCTTTGACCTCAAAGGATGAAAAACGATTTCTATTTGGCGTCATATGATACGACACACCCGAATCGAGTACCCACTCGTTACCCGAAACACCCGTTGCTACCGCCGTCAACACATTCTTATATATCTCACCATCCCCACTCTCCACAGCCACAGATGAAGATGCTACTTCCTTCTTATCTTTGTCCGGACATTCATTTTTCCAATGTCCCGGTTTCTTACAAATAAAGCACTTGTCATTTCTCTCTTTCGAATTACTTCTTCCACTGGGTTTTCTTGATTTAGAACGCCCCCGGTTTCCTTTCTTCACATTCTTTTCTTTCTCCACAAACAACCCGTGACTACTACTAGCTCCGCTACTACCCTCACTCATCTTCTTCATTTGATCTCTCAACTCCTCACTAAGAAGACCCGTCTTGACATCATCTAGAGTCAAGGGGTCCCGGCCATAGATCAAACTATTTGAGAAACCCGTATAACGGTCCGGCAACGAACACAATAATATCATCGCCTTTTGTTCTTCCTCAATCTTCAAATCAACGGCTTTCATCTTCATGAGAAAGTCATCAAAGGCATTCAAATGTGCCTTAAGCGAATTACCCTCCTTCATCTTGAAGGTGAAAAACATACGCAACAAGATCAAACGATTAGTGAGCGACTTCTTCATATAAAGTTCTTCCAACTTGTCCCAAATACCTTTAGCGGTAGGCTCACCACTAATTTCGGAGATCACATTCTCCCCCATAACAAGTTGAAGAGTAGTGTAAGCCCATTCCTTCATCTCCTCTCTCCCAACATCCGAGATATCACTTGGCAATATGTGAGTATCAAATACTACTCGGTGCACCCGATTCCGCCTAAGAACCGCTTTCATTATCCATTGTCACTTCTCAAAGTCATTATCAACATTCCACTTCTCAATAACCAATTGAGAACCCGATGCCGCATACGAACCCCGTACATAAGGCGCCACACTATTCAGACTTCCGGTTGAAGGACTTACCGAGCTACTATCCGTCTCTGGCATTTTCACAAACACCTAACAAGCACCAAAACAGCTCTGATACCAACTGTTGTAACCGTTGTGATTAATCTAATTCAAGACCACTCGAATCCGATAACTAAACCACAATGCGCTAGCGGAAGACTAGATCGTTGTTAGACTTGCAAAAACAACCAAAGCAACAACTCTAGACACAAACAAAGATCAACCAATCACGAACAATCCAAATCTCAATCACAAGCAAGAAACTAATGACAAAGTAGCAAAAATAAATCACACAAGGATTTATAGTGGTTCCACTAACATCTTGTTAGTGTACGTCCACTTTGGAGAGTATTTTATTACCACGATGAAAGGAATACAAGAGATTAATCCAATAATCACTATATTTCAATATAGAAAAGAGTTTGAGGAAAATAGAATTGAAGAATTGGAATTAGGTTATGAACCCTAATTCCTCCTTGAGAATAACCCTTGATCCCTAAGCAAGTCTTCAAGCTCCTCCCTAATTCACTTCAGAAAATAGCTTATATAGAGGTTGGCCAATTACCCAAATTGCCCCCGAATTAGTCACAAATCAGCTTGCTAATTTACAGCCCGAAAATAGCCCAGAACCCGCTCAGACGTCTGTCGAACCTCCTGACAAACGTCTGTCCACTTCTAGAAATTTATTGGGCTCCTGCACTCAGCACAGATGTCTGTCCCCAATATGACAGACGTCTATCTGAGCTCTCGGCAAACCAATTCCCTGTAGTCAGACGTCTGTCATCCCCTATGACAGACGTCTGTCGCTCCATACCACTGAAAATTGCACCTTCCTGCTCATGTCTCCTCCATACGAGTTCCGATTTGCGAACAGTCACCTCTGACTCGAAGCTATCTTCGTCCTCTTCAGTCCAACATATATATAGTATCGCATATCACAACAATTACGCATAATGAACAAAACCTTACTGCTTACAGCATATCCTGATTTCAACTATGGTTACCTTCACTCAATCAAATTCAGTTATTATTATGTATTCTACTTGAATGAATAATGACTAAGCAATAGCTGGAAATAAAAGCAAATGACATTGGGTAGAGTTAAATTTACTGATGAGCTGGAGGGAAAAAACAGCAAACATAACAAACATCAAATATTGTTGAAATGCTTAATTAATGTAGAATTAAGCTAAAACATGCAAAAATATTATATAAATTTACTTGGTTGGAACTAACTTTGATGCTAAAACAAACAATATAGAACATATGCATCTGTCATTCAGATTTCAGTGCAGAATGTGAATCTTGTCAATCCTTTAGATATATTATTTTCAGATTCACTGGTGTTAATAAAAATAAATAAAAGTCAAAAATCACTTTGTCCTACGAATGCATGGAAAATAGAACTTTTTTTAGAATTGTAAAGGAACAAAATAAGTAAAGTAACTTAGGAGTGAACGTTCATCGATGAGAAAACTGAACTACATATGTTGCACGTTGTTGCAAACATGTTAAAATGATACCAAATTCATTGCAATGAAAATAAATCTAAGACAGAGTTTTCCAAACAACTAAAACGAATGTAATGATTGTTCAGGGAACGCTTGTCGTCTCATGTTGTGTAGGTCGCCATCATTTCAAATATAAATATGCCATTGTAAAGACATATAAAGAAGATTTTGACATACTAATACCTAAAACTGTCAATGGAAAAAAAATCATTTGCATGTCGTATAATTACTCCCTGGAACATGTTTTACACTTTAAATATTAACTTGTTAGCTACCATATATAATATATTGCATATTACACATGCATACCTCGTTCAATCAAAGCTGTAGTGTGCTACTCTATATTAAAACTTTTGAACATAGAAACATCCATGTTTGATAACTCATTAGATAAAAGAGTTCAGACTTTCATTTGCAAGCATTTAAATCAATAATGAAATAAAGGAGACTATGGGATGCAAGATTATATTACCTTGTGCATTGATAAATAACATCATATATGCATCTGATATTAAGATCCATTGGACTATATATTTTATATACCGTAATAAACATTGCACCATCCGTTCCTATGGCTTGATAATCAAAGCACCATAATTTTCAGATATAGCACAATAATCAATCATTCTTCCAGTTAGAGCTTAAAAATGCAAAAGAAAATTTGAAACGAATTTGCCCTTTCAAATAGATACCAAAACAGTGAAAAATTGATAGAAAACTCTTTTTCAATCTCGTTTCCATTGTTATTATTGAGTACGTTTAAGCTAACAATGATTGTGAGATGCATACATACTACATCTCTACAATGTTACCGCATGGCTAAAATCCAAAAATAAAATAAAATTTTATTAATCTCAGATGACTAATAGCATCTGACATCATCATAATTACCATGAAGAATTTTTAAGCAATAACTTAATGGGAAATTGTCAACAACTCAGGATCCTGGATCTCATAGCTTCTCTTGACAAACCTGAAATTCTGATAACTTTGGGATTTTGATTAATTAGTTAAAGCTTTACTTGATAAATATCACATGCTCGTTGCAATCTAATAGCAATGGGGTCCATCTATTCACCCCCCGACATTTACTCTTCCCACCCCAGTAATTTAGAAAAATAAGTCACCCCCTCCTTTTACTCATCCCACCCCGTTTATACCCGAATTGCCCCTTTCTTCTCCAATACAGCTCCTCTTTTCCAAAACCCTAAATTTCAAAAAAAAAAAAAAAAAGCGATTCCAAGACAGAAAAGCCGATTTGCAAGATGATGGGAGGAGACAAACAAAAAGAGGGAGAAAAGGGATCCGAGAGTAAGAAAATAAGATCGTGAGTTATGAAATCTGCGCTTTAGCATAAAATTGGAAGATGATGAAGATGGTGCTTAGGTTACGTGTGGATTTTAAGGAGACTGTATACTCCATATGGCGTCTATCACTTTGCTTCCTAAGTGATGAATGTACAACACAATAAAGCACACAAATTAGTTCATCCGATCTGATTCTACGAAGTTGCAATATCAATTTCATTAACTTTATTTGTGTTCGTAACATCTAAATTGCAAAGTGGAAGTTGCAAGTATCTGTTGCTTAACCAATTTCCAACGTTTCCTATACTCTAAAGTAACCCGTAGATAATGATGTAAAGGGCATAATTGGTATTTAATTTTTAAAATTTTTAACGGGGTGTGAAGAGAAATTACTGGAGTGGAAATAGACGGACCCATAGCAATGGCACCTGAAATGCCTTTTTTTTAAGATATTAATATTAATTTGTAAATGTCATGTAATATAATGCCTTGTGTCAAAAATGTTAGTTATGATACATATAAGAAAAGTTGCCAATGAATATGTGTGAAACCTTTTACATAATAGCTTAATGCCTAATATAGCTGGAATTTCATAGCTAAGAAGTTAAGGTGCATCTATGCATTAAAGAAGATTTTAGGGATGCCTCGGGTAAATTCAATTTTAATGAAATATATTTATTTTTAGGCAGTTACGTTAAAAAAGGATGTTAGGGATGCCTATATAAAATTAAGTTTGCACTTTTGGGAGCTAAACAGGTAGGTTTTCTACCATGCCAGGATACTTTTTTCATTCTAACAAAGTTAGAAAAAATCAAAAAGTACACGCAAAAACTACACAAAAGAGAATTACCCAGGAAAAAAAATGATGCTATAAATCATAAATATATTTACTGCTTGAAACTGCGGGTATCATCACAATCAAAAATTGATCTAAGTGGAGCATAAAGTAAATACAGGAAAAATGTAAGATGATGAAAGCTATTGGATAATTGCATATTACAAAAAATGTAATGAGGAGAAAAATGGAATGTCATATCAAAGAAAATTCATACTTAAATAGCATCCATAAAAAGAATCAAATGATCCATTGGGCGCAATCCCAGGGATCTATGGATAAAGAAACAATGGGCCACCGTAGGATTTCCTGCTTTTTATAACATCAATATTACCATTAATTGTTAAATTGTCAAGTAGTTGATGTAGCTGCGTAAAGGAATCTAAAAGAAACATTCAAATGAAAATTGATAGGACCAACATAAATTAGAAGATTATCATCAAACAGGTAACCGAATGTCAATCATGAACACATGTTGATATTGTAACTAATAAATTAACCTAAGAAATAACAGGAACAATAAATCAAATTGGAATAAACAATACTTAAAAGATAGTCATCAACTAAAGGGAAGAACTACAATGTTTATGTCTCAAATCAAATTAAATCTAAAACCATTTTGAAAATCTCCGCTATCCATTCAGCAACGCAATTCATTTGCAGTTGCCATTTTTAATTTAAAAAACAGTTTATTGAATCGATCCTTCAGACAGTTTTCACTTTACACCCACTTCATCCTCTAACCAAACTTTTTGCCTCCTTTCCTCCCACCGCAAACTCTAACCGAAAACTTCAACAGCAGATCCCTAACCCAAATCTCCAACACCAAATCGATTAATATTCCGATCGTCCAATGCGATTTGTGTTCTCGCCACTATCCTCCTGACCAGATAGTCGTTGCCCCATTACAATTTACCAAGTGGATTGAAAATACTCAGGGCTTCAAAACAAAATGAGGTGAATCCTTCTCAACTTTCCGAAATTTCGTTATTTCAATCATTTTCAACATTCGTTTGTTTCAGATATTGAATTTTGAAACTGATCAATTATTAGAAGTTATCGGGTATTAGTTGTGCTTTTCCTTCAATTTCCAGTATTACTATCTTGCTGCTAAAATTTGCATACATAAATTGTTCCCTTCTACCCATTTTGATCTCTTCTTTTCTCTGAAGACTCAATTTTTCCCTAGCAATCACCACTCTTCCTTCTCATATCCTAACCGTTTTTCTTAATTCCCCTTAAATTTTCCTTTTCAATGAATTTTAATACCGTGTATCATTTGCTATCATCTAAATTTGATTCAACCTCTGTGTTGTTCATTGTAATTGCTATTCTAACATGGAAATCTGTTTATAGCCGGATTTGGATTTCTCACTGCTGACTGAAAGTCAGTTCTTTTATCTTTGCAATTGTGCCTTTGATCTTCGTACTAGCCTATGTTATTTTATCCTTCAGTTTTTAACTTCTGCTTGATTAACATTGTTTTATATGCTACATGAACAACTCAATCGTTTATCTCTTATATCTGCCATCAAGTTGAGGATTATATTTTTATACGTTTTAACTTTTCTGCAGTATTATATATGACTAATAAGAATTATATCAGCTTTGTAAACGGATAGCCCACTGCCAAAGTCATGGCCTGCTTCATAGGTTTTCTGGCATACGTATGTTTTACTATTTGTAGCCTTAGCATCTACTTTTTTCAAACTTATGAAATATGTATTCTTATCAGGGATTTGATGCCTCATAATCTTTTAGTTAATTAAAATAAAGGTATCTTGAAAGATTGCTGATCTTCTTTTATTTAATTAGACAGTTGATAATGAAAATTATGTTATGTAACTCATCTACACTTGCATGTTTTATTATAGGAGTTTTTACCTATGTATGCCTGTTTTACAAAACAATAACTGAAAGAGCCATGTTCTAAAAGTAATTACAAATGTAGACCTGTTTCGCTATACATGGTGTCTGAAGGCGAGCTTTGGAAACTCGCCTTCATTAAAACATGAAGGCGAGTTTTCAAAACTCGCCTTCAGATAAACCCTGCACAGCAGAAACAGTGAATTCATACACAAACACAAGCACAAGTTTCAAACCGCCTTACATTGAGGTTTCAACAAACACAAGCACCCGTTTCAAACACAAAGAAAATTCGTACACAAAGCAAATTCATAAACAAACAGGGTTATCCAATTAATAAGCGTACCAAAACAAGTTCATACACAAAACAAAAACATGCACTAGGTTCATCCATGGATACGAAATAAATAAACATACCAAAATATAGCAAATTCAAACACTATCAGTTAGAATAATCAAATGTGCACTAGGTTCGCCTCGGCCGCCTGACCAATGGTGTGGAAGTTGAAGATGAACCACTGCCGCTGCTGCTCCTAGTGCGTCGTGCACTGCTGGTACGTGGTAATGTAGGTGCAGGTTGAGATGGGCTATGCACAATTTCTTCGTGCGCTGCTGGAGGTGGAGGAGAACCTGCAGGAGGAGGAGGAGGATGACCTGCAGGAGGAGGACCTACATGAGGAGGAGGAGGTGGAGGAGATGGTGGTTTCGGCCGATCCAGTTTGTTTCTGCACAAAATCACGTCTAGAATCTTCTGTATGTTCGTGCACATTGCCCGGCCCTCGTCGTCAGTCTGTCTCTCTCTAAGCTTCTCAGCCTCCTCCCATGCACGGTTAATTCCAGCAACCTACACATTTAAAAGAAAATTAGATAGAATGGATAAATGAAACTGAATGTATTTAATGGTACACACATCGACTTACCACGTTCCTCTCCAGTGGTGCTCTAGGAACGTACGGTGCTACCGCAGTATCGACTCTGGGAGTAAGGACGTAGCGTCGTGTTACGTTCCAGAACCACCTCATGTACTTCGCCACGGATATGGGGGGATCCCTCTCGAACTCAATACTGTTACCGCGGGCATACCACATAGCACGATACATCTGAAAGTCCTGCGCGGTGTAGCCCTCAATGTAAGGCGGTGCATCATCCGGTATATGCTGCCTCATGCCGAACTGCCTCATAACCCTATCGGGAAGGTGCCAAGCGGTGAAGCTGTAGGCTAGCATAGGTACTCTCGCTGTCCAAAGGTGCCTATGAGCGCTGCACATGGGTGGTAGTGTGGCAAGAAGCTCCTGAGAGTACGGAAACCATGTAACCTTTTCGTCTGTAAGGACGTCCAACTCATTGCGGTAAAAGTACAGCTCTCGTCGCGGTGTATGTCGCGTATCCTTTTTTCCAAACCACTTGTTACACGATAATAAAAGGTATATATATTGGAAATGGTATGTGTTGTGTTTAATAAAATAAACCATCAAATAAGTATACCTAGCTCCAAGCGGCATCGATGCGTCGATGGGAGGAGGAGTCACTACTACTAATCTTCCGACGGGAAGATAAGTCCAGGACCAAAGCTAAGTACACAAAAATGTACTATTAATATAAGAGAATGATGCATCACATTGCATACCAGTAAATTATAGAAATTCGGTTCGTACCTGAAGTAGTGTCTGGCAACCGGCAACACAGTTATACTGTTGCAGCACGGACTTAGACAATTCCTGGTATGCATAGGCCAAGACTGCACTACCCCACGAATATGTAGTGCACTGCCCGATGTCAGCTATAAAAGGCATTTGTCAACAATAATGGTAATGTGAACGGGGACGACCATGTTTTGAAATGTTTAAATTATATGTGGATGGGAACGACCCTGTTTTGAAATGTTTAAATTATATGTGGGTGGGGACGACCATGTTTTGAAATGTTTAAATCCTGATAGTATGAATATTGCGGGTAAAAACCGTAAACCTTGTTGCAAACTTAGTGTGCATGTGACGACCCCTTAAAGCAAGTAGTGCTGAATCACTCCTGATACGACTAGTCATATTCCCTATAGTATTACGCCAGACGAAACAGTGCCGTGCAACACGTAAAGCAAACTGTACCAGTGACATTTCACATCATTATTTGTTTTACCCTTTATTCACTTGTACACTACGCAGCTATATATCTCTATCGAAGTACTCACAACTTATCTCACTCCAACAACTTAGTTTCAAACCACTCTGTGCTTTACCATAACTATGCCTTCTTAGCCATCATCTCTAGACTCTGAGGAAGAGGTGTACGAACGAATGGAACTTCAGACGCTTGTAGATGAACTCGAGTTTCTAGACAAACTGGACGCTCTGCTTGGACCACCGTCCGAACAACGGCCCGTCCAACCTCCACATCAAGCCTAAGTACCAAACGTTCAACACATGCATGAACAGTCTGTCGTTGTACCATGACAAGAAGTTGGTTCTTATTAAGTACCACATGTTCCAATCCCTGCTGAACAGGAAGGTGACTCTTATCAAATTTGTTGCTACTGCGGTTATCCAGTTGAAGCTGTGGTTCGAGCAGATGGCAACGATTTGGTCGTCGCATTCTGCAATGTCCAGCCTATCCAAATGGGTGCAATTACACGGAATGGATAGACGAACCGATAGGGCAAAGGGGAATAAGATATGCAAACGAACTTGAACAACAGAATAGACAACTCCGTAACGTTTTTGAACAATTGCGCCTTAACCGTGATGATTAAGCCGCTTCACATCCCAAGAACAACGTCAGATGTAGTTTGGTTATCGTACTATTTTCCTAATTAGCATTTGCTGTATTCTAAGATATAGTATCTACTCTTGTGTTAGCATATGTTGTCTCCTAAGTTTTAGTACTTATTTCGGGGTTACGATGTCTTGTAATCAGTGTTTTAGTTAATATTTGTTGTTATTCGGTTTATGAAATTCGCTCCATTTGAATGTACACTTTACGGTATAATTAAAAACGGGCTAGTAGCGTCGTGGTAGTTCGTAGTTATATGCATTGAACTTTAACTAAATATATATGATTCGCTCAAAGTCGCATTTCTTTGAAACAAGAAACGTTAGAATCTAATGAACTATATTTTTATAACGGAAGAGAAAAATGAAGATTTCATAGTACGTATCTTTAGCTATGTCCAAATCAAATCTTCAGAAAGTCGCTGTGGAATCGTTTATAAACCATAACGATTTATTAATAGTTTATGCAGGATTTTCATATAGTATAAACTGAGCGTCGATTTTAATATACAATCGTTCTAATATGGGGTTGTGTTGAAGTTGGTTGTGTGGGTAAAATACAAAGGCGAGTTTTGGAAACTCGCCTTTGTATTTTAACGAAGGCGAGTTTTCAAAACTAGCCTTTGTTAGCACAAACAGGCCTATATTTGTAATAACTTCTGAAACATGGCTATATTTGTAATACTATTTTTAAACAGGGCTACATGGATAAAAAGTCCTTTATTATATTTTCATGCTTGTAACTACACATAAAGCAAATCAAAATTATGACATAATTCCAATCATTATGACCCTCTTAAATTTTGTTCATCTGAATTATGTCTGCAGTTGAAATGGTTTGAAGGCTGGCTTCATTCCCGGATGCATCCGAATAACAACAATTGCTTCACATTTTCAGGTATTTCTTTTCAATAAACCTGTTTACAGTTATCCTTTTAATATGTATACCTGGGAATTTGGTATCAGATATAAGATGTATCTTTGAACCAATGGCAGTAACCATGGTTTAGAAAATGGTATTCAATGTACTGTTCAAACTTTGAATCGAAATGAGATTTAAATTTCAAAGTTAATAAAAAGCATATTTTAACAAAATTACACGCTCATAAATTAATTATGATGTTTGAATTTCTACCGTAACATATAATTCATTTTTCTATATATCGTGTTAATTTTTATGTGATTAGAAAACAATAGAAATGGATGTGCATTCAAAGAAGCATACTGAATGTTTAAATATATGTTGAACGATTTTCCTCACTTCCTTTTTAACTGAGTTTGAATCGAAATGGAAGAGATCCATTCGGAAACAATATCTGATTCTTAAGATTTTTTTCTTTTCTTTTGTCGATAATGGGGCAGTAACAAATCCAAACAAATAGAAAACCAAAGCAACGATTTCTTGTGCTGAATTGGAGGCCAAACATATGTTCAAATGTAACGCAAAGAATACGGGTTCAACGTTAACTGCATGCAAAACCTGAAAAGTCACACATGAGTACATGTATACATAGAACAAGCATGCATGACACATGCGCACACATGCATGCACACACATGCATGTGTGCGTTCACCGTGCTTTGCCATACATATAGACATAGCTGTTTTTGACATTTGTCCCTTTTCCAGTTTTTGGGTTTGACCTACAACAATTTCGATCTGATATTACGTTATGTATGAGCACTTATAAGACTTTCCTTGAAATAATAATGATATACGTTCAAAAAAAATTGAAAAGGAAATGAGACAAATACTTGTAACTTAATTAGACTGTTTGAACTTCAGATTGAATTTATAGGCACTTACTTATATTTAAATGTATGTCTTATATGTACCGAAGGTTAGCTGCATATTTCTTATTTTGAGAATAAAATTGATGCAGAGGAAGATATGTGTAATATGGGTCAATAACATGTAGCTAAAGGAATTATAAGTATTCTTTAATAAATTTGTACTGCTTTTGCATGTCTGCTAACTGTCATGTTTTCATTATACCCTGCTGTAAGCAAGCAAGCCTGGATCCCAATGATAAGTGAAAAGGTTGATACATTGTCTCTTGCTTTGCAAGACAGTAATGTTACATTCACCACGTTTCCAAAAATGATCCATGGTAGGTTGACAATTTTCAACACTCATATGTAGTGAAAGTTCTTGCTGTCATTTATACTAATGGTGTTGCATGTGTTTTATTTTCAATATCTTTTACTTAAACAGAAAACATGAACTCCAAAACCATGACATGTCGTTGCCTCCGTCCGCTATATCAAAATAGTGCTGTGTCTGTTGCGTACTCCTTTTCCCCTATTTTTTCCACACATTTTAACATCCGCGTCTCCTGTCAATAACCGTTCCCACTATTCTACTGCTAATCAATTTTTGAGATAGCCATTTTAAATGTTCTGCAGTGGCAGAGCCAGCCTCACTTTTGAGGTAGGGGCAAAACAATAGGAAAAATTTAGTCCCACATCACAAAAGTTAAACATCATGCTCTATGTATATAACAATGTTTAAGCACAGCAAATCAGTTGAAAGAATTGGCTGAGCTTACAAAGCATTGGTTCTTTGCAAACCCCCGGTAGGGCAAGACCCTAACCTTTAGTAAAAGGGCAGGTGCTTTTAGTTGGTCCTCTCATACCTGATATACATTTTTTCAGCTGG
Source organism: Allium sativum (assembly GCA_030737875.1). Taxonomy (NCBI): domain Eukaryota; kingdom Viridiplantae; phylum Streptophyta; class Magnoliopsida; order Asparagales; family Amaryllidaceae; genus Allium; species Allium sativum. Next base: position 64,013,986 of record CM060911.1, on the reverse strand, counting down.
GCCGGAGGCAGTTGTAGATTTATTCGATTGACACTCATATTTTGTTTTATTTATACAAAATGGGTAAGATTACAAAAATGGGAAAGGTTGTTAACAAATAAAATGAAGGCATTAACGTTGGCAACAATGTTTGCACTGAGGATGAAAACAGACTAATTAAAAATGAAGTAAATTCTTAAAAGAACAATGATAGAATCCCAGATAATGCACAAGGATATAGAGAGAAAAAAGGTCACATAGCCAGAGCAGATTTTTAAAAGAATAATGCTCAGATTCAAGACAACCCACAAAGATTCTTAATAGGACTTTTTACGTACTTAAACTTGTTTTTGTATACTATAACACTAATGGACCTATTTCAAAAATAATAACACAAATAGACCTGTTTTGCTTTGTTGGGTATCCGAAGGCGAGTTTTGGAAACTCGCCTTCAGAAAAATACGAAGGCGAGTTTCCAAAACTTGTCTTCGTTATTTTTCTGCACACAAAACACCCCAACCCGAGACCATCTTCCCCAATTTCATTTCACTCTCCACTTTTCTCTTTTCATTTCATCTGCGAAAAAAAAAAAAAACTAAAATCAACTCCATTTTCGCTCATTTTTCATCTAATCCATTCGTAAAAGACAACAATGGCTAGCACATCCGGCGTACAACACGAAATCGGTAAGATTCTAAACCCTAATTTTCAATTTTGGTTGGTTGGTTATACATGTTCAATTTTGTGGTTGGTTATGGTTGGGTATAAGTGTCATACATGTTCAATTTTGTGTACACAACATTGAAATTATATCATACATGTTCAATTTTGTGTACATTGTTCGCGTTTACGATTTGGGGGTGACATTATTGAATTGGGTCATGCAGAGTATGTGGAGATGGAGTCCGGACCAGTAGATCCGAGCGTGTTATATTTACAGCCGCAACACAGGACATCGAATGCTACTCGGACGCAGGTAGCAATTTGTTAATATTTTCATATTTTGATCTTCAGTTTTTTAGACGTCAAACCCCAATTTTTGTTATCTATTAAATTTGCAGAGTGTCAGTGCTGATTATGTCATAGACCACTCGTCGTCACTTTCGAAAGTGACGTCCGAGGATGCTCGCGTACTTTTAGAGATACAGAGGACTGGATTCCTGCATATTTTTCGCTTAGGTTACATCCAGCTATATCATAGCCTTGTCAGTGCTTTACTGGATAGGTGGAGGCCTGAGACATCCACGTTTCACCTACCAGTCGGGGAGATGACTATCACATTGGCAGATGTTGCGGTTTTACTAGGACTGCCTATTGGTGGCAATGCTGTTGCGTTCGATGGTGCGGTACATGATTATATGCAGCTAAGTCACGACCTACTAGGGCTGGATCCCAGATAATGCACAAGGATATAGAGAGAAAAAAGGATATAGAGAGAATCCCAGATAATGATAGAATCCCAGATAATGCACAAGGATATAGAGAGAAAAAAGGTCACATAGCCAGAGCAGATTTTTAAAAGAATAATGCTCAGATTCAAGACAACCCACAAAGATTCTTAATAGGACTTTTTACGTACTTAAACTTGTTTTTGTATACTATAACACTAATGGACCTATTTCAAAAATAATAACACAAATAGACCTGTTTTGCTTTGTTGGGTATCCGAAGGCGAGTTTTGGAAACTCGCCTTCAGAAAAATACGAAGGCGAGTTTCCAAAACTTGTCTTCGTTATTTTTCTGCACACAAAACACCCCAACCCGAGACCATCTTCCCCAATTTCATTTCACTCTCCACTTTTCTCTTTTCATTTCATCTGCGAAAAAAAAAAAAAAACTAAAATCAACTCCATTTTCGCTCATTTTTCATCTAATCCATTCGTAAAAGACAACAATGGCTAGCACATCCGGCGTACAACACGAAATCGGTAAGATTCTAAACCCTAATTTTCAATTTTGGTTGGTTGGTTATACATGTTCAATTTTGTGGTTGGTTATGGTTGGGTATAAGTGTCATACATGTTCAATTTTGTGTACACAACATTGAAATTATATCATACATGTTCAATTTTGTGTACATTGTTCGCGTTTACGATTTGGGGGTGACATTATTGAATTGGGTCATGCAGAGTATGTGGAGATGGAGTCCGGACCAGTAGATCCGAGCGTGTTATATTTACAGCCGCAACACAGGACATCGAATGCTACTCGGACGCAGGTAGCAATTTGTTAATATTTTCATATTTTGATCTTCAGTTTTTTAGACGTCAAACCCCAATTTTTGTTATCTATTAAATTTGCAGAGTGTCAGTGCTGATTATGTCATAGACCACTCGTCGTCACTTTCGAAAGTGACGTCCGAGGATGCTCGCGTACTTTTAGAGATACAGAGGACTGGATTCCTGCATATTTTTCGCTTAGGTTACATCCAGCTATATCATAGCCTTGTCAGTGCTTTACTGGATAGGTGGAGGCCTGAGACATCCACGTTTCACCTACCAGTCGGGGAGATGACTATCACATTGGCAGATGTTGCGGTTTTACTAGGACTGCCTATTGGTGGCAATGCTGTTGCGTTCGATGGTGCGGTACATGATTATATGCAGCTAAGTCACGACCTACTAGGGCTGGATCCACCAGCCAATCAAGTAAGGGGTGACCACATGGTTAATATTAGATGGTACCGTAATCAGTTGGCGGTTGATATTTTTGCAGATGCCACCCAGATAGAGGTTGAGCAACGAGCTCGTTGCATTTTACTACATATTATTTTCTGCAGAATGATGGTCGACCATGCCAAGACCCGCATAGATTTGAGATGACTACCTTTTTTAGCTAACATCGGGCAGTGCGCTACATATTCGTAGGGTAGTGCGGTGTTGGCCTATGCATACCAGGAACTGTCTAAGTCCGCGCTGCAACAGTATAACTGTGTTGTCGGTTGCCCGACACTACTTCAGGTATGAACCGAATTTATATAATTTACTATTATACAATGTGATATGCATCATTCTCTTGTATTAATAGTATATTCTTGTGTACTTAGCTTTGATCCTGGACTTATCTTCCCGTCGGAAGATTAGTAGTGACTCATGATCCCATCGACGCATCGATGCCGCTTGGAGCTAGGTATACTTATTTGAAGGTTTTTTGTATTAAACACAACACATACCATTTTCAATATATGTACCTTTTATTATCGTGCAACAGGTGGGTTAGAAAAAAGGATACGCGACATACACCGAGACGAGAGCTGACTTTTTACCGCAATGAGTTGGACGTCATTACGGACGAAAATGTTACATGGTATCCGTACTCTCAGGAGCTACTTGCCACGCTACCAGCCGTGTGCAGAGCTCATAGGTACCTATGGACGGCGAGAGTACCTATGATAGCCTACAGCTTCACCGCTTGGCACCTTCCCGATAGGGTTATGAGGCAGTTCGGCATAAGGCAGCATATACCGGATGATGCACCGCCTTACATTGAGGGCTACAGTGCGCAGGACTTTCACATGCATCATGCTATGTGGAATTCCCACGATGACTATATTCAGTTCGAGATGGAGCCACCCATATCCACGGCGAAGTACATGAGGTGGTACTGGAACATTACACGACGCTACGTGCTTAATGCCAGAGTAGATACTGCGTTAGCACCGTATGTTCCTAGAGCACCACTAGAGATGAACGTGGTAAGTTGATGTGTGTACTATTAAATACAATCAGTTTTATTAATTCACTCTATCTAATATTCTTTTAAATTTGCAGGTTGCCGGTATTAACTGTGCGTGGGAGGAGGCAGAAAAGCTTAGAGAGAGGCAGACTGACGACGAGGGAAGGATGATGTGCACGAACATACAGAAGATTTTAGACGTGATTTTGTGCAGAAACAAGCTAGATCGGCCGAAACCACCATCTCCTCCACCTCCTCCTCCACCTCCTGCAGGTCCTCCTTCTCCTTCTCCTCAGCCAGTAGTACATGAGGAGATTGCGCATGGCCCATCACAACCAGCACCCACATTTTCCCGTTCCATTAGTGCACGACGCACTAGAAGCAGCAGCGGCAGTGGTTCGTCTTCAGCTTCCACACCGAGACTCAGGCGGCTGAGGCGAGACTAGTGCATGTTTGATTGATCTAACTATTAGTGCATGTTTTGGAAACGCGCCTTCGTAATTTTATGTGGGTGTTTAACTAGTAGTGTGTGTCTAATTAATTTGATAACAGACTTTGTGTACGAATTTGATAACATACTTTGTGTACGAATTTGCTATGTTATGGTCTGTGTGCAACTATGTGCAACTATGGCATGTTGTAAGGCATGTTTGATTTGTTGATTATAGCACTATGTGCAACTATGACATGTTGTAAGGCATGTTGCAACTATGTGCAACTATGTTTGATTGGTCTGTGTGCAGCTATGTAAGGCACTTATGTGCAGGTGCACTTATGTGCAGGTCTGTGTGCAAGTATGTGCAGATTACAAGTACACTGAAGGCGCGTTTTGGAAACGCGCCTTCGTAATTTTATGAAGGCGAGTTTCCAAAACTCGCCTTCAGTTTACCTGTAAACTAAAACAGGCCTATGTCTGTTATTTCTTTTGGAAGATGGCTAAACCTGTGATACTTTTCAAAAACAGGCTTAAGTACGTAAAAAGTCCTTCTTAATATGATGGAATTTAGTTGATTTTTATAAATTCATAAATAGTTAAGGTTATTACTTAACACTCCGTTTTTCATTCAAAACTATAATTTTTGTCCATTCCCTTTTTGCAGTGAACTACTTCACGAATTTTCATGCCTAATTATCTATCATTACAATTGTGTTTTTCTTTTAACATTTCTTTCTTTCATTTTTCTATAAGGTTATTTCAGTTTTTTTATTACAGTGATCCACGTGGCTAGGAAGATTGTCATACGGGCCGCGCTGAGAGGACTTTAGTGCTAGACTGCTAGTGACCGAATTGTATAAATGCATGGTATGGTAAATAATATACAATCCAACTATATTACATCCTTTATACTTGTAGTACCCGCTGGTGCAGTCATACTTGCAAATTGAAATGGTTAAGATAAAAAAACATCTAGCCAGCCTGGTTATAGGCTTTTATACCATCTCCAACAAGCAGACATGATTTCATCTCCATGTTCATAGTATTCACTCTACATTACCTTAAACTGATATCATAAGCGCTCGGAATCTCTAAACTATGCAGAATCTTTCATTTACCGTATAGCATGATTATGATATAGTCATGATTGTTCCCTATCACTACAAGAACATACCAATATCGTGACGGACAGTGGCGACGGCTAGCGACGGCTAAAAAAGCGGCCCTCGCAAGCCGTCGCCAACCGTCGCCTAAAACAAATAAAACCGGGAGGCTACAGGAAATCAGATCATTCACGAAACCATCCCAATCTCCCCCAAATCAAACCCCGATCCCCCAAACCCTACCACCCCACGCCCTGCCGTCGTCAGCCGACACCGCCGCCGCCAGCCGACACCCTCCGCCGCCGCCTAACTGATTCCTCCCCCCTCCGGCCTTCTCGAGCTCTCTCCATCACTCCAAACCAATCTCTCTCTCTAAGGTATGAATTATAACCTAATTTCATGAATTAATTATTCAATAGTGATACAAATGTATGTGTTAGTTGATTATATAATGGTTGTTGAATTAATGTAGTTGATTTAGTAATGATTGGAACCCTAGATTGTTGATTTAGTTGTTTATCGGTGTGATGTTTGATTTTGTGTTAATGTACGTGTTAACGAACCGTTATGGTGTACATGTTGTTGGATATAGCTAGTTAAAAGCGATGGTTGTGAAATTGTTGGGTTGTAGACGGGGCTTGAAAATGAATTGTATTGTGGAAATTATTGGAATGGAATGACTATGTATGGCGCAAGTAGGATTTTGGTTGATGGTCATGATAGAAATAAATTGCTTAGATAATAAAAATCACATTTTTATTATGTATGATAAAAATATTCATGTGTTTAATAAATTCTTTGAACAATGAAAATCAGTTTTTTATTATATGTATGAACCACTAAAAATGTTAATGTGTTGAATAAATTCTTTGAACAATAAAAATAATATTTTTATTGTACGTATGAACCATTAAAAATATTCATGCGTTGAATAATTTTTTTGAACAATATATGTATGTGTTATCGAAATCACTGACATATATTTTTGAATCAGGAAAAATGTCCAATTATTACATTGACCGTAGTTGGATGTATGAAGTTAGAATTGGAATGAAAGGCTCAGTGAAAGAAGATTTCTATAATGGTGTAAATGAATTGGTTAGATTTGCAATATCTAATAATCGAAATTACGAGGAGCTTCGTTGCCCGTGTAGTAAGTGTAAACTGATGAGGTTTCATAAACCAGACATCGTTAAAGTACATTTGTACAAATCAGGTTTTGTGCCAAATTGTTATTTATGGGATCGTCATGGAGAACTTGTTGCGCCTACAGTAAACCCTGTAGTGTCGGAGGTCGAATTAGTTATGACGAATCCAATAGAAGATATGGTGGAAGATGCAGCACGGTCAATGTTCCCTATCGGTCAGGTTGACATTTGTAACACCTCATATACCTGGTCGGATCCTAAGTCCTGCGAAACGATGGTTAGCATTTGTAATATTTTGTATCTCACATTGTTATTTTGAATTGAGTATTTAATGTATTCCATAATTGTCCGCTATTGCAGGACAAATACAGGGCGGCCTTAGACGCTCGAGCGACGCAGTTGGGTCAAGAGCCATTCGTGGAGGAGTGCAATCGCATCTGGAACAGAATCATCGACCCTCCTACTAGGGGTAGACGCTACGGCTTCGGAAACATTGAGGTAAAGCGTTTATAGTATATAAAAAAACTTTTGACAATGGTTTCTAACTTTTTTAATATAATTACAGATAGCGGGGACTCAGGCCTCTTATACGAGGCGTCAGGATGAGGAGGAGATCCACATGCTTCGACAACAGGTTGCAGCCCTGGAAGATTTTCAGAAGAACAGGCTGGAGACCGTGTTGGATGCGCGGATTGCTGCATATCTTCAGCAGCATGGTGTGATGCCTCCGAGTCAGCCCGTGGAGGAGGACGATGAGGACGATGGGGACGAGGAGGACGGTGAGAGTGACGATGAGTAGGTTAGTACTTTTTTTTTTTTTTGGACATGTTTTGTAAATACAACTTGTTGTTGGTGATGGACATGGTTTGTTTGTGGTATTTTGTGGAGACATGGTTTGTTTGGTTGATGGTATTGTTGACATGGTTTGTTGTGTTGATGGTTTTTTGCTAGTTTATCGTTTATATGTTTGTTTTTTGGGCGTTTTGATGGTATGAGGTGATTTATAGTGTTGATGAGGTGATTGAATGTGAATGTGAGTTGATGGAATGTCAAATTGAGTGTATATGAGTTGCATTTGAACTCCGTTTTGAGTTTGTGTGGTTTGTTGGCTTGTTAGCTGCTGAAATACAAAAAAAAAGTTACAGTTTGGCGACGGCTAGCGACGGCTAGTGAGGGTTTCCTGGTCACGTTGAGTGACGACTGACGACGGTTAGTGAGGGTTTTTCACCCAGATTTGTCACGAATAGCGACGGCTTGCGACAATTTATTTGCTGGGCGTAGTGACGGTTAGCGACGGCTTATTAGGGCTAAATGGTGACGGTTTTTGATGGCTTGTAACAATTTGTTTGAATTATAACCGTTTGTCCACGTGGCAAATTTACCGTGGCTAGCCGTCGCAAATTTGGTGTCCACAGCCGTCACCATGACCGACGCTATATACTTGGCGTCCACATTATTTGTGACGGCTTATAGTGACGGTTGGCGACGGCTAGCGACGGCCGTCGACGGTTTTTTGCCGTCGCTATTTGAGCCGTTTCTTGTAGTGTATGTAGTCCTTTTATTTATCAATTTTATTTTATTCTGTAAACGATATTTTTATTTCGCTTTTATTTTATCTTTTAGGAGAGGAATAAATGTTAGGAATACAACAAGACTGTAAAAATATAATTAATATAGACATGGACATAAACGCTTTTGCATCAAAGCAATGGAGGTAGCCAATGAAGTGGCCAAATGGTAATGGAAAAGTTCAAGGATAACATCATACCTAACAAGTAGATAGTTTTGTCGAAGGCTATGCTTCTCTACTTCCACTTAACGAACCAGTTAAAATTTTTCACTTGTAATCATAAATTTATAAATTGTTTGAAAAACTATGCCAAAACTTGATGTAATTTTTGATATTCCGGAAAAGTTTGCTTTTGATTTCATGCTTCGAAATGTAATTCTGTTGACTTTAGATTATTGTATTCTTTGGATATTTATTAAGCTTCCAATAAATTTTTTAACCATTGTTATGGACTCATACTCGATTCTTTTGAACAAGTACCATAAACATGCATTGGTTATTAATCATCACATTATAGCAAGTCATACTTAATTTTACCTTGAATTCACATGACTGGACCATCCTTTTTTTTACAAAAAAATATATATTCAAACAGCAATATATATAACCAAAAGGAGAAAACAGCTCATGACTGGACCATCTACACCAGTGTCTACCATGTTTTTTATTCATGCTTGCTTTCTCTTTCTACCATTGACCATTATCATAATGTATTATATATTATGCACTAGAATAAGCCTTAGTCTGAATTTTCCTCATTTACCTTCTGTTAACTCTTATCTGTTAACAGTCAGCATAGCTAGAGCAATAAACAAGGAACACATCAAATGTGTTTGAAAAAATAAATTCAATGTTAGTCGGAACCTGCATGAAACAATATAAAGGAATGGGAATGTATTGCTTCATGCTAAAATGTCACTAGCTAGAAAAACAGGAAGAAATATTGAACCTTCAACTTGGTTTATTTGAATCTCAAATATTAAAAAGATTCAAGCAACTGTTGCGATCCACAGTATGATGTCAATTTTTTTGCTTATATGTTATGTTCTCATTTATATATGATTACAATTTTTTACTACCTGTATTAAATGACGAAACTAGATGCTGCAGCAAAATCTTTGGTCGTCCCGCATGTCTCCAAGCAGAACTCCCAAATAGCTATACGTTCTGATCAACGGGTTGTTTTTCATGCTTGCATGATATTATATACTACTGAATTCATTGTACCACTCACTTATTGAGTTAAACTTTATGTTTTGCATCTTTTAGGATGGATTTGTGCAGCTGTGTTTCAGCTTGGTGCATGCTAATTAATGTATAGCACATTAGACTAAATTAACCATACTTCTTGTTTTTATGTACTTATTCCAAATGGTATCAATATGTTGACATTCAATAACTCAAATAAGTCCATTTGTTTTTGTCACTTTCATATTTACAAATTGTGGAGCTTCTTATGATTTTACATAAAACATATCGCGATCATCAACGTGATATACAACAATCAACTGGAAAAATTATTGTTTAGTTTACTGAAATTGTGCAATGAACATAAAATGCATTGTTCCTTTAGTCCTGTTAAGTATGTATGGTTTGCGCTTGTAATGCAACTACGAAATTTTCTACCACTTCGGGCAACTGTACATATCTTCATATTCATAAAGAAACCTAGTGAAAGATATTTGTCTTCATAGCATAGTTTTAATACTGTTAAGAAACTTACTAAAAAATATTTGTATTGTATGACCTTCTGATATACCGTTTATCATTCTTTTGGATGACCACCTTACATTTAACCATTTTTAACTATGCTACTTCATATTGTTATTCATTTTACCGTGGAATTACAAAAGTACAGTTGGCAACTTAGCTAACTGTCCTACGCTCGCATCCCTTATTGTTGTTTGCTTAATCCCTACAATATTGATTTCTACTACGTCAACAATATGAAGTGAGCATGTGCATAAACATGATGATACACTATAAGACTTGCAACTTGAACTCAAACATGCGCTTACAAAATATATATCACATGCTTCCAAGACACTAAAATATTTTCTACTTCATACATACCACTAATTGCCCGTGTGCGAAGCACGGGCCTCATTCTGGTTATTCTTATATTGGCCAACAGGAAGTCGAAAGTGGAAATGTGAAGTAATCAAGAATACTCGAAATGTTGGTCAGTCTTCAAATTGCAAAACAAAACTAAATAAAATTCATACAGTAAAAGTAGAATAGCTGTTTGCAAAGTAATATATATATATATATATATATATATATATATATATATATATATATATATATATATATATATAAATATATAAATGAAGTGACCACATTGGAAGAGATCAAAATGCAAGAAAACGCACAAAAATGAGTAGACATGTATAATTCATTTCTTAACAAAAAGAAGGGAATCAAAGTGATACTTAGAAGTCAACAAAAATGAGTTGACCTTTATCCAGTGAGGTACGCAGAAATATCATTCAGTGGGGACGAGAAAATAGAAAGTTTTATATATTAGTAACCACCTGTTCGACCACTGTTTGTAGCGTTTCCCAGTCCCGAATCATCTGCAGCTGGCAATGGAAGGCAAGGGACTTTTGCTTTTCCTCCTGATGGTGCAGCTGCCTTATATGTCTTGGCGCAGGGATCATTCATCGCTTCAGCTAACGTGGTAAACACATGTTTACTGAATGCGACGCCGACAGAAGGCTCTTTCCCGTATTGAATCCCTGCTTCGCTGAATGACCCTGGGGTGGTTCGATTTTGAGTCTGCGTCTGGAATTAGAGAGAAATAGTATGACCAGCATCTTGGCTGTAGAGTTGCTTTCTGGTCCAACTACATCTGCTTTCAACCAGTTGAAATCCGTCTGTAAGTATTTTTCAGGAAATAAAATATCTTTTAGACTTGGTAAAATACTGAGATTATTATGGTCCATTTAATTAGGGAACTTACCAATGATCAAGGTAAGTAACCGTATTACTCTCTCACGTTTTAAGTAACCGCTCACGTTTTTCTCAACGTTCGAATTTGTTCTTTGATGGAAAGAACAATATAAAAGGAGGAACTTGAGTCAGTTTTTCAAGATATACAGGTCACTAAACTTGCTCTCATAAGATATATACACCATCGTTAAAGGAGTGCCAAGGTTTGGAACCTAGATCTGAAAATTGCAGCAAATATTGTATCTCTGAAATCTGATTCTTCAGGATAATTGATAGCAATGGCTGGAGGTATGTAAACCGGATCTTATTTTATGTTTCCGCCTTCAGAATATATGTTCATATTAAAGTGTAGATAACACGCTTCAGCAAGAATAATCATGACATATGGTATCAGAGCAAGGTTTTCTCCTCTGCCTTGCTTTAGATCTGATTTCGTTTTTTCTTCCTGCTGTACACTTTTACTCATATGTCATGATTATTCTTGCTGAAGCGTGTTATCTACACTTTAATATGAACATATATTCTGAAGGCGGAAACATAAAATAAGATCCGGTTTACATACCTCCAGCCATTGCTATCAATTATCCTGAAGAATCAGATTTCAGATTTACAATATTTGCTGCAATTTTCAGATCTAGGTTCCAAACCTTGGCACTCCTTTAACGATGGTGTATATATCTTATGAGAGCAAGTTTAGTGACCTGTATATCTTGAAAAACTGACTCAAGTTCCTCCTTTTATATTGTTCTTTCCGTCAAAGAACAAATTCGAACGTTGATAAAAACGTGAGCGGTTACTTAAAACGTGAGAGAGTAATACGGTTACTTACCTTGATTATTGGTAAGTTCCCTAATTAAATGGACCATAATTATCTCAGTATTTTACCAAGTCTAAAAGATATTTTATTTCCTGAAAAATACTTACATTCTCCCACTTGGTCCATTTAACTAGAGAGACTTCATATATGAATCATAGCGACTAATCCTCTTAGAGCGAGAATCAATCTTCCATGCATCACATTATACTCGGTCTCTCACCACTCATGCTATAACTTAATGAGTAAACCTTATGTTTACTCTAGGTCCAAACATAATAATACTTCTCAACAATAACCAACAATATATATATATATATATATATATATATATATATATATGTACGTACACAATTCAAATGAGAAATATCCAAACTGAACGAAAACTTTCAATACAACATAAATAAATGTATCACATGACGGAACCAAGTCCCATACTCACTACGTGACCCTTGAAACTCTTAATTTGCATGCCTTTAGTCAAGGGATCGGCAATCATAAGTTCAGTGCTGATGTGTTCAATGATCACTTTATTTTCCTGAACACGTTCCTTTATGGCTCGAAACTTTATGTCGATATGTTTGCTTCGACTTCCACTTTTGTTGTTCTTAGCCATGAAAACAGCAGCTGAATTATCACAATACATTCTTATCGGGCGACAAATAGAGTCTACGACTCGCAACCCAGATATGAAAATTTTCAACCATACACCATGTGAGGTAGCCTCAAAACAAGAAACGAACTCGGCCTCCATAGTAGAAGTGGCCGTCAAGGTCTGCTTCGCACTTCTCCATGAGATGGCACCTTCAGCTAGCATAAACACATATCCTGAAGTGGATTTTCGTGAATCAATGCAGCCACCGTAGTCGGAGTCGGAGTAGCCTACCACTTCAAGGCTTTCTGTCCGTCTATACGTAAGCATGTAATCCTTAGTACCCTGAAGATACCTTAACACCTTCTTTGCAGCCTTCCAGTGATCATGTCCTGGGTTACTCTGATATCTTCCCAGTACTCCAACAGCATATGCAATGTCAGGTCTAGTACAAACCTGAGCATACATAATACTTCCAATAGCTGAAGCATAAGGAACATTTTTCATTTGTTCCCTTTCAATGTCATTCCTGGGGCACTGGTCTAAACTGAACCGGTCACCTTTCACTATGGGTGCTATACTTGGCGAACAATCTTTCATGCGGAATCTTTCAAGTATTTTGTTGATATAGGCTTCTTGAGACAAACCTAAAATGCCTCGAGATCTATCTCTAAGGATCTTAATGCCAATGACATAAGATGCCACACCCATATCTTTCATATCAAAGTTACTTGAAAGAAATTGTTTCACCTCATATAGAAACCCTTTATCATTGGTTGCAAGCAAAATGTCATCCACATATAACACAAGGAAACAAACTTTACTCCCACTAACCTTATGGTATATACATTGATCCATGACATTTTCTTCGAAACTGAATGAAGTTATCACTTTATGGAACTTCATATACCACTGCCGAGAAGCTTGTTTCAAACCGTATATAGATTTATTAAGCTTACAAACCAAATGCTCACCATCTTTAGAGGAGAATCCTTCAGGTTGCTTCATATAGACCTCTTCCTCCAAATCACCATTGAGAAAAGCCGTTTTCACATCCATCTGATGTAGCTCGAAGTCCAAATGGGCTACTAATGCCATGACCACTCGAAAAGAATCTTTCTTTGATACAGGAGAGAAAGTCTCTGTGTAGTCGATTCCTTCCATTTGAGTGAACCCTTTGGCAACGAGTCTGGCCTTATGTCTCTCGACGTTGCCTAGTGAGTCTTTCTTTGTCTTAAAGACCCATTTGCATCCAATGGTTTTTACACCATTGGGCAATTTGATGAGATCCCAAACTTGATTAGACGCCATAAAGTCCATTTCATCTTTCATGGCACTTATCCACAAGTCAGAATCCTCAGAACTTGTGGCTTGTGAAAACGTAGTTGGATCATTGTCGGCTCCAATATTATAATCCGTTTCTTGCAAATACGTTACATAATCATCAGAAACTGCTGATCTTCTCTCTCTAATAGATCTCCTCAAAGGAACTTGTTCATCCTGTTCCTCGTTTACAACATGATCTATTGGATCATCATCACCAATTTGTGGATTTTCTGGTAATGGTTGCCCAACGCCCGATTGAACCTGAGGGGTGTGAACGACAACTAGTCTGTCACTTGAATCAGAGGGTGGAACTTCATGATGATCCTTTTCAGAAGCTATGTCCTGAAATTGATCACTCTCACTGATCAAGTCATTCTCAAGAAATTTTGCGTTTCTTGATTCCACAATTCTGGTGCTATGAGAAGGACAACAGAATCTATAACCTTTAGACTTTTCAGCATATCCAATGAAATACCCACTAATAGTCCTCGGATCAAGCTTCTTTTCTTGTGGATTGTAAATTCTCACTTCCGACGGGCATCCCCAAACGCGTACATGTCGCAAACTCGGTTTCCAACCTTTGAATAACTCAAAAGGCGTCTGGGAGACGGCCTTGGAAGGAACCCGGTTTAATATGTATGCAGCCGTCTTTAGAGCTTCAATCCACAAAAATGGTGGAAGTTTAACATTACTTCTCATGCTTCTCACCATGTCCATTAATGTTCGATTTCTTCTTTCTGCCACACCATTCTGGTCTGGAGAACCAGGCATAGTGTATTGGGCAACAATCCCATGCTCTAGAAGAAATTTCGCAAATGGACCACATGCTTGTCCGTTTTCAGTGTATCTGCCATAGTACTCACCACCTCTATCTGATCTCACAATTTTAATGTGCTTACCACATTGATTCTCTACTTCAGCCTTAAACAATTTGAAGGCTTCTAAAGCTTCGTCTTTGGAACGAAGTAAATAGAGATACATATATCGTGAATAATCGTCTATGAAGGTGATGAAGTATTTTGGATCATTAGCGTTCATGTCCGGACAACAAATATCCGTATGTATGATTTCCAATAGGTCAGAACTCCTCTTTGCACCTTTCTTATGTATGTTAGTTTGCTTGCCCTTAATGCAACTAATACAAGTCTCAAAATCAGTAAAGTCTAGAGTAGAGAGTACTCCGTCCTTTACCAATCTTTTAACTCTCTCAATGGAGATGTGTCCCAATCTCCGATGCGCGTGTGCAATCTTCAGGTGTTTGCGCTACTGTTTCCTTCTTCTGCTCTCGGCTTCATGTATTTTATCATCCAACCAGGGCCAGTTCTGTTGTATGCGTTGCGCTGGGCAGATGGAATGAAGCAAAATATGTTGCCCCCGAAAACGAGTGAACTGCATATTAGAAGACAATACTTGTACTAGTGAAGAAAAACAGGAAAGCTGAAGCCTCCCAGTACAGTGGATTTTTTTATTAACATGCGTAAGAACCGAAATAGAAAGTCCTCCTCTTTGAAAAACTTTACTGTAGTAAGAAAAAAAGAGCACAGTACTTCGTGTTGTAGAGCTCATGTACAGTACAGTGACAATCACACTTTCCGACGCAACACATATACAGTAATTACACCTCATCTTACAAGCAGAAGACCACTCGATCCAACCAAACAACTAAAAACGAAAAGTATCATTGCAATCATCCAAAATCAGTGAATTCGATTCCCTATCCGATCCAACGAAGGCTGGAAACTAGGGCACGGTGATGTCATTTTTGGGACTTCAAAAGGTGAAGTCTGGTCAGGGGGCGCAGTGGGAGGGAGCGCGTGCTCTGATTGACTGATTGCTGGCGGAGAGGGAGGGCAAAATGTGGGCAGCGGCTGTGCATCGAGATGCCAAGGGAATTTCTGTTTTCTAGTCGCCATTAGTACTCGCCACCTGTTTTAAATACAATTAAAAAAAGAAGTCAGTGCACGCCCGCACTCTGTTAGAACCTGCACTGCTGCACCAACCGCCGCTAATTTAACCTCTTATAATCAACCCAGTAATCGTGCCTCACCCTGCCTAGCTCAGGGTTTCGTTGATACCTAATGTGGGTTACTGCTGAAATGGGTCCCCGTTACTAGGTTTTTCTAATGGTTAAGTCTGTAGGCCTATACTCTCCGATATTACCCACCAACCCTGATGTGTACTTAACCCCGCTACTGATTCAAGCATGTGTATTTAATGGTTAAGTGTATGTGGGCCTATATTTACTAATATTACCCACCAACCCGATATGTACTTAACCCTTCTACTCGTTATGTTACCATGGTTGAGAGTTTATCTTAGTTAACTTAACCTTTCTCGTTTATTATGTTTGATTGGTTAAGTGTGGTTTATTAACTTAACCCCATTCGTCTATCTGGTTACATTTGTTAAGAATTTTCTTGTTAACTTAACCCCATGTGTTACTTAACCCTACTACGCATCACATCGGATTGGTTAAGTGCATGTTAACTTAACCCCATCCACTAGTCATATTATAATGGTTAAGTGTTATCAACTTATTCAAGTTAACTGAACCCACCCGCTTGTCCTGTTATGTTGGTTGAGTGT
Source organism: Allium sativum (assembly GCA_030737875.1). Lineage (NCBI taxonomy): Eukaryota > Viridiplantae > Streptophyta > Magnoliopsida > Asparagales > Amaryllidaceae > Allium > Allium sativum. The sequence continues at coordinate 63,997,805 of CM060911.1, read as the reverse complement.
TACTACTTAACCGCAACCACTTGTCTAATTAACCCATTGTATTAGTTAAGTGTTCTCATTAACTTAACCTCACTCTCTAGTCCAGTTTAATCATGTTATAATGGTTAAACATTTGCTTAACCTTACCCACTCCCGTAGTCAACTTATTAAATTGGTTAAGTGTCCAGATTAACCTAATCATATTACTTAACCCACCCATTTATATCATATTGGTTAAGTGTTCTTATTTACTTAACCCTACCCACTGGTCTAATTACCATGTCACGTTGGTTAAGTATTACTATTCGTATTTCCACATGTCACCCACATGTCACCCACTTAACCCCCATGTCCCACCACATGTTTATCTGGTTAAGTATTTCTTAATTCACTAAGGCCATAACCTTATAAAGACCTCTCACATTAGACTGACATTTATGGCAGCTGGATTTGCCGGGCGGGTCCGGGCAGTCTTACACCATAAAAGAGTCTAACCTCGTGTCATTACAACTGTTACGCTTTTAATTTGGGCCTAGGACCTCTCACATTGGGCTGACATTTGTGACTACTGGATTCGCCGGGCGGTTCCGGGCAGGTTTACGTCACAAACGAGTCCAACCTCGTGTCCTAAGCATTGATTATCACTTATAATCTTTTACCCCAATTTGAATTCATTTCCCCTATTCAAATTATCAATTAATTCCTAATTTAACGATGTCCATAATTGACTCAATTATGTCCATCAATTAATGGTATGCAAAATCATACCAATTTTACCACAATTTATCTTAGGCCATTAAAGGCAACTTATCTCAATTTATATTTATCCCTCTTTTAAGGCTATAACATACCAACTAATATATGTACCCAATTCTAGTCAGTTTACATATATACCAAGTTTCATGCTTTTTTTCATATGTCAAGATCTAGCCAAAATTACATGTATCAAGTTTCATACCCAAATCCGATGATTCATGATGTAGTTATCCCAAGCTATAATCTTTTTTGTTTCAATACATGCCAGTTGCCCAAGTTCATAATACATGTTTATGCCAATTATAAAGTTTACAATCGATTTCATGCTAAAATTCCCAAATCTACATATGCCTAATTAACATAAGCCCAATCTTTTGATTTAATTTACATAGATCCAATTGATGTCGAATTCCATGTATATAATATTTATGCAAATTTTATCATAACAAGATTATACCAAACTTTACAGATCTACCCCAAACTTGCAAATTAAATGATAATATCCAATTTCATGTTGCCAATTATTAATCATACCCATATAGGCAATAATCCCATATTTCCCCCGAATACATCTCGTATGTGAACTGCAATTTTAGGCCAAGGTCCGAAGTTGACCAAGGTTTATCAAAAGAAAATAAATAGGGGGAGGTAGAAATTTGCATAATAAATAGATCAGAAAGAAAACAACATCATGATAGGCATAAAGATTACAACTTGATGATAACATCATTACGAATCAAGGAAACTACTGAATAAATCACAAACTTGTCATTAGAATAAAGGTAGACAAGCCTCAAAACTAAAGATTCAAAAAGCAACAGGAATAGATCTGAATCGATAAACATACTTAGATTCAATTCCACTTCATTTCATGCCCATATTAAAATTAAATATTTAGATCTGAAAATAACTAGCACTTACAGAGAACGGCTAATGAATTAAGAAGTGACTTTGTCTTAGAAAGTTGCAGTGCCATTGATCTATCCCCTTGAATTTGTTGTAGAAGCATTGATCTTTGATTTGATTTGAGTTTGGACGCTTAAGCTTTAATTTGGAGATGGCGGCCATGGCTCAAGAGAGATTTTAGCAGCATAACAGTGTAAGAATGATTTGTGTGAGTTAGGCTAGGTCTAGGTGTTATTTTATAGGTGTTGGAAACTCATTTAGGCCATTAGATCAACCCTAGAGTCAATCCGGACCATCAAAACTCATCCCGGGCCTCAAAAATGGGTTCTGGGCCACCCCAGGCCGACCAGGTCGACCTGTACAGAGGGGGGGTCGACACTACAGTCGACCTGGGGGGGGGGGGGGGGCAGGTCGACTATAGTGTCGACACTATGGTCGACCTGGGTCAGTCTGCCAGAAAGTCTGCTGAAATCTTGTTTTGGCCATATCTTGGTCATACGAACTCCGATTTTTGAAAACTCGGACTCTATTTCGCGTATTTTTCCGAGGGGAACGCAATGGTGATGTCCATTTTACCTAATTCCTGATTCTTGAATTAGTTATCCTTATTTTACTATCTTTTCCGTTACATACGCCGTTATCGAACTAATTTTTCTTCTCTTCCATGTATTAATTAATTCTCCTTATGCGTCACCATTATTTACCTATCATAAGCATATTTTCATATATTTTATTTTGTTTTTAATTATATTAAAAATACGGTGTGTTACATTAACAGTAACTATTCTCCGCATATCAATACTACTGCTAGATTAAAAATCAATAAAATTTACTGATAAAATCAGTAAAAATTTATTATATCAAAATATTAGTAATGATAGGAAATGAATAATAACCCTAACTCTATAAATGCTTTTATGAAAAATTGACTCGATCGTTTCAGTTAGTGGAGAAATATTTATCGATTCATCGCAAGTTATTTATAATGACGTAAAATATTAATTTTATTTCAACTTTGGAGTTAACAAAAACCAAACCAAATACAATCATAAATATTGCTATAAAGATTTGTCTAAAAACTTGTAAACCATAAAAAAATTGATGAGTAATTAAAATACTGATAAAATACAATTAATATGTTTAGTAAATCTAGTATTTTCACTAGTTTTGAAATTTCTTGATTGTTGTATTAACCGTAAATTAGGGGTAGGCATAAACCGCACCGCAATGCAAAAACCGCTCAAACCTGACAGAAAAAGGTGCGTAAAACCAAATTGAATCATCTCTCTAAAGTAAATACCCCAAACCGAACTGACCCACAATGAAATGGTTTTGTTTCGATTTGAACTGTCAACCAAACTGTATTAAACTGAACCGAATATCGCACTAATAATCTTACGATAAAAATATAACTAGTTCTTATTTTATGTTTTAATTTAACGATGTATATTTTATTTTCAGCATATGCTATATTAATAATAATCATTATCATGAAAGAAAAATTTATAATTTCAATATAATAGTTTTCGTATCATTTTTTTTAAATAATGCTAATTATAATCTAATTTCTGTTAACTAATTTACTGTTTATACATTAATTAACGCTGATGTTTGGTTATAACACTAAAACAATTTTACTTTTCATTAAACATAAAATTGAAGTATTCATACAGTTAGAAACTAATCTTTCAACACAGGATAACACTGTGTGTTTTTAACCTTTAAGTAATTAGTTCACACAATTATAAATTGAATGTTGACGTAAGTAATTCTCTTATTTCATATTTAGTACGGATTCAAACCGGACCAAACTAATACCGAATAGTTTTATAATAAAATTGAATCGAAACCGAACCGTTTGAACAATTAGTATATTAGTTTGTATTTTTAATCAAATGTTTGATGCGGTGCAGAAGCGGGTTAGACTCCAAACCACACCATACCGAATCATGCCCAACCCTACTGTAAGTAACGCTAAATTTACCGTTATCATATCAATAACATTGACTGGTATACGTAACAACTCGTAATTTTATCAATTTTTATTTTAAATTCAGTTTTAATAGCCCTCTTTTAAATTTATAGTTTATAATAGAAAAAATTATTGTAGATATTGATTTTAGTTGTTATAAATTTTTGTATAACTAAGATGATTACATACTTAACTAATAATATACCATTTTCCAAAGTGTTTATAATCATAAAAATGTTAAGTAAAATATTTTATATGTTGATTAGTACTAAATAAATAAAATAAGAAATTTCACGTTTTGACTCATAACAAACCATACACTATCTAAGAAATGGCGGACACTTTTGGTGATTTTCTCTTGTTGCTCTTCCATCACAACATCGTCTAATCACTGATGCAATTAAGCCGCCGCCATGTTCTTCTTTATCATTCCTCATCTTCATCCCCTCCTTCTGATGCCAAAAAAATAAAAAGTCCAAGACTCGTTTCTCCAAAAGCGTTAACAGATCTAGCCGTACCTTTTCAGCCCCGTTGTAGTCAACTGCTCAACTGATACTTGATCTTGCTGTAGATCGTGTTGTGATCGACCGTAAAACTCCCTTATCTGGTATGAAATCCTTAGTTAACTCACTGGTCTCTCCATTGCTTGCTGGAATTTAGTTTGACTTGAGATGATCAGATGTTAATATATCAGCGAATTTTGAACCCTTTAGCAAGGAAAAAAATGCAGATACGACTTTTGATATCTCCATTCACGATAATTTGGTTGTTGGGGTTGAGATAAGCAATTCTTCTGAGGCTTTGAACATTGCAAATAGAGACAGTGAGGGTATGCGCTGCGACTTTGATAGTGATCCCTGTAATGCTGTTAAGGAGATTGTGGATAGGTATTTAGTAACAAAAGAGACAATGAATAATGTCGATGTATCTCACTGGGTTGATGCTAACCATTCCCCATTCTATGCGAAGAATAACATTCAAGATGCTCGTGTAAATGGCTCAGAGAAACCTATACCTGCTGTGGCTGTTCCCTCATCTTTGCTAGCCTCTGAAATTCGTCATCCTTCAAGTCTGTAATACCCGCTATCAATCAATCCAAACGGAGTCATGTCTCATGCTTCTCCTCTCTTCCACGATGTGCTGGATCGTATACTCCCCGTGTATTCATCTCATCCCCAAATAACCCGAATCCTCCTCTTGATATTGTTCTCGGTGACAATCTTATTGAGGCTTCAGTAGATGGCTCTCAGATGACCCTCTTATGTTCTCACTTCTTGATGTGTCAGTAATGAGCGATTCAATACCAATAGCCCTCTCGTTCTTGTAGGTTACGGGTTTCGGTGTCCTTTGCTTTCCTCTTTATTAGCTCCTTGTTTTGAATGAATTCTTGTCGGTTATTCTTCCTGTCGGAATTACACTGTCAATAATCTCCCTTCGTACTGGATTTGAGGTTTCTTCTTTGATGAAGGTGTCGGTTGCCTGCCCTTCCGGGCACTTCCTTTAGGATTTCGGCTTTATCTTGGGCATTGTCATTGCTTACAGATTATTCTTCTTTGTTTGCCTCAGTCCGATACCCCTTCACTAATAGCCTCTTAGAGTTGATTTTGGTAGTAACAATGTTTATGATTACTTGAGTTTTAATATTCATATATTCATTTTTTTGTCTTAATTTTTAAATTTCTTATTTTTATATCTATAGTTTTATTATGTTTTGATATCACTTTTATAGATTATAAATATATGTTTTAAACTAATATTCTTATTTTGTTATACTATTTTAACACATAGGAAAATAGTTTGTTTAAACTCCAAAATTATCTTGGACTATTTACACATCGTATGTATTATTTTCAAAAATATAAATTTCAAAAATATACAAGGCATATCGACATGTATACCCCCATGTCTACATCATAGCCGTTATCTCCAAAATTTAATTTTCAAAAGAAGTGTCTATTCATTTATAATTTTTCGTAAAGAGACATGACTGTTAATTCCCTTTATATATCCATCTAAACTCGCAAATTTTAACTACTTTTCATTATCTTTTTCTCTCCATTTCTCCTCTTAATTTTTTAGTTTCCATAACCAAACTCTACCGAAATTCAAAGAGAATTAAACCAGATCATCTCTGTTTTAATTCTTTACCACTCTCTCTAAAAGATCCAAGTGCTAATCAGAGTTATTGGAGTATTTGTAATCAAAGATAGTAAGATCACAGTTCAATCGACTCTTTCTTCCAAACTGGTGCCGAAAAGGTATAGTTGTAGCCCGTTCAAATCAACTGGGTGTGATTGTATCCCGTAAATAAATTAGGTGCTCTTGTAGCCCGGTTAAATCAAGAGAACGCATTTTGCTCGGAAGCTGTTGGAAGTGGACCTCATAGCCCTTGAAATCGAGGATTGTAAGATTGGATATTATTTGAAAAGAAATTTGCACAACCTAGTGTTATGTGGGACTGGTTAGTGGATGTATGGTAACTCCCAACCAGTAAAATATTCTGGTGTGTTCTTTCGTTTAATGCTTTTATGTATTATTTGCATCTGTGTCTGATTCGTCTATGATTCGCATTTGATTCTATTAAATTCAAAAAGTCTTCAAAAAGTTCATAAATTCCACTAAACACTATTCACTCCCTCTAGTGTAATCCACTTTTCCTAATAATTGGTACAACAACATTGGTTTTAGGAGTTTTTAAAATCTGAATTTTTGAAAAGTTTAAAATGACAATTTTTGATATTTCTAATAATACTAGTTAAAAAAAATTCAATTCATCAATGTTTCATGTGTCTGCATTTAATTACTTTGAAAAATAAAGTTATCTACTAAATTGGTGTGTTGTGCAGGAACATATGTGTTATATAGCTCTTCACGATTCAACACTTAATGGACAAGTAATGCAAATTTAGAAAAACAAATGGATACTTGGTAACGATTGTTTAAGATATACGTCTGAAAATCCGGATATACTGAATGATATAGTTTATGAAGATGGAGAAATGGTTAATTTTTGTGGTAACTTAAAAGGATATGTGATTGGCACCAACAATGTCCGTAATTCTAAAACTCTTACTATTTCTGATGTTTTATTAGTTAGGAATTTAAAACGCAACTTACTTAGTATAAGTCAATAATGTGATAAATGTTATAAAATGAAATTTGAAAGATAAGTGTTACATTGAAGATAATAATTGAAATATTATATCTGAAAGAATAAGGAAGAAAAATATTTATATCCTAAGTATGAAAGTTTCAAATGAAAACTTGTGTCTTTTGGCTAATACAAGCGACCCTTGGATTTGGCATAAAAGATTTGGACGTTAGAATTTCAAACTCCTTTCTAAAATTTCAAAACTAGATTTAGTAACTAGACTCCCTAAAATGGATTTTAAAATAGATAGTATATGAGAGGCCTTTCAACTAGGGAAACTAAGAAAGAGTACACTTAATCTAAAAGATAATACTTCTACTTCAAAACCTTCAGAGTTACTTCATATGGATTTATTGGATCCATCTCAAGTTTAGTCAATAAATCATAGTAGATATGCTTTTGTTATTGTCAATCATTATTATAGATACACTTGGACTCTTTTTCTCAGACATAAAATTGATGCATTTGATTTATTTAAATTTTTTGCAAATAGAATTCAAAATCTATTTTCTTTAAAAATCAAAACTATGCGTAGTGACCATGGTGGAGAATTTGAAAATGAAAATTTTGAGAATTTTGTAATAAAAGGGAATTACTTATGATTTCTCCTTTCCAAGAGCACCAAAATAAAACTATAACACTCCATGCTTTTCCAAGCCTGAATTTCGACGAAAATCAAACCTCAAAATCCATCCAAGTATGGAGAGTATAAATCTGGTACCTACAATAAATGAGCGTGAGCATAATTAGAATAAAATAAAACTAACTCATAGCAGAAACGAAATAAGATAGCAAATACCGACTAAGGAGAATACCTTAAGGAACAACATCGATATCAAGCATGAGAGAACGAGAACTGAAACCAAACTTGAGCATTTGCTAAGACCTATTTTCCCCGAGATAAACTTGAGAGTTGTTATAAGAAGGGGGGTCAGAACAGCAAATCCCAATGAGTAGAAAATATATAGCACTTTCTACAATACACAAACGTATTCCGTTTGGTCAAAACCAAAACATAGTTCTAACGAGGCTAGCAATTCTAACCTAACCTTGTAGAGATTTATGCTTGACGACTAACCACTAAACCTAAGGTTGTAACCCACACCTAACAATATCCTAATACTGAGGTAGAACTTGTACGCATAAGTATGAAGCCTTTAAAACCACCATTAGCTAATCAAGAGGCAGAAAACTAACTTCTTGCAATCACATAAGGAAGGTGCTTATTATATATATATATATATATTTACTTAAGACCTCGGTACCAATGTAAGGTAAGAGGGATACTTTCGATCACTTAATACCCAATATGGACTTAGTGGTCACTTAACACCTTATACAGTCGTTTATCCTAGTTTAAAACAAATTATACAACACTAGCTACTAAGTTCTACTAATTCAAGGCTTTCTTCATTCACACATACAACCATGCCCCGCATAAGACAAGAGATAGTAGGCAGTCACTTATTTCCTACTGGATAGATAGACGACATCTCGCCATTTATGACCTTCCCCAGACGGACCCCTCGTTACTTTCTAAATAGGCTTATTAGATAATCCCCTTAGTCACTCAATACGTCCCGCAACATAGGAAGACCTTTGGTACCTCTAGGTAGTCATTTAATACCTATTCCCAAGGTGGACCCTCAACTCAATCACTTACTACCTAGAGGAAGCGGACTAACGTGAAAATTACTAAGCTTGTACCCAATAACAATTTAATGCTTTTTTATTATGGGGAGTTGAGCTACACGATCGCTAAATATAAAGGGTGGATCTGACTACTTTAAGACCTTTACCCTTTCAAGGTTTCCTCTTTTGGGACGGGAGGAGAGAACCTCACTCTTGAGATAAACCTTGATTTTTGAAATAACATTTGTTATGCAATTAACTATCGTCATGGGTTCATATGGTTAATGATACCTCACATCAGTTATACGTATATCCGACTGTTGAAAAGTGCAGACTTCTATCGAATAAGGCTACTGACCTCATGTCATTAACCTACTATGTCCAATTCCTATTCTAAATTATATTAATTCTAGATTAACTAGGAATTTGTAACTTCCTATACTGGGATATTTATTTATTAATTTCCTTATTGAACTTAGTATTTACTATGCTAATTAATCCCATTAATTCTTGTTTTCTATTCCTTTTATTATTATTATTGTTAATTTGGTTACCATCCATTAATGACCCTAACGGTCATATTTCCTAAGGCATCAATTAACCAATTAAATACCACTTGCGACACTAACAATCGTATATTACTATGGCATTAATTTACTTATTAAATGACATTTATGACACTAATAGTCATATTTTTCTTAAGGCATTTGTTATCCTATTTATACCAGTCCCACTTTAATTCTACTTTATATATTGTAACTCCACTTATTACTATATTTGCAATTCCACTTATTTATTGTTTATGTATTCATACATATATGTTTATTATTTATTAGATTCCTTAATTGGAGTTATAATTCCTATTCCTAACATAATTCAAATCACAACCATTTGGCATGTTTATCATATTCACTTTATTTTCCCTAATCAAAGATGGTTATAACATTCATTATTTTGTTTATGACCTTATTTTTAGCAAATCAAATCCATTTATTGCTACAACAGCCATAATACCTATTTCCGTTTATTATGGAGTATATTTCTATATACATTTCCACAAAAATAGAAACTATTCAACACACAACAATATCAATCAACATTTATTATAATAATATATATTTTCTTTATTTACGTAGATTAGGACGAATATGTATATATATAAGCGCTTTTAATGTAGCTACTATATTTTATTGTATTATTATTAACTATTTATGTTTTAGTCTAAACTAACGAGCAAAACAAACCTTTTTAAGTGTAATGTTGTTTAAGATTTAAAATCTTATAAAAAGGTTAATAAATGTAGTTATCGTAAATTTTTCCAAAATAATCATAAAGAGAATATGGACAGATTTCAAATCACAAGGAATAAGAAATATATGTTTTAGGAATGATTATTGTAAACTACGTACAAATATACATTAATTTACAATCCCTTCCTAATTATTTTGTATATATTTGTTGCTGATTTGAAACATTGTCCTATTTATTAAAAAGAACAAAAAGTCATTTCTACAATAACCAAGTAAAATCCTAACAATGTCAAACATAAACAAGCATAATCTTTTAATCTAAATTTACTAAACCTCAATTCAACACCAAAACTAAGGATCTGGAATAAAACTACAATTTTGGAAATGGTTTTAGGATTGATTTCCTGATATATGGTTTATAAATAACCACAACAACCTAAATACAATTGTAGGTAAAAATATAATAAACCAAATAGGCCTACAAAATTCTGATGTTCAAATCACAACTTATTATTTCAGATCTGACAAAAACAATAGACAAATCTGATAAACTTTTAAGCATACGTTTTAGATCTATTTCAAACGAACTAATCAGGAAATTATAAATGATGCATATAAATTTCCTACTGACTTGAAAGCTATCCAAATCTGAATATGAATAAACCTTTAGGCCTACTGTTAATCCAGTTTAACAGCTCATAAGATGGATCGGTTGTAAAGTGCATGAATTGAGTGAAACCGTGAGTCACGTGGATCAATTGCGTGTATGCATGATGGAGCGTAGGTTTTCCTATAAACGATCCATGCATGGATTGTTCGAACAATGGACAACTTGTATCTTATATGGATTGTTTACATGTATGCAGTGCATGGATCGGTCGTGCGCTACCATATGGATCAGTGAGATGAAAATAAAGGCAAAAGCATGAAGCACTAGCGTTAGATCGTGATGTAAAGCAATGGATCGTTCGGCTCGTGATGTAAACGATGGATCGTTCACGTATCTATGGATCGGTGGCATCCACATCTGCGCATAGATCGACCAAAAGCAAAGATCGAGTAAATCCGATGGAGCATGATATATATGGATTGCCGATCCATCCATGGATAGGTCATGATCAATCACATAAGGGACGCAACTTTACCAAGCATGGGTCGCGCTCCGACCCAGAACCATGGATCACTGAAAACACGTGAAGCATGGATCACCGAATTGGTTGCATGCATATATGATGGAGCTTGAGCTTCTATGGATCGTTGGCTTCTATGGATCGTCGGTCGATCCATATGGACCACATAAATTTCATTTCAAATTCAAAAGCACTCATACCTTCATCTATAAATACTAGACCAACTCATTTATAAAAAAGTTAGATTTTGTCCTTACGAAGGGCATCCCTTATTGATCTCAATCTTCTCTAACCTCATTAAAGCTTCTCTAATATCCTCCTCCTCTTGAAATCATCTAACTTCTTCATCGTGCTCGATTATCGAAGATCAAATCCGATAATCATTGCTACTAGTGGGATTATAGTGTTTCTACTCTAGATTCTAGAGAATTGTGAGAGAATCATTGTAAACAATCGAGGAAAGTTGTAAATCGAGATCATACTTGTACTTGTAATGGAGAAATTAATGAAGTGTGCATTCAAAATGGTCATAGGCCAAAATAGCGGCTGAACCACTATAAATCCCATGTTCTACTTTGCTTTTCTACTTTTTTCTGCTTTTAACCATGTTTTCTACAGTTAAAAGGTGTTACTACACCTTTTTGGGTTTTAGCATCATTTTTTGGTGTTAACATTTTGGTGCCCACAGCAAGGCTCAAACCCACAACCACAAGGTTAAGAACCATGATTTGGATGATTTGAAGCCTGTTCTTTTACGATATATCTGCAAGGTCTAAAAGCCAGATTCATTGAAAGGGTTTCTTCGAAGACTAGAAAGTTGTTCGATATTATGTCACCTTCGAAGAAGAGTAGTAAATCCTCAAGAGTTTTGGGAAATTCTGTTGATGATGCTACCACCACTCCTCAAACAAATAATCCGACTATTACCCAAGCTCTGGGAGCTAGTGAAACCCGGGGAGAATTGGATGCTGTTGTGGCCAGTTTGAACCAACAAATGAAAGCTTCAAATAAAGCCTTAATGGACAAGCTAGTTCTTCTTCTTAATGCTCAAGCTAGTCCCACAAATCGTAAAATTGAAATTGACCTGGAAGAGAGTACACATTCCTCTACTTCTGATCGCAATCGAGAATACTATGTAGAGGAAGTGGATGAGTTGTCAAGTGATAGGAATGACAACGACATCGAGGATTCCATTGCAAATGCTAATATTCTTAAGCAATCCCGGTGAAGAGAAAATAATTCCGGAAAAACATAACTCTCAAAAAGTTGCAAGTCCCACCAAAAGGGCACCTCCCCAAGCTAGAGGTATATGGCCCTGATTCTCTAACTGTGATCGACTGCTTAGACAAGCATTCAATAAAATGACTGGCATCCTCCCCGTGGAACGGAGCAACGACGAGCAGTAAATTTCGGAGATGATGAAGTAGATCATGAAAGAAAATGGCTAGAAATGAAGATGAAAGAGAGTGGGACTTTGCACCAAGTAAAACTACTTTCATGGAAATAATTGAAAGGTTGATTTTCCAAAGAAGTTTGTCCCTCTAACCATGCCAGTATATAATGGAATTATAGATCCTAATCTGTTTCTGTACAAGTATGAATGGCATATGAATGGTGCGAGGGAAATGGACGAGATCAAGTGTCTTTATTTTCCCTTCTATTTGGAAGGAGTAGCATCACTATGGTTCAATAAGCTACCACCAAGATTCATAGACTAATTCTCTGATTTGGCAAAGAAATTCAAGGAACAATTTAGATTGTATACCTTGAAAGCCAAAGACATTATGTCGCTGTCAGGATTGGAGCGAAATACGGGACAGTCGGTGAAGGGTTTTCTTAGTCGTTTCAATACTACTGTGACAGAAGTCGGAAATCCGAAGCCCCGGATGATATTGATGGCTATGGTTTGGGATATGGATAAAAAGACCGAGTTTGGAAAATGGGTAAAGATCAAGGAGCCCAACACACTCGAGAAGTTCTATAAAAAGGCGGAAGAGTTCATTAGGATCAAAGAAAAAATTTCTACCACCCAAAATGCTGCTGGAAGCAGTACTGTGGAGGATAAGACAGATAATGATGCTCAGGGTAATAAGAAGAATGCCAGGGAACAGAAAAGGGAGAACGATTGGAAATATAATAAGAATAACAAGAAACTTTGCTTTTTCAAATCCGTAAAGTTGACCGCTTTGAGCGATACATAGAGAAATCTACTTTCCACCAAAGATGCGAGATATTATCCAATTCCATGACTGATAAGAGTGGGAGATAATGAAGTCAATTATGGGAGATTCTGCCATTTCCGCAACTAGCCTAGTCACAACACTAATGAATGCAAACATTTGAAGAGCTTGATTGAGGAATTGATCAGGAAGAATAAGCTGCAATAGTATGTCAAGAAATCACAAACTGCAGACCCTTCTCCAGCTCCTCTGGAACAAAGTGCACCTGCCAATCAATCGGGTCCAAGTGATAGAGATCCGACGCAGAATAATACAAGACCTGTGATCAATACCATATCTGGTAGTACTCATCCAACAATTAGAAGTTGGGGGTAGATTGAGAGATATGTCGGTGCTCTGAAGTATACTTTGAAAGAGGAAAAATGCTTGATCGTTAGCAGTACCTTTCCCATCAAACACCAGAAAATTTATCATGGTGATATTGTGTTCGGAGAGATATACTCATAAGGTATGGAATCTCCATCCCTTGATCCAATGGTGGCCACAGTTGGAATTGGTCCAGCGATGGTCAAAAGAGTGCTATTCGATTGGGGTGCTTCTGTCAATGTACTATTCTGAAAGACATTCAATCTGATGAATCTCTCGATGAATGATGTGCAAGCTTGTCAACGAAAATCCTAGTGTTCACAGGTGAGCCGAAGCAACTGACTAGAACAACCGACTTGCTTGAGGAGTTAGGAGAAGGAGAAGAAGAAAGGAAGGTTTTCTTTAAATAAACTTTCATACTTGTGGATGAAAGTTCTACTTATAATGCATTCTTGGGCAAACTCGCATTGGCTGATTTCAGAATTGCACTAGCGCCATGGTGCATGACAGTGAAGTTTCACATAGAAAAGGGCGTCGGTGTAGTGACAGGATATCGGAGTACTGCCAAAGAATGTTGCATCACGGACTTGAGAGAAGCTAAGAAGAACGATAAGCGGAAGAATATGGAGCATCCTCTCCACATTTATGAACCTATCTTGTAGCATCTAAAGCATGGGCCCTTCACTGGAGAGCATAGTTTGGCTCAGTAAGAAATGGATCCTCGAAAAAACTGTGCATGGGATAATTGAGTGGTGCCAATAGGGATCACGATACCTATTGCAGTTCATTTAAAAAATCCTGATCGAGTCTTGAATATCGGATCTCAACTAGGCCAGAAGTTGCAAAAAGAGTTAATTGTTTTTCTTAAAGCTAATTTAGATGTATTCAGTTGAAATCATGATGATATGTGTAGAATATCCCCTGTAGTGGCAGTCCATGCATTAAATATTGACTCTCGCGTCTTGCTTGTAAAGCAAAAGAGAAGGATTCAAGGCCCCTAAAGATCAATGGCTCTCAAAGAAAAAGTGGACAGATTGATGGAAAATCGCTTCATAAGGGAGTTAACATATCCACACTGGGTGTCCAATCCCGTTCTTATGAGGAAACCCAATAGCAAGTGGCGTGTATGCATAGATTATTCAGATCTCAATAAGGCATTCCCTAAAGATAACTTTCCATTGCCCCAAAATTGATCAGCTAGTATATTCGATAGGAGGACACAAATTGCTATCGTTTATGGATGATTATTTGGGATACAATATGATATTGATGCACGAGCCGGATCAGGAGAATACAAGCTTCGTCATAGATGTGGGTTTATATTGCTACAAAGTCATGCCATTCGGGTTGAAAAACGTAGGAGCAACTTACCAATGACTTGTCAATGCGATGTATAAATCACAAATTGGAAACACTATGGAAGTTTATGTTAATGGCATGCTGTTTAAGTCGAAAAATGCGGCCGACCACGTGGAGAATCTAGCTGAAATGTTTGATATTTTAAGAAGATACGACATGAAGCTGAATCCACTCAAGTTTTCATTTGGAGTGGCATCCAAGAAATTTTTAGGGCTCATGGTGAATTCCATGGGTATTTAAGCTAAACCTACTCAAATCTCAACATTGAGAGAGGTGCAGGAACCTAAAACCAAGAAAGAGCTTCAAAGTTTAAATTAGAAGATCGCTTCATTGAGTCGCTTCATCTCAAAAGCAACCGATAGGTGTATTCCATTCTTTGATGCACTAAGAAAGGGAAAGAAGGATTTCAAATGGACTTTGAACTGCCAAATGGCCTTCGAAGAGCTAACAAACACATGGTGACACCTCCGATGCTTTCCAAGCATAAAGATGGAGAGGATTTATTTCTATATCTAGCAGTATCGTCTCATGCTTTGAGTGCAGCCTTGGTGTGAAAGGATTCGAAGACTCAGTCGCCTGTGTATTACATCAGCAAAAGGCTCTTCGTGGCAGAGTTGAATTATCCAAAGTAGGAGAAGCTCGCATATTGTCTACTCATCGCCTCAAAGAAACTCAGGTCATATTTTCAAGCCCATTCTATCAAAGTGCTTACGGATCAACCGCTAAAGCAAGTCTTATTTCCCCCTAAGACTTCGGGTTGGTTAGTGAAGTAGAATATTGAGCTCATTCAGTATGATATCATGTAATAGCTCGCATTTTATGTATTGGAGGATCGTAGAATATTTTTATCTCAATCCCTGAGGTTGGATCGTTCTCATCTTTTGATATGTTGCTTATGGGGATGTGAGACATGTCCATAATTTTTACTGATTTTGTTTGTGACAATTTTGCCCCTATCAACCTTGTATAGGGCATAACTTTTGACTCGGGTCGAAGTAGAGAGTGAGACCTATGCCATTGGAAAGTAATTGATGATTGCCTTTCCGTAGAGTTGTTACAATAAAGACTTGGCTCAGCGGTTTCGGAGGAATCGCTATTTTCAGGTTTTTCAGTTGGTTGTTTAGGTTTAGAGAGCCACAGTGGGCTGATTTGGGAAGGAACATTGGTGGGATGTTGGAAGGGTATAAATAGGGGTTAAGGGATATGGGAAATGGTTTTAGTTTTCCAATTTCTCATTTGATGCCTTGTGCTCCTTCTTCCTCTTACACCTTTCCACCATTAAAAATCATAATCCAAGGAGGGAAAGCACAGATCTACACCATTGGAGGCTAGATCTACATCAACTAAAGCAAGAGTTCATCGGATAAAGAGTTTTGGTGTGAGGTGCTTGCTATCCGAATTCTTATTTCATCAATTTTAGCTTGTTTCTGAGAATCGGTGAGTGATATGCATCTTTCACATGGATTCAATGAAGCATATGAGTGTTTGTTCATGTTCTTCATCAAGTGCAAGTGTTTTTCCATAGATCTAAGCATTGGTATGTCCATTTTCATGTAAATCACCTTATGATCTGATTTAGCAAGTTTAAATAAGTAATTTCAATGAAATTTTATGTGAATGTGCAAGTTAAATCCATTATTTTTGTTCATATGTACATTTATGGTGATTTTGGTAAATTTTACATGATTATTGATGGAATAACCATATTCATGTTATTGTTAACTTCATATCACCTTCGTGGTCATATTGGATGAGTTGGTTTCATCGAACGAATCGTTCTGGTAAAGTTTTGGTCGGAATTGGAGATGCATTGGAGGATACGGGTTTTGAGTGGAACATAGTGGGTCGAACATGGTGGGTCGAACATGGTGTGGGTCGGTCAAACTGTGGAAAGATTTCTTGGAGGAGAAGAAAAGGGCTAGTCGATCTTCCTATGGGTCGGGTCGGTCTTGAAGTGGATTGGTCGTGAATGAGGAGGAAGGCTTTGGGTGGTGCATGCAGGTGGCTGGTCGTGCATATGTGGGTCGAGCAAGGTTTAGGTCGACCACCCTTTGGGTCGAGTACATATTTGGTCGGTCGCACCATGTTGGATCGAGTAGCAGGGTCAGTCGCACCATGTTGGGTTAAGAAAAGGCGGGTCAGTCGGTTGAGTAAGACAGGGTCGGTCGCATAGGGTCATTTTCGGAAAATTTTATTTCTTGGGTACGACTCAGATTTGAAGAAAAGAGCCTAAAAAAAATATTTTTTGGGGGCAACCCCCAGAACCCTAGCCGCAGCACAATGATGTAATTGGCTCGGTGATGGTGTGACTTCGAAGTAAATTAAATAGGAAGGTTCGAAGTGTTGAAAGGTGTTCATTGATCGGTGTAGAACAACAAATGAGATGATAACTCAAATGTCGTGAGTTAGTTAATAATGGTTGCTTGAGCTATGAAAAGTCGTCGAGTTGGATGACTAGAGGTGGGAAGGCCGAGAGATTGTCGTTGTCGTGGCTTAAAGCAGGGGTACGATTGGGGCACCAAAATGACTGATTGTAGGTCAAGTACCCTGGGTATTGTTGAAAGACCTAGTTGTCAAGGTTGGACATACATACGTATCGTTGAAAGGCGTACGGAGTTCATGCTAGTACTGGGGTTACCATTAGCCCTTGACATATGGCATGGTTGGTCGTCATACGATTAACAATGGTTTCAAAGCAGGATAGGCGGTGATAGCCAGAGTCAGTCACGGATGATTGGTTATTCTGTTTGTACTGTCTCATGTAGATTGTCCAACGTCGAAGGAGATGTTCTTAGGTGCTTGTCTTATATTGGTTTAGGCCTCTGGGGCTTGTGCTTGAGGGATGCTAAATTCGATTAGGATGGTTTACATGAGATATATATAATCTGGATGTTATGAGTGTTTTACCATGATTGAATGAGTGTTCTAATTTTCATGGATATATGGTTGAAATGTTATTGCAAAGGCTATCACTGTACAATGTGGGGAAGATAGGGTTGAGTGATTCTTTGGGTAGATTAGTATGTTTATCTACCCATTCTCATATACTTTACTGTTGAATTTTATTAGCAATTTTATCGCTCACTGAGACTGTTGTCTGACTCCAGGTTTTATGCCTCCTCTTATTACCTTGGGTTGTTCATCCGGTTGTGGATGGGCAGACTAAGTAGCAGGTTACAGGTGATTAGTGAGGACGATGATGCTGTGCGGAGGCAAGTAGGAGGCTGGCGTACCAGTTTTATTACTATATAGTATTTCTGTTTCCGCTGTTTGAGTGCTTTATGAGGGTTGTAGTGAGGCCTTATGTACAAAATTTGGTACCGTTGGATAACCTCTCAGGATGTTGATAAAGATTCAAAAGTTTTCTATATGATGATTCATTACTATTACCTATTGTATATGTTCTATTATATTTTATCCATGCGCTGTGAGTTCTACGACAGGTTCCGATGTGTTTACCTACTCTGATGATCGTCCATAGCTGCCTGACACACTTTTCGGTGCATTATTCCTCTTGTTTAGTGCAGGGGTTATGGGCGGTCATCACATTTGGTATCAGAGCTCTAGTTATCGATTTTAGCCAAAGTTCTAAGACATAATCATGTATGAGAGACGTACTTGTAGATTTCATTTGGATGTATACTATACGATAATTTATAGTATAATAGCGTTTGTACTTCTTTAGCAGTTTATATTGTAGATGGCTAATAATTTTAATTTGCAGATGTAGAATGAGTCGACATTATACGAGACATTCTGCTAGGCAAGAATCTATGCCTGGAGGAGCAATGGCGGTGCACCTGATTACTCGGCCATGTTTGAAGCTATGATAGAAGCATGCATACGAAGGTCCTCCGCTCCAGTGGCAACTGCGGTTGATGTTGGAGTCAAGTGCCTAGAGATGTGGAATTTGCAAAGCTATGCAAAGACTTTACATCATTGGGAGGGAAACAGTTCAAGGGCACCGAACCATTTGAAGAGGTTCAAAGGTGGTTGGACACTTGTGTTTGGATCTTCAAGGACTTGGGCATTGATGATGCAACATAGAGGAAGCTTGCATTAAGGCAGTTAGAGAGCGGAATAATGGACTAGTGGAACTCTGTCACACTTGGGACCCCTGAAGAGGACATTTCATGAGAGCAGTTCCAAGCTAAGTTTGAAGAAAAGTTTATCTCCACCGTGAAAAAGTCAATTTTTTCAAGAGATTCGTGGAGCTTAAGTAGAATGGTCGACCAATTCTTGACTTTATTTCTGACTTCGAGGCTTTGTCGAAGTATGATCGTTCATATGTGGATACTCCTTATCAAAAGAACGAGATGTTTGTCCTGGGATTGGATGAATATCTTGGGAATCATCTTGTGGATTACCTCGATGATAGTTCTGAGAAGATCATCGAGAAGGCTTTGAGGCATGAAAGTCTGTTTCCTAAGAAGATTTCTGTTGTTACACCTAAGGAAGAACATAAGCCACAACAGGGTGGTAATAATGAAAAGAGGAAGTAGCAACAACAGAAAGGAAAGGACGGCCGAAAGAAGCCTAAGAGTGAGGTAGTACGCTTTAACTGCCAACAGAAAGGCCATTTTGCTAATGAGTGTAAGAATCCCAAAGCTGAGAAGAGGTGCTTCAAGCGTGGAAAGCCTGGGCATGAGAAGAAAGACTGTTCAGAATCAGCTAAGGGAAAGAAGGTTGTGAAGGCATATGCTTTGGAAGTCGTGCCAACTTCTTCAAGAGATCCTATCGCAGAGGCGAAGGGAAAGGCTGTCGTGGTGCAAGGTACTATTTCTATTAAAGGTGTTTCAGTTCGTGTGCTTTTTGATACTGGAGCATCACATTCATTCATTTGCAATGAGCTTGTGTGTCGCTTGGGTTTGAAACCCGAGATTTGTGATAGACCATTGATCGTGACTAATCCAGTTGGGCGTTCGTCCAGTTTGTGCATGATTTGCCGTGGTCTAGTGTTGTCGAGTCATGGTTGCTCTTTTGTGTGTGATTGCTTTATTCTTAACTTCGCTTGGATTGGGATCATCTTGGGCATGGATTGGCTCAAGAGGTATGCAGCAAGGGTGAATTTCGAGAAGCTAGAGGTGAGGGTTGGGGATGTGGAATGGCGAAAGGTGTTGATTAGATGTAAGCGCGAAGAGGGTGTCTTTGTGAGTTATCTATATTTGCTTGTGATTCCACAAGAAGACCTGTCATCAGTGTTGATCGCTAATGAGTATGAGGATGTCTTTGACGAAGTCAAGGGGTTGCCACCGCATCGTGAGATTGAGTTTAGGATCGATTTGGTCGAGAGTGCTAAACCAATCATTATGCCTCTTAGGCAAATGGTGCCTAAGGAACAACGAGATTTGGAGGTGCAAGTTCGTGATCTTTTGGGAATAGGATTCATTTGGAGGAGTGTATCTGAATGGGGTGCATCGATCGTGTTTGCAATGAAGGCAGATGGCTCGTTAAGATTGTGTATGGAATATCTTAAGCTGAACATGGTGTCTAAAAAGAACCAGTATCTGTTGCCAGGGATAGATGACTTGTTCGATCAGCTTCACAAAGCCAAAGTGTTTTCTCAGATGGATTTGGCAACAGGATTTCACTAGTTGAGAGTGGCAAAGGATAGAGTGCCAAAGACTGCTTTTAGGACACCATCCGGTTTCTTCGAATGGTTGGTGATGCCATTCGGGTTGACTAACGCGCCAACGTATTTTATAGATCTTATGAATAGGGTTTTTGGAAACCAACTGAGAAAGATCGTGCTTGTATTCGTGGATGATATTCTGGTTTACTCTCGTAATGAGGAAGAGCAGAAGACGCACTTGAGAGTTATGTTGGAAATCTTGCGAAAGCATTTGCTGAGAGCTAAGTTTTCAAAGTGTCACTACTGGAAGAGTGAAGTGAGGTTCTTAGGTCATGTTGTTTCTGGAAATGGGATAACTGTTGACCCCGCTAAAGTAGTAGCAATCCAGGACTGGGATACGCCTAAGAATGCGATAGATGTTTGGAGTTTCCTTGGGTTGGCAGGATATTACCGACAGTTTATCAAGGATTTCTCCAAGGTAGCTACACCGCTGACAGGATTGACGAAGAAGAACCAAGTGTTCACATGGGATGCAAAATGTGAACAAGCGTTCAGGATCCTGAAAGATAATTTGACGAGCGCACTTATGTTAACCACTCCAAGTGGGAATGAAGAGATGGTGGTATACACCGATGCATGCGGTACTTGGCTTGGAGCAGTGCTAATGCAAAAAGATAAGGTTGTCGCCTACGCGAGTCGACAGTTAAAGCTGCATGAGAAGAATTACCCAACTCATGATTTAGAGTTGGCGGTGATTGTCTTTTCGCTGAAGATGTGAAGACATTACCTATTGGGAGTTCGATTCGAGTTGTTTACAGATCACAAGTCATTGAAGTATCTTTTCTCCCAAAAGGATTTGAATCTTCGGCAGCAACGATGGTTAGAGTTTTTAGCGTCGTATGATTTTAATATAGCCTATACTCCTGGCAAAGGTAACGGAGCTGCAGATGCGTTGAGTCCAAGACACGCAAGATTGGGGCGATATTTATGGAATGGAAGAGCCTTGAGTATTTGGCAAGGTTCGATTTCAGGCCATGGTGTGAGCTGGAACCTGAAATGTTGGCAAGCTTATCGATAAGACCTACACTTATCGAAAGGATTGGCGAGAGGCAAAAGCGAGATGTGAAGCTTATCGAGTTTATCGAGAAGCTAAAACCAGAAGATAAAGAGTTGGAGGTCGATCGAGAAGGTTGGCTTCGAAAGCAAGGGCGATTTGTTGTTCCTGATATTGATGGATTGAGAGATGAGGTTCTGAGAGAATGTCATCACTCAAAGTTTAAGATTCATCTCGGTGGCAATAAAATGTATCATGACATGAAGCGAGTCTACTACTTGGAAGGGATGAAGCGAGATATTGGAAAGTTCATTTCCAAGAGCATGAACTGTTAGTTGGCGAAAGCTAAACAGAAGAAGCTGAGTGGATTGCTTCGGCCATTTGAAGTTCCTACGTGGAAGTCAGAACAGATATCGATGGATTTTATCGATGGACTACGTAGAACCAAGGCAGGAAATGAAGGAATTTGGGTAATTGTGGATCGCTTGACCAAAAGGGCAATGTTCGTTCCTACCAAGTCGACTAGAACAACATCGAAATTGGATGAACTTTATGTGAAATGGATAGTTTGATTCCATGGTGTCCCAAATATTATAGTAAGTGACCGAGATCCATTATTTACTGGTGGATTTTGGAAGAGTTTGCAAGAAGCTTTGGGAACCGAGTTGTGTTTAAGTACGCCTTACCATCCCCAAACTGATGGTCAAACCGAGAGAGTCAATCGAGTTTTGGAAGATCTCCTGAGGGCTTGTGTGTTAGACTTCGGAGGATCATGGGAAGACCATCTACATCTGGTTTAGTTTGTATATAATAATATCTACCAATCCAGCATTAGGATGGCACCATACGAGGCACTGTATGGGAGGCCATGCAATTCTCCAGCTTATTGGTTAGAAACTGGAGATTGTTCGGCAACTAATGAAGGCATCCCAAGATCGTCAAAA
Organism: Allium sativum; assembly: GCA_030737875.1. Taxonomy (NCBI): domain Eukaryota; kingdom Viridiplantae; phylum Streptophyta; class Magnoliopsida; order Asparagales; family Amaryllidaceae; genus Allium; species Allium sativum. The sequence goes on along the minus strand of CM060911.1, from coordinate 63,975,554 downwards.
GAGTTATGCCGATAAGCGTCGAAAGGAATTGGAATTCGACGTTGGCGATATGTTTTTTGTGAAGATTACGCTGTGTGAAGCATGTGGTTCGATTTGGAAACAAAGGAAAATTAGCTCCAAGGTTCGTTGGACCATTTCCGATAGTTGAGCGAATTGGAAAGCTCGCATATAGATTTGGGTTACCCGAGAAGATGTCAAGTGTGCATAATGTGTTCCATGTGTCGTTTCTACGTTAGTTAGTGCATGATTCGAATGTGGTGCCACCTACAGAGCAGTACGAAGGCGTTGAAGTGAAGACCGCAGTTACGAGACCTCGTAAGCCATTTCGTGTTATGGGGGATGATATGAAATAGCTTAGGAGGAAGACGGGCTAAGCTAGTCAAGGTACAATGAAGTGAAGATGACGACGATTGTACATGGGAGACGGAATAGAGCATGAGGGTGACTCCTCCAGAACTCTTCATTGGTAGGACCCTTAGATCGTATCATGTTATCGTTGTATCTTGTTGTTATTTGTTAGAATTCCACGTGCTAGGATAAGGCTATGGATGCATGGCTTGATGGTTGCTAGTTTGGATGATAGAATTGGCTTCTCATGGATAATAAGCATGCAGAATTGTTGTGGTTGCCTATGTTTACTTGGAATTTTGGGTGTGAAATCTTAAGGGGGGAGATGTAACAGCCCACATTTTACGTATCGGAGGATTGTAAAATATTTTTATTTCATTCCCTGAGAGTTTGATCATTCTCATCTTTTGATATGTTGATTATGGGATTTGAGACATGTCCATAATTTCTACCAATTTTGTTCGTGGCCATTTTGCCCCTGTCAGCCTTGTTCAGAGCATAACTTTTGACTCAGGTCGAACTAGCGAGTGAGACCTGTGCCATTGGAAAAGGAATTGATGATTGCCTTTATGTAAAGTGGTTACACTAAAGATTTGGCTCAGCGGTTTGGAAGGAATCGCTTCAAGGTTTTTCAGTTGGTTGTTTAGGTTTGGAGAGCCACAATGGGCTGATTTGGGAAGGCCCATTGGTGGGCTATCGGAAGGGTATAAATAAGGGGTAAGGGATATGGGAAATGGTTTTAGTTTTCCATTCTCTCATTTGGTACCTTGCTCTCATTCTTCCTCTAACACCTTTCCACCATTAAAAATCATAATCCAAGGAGGAAATCATAGATCTACACCATTGGATCCTGAATCTACATCAATTAAAGCAACGGTTCATTGGATCAAGAGGTTTGGTGCAAGCTGCTAGCTGTCCGGTTTTTATTTCATCAATTTTAGCTTGTTTTAGAGAGTCGGTGTGTGATATGCATCTCTCACATGGATTCAATAAAGCATGTGAGTGTTTGTTCATGTTTTTCATCAAGTGCAAGTGTTTTTCCTTAGATCTATGCATTGGTAAGTCCATTTTCATGTAAATCACCTTATGATCTGATTTAGCAAGTTAAGATAAGTAATATCAATGATATTTCATGTGAATGTGCAAATTAAATCCATGATTTTTATTCATATGCACATTTATGGTGATTTTGGTTAATTTTACACATGATTATTGATGGAATTATCATATTCGAGTTATTGTTGACTTCATATCACCTTTGCAATCATATTGGATGAGTTGATTTCGTCGAACGAATCGTTTTGGTGAAGTTTTAGTCGAAATTGGAGTTATATTGGAGGATGCAGGTTTTGGGTCGAACATGGTGGGTCGAACATGGTGTGGGTCGGTTGAACCATGGAAAGATTTTCTGGAGGAGAAGAAACGGGCTGAGCCGGCCATCCTATGGGTTGGTGTAACATCCTGGAATTTTAACGACACTAAAGATGATGAATTAAAGAATAATTAGAATGGAATACACTGTTAACAATGAACTAAGGAAAACTTAATTAAATATTCAGAATTAAGTAAAACGGACCACAACATTGCATCCATCTCGGAATTCTGTTCAAGATAGACACCTGGTTTCCGTAAATCGGAAAGCATATGAAGAAGTTATTAAGGTTTGAAGTTTGTATGCATATAGGAAAGATATATACACATATAAAATTCAAAAATATTCAAAAATCAGCAAAACCAGAAATCCGGCGCGAAATCGAGGAAGGGCCGACATTTTGAAATTGACTTGAGCCCCTGTTGGGTCGACCTAGGGGTCAACTCAGGCTCATGGGGGTCGACCCCGGGTCGACCCCGGGTCGACCTAGGGGTCGACACCCATGAAGGGGGGTCGACCCACTTCAAGGGGGGTTGACACACCCATGGCTCTGGAAACTTCTTTTCTGAAACTGGACGATTTTGGAGCTAGATTCTTGAAACCTAGGCTATATAAAGGACCCTAGACCTAGATTTTATTCATCTAAAAATAATGGTGATAGCGAAGCTCCGTTGCAACGAAGATTGAATTACCTAATCTACGCCAAATCTATTTCAACAAACATTATACAAATTCAACGATTGCTAAAACAAATTCAGCGATGGCTACAACAACTTATTCAACATGTTATTCGTGGTAATTTAGATCCATTTCCTTAGACCTATTCACTGTGATTTCATATTATTTTTAGATCTAAATATTTAAATAGTAATCTTGATATGTATGTAAAAATTGGATCTTGAATCGGTGCCCAATCAGTTCTATTATTACATAACTATCAGTTCTGCTTTTGTATGTTCATACCGCCGCCATGTTAAATCTTGTCTTAATATGCCTATTTAGTTTATGCCTATTTCTATCAGTTTATTATTGATTCATTATTATGCCTTTTCTCGATTCTCTTCTCTCCCTCTTTTCCCTTTTTATTTTTATACAGCCAGGCTATCTTCGAGCCTAAGCCTAACGCTGAAAAATGCGAATGTGTAAAATTGGGAATAATGGTGAAGACATAATTTGGGGCATAATTGATATTGGAAAATATGGATCTAAATTTGGGCATAAATTTGGACATATACGAATATGGGTTCAGGGGCATATGTCTTGTTGGATAATATGAATTTAGGCATACGTTGGAAAATATAATTTGAGCATAAATTGGGACATGTATAAGTACTGATTTGGGATATGAATTGGAACATATGTGAATATGAATTTTAGGCATACATTGGAAAATTTGCGAATATGGGTTTGGGTATAACTTGTATTGAAATGGGTGAATATGGACTATGGACATAAATTGGAAAATATGTTGATTTGTGTTTGTGCAAAACATATATATATATATATATATTTGTATATGACTTGACTTATAACTTGGAAAAAAAGGGCATAAGGTGCTTAATTAAAAGGTGAATTAATAAGGGGTGTAAAAGTCTATGATTTGAATAATGAATTGGGCATATAATTAAATATGGTGAAAAAAAGAGAAATAATCACCTAGAATGACATAAGTAGATTTGGATAAAAATGGAATATCTAGTAATTACAATTAGGAATTGTAATTGCACTTATGACACGAGCTTAGGTTGCATTAGTGGTGGAAGTCTGCCCGGACCCGACCGACATATCCAACAGCCACTAATGTTGAACCTAATGTGAGAGGTCTAAGTGTGCGAATACGAATTGGGCTAAGACACGAGGTTAGACCTAACTGTGGAATAAGACTGCCCGGACCCGACTGACATATCCAGCATCCACACATTGTAGGCCTAATGTGAGAGGTCTAGCCCATTATAACCATAATTGGACATGGTAATAAATTGGACTACTTAACCTAATTTAATCCATAAGGATTGTTTGATTATGAACTTAAGTTAGGGTTAAGTAAAATTGGATGGGTAGTGGGTGGGTTAAGTAAATAGAGGGGGGTGGGTAATATTTGCGTATAGGCCCATGAACTTAACCCAATAAGATTATGTAATTAAAGACACCTAGTGGTATACATAACCTGTCGAAAATATAATAAATTTATGTAATTAAAGACACCCTTGTAGGGTAAGCATAACTTGCAAAAATGATAGAATTAGATATGCGTAATAATCTGCTAAGTAAACAATGATAAGTTGTAGTGACGGTGTAAATTGATTTTATGATTAAATGAGAATGAATGAGGAAAAAATGTAAAATAAACAAGTTATATTTAAATGGTAAGTGATTAAGAAACATGTGAATTGAGATATACTTAATAATGTATTAAGGAGAACATGTTATTGTAATGATGTAACCAAGCAAGAATATTAAATAGATTGTGGATTACAGTCCTTGGGCCACTATCTTGAGAATAACATGTTGTGGGCTTATTAATAAACTTAAATGGATTAAGTTATATGATTGAAATTAATAAGCAAGAGAAACTTGGTAAATTGGAATAAGATTTCAATATAAACGGGAATAACCAAGTTAAATGGGAACCGGGTGAGGTAAGCAAGCGCGTAAAAGAATGTTTAGACATAGGGTCTAATAACATATTAAAGAAAGGCGCTTGGACCAATTCGTACGTTTGAGGGTGAATAACCCAACGGGGTAGATCATCGAGGTGTTACAAGACACAAGGGGAGCGCACATTTATCTGATTGTTATGACGACTCCAAAGGACTGGAAGGGGAAGCACGCGACTTTCTGAAGTGTGTAAGGTTCTCCTAGTAGTCCTCTGTGAGGTGACCGATGTCATAGGCTGTACTCGTAGAGGTTGGGTCTGTGTGTAACTACTAGGTGGGTGGGCCTTGACTGTAGATGTAGCTATGCAGTCAGAATGCTATGACGAGGTGACACCAAGGTGATTCGACGGTTGCCTCACGAGGAGGTAGAGAGGGTCATGACCAACAAGGATAGTAGACCGTCGGATATCCGTCATCAACAGCCAGCGGGATGCGAAAGACTAGAGCTAAACCCAATATATCATTTCTCTTTCCACTATAGAGGTACGTGGTTGAGGGTAGACGCCACATGGATGTCTAGATTGGTTGTATTAGGGGCGGTCGCTTAGCTCTTGTAGTCTTTATAAGTTGAGGGAGGGGCCGAGGTAGGGCCATAGCTACCATGGAAAACAGGTCCGAGGAATATCTGTATTTGAAGGCACTTAAAGGCGGCCTGTACCGGTATGGAAAAGCTCCCAGCTGAGTTCCATGTTTCTTGTTTAGCCCTGCCACAGAACTCGATGCACATTAGAGGACGTGCGATTGAGGCATCGAGCTACAATTACAGTACATACATGGGACAGTTTAGATACATGCATATCTGCTCTGGATGGTGTATCGTAGACTAGAGGGCATTATTCCGATATGGAATCTGATTCGATCGACGATGGTAGTCCGTATGCTTACGTAGCATAGTAATGATAGATATATGTGGAACTTAAACACTATTATATAGAGAACCATACGTCAATCCGGCGTAGGATGAAGGACTGCGTTCATTTCGTTGAAGACCGTGCGAGTGGGTTACCTTGGGGTGTATCTCAATATTGAGAGATAGCTACATATATTGTATTAGGTGAATCCACGGGAAAGTAAATGGGTACGATGCGTGTATAAATCTTGAGTTCTATTAACCCAAGTAACTTAATAATCAAGAAAATGTAATGGAACAGTATTAGTAGGGATCATTCTACTTCTGATATACTAGTATCTACGCAGTGCAGAGAAATGCATTTAAGAAGCGCAATATATCCTGTTCATCTTACCTTGCTCAGTTCACACTTTTTATTGTTACTGTTATCTTGTTCTTCCAGTTTTATATACCTACCATGATACTTTTATTTATTTATATTTAAAAGTAACTGGACTCGCCAGACTTTATGTCTGACCCTTTTTGTTTCCTCTTCTCTCTCTTCTGTTTCCCCCTAGGTTCTCAGGGTGGAAGTGCTTAGAGTTGATTTGGATTCTTTCAGCTTACCTTGGATTTTGGATATAGATGTATCGCTTTGACTTCTGGTCAACTCTCTTATGGCCTCACAGGGAAATATGGTTTTATGCTTTTGTACTCTGATGTTCTTGGCAGGACAGATTATTAATGTAATTAGTTACTTTTGATGTAAACTCAGTATTTGGGACCATGATGTTTTGATTTAAATAAAGTTATTAATTCCACTGCTATTTTACATGTCTATCTTGTGCTATTATGTTCTCATTTACCTATAATGCTTCGCGGAACTTAATGCATTCCCTTAGTGAGTGACACTAACAGACGTGGGGTGTTACATTTGGTATCAAAGCATATGGTTATAGGATCGGATAAAGTATTTTGAAAATGGTTTTCAAAAAGGTCTCAAAAACAAAGTATTTTAAAATAAAAAGTCTGTTTTTGAAAAGCATATTTCCCAAAGCCATAAATATCTTCTCGATTCTCTGCTTGATTTCTTTTCCTTTTTGATTGGGGAACCGTTTCCTCTCGAAAGGGTATCCCTATTTTGGCATGGTTCCGTAGGCATGTTAAAACTACAGTATGTGTCAAAGGGCAAAGAAGTGCCCAATCTCCATCTTTAGCCGCAGTGGTTTCACCCGCGTCTTATTTTCATTCAAGCCTCGTTAGGATTTCCATGCATTGGAGGCAGCTTTCAAGAGACTTGTTAGCATGTTGCAAAAAGGAGAATAAGCGAGTTGGGGCTAAGGAGCGCAACCCAAAGAGGAAATACCATAATTTCGGAATGGTGGGTCATCTGAAAAAGGATTGTAGAAAGAGGAAAGGCGTTGCTACCACTTTGGTAAGGCGGGACACCGTATTAAGGAGTGCCCAAAGAGACAAGGACAAGGCCAAAAAGCAAGAACTTCTAGGGGGCAAGCTAATGTTCTCATAGCTGGTGGACATGATAGGGGTAGGAAATTTCCATCGAAGGATTGATTTCTATTTCTGATCATCCTGTTAGGATTCTTTTTCTGGCGTTTCACATTCTTTTATATCTAATCCTTTAGTTGAGTCTCTACACCTAGATACTAGTATGTTTTTGGATCCTGTTATTGCCTCAAACCCCGTTGGAGGTATGGCTCATTTACCAAGGATTGTCGGGGTTTGAGAACCTCTGTGTTAGGCGTCGAGTTTGGTTACGACACATATGTTCTTGATTTTAGAAGAGACGGTTTGATTCTGGGGATGTATTGGTTAACTATATATATGGAGCCATTCTAGATTGTGAAAAAAGGGTTATTAGACTTCTGACTTGCCATAGAAAGACTCTCGTGATTTTTTATGACCCCAAAGAGGTCTGTCATGCTTAGTCTCCTAGAACCTCTTGATATACCTATAGATGATTTGCGACATGTGACTCCTAAAAGAAAAGAGGGAACTTGATAAGCAAGTAGGGGAGCTACCTTAGAAGAGGTTTCATAGATGAGTCATATCGAGATGGGAAACCTATTGAAGATAGTCTTTGAGGAAGCCCATCATTCTTAGATGACTATTCATCCAAGCGGCGAAAAAAATGAATAGAGTTCGAGGCAGTGAAGCCAAACTTGCGAGAGGAAGTGGAAGTATAGAATGATAGGACGAGTTCCGACTTGCATACTTGGATCGGAGGTTAAGAAATTGTGCAATAAAGAAGTGAAGCTAGTAGGAGTGCAATGGGGAAAAGGCCGCGAGGACGCTACTTGGGAGGCTGAAGACAAGATTCATGCTTCATATCCTTTCATTTTCGAGAATATGTTCTTAACTTCTTTTCCAAGCTTTGAATTAATACTTATATCTATCATTTGAATATCTCCTATCGATCGAGTCTTTATGTAGAAAACTAATGAATGTAAACATGTGTTTGAGACATGTTCTGTTTGATGGATGCAAGTGGTTGCTAGTAATTGCTCGTGGATGCATATACACACACAATAGTCGCTAGATCGGCTCAATCACTTACATATTGCATATTGATGTGTGTACATTTTAAATTTTTATGGATTATCGTTACATTGATGTTGCATTTGGATGGATGATTGTGCACGCATATAGAACTAACATGGATTAGGATGATTTGCATACGTTTTGGTTGCATGACATAAACATACATTGAATTAAGGAAGTCAACTGAATCAGTAGACCGCCCGATCTTTTGCATTAGTTTACGGACATATACAAACACTATTACGTATTTTCATAAAATCATTAGAAATTCCTTAAGGACAATGGATGCCTGTGATTGCTAGATGGATGTATGATTGTTGGATGTTAGGATATACGTTCTTCTTAACTTAGAGATTTTGGGGACGAAATCCTTTGAGTAGGGGAGAATGTAACACTCCGGAATTTTTACGACACTAAAGATGATGAATTAAAGAATAGTTAGTGTGAAATACATTGTTAACAATGAACTAAGGAAAATTTAATTAAATATTTAGAATTAAGTAAAACGAACTGCGCCATTGCGTTCGTCTCGGAATTCTGGTCAAGGCAGACACCTGGTTTGCGTAAATCAGACATCGTATGAAGAAGTTATTAAGGTTTGAAGTTTGTACGCATATAGGAAAGACATATACACATATAAAATTCAAAAATATTCAAAAATCAGCAAAACCAGAAATCCGGCACGCAAATCGAGGAAGCGCCGACATTTTGAAGTCGACTCAAGACCCTGCTGGGTCGACCTAGGGGTCGATTCAGGCTCATGGGGGTCGACCCCGGGGTCCACCTAGAGGTCGACACCCATGAAGGGGGGTCGACCTAGGAGTCGACCCACCTGAAGGGGGGTCGACCCACCCGTGGCTCTGGAAACTTCTTTTATGAACCTGGACGATTTTGGAGCTAGATTCATGAACCCTAGGCTATATAAAGTACCCCAGACCTAGGTTTTATTCATCTAAAAACAATGGTGATGGTGAAGCTCCGCTGCAATGAATATTGAATGGCCTAATCAACTCCAAATCTAATTCAGCAAACATTATATAAATTCAACAATTGCTACAGTAAATTCAGTGATGGCTACAACAACTTATTCAACATGTTCTTCGCAGTAGTTTGGATCCATTTCCTTAGATATATTCACTGTGAGTTCATGTTGTTTTTAGATCTAAATATTTAATAGCAATCTTGATATGTATGTAAAAATTGGATCTTGAATTGGTGCCTAATCGGTTCTATTATGACATAACTATCAGATCTGCTTTAACATGTTCATACCGCCACCATATTAAATCTTATCATAATATGCCTATTTAGTTTATGCTTATTTCTATCAGTTTATTATTGATTCGTTACTATGCCTGTTCTCGATTCTCTTCTCTCCCTCTTTTCCATTTTTATTTTTATATAGCCAGGCCACCTTCGAGCCTAGGCCGAATGCTGAAAAATGCGAACGTGTGAAATTGGGAATAACGGGGAAAGACATAATTTGGGGCATAATTGATATTGGAAAATATGGATCTAAATTTGGGCATAAATTTGGAAATATACTAATATAGGTTTGGGAGCATATGTCTTGTTGGATATTATGAATTTAGGCATACGTTGGAAAATATAATTTGAGCATAAATTGGGACATGTGTAAATACTGATTTGGGACATAAATTGGAACGTATGTGAATATGAATTTTAGGCATACAATGGAAAATATGAGAATATGGGTTCTGGTATAACTTACATTGAAATGGGTGAATATGGACTAGGGACACAAATTGGAAAATATGTAGATTTGGGTTTGTTCATAATATATATATGAATATGCCTTGACTTATAACTTAAGAAAAAGAGCACATGGTGCATAATTAAAAGGTGAATTTAAAAGGGGTGTAAAAGTCTATGATTTGAATAATGAATTGGGCATATAATTAAATATGGAAAAAAAGAGAAATAATCACCTATAATGACATAAGTAGATTTGGATAAAAATGGAATGTCTAGTAATTACAATTAGGAATTGTAATTGCACTTATGACACGAGGCTAGGTTGAATTAGTGGTGGAAGTCAGCCCGGACCTGACCGACATATCCAGCAGCCACTAATAATGTGAGAGGTCTAAGTGTGCGAATACGAATCGGGAAAAGACACGAGGTTAGACCCAACTGTGGAATAAGAATGCCCGGACCTGACCAGCATATCCAACATCCACACGTTATAGGCCTAATGTGGAAGGTCTAGCCCATTATAACCATAATTGGACATGGTAATAAATTGGACTACTTAACCTAATTTAATCCATAAGGATTGTATGATTATGAACTTAAGTTAGGGTTAAGTAAAATTGGATGGGTAGTGGGTGGGTTAAGTAAAATAGAGGGGGTGGGTAATATTTACGTATAGGCCCACGAACTTAACCCAATAAGGTTATGGAATTAAAGACACCTAGTGGTATACATAACCGGTGGAAAATATAATAAAGTTATGTAATTAAAGACACCCTTGTAGGGTAAGCATAACTTGTAGAAATGATAGAATTAGGTATGCATAATAAGCTGCTAAGTACACAACGATAAGTTGTTGTGATGGTGTAAATTGAATTTATGATTAAATGAGAAAGAATGAGGAAAACTTGTAAAATAAAAAAGTTATATTTAAATGGTAAGTGATTATGAAACATGTGAATTGAGATACACTTAATAATGTATTAAGGAGAACATGTTATTGTAATGATGTAACCAAGCAAGAATATAAAATAGATTATGGATTACAGACCTTGGGCCACAATCTAGAGAATAACATGTTATGGGCTTATTAATAAACTTAAGTAGATTAAGTTATATGATTGAAATTAATAAGCAAGTGAAACTTTGTAAATTGGAATAAGAATTCAATATGAACGGGAATAACGAAGTTAAATGGGAATCGGGTGAGGTAAGCAAGCGCGTAAAAGAATGTTTAGACATAGGGTCTAATAACATATTAAAGAAAGGCGCTTGGACCAGTCCGTACGTTTGAGGGTGAATAACCCAATGGGATAGATCATCGAGGTGTTACAAGACACAAGGGGAGCGCATATTCATCTGATTGTTATGACGGCTCCAAAGGACGGGAAGGGGAAGCATGCGACTTCCTGAAGTGCGTAAGGTGCTCCTAGTAGTCCTCTGTGTGGTGACAGATGTCTTAGACTGTACTCGTAGAGGTTGGGTCTGCGCGTAACTACTAGGTGGGTGGGCCTTGACTGCAGATGTAGCTATGTAGTCAGAATGTTGTGACGAGGTAACACCAGGGTGATTCGACGGTTTCCTCACGAGGAGGTAGAGAGGGTTACGACCAATAAGGATAACAGACCGTCGGATATCCATCATCGACAACCAACGGGATGCAAAAGACTAGAGCTAAACCCAAGATATCATTTCACCTTTCACTATCGAGGTACAAGACTGAGGGTAGACGCCACATGGATGTTTAGATTGGTTGTATTAGGGACGGTCGCTTAGCTCTTGTAGTCTTTACTAGTTGAGGGAGGGGTAGAGGTGAGGCCATAGCCACAATGGAAAATAGACCCGAGGAATATCTGTATTTGAAGGCACTTAAAGGCGGTGTGTACATGCATTGAAAAGCTCCCGGCCGAGTTCCGCGTTTCTTGTTTAGCCCTGCCACGGAACTCAGTGCACATTAGAGGACGTGCGATTGAGGCATTAAGCTACAATTACAGTACATACGTGGGACAGTGTAGATACATGCATATCTGCTCTGGATGGTTTATTGTAGACTAGAGGGCTTTATTCCGATATGGAATCTGATTCGATGGATGGTGGCAGTCCGTACACTTATGTAGCATAGTAATGATAGATATATGCGAAATGTAAACACTGTTATATAGAGATCCATACATCACTCCGGCATACGATGAGGGACTGCGTTCATTTCGGTGGAGACCGTGCGAGTGGGTTACCATGGGGTGTATCTCAATATTGAGAGATAGCTACATATATTGTATTAGGTGAATCCACGGGAGAGTAAATGGGTACAATATGCGTATAAGTCTTGAGTGATATTAAACCAAGTAACTGAATAATCAAGAAAATGTAATGGAACGGTATTAGTAGGGATCATTCTACTTCTGATATACAAGTATCTGCACGGTGCAGAGAAATGTATTTAAGAAGCGCAATATATCCTGTTCATCTTACCTTGCTCAGTTCACACTTTTTATTGTTACTGTTATCTTGTTCTTCCAGTTTTATATACCTGCCATGATACTTTTATTTACTTATATTTAAAAGTAACTGGACTCGCCAGACTTTATGTCTGACCCTTTCTGTTTCCTCTTCTCTCTCTTCCGTTTCCCCCCAGGTCCTCAGGCTGGAAGTGCTTAGAGTTGATTTTGATTCTTTCAGCTTAGCTTGGACTTTGGATATAGATGTATCACTTTGACTTCTGGTCAACTCTCTTATGGCTTCACAGGGAAATTTGGTTTTATGCTTTTGTACTATGATGTTTTTGGCAAGACAGATTATTAATGTAATTAGTTACTTTTGATGTAAACTTGGTATTTGGGACAATGATGTTTTGATTTAAATAAAGTTTTTAATTCTGCTGCTATTTTACATGACTGTCTTGTGCTGTTATGTTCTTATTTACCTATAATGCTTCACGGAACTTAATGCATTCCCTTAGTGAGTGACATGAACAGACGTGGGTTGTTATAGTCGGTCTTGAAGTGGGTCGGCCACGAATGAGGAGGAAGGCTTTGGGTTGTGCATGCAGGTGGTCGGTCTTACATGTGTGGGTCGAGCAAGGTTTGGGTCGAGTACCCTTTGGGTCGAGTGCACATTGGGCCGGTCGCACCACGTTGGGTCGAGCAGCAGGGTCGGTCGGACCATGTTGGGTTGGGAAAAGGAGGGTTAGTTGCACCATGTTGGGTTGGTCGGTTGAGCAAGACAGGGTCAGTCAGGCCAAGGTCAGTCGCATAGGGTCAATTTCTGAAAATTTTATTTTTCGTGTACGACTCGGATTTGAAGAAAAGAGCCTGAAAAAAAATATTTTTTTGGGGGCAACCCCTCGAACCCTAGCCACAATGCAGTGATGTAATTTGCTCTGTGATGGTTTGACTTCGAAGTAAATTCAAGTAGGAAGGTTCGAAGTGTTGAAAGGTGTTCATTGATCGATGTAGAACAACGAATGAGATGACAACTCAAAGGTCGTGAGTTGGTGAATAATGGTTGCTTGAACTATGAAAAGTCATTGAGTTGTATGAGTAGAGATGGATAGGCCGAGAGATCATCGTTGTCGTAAGTTTTAGCAAGCTTAAAGCAGGGGTACGATAGGGGCACCTAAAAGACCAGTTGAAGACCGAGTACCCCGGGTATTGTTGAAAGGCCTAGTTGTTAAGGTTGGACATACATACGTATCATTGAAAGGCGTATGGGTTTCATTAGAACTGGGGTTACCATTAGCCCTTGACATATGGGAAGGTTGGTCGTCATACCATTAACAATGGTTTCAAAGCAGGATTGGCGGTGATAGCCAGAGTCATTCATGGATGATTGGTTGTTCTGTTTGTATCGTCTTATGTAGATTGTCCAACGTCGAAGGAGATGTTCCTTAGGTGCTTGTCTGGTATTGGTTTAGGCCTCTGGGGCTTGTGCTTGAGGGATGCTGAATTCGATTAGGATGGTTTACATGAGATATATATAATCTAGATGTTATGAGTGCTTTACCATGATTAAATGAGTGTTCTGGTTTTCATGGATGTATGGTTGAAATGTTATCGTAAAGGATATCACTGTCCGATGTGGGGAAGATAGGGTTGATTTCTTCTTTGGTGTTGTAGGTAGATTAGTATGTTTATCTATCCATACTCATATACTTAACTGTTGAAGTTTCTTAGCAATTTTATCACTCACTAAGACTGTTGTCTGACTCAAGGTTTTATGTCTCCTCTTATTAACTTGGGCTGTTTATCCAGTTGTGGATGGGCAGACTAAGTAGCAGGTTACAGGTGATTAGTGAGGACGACGATGCTGTGTGGAGGCAAGCAGTGGGCTGGCGTAACAGTTATATTACTATTTGCTATTTCTGTTTCCGCTGTTTGAGTGCTCTATGAGTGTTGTAGTGAGGTCTTATGTACAAACTTTGGTACCAGTTGGATAACCTTTCAGGATGTTGAGAAAGGTTCAAAAATTTGCTATATGATGATTCATTACTATTACCCGTTGTATATGTTCTATTATATTTCATCCTTGCACTGTGAGTTCTATGATAAGTTCCGATGTTGTTTTCCTACTCTGATGATCGTCCATAGCTGCCTGGCACACTTTTTAGCGCATTATTCCTCTTGTTTAGTGCAAGGGTTATGGGCGATCGTCACATATCACGTACCATCCTCGAAGAGCAATCAACGGACAAGCCTTAGCGGATTTCATTGCCGAGTTCACAAATAGAGATGACGAAAAGGAAGAGCCTATTGAAGTGGTAGTCCAGTGGAAGTTGTTTGTCGATGGAGCAATGAATGAATAATGTTCATGACCAGGAGTAGTTCTAGAGATTCCAAAAGGACGTTCAATATGCTACACACTGAGATTGGAGAGTTCCCATCAACAAAAAGAAAAAAAAGTATGAGGCCTTGATTGTCGGAATGAAAATAGCAAAGGAATTGAATTTGAAAGTTTTACAGATTTTTAATGATTCGTAGTTGGTGGCATGTCAGGTCCGAAGAGAGTTTCAGGCCAAAGGAGGAAATCTTCCTGCTTATCTGTCAATAGTTTGAGAACTCCTAAAAAACGTCGACTATTAAACCATAACTCATATCCCAGAGAAGAGAATATGAAAGCGGACTCACTTGCCAAGTATGCCAGCACAGGTGATACACAATTATTGGGAATAGTTCCCATGGAAATTCTCTCCAATCCCTATATTGAAGACATCGATGTTGATTGGGTCATGGAAACAGATGAAGAGCCAAAATCATGGATGACTCCAATAAATGAGTACCTCCTCAACATAATGCTCCCAAAAGACCCCAAAAGCGAAAGAAGCTATGGCGGAAGGCTCCTCTTTTTCTCATGCTAGATGGTCGTTTATACAGGCGAGGCTTCTCTATGCCCTGCTTCGATGTGTTATCAAAGAGGAATCTAGAACAATTTTGGAAGAACTGCATGAAAGGGAGTGCAGAGGATATATGGGTGGTCAAACATTAGCCAAGAAGATTCTTCGATGGTTATTTCGGGCCTGAATTAAACCGAGACTCTGCAGAATACACCAGAGAGTGTGAAAGATATCATATATTCGCAAATATTCCCAGAGCCCATCCACATGATTTACTCACATGGTCAGCCGGTGGCCATTTGCTGTTTTGGGGCATTGATCTGATTTCAGCATTATCGACTGTAAAGTCCAGCATGAAATATGTTGTTGATTATTGAAAAGTCGTGTGACTTAGAGTAGGATATTTCTATATGGAATATGTGAAAGTAGATATGATACACAAACTTGTCTAATATAATAGTTATGTGAATAAATATTAAACAACAAAAGGTATCACAGATAAGTAAGTGAAGTAAGTAAAGCGACACCAATAATTTTATACTGGTTCGGACTTCCCGTCCTACATCCAGTCCTAGACTCCTTATGGAATCCTACTATCAATGCCCTCTCTTCACCCGGAGTAACAGGTTCACGATAATTCGAGCCCCAAAATTGATTTCCCGCTTGAGCACTGACATAGGACTTTTAACAAACAAAAAGAGTTTGACTTCTGATTGTATTCTTGAACAAGAATGAATAGACAATGGTTGAGTACACCTTTCCTATAATCTTATCCTCAAGTATATAACGTGTATGTGAAGATTGAATGAAGTATATTACTTATTGAATCAAGAGATTTGAAATAGATTCAAAGATTTAGTAAGTAATTTGAATATTTGAGAGCTTTTTAGAATGCAAGAGTGCTTAGAAATATATATCAATAAATAGAATAGAATCAATAAGAATTAGTGATTTGATAAACAAATTTGTGATGTATTTATAGTAGTTGAAAGGTAGTCAATGTTCATGAAGTGTTTTATGGAAAAGAAGCAACCATTTGTTTTAGAAATCAAAAGATACATCTTCATGAAAGAAATATAACAATTATTGTCTGGTCAGTCGACCGGTACAAAAATCACCAGTCAACTGGTAGACAATATGAATCAAGTACATATTTAAAAATGGCAGCAAAATAGCCGTTACTGGGTTTTTTCCCTGTTACTAGTCGACTGGTATGAAAAGGACCCTTCGACTGGCCAAGGGAAAATGCCCAGTAATGGCTTTTTTAAGCCATTCTCATATATATATATATATGCGTATATTTGTGTTTTATGTGATTGTGTTATAATAAATGAGGATAGATTTTAACATAAATCTAATACACTGAACACACGCATATATATATATATATATATATATATATATATATATACACACATATATATACATATATATGAACTTACTTTCAATTGATCTCCATTTTCGTTGTCGTGAATCAAAAACTTCATGAATCAACATTCTCCCCCTTTTTTGATTGATGACAACCTCTTGCACTTGTATAGAATTATTTACTTTCTCCCCCTGAATGTATGCTTACATATATTTATCTCTCCTTGAATGAAAAGCTTTTCCGACACATTTTGTTATAAATATAATATATATTACTATATTTCCTTCTCTGTAAACAACGTGTTATAGTATACCCGTTTTCTCCCTTTTTATCATCGATTAAAAATAATATCTAACATGGTAAAGTAGTAATCAAGTCCAAATGAGAGAATAAAGGTAGATATTTCTATAAGTCTGAATATGAAACAATTCCTAGCTCCCTGCGAAGTTTAATAAATGTGTTTTCTAATAAGGGTTTCGTAAATCTGCAATCTGATTTTCAGAATTTACAAATTCTATATATAATCTGTTTTTCGATATTATCTCATAAGAAATGATGTATATATCAATATGTTTAGTTCTAGAATGATTTACCTATTTTTAGATAAGTTTAGTGCAATTGTGTTATCGCAATAAATAGTTGAATTACTCAAGTTGACATTCAAAACTTTAAGTGTTTGTTGCATGTATATTACATGAGCACAAGCCAGTGCCGCATATATATATAGTCAGCTTCAATTTTGATAGTGAAACACAATTTTGTTTCTTGCTAAACAAAAATATAAGTGATTTGCCAATGAAATGACAATTACCACTTGTACTTTTACGATCCGTTTGTGGTCCTCTAAAATCAGCGTCACTATACGACACTAATTCAAGGGAGCAATAATTCGGATAGAAAAGTCCAAAATCTTTAATGTTGCTAAGATAACGCAAAGTACGTTTTAATGCCTGTAAATGTGATTATTTTGGATTGGCTTAAAAGCGAGCTAAGCAAACACTCATCATAATATCTGGTCTACTAGCGGTAAAATACAAGAGAGAACCTACCATACTGCGATATAATTTTTGATCGACACTTTTACCATTTTCATCCATTTCGAGATGAGTTATTGTACTTATAGGTGTCAATTTACTTGATGTATTTTCAATACCAAAACATTTTATTAAATTATTGCAATATTTTTGTTGATTTATAAAAATTCCATTCGAAAGTTGCTTAATTTGTAAACCAAGAAAATATGACAGTTCTCCCATATAAGACATTTCAAATTCGCTAGTCATTATTCTAGAAAAATCCTGACATAATTTCTCATTAGTTGAACCAAACATAATGTCATCGACATAGATTTAAACTATTAAAATATCTTTATCATCTCTTTTTATAAAAAGTGTTTGATCAACCTTCCCAATTTGAAATCCTGAATTAATTAAATAATTTTTGAGATATTCGTACCAAGCATGAGGTGCTTATTTTAATCCATATAACGCCTTTTTCAATTTAAAGACATAATCAGGATATTTTCATGAGCGAATAGTGGAGGTTGTTCAACTTATACTCTTTCTTTTATATAACAATTTAAGAAAGCACTTTAATATCCATTTGATATAATTTAAAGTTATGAGAACATGCATATGCTATTCGAATTGCTTTTAGTTGAGTGACTGGAGTAAACATTTCTTCATAATTTATACCTTCTTCTTGATTCTAACCTTGTGCTACAAGCCTAGCTTTGTTTGTAGTGATATTACCTAACTCATCTGCTTTATTTTCGTACCCCCATTTTGTTCCAAATAGCATAATAGATGTTTCATGTATAATTCCTACTGATTCACAATATTTAGAAATTGATACTCGCCATCCCTATCAGATCTAAATGTTTTTATTTTAACATCACGTTGGTTTTCTACTTTAGTTTTATAAGTAATAAGTGATTTTAACACTTCATTTTTGGCATGCATCAGGTAAACATAATAAAATTTAGAGTAATCATCTGTAAATGTGACAAAATATCTCTTTCCTCCTTTAGTAGGAGTACTATGTATATCACATACATCACTATGAATAAGTAGTAACAATTTTGTTGCCCCTTCTGCTTTAAAAGGAATTGGTTTCCTAATGATCTTAGTTAATGAACATAATCTACACTTATCTAACATATCACTTTTATGTTTGGGAATCAAATTTAAAGATATCATATCAAGCATGCGTTTATTATTAACATGTCCTAATCCATTATGCCATAATGAAAATGAATCAATAATATAAGTAGAATTAGTACTTTTATTAATACCAATATTTAGTTTAAACATACCATCACACATGTACCGTTTTCTCACAAACACACCGCCTTTGGTCAACACATATTTGTCTGACTAAAAGACTTGTTTGTAACCAAACTTATTAAGAAGACTTCATGATACAAGGTTCTTTCTAATTTTTGGTACATAATACGCAACATTTAATGTCAGAACTTTTCTAGATGTGAATTCCAAATCCACAATCACCTTCCCTTTGACCGCTGCCTTTGCCGAATTTCCCATATAAAGGTAATCTTCGCCTTCAATCGGTTCTACTTTCTTGAATTGATTTTTGTCAATGCAGACATGCTTAGTAGCGCCAGAATAGATCCATCAAGAATTGTGTTGTTCAATCATATTCACTTCTGTTATGACTGCCGCAAACTTTTTTTTTCAGATTGCTGCTTCTTTTTCCAGAAGCGACAATCCCTTTCGAAAAGTCCTGGTTAACCACAAAAGTAGCAACCTTTTTTCCTTTGTTGTTCTGTGAATTTTTGTTGTTCTTCCCTTTCCTCTTTTTATTAGAGGAGTTATTCGAAGCATTATTTTCTTGCTTTTCTTCCACCATATGGACCTTTAATGTATCAACAACTATGTCATCTTGAGCAACTTTTTGCCTCGGTTACTGTTCAACCTGCAAATTTTGTGCAAGGCTGTCTAGACTCATATCCTCCTTCTTATGTTTTAGTAGTTTCCTTTGATCTTTCCAAGAAGGTGGTAATTTGTCTATTATCGATGAAACCTTAATCTCCTCATCCATATTTATATTATGTTGACTGAATTGGTTAAGTATGTGTATGATATCATTGAATTTCTCTTCAACTAAACAATCATCAGTCATTTTTTAATTAAAAAAATTGGTGGTAAGAAATTTCTTACTTGTTACGTCTTCCATTAGATAATTTTCCTCTAATGCATCCCAAACATCCCTTGCAGTTGCCTTGTTGTAGTACATATCGAAAAGTGTGTCCGTCATCCTATTAAAGATATGGTCTTTGCAAACCATCATGTTCTCATTTGATCCTTTCCCATGCCCGTGCAATGGTTTCATTTTCAGTATCTGCTGGTTTTGGCGTAGTTAAAACATAGATAACTTTCATTCCATCCAATAAGAAATGCATCTTCTTCTACCAGTGTAGAAAATTGACACCATCAAAGCACCCTAGTTTTGTGAAATTAGTGGCAAACTCTTTGACACTGTGAGAAGCCATTGCAGGAACACTGTTTTAGATTGTTGGTTTAAATTGCATTGTTGTTGATTATAATGAACCTACTTTGAACCTACAGAAAAACAATGACTTAAATATCGTGAAAAAGGTGATTTTCTAAAGAGAAGTAAACGAAGAAGGATAGAAAAATCTTTTGGACCACATTTTGTCGTATATTTGGTTGAAGGATCTAGAGATAATGTTGAACATCAATTACTGATGTCTACAAATATAGAGTCTAACCCTTTAACATATACTGAGGCAACGGGATCTCAAGATTCAACATTTTCGGAAAGAAGCCATAAATGATGAAATGGATTCTATTATAGGAAATAAAACATGGAAACTAGTAGATTTACCTCCTAGTTATAAACCAATAGGATGTAAATGTAAAGGATTTCTATGATACCAAATGAAAAGTCGTGTGACTTAGAGTATGATCTTCCTATATGGAATATGCGGAAGTAGATACGATATACAAACTTGTCTACTATAATAGTTATGCAAATAAATATTAAACAATAAAAGATATCACAGATAAGTACGTGCATTAAGTAAAGTGACACCGGGAATTTTATACCGATTCAGACTTCCCATCCTACGTCAGTCCCATATTCCTTCCAGAATTCTACTATCAACGCCCTCTCTTCACCCGGAGGAACTGGTTCACAATAATCCGAGCCCCAACAAGGATTTCCCCCCTGAGCACCGACACAGGACTTTTAACAAACAAAAAGAGTTTGACTTCTGATTGTGTTCTTGAACAACGCTGAATAGCCAACGATTGAGTACACCCTTTCTATAATCTTGTCCTCAAGTAAATAACATGTATGTGAAGATTGAAGGAAGTTTGTTACTTATTGAATTGATAGAATTGAAATAGATTCAAAGATTCAATAAGTAATTTGAATATTTGAGAGTTTTATAGAATGCAAGAGTGCTTAGAAATATAGATCAAGAAATACAATAGAATCGGTAAGAAATGATAATTTAAACTAGTTTGTGATGTATTTATAGTATTTGTAAAGTAGTCAATGTTATTGAAGAGTTTTACTGAAAAGAAACAACCATTTCTTTTAGAAATCAAAAGATAACTCTTCATGAAAGAAAGTGACCCTTCAGAAATATGGTTTTTATTGTTGGGTCAGTCGATCGGTACCAAAATCACCAGTCCAACTAGTAGAAAATATGAATCGGGTATATATCTAAAAATGGGAGAAAAATAGCCGCTACTGGGATTTTTCCTGTTACCAGTCGACTAGTATGAAAAGGACCAGTCGACTGGTCCAGGGCAAAAAGCCCAGTAATGGCTGTTTTAAGTCATTCTCATATATATGCGTATAATTGTGTTTTGTGTGATTATGTTATAAT
This sequence comes from Allium sativum, assembly GCA_030737875.1. Classification (NCBI taxonomy): domain Eukaryota; kingdom Viridiplantae; phylum Streptophyta; class Magnoliopsida; order Asparagales; family Amaryllidaceae; genus Allium; species Allium sativum. The sequence continues at coordinate 63,954,499 of CM060911.1, read as the reverse complement.
GAATGGGGGATAGATTTTAACATAAATCTAATACACTAACTCACACATATATATGTGAACTAACTTTTCAATAAATCTTCATTTCCGTTGTCGTGAATAAAAAACTTCATGAATCAACAATTATTTTACTATATGGGCTGAAGCAGAGCCGTTAGCCACCATTACCTCAAAGAAAGCTATTAATTTTTGCTGAAAAATATTATTTGCAGGTATGGTGTGCCATAAAAGATAGTAACAGACATTGGGACTCAATTCGAGAGTGATGAATTCAAGGGTTTTTGTGCTAACTACAAGATTCAGAAGCGCTTCACAGCTGTGGCCCATCTGCTGGAAAACGAGAAAGTGGAAGCAGTGAAGAAAATAATCAAATCAACCATAAAAAAGGGATTGGAGAAGGTTGAAAGTTGTTGGGAAGATGAGCTACCGCTTGCACTATGGGCGTATTAGACGACTTACAAATCTGCAATTGGGCACACACCATTCTCTTTGGCATTCGGCTCCGAAACAATGATTCCTGTAGAGTTCGAAGTTCCTAATCATCGAAGAATTCACTTAAATCAAGCACAAAACGAGTAGCTACTACTGGAAGCTCTTGATCAGCTTGAAGTGAAAAATGATGAAGCCGAGCTCCGAATTGCAGCACACCAGAAAATTATAGCCAGGCGCTTCAACACAAAAGTCCGGCAGAGAACTTTTGAAGTTGGAGACCTCTTGCTAAAGAGGGTGATGACTGGCATTGTAGTACATGGGCCTAATAGGGAAGGACCGTACATCATCAGCCAAAAGCTCTTGGGTGACACATTCGAATTATCAATGGTTTATGGAGCTCCAATACTAAGAGCCTGGAATAGCGACCACTTAAGTCAATATTTTACTTAATGCATTGCTCAATTCTTGTAAAAATTGTTGTAATTTCTTTTACAAGTACAAACCTACCATGTTTAAAGGGAGTATTATAATTGAACATAATCTCTATTAATGAAAGTCTACACATGTTTGCAATTTTTTGTTAAATAATTAAAAAATTGCTTAAAATCGATTTGACATGCAGGCTATCTAAAGAACGCTTGCTTGCTCATAGTCCGATAAGACCTGCGGACCATACAACACATCCGGATAGAGAAAGTTCTAGTGTCGAGTGCCCTAAGCATCATTTTGCGCAAATGCAAGGATGTAATGCATGACCTTGTAGATCAAAATAGGAAGTCACTAAGAGTTAAACGGTGAAAAAGCGTGGCAAGCAAATACAAAGACGAAAGACCACCCAACAGAGAGGCGAAGGTCTTCCCAAGTGAAGCCAAAAAGTCCTTCCTTGAGCAAGACAAAAGCTTCCTAAGTGAAGCCAAAAAGTCCTTCCTTGAGCAAGGCAAAAGGTTCCCAAGTGAAGCAATTTCTCCCTTGAGCAAGGCAAAAGCTTCCCAAGTGAAGCCAAAATGTCCTTCCTTGAGCAAGGCAAAAGCTTCCTAAGTGAAGCCAAAAAGTCCTTCCATGAGCAAGGCAAGAGCTTCCCAAGTGAAGCAAAAAGTCCTCCCTTGAGCGAGGAAAAAGATTCCCAAGTGAAGCCAAAAAGTCCTTCCTTGGGCAAAAGCTTCCTAACTGAAGCGAACAGTGTTAGGGATGAGAATCACGGATCTTAAGGAAAAACTAACACTAGAGGGGGGGGGGGGAGGGGAGTGAATAGTGTTTTAAAGAGATTATGGAAAAAAACAATTGACGATTACTCAAACAACTATATGAATAACAGAATAAATATCACAATAGAAACAATTATAGATGCAAATATAAACATAAATGAAATGCAGAAAAGGAAAGAACACACCGGAATGTATACTCGTTCGTATTACTCCTACGTCCAGTCCTATGCAACGTAGGATTGCACAAAGATTTATTAATATCAGAATCCAATGCAATCCCCTTGATTTCACGGCTACAAGGCTAACATCGATACAACACCCTTGATTTCACGGCTATAAAGTTAACACCGATTCAACACCTTTGATTTCGTGGCTAAAAGGTTAACATCACTCCCTTTCCTTGATTTACGGGCTACAAGGAACACACACTTTCCTTAACAATTACAATAGCCCTAGAACTCTTGAATAGTACTTCGAAACAGTGAGTATTTGACAGAAATTGAGAATAGAAATAGAATGTTACAGTTTGTATCGAAATTAGTAGGGTATAATTGTAGAAATCAGGAATTTAAAGTAGAGTAACAGTGGTAATAGAAAGGATGAAGAAGGAGAAGTTAGTTATTTAAAATTTCGAAAATGAGGCCTTTATATAGTGTTCCAAAGGTCACAACAGTTCTAGATCATTTTAAAATATGAAAAGACACTTCGTTTTGAATTTTAAAAAAGTGACGACATGTAAGAACTTGTATGTCGAGATATGCTAGGCTTTCAAATTTTAAATCAATATATATATATATATATATATTGAAAATTCCGGAATCAAAACTAGTTGTTTAAAATATAATTTCTTAAGTATAAAAACATATAAACTATTATTTAAACATATAATATAAAAACCATATATATGATATAAAATAATATAATTATAAACATATATAATTGTTCAACTTTAAAATATATATAAATTATATAAGAAACTTATATATTTGAAATCATAAGTAAAAACCTTTAGATGATTTAAAATCATTTTGAAAAGAGTTTGAAATAATTTGAAATCAATTTAAAAAAGATAATTTGAAAACAGATTTTTAAGAGTGCTAACCAGAGTTTTACATACTAACCAGACTTTATTACTTTGACATTCTTGAACTCTTGATATCTTGAGGCTCTTGAGTCTTGAATCTTCTTTGAAATTAGAATCTCTAAAACTGTACAGTCTTCAATATTTATTCCCTATATATAAATCCTGCATGTATATATTCCAAATAAAGGTGTTAGTACATATTTTATAAACAATAATGATTGAAACAAGGATATTATCATAAAAACATCATCAACGTTCCATTATCCAACAATCTCATCCTTTTTGATGATGACAACCTTGGTTTTTAAAATATTTGTACTTGATATTACCTATTAATTTGAGTCTTCGATTACTCCCTCTTTCACCATGAATTCCTTCTAACTTACCCTTAAACTATACCTAATTTATAATTTCTCCCCCTTTGTCATCAATAAAAAGTATATCTATCTAAACTTGGAATAGCCGTAGTGACTAATTCTATATATAACATCTCCTAAATCAATAATTTTATTATAACTCCTCCTTAAACTAACACTAGACTAAACCTAGCCTAAAATCTAATACCCTTAACACCATATTATGAAATAATTCTTATAATATTTCCTAACAACTATGACACAACTTAAATTAATATAGGTCAAGTAATATTAAAACTAGATTAATAATTAGTCAATATTTAAGAAATTTAATCCAAATAATCAACCAAAAGTTTTGTTGTCACAAAATCGTTGGAGAATGGAGTTTTGATTACAACAACCTTATTTCAATTATCATTGATTATAAAATATATACTAAAACTTTTGTATAGAATATATATATATATATATATATATATATATATATACGTACATATGCAGAAATTATATACAGGAAATATTACAGAAGACTGTATAGTTTAAAGATGATAGAGATTCAGGATTCCGAGAAATATCAAAACTCATGAGTATTTAAGATTTCAAGAGTTCAAGATTAATATAGTTATAGAGTCTAGATTTTGTAAGATTCTAAATAGCACTCAAGGTTAAATATTCAAATTCTAATTTTCTAATTCTTATTCTATCCTCAATTCTCTCTATATTTTTTTTATATTTTGTATTTTATCTTTGTTTTTCAAACTTAAGTTTTACATATTTATAATTCGATACTTGATACTTATATATAGTTTAAAACCTTATAATTTTGTTAATATGTTTACATAATTTAAATTTATGCTTTAATATATTTTTCTACTTTATAATATTAATTTACAACACTATATTTTTATTTAAGAATTTCCAGAATTATATTTATATCAAGACACTTGAAAAATGTTTAAAATTCAAATTGCACTAGAGTATGTCGACATACATAAAACGCTATGTTGACATATAATTATCAGAAATTTAAATTTGAAATGAAGTGCCTTTTCTCCATTTGAAACATTTCAGAAAAGTTGCAACCTTTCACACACTATAAAAAGAGTTTGAATTCGAATTTTTAATCATCTCTTCTTCTCCACTTTCACTCTCTTTCATTATATAATTATCCTTAGTCATTTTTATGATTTCTACACTTATACTCTACCGAATTTAATTCAGTTTTGATCAAACTTCTTCTCTCTACATTCTCTACTCTCTGAATCAAGTGCTATTGAAGAGTTATAGGGCTGTTTGTAATTGTTTGAGTTGAGTAAAGTAATTGGTGGTATCCCTTGTAGCCTTGAAATCAAGGAGGTTGAATCAGTGGTATACCTTGTAGCCGTGAAATCAAGGAGGATGAATAAGTGGTATCCCTTTTAGCCGTGAAATCAAGGAGGATTGTAACTGGATTTTGATATAGTAATAAAACTCTGCGCAATCCAGCGTTGCGTGAGACTAGACGTAGGAGCAATCTGAACTGGTATAAAATCCGGTGTGTTCTTTCCTTTTCTGCATTTTTATTTCTATTTATTTGGCATCTGTGTCTGTGATTGTGTTTATGGTGTTTGATTAATCCTGTAGTTCACATAAGTTTTAGATTTTGTTTAAATTATCAAAAACACTATTCACCCCCCCTTTAGTTTTTGTTTTGCCGTAACGATCCATTCCGCAATCCCTAACAACTTGTATCAAAGCAAGGTCTTTCAAAAGTTCATAATCTGATTTTTGAAAATAGTGATAATGGAAACCAACATTGGTAGCAATAATAGTTCATTTATAGAAGGTCAATCCATTGTTTGACCACCATTGTCTAATGGTAGTAATTATTCATATTGGGCATGTAGAATGAAAATTTATTTATAGTCATTAGGTTTAGACACATGGAATAGTACACAAAATGATTATGTTGTACTCGCAACTGAATTTGTACAATGGACAAATGAACAAAAGACTGCTACACAGAGCAATTCTAAAGCATGAATATGTTATTTTGATCATTAGATATGAATGAGTTTAATAGAGTATCAGTATGTAAAACTGCTCATGAAATTTGGAGAACTTTACAAGTTACTCATGAAGGAACTAGTAAAGTTAAAAAAACCAAGATAGCAATGCTAGTTAATCAGTTTGAATTATTCAAAATGAACGAGAATGAGTCTATTTCAGATATGTATTGCGGATTTCAAGAGATAGTGCATTAATTAACAGCTTGGAAAAACTTATTCTGAAGCCAATCAAGTAAGAAAAATATTGAATTCACTAACTCCAGAATAGGATCAGAAAACTCTAGCTATTGAAGAAGCTAATGATTTCAATGAAATAAAGGTTGAGGATTTACTCGGAAATTTGATGTCTTATGAAGTCCAACTATATAAAAAAATATAGAGCAATTGAGAAGAAATCTATTGCACTTAGAGCAACAACAAATGATTCTGACTCGAGGAGTGAAGATGATGAAGAAACATCGCTTATGACAAATCATTTTAAAAGATTACAAAGATATAGAAGGAAGATTTATAATCAAGGAAGTTCAAAAATTAATGATGGTCGATGTTTTAACTACAACAAACTAGGTCATATAAAGAATAGGTGTCCATATCCAGACAAACCGACTCAACAAACGGACAACGACAATTCGTCAAGGAAAAGAAAGAAAGAAAGCATACACAGCAACATTAGATGATTCAGATTCGTCATTAAGTGATGAAGAACTAGAAATACGAATATATGCTTTACGACAATTTAGAGTTCAGAAAATCATGAAGAAAAGGATCTAAAAACCAGGTACGAATTGATTAATTTTTAATTTTATTTGGTTGAATGGTTGCTTTGTTCGCTTGCTTTGGTTTGAATTTAAAACTTAATAAAAAACATATAAAATTTTGAAATTTGAAATTCAAATTTGAAATTTGAAATTTTAAATTCAAAATAATAATAATATTAAATAACCAATAAATTAATAAAATAAATTGTTTGTGTGTTTATTAGGATTAGAATCATTTCAGGAAATCGTTAAACCTGAAATGTAAATCGATAATATAAATTTCAAAACACAAAAATTCAATTTCCTTTGAAGTAAGAAAAGTATGTCGACATAAGGAAATTTCTATGTCGACATATCTGAGCAGTTTGAAATTCAAATTTTGAATTTCAAAAGTTCAAACTTTCGTCAATCATTTCATCAACTCCCAAGGTCTGAAAATGTGTCATTTCAATCTGAAAAGTTGTGCCTATTTAATTCATATCAATTAATTAATATCCATTCAATTTCAATATATACATCTATCCTTTTTACCTTTCATTCACAACTCAAAACAATATTGTTCATATCTTCTCTTCAAAATTATCAATTCAATGGCTTCCTCAAGTTCATCTCAAAAATTGAAGATAACCAAAACCATCAAAGGCTATCTTCATAATGACAAAGAGGCCATCAAAACCTATGGTAACTATTTAGCAAATGCTAAAGTTAACATGGGTGCTTTTGTCGTCTTTAGGGACTTTCCCTCTTATGATCTCGTCTCTGTTTACGAACACAATGAAGTGTTGAGTCTAATTAACTCTCGTGATAACGCCAAAGTATGTTATCCCAAACTCGTTAAGATGTCCTTTGCAAATCTCAATCGCGGATTTTACGAAGGCAACTAAAATCAAATTTGGAGTAGTGTCAAAGGCACTCAAATTGTTCTCGATGTCGAACTCTTAGGCACTACCCTAAATTGTAGAAGCGTGGGCTCGGATTTCTCAAATTTTGGTATCGACCAAACCGATTTGGAAACATTTCACTACATATTTGACAATGGTGCTCCAATGGAATTCAAAAATCGCTTCTTTCCCCCAAAAACAAGGATTGTCAACCTTCTCCTCCAACATACCGTCACTCCCTGTTCTGGAAATTCCAACAATCCAACTCTCAAAGTCCAAAAGGCTCTTTTTGCTATTATGTGTGGAAATATTATCAATTGGGCCGAAATGATCCTAAATGAAATTAAGCCCATAGATTTATCTACAAGAAAAAACACTCTCTACTATGGTGTTTATCTCACTCGCATTTTCAAATACTTTAATGTTGATCTTCATGGGGAAGAATTTGTGCCTAGAAAATTGTTTGACTCATCAAACATTCATCTCATGCAAATTCCTCTCACTTCAAACCATATGAGAAATTCGAGGCCAAACCAGCTCGAATGCAACAAGAACAAGAACCAGTGGAAGTCAAAGAAGAAGAAGCTTCTATGGAAAGTATTGAGTATCCAACTTCTAACCACGTTTACAAGAGTCGATTATTCAGAATCAAGAAAAAATCATCAACAATCAAAAGAAGCTTTGTAACGATACGGATTTTGCCCAGACCTAATCAATCGCTAGATCGACCAAGACCGTTCAAATCCCGCATACGTTAACTTTGGGAATACAACACATTAGAACAGATAACTGCAGACTTTTATAATCATTATAATAATGTTACATCAGAGTATAGAATATCAGAGTACATTGAATAAAATACAGCGGAAGATTAAATTACAACAAAACTAATACAATGCAGCGGAATAATTAAATTACACAGCAGAAGACTACCAATGCTCTGGACACAGCACTAAGCTTCGATCCAGAATTCTGCTCAATATATCTGCAAAATAAGCTACTCGGCTACCCGTGTGGAAAAGAGGGCACCCGAGTTTGCAAAGTGAAACAAACTACGGTTCAGTCATGGGACTGGTATGAGAAATCTTTACTTAACTTATCTAATAAGAAGGCTAATCACAGGATCACTCCGCTAACGCGGAACGGGTTTACTCCATTGGATTGCCAGTGCATGAAATAAAGTAAATTGTTAAACAACGCAATGCTTTTTAGAAAAATGAAACCATTATAAGACTCAAGTCCCATCACACAATGCAACGGAAGCCGGAGGATAGAGTTTTACCTTATAATGGTCAAAAATGCTTGATACGATAAAAACGGATTTGATATTATTATTAGTGTATATATGTTTCAAAAACATTTCAATCATAATGTATTAATCATAGACGACATAGCTACTATATACTATGTCGCCATACTAGTTCTACAATCAAAAACGCATGGTGTCATATTGGAAATTGGGTTTCCATCAAGAGTCAAGGCTAGGAACGATCTCCTTACCGATTCGAGACACTGTAGCAGTGTCTCAGGATTCCCCGCAGTGAACCCTTGGATCCTGCAGGACCGGTCCACAAATAACGCTAGTGGATTAGTTATGCGTGAACACACGCTCCCCGATCCCACTGGACCTATAAATTAGCCATTGGTGACCAATAAAAATATCCGAGGCGCCTCACTCCATCAACCACATAAGTAAAATGTCGGGCCTTGTAAAAACCCAAACACCACTTCTAGCTAGAAAGAAACATGTGCACTCCCTGCGTTCCCTTGTCCCGTTTCTGACTCTTACCGGGGTGTGAGGCTCGCGAGGTAATGTAATACACAAAGCTATGCCTAAATATGCTATGCTTTGATCATCAACCATAAGGCTCTGCTTTTCAACAAAAGCCTTGATCATTTGCATCTTAGCGTGCCATATTGACAATCCACGCCATGCGATCGATAACAACCAATATATAACCTCTGAGCTCGTACGTCTCAGAGAAGGGTGTTAAGCAAGAGAATAAATTCTCCGCCACCACAAATATATATTAAATAGATATCAATTTAATTTACATGGAATGAAATTCAATGTCAGACACACATCCATTTACAAGTCCGTTCTGGGTCTGAACGAAACTGGAGGTACCTTATTCCGCCTCCCGTATGTCCAATACGGAAGTGAGGTACTCGCGTATCCGGACAATCAATAAGTACGTCCGGACAAACTACCACTTTAACCCTTCACTGGGAGCGACCCAATGGCATGCATAAGTAGTCGTCCATTCGATGTGAAGATCGCCGGTCTTCAACCACCGTCTTCAATATCTTCGACTTTAATCGTCGTAATAATTATTCAGAACGGGTTAAACCCGGTCTTTCCGAATAACTCGCGTATTTTTATAATTGAAAATCAAGTGCAATAAAGACACATCCAACGCCTCTTTCCAATTCAGAATATTCTTTTAATAAATTATTCATATTATTAGGGAAAGGTTCCCATTAATTTTATCGAAGATAATTTTTTTTTAAAATATAATTTTAATCTTCTTTTTAAAGATTTATTAAAACTACAATTTGATTTTAATATCAAAAATCATTATTTTATGATCATCCAAATTTAAGAGTTAAATCTTACTGTTAATTGGGTTAAAGAACAAATGTCGTTTAAAACATAATTCACGGTAAACCTAATTCACATATCAATTTATTCCAATACTAAATAAAATTTTGAAACACTATTAATCTTAGTTAAAAGATTTATTCTTTCATACGGGGTTTAAGAACAGTTTTATTTGAGACACTATCCACGACAACCCAAAATCCAATTCTTTTATTACAATATCCTTTAAAAATATTCTTATTTAAAAGAAATTCTTTGTTTTAAAATATTCTTTATATAGAAAGGTCCCTTATGTAAAATATTCTTTATATTACAATATCTTTTAAAAGTATTCTTTATTTAAAAGAAATTCTTTGTTTAAAATATTCTTTATATAAAAGATATCCTGAATTGGAAAGCGACTCGATCATTTACCATATAGCTTCCGTTATATGGATTTCATACATTGTATGTAAATGACAACAAATGATAAATAATCATCAAACCATCCATTCAACATCTAGAGTGAAGTTCACAACTGTGTGAGCATTAAAATGAAATAATAACGCTCATCGCAGCTTGCCAATCTATCGATTGACATACAAATAAATATTGGGACTTGTATATCGATCAACATCCCAATACCCGTGTGGGGTTTTCAGCCAACAACAGTTCATATAAATAAATAATTGGTAAATGAGTTTGACCAATTTTAATACTACCAACATGTTGATGATGATGAACAAAACATGATATTTTATTCCTAATGCCGAAATAAAATATATTGACTTGTATAATTTCTTTATACATTTCTAATATCTAATAGAATGTAATTTAATTATATGACATTATTGCGGATGACAAATAAAAGATAATTTTCATTATACTTTATTTGTATGTAATTATTCTTAATTTTAACACATAAAAGAAATAATCTCATTTGTATATGTTTTTCAATGTATAACCTAACACATAAAAATGTTTATTTTAAATTGCATACAAATTCTAATGTATGCATTAACATATAAAGATGTCACATTAACTCACCTATACATTCTAATGTATGTTTTGACCAATAATATGATTCTTATATTTGAATATAAATTCTAATGTAAGTTTGCAAATAAAAATGATTTTTATATTTGCATATAAATTCTATTGAAAGTTATGCAAATAAAAATGATTATTATATTTGCATATAAATTCTATTTCAACAAAATGTATAAGAAGTTATACATCCATTTTGCTGACGATTCTATTTTACCAAAATGAATATTTTTGTTTATAACACAAACCCATTTAACAAAATACTATTTGTGTTTAACTCTTTTACTTAACCCAAATATGTGATTTTTGTGTTATTTCAAATCTAATTAACAAAAATGTAATTTTTGTTTTCAACAATCATATTTAACAAAATGTAATTTTTGTTTCAACTATTGTATTTTTGACAAAAATAAATATTTTGGTTCAACTAAGCTATTTGGCCAAAAATGTTCATTTTGACCAAAAAGGTGAATTTTGATTCAACTAATCTATCTTGACAAAAGTATATATCTTGACAAAATATATATGATTTGCTTTAACTAATCTATTTTGATAAAAATGAATATTTTGACAAAATGTATATTTTGATTTAACTAGTCTTTTTCCACAAAACGATAAAGATAATGACTTTGTTTTGTTGACAAATTTATTTCAACAAAACAATCAAAATGATGTGTTTTTTTATCGACAATTCTAATTTATCAAACAAATAATAGTGATATACTAGTTTTGTCAAATCTAATGCGACAAAAATGTTAATGTTTGTTTTAACAAATCTAATGCTACAAAACGATAATGTTTGTTTCCCAACTCTAATGCGACAAAAATGATCGTGTTTGTTTGACAACTCTAATGCGACAAAAATGGTTGTGTTTGTTTGACAACTCTAATGCAACAAAAATGGTTTCAACTTGGTAATTTGGCAAAAGCGCCAAAATGGTTTCAACTTTTATAAATTGATAAAAGTGACAAATTGGGTTTAACTATTTTAATTTGTTAAAAGTGAATGTTTTTGTTTCATTCTTTTTTAAGTGACAAAAATGAATGTTTTGTCTCATTCCTTTTTAAATGATAAAAAAATGCATCTTTTTGGTTTAATCATTTTTAGTGAACTAAAAATGCCTCATTCTTCTTTAACAAAAATGCATCTTTTTGTATTGCAACTAAATGACAAATAAAACTCATCTTTCTATTGTTATGATTGCCTCGCATGTTGTTAAGGAGGAATGATGGTTTGGATACAATAGTCCCACATCACAGAATATATTGAAGGAATTATGTACAAATATGAGCTGGCAGACACGTAACATCAAGGGATTCCTTTTGTTATATGGGAGTTGTGTGTCAGCTCATATGCGTGCAAAGAAGGGGGACTTTGTTCCGACCGTCCTTACATAACAGTGGTATCAGAGCCGAAGGTTCGGACTGGACCATGCAGGCAAGGCAGTGCTCTCAAAAGATACTCATAGGATGCGAGTTAAGGGGGAGACTTTTTGGATTGCCTCGCATGTTGTTAAGGAGGAATGATGGTTTGGATACAATAATCTCACATCACTGAATATATTGAAGGAATTGTGTACAAATATGAGCTGGCAGGCACGTAAAATCAAGGGATTCCTTTTGTTGTATGAGAGTTGTGTGTCAGCTCATACGCGTGCAAAGAAGCGGGACTTTGTTCCGACCGTCTTTACATAACATCTATTTACTCTATATATTGAAACTAAGATGACACTAAGAATATATCTTTTAATTCTAATCTTTTTATTATAATCTATGATGACAATAAAAACATTTTATTTTATCTAACAAAGTTACAACAAAGATGAATTCTCTTTATCATAATCTAAAAGTAAAAATGATGCTTATAATCCTATTCTTTTATTTACATCTAAAATGAAAAAATAAGTAACTTCTTAAACTATGCTTTTATTTGCATTAAAAATGCAAATAAAAAATGTAACTTTTTAAACTATGTCTTTGTTCACACTTAAAATAAAAATAAAAATGTAACTTTTTAATTCATGTTTTATTTGCATCAAAGAATGCAAATAAAAATGCAACTTTTAAATCAATGTTTTAATTGCAACTAAATTTGCAAATAAAAATGCAACTTCTAATTTCATGTTTTATTTGCATCAAAGAATGCAAATAAAAATACAACTTTTAGTTTATGTTTTATTTGCATCAAAGAAATGCAAATAAAATACAACTTTTTATATGATGTTCGTTTGCATCAAAAAATGCAAATAAAAAGTAACTTTTATACTACAATGAAACAATAACAAAGATGATGTTTTTGTAAATCAAAACACAAAGTGATATATTTTATATTGAATTGAAAGTTCTAACTCAATTCAAAAACATAAACAAAGTGATATTTTTATTGAATCAACAATTCTAATTTCATTCAATAATATAAACAAAAATGATATTTTTACTAAATGACAATTCTATTTCAATTCAGTGATATAAACAAAAATGATATTATTCATTGAATTGACAAACAAATTCAATTCAAATAATATGACCAAAAATGATATTTTGAATTGAATTGACAAACTAATTCAATTCTACAAATAAGCAAAAAGATATTTCTTTTTTGTTTAATATAAATGATTCACAAAATATTGGCAAAGAAAAAAAATGATATATTTTAATTTATCCGACATATACAAATCTATAATTTAACTAACCGGTCTATCATACATACATACAAAATACACAGATCAATCATCCAAAATCTCATCACATCGCATAACAAATTCATTAACATACATACCATTATTTAACGACGAGGAAAATAATTAAATTGATTAATTAATTAAAATCAGAAATCTCACAGTGGTTTTTGTTTGAATTTTCAAAGTGCTCAGTTCCACTTCTGATCTGTACTATTGTGTAGATCTCTGAAATACGGTTATAACGCATCTAATCTCATCGAATTCTGATAAGATTTGAGAGAGATATCATTGTTTTAAAATTTACACAATTTAAATTAATAATTAAATTAATTAATTACTAATTAACTTAACTTCCTTCACTAATCCCTTTCCCTCCTAATCTCATTCTTCCTGGAGATAGCCGATCACAAAAAAACCCATCGTTGCTTTCTAAATCACCATTGCGCACATCACTTCGAGGACCGAGACCCCGATCCATCACCAGTATCCCGAAGCCCATCGCGAAGGACATCGTCGCCCACAACCTCGGCCATCTCGCATGCCCCCTCATCCTCAAAATCCACGCCGACCGTCTCCACTTTGTGCAGGAAATCGACCACCTGAGAGCGTTAAACTCGATCATGACCGTTAGTCTTATAGAGCGCAGAAGCCTCTTCAATTTCGTATCTAGGATTTTCAAGTTTTGTTGTGTAGATTGGAAGTAAAGAGAGGATCAAATTCAGACATTACTGGCCATTCAAGCATGGGCGGCGGCTGGAATGTTTAGTACTAGGGTTAGGGTTTTGATTTTGGACCACATTTATAATATAATATTAATAGATGTTTTAATCTTACAAACAAACCCGTTAGTTCTAATCAACTCAAATTTTAACCCAACGAAAGTTGTTCCTAGGAAAGTACCCCCGTTCCGGATCCAATGGACTAAGTCCCGTTAGCCCGTGTGATCGTCTTGACCCACTTTTCTTTAATTTAAAATATAAATCAAATATTTAATTAATTCAATCTTACATTTAAACTTACCGAGGCCATATACGGACTCTAAAAATTACAGAAAAATTATTTCTAGCTATGTTTTGACGATACGGTTCTAACAAGACTAGTTTCATCGAATTCTGAGACCGCTTGAAAAATAGCCATTTTCTAGTCGATCGAATTTGACTAAAACTGATAAAATAGTTTTTCTTTTGCCACGCTCACATATTAATTCCAACAATTATGAAAATTGAAACCGAGCAATAATTTGACATTCCGGTTCCAACAAAAGTGGTTTCATTGAAAACAGAGGTCATTTGAAAAATGGTTATTTTTAATATTAAAGTGTATATAAATTCTACAACGACTATTCTGAATTTTAAACTGGGCATAACTTTTGATTCTCGGTATGAAATTTCGATTTTTCGGATTCGTTGGATAGATATTTTTAAATAGATTCTAATATTTTTGGATTCACGAAAATCCGATTTATTTTGCATCTTGTACAGTCAGTCAAAGTTCAGATTCAAATTTTCAAACTATTGCGCTATTTCTAACTCCTTTTATAATTAAAATAAAATTATTCATTCTAACTTCGATTTAAATAAATTTTTCGCCATTATTATTTAAAATAAATTATTTTAAATATCTAAAATCCATTAAAATTTCTAAAATAAATTTTTTTTTAAATTGGTTCAGAATTTGCGGGTTGTTACAATCTCCCCCACTTAAAATCTTTTCGTCCTCGAAAAGGAATAGAGCTGAAAGTTGTTTAATTAACCAATTAGATTTTTATTCTTTTATTGGTTTTAATAATTTTATTAGTTGGTTAACTTTTCAAATATATATAACTTTCATATATCCAAAAATCATATTTTCAAAAATCGGATTATATATATAATCACAAATATGTGAATTATAAATTTGTCACTCTGAACTCATTCTAGGGCATTACTAACCCCATCTCTAATGAGTTTTCTCATTCTAAGATACTACTGATCCTATCACTAATGAGTATTCTTATTGGATATTACTAATCCAATCTCTGATGAGTCCTTTGTTAAGTCCTAGCGAGTTGTGCCCCAAAGATTTGAGCTAACCAAAGCTCTGATACCAACTGAAACGATTATGGATTTTGCCCGGACCTAATCGATCGTTAGATCGACCAAGACCGTTCAAATCCCGCATACGTTAACTTTGGGAATACAACAACACATTAGATCAAATAACCACAGACTTTTATAATCATTATAATAATGTTACATCAGAGTACAGAATATCAGAGTACATTGAATAAAATACAGGGGAAGATTAAATTACAACAAAATTAATGCAATGCAGCAGAATAATTAACTTAACACAGCGGAAGACTACCAATGCTCTGGACACAATACTAAGCTTCGATACAGAATTCTGCTCAATATATCTGCAAAATATGCTACTCGGTTGCCCGTGTGGAAAAGAGGGAACCCGAGTTTGCAAAGTGAAACAAACTACGGGTCAGTCATGGGACTGGTATGAGAAATCTTTACTTAACTTATCTAATAAGAAGGCTAATCACAGGACCACGCCTCTAACGCGGAACGGGTTTACTCCGTTGGATTGCTAGTGCATGAAATAAAGTAAATCGTTAAACAAACCAATGCTTTTTAGAAAAATGAAACCATTATAAGACTTAAGTCTCATCACACAATGCAACACAAACCGGAGGATAGAGTTTTACCTTATAATGGTCAAAAATGCTTGGTACGATAAAAATGGATTTGGTATTATTATTAGTGTATATATGTTTCAAAAAAAATTCAATCATAATGTATTAATCATAGACGACAAAGCTACCATATACTATGTCGCCATACTAGTTATACAATCAAAACCGCATGGTGTCGTATTGGAAATTGGGTTTCCATCAAGAGTCAAGGCTAGGAACGATCTCCTTACCGATTCGCGACACTCTAGCAATTTCTCAGGATTCCCCGCAGTGAACCCTTGGATCCTGCTGGGCCGGTCCACAAGTAACGCTAGTGGATTACTTATGCCTGAACACACGCTCCCCGATCCTATTGGACCCATAAATTGGCCATTGGCGACCAATAAAAATATCCAAGGCGCCTCATTCCATAAACCACATAAGTAAAATGCCGGGCCTTGTAAAAACCCAAACACCACTTCTAGCTAGAAAGAAACATGTGCACTCCCTGCGCTCCCTTGTCCCGTTTCTGACTCTTACCGGGGTGTGAGGCTCGCGAGGTAACGTAATACACAAAGCTATGCCTAAATAGGCTATGCTTTGATCATCAACCACAAGGCTCTACTTTTCAACAAAAGCCTTGATCATTTGCATCTTGGCGTGCCACATTGACAATCCACGCCATGCGATCGATAACTACCAATATATAACCTCTGAGCTCGTACGTCTTAGAGAAGGATGTTAAGCAAGAAAATGAATTCTCCGCCACCACAGATATATATTAAATAGATATCAATTTAATTTACATGGAATGAAATTTAGTGTCAGACACACATCCATTTACAAATCCGTTCTAGGTCTGAGCGAAACCGGAGATACCTTATTCCGCCTCCCGTATGTCCAATACGGAAGTGAGATACTCGCATATCCGGACAATCAACAAGTACGTTTTGATAAACAACCACTTTAACCCTTTACTGGGAGCGACCCAATGCCTGACATCAGTAGTCGTCCATTCGATGTGAAGATCGCCGATCTTTAATCACCGTCTTCAATATCTTCGACTTTAATCGTCGTAATAATTATTTAGAATGGGTTAAACCTGGTCTTTCCGAATAACTCGCGTATTTTTATAATTGAAAATCAAGTGCAATAAAGACACATCCAACGCCTCTTTCCAATTCAGAATATTCTTTTAAAAAAATATTCATATTATTAAGGAAAGGTTCCCATTAATTTTATCGAAGATAAATTCTTTTAAATATAATATTTAATCTTCTTTTTAAAGATTTATTAAAACTCCAATTTGATTTTAATATCAAAAATCAATATTTTATGGTCATCCAAATTTAAGAATTAAATCTTACTGTTAATTGGGTTAAAGAACAAATGTCGTTTAAAACATAGTTCACGGTAAACCTAATTCACATATCAATTTATTCTAATACTAAATAAAATTTTGAAACACTAATAATCTTAGTTAAAAGATTTATTCCTTCATACGGGGTTTAAGAATAGCGTTATTTGAGACACTATCCACGACAACCAAAATCCAATTCTTTTATTACAATATCCTTTAAAAATATTCTTATTTAAAAGAAATTCTTTGTTTTAAAATATTCTTTATATAGAAAGGTCCCTTATGTAAAATATTCTTTATATTACAATATTTTTAAAAGTATTCTTTATTTAAAAGAAATTCTTTGTTTAAAATATTCTTTATATAAAATATATCCTGAATCGGAAAGCGACTCAATCATTTACCATATAGCTTCCGTTATATGGATTTCATACATCGTATGTAAATGACAACAAATGATAAATAATCATCAAACCATCCATTCAACATCTAGAGTGAAGTTCACAACTGTGTGAGCATTAAAATGAAATAATAACGCTCATCACAGCTTGTCAATCTATCGATTGACATACAAATAAATATTGGGACTAGTGTATATCAATCAACATCCCAATACCCGTGCGGGGTTTACAGCCAACAACTGTTTATATAAATAAATAATTGGTAAATGAATTTAACCAATTTTAATACTACCAGCATGTTGATGATGATGAACAAAACATGATATTTTATTCCTAATGCCGAAATAAAATATATTGACTCGTATAATTTCTTTATACATTTCTAATATCTAATAGAATGTAATTTAATTATATGACATTATTGTGGATGACAAATAAAAGATAATTTTCATTATACTTTATTTGTATGTAATTATTCTTAATTTTAACACATAAAAGAAATAATCTCATTTGTATATGTTTTTCAATGTATAACCTAACACATAAAAATGTTTATTTTAAATTGTATACAAATTCTAATGTACGCATTAACATATAAAGATGTCACATTAACTCACCTATACATTCTAATGTATGTTTTGACCAATAATATGATTCTTATATTTGAATATAAATTCTAATGTAAGTTTGTAAATAAAAATGATTTTTATATTTGCATATAAATTCTATTGTATGTTATGCAAATAAAAATAATTATTATATTTGCATATAAATTCTATTTCAACAAAATGTATAAGAAGTTATACATCCATTTTGTTGACAATTCTATTTTACCAAAATGAATATTTTTGTTTATAACACAAACCTATTTAACAAAATACTATTTGTGTTTAACTCTTTTACTTAACCCAAAAATATGATTTTTGTGTTATTTCAAATCTAATTAACAGATATGTAATTTTTGTTTTCAACAATCATATTTAACAAAATGTAATTTTTGTTTCAACTATTGTATTTTTGACAAAAATAAATATTTTGGTTCAACTAAGCTATTTGGCCAAAAATGTTCATTTTGACCAAAAATGTGTATTTTGATTCAACTAATCTCTCTTGACAAAAGTATATATGTTGACAAAATATATATGATTTGCTTTATCTAATCTATTTTGACAAAAATGAATATTATTACGAAATGTATATTTTGATTTAACTAGTCTTTTTCCACAAAACGATAAAGATAATGACTTTGTTTTGTTGACAAATTTATTTCAACAAAACAATCATAATGATGTGTTTGTTTTATCGACAATTCTAATTTATCAAATAAATAAAAGTGATATAATGGTTTTGTCAAATCTAATGCGACAAAAATGATAATGTTTGTTTTGACAAATCTAATGCGACAAAATGATAAGGTTTGTTTGCCAACTCTAATGCGACAAAAATGATTGTGTTTGTTTGACAACTCTAATGCGATAAAAATGGTTGTGTTTGTTTGACAACTCTAATGCAATAAAAATGGTTTCAAGTTGGTAATTTGACAAAAGCACCAAAATGTTTTCAACTTTTATAAATTGATATAAGTGACAAATTGGGTTTAACTATTTTAATTTGTTAAAAGTGAATGTTTTTGTTTCGTTCTTTTTTAAGTGACAAAAATGAATGTTTTGTCTTATTCCTTTTTAAATGATTAAAAAAATTCATCTTTTTGGTTTAATCATTTTTAGTGAACTAAAAATGCCTCATTCTTGTTTAACAAAAATGCATCTTTTTGTATTGCAACCAAAAGACAAATAAAACTTATCTTTCTATTTACTCTTTTTATTGAAACTAAGATGACACTAAGAATATATCTTTTAATTCTAATCTTTTTATTATAATCTATGATGACAATAAAAACAATTTATTTTATCTAACAAAGTTACAACAAAGATGAATTCTCTTTATCATAATCTAAATGTAAAAGTAATGCTTTTAATCCTATTCTTTTATTTACATCTAAAATGTAAAAAAAAAAGTAACTTCCTAAACTATGCTTTTATTTGCATCTAAAATGAAAATAAAAAATGTAACTTTTTAACTATGTCTTTGTTCACACTTAAAATACAAATAAAAATGTAACTTTTTAATTTATGTTTTATTTGCATCAAAAAATGCAAATAAAAAAGCAACTTTTAAATCAATGTTTTAATTGCAAGTAAATTTGCAAATAAAAATGCAACTTCTAATTTCATGTTCTATTTGCATTAAAGAATGCAAATAAAAATGCAATTTTTAATTCATGTTTTATTTGCATCAAAGAATGCAAATAAAAATACAACTTTTAATTTATGTTTTATTTGCATCAAAGAATGCAAATAAAAATACAACTTTTAGTTTATGTTTTATTTACATCAAAGAAATGCAAATAAAAATACAACTTTTTATATGATGTTTGTTTGCATCAAAAAATGCAAATAAAAAGTAACTTTTATACTACAATGAAACAACAACAAAGATGATGTTTTCGTAAATCAAAACACAAAGTGATATATTTTATATTGAATTGAAAGTTCTAACTCAATTCAATAACATAAACAAAGTGATGTTTTTATTGAATCGACAATTCTAATTTCATGCAATAATATAAACAAAAATGATATTTTTATTGAATTGACAATTCTATTTCAATTCAGTGATATAAACAAAAATGATATTATTCATTGAATTGACAAACAAATTCAATTCAATAAATATGACCAAAAATGATATTTTGAATTGAATTGACAAACTAATTCAATTCTATAAATAAGCAAAAAGATATTTCTTTTTTGTTTAATATACATGATTTACAAAATATTGGCAAAGAAAAAAAATGATTTATTTTAATTTATCTGACATATACAAATCTATAATTTAACTAACCGGTCTAGCATACATACATACAAAATATACAAATCAATCATCCAAAATCTCATCACATCGCATAACAAATTCATTAACAACGTAGCAAAGGATTAGTGGCTATGGACCAGCGCAATGAGGTCATTAGGACTCCCAAGGGAAAGTGGTCGTAGCAAGGGATTTGGTGATCAAAGTGGTGGATATCGTTTGCTTTACGCACTGAGTGAGAGATGTGAGGTTGATTGCTATGTTTGATATATGCTATCACCATGACATGCACACTTCGACCTTACACTTTATGTTAGTGTTACCTTAGAGTACTATACATCTTGTTGTGATAACTCTTTGGTTGCAGGTCTAGGTTCAAGTATGATTCTTTATACCTGTTATTGTTCTGTTTTGCTGCTATCGCTCATACTAGACTTTTGTCCGATATAGAGTTTTATGTCTCTTCTTATTACTCTATTTGCTTCTAAACGAGCAGACTAGAAACTGGTTAGGTGGTATGCACGAGTAGCTGTCCCGAGACGAGCAGGCGGCTTCCACGTACAATATACATATATACTCCCTGTGTTGTTGCTGGTTACTACTTTGGGCACTAGTAGTGTACCTTTCCTGTTTTGCAAAAAGACATTATTTCGAAGTTGTAAGAATGGTATTAGATCATAAGATGTATTTTGGATTTCCGCTACTCTGATAGTTATGGTTTAGTTTTTCAGCTTATGCACTATCTCGCCTGTTTTATGTCAAGTTATGCTATAATTATATTTTATTCCATGCGTAGTGAGATATGCTATAGATTTTTTCATAGTTCATCATTTCAAACCCTTTTATGTTGACGACCGTCCCATGCTAGTTAGACATCAGCACATCGCATTTCTATGGAAATGTCGGCTGGTATGGGCGGGCCGTCACATAGTCCTTACATACCTATCTCTATTATGCCTATTTCTATTATCATAGCCGTATTTTGTTGTTATTCCTATTTTTGTTCTCTTCTCTCCCTCCTTCCCTTTTTATTTTTATAGCCAGGCTACCTCCGAGCTAAGGCCTATCGCTGAAACATGCGAACGAACAAAATTGGGAATGGTTGGGACTGATATATTGAGGCATAACTTGTATTATAAAACATGACTGGGATTTGGGGCATAACCTATACTGTGACCTAAAACTTTAATTTAGGGCATATCTTATATGATGATTTATGACTTGAGGGTAACGGCATGAAAAACCTATGATGAACATTAATAATTGTTTAAGAATGAATATGCCTAAATTTAAAGTAAATAGAAATTGTAACCACACTTAAACACGAGGTTAAATTCAACTTGTGGTAGAAGTCAGCCCGGAACCGCCCGGAAAATCCAGCATCCACGAGTGGTTAATTTAGTATGAGGGGTTTAGTGTGGAAATGTACACGTAACGGTGCTAAGTCACGAGGTTAAGTCCAACTTATGAAAGAAATCTGCCAGGAACCTCCTGGCATATCCAACATCCACAAGTGATCAACTTAATGTGAGAGGTGTGGTGCATTAACATACATGAATGGGGAATAATAATAACCTGTTAACCTGTAATATTTAACCTGTTTAATCCATGGGGATTATATAAACCATTAAACGGTAACTTAGGGAAATATGAACATGTGAATTAGGGTGAGAGATCGTAGATTACTTTTCTTAATTACAATCTAGAAATAAGGGATTGTAGATTACTTTCGTTAACTACAACCCAAGGATAAATATTGTAGATTACTTTCATTAATTACAATCTAAAGGTAAGGGGTTAAGTAAATCTGTGGTGGTTAAGTAAATTTATTAAATCAGTGGGGGTTTATACGAACCTGTAATAACCCGAAAATCTGGGCCAGTTTAAAAATTTTATTGTGGCAATTTTATCTAATTTTGATTATTTAAAATAGATTATTTTAAATAAAATCAACGAGGAATTTATTTTGAATAGAATTCGAACGTATATATTATATACGTCGTCGTTAGAATATAAATATTTATATATAATTATAAATAGAATTGAAAATGGTGCGGTAGTTCGATAATTCGATTTCAAACTTCAATTGAATGTACCGGGTGCAAAACAATCCGGATTTTAGTGAAACCAAAAACATTAGGATCTAATTGATAATATCTTTCCAACGAATCTGGAAAATCAAAATTTCATAGCGGGGATCAAAAGATATGTCCAGTTGAAAATTCTGAATAGTCGCTATGGAATTCAGGCCCTTAAAAATGGGAATTTTGCAAACGGTCTCAGAATTCGACGAAACTAGTTTTGTTAGGACCGTATCGTCAATACGAAGCTAGAAAATATTTTTATGGGATTTATAGAGTTAGTATGTGACCCCTGTAAATTGAAATGCGTGTTCAAAATCAATATATAAAGTTATATGTTGATTTTGACGGAAACTGATTGTAACTATCGAATCAGCTTGTGATACATATCCCATTGTGTTCGGAATGGTGGTAAAACGCTAGGGGCAGCAGTCGTTGGGCCTCGATTGGTGTTCGAATGTAAAGTCAACTTTTAAGAAAAAAAATATATTAAATTATATATATATATATTTTTATTCCTTCCTCTTTCCCTCTTATCTCTCCTCCTCCCCCGTTCATTCTTCAAACCGGATCTGAAAAAAAAAAAAACTCGAATCCCTAATCGATCAACCCGACTCCGTCCCATTCAGACCCGCCGCCATCTCCCTTACCCATCCCCCTCTCACGCTTCTCTCTCCCTCGCGATTTATACACCCGAACACCACCGCTTCGCGCGAGCTTTCACAATCAATGGGGCAGCCGAGTTCGACGACGTTGCTGCCGTGGAGGGGCGAGGCGCAGGTGCCCCATTCGCCGACTTCCGATGGGGGTCTGGCCAAGCACAACGGCGGCGCAACCTAACCCTAGGTTGGCGGCTCTATTCGGTTCTGGTACAGGGAATGCAGACGGGTTCAAACATTAGAAAGGTGAAAACTTGCATTGTTTTATTTTCCTGATTATATGAAGAACATTATTTTAAATGTAGTTTTTGAAAATAGAAAAGGAAATACACATTAGTGTGAAAGTAAAAATCTTTGTTTTAAAATAAAATATAGAAAATATTGTCGTTCGTATATATGGTAACCATATTAAAATTTGATTTCTATATTCGCAAAGACTTGATTTTTATATATTGAACATCATAGAAAAATATGATTTTTATATGTAGAACTTCGAAAGAAAAATATGATTTTTATATGTAGAACTTCGAAAGAAAAATATGATTTTTATATGTAGAACTTCGAAAGAAAAATATGATTTTTATATGTAGAACTTCGAAAGAAAAATATGATTTTTATATGTAGAACTTCGAAAGAAAAATATGATTTTTATATGTAGAACTTCGAAAGAAAAATATGATTTTTATATGTAGAACTTCGAAAGAAAAATATGATTTTTATATGTTGAACTTCGAAATAAAAATGTGATTTTTATATATTGAATATCAAATGTGATCTTTATATATTGAATAGCGAAGTCAAAATGCAATTTTTATATATTGCATAACATAGTAAAAATTCGATTTTTACATATGTAGAGAATACGGGCAACGAAGCGACAATGGGCGAGAATGGCGATGATTTCTATTAAAGAAGAGTCAAGATGCTTGGATAGCTATATGTGAGAATTTCTCACCTTTCACTTTCTTTTCTAGTTATATATATATATATATACTAGGATGCAGACGGTGCTTAGTAGCACCCGACACAATCGTCCACAGACCATGGACTTGTTTGTTTGGTTGTGTAGTTGGTTAGATTATTTGGTTTGAACTGAATTGTTTGGTGAAATGAAATTGATTTGATTGATGTGTGAATGGCGTGGGCCTACACTAGACCGGGGATAAGGCTAGGACTTGTCCCGTTTCTAGTATCGTGCCGTTATGCCGCCGAAATTTTCTAAAATAAGTTAGAAAAATAAAGAAATCATTTTATTTAATAAATGAACTGAATAGAATATTTTCATAGGTTGAATAAAATGTTTTATCGTTAAAAATATAATTTTTAACATGAAAGTGAATAAATAAATATTTATAAACAAATCGGCCGATTTGTTTATATACACTGATTTGACTGATATTGATTGGGTCGATAAATTTTACACATCGTCCAACTACACAACTAAAATCTGTGTTTGATTGTTTGAAACCCCACACGGGTGTTGGGATGAAATTTGAAGTTCACTCATCCTGATTGATTAAATATGTCGATCGATTGATTGACAGGCTGTTATAAGCGTTAGATATCTATATTTGATGCTTATACAGTGTAGTGCACTTTGGTTGATGGTTGATTATTTTTCAATGCTATTATGTACGTGTGATGTGTGAAAATCCATATGATTAACTTTATATGGTAATTGATTGGGCCTCATTCCAATTTAGAAAATAAAGAATAATATAAAATAAAGGTTCATGTGTTGACAGTACTCATCCTTTGAGATAGGTCATGTGTTGAACGAAATATTTTAGTAATAAAATTTACATCTTTATAATATAAAATAAAGGTTCATGTGTTGACAATACTCATCCTTTGAGATTGGTCATGTGTTGAACGAAATATTTTAGTAATAAAATTTACATCTTTATAATATAAAATAAAGGTTCATGTGTTGACAGTACTCATCCTTTGAGATTGGTCATGTGTTGAACGAAATATTTTGACACTAACAACTATTTTGAAAAAGAAATATTTGAAATAGAATATTTGAAAATAGAAATTTATGAAGCCGTGTTGATTAGATTGACGCCATTTTGACGTGAACGATATTTATATCGATTAAAACGATTTCGAAATGAATTGAATTGAAAACGATTCCGAAATGAATTGAATTGAAAACGATTTCGAAATGAATTGAATTGAAAACGATTTCGAAATGAATTGAATTGAAAACGATTTCGAAATGAATTGAATTGAAAACGATTTCGAAATGAATTGAATTGAAAACGATTTCGAAATGAATTGAATTGAAAACGATTCCGAAATGAATTGAATTGAAAACGATTCCGAAATGAATTGAATTGAAAACGATTTCGAAATGAATTGAATTGAAAACGATTTCGAAATGAATTGAATTGAAAACGATTTCGAAATGAATTGAATTGAAACGATTTCGAAATGAATTGAATTGAAAACGATTTCGAAATGAATTGAATTGAAAACGAATTCAAATTGAATTGAAAGTGAATTGAAATGAATTCAAATTGAATTGAAATTTGAATTGAATAGAAATGAATTTTAAAACGAATTTATAAAGAAGAATTCAATTTTGATTTGAATTGAAAAGGAAGTTGAAATTGCTTTTGAAACGAATTTAAAACTATTTATATAATTCGTTTTAAATAGAAATCGACGAAATATATATTATATATATTATATATATAATATAATGGCCTGGATAGAACGCGCCGCGCCGCGGCAGTTCGTGAATTTCGACCATTTATTTCAAACAGACATTACAGGAGATCCGACCGTCGGATTCTCCTAAAACCGGAACCGTTGGGTTCGTATCGAAAAGAGCTTTCTAACGAATATTAGAAATTAGAAATCTAACGGTTGGATTTGGAATTATGTCCAAATCAAATTTGAAAAAGGTCGCTGTAAGTGCAGTTCGATGGCCGTTGATGGAAATCGACTGTACGGGCCTTGATAAAATTATTAAAAATAGTAATAATTTGTGTAAAATCATAAGAAATGATTTAGAAAGAATTGGGATGAAAAACTCCCTATTTGAAAAGATAAAAATAGATTTTTATCGAAATGAACTAGTTTTGAACTAGAATTATAATTCTATTTATTTTTAAATAAATAAATTGGATTTGAAATGGTTTTGAAAATAACCAGAATTTCCAATGTTTGCATTGGAATGGATTTGAATCGAAATTGTCTTCGGAATATTTCGATGTTGGATTTCGTGACTATACAGATGTTGTTATGGAAATTTGAAAGATAGATATATATATCGTTATTTCCAATACGATATTTGTTGGTCGTAGAATTTGATATTGAATATAAGCCGGGATATTTTCTATTCAGAGCCTTGTATTGAATATCGAATGTGATTTGGGTTTGTCGTGAATGGTGTCTTCACTTACACTGTTCTTGAACCCAGTTGAGAAAAGATTAAATCTTTTTATTTAGATTTAATGAAGTGTACCAATTAAATAATATTTAATTGGAATTGAATTGATATTGATTTTTGGGTTTATCGTGGACAGTGTTTTAAATAACACTCGTTCTTTAACCCGATAATTAATGAATTTGATTTTGGGTTTATCGTGAACTGTGTTTTAAAGGACACTGATTCTTTAACCCAATTAAAGATTAAAACTAAGTGGAGTTTTAATGAATCTTTAATTAGATTGAAATAATCGAAATGGAGTATCACCAGTTTTGCTCCAGGCGATAGTTAAATCTTTAATTAGATTTGAACGTGAAATGGTAATTGAATTTACCGATAACACTGTGGTGTTAGATATGAAGTATTACCAGTTTTACTTCATGGGATAAATAAGTTGGGATTGGGAAATTAAAACAAATGATTACTTCGGTAAGTTTCGTTAATCCCGGCTAGTTGGATCGAAATTCAAAAGAATAGAATAAAGAATAAATTCAAGAAATTTATCTTGGATAAAATTAATGGGAACCTTTCCCTATGAATGTGAAATTTAGAAACTAACTGTCGGTTAGCCAAGCAGAATGGTTTTCTGGATATTGATCTGATGTTGGTTTCGGCCTTCGGGGTTAATATTTGGGGAATTATTCTCTTGATTAATCTACGGTTAGTGACTGATGAATTGGAATGAGGCGTATGTTGTGTTTGTGTAACACTTATTTAAATATACGTGAGTTATTCGGAAAGACCGGGTTTATCCCATTCTGAATAACTGATACGACGATAAGTCGAAGATGAAGACGATGGTCGAAGACCGGAAGTCTTCACGTCGTTTGGGTGATTACTGATAATCTTGATTGGGCTGTACACCCAAGAAGATGGAAACAGTTGGTGATCATCCAGACGTACTTGGAGATCGATGGATATGCGGGGTACTAGGTGCCTCCGGTTTCGTTCAGACCCAGAACGGACTTGTAAATGGACTGTGTGTCTGACATTGGATTTTAGTCTGTGTGGTTGATCTCTATTAAATATATATCTGTTTGGCGGCGGAGAATTTATTCTCTTGCTTAACGCCCTTCTCTGAGACGTACGAGCTCAGGGGTTATATATTGATGGATATCAAACGCATGGAGTGAATTGCCTGTGTGGCATGCCTAAGTGGCAATTGATCGAGGCTTCTGTTGAAAAGCAAAGTCTTGTGGTGATGATCAAAGCAAGGCCTTTGTGGCGTAGCTTTTCGTAACGTTTACTTCGCGTGTTTCACACCCGGTATGAACCAAAAACGGGAGAGGACGTCAGGGAGGGCATGCGTTTCTTTCTAGCTAGAAGTGGCGTCAGTGGTTTTACACGCCCTGACGAGTTTGACTTATGTGCTTGTTGCTGTTGCGAGGCGCCTCGGATTGGTCGGTCGTTCTCGAACCGATGGAGTCATTTAGTTGGCTCATTTACGCCCCAAAGGGCGGGGAAACGCATGTTCAGGCATTTTAATCCACATCGGTGGACCGGCCCTGAGGATCCAAGGGTCGATGCGCTCTGACCCTGAGGCTCGGGCTAGACAGTCTCGAAGTCGGTGAGGACTATCTTTTGCCTCGGTTCATAGATGGAAATCCAATTTCCAAATACGTGACTTTGCGGTTTTATTTGTAAACCTATATATGGCGACATAGTGGCATGGGACGCTCACGTCGCCTATGATTGATACTTATGATTTGAAGTTGTTTTATACACTATACACTTATAGTAGTATCAAACGATTTGTTTTAACCGTATCAAGCATTCTTTGGCTGTTATGAGGGAAAACCCTATCCTCGGCTGCGTTGCATTGTGTGATGGGACCTGGGTCTTATAACAGCTTCATTTTTCTTTATTTAGCATTGCGCTGTTTGTTTTATGCACTGGTATTCTTGGGAGGAAACCCGTTCCGTGTTATACGGCGTGGTCCCTTGATTTACCTAATGATTTAAAATAAAGATTAATAACTGTTTTAGTTCTCACACCAGTCCCATGACTGACCTGGAGTTTATTGTTTTAACCTAAACTCTGGGTGCCCCTATTTCGACACGGGCAGCTAGAAGTTTTGGTTTTGCAGATTTATATTCATAGGATCCTGGTTTACAGCTGGAACGATATCCGGAAAGCTTTGTATCCGTATATCTACTTCTAGTTGTGTATTGTATTATTTTCCGCTGCGATGTATTTAAATGTAATTTAAATCTTTGATATTTCTGTGTAATATTTATTCATTTATACTCTGTATATTCTTGTAATCTGATGCATTGTTGTAATATACAATGAAATGTTCTTTCGTATGCGTTCTGTTTTGTCTTGTTCTCAAACGATAGGGCGTTTCGAACGGTCTGGGTCGGTTTAGCGACTGGTTCGGACCGAGCGAAATTCTTTGTCGTCACAGAACCCGACAAACTTAACCTGTTTATATGTTTGGGTTATGCGGGCTTGCAAATATATTAAGCATAACTTGTCAAAATCTTAATATTGGGGTTGCAAGCCTAGGGGGTGGATTGTATCATCTGTTGTGCGGGACCCGTATCAGTTAGTAACTCGTACTGTTATCCAACGGGGACCCCGAACAAGGTAGGGGTCAGGGCAAACTTACTGAGCTGATTATAAGAGGTTCATATGGGTGGAAGTGTTTGATGGCGCGTTCCATGAAGTCATATGTGTGCATGGATCTGTTTGCTCGAAAAAATAAGATGTTGTAGCACTAGTAGATATAGTTGTGTCTATCTGGGGGATGCCACTTTAGGAAATGATATATCCTACTGTGGGGCTGGCACAGGGTATTTACGGGATAGAGAGCCGACCGATTGGGGGTAGTAATTAGAGTACATCTAGTCCTGCCTGTTTAGGAGCTCGTTACTATCGTTTGGGGGTAACACCTATTATTTCTTTTGGGCTGCCTGTTATTATCATTTGGAGATAATACCCATCACTAGAAGTACACCTGAGTTTACCATTATGTTTATGTTGGGATCATTCTGTTTCTGTTAAACTAGTATTGGTACAGAGAAAAGTATTTGGAAGAGTAATCTATTCTTTTCAGTTCATTCTGCATATCCAGCTCAGTCTATTATACCTATCTTATGATATTGTTATCTCTCATCCAGTTTATATGTCTATCATAATGCTTTCACTTATTTATATGCTAAAAGTAACTGTACTCGCCAGACTTTATGTCTGACCCGTTTTATTTCCTTTTCTCTCTCTTCCTTTCCCTTCCCCCTGGTTCTCAGGATGGGAATACTCAGGCTTGATTAGGGTTCTCACATCTGATTTTGGTTGGAGATGATTAGATGTACCACTTTGATTATCTATCTACCATGCTATGGCTATTTTTGGTAACTATGTTTTTATATTACTATAATCTGATGATTTTAGTACAAGGAAGATATTTTAATTTGATGTAATGGGTTTCCTGTATTTCAAACTTATGTTGTAACTGGATTTTGGACCACGATGTTTTCTGTTTGGAAAATAAAATTTTAAATTCCGCTGCTATTTTATATCTGTCTTGTGATGTTTCTGTTTACCTATAATGCTTTACGAAACTTAACGCATTCTTTTGAAGATTTGCATTAGCGGACGTGGGGTGTCATAGGGTAGACCAACATTTTCTCTGCCACTTGTACGGAATGATAACAATGAACAAGGCATAATTATATCAGCATACAGAATGATAATGGTGGTATCAACAACCAATTAAATGATGCAAATGATGAGCCATCAGAAGAAGACATGCATGACAACAACTCAGAAAGCAACATTGATTCAAATGACAAAAGCACAATGCAATAACAACCACAACCACCTACCGGACATCACATGGCAATTCAAGCCTAAATGTATAGTGCTACTAAGAATAAAACTGAACCAATTAATAATGATCAAGCAACTAGATCAGAAAAATAAGGGGAAACCATGGACACTGAGGATGAAGCACTTATGAAGAATGGCACTCGGAGCTTGTGTAGTTAAAGTGGTTAGCGTTTCTATAGCGGTAAAGGTGTAAAAAGCAGTAGCGGGGATAAAACGGGGAAATAGCTGGGCTATAGCGGAAGTGCAAAAATGATAATTAGATGTAAAAGTATATAGTTAAAGTTAATTAATTATCATTCTTGCTTTGTTTATGTAGAAAAAATGAATACTAATTATAATAAAATCAAAGAATATTAACGTTATGCACGCTAGATTCGAGGATTACTATAGATTTCTATCTTATACAAGTCATATATGACTTAAAATTAGCTCTTTACATTAACCTTTTTGATTTATTTTAAAAGAGAACTGGTAAAGTCATCGTCTATATATTAATATTGCAAAAGAGGGTGCTAAATTGCGTTGATTTAGCGGGTGCAGCGGGAAATAGCAGAGCTTAAAGCGAAGGTACTATTCATCAGTGCTAATAGCGTAGCGGCTGAAGAGCGCTACAGGCTATAGTGGGGATTTTGCGGGGCTTTAACTGCATAGCTTGGAGCCTTGTGACACCACCCACACACAAGAATTTCATTGGATGTAGGTGATGTTACAAGATAAAAAGAAAAGCAGATGGGTCCATAAAAAATACAAGGCTAGACTGATGGCTAAAGTTTATGCATAACAATTTGGTTCGATTTTAATGAAACTTTCTCCCCAGTTGTTAATCACACTATCAATTGTATTAAGTAAAAAATGGAAAATAAAACAAATGAGTGTCAACAATGCCATCTTGAATGGAGATATAGTTGAAGAAGTATATACGCAGCAACCTGAATGATACAGTAGTGGTGACAATGGAGTATGCGAATTGAAAAAGATTGTTTATGGGTTAAAAACGTGCCTCAAGAGCCTAGTATGAAAACTTAAATCGACACTGTCTAGTATGCGGTTCACACTAGCAAAATCAGACAATTATTTGTACATGAGGAAGAGAAATCAGGGAACAATAT
The DNA here is from genome assembly GCA_030737875.1 of Allium sativum. Classification (NCBI taxonomy): domain Eukaryota; kingdom Viridiplantae; phylum Streptophyta; class Magnoliopsida; order Asparagales; family Amaryllidaceae; genus Allium; species Allium sativum. Next base: position 63,923,016 of record CM060911.1, on the reverse strand, counting down.
ACATTCTTGTGTATGTAGACGATATGTTAATAACCGGAGACAACAACAAAGATACAATTACTTGACCAAAATTTTACCATTAAAGATTTAGGTGAATTAAATACTTTCTAGGAATACTAATGAGAAAGAAAAGTGACACTATTATGTTTTATCACAACAAAGTTATATATCAGAAATTCTATAAAGAGAACGCATGCATTAGTCAAACTACCAACACCAATTACAAGTAACTTGCGTCTATCCAAACATAAAGGAGAAGCCATTGACAATGGAAAGGAATACATGAGTATAATAGGAGCACTTCAATATACTACTATTACACGTCCTTTATTAGAAAACTGGTTTGCAGTTAAAAGAGCTTTGAGATATCTACAAGGAACGAAAAACTGCGACACAAACTTGAAATATATAAAGAGTTTAACTTACAAGGGTTCAACAATGCAGATTGGGCAAATGATATTGTTGAAAGAAGGGTTACTACCTATATCTTGGATCCAACATAGTCTCATGGTGCACAAAAAAGAAATCGACCACATATAGATCAGGTACAGAGGTAGAATACAGATCTCTTGCAAGTGCAACCGCTGAGATTTCATGGATTGAATCCATAATGAACGAACTAAGGTTTACTTCAAATCGAAAGACGATCATCTGGTGTGACAACAAAAGCATAGTTTCATTGTCCCTCAATCCTATACAACACTCTCGAACGAAACATTTTGGAGATTGACCTCCATTTCATTCGAAAAAGAACTCAAGCCGGAAATCTGATGGTTTGTCGTATAATAGCCTGCTATCAAACGGCAGTTATTCTCACATAGGCACTCTCAACAAAAAAATTCATGAGATTACGAGAAAAGCTTCGAATTAGTGATGGCGATGGAAATGGAAATAGGAATGGAAACTCTAGGTCAAATTGAGGGAGGTTATTAAACACAAATGGGTTTACAAAGTTATCTAGACCGAATACTTTTGTATTTGTTTATTCATTTATGGGTTCCGCTTATCACATATACGATGGGCTTGGACCCAACCGACTTTATATTGTTATTTTTAGCAAGTTTTATTGTTGTCATTACTTCTTTACTTATATATACCCCTTGCACAAGCTATTAATATGGCATCAATAATTACAACTTCTTCAGCAATAAAATTATCTTTCCTGTTTTCTAATTTATCGATATCTTGAAAATCAAACATTATAGTTAAAATAATGGAGTAATAAAAGAATCGAAGTTTTTGTGATTTTCATTATGTAAGTTTGTAAAGGGTACGTACAAAAACAACATGTTATATTCTTTCAGTATTTCAAATGAATCTAACTAGATAACAGATTAGAACTAACAAGAAGGCAGTGGTAAAAACTGAAGCACGGATGGTCGGGGATACAAACTTTTGCAAAATATAGGAAACGCACTTATATATACACACACATTATATATATATATGTATATATACATATATATATATATATATATATATAGACACCCACACACACCCACACATACACACACTAAACAGTTCTGCGCACAGCAAAGATCATGGTGCGGAAAAGAACTGTTTTAAACATCCAACCGTAGGAATTTTAAAAAATTATTAAGAGTTTGTACCAAACCCCATCAGCAAGAAAAGTAGATTTATGCGAAGGGAAATAGGGAAACACAAATGGGGGAAAGATAAAGGACGCAGTACTTCCTATTGGGGTAGATATTTGTTTGGTAAACGTATTAATGGATGACGAGAACATATAACTGGCGAAATATTCATGGAATTCTGTCTGATGGAAATAAATAGAACTAGTATAAATCAGAACAAATGATTTGGGTTGTCGAATTTCCGTTGGAGAGCTCATGTGAAACTATGGTCAATTTGCGGTAGTGGGGTACGATTTGATTTCTCAAACAGAGGTGCTTTTGATAAACGATTGTACCTCAGGGCTATAAAATAGCGACACATCAGATGCATAAGAAAATCAATGTTCCAACTCATCAATTCTTCCATTTTACTTTCTAATATACATATAACACACACACACACACACACACACACATATATATATATATATATATTGTAACGACCCGCCTTTTTGCCCAGTTCTCGCTGGTAATTAAACCGACTCAAACCATTCAAAAAGACGAATTGTTATGGGTGCATACATGTATTGAACAAAATAACAGAACTTTTTATTGCATAATACAAAATTACATCAGAGTTACATAGAATATCAGAGTTACAACACATACAGCGGAAGAAAAGAAATATACTCTCAGCGGGAGAAACCATATGATATAGCAGAAGCTCCAAACTCTTGCGTGAACTCCAACTCTAACAGCGCTCTTAATCCTGCTCCAAAGATCTATAACTGCAAACTAAACTACTAGCTGCCCATGCAAAATTTATGGGCACCCAGAGTTTAGGTGTGGGAACAATAAACTCCAGGTCAGTCGTGGGACTGGTGTGAGAACTCAAAACAATTAGGTTCATTTTAAAGTTGGGAATTACACTGGACCACGCCGCTATCGCGGAACGGGTTTACTCCAAGTGAATACCCGTGCATATAAATGCGCAATGACTTTTGAAAATGAAGCTATCATAAGCTCGTCCCACATCACACAATGCAAGCGCACACCAGATGGGCGAGTTTTATCTTATGATAACCAAACATGCTTTCATACGTGAAAATCCTCTTTTATTATATATAAATATAATGTGGAAAACATTTCGCAAATAAATGTATTAATCCTAGACGACATGATACCCCATAATATATGTCGCCATATATATATATACAATAAAATCGTCTGGCTCGTATTGGAGATTTGGATTTCCAACTTGATGATTCCTGGCACGAAAGATCAATCGGAACTCAAGTGAAATGTAATCAAGGGGTTTTCATCCAGACGCGGACACCAATACAAATCGCGAGGCAGATCAACGGTTTTCGACCAGACGCGGCCCCCCGAACATACCCTATTCCAGTTCATAAGTGGTTTTACCCACTGCTGCAGCGGTCATCATCAATTCATATATAAGTATAAAACCTAACCGCCAGTTTCTCATCAATCCAGGGTGCGAGGTTTGTCGATGTCACGCCATACTCAAAGCTATGCTTTGATAAGCCATTCTTTGATCATCACTAGCTCGTTTCATAACTCGGGTATGCCACATTGACAATTCACGACATATCACTGATTCCAATCAATGCATACCCTCTAAGTTCATATGACTTAGAGACGAGAATAATATATTGCCAAAGATCTGATACATATTAACAGGAATCAGTGCTATGTGGTAAATTTCAACGTCAGACACACCATCCATACAAGTCCGTTCTGGGTCTGAACGGAACACAACCCGAAAATATTCAAATATGTTCAGGTCTCATGCAACTCATACCTCATATCGGGTGGCCTACCCAACCGAGACATCAATCAACAATCAATCTAAACAATTCAAATATTCCCGGTCTTCATTCGTCGTTCACCAAGTCTTGAATTGTTTCATAACGTCGTATTATTACTTGGAATGGTTTTCGAACATATGCTCGATCCCGGTCTTTCCAAGTAATAAGCGTACTTTAAATAGTAACTATGGATTAACGTAGGCTTTTCAATTCAAATCTCCTTCCACATAGTTACCAATTCATTTATGACTCAAGATTTGAATTACTTTAAATTCATATATCTCGTTATCATCTTAAACTCTTCTTTGAAATCAAAGATCATACTTTCGCTTTAATTTCTTATCTTTAATTCCCTCAAATCAAAGATTTATTAAATCCCAATTACGATATGAATTTCCATAACTCAATCTCATTGGGTTTCAAGAATGATATTATTGAAGATACGATTCACGACAAAACCCAAATCAATCGATATTGAATCATAAATTACGCAGAAATTTTTACTTATATTCGATATAAATTCTCAAAATCAACGAATACTATAAGTGGAAAAACGATATAATAATATCTTTCAAATTCCCCAGATAGTATACGTATACCTCATGAGGTTTCATACCAAATATCAAAGATTATTTCTATCTAATTTATTTCAATCAGGTTGAGAACCCATATCCTAATTGAAAGATTTATTCAACTTTTCGACATTAGATCTGGATAGAAATACCATCAACTTATCTCCAATATTAATTACCGTATCCAACTCATATTATAAGCGGAATAACGGTGAATTACCTTTTAAATTCGTCAGATAATAAGAGTTTTCATTTACCGAATTAATATCAAACATCCGAAGATTTATCTCCAACCATATCCAAATTTCTAAATTTGGAAAACGCATTTCGATTCCCTATAAATATTTCCAATACTTTAATAATCTTCGAAACTATTCTTATAGTCAACTAATAGTTCACACTTATAAATTTCAAAACCAATAACAACATTTGGGAGTGTTACCAAAAGCACTGCTGTTAAAAACCATTTGAGAAATTTATATCGATATCGGAGTGCATTCTATTCACTCTATAAATGATATAAATATAAATCGTTTGAATCTTCACAAATGGATTTATACTTTCATTTTTATTTCAAAACATCGCTATCTCGAAACCACTATTCAATCTTCATATCTAATTAAATTGAATACTTACTAAATATATTCCCCAAAACTCATTTCATATAACTGCAGAAATCATGTTAAATACAGGATTCAAATCTTATTCCAAACTGTCTCATATTATACGAATATCGTTTATTCAGTTTAACAGTTCAAATTAAATTTCCAATTATGATTTAACATATTTTCCCCAAATTTGTTCAATCATTTAAAAATTAAAAGGGTAATCGTCATAAATGATACGATCAACTACTTATATAAAATAGATGTTTGAATATCTAACTCAAACCAGTTTCCGAAATAAATTTCAATTCAAAGGTTAATAACTTATAAATAGTTGAAATTATTTTCTAACAGTCTTCATTTTTTTTCAAACAGTTTTGATATCGCAATTCAAAACTTAATTTATAATATTATTTAATAATTAAATAATAAGATCACACATATATATATATATATATATATATATATATATATATATATATGAAGGAGATTTACAATCGATCACCCATAATTTCCACAACCACGGTGTGTGTTGTAATATCATGCAATGCAGTCATATTTATCCAAATGAACAATAAGATCAGATGGATACGAATTCATTTATCACAACAACATTTAACTGTGCACAAGCGTTACGGTTAATAATGCTTATCAGTGTTCAGTGTGTTATCTAACTACTTGCACATCCATTCAAACAATAACATCCATCACACACAATTATCATTGACTAATTATAATTAAACTCAGCCAATTATAATTAACTAATTTAAATAAATAATTTAAATTAGAAGTTCTCACCTAGAAAGCTCCATAAATCTTTACTACCAGGACGAACAAGCCGACGAACATCGATACTGCTACTCGTATAGCTTTCAACCCATTCCATTAACATCCGGTGGTTTTCTGCTAATTATATATTATGAAATTAGATTTCGAATTAATAACATTGTTCATTATACTTTCTCCATATATACAATGATGTTTCACTAAATTTTCATAATTTATATTTGACCAAAATTATCAAACATATATATATATATATATATATATATATATATATGGACTCTATTTTCCAAAGCGATTCTAATGAACTCAAAAGTGTGCAAATCCGACTTAAAACGAATTAGTTATAAGCTTCTAAAGTTTACACTAAATTTTAACCTAAATAGAATAAAAGAGATTATACCCTTAAAACAAGAAGTCCAAGCCCATCTACATTGGATTCGGCCCAACCAAGCTCCCTCTTTCTTCTTCTCCCTCACGCCCCTTTCTTATTCACGCTTGAACCCATCATCCACGCGAGCCGTGTGCACATGCACACCCACATATACCACCGAACCCAAAAATGAGACCACCAACGAGTTTCTTTCCATCTCCTCTGTCCTTTGCACCTACTCGCGCACGCTCTCGCCCTCCGAACCAAAATCCGATCACCAAACCCGAGTATTGCCGTGACCTGGAAGCACGTCTTCAACAAAAGCATCGACACTTTTTATCGTCGAATTCCACCAAACTATACCACATCGAAGCTCTCTCCATCCTCATCACAACGCTACTCTCCAATTCTCCTATCGCTCCTTCTTTCTCCATCAAATCCAAAACCTAATTTTTGAACATTCAAAATCATCGACACCGAATTCCTTCAAACTCGCACTAAAAATACTACGTCGCCTGCTGATCGCAACGGCGCTGACGGCGCGATCTAATTCGAAGAGGATTAGGAGAAATGATTTTTCGAAGCTCTCTTTGCAAATTTTCAATTTTTACTGTAAATCGAGAAATCCTCTTTTGATGGTTGATGAAATCAAGATCCATTGACTCCTAAAAATTAGAAATGAAAAACTGAACAACATTCGTGTGAATTATATTGGCTAGAAGCGAATAGATCAGAAGTTATTGATTTTTGAATGGAGTAGGAATGGGTTTTTCTTTTACTGTAATGAGAAAAGTGAAATAACAGAGGAAGGTGAAGGTCGTGGAATCCATCTGCAGCTTTGACCAGAGAAGAAAACAAGGTTTTATATAAAAAAAATACTTTAATTATTTAATTAATGTACACTTGGTTTCATTTCATGAACTCAATACATGCATTGTGACAACAAAGAGGACACATAATCTTCATTCAAATTCTACCAATGCATGCTTGCCAAAATTGCCATCTTTTTTTTTTTTTTTTTATATCTTAGCTACACTTTATTTACAGTTATAAATGTAGTGAAATTTTCAATGCATATGAATGTAACCAAAATATTACTTAAGATTTTATCAAATTATTTACTCATATTTTTGTTGTTCATTTTGTTCTAATTGGTGAAATCACAACCAAAGTGCAACTTTGGGCTGTTATAACTTCATGATCCTTGATCACTTTGTGACGACTCTTTTTTTTTCTAAATCTTGAGACTCTATCTACATTCTTGCAAATTTTTAGTCAAGTCCGAAGTCGTTTGTTCGTTCAAACTTGGTCCCAAAGTTGGACCCAGAAGTGATTTCAGCTGAGGCTGAAATTAAGTCCGAAGTCCAAGTTTGGAGCCTTATAACTTTTTCGTGCGTTATCGAAATTCAGCGAATTCATTTTCTTTTGAAAGCCAGGTATTCTAGTTTATGTATATAAAATTTTTAGACCATTCGGAGATTGTTTGGTCATTCAAAAATATCCTGAAAGTGGCAACCCGGATTGATTTCTGGGCGTATTTTTATGCCTTGGTGTTTATCCTATTAAATTCATTTGATATTCAGAAAAATTGAAATTTATAGCATATATTATCATTGGAAATTTTTGGTTCGTTACAATCTCCCCCACTTAAGACTTTTCGTCCTCGAAAAGGAGAGATCGTAAAATTACTTAAGTGAAATAAATCTTACCTATAATTTCAATTTAGAAATCTCAAGGTGAGTTTGAGTTTTAATTATAATTCGTATGCATGTGAAATCTAAAAATGATCTCTCAGACTTAGAATCCCAATTTCCATTTCAAACCATTGAAATACCACATATTCCTTTCATATGGAAAATCATACTTCGCTTCGGGATTTCCAAAACCAAAAATTGCTTTAAAATTTCAAATATACTATGGAAAAATCTATATTTTATTAGTTCGAGAAGTTCATCCTCATGACAGGGGCAACTGAATATCACCCATCGCACGAAATCCACATCATGACCCAGTTTTAGTCATGGTTACTCGAACAAACCAAATCATTTCATATCCCGAAGTTGTAAATCATTTCCTAACCATAGTTTACAAATATTTATTATCTTCCAAACATTTCAAAATATCGGGATTCTAGTCGTCAAGATTTCTTTTATCTTTAAGTCATATTTTAGTTGTCATATTTACATAATCGAACAAACCCTTTCTTTCTATATTCGCTTGAAATCTTACGATTTGATTTTTTTTTTTTCAAATACTGAAGCTCATTAGGGAAATTTTCTTTACTCAACTAGTTGGAACCTCATTTTCACTTAAAATAACATCACGCTTCCGATACGCTACTCTTATTCAGCATATTTCAACTAGTATTGTTTTAAGCATTTATTCAAATATTTGAGGTAAATTTCATAATCAACTAATATTTATAAATCCAATTTCTAGTATAAGTTAGATTGTTATTTCAAACTCTTTCGATTCTAAGCAACGTTTACTTATTGAGATTTTGTTAACGTATTATTTTGGATAGATCACCATTTCCTATTTAAATTTAAACCTGGCTTTGCTCTACAAATCAAATTACATGTTCTCAAGTCGAGTTATAGATAAAAGTTTAGTATCAGAATGAGAGTTCGAATCAAATTACTTGACCAAATTTATAAGATAAAAGATGCTTTTCAACAACCAATGATCCGAAAATGGAACTAGCATTGGTCAAGATAGAGAAACCGAGTGTACCTAACGATACAATTACGGACAAGTCGATTAAGGTAAATCTTACTTTGCGCTATAAACAATTGCCTGTAAATAATTTCTAGTTGACTTACTCATCGTTTCAATAGGGAAGAGGGGTTTTCTCTCCCACTTAAAATTTTAGTTATATTCTAAAAATCGACTTTTTACACAAATTCCTATTTAAGTTAAATTAACCTTTAAATACCTTAAGGGTTTGCTTTGCTAAGATTATACTTCCAAGCAAATTAATTCAACCTGTAATTCATCATTCACCATTCCTATTAGGTATAGGTTCAATTCTATTATTTAACACTCATCGAGGAGTATGCTATCTTCTTTGATTACAACTTATTGGATTCAAAAATTTATATTCAAATATTCGTTACAATTAAGTCAATTATTCTTGTCACTTTGGGGTATGGGTAAATTATCTTTCTTACTTGCATTTCAACAATTCATTGCCCAATTCTTTAAGTGAGATTTACTCCTTAAATATATCTTTTAATTTTCCAAGCACTTATTGTTTACCATATTCAAGGGTTTAAGGATTCAAAGTCTTGAAGTATTTTAGGCTAATCTCAGTTTCCTTTTCAAACTTCTAGTTCTGTTTTCCCCAATTAAAATCCTATATTAATTCACTAAACCCTTTTATGAAGGTTTATTCATTAAAACACTTAGCCTGATGATTTTAAGTATTCCTTGACGTTTAAACTGGAATTATATAGTCATCACACTTTCGGAACTTGAAAATGAATGCCGATGGTGCTGCAGTCATCAACAGAATCATCCCCGAGCGACTAGAGTGTGATTCTATATCTATCTTGTATATACTGGACTTCGTATATACGTTGATCAGACGTATATTCAAAACCCTTACATACCTGATAGTCCAATCGCGACGTCGAATACAATACTTAAAACCCTCATCTTCAATTATTTTCAAAATAATTCAAAATATTCCAAATAATTATCGTTTTCAAAATGATTTACTTGTTCAATAAAATACCTTATATAGATTTCAAAAATACGCTCTCTCGTCATAATATTCCAAAATCTCATTCTAGGGCATTTCTAACACTATCTCTAATGAGATACTATAGCTCTGATGAGTTCTATCTTTTGTTCAAAAATATGTACGTACCCCATAGCTTTGTATAACCAAAGCTCTGATACCAACTGTAACGACCCGCCTTTTTGTCCAGTTCTCGCTGGTAATTAAACCGACTCAAACCGTTCAAAAAGACGAATTGTTATGGGTGCATACATGTATTGAACAAAATAACAGAACTTTTTATTGCGTAATACAATATTACATCAGAGTTACATAGAATATCAGATTTACAACACATACAGCGGAAGAAAAGAAATATACTCTCAGCGGGAGAAACCATATGATATAGCAGAAGCTCCAAACTCTTGCGTGAACTCCAACTCTAACAGCGCTCTTAATCCTGCTCCAAAGATCTATAACTGCAAACTAAACTACTAGCTGCCCATGCAAAATTTATGGGCACCCAGAGTTTAGGTGTGGGAACAATAAACTCCAGGTCAGTCGTGGGACTGGTGTGAGAACTCAAATCAATTAGGTTCATTTAAAGTTGGGAATTACACTGGACCACGCCGCTATCGCGGAACGGGTTTACTCCAAGTGAATACCCGTGCATATAAATGCGCAATGACTTTTGAAAATGAAGCTATCATAAGCTCGTCCCACATCACACAATGCAAGCGCACACCGGATGGGCGAGTTTTATCTTATGATAACCAAACACGCTTTAATACGTGAAAATCCTCTTTTATTATATATAAATATAATGTGGAAAACATTTCGCAAATAAATGTATTAATCCTAGACGACACGATACCCCATAATATATGTCGCCATATATATATACAATAAAATCGTCTGGCTCGTATTGGAGATTTGGATTTCCAACTTGATGATTCCTGGCATGAAAGATCAATCGGAACTCAAGTGAAATGTAATCAAGGGTTTTTCATCCAGACGCGGACACCAATACAAATCGCGAGGCAGATCAACGGTTTTCGACCAGACGCGGCCCCCCGAACATACCCTATTCCAGTTCATAAGTGGTTTTACCCACTACTGCAGCGGTCATCATCAATTCATATATAAGTATAAAACCTAACCGCCAGTTTCTCATCAATCCGGGGTGTGAGGTTTGTCGATGTCACGTCATACTCAAAGCTATGCTTTGATAAGCCATTCTTTGATCATCACTAGCTCGTTTCATAACTCGGGTATGCCACATTGACAATTCGCGACATATAACGGATTCCAATCAATGCATACCCTCTAAGTTCATATGACTTAGAGACGAGAATAATATATTGCCACAGATCCGATACATATTAACGGGAATCAGTGCTATGTGGCAAATTTCAATGTCAGACACACCATCCATACAAGTCCGTTCTGGGTCTGAACGGAACACAACCCGAAAATATTCAAATATGTTCAGGTCTCATGCAACTCATACCTCGTATCGGGTGGCCTACCCAACCGAGACATCAATCAACAATCAATCTAAACAATTCAAATATTCCCGGTCTTCATTCGTCGTTCACCAAGTCTTGAATTGTTTCATAACGTCGTATTATTACTTGGAATGGTTTTCGAACATATGCTCGATCCCGGTCTTTCGAAGTAATAAGCGTACTTTAAATAGTAGCTATGGATTAACGTAGGCTTTTCAATTCAAATCTCCTTCCACATAGTTACCAATTCATTTATGACTCAAGATTTGAATTACTTTAAATTCATATATCTCGTTATCATCTTAAACTCTTCTTTGAAATCAAAGATCATACTTTCGCTTTAATTTCTTATCTTTAATTCCCTCAAATCAAAGATTTAATTAAATCCCAATTACGATATGAATTTCCATAACTCAATCTCATTGGGTTTCAAGAATGATATTATTGAAGATACGATTCACGACAAAACCCAAATCAATCGATATTGAATCTTAAATTACGCAGAAATTTTTACTTATATTCGATATAAATTCTCAAAATCAACGAATATTATAAGTGGAATAACGATATACTAATATCTTTCAAATTCCCCAGATAGTATACGTATACCTCATGAGGTTTCATACCAAATATCAAAGATTATTTCTATCTAACTTATTTCAATCAGGTTGAGAACCCATATCCTAATTGAAAGATTTATTCAACTTTTCGACATTAGATCTGGATAGAAATACCATCAACTTATCTCCAATATTAATTACCGTATCCAACTCATATTATAAGCGGAATAACGGTGAATTACCTTTTAAATTCCTCAGATAATAAGAGTTTTCATTTACCGAATTAATATCAAACATCCGAAGATTTATCTCCAACCATATCCAAATTTCTAAATTTGGAAAACGCATTTCGATTCCCTATAAATATTTCCAATACTTTAATAATCTTCGAAACTATTCTTATAGTCAACTAATAGTTCACACTTATAAATTTCAAAACCAATAACAACATTTGGGAGTGTTACCAAAAGCACTGCTGTTAAAAACCATTTGAGAAATTTATATCGATATCGGAGTGCATTCTATTCACTCTATAAATGATCTAAATATAAATCGTTTGAATCTTCACAAATGGATTTATACTTTCATTTTTATTTCAAAACATCGCTATCTCGAAACCACTATTCAATCTTCATATCTAATTAAATTGAATACTTACTAAATATATTCCCCAAAACTCATTTCATATAACCGCAGAAATCATGTTAAATACAGGATTCAAATCTTATTCCAAACTGTCTCATATTATACGAATATCGTTTATTCAGTTTAACAGTTCAAATTAAATTTCCAATTATGATTTAACATATTTTCCCCAAATTTGTTCAATCATTTAAAAATTAAAAGGGTAATCGTCATAAATGATACGATCAACTACTTATATAAAATAGATGTTTGAATATCTAACTCAAACCAGTTTCCGAAATAAATTTCAATTCAAAGGTTAATAACTTATAAATAGTTGAAATTATTTTCTAACAGTCTTCATTTTTTTTCAAACAGTTTTGATATCGCAATTCAAAACTTAATTTATAATATTATTTAATAATTAAATAATAAGATCATATATATATATATATATATGAAGGAGATTTACAATCGATCACCCATAATTTCCACAACCACGGTGTGTGTTGTAATATCATGCAATGCAGTCATATTTATCCAAATGAACAATAAGATCAGATGGATACGAATTCATTTATCACAACAACATTTAACTGTGCACAAGCGTTACGGTTAATAACGCTTATCAGTGTTCAGTGTGTTATCTAACTACTTGCACATCCATTCAAACAATAACATCCATCACACACAATTATCATTGACTAATTATAATTAAACTCAGCCAATTATAATTAACTAATTTAAATAAATAATTTAAATTAGAAGTTCTCACCGAGAAAGCTCCATAAATCTTTACTACCAGGACGAACAAGCCGACGAACATCGATACTGCTACTCGTATAGCTTTCAACCCATTCCATTAACATCCGGTGGTTTTCTGCTAATTATATATTATGAAATTGGATTTCGAATTAATAACATTGTTCATTATACTTTCTCCATATATACAATGATGTTTCACTAAATTTTCATAATTTATATTTGACCAAAATTATCAAACATATATATATATATATGGATTCTATTTTCCAAAGCGATTCTAATGAACTCAAAAGTGTGCAAATCCGACTTAAAACGAATTAGTTATAAGCTTCTAAAGTTTACACTAAATTTTAACCTAAATAGAATAAAAGAGATTATACCCTTAAAACAAGAAGTCCAAGCCCATCTACATTGGATTCGGCCCAACCAAGCTCCCTCCTTGTTCTTCTCCCTCACGCCCCTTTCTTATTCACGCTTGAACCCATCATCCACACGAGCCGTGTGCACATGCACACCCACATATACCACCGAACCCAAAAATGAGACCACCAACGAGTTTCTTTCCATCTCCTCTATCCTTTGCACCTACTCGCGCACGCTCTCGCCCTCCAAACCAAAATCCGATCACCAAACCCGAGTATTGCCGTGACCTGGAACCACGTCTTCAACAAAAGCATCGACACTTTTTATCGTCGAATTCCACCAAACTATACCACATCGAAGCTCTCTCCATCCTCATCACAACGCTACTCTCCAATTCTCCTATCGCTCCTTCTTTCTCCATCAAATCCAAAACCTAATTTTTGAACATTCAAAATCATCGACACCGAATTCCTTCAAACTCGCACTAAAAATACTACGTCGCCTGCTGATCGCAACGGCGCTGACGGCGCGATCTAATTCGAAGAGGATTGGGAGAAATGATTTTTCAAAGCTCTCTTTGCAAATTTTCAATTTTTACTGTAAATCGAGAAATCCTCTTTTGATGGTTGATGAAATCAAGATCCATTGACTCCTAAAAATTAGAAATGAAAAACTGAACAACATTCGTGTGAATTATATTGGCTAGAAGCGAATAGATCAGAAGTTATTGATTTTTGAATGGAGTAGGAATGGGTTTTTCTTTTACTGTAATGAGAAAAGTGAAATAACAGAGGAAGGTGAAGGTCGTGGAATCCATCTGCAGCTTTGACCAGAGAAGAAAACAAGGTTTTATATAAAAAAAATACTTTAATTATTTAATTAATGTACACTTGGTTTCATTTCATGAACTCAATACATGCATTGTGACAACAAAGAGGACACATAATCTTCATTCAAATTCTACCAATGCATGCTTGCCAAAATTGCCATCTTTAAATTTTTTTTTTATATCTTAGCTACACTTTATTTACAGTTATAAATGTAGTGAAATTTTCAATGCATATGAATGTAACCAAAATATTACTTAAGATTTTATCAAATTATTTACTCATATTTTTGTTGTTCATTTTGTTCTAATTGGTGAAATCACATCCAAAGTGCAACTTTGGGCTGTTATAACTTTATGATCCTTGATCACTTTGGGATGACTCTTTTTTTTTCTAAATCTTGAGACTCTATCTACATTCTTGCAAATTTTTAGTCAAGTCCGAAGTCGTTTGTTCGTTCAAACTTGGTCCCAAAGTTGGACCCAGAAGTGATTTCAGCTGAGGCTGAAATTAAGTCCGAAGTCCAAGTTTGGAGCCTTATAACTTTTTCGTGCGTTATCGAAATTCAGCGAATTCATTTTCTTTTGAAAGCCAGGTATTCTAGTTTATGTATATAAAAATTTTAGACCATTCAGAGATTGTTTGGTCATTCAAAAATATCCTTAAAGTGGCAACCCGGATTGATTTCTGGGCGTATTTTTATGCCTTGGTGTTTATCCTATTAAATTCATTTGATATTCAGAAAAATTGAAATTTATAGCATATATTATCATTGGAAATTTTTGGTTTGTTACATATATACACGCACAACTTTAAAACATCTCTTCAGTAGATAAATATATAAACAGACACATCCATAAACATACATAATATTGCATATGAGTTATCTCTTCCACAGAATATTAAAATATATTTCTCTAACTATATAGCTAAACATATGCACACAAAAATATATAGTTTATCAAAACTTCGAGTTTTATAACATAATGTGATGTGTAAAATTTAAGTTTACAACAATTTAATAGTATTCACTTAAACTTCGGATTTAAGTTATATTACATGGATAAAAAAAGCATTAAAGAATTTTTTTTTTACATTGATTCAAAAGATGACAAATATAAATAACTAAATTTTCAAGTGATTTTTTCTTGATATAGATGACAGCAGAATAAATATCAAGGTATCATTATATTTATTTAATATTATCAATGCTAAACGCACATAAATAAACTAATCTTCTATGGGATTTACAACATGGAAAAATAAATAAATAAATGCAAATGGATTCAACGTTTTTAATAATTTATGTCAGCAATATGTAATAATAATGCAAAGACTATATAATAATGGACATAAACACTATTATCGCTTATGGTGATTTTAAATTCAATGAATGTTTTTTCAACTATAGAAGAACAAGAAAATTTTCTTCTTGAGTTTTAAATATGCATAAAAAAAAAATCATTTTTTTTCTCTCATTGATTTTTATTTATTTATACGTTGACTGCATCTAGTAGAATATATTATCAATAAACTATTTCAATATACAAATCTTTTCGATTTTAGTTCAATCAAATTATTGATTAGAACATGAAATCTTATTACTCGCTGATCTTCAGGTCAATCGAGCCACTGCATTAATAGTAGTTTTTATATAACTTCGATAATATCATTGATGCATAAGTCCAACATTAACTTGATTTCTATCATAATTTTGTTCAATATTTTTTTTCTTTCCAAATTTGAGGCATTTGATGATTTTCTTGGATACTATTTGATTATCTTATTCAATTTAATTAACTCTATTGGAGTATTATTCTGATCTTACGTGAAAAATAAAACCAGACATTAAGCAATCAAATAAGATGCAACTTTTCCATTTAAAGATCTTTAATGAGTGTTATATTACATAGCAATAAGGAAATCGTGTTGGTGAATTTTGACTAAGAAAACGATAGTTTTTTACGCATTATCTAGTCATATCATATCTATATAAATATGAACAATATATCCTCCATATTTCCCTCTAACGATTTGAATTTGTAATAAAAAAATTTTGGGATTTTAGATCATTTATTACAAAGAAAAATAAAATTAATTGTTTAAGGAAACTCGTTTTTTAGCCTTATAGGAACTACAAGTTTTTAACTTCTAATTCAAATAATATAAAGTGTATTTCCATTCACTTCAGGTGTGCTGAATCAATATCAATATTGGATCTAAACTCAATACAATTTTCTAGATTTGTATTATTCATATATATATATATGTTTCATCAAGAAACTGTAACAACCAGGATTTTTGGTCACTCAAATCGACAAAAATCCACAACTGTCGACTTAAACGAATCCAAAAATACAGATAGTTATTCGAAATAGTATAAGGAAAAGAAGACAATCACTGAATCTTGTAGCGGAAGGACAAAATATAATAAATAAATAAAAGTTCATGAAGCTGTTAAAACATACATTTGATTATACATTAAATGAATTTATTAGATTTAACTATCATAAAACATACCAATATATGCAATGGAATAATAATAACAATAAATACGTCTGTTGAGCTCCATCTTCATCTTCATAGTGGTATCTTCAATAACTGTAAAACTCAGGCCGACCCAAGCACAAATGAAAAGAAAAAAATACCTGGATCAGAACTAAAGTATTCTTGTATCAATCAAATCACAACCACATAATACGAGTGTCACGGCTTTAGAGATGCTTACAGTAATTCACGTCTCCTATCCAATGTGTTTATGAATGCAATAACTTAAGAGATGTTACAGGAATATTCATCTCCTAAATACCGACCAAAGTTGATACTATATAATATAATTTCAGGATTATAATAATGTTTATATAGTAAAATAAAAGTATCAAAATAGTGTAAGCGGTATTTTACTTTTACCCATACGCCATTTATATGCTGTCGTAAACATTGCATATAAAACACCAGTAGTCCATCGGTGGATATGGATGTGCAACAATACGACAACGTTAAATCAAAATCATAGGGGCTCGGTCAAGTTAAATATGAAAAGGCATCTAGGCAGTACCCATCAGCAGTGATTCTACTGGATTGCGAACCGAGGATGGTGGTAACACATAGCCGCGACTACAGCCCATCTCAGACAATACTCCAAAATTCAAAGGGACCCAAGTTAGTCACAAATGAATATTTAAGGTATCGAAGAAGCATGTCTGCTAAGAGTAGTTTACTCACATTGGCCTGGGTATGGCTCATGTTTTAGTCATTTCAATTATGACCCAAAGGTCAAGGCTATCCGTCTTCGTTCTATTTCTTCAAATCCAGAATCGCCTCCAAATCAACCTACTTCATTCTGGATTCTCCACCACGTACATAGCTGTTGAAGTGGTTTTCAGTTTTGGTAGAGAGTATGAAAATATCTGATCCCGGTCTTTTTAACGATCAAACGTTTACATTTTTCACACCGGTAGGTTCTTATACATTTCAAAGGGGTTCATACTTCATATCAAAATATTAGATTTTTGCTTTAAACT
Organism: Allium sativum; assembly: GCA_030737875.1. Classification (NCBI taxonomy): domain Eukaryota; kingdom Viridiplantae; phylum Streptophyta; class Magnoliopsida; order Asparagales; family Amaryllidaceae; genus Allium; species Allium sativum. The sequence continues at coordinate 63,905,388 of CM060911.1, read as the reverse complement.
CATTTCAATAGTCAAGATGGAATATTTCATATTAAATTCTCCATTTAAAACCAAACTTAAAATCCGCAGACAATCCTAAAATAGATTGTATATTAAAATAGTTGAAAAGAATATTAAAATAGCTTAGACGTATATTTTAAAATAGTCTGAATACAAATAGTTAGAGAAATAAAAGTTTAAATAAATAGTTTGAATAAAATTAGGATTTATCAAATTTTAAAAAATATCTATGTGGTTAAATATCAAAATAGTTTGCAAAATAGATAGTTTATTATATAAGTAGTTTATTTAAATAGTAAATATACATAAGTTAAAGTAAATTAGTTTATAAAGAAAGATATTTAAAATACATATATATATATACAAGTTAAAATAGTATAGTAAGAAAATAGTTATTTAATAAGATAGTTTATATAATGGTTTAAAATATTATAGCTTGAATTATAGTTGTTTCTTTCAAATTTCTATAGACTTGGCACTATATTCTAATTTCAAATAAAATCAACTCAATTTCAATATTCCAATTCGATTCAATTTCTATTTTAAATTTAATTCACTTCAATTCAAATAGTTAAATTTCCATTTGAATTTATTTTTCAATGATTTCGGTTTATAAAAATATTGAGTTCACAATTCCGATATCATTTTAAATCACTGTAATTTAAAATAAATTTCAAAGGTGGATAAAAAAAATCAATTTGACTAGATTCAACTCATATTCAATTTCATTTTTAGCTTCAGTTTACAACACTAAACTATTTCCTTTAGTTTTTTTTATAATTCATAACTCTAATTCAAGCTCAAAGGAAATCAATTGATAAAACATCGTTTATATTGTCTTTAAACAATACATCAAGATTCAAGATTAAAACAAACATGATTGAACCAATTGGTGTCCGTATATAATTTTAGTATTTTGAGAAAGAATATATATCATTTCAATCCAAATCAATGTCATAGGTATTTATCATTTCAACCTACATTCTTAATTCATTTAATTAATTAATCCCGAGTTTATTTGAGGCCCGTAACATCTAAGGTAAGTAGTTGGGATTAATCAGCACAAACAACGGTTACAAATAATTAAGGTAATAACAGGATGAAACAAATATCAATATATCATACATATCAATCCAAGGCATCCCAAACAATTTCAATAGGCATCCCAGACAATTTCAATATAACATCAATTTACTAGTCATCAAATATGAGGTTTAAACTAGTAATTAAATTCCAACTATTCAATTTATATTAATGATTAAATTAAATTGCACTCTCAATGGAGATTGACAACAATAAATAATTTAGACGATCAAACAGCAAACAATAAAATCATATCATAACATGATTTTAATTTACTAACAATTAAATATTTTAGTTAGGTGTGAGTGGTTTTAATCACTCACCTTTGGTTTTGAACAGGTTTGAATTTCAAAATACGCCCAAAATTTGATAGTTTCAAAATTCATCCTAATCAGGTCCATATTGTCCGAAATTTCAATACGAATCAAATGGAATAAACCGCGCATCAATATGAGTTTGTATGAAAAATTTATAGGTGTTTTACGGTTTGAATTACAATGTAAATAAATAAATTTGAAATAAAACCTCACCTAAAAAAATATGCCACATCACCAATCCTCCCTAAAAAATCATTTACTATAAAACATGTCGCCTAGGAAGGTGAGGTTGCACCCTTGAACATTCACATAGAATCGAAGAGGATCTTAATCAGAGTTGAATCAAACTTTTTTTAGAATTTTTCATGGAGTGATCATTTTTTTTGGAATGGGAAAAATGGTGGTTGCTTATTTTTGTTCATAGAGAATAAACGAATAGAAGTATTCTAAGGTCTAGAGTTAGTGTCGCGACCCTGACTTCCCGACCGGTCTAAACCAAGTAAGAAGACTGATTGCTTTGAGAACACGACGCATTAGAACACAAACAAGAGAAAATGTCATTGTTATTACAACAGTTTACATCAGAGCACAAGACATGAGAGTACAAATAATTAATATACAGCGGAAAAATATCAGAGATTTAAATTACTTAGTAGCGGAAATATAATACATAAATATAATTGCAGCGGAAAATATCAACTACCACAATGGAAGGAAATACACGGATACAAATCATTCAATAATATAGCTCCAACCGTAATCCAAGATCCTGTGAAAAGAAATATCAGCGAAAATCAAAACTACTAGCTGCCCGTGTGGAAAATATAGGCACCCAGAGTTTAGGTGGAAAAAATAAACTCCGAGTCATTCATAGGACTGGTGTGGGAACTAAAACAGTTTTTAACTTTATTTTAATGTTGTGTAAATCAAGGGACCATGCCGTATGACACAGAACGGGTTTTCTCCTAAGAATGTTAGAAACAAACAATGCAATGCTAAAAGGAAAAATGAAATTATTATAAGACTCGGGTCCCATCACATAATGCAACACAAGCCGGAGGGTAGAATTTTACCTTATAATACCAAAAATGCTTGATATGCAAAATTTATCTTTCATTATTATTATAAGTGAATAAATCAATTTCGAATATAAACGTATCAATCCTAGACGACATGAATGTCCCATACCACTATGCCTCCGATAGTATACATCTTAAACCGTAAAATCACATATTGGAAATTTGATTTCCTTCTTTGAACCATGGCAAAAGGATATTCCTTCCCGATTTCGAGACACACTAGCAATGCCTCAGGATCACACTATGGGCAACCCTTGGATATTGTAGAGCCGGCCAGCCATCGTTGATTGGTTATACCATAAACTATACATTAGTCGATCCCATCAGACTTTTCACATGGTCAGTATGTCGGCCGTCAAGGGCTATTGGCGCCTAATCAAATCTGCGTTACCTTGCTTTCCATCATCCAACATCCAACACCCACATAAGTAAAATATCTGGGCTCCATACAACGACATCACTCATAGCTTGAAACCAACGTATGTCCATTTCCTTGCGTCCCTATTCCCATTTTAGGTTCATACAGGGGAGTGAAACTCACGAATCGGGAGATACAATGTCATACATACAATCCATTTGCAAGTCCGTTCTGGGTCTGAACGAAACCGGAGGCACTATATTCCTCGTCCCATATGTCCAATACATGAGAGAGGTCCTCACATATCCGGTCGATTTCCAAGTACGTTTGTACGACCACCACATATAAACACTACTTGGGTGTACTTTCCAAGTGGGACATCAGCAATAGCCCAAACAATGTGAAGATCTCCGGTCTTCAACCACCGTCTTCAAATTTTTGACTTTTTATTGTCGTTCCAGTTATTCAAAATAGGTTAAACTCGGTCTTTTGGAATAACTCGTGTGTCTTATAATCATGTGAAATATAAACACATCATACGCCTCATTCTAACCCAGAATATTCTTTTATTCATATCCTCTTGGAAATTATTTCAAAAGATTTTATAATATCATTCCACAACTTAAACTAAATTAAAATGTTTAAACTAGTTGGGATTAATGAGCCTTACTAAAGTAATCATTCATTTTATTATCCCAATCCCAACCTGTTCATCCTATGGAGCGAAACTGGTAGTAGTACTCCATATCTAATACCTATTGTGTTATCGGTAAATTTAATTACCATATCGTTCTAGATCTAATTAAATATTTAACTATTGCATGGAGTAAAATTAGTGGTACACCATTCTCGAACACTTTTTAAATTTGGGAAATTTAATTACCACATTCACATTTTAATCGAATTAATGACTCATTAAAAGTCCACTTAGTTTTAATCTTCAAAAATCATTATTTAATGGTTATTCAAATTTAGGATATAAATCCTGCCTTTAACTAGGTTAAAGAACGAATGTCGGTTAAAACACCATTTACGATAAGCCCAAAATAAATTTCCATAAAAATGGAACCATCTTGGAAATCAGATCAGTAGTAATCGATATAAATTTTCGCATTAGACTAATGCCATAAGTGGAATAACAACAAACCCTTTTAAATTCCATAAATAGTAAATGCCTTCCTTTACAGAAGCTCATCTTGATTATTACTAAATCGAATTCAATTCAATTTAACATTTTAAATTGGAAATCATTACTTTGGAAAAATTCCATTGAATCTTAATTAAAAGATTTATAATTCCAAATCATAACTTCGCTATTAATTAGGTTAGAGAATGAATGTTATTTAAAACATCATTCGCAATAAACCCAAAATCCAATTTTAATTCCAGTGAAATTGATTAATTGGTAAACTTCCCTAAATCTTAATCAAAAGATTTATTATATTCTCTATTGGTTTTAAGAACGGTTATATTGAAGACAACATTCCCGACAAACCCAAAACCTAATTTGATATTAAATACAAGGCTCAGAATAGAAATCATATTGGCTTATATTCAACGTCAAATTCTGTAACGACCCAGATAATCTGAACCAATTTAAAAATTTTAAATTGGCTAAAATAATGGATTTTAAATATTTAAAATAAATATTTTAAATAAGTAAGATGAAAAGTGAGTTTGAATCGACCATTGAAAACGAGTATAATTAATTATAATTATAAACAAGGCCTGAAATGGCGCTGTAGTTTCAAAAATTGAATTCAAACTTTGTCGGACTGTACCGGGTGCAAAACAATCCGGATTTTAGTGAAACCATAAATATTTAAATCTGTTAGTGAATACCTTTCTAACGAATCTGAAAAATCGAATTTTCATAACGGAAAGCAAAAGTTATGGCCGAATGAATTTTCAGAACGGTCGCTATGGAATTTATATAGCCCGTGAAATTGGCCATTTTGCATACGACCTCGGAATTCGACGAAACCACTTTTGTTGGATCCGGGATGTGAAGTTATAGCTAGGTTTCAAATTTCATAATTTTTGAAGCTAGTATGTGAGCGTGGCAAAAGAAAATGTGTTTTGGTCAATTACAGTTAAATTGGATCGACCAAAAATGGGCCTTTTTGCAAACGGTCTCAGAATTCGACGAAACTAGTTTCGTTGGGACCGTATCGTCAAAACATAGCTAGATTTATTTTTCTGGAATTTTTCGAATCAGTTTGTGGCCCTGGCAAATTGAAATGCACGTTCAAATTGAATATTGAATGTTTTATATTTTGATTTGAAGGAAAACTGACTGAAACAGTCGAATGGGTCTACGAAACATATCCCATTGTGTTCGGAATAGGGGTATTTAGCTAGGGGCGACGGTCGTTGGGTTGAAATTGGTGTTCGTTTGGATAAGAAGATATTTTTGAATTTAAAATAAATTAAAAATAAAATATAAAGTGGCCAATCAAAGCCTTTCTCTCTCATTCCCTTTTGAATGGTCAACCCGCCCCTTCACTCTCGTTCACGGCGAAATTTGATTCGATTCTTCCTCCTCAAACATTTCAAAATCCACTGAATAAAATTGAAAGCTTTATAAGCGAAAATCCTTCTACTTGGTGAGATCTACATGCTGAGCTAATTTGGTGAATTATCCTTTCGTGATTTGTTCGATTCTCGAGCGGGAAACTGCTCCGTTCGCACGCCATTTCTGGCCACAGGAGGCCGACGAGTTGCGAGCCACTTTGGGCGGAGGAGGAGGGTTCAAGGGCGCTTCAGCTGGCATCGGCAGATCGAAGTTCGGTAGAGCGTGGAGCGACAGAGGAGGAACCCTAGTTTTCAAAGGGGGTTTCGGTGAACAGATGGAGGAAGAAGAAGACCAGCGACAGTGTAATTTTTTTATTTTTATTATTATTTTATCCTTTAATTAGATTTAGGAAAAAAAAATAACCTAGTAGAAAAATCAGTTTGTTTTTTTTTTAATTTTATGAATCACATTAGTATAAATAAAATAAAATATAAATAACCTTGTTAAAAATATATATATATATATTTTAAATAAAATTACTATACGGTAAAAAAAAATGAGATTTTTATATCGATAGAGCTAATAAAAATGTGATTTTTATTATATAGATCATTATATAAAAAATGTGATTATTAAATATATATAGCATTATAAAAAAAAATCATATCTTTCTCATATGTTAACGAAGTTCGATGAAACAGGAAACATCGTGACCGTGTGGACGCCTTCTACATTTTAGAAGAGACTGCATATTTTTCTGAGCCTTCTGCTATTTTTGGTGGAGTGGAACCCAAGGTGAGATTTCTAATTTATAAACGATATGGAAAACGACGATGTATAAATTATATAGTCGATGTATGAGTTATATAAACGTTGTACACCTCATGTATAAGCGTTGTATAAGTTGTATGTTCGATGTATAAGTTATATATGCGTTGTAAAAATTATATATGTGTTGAAATAAAAGTGAATTGCTATATATGTATATATATATATATATATATATATATATATATGCCCTCGTCCACAAACCATGGACGATATTTATTGGTTGAAATTGTTGTGAAAATTGATTGATAGCGAATGGTTGTTTGGGATTGTTTGTGGTTGATATTGATTGTTTGTGCTTGAAAAATACCCGTTTGTGGTTGAGAAATATTTGGTTGAAACCACATAGGATTAGTTTGTGGAAATGAAATAAATATATACATGCCGCCTGCGTGCGAACTAGATGCATGATCCCCATTGTCAAAAACCGCGAGGTTTTAAGGTAGAGCGAGGAGACGTACTAGGGACGGTCCCGGTTTTAACTACCCTGCCGTTATGCTGCCGAAATTTTGAATAATATTCGTGTGTTTGAATTATTTTCATCTGCTTAAACTATATTTATTCATTGAATAGGAAACCTTCATGTGTTGAATTGATATTCATTCGTTGATTAGAAATTCATGTGTTGAATGGTATTCATATTTTGAAATAAATTGTTTGATAATAAAAATCACCTTTTATCGACTATATGAACTGTGTAAAATAATCTCGTTTTGAAAGAAATTGTTTTATAAGAAAAATCCTATTTTTATCACCAATATGAAATATATAAAATGATAGTGTTTTGAAATGAGTTGTTTTACAATAAAAATCACATTTTTATTATATGCATAAATCGTTGAAATGTGAAGTGTTAAAAATAGCCACTTGTTCAAATAAATATATATGAGTTGAAATATTCATTAATTAGCTAATGATATGATTTTTACCTATGTATGTAACATTAGAATGAATGGTGTTTTTTTTAAAAACCAAATAGAAATCAAATATGAAGTTGAATAGAAAATGATAAATGATAAGAACTATATATATGTACATGCATATTCATTGAACAGGTTATAGCAAAGGGGCTAGAGAAGAGGAATAAAATTTTGTGCCCGACAAATAGGTACACATTTACTGTTTTGTTTGGGTGATGATTTTATGAGCCTGTTGGCTAGCCGCTTGGCTTTTTCTTTTTCTTTTTGAGATTAGAAGGACCGGGGAAGCTATTTGAGATTTCCCGATGCTCCCGGTGCAGGGGAGGTTATGGCGAAATTTTCCAAAATTTTAAGGCGTTAGTGAAATATTTGAAGTGAAAACGATATTGAAATCATTGAATGAACTATATTTATATAAATATATAAATATAAATAAAATTAAAACGAAACGTAGTCGTGCAGTTCACATTTTGAAACCATGATTTCAAACAACTAGTGCGGGAAATCCGACCATCGGATTTTCCCGAAACCGCAACCGTCGGGTTCGCCTTGGAAATATCTTCCCAACGGCACCAACTTTGTAAAAATCCAACGGTTGGATTGTCTGGAATGTTTAATTCAAATCTGAAGAAAAACAGCGCCAGAAGCGATTATATTTATATATATATAAATATAATTATATATTTAATCGAATAACGACGCTGCAGTTTGTATTTTGAAATCGAAACTTCAAACGATTGTACCGGGAGATCCGACCGTCGGATTTTCCCGAAACTGGAACCGTTGGATTCGCTTTGAAAAGACCTTTCTAATGATGTAAATTTTGTGAAGATCCAACGGTTAGATTTTCAGATATGTGTAAATCAAATCTGAAGAAAAACAGCGCCACGGCCGCGTTATGGCCCGAAGCGTCGTTTTGAATAAATTGGCTATTTTAAAATAAATTAAAATAGCGATAAATCATTATAAAGTACCATAAACAATATGGAATGGAAATAAACTAAATTCGCTCGATTTGTGTGGTAGTTGATGGTTGAATGTGTTTGGTGTGAAAATTACCTTAAAGAACAAAATTGTTGTTGTCGAATAATTTAACCATTGAAGTAAATTGATTTGAAATTCTAAACATTCGTGAATTATTTGAAAAGGCCGAGTTAATTCTCATTTCAAATAATTGACCGACGATTAAAAGTCGAAGATGAAGACGGTGGTCGAAGACCGGAGATCTTCACCTCGTTTGGATGGTAACCGAGGTCCTGATTGGGAGGCATCCCGAAATATGGATAATGAGTGGTGATCGTCCAGGCGTACGTGGTGATCGATGGGTTTGCGAGGTATTTAGTGCATCCGGTTTCGTTCAGACCCAGAACGGACTTGTAAATGGACTGTGTGTCTGACATTGGATTTTATTCTGTAGATTGATCTCTATTAAATATACATCTGTTTGGCGGCGGAGAATTTATTCTTTTGCTTAACGCCCTTCTCTGAAACGCACGAGCTCAGAGGTTGTATATCGATGGACATCAGTCGCATGGCATGAATTTCCTGTGTGGCATGCTAAGATGCAGTGATCAGGGCTTCTGTTGAAAAGCAAAGCCTTGTGGTGATGATCAAAGCACCGCCTGTGTGGCGTAGCTTTGTGTATAACGTGAATTCGCGAGCCTCACACCCCGGTATGAACCTAAAACGGGAGAAGGACCTCAGGGAGGGCATGCGTTTGTTTCTAGCTAGGGTGGTGTCAGTGACCTACCAGCCCTGACATTTATATACTTTTCACCTATGTGGTTGTTGCTGTTGCGAGGCGCCTTGGTTTGATCGGACGATCCGGGTCCGATGGAGTCATTCGTTGGCTCGTTGACGCCCCAAAGGGCGGGGAAACGTAGAGTTCAGGCATAATAATCCACATCGGTGGACCGGCCCTGTCGCTCCAAGGCTTGCCTGCGCGCTTGCCTGAGACACGGGCTAGAGCGTCTCGAATTCGGTAAGGACTATCTTTTGCCTTGGTTCATGACGGCAATCCGATTTCCAAATACGACATCGTGCGGTTTTGATTGTATACCTATATATGGCGACATAGTGGTATGGGGCATTAATGCCGTCTATGATTGATAGTTATGATTTGAAATTGTTTTCAAAACATATAAACACTAGCAATAATATCAAATGCCTTTGTTTTATTCGTATCAAGCATATTTTGGCCGTTATAAGGTAAAAACTCTATCCTCCGGTTTGCGTTGCATTGTGTGATGGGAACTGAGTCTTATAACGGCTTCATTTTTATAAAATGCATTGCGTTGTTTTAAAAGAATGATTTGTTTAAAGCACTGGCAATCTAATGGAGTAAACCCGTTCCACAAAAGTGGCGTGGTCCTGTGATTAGCCATATTATATATGTGTTGAATAGATTTCTCATACCAGTCCCATGACTGACTCGTAGTTTGTTTCACTTTCAAACTCGGGTGCCCCTTTTTCTACACGGGCAGCCTTGTATTCAGGTTTAGCTGGTCATTTCTGGATAGCTGGAGCTGAAGATGGATTCTATCATTTATCTCTTTTTATGCTGTTCAGCTCCTGTTGTACATATTTTGTTTGTTTTTCCGCTGTAGACATTTATGTATAGCTGAACTGTATTTGTACTAAGTAAGATCCTGTATACTGTGTATCTCTGATGATTTATTTTATCCAGTATATTCTATTGTTCATTATCTGGTGTATTTACTTAATTCCGTTCTGCAATTATCTGTTTCTGTGTTATATTCCAAAGATTACCCTTGTCTCCGTCTGAACGGGGTTTAGGGTCGTCTCAAATTCTGAAATAAATGGATATCGTATTGGGAATAACGATATCTATATCTTCCAAATTCTTCAACGATATCAGTATAATCACGGAATTCAATATCCAACTACCTGAAGATAATTTCCACTCAATTCGTATTGGAAAATTCTGGTTATATTAAAACCATTATAATATCTTTCATTTTTTTACTCAAGTTGGAAGACAACTTATTTTGATAAAAACATCTTTTATATTTAGAAACGTGGAAAATTTCAACCAAAATCATTCCAAATCATTATTATGACTTTACATAATTTATTCATATTTTTAATAATTTTATTAAGGCCCTTACAGTCGGTTTTCAATATCAGCAATCGAACTTCATCCATAGCGACCTTTTCCAAAACTGATTTGATACATTTTAAAATCTAAATGTTTGATTTTAAATCTCTTATATTCATTGGAAATATCTTTTCGATACGAAACCATTAGTTCTGATTTTAGGAGAATTCGACAGTTCGCGATGTTTCTATTCAAGCCCGAATTCGATTTATAATTAAAAATAAAATTGAAAACGTTTCTAAAGTAATTTATAAATATCTGTATTATTATAATATTAAAATAATAATATTCCCAAAATATCATAGTTAGAAATCCATTCTTCTTGATATTTATTATGAAAATAAATAAAATTGATAAAACAATCTGATCGAGTTGAAATGATGTTTATTTACTTAACTCGGCTTCATATTCATTTCAGTTATGAATATTTCAATATTTTCGTATCCATCAAAAATCGAACATTAAAATCATATTTTGGTCCTTCACCGAATATTATATTTAAAATATTCGTTATTACCGAATTGGAATGAGACTCAGACAATCATCATATAATTTTATTTATATGGATTTCATACATCACATGTATTCAACAATAATTATAAATAATTATTAAACATCCAATTCACATCCAGAGTGCAACTAACAGTTGTATTAGCATTGAATAATTAAATAATGCTTGTAACGGTTTGTCGATCAATCGATTGACAAATAATTTAATCCAATAGAGATGTGTGAATTAATTATCATCCCCAAACCTTTGTGGGGTTTTCAACTGATAAATAATTAATTAACAAACTATTTATTCCATCTAATAGATATTATTTAAATGGGTGAATATAAACAAGTCGGTTGACTTGTAAATGGATATTTAATCCAATATCAACTACCACCAATAATCTAACATCGTTTTTAGCATATTAATTATTTCAAATTCACATTCACAACAAAACATAAATAATCATCCAATGCCATTTAAGGCGCCACAAAGTGTCCATCCACATTGTTTGAAATATGAGTGTTGTATATTCAAACAACGCTTCTAATAACAAATAAACTTGGTGAATAGTTAATGTGTTGAACTCAAGGGATATCGCATGTAACAGATAAAAATTCACATAGTCAATTAATATGTTTCCAGTTAAAAAGTAAATAACTGTACAAAATATTTGAGTGAGAGAGTTCTCACATTGATTTCGAAATCATTATTAAAAAGATTGTTTTTAGCAAAATAAAACAAGCGTTAATTTCATTAAAATTTCTAACCGCTTCCATTTCTGTTCTGGTTAGTTCCATGGCTTAGATCTTGATTCCACGATTCCAACGATTCAATTTCATTCAATTCTATGTTCGGTTGAAAAAGATATGGTAATTCAAACTTTAATTACATAATAAAAATCCTTAAGATTTTAATTAATAAGTAACTACATTTTTCTTAACCCTTCTTCACGTTCCTCTTCTGTGGACAAAACTCGACCACGTTTTCCCCTTCACACAGCTAACACACGCCAAACCAAGCCCCCCGTCGTCGATCAGTGTTCACCACCTAGAAGCCCTCGTCATCGCCTTCAACCACCCGCAACGTCGGCGAACTTGCACATCTTGCGACGTCTGAAAGTCCCATCGAACATAACTTCTTTGGAAGAGAAATTGGAACAAAATACTAAACCAAATCTGATCAATTCGGTATAAATTTAAAGATCTCAGAGAGTATTACAATTTTCGTGTTATGAATCTTACCTGAAATCGTGTGGATTCGGAGAAAATTGGGGGAGAAGGATCAAAGAATATTGGCCAATGAAAATAGACTGGCGGCTGTGAACATGGAATTAGGGTTTCCAAATTTGTATTTATACCATTTTATTTTATTATTTAATTCTAATATTTACTCGTTTAACATTCAAAATCCAAATGAACCCCAAGGACTGTAAGCCAAATACCCTCGTTCCGGACACAATGGGATATGTTTCGTAATCCAATTCAATTGTTTTAATCAGTTTTTATCCAAATTAAAATGTAAACCAATATAACGTTCAAAATTGATTTTTAACGTACATTATAATTTGCCACGACCACATATTGACTCCAAAATTATGAAATTTGAAATCTATATATATGCTACAAATACGGTGATAACAAAACTAATTTTGTTGAATTTGGAAACCATTTGAAAAATGGCCTTTTTATTAGCTTATTAAATTATAACTGAATTTCAACAAGCATTTAAATTTACTACGCTTGCATACTAATTCCAATTGACTTAAAATTTTAAACCTTACAATATTCTGACATTCTGGATCCAACAAAATTAATTTCATCGAAAAAAGAGGTCGTTTGAGGAATAGCTATTTTTAATAGCTTAAATAATATTAAAATATTAAAAAAAATCCATAGCGACTCTTTTAAATTTTAATCTGGACATAACTTACAATTTATAATATGAAATCTATTTTTTTTTCACATTCGTTAGAAAGATATGATTAAACAGGTTCTAATGTTTCTTGTTTTACTAAAATTTGATTTATATTTCATTTTGTATATTCAATTGAAGTTCAAAACTAAATTTTCAAACTATAGCGCCATTACGAGTATATTTTAATGAAATTTTAAGTTGATACATTTCAACTTAGATTTAAACAAATTTTATATCGTTATTTAACAAAATAAATCATTTTAAATTCTTAAGATCAATTAAAATCAATTAAAAATAAATAATAAATTGGTTCCAAACATCAGGGTTGTTACAATCTCCCCCACTTAAAACATTTTTTCCTCAAAAAGGAACAGAAATAGAAGGTCGTTTACTTAATCAACTCAACCTTCGTTCTTGCTCAAGTTCTTCAACTTTTCTTTTTCGAAGAACTTTCTAATTTTTCGAAATTTGGCTGACGCCTTAAATTTTGAAAATTTTCGCCATAACCTCGTTTGTATGGGATGATTTGTATAACTACAACTGGCTTCTACAGGCTCTCATACAACAAAAGAAAAAAAACGAAAAGCCAATCAGTTCATAAAATCATCAAACCTAATAAATACAGTAAATATGTACCTATTTGTTGGGCATACAATTTTATTCCTCTTCTTAGTTTCCGTAACCTGGTCTGTTCAACATATATATACATTTTTACATATATCCAATCTGAACTAAATTTTCAATTCAGTTTCACTTTATATTTGATTTGGCTTAATTTACCTTTCATTTTCATATTAGTTTTATTATTTCAATATTTTAATTAGTTAAACTAATTATCATACATTGCAATCAGAAATCATTTGATTGATTAAATTTCCAAATATATATCATTTATTTACTTAAAATCATATTTTCAGTGCCATGACTAGAGTGTGATTCTATATCTGCCCAGTATATTTGAGACTTCGTATATACGTTCACGAGACGTATATGCAAAATATTCTTATATGCGATAGTCCAAATTTATAATCAAATAAAATACTCAAATACTTATTATAAGAGATAAATTTCAAAATTAAATTCGCTTTTATAAATCATGCTCTTCATACTCATTCTAGGGTATTACTAACCCTATCTCTAACGAGTTATTCTTATAGGATATTACTAATCCTATCTCTAATGAATTCTTTCAGTTGGTTCTAATGTGTCTTGTTCTCGAGCTTTGTAAACCAAAACTCTGATACAACATGTCGCGAAGCTGACTTCTCGGCCGACCTAAACCGAACAAGAAGACGGATTGCTTTTAGAACGCGATGCATCAGAACACAAACAAGAGAACATTTCATTGTTATTACAACAATTTACATCATATTACAAGATATCAGAGTAAAATAAGTATTATACAATGGAAAAATATCAGAGATTTAAATTACATAGCAACGGAAATATAATACATAAATATAATTGCAACAGAAAACATCAAAGGAAATACACTGATACAAAGCATTCCATAGTTTAGCTCGAAACATAATCCAGGATCCTGTGAAAGAAATATCTGTGAAAACCAAAAATATTAGCTGCCTATTTGGAAAATATGAGCACCAAGTGTTTAAGTGGAAATAGTAAACTCCGAGTCAGTCATGTGACTAGTGTGAGAACTAAAAAAGGTATTAACTTTATTTTAATGTTGGGTAAATCAACAGACCACGTCGTATGACACAGAACGGGTTTTGTCCCAAGAACACCAAAGAACAAACTGCATAATGCTAAAAGGAAAAATGAAGCTATTATAAGACTCAGGTCACATCACACAATGCAACGCAAGGCCGGAGGAAAGAGTTTTACCTCATGTTATGGTCCGAACTTTCCGGCCTGCCTAAATCGAACAAGAAGGCAGATTGCTTTGAGAACACGACGCATCATAACACAAACATGCGACCATTTCATTGTTATTAAAATAATTTTCATTAGAGTACAAGATATCAGAGTACACAAATAAATAATATTCAGTGGAAAATATCAGAGAACTCAAATTACATAGCAGCGGAAATATAATACATGAATGTAATGTGCAGCGGAAAACATAAACCACCACAACCAAAAGAAATACACGGATATAAAGATTTCTGAATATATCTCTAGCAATAATCCAGGATCCTATGAAAAGAAATATCTGCAAAACCAAAACTACTAGCTGCCTTTGTGGAAAATATGGGCACCTAAAGTTTATGTGGGAAGCAATGAACTCCTAGTCGACCATGGGACTGGTGTGAGAACTAGAACATTTATTATCTTTATTTTTATATTAGATAAACCAAGGGACCACTCCATATAACAAGGAACAGGTTTTCTCCCAAGAATATCATAAAACAAACAATGCAATGCTAAAAAGGAAAAATGAAGCCATTATAAGACTCAAGTCTCATCACACAATGCAACACAAACCAAAGGATAGAGTTTATCTTATAATGGCTAAACATGCTTGATAATCAAAATTTATCTTTTATTATTATTAATGCATAGTGCAGAAATTGATTTCGAATATATGTGTCAATCCTAGATGGCATAGTACCCCATCCTACTATGTCGCCATATAGGTTTACAACTTAAACCGAAAATAACATATTGGAAATTGGATTCCATCTATGAATAAAGGAAAGGGATATTCCTCCACCAATTCGAAGCACCACTAGCAAGACGTCTAGGACTCACACGCATGTGCACCTGGATCATGCAGAGCCAGTCAGCCATCGCTTATTAGTTATACCTAAACAATACGTTCCCCGGTCGAATTGGACCGCAATCTTGGTCAGTATGTCGACAATCAAGGGAAATTGGCGACCCAAATCAAATCTGAGGTACCTCACTTTCCATCATCCAACATCCACATAAGTAAAATGTCTGGGCTCCATACCATTACATCATTTCTATCTAAAAGGGAATGCCGTCCTTTATTTCTCTGTTGTCCTCATTGCGTTTTTGATTCATACCGGGGTGTGAAGCTTGCGAATTAACGCTACACAGAGCTACGTTTTATTAAAGTCATGCTCTGACCATCATCCACAAAGCTTTGCTTTTCAATAAAAGCTTTGATTATTGCATCTCAGCATGCCACATTGTCAATCAATACTATACCGTTGAATTCTACCAATATATAACCTCTAATCTCGTACGTCTTAAAGAAGGGTGTTAAGCAAGAGAATAAATTCTTCGCCCCTAAACATATATATATTTAGCAGAGTTTAACGAATACAGCGCGAAATACAATGTCAGACATAAATCCATTTGCAAGTCCGTTCTGGGTCTGAACAAAACTGGAGGCACCTTATTTCTCGTCCCTTATGTCCAATATAGGAGAGAGGATCTTGCATATCTGATCGATCTCCAAGTACATTTGGACAGTCACAACTTATCACCTCATCTTGGGTGTACATCCCAATCGCGACATCGGAAATCATTCCAACGATGTGAAGTTCTCCCGTCTTCAAACACCGTCTTCTTATCTTCGACTTTTGGTCGTCGTATCAGTTATTCAATGGTTAAACCTGTTGTGACAACTACCCACAACCCCTGCAATATATAGAAGAATAATGCACTGAAAAGTGTGCCAGGCAGCCATGGACAATCAACAAGGTATGGTAACACAAATGGAACCTGTCGTAACTCACAGCGCAATGATAAAATATAATAGAACATATACAATAGGTAGAAATAGTGGAGCATCATATAGCAAACTTTTGAAAACTTTAACAACATTCTGAAAGGTAATCCATACATCGTAGGAATACCAAAGTCTTTACATGAAGCCTCACTACACACTCAGGGAGAAACTCAAACAACGGAAATAGAAATACTAGATATTAAGTAAGATAGTACGCCAACCTCTGAATTGCAACATTGTCCTCACTAAGCTCTCACCTGCCAACTAGTCTGCCCATCCACAAGCGGATGAACAGCCCAAGATAATAAGAGGGAAACATAAAACCTTGAGTCATACAATAGTTTAGTGAGCGATAAAACAACTAACAAACATCAACAATAAAGTATACGAGAATGTATAGACAAATATACTAATCTACCCACAACACCACAGAAGAGCTCAACCCCATCTTCCTCACATCGGACAGTGATAGCCTCTACATCAAACACTTAACCCATTCGCTCAGGGAAACTAGAATAACCATTCATTCATGGAAAGGGGAAGCAAACACCACGAGCACTCATAGCATCCAGATTATATGCATCAAGTGTAAACCATCCTAATCGAATTCAACATCTCTCAAGTGCAAGCCCCAGAGGCCTAAACCAATATCAGACAAGCATCAGAGAAACATCTCCTTCGACTTTGGACAATCTACGTGAGACGACACAAACAAAGTAACCAGTCAACCATGACCAACTTTGGCTATCACTGCCAATCCTGCTTCGAAACCATCGTCAATCATATGACGGCCAACCTTGCCATATGTCAAGGGATAATGGTAACCCTAGTACTAGCATAAACACCATACGCCTTTCAACAATATGTATGTTTGTCCAACCTTGACAGCTATTCCTTTCAACATTACCCAGGGTACTCGACCGGTAACCTTCCGGTCTTTTAGGTGCCCCTATTATACCTCTGCTTCGAGCCTGCTGGAACTTATGACAATGATGACTTCGCGGCCTTCACATCTCTAGTCATCCAGCCTGACGGCTTTTCATAACTCGAGTAACCTTCTTGAGTAATCATTATTCACCAACTCACAACCTTTGAGTTGTCACCTCATTCGTTATTCCATACCAATCAACGAACACACTTAAAACTTCGAATCTTCCTACTTGAATTCACTTCGAATTTACACCATCATTGAGCCAAATCACATCACTTCGTTGCGGCTAGGGTTCGGGGGGTTGCCCCAAGAAAAATTAAAAGCCCTTTTTGTCAAATTTGGATCATACCCGAAAAATATTTTTTTTTATAAAATGAACGATCGATCCTTCATGCCTCAACCGACCGACTGAACCCAAGTCTTGGCCGACCGACCTCCTCTGCACCAACCGACCTGACCACAAGAGCACCGATCGGTCCAACCACAAGAGCATCAATTGGCCCAACCATAAGAGCACCGACCTGTCCAACCACAATAGCACCGATCGGTCCAACCACAATTGCATCGATCGGTCCAACCACAAGAGCACTGATCGGCACATTGCTTTAAGACTGACCCAAACACCATTTGATTGACCGATCCCTTTCCTACCAACTGATCCCCTTCCTACCGACCTATACGACTTTTCTAGATCCGATTCGACACGGTTTCAACCCGAAATTCGATCAAAACTTTGCTAATCGACAATATCGACGAAATCAACTCATCTAATTCATCCAATACAACCATAAGCATGTTATGAAACCTTTAACAACATGAATATGATTATTATCACTAAAATTATTCAAATTCCACCAAAATCTTAATAAATGAACATATGAACTAAATTATGGATATAACTTGCATAAACATATGTGTATCTAAGGGAAACGACTTGAATTTGATGAAAAACATAATCAAACATTCATATACTTGATTGAATATGTGTGAGAGATGCATATCACTTAGAAATTCTCCAAATCAAAGCAAAAATGATGAAATTCGATTCCGGACAGTGAAGAACTTGATCAAAATCATTCAATTTGACGAACTCTCCCTTGAAGCGGTATAGATCTAGCCTCAAATGGTGTAGATCTTCGATTCTCTAAGCTCTAATGGTGGAAAGATGGAGAAATGGACGAATGAAGGATCCCTTGGCTCTTCCAAATGAGAGAATGGAGAAAGTAAAGTATTTCCCATGCCTCTTACCCCCTTTTATAGCCTTCACTAGCCCACTAATGGGTGTGATGACTGCCCATAATCCCAGCTCTAAACAAGAGGAATAATGCGCTGAAAGGTGTGCCAGAAGCTATGGACGATCATCAAAGTAGGTAAACAACATCGGAAATCTATTGTAAAACTCACAGCGCAAGGATAAAAATTAATAGAACGTATACAATGGGTAATAGATGTGAAGCATCATATAACAAACTTTTGAAACTTTCACAACATCCCGAAAGATTATCCAAACATCATAGGAAATACCAAGGTCTATGCATGAAGACTCACTACAATACTCATAGAGCACTCAACAACGGAAATAGAAATACTAGATAGTAATAAACTGGTACACCAGCCTCTTACTCACCTCCGCACAACCGCATCGTCCCCACTAATCACCTGTAACATGCTACTTAGTCTACCCATCCAAAACCGGATGAACAACCCAAGGTAATAAGAGGAGACATAAAACCTTGAGTCAGACAACAGTCTTAGTGAGCGATAAAATAGCTAACAAACTTCGAAAATAAAGGTATATGAGAATGGATAGATAAACATACTAATCTACCCGCAACACCGGAGAAGAACTCAACCCAATATTCCCCACATGGGACAGTGATAACCTTTACGATAAACAATTCAACCATTCATCCATGGAAACTAGAACACTCACATAATCATGGTAAGCACTCATAACATCTATATTATATATATCTCATGTAAACAATCCTAATCGAATTTGATATCCCTCAAGCACAAGCCCTAGAGGCCTAAACCAATATTAGACAAGCACCCAAGGAACATCTCCTTCGATGTTGGATAATCTACATGAGACTACTCAAACAAGGCAACTAATCAACCATGACAGACTCTGGCTATCACCGCCAATCTTGCTTCGAAACATCGTTAATCGTATGACGACCAACATTTCCATATGTCAAGTGCTATTGGTAACCCCAGTTCTAGCATAAACTCCATATGTCCATCCTTGACAATGTCCAACCTTGATAACTAGGCCTTTCTATAGGACCTAGGGTACTCGACCTACAACCGGTCTTTTAGACATCTCTAGTGTACCACTGCTTCGAGCCTGCTAAAACTTTCAACAACGATAATATCTCGGCCTTCGCATCTCTAGTCATCCAACCCGATGACTTTTCATAGCTCAAGCAACCTTCTTAAGAAACTATTATCTACCAGCTCATGACCTATAAGTTTTCGTCTCATTCGTTGTTCTGCACCGATCAACGAACACATTCAATACCTCCAACTTAAATTTACTTCGAAGTCACACCATCATCGAGCCAAAATACATCACTACGCTGCGGCAAGGGCTCGAGTGGTTGCCCCTGAATTTTTTTTCATACCCTTTTGTTCAAATTGGAGTCGTACCCAAAAATAATTTTTTTCCAGAAATGACCCTGTGTGACCGACCTCCTATGACCGACCCGATGTGACCGACCCCAGATGACCGACCTCACACTTCACCTCTTGGAACATTACCGAATGACCTGAAGCTGCTCAAACCAATTAGATTGAACACCTCTACTCAAGCATACGCTCGACCGACTAGCTTGCATGACTCATCACTTTGTGTGTGACCTACCCAATCTTCTGATGCACAAACCTGGCCTGCTCGACCTTGGCCTTCTCGACCGCTCGACCCTGCCCTGCTCGACCGCTCGACTGGTGCTACACGTTCAACCGACCACCCTGCTCATTCGACCGACCCAGCTATCCAAGAGCGACCGACCCTTCCCTTTTCCATTCCTCACTTCATCATGCTCTCCAAGACATGATTCCGGCCGACCGACCCACCATGACCGACCGAAAACCTACACCACCCCAATGCAACTCCAATTTCAACCAAAACATCCCCAATCGACACAAACGACGAAATATACTTGTCAAATTCATTCAACACAATCATAAGCATGTTACAAAGTCACTACAAACAAGAGAACGACAATTTTGCTAAAATTATGTAAATCACTCCAAAACCATGATAAATGAGTATATGATCTAAATTGCGGATCTAACTTGCATAAACATATGAAATGGCACAGGAATTACCAATTTAAAACCTACTAAAATTGATCATAGGGTGATTCATATGAAAATGGACTTGTGATGGTATAGATATGTGATAAACACTTGAATTTGATGAAAAATATAATCAAACATTCATATACTTCATTGAATCCATATGAGAGATGTAAACCACTCACTGATTCTCCCAAATAAGCAAAAATCAATGCAATAAGATTCCGGACAGTAAGCAGTTGAATCCAAGCTCCTTGATTTGATGAATTCGCCCTTCAATTAATGTAGATCAAGCCTCCAATGGTGTAGATCTTCAATTTCTCCCTTTTAAAGGTTGATTTCAATGGTGGAAAGCTGTTAGAGGAAGGAGAAGCATAGGCCAACAAATGAGAGAATCGTGAAACTAAACCATTTCTTGTACCACCCACCCCCTATTTATACAGTTCCGCTAGCCCACTAATGGGCCTTCCCAGCCCATTATGGCTCTCCAAACCCAAACAACCAACTGAAAAACCTTAAAACAACGATTCCTCCCAAACCCCAGAGCCAAATGTTTAATGTAAACTCTATGGAAATGAAATTATCATTTCCTTTCCAATGGCATAGGTATCACTATCTAATTTGACTGAGTCAAAAGTTATACCCTGTACAATGTTGATCGGGGCAAAAATGCTCATAAACAAATTTGGGTGGACATGTCTAACATCCCCGTAAGTAACGTGTATCAAAAGATCAGAATGATCCAACCCTCAGGGAATAAAATAAAAATATTTTATGATCCTCGGATACGTAAAATACGGGCTGTTGCAATGGGCCTCCCCAAATCAGCCCATTTTGGCTTACCAAACCTGAACATCCAACTGAAAAACCTTAAAACATCGATTCCTCCTAAACTACTGAACCAAATCTTTTATACGACCACTCTACGAAAAGGCAAACATCATTTCCTTTCCAATAGCATAGGTCTCAACACCTAATTCGATTCGAGTCAAAAGTTATGCCATGCACAAGAATGACAGGGGCAAAATGGTCGCAAACACAATTGGTAAAAATTATGGACATGTCTAACATCCCTATAAACAACATATTAAAAATGGAGAATGATCCAACCCTTAGGGAATAAAGTAAAAATATTTTACGATCTTCCGATACGTAAAATGTGCGCTATTACATTCTTCCCCCTTTTAGGAATTTCACCCCCGAAATCCCAACAAACTTAAGCAACCACAATAATTTCGCATGCCCATCATCCATAAGCAGCCAATTCTATCACCCAAACTAGCAGCCATCAGACCATGCATCCATTGCCCTATCGTAGCATGCAGAATTCTAAAACAACCATAGCACAAGCTACAATGTTGTAAGGCGGTATGATGCTAGCTGGTCATACTGATGAAGAGTTGTGTATGGGTCGTCTTCATGCTCTCTTCCGTCACCCATGTACAATCGTCGTCATCCCCACTCTATTGTACCTTAACTAGCTTAACCGTCTTCCTCCTAAGCTGCTTCATGTCATTCCCCACAACACGAAGTGGCTTATGAGGACTTGTAACTACGGTATCTACTTCTGGGTCTTCGTACTACTCTGGAGATACCACCATATTCGAATTATGCATGAATTTCCATAGAAACGACACATGGAACGCATTATGCACACTCGATATCTTCTCGGGTAACTCCAATCTATATGCGAGCTTTCCAATTTGCTCGACTATTGGAAATGGCCCAACGAACCTAGGAGCTAATTCTCCCTTATTTCTGAATCGAACCACATGCTTCAACGGTGAAATCTTCACAAAAACCAAATTGCCAACGTCAAACTCCAAATCATTTCAATGCTTATCGGCATAACTCTTCTGACAATCTTAGGATGCATTCATTTGTTGCTAAATAATCTCAATACAATCCGATGTTTCTTTAATCATCTATGTCCAAAGTATCATCTTATCTCCAGTTTCTAACCAACATGCTAGAGAATTACATGGCCTAACATACAATGCCTCGTATGGTGCCATCCCAATTCTAGACTGATAGCTATTATTATATGAAAACTCAACTAGATTTAGATGGTCTTCCCATAATCCCCTAAAATCCAATACACAAGCTCTTAGGAGGTCTTCTAAAAATTAGTTAACCCTCTCGGTTTGACCATTATTTTGGTGATGGAAAGCCATAATTAAACACAACTCGATTCCCAAAGCTTCCTGCAAAATCCACTCATTAATAATAGATCTCGGTCACTCACTATTGCTCTTTGGGATACCATGTAATCGAATTATCCCTTTCACATAAATCTCAGCCAACTTCGATGTCGTTCTAGTCGACTTGACAGGAATGAACCTTGCACTTTTGGTCAAGCGATCCACGATGACCAAAATCCTTTCATTTCCTGCCCTAGTTCTAGGTAGTCCATCGATAAAATCCATCGATACTTTCTTCCACTTCCACGTAGGAATTTCCAATGGCTGAAGAAAACCACTTGGCTTCTTTTGTTCATCTTTCACCAACTAACAGTTCATGAACTTGAAAATGAACTTTGCAATATCTCGCTTCATCCCTTCCCAGTAATTGAATCACTTCATGTCCTGATACATCTCATTACCACTGGGATGAGTTATCAACTTCGAGTGATGACATTCTCTCAAAACCTCATCTCTCAATCCATCAGTATCAGGAACAACCAGTCATCCTTGCTTTCGAAGCCAACCTTCTCGATCGACTTCGAACTCTTTATCCTCTAGTTCCAGATTCTAGATAAACTCGACAAGCTTTGCATCTCGCTTTTGGCTCCCGCCAATCCTTTTGATAAGAGTAGCTCTTATCGATAAGCTTGTCAACATTTCAGGTTCCAACTCACATCGTGCCTGAGATCGAATCTTGCAAAATACTTAAGGCTCTTTCATTCTAAAAACATCGCTCCCAAACTTGCGTGTCTTCGACCCAACGCATCTTCCACTTTGTTACACTTGTCGGGAGTATAGGCTATACCAAAATCATATGATGCCAGAAACTCTAGTCACTTTGCTGCTGAATATTCAAATCCTTTTGGGAGAAAAGATACTTTAACAACTTGTGATCCGTGAACAACTCGAATTGAACTCCCAATAGGTAATGTCTCTATATCTTCAGAGCAAACATAATCGCTGCCAACTCTATATCATGAGTTGGGTAATTCATTTCTTGTGGCTTCAGCTGTCGACTCGCGTAAGCCATAACCATATCCTCCTGCATTAGTACTACTCCAATGCCACATGCATCAGTGTACACAATCATCTCTTCATTCCCACTTGGAATGGTCAACACAGAAGCACTCGTTAGTCTATCCTTTAGGAATCCAAACACTTTCTCACACTTCACGTCCCATGTGAACACTTGGTTCTTCTTCGTCGACCCCTTAAACAGTGCTTCTATCTTGGAGAAATCCTTGATAAACCATCGGTAATAACCTGCCAACCCAAGGAGACTTCTCACATTCGTCGCATTCTTAGGTCTATCCTAGTCCTGGATTGCTGCCACTTTGGCGGGGTCAACCTCTATCCCATTACCAGAAACTACATGGCCTAAGAATCTTATTTCACTCTCGCAGAAGTGACACTAATTTGAAAACTTGGATCTCAGCACATGCTTTCGTAAGATTTTCAACACGATTCTCAAGTGCGCCTTGTGTTCTTCATCATTCCGAGGATAAACCGGAATGTCATTCACGAACACAAGTACAAACTTATTATGCTGATCTCTGAAAACCCTATTCATAAGATCCACAAAATATGTTGGTGCATTGTCCAACCTGAATGGCATCACCAACCATTCGAAGAAACTGGATGGTGTCCTAAAAGCAGTCTTTGGCACACTATCCTTAGCCACCCTCAACTGGTGAAATGCTATTGCCAAATCCATATGAGAAAACAATTTGGCCTCGTGAAGATGATCAAACAAGACATTAATACTTGGCAACGGATAATTCTTCTTCTTGGTCACCTTATTCAACTCACGATAGTCCACACACATTCTTAACGAGCTATCTACCTTGGTTGCAAAGACTACCGGTGACCCCATTCGGAAACACTTCTCCAAATGAATCCCTTTCCTAGAAGGTCACAAACATGCACCTCTAACTCTCGCTGTTCCTTAGGTGACATCCACCTAAGAGGCATAACGATTGGTCTAGCACCCTCGACCAAATTGATCCTAAACTCGATCTCATGATGCAGCGGCAACTCTTTAACCTCGTCAAAGATATCCTCGTACTCATTAGCGATCAGCACAAATGACAAGTCTTCCTATGGAATCACAAGCGAATATGGATAGCTCACGAAGGCACCATATTCGGGCTTACACCGGATTAACACTTTTCACCCTTCCACAACCCCGACTCTCACCTCTAGCTTCTCGCAATTCACCATTGTCGCATACCTTTTGAGCCAATCCATGCCCAAGATGATCCCAAACCCTGCGAAGTTAAGAACAAAGCAATCACTCACAAAAGAACAACCATGACTCGACAAGACTAGACCACGTCATATCAGGCAAAGATTGGATGAACCCTCAACTAGATTACTCACTACGAACGGTCTATCACAATTCCAAACTCAAGCGGCACACAAGCTCATTGCAAACGAATGAATACGATGTTCCAGTATCAAACGAAACTCGAACTGAAACACCTCAGACAAAATGAGTATCTTAGACGACGACACCATTTACCTTCTCCTCAGCGGTAGTAGCTCTTGAAGAATATGCACGGCTTCCAAAGCATATGCCTTCAAAACATGCTTGCCTTTAGCTGGACAGTCTTTCTTCTCATGTCCAGGTTTTCCACACTTGAAGCACTTCTTCTTAGCTTTGGGATTCTTGAACTCGTTAGCAAAATGACCTTTCTATTGGTAGTTAAGGCAAATCACCTCACTCTTAGGCTTCTTTTGGCCATCCTTTCCTTTCTATTGTTGTTGCTTCCTCTTATTATTATTACCATCTTGCCATGGTTTCTGAACTTCCTTGGTTGTAGCAACAACATTTTCTTCCTTATGAAACAAGCTCTCATGGCAAACAACTTTTTCCACAATCTTTTCAAATGATTCATTAAGATGTTCTACGAACAGTCTTCCTATGTATTATCCAGTCCCATAACAAACTTCTTGTTCTTCTGATAGGGTATGCCAATGTTTGAACGAGCATATTTGGACAAGCCCTCGAAATCAGGCATAATCAAGCACAGAACGTTCATTCTGTTTCAGCTCCACGAACTTCTTGAACAAAGCAGACTTCTGAGCCGTAGAGATAAACTTTGTATGACACCTCAAGTTCGTTAATGTCACTCACAAAGGGAATTCATTAAGTTTCGTGAAGCATTATAGGTAAATAAACACAGAATATTACATGATAGATATAATTAAGATAGCAACAAAAATTTAAATTTTTATTTCAAACACAAACCATACACCGTGGTCCAAAATACCATAAGTCACAAAAACCATTACAACAATAAAACTTCTGTCTTTTATCATCAGAGTACATAAATACTTAAGAGAAAACATAATTTCCCAAATAAGAGAGACAAAGCCATAGTAGAGATAAGCACTTGAGCCATACTTGGAAAGCAGCTCTAGCATGATGATAACTGAGTCCTGACAAAGCCTGAGTGTTCCCACCTTGAGAACCGAGATGGCGAAACGGAAGAAAGAAGAGGAACCAAAAAGGTTCAAACATAAAGTCTGGCGAGTCTAGTTACTTTTAGCAAGTAAGTAAATAAAAGTTGCTTGACCATCATATAAAGTGGATAAGATAGATCACTACATAAATGGCAGGTGTGACAAGGTAGACAGGATATGGCGAATACGCTTCCTAAATGATTACTCTGCACTATTACTAATATAACCAGAATGAGATGATCCCTTACACTTCAAGATGGTAGACTTAGGCATACGTCCAAATGTAGCCTAACTACTACACTAATCGATCGGTCCCCTACTCTGTGTCGCCCCTACAATAGGATGTATCACATCCTAAAGTGGCAACCCATCACTCATATGCACAGCTCATACCTATAGGTGTCATGGTCGTCTTATTCCCTTCGGTCCGGCTCATGCACGCACATGGCCCGGTCGGTTTGCGCCGCGAACACCGCCTCCGCGTTTGGATCTCTTACAATTAGTCAGTAAGCGTGCCTCTTCTCCGACCTACTTCGGAGTTCTCTACTCGATACATACTCTAGGTTACTAAATGAAAAGGGTCCTACACAATATGATACAAGCTCTCCCCTTTGTCTTTTATCCCCCACTAGGTTTTCCACAGGTTATATTTACCCTAAAGGTGTCTTTAATTTTATATGACCCCAATATTTCTATCGGTTATGCTTACCACTAGGTGTATTTAATTACATAACCTTATCTGGCTATGTTTGTGGGCCTATATGTAAATATTACCCACACCTACAGATTTACTTAACCAACCCACTGTTCAACCAATTTTACTTAACCCTAAATTAAGTTCATAATCATGCAATCCCTACGGATAAGATTAGTTTAAGTAGTCCAATTCATTACCATGTCCATTTATGGTTTATAATGGGCTGGACCTCCCACATTATGCCTACAACTTGTGGATGCTGGATATGCTGGTCGGGTCCAGGCAGACTTCTTCCACAAGTTGGGCCTAACCTCGTGTCATAGCCCGATTCGTATTTGCGCACTTAGACCTATCACATTAGGTTCAACATTAGTTGCTGCTGGATATGCCGGTCAGGTCCGGGCGGACTTCCACCACTAATGCGACCTAACCCCGTGTCATAAGTGCGCAAATAATTTCTAATTGTAATTATTAGACATTTCATTCTTATCTGATTCTTACCTATGTCTTTATAGGTGACTATGTCCTCATTTCCCCAATTTGAATCATACGTCCAATTCATATAAACATTATTTAAATTATGCAATTCTAAACCTTTTTCCCGCGTTCCCTAACTAACACATTCACATATATTCGGCGGCATCTAGGCTAGAAAGTAGCCTAGTCATACACAAAAAAGTAAAAAGTGATGGGAATATGACAAAGGTGATTGTTTTGGCATAAACATAAGCTAGCATGGTGATAAGTGGACATATAAGCATAAATCTGCTGAACTTGTGGCAGTTAATTGATTCAAACATAACTATGACGTCATAATAAGAAAAATAAGATCTAAATTAACAATTTATATGTCCAACTAGTTTAGATCTAATATGATAGGCACAAGGTGATAAACTAGATCCGATTAGCAATTTGGATGTCCACAAGATTCAGATCCAATGGTTAAAACTAGATCTAACACAAATAAGGTCAAGTTCCACATTATAGAATGTCATAATAGATCCAACAAGATAGAGATTTAGATCAATAGTTAAAAATAGATCTAACGAAAATAAGGTCAAGATCCACATCATAGAATGCCATAAAAGTTACAACATATTCAACAAGATAGAGATTTAGATCAATAGTTCAAAATGGATCTAACACAAGTAAGGTCAAGATCCACATTATAGAATGCCCCAAAAGTTACAATAGATCCAACAAGATAGAGATTTAAGATCAATAGTTAAAAATAGATCTAATACAAATAAGGTCAAGATCCACATCATAGAATGCCACAGAAGTTACAATAGATCCAAAAAGATTGAGATTTAGATCTAAGTGGTACACAATTTAGGATGTCATATGTTTGCAATTTACAATGGATCCAATATATTATAAGCACGTGAAAAAATCCAAACTCTTGTCATATCAAATATACTTTTATATATTTAAATCTAAAAGCAACTAGGAACTTACAGAGTTTGGATTAGAAAATAGAGAAAAAATGGATCTTGAATCTCTAACCGATTGCTTAGGTTGATAGTTGTAGGTGACAAATAAATCCAATTCATTTTAAACACTGGTAGAGTTTGGCCTCCATGAATTCTCAATGAAGAAAACAGGAGAAATGGACACATATTTATAGCTGCAGCACCGCTGAAACCGACTGCCACATCATCCCTAGGGGTGTTGACACCCATGTAGGTGGGTCGACTCCGGTGTCGACACCCCACTAGCGGGGTCAAACGCCTAGAGCGGGAAATTTGCCGCCATACGAATTTTCAGTTTTTGGACCCATTCCGGATAAGTGTTGTCTCATATCTGACTCATATGTGTATCATATGTATATACATATTTCTTCTGCGCGTATACAAACTAAAAACCCTCATAACTTCTTCGTATAGTGTCCGTTTTATGAAAACCAAATATCTATCTTGAGCAGAATTTCAAGACGGACGCAATGGCGTAGTCCGTTTTCCTTAATTCTGAATATTAAATTAGTTGTTATTTAATTTATCTTCTTTTAGTGTTGTTAAAATTTCGTGGTGTTACATTCTCCCCTATTTAAAGGATCTCGTCCCCGAAATCTCTAGGTTGAGAAGAATGTATCCGACCATCCATCATCCATTTACTCATCCACCAATCACAGTCATCCATTGTCCTTAAAACTTTATAATGCTTATATGAACATATGCAAAGGTGTGTGTATATGTCCCAACACTAATGCGAAAGATCAGGAAGTCTACTGATTCAGTTGATCCTTAATTCAATATATGTTAGTTCCATGAATCCAATATGTATGCAATTAATCCTATTATAACATGTAAGTTCTATATGTGTGCACACTCATTCGTCCAAATGCAACATCCATATGCTAATACATTCATTTCATCCATAAAAGAAAAGAAAATGCACACACATCCATATGAAGTATGAGAGTGATTGAGCTGATTTAGTGCCTAATGTGTGTGTATATTCATCCACAGACAGCCACTAGCAAACACTTGCATCCACATGCATCCATCAAACTTAACATGTCTCTAACATAAGTTTACATCCATAGGATTCCTATCTGATGGTCGGAAATAATATGGATAAGATATATTCAAATGATAGAAACTAGCACTGATAAAACTTTTGAAAAAGGAATTAAGAACATACTCTCGAAAAGAAAAGGGTATGAAGCATGAATCTTGGCTACAGTCTCCCAAGTCGCATCCTCTGGGTTATCTCCCCATTAAAACTTTATCAATTTGGCCTTCTTTATTGCGTAGCTTCTTAACTTCTGATCAAAGAATACGGGAAGGAACTCGCCTGACTGTCGCCTCCCGTTCCACTTCTACCTCTTCCAATACACTCGACTAAACAACTTCTACAGTGTCATGCAGGCACCTCCGTAGATGAGAAACATGGAAAACATCAGAAGCGCCAGATAGATTTTCTAGAAGCTTTACCTTATAGGCCACTTGGCCAATCCTCTTTGTTATTGGAAATGGTCCCACAAACCTAGGTGCCAACTTCCCTACCGATCTGAAGTGAACCACATTCCTCAGAGGTGTTACTTTGATAAAAACTAAGTCTCCTACTTCGAATTCAATGTCAGACCTTCTCTTTTTTGCATAGGACTTCTGCCTATCTTGAGCTGTCTTCATCCGCCGTCGAATAAGGTCAATATTTTCGGATGTTTTTCTAACCATATCTAGTCCAAATAATAATCTTTTTGTAGATTCCCACTAACAAGTTGGTGATCAATAGGGTCGTCCATATAATGCTTCGAAGGGTGCCATGCCGATGCTAGATTGGTAGCTGTTGTTATAGGAAAACTCTAATAAAGGAAGGTGCTCTTCCCAACTCCCTCCGAAATCTAGGATACACGGCCTCAAAATATCCTCTAGAATTCCGTTTACCCTCTCCATCTGCCCATCGGTCCGAGAATGATAAGCTGTGCTTAACACAACTATGTACCAAACGCTTCTTGCAAGCTCCTCCAAAATTCACTTGTGAAGATGGGGTCACGATCGCTCATGATGCTGGAAGGTGTGCACGAAGACGAACTGTCTCACGAACATAAATTGCTGCCAACCATGATGTCATCCTCTTACTCTTCACTGGAATGAAATGAGCGCTTTTAGTCAATCTGTCGACTATTACCCAAATACTAGCGTTGCCTTTCTTCGTTCTAGGCAAACCATCTATGAAATCCATAGAGACGCTCTCCCATTTCCAATGAGTAACCCACAAAGGATAAAGTAAATCACTGTGCTTCTTTTGTTTAGCTCTAACTTGCTGGCAAGCTAGACATTGGGAAACAAATTCGGCCAAATCATTCTTCATCCCAGCCCAAAAGAAAACCCTCTTCATGTCACTGTACATCTAATCACCGCCTGGATGAATGGTCATCTTAGAATGGTGGGCATCTTTTAGGACTTCCTTTATCAAGCTTCCAGTTTGAGGAACACAAAGCCTTCCATCTCGTCACAACCGTCCCTTTTCAACTGTGCCATATCTACTGAGGTGATTATAAGTCTCAATTTTTCTAAGTTATTCCATGATGTCTAAAATATGTGGGTCACCTTACTACGGAGCTCCTATTTGATCCATAAGAGTTAGTCATATCTCTAAGGATGCAAACAAATCAGGAAAAATCTCGATGGAAGGTCTAAAATCAAAAGCTGATATGAACTCCTCGGTTTTCCTCTCCAAAAACAGAGGAATCAAGGCCATCCTCTGCCTACTTAGTGCCTCTACCACCACATTACCCTTGCCCAGGGTATAAGCAATCTCAAAATCATAAGAAGCTAGGAACTCCATCCACCGTTGTTGCCTTAAATTGAGATCCTTCTATGAGAACAGATACTTGAGAGATTTATGATCGGTGTATAACTCGAACTTCTCTCCAAGTAAATAATGGCGCCACGTTTTGAGCGCGAATACTATGGCAGCTAGCTCTAAATCATGGGTTGGGGAGTTTTTCTCATGAACTCTCAATTGTCTACCCCCATAACACACTACTTTCCCTACTTGCCTAAAAACTCCACCAAGCCCTGTACCAGAAGCATCAGTGTAAACGGTAAGCACTTTACACCCATCAGGCAAGGTCAAGACTGGGGCTGTTGTCAGAGCCTTCTTCAGTCGTTGGAAAGCAACATCATAATCTATATCCCACGAAAGCGTCCAATTCTTCTTTGCCAGCCTGCTGAGTGTGGCTGATATCTTTGCGAAGTCCTTAATGAACTTCCTATAATAACCTGCCAACCCAAGAAAGCTTCTCAACTCGGTTGCATTTTTAGGAATCAGCCAATCTTGCACTGCAACCACCTTCTGTGGGATCTACAGCTATCCCTTCTTTGGAGAACACATGCCCTAAGAATCTCACCTCTTTTCTCCAAAAATGGCATTTGGATAATTTCGCCTTAAGCTGATGCGCACGGAGAGTTTTCAAGACTTCTCTCAAATGTTGGGCATGCTCTTTTTCGCTTTTGGAGAAGATCAAGATATCATCAACAAAGACCATGACAAATTTGTTTAGAGACTCCCGAAACACCCTACTCATCAGATCAACAAATAAACGAGGGCATTCGTCAACCCGAAAGGCATAACTAGCCATTCAAAGAAACCATGCAGAGTTCTAAAAGTGGTCTTATCTATGTTGTCCTCAGCCACCCTTAATTGATGACATCCCATGGCCAACTCTAACTGAGAAAATACGAAGGCACCAACAAGCTGATCAAATAAATCATCAATCCTCGGGAGCAGGTGCCTATTCTTCTTGGTGATTTTACTCAACTCTTTATAGTCAACACACAAACAAAACGAACCATCTATCTTAGTTGCGAATACAACTGGAGCACCCCATTCAGATATGCTTCGTCTGATAAAATCCTTTCTCCAGTAGCTCCCCTACTTGCTTACTCAGCTCCCTTCTCCCCCTTGGAGCCATATGGCGCACCGGTAATGCAACTGGCTTTGCATTATCTAATAGATATATACGAAAATCGATCTCACACCTCGGAGGTAAACCCCTTACCTCATTAAAAACATTGGAATAATCTCAGACTACTAGAACAGATTGCAGATCATTGGTAGATGCATCAAGTGACTCTAAGAAACTAAGCATTACCGACCCTTGCGGGTCACAAGAAATCTTGAGGGTTCTCCCATAACAAGTCAAAAGTCTAACAACCCTCTTCTCACAATCCAGGATAGCACCATACATGGTAAGACAATCCATCCCTAGAATCAACCCATATCCCATAAACCCGAGCACGTATGCGTCGCACTCAAACTAGACGCCTAGCACATGTACTTTCAAACCACGACAAATCATAGAAAAATGAGCCGAACCACCAACGGAGTTTGAAACAACTACGGGATCAACTACCATACTAGTAATCAAGTGTAGAAATTCAACCACATAACAAGATATAAATGAATGTGGAGCGCCAGAATCAAAAAGAGTTCTTATAGGATGATTGGAAAGAGAAATATACCTCTATCTGATACGATAGCCATGAAAGCATACACCTGCCCTCCAAGGGATCCTGCCCTTTGGCCTTGTCCTTGCCTCTTTGGGCACTCTTTAGCAAAGTGTCCGAGTTCTCCACAACTGAAGCAAGTATTCTTCATTCTTTTGCAGTCTTTTACCAAGTGACCCTCACGTCCACAACTGCGACACTTCCTCTTATCCTTATCTTTGTTATTCTTTCTGTCTTCCTTTTGTTGTTGCTGTTGTCCTTTCCTGGGCCATACCTTCCTATTTTGTGTTTCCTCAACCGTAACTTCTTTCCTTTTAGAGAAATCATCTACTCGCAATGGTGGAGGAACAACGATAGCAACTGGGGGAAGGGCGTCTCCTTGGCTCCCGCTTGGTGCCATAGCTTGAAGATACCTACGGAACTAATCTGTTACTTCAACGCCCTCGGGAATATAAGGTTCCCCAGACATGCCGAAAAGAAAAAGGGAAGAGATTTAGACAAAGGGCTGAAGGATATTACAAATGGCTTCGTGGGGAACGTCTTTCAAAACAGACTTTTCTTTTTCGAAAATGTTTTCTTTTTAAAACCTTTTTGAAAATAATTTTCAAAACCTTTATCCAATCTGATAAACCTTCAGGTCTGATACCAAGTGTGACACCCCACGTCCGTTAATGTTACTTACAAGGGGAATGCATTAAGTTTCGTGAAGCGTTATAGGTAAACAATCACATAATATTATAAGATAGATATAATTAAGATAGCAGCGGAAATTCAAATTTTTATTTCAAACACAAATCGTACATCGTGGTCCAAAATACCATAAGTCATAAAAACCATTACAACAATATAACTACTGTCTTTTATCATCAAAATACATAAATACTTAAAAGAAAACATAGTTCCCCAAATAAGAGAGACAAAGCCATAGTAGAGATAAGTACTTGAGCCATAGTTCGAAAGCAGCTCTAGCAAGATGATAACTAAGTCCTGGCTAAGCCTGAGTGTCCCCGCCCTAAGAACCTTGGGGGGAACGGAAAAAAGAAGAGGAAACAAAAAGGGTCAGATATAAAGTCTGGCGAGTCTAGTTACTTTTAGAAAGTAAATAAATAAAAGTAGCATGACATGCATATAAATTGTATAAGAGAGATCACTACATAAATGGAAGGTGTGATAAGGTAGACAGGATAAGGTGAATATACTTCCCTAGTGATTACTCTGCACTATTACTAGTATAACCAGAATGAGATGATCCCTTACACTTCAAGATGGTAGACTTAGGCATACATCCAAATGTACCCTAACTACTACCCTAATCGATCGGCTCTCTACTCTGTAGATACTCTGTGCCGACCTCACAGAGGATGTATCACATCCTAAAGTGGCAAGCCCTCACTGATATGCACAGCCCCATACCTATAAGTGTCACGGTCGTCTTATCCCCTTCGGCCCGGCTCATGCACGCACATGGCCAGGTCGGTTTTTGCTGCCAACACCGCCTCTACGTTTGTTACAATCAGTCAGTAAGCGTGCCCCTTCTCTGACCTAGTTCGGAGTTCTCTACTCAATACATACTCCGGGTTACTGACTGAAATGGGTCCAACACAATATGATATAAGCTCTCCCCTTTGTCTTATATCCCCTACTAGGTTTTCCACAGGTTATATTAACTCTAAAGATGTCTTTAATTTTATATAACCCTAATATTTCTACCGGTTATGCTTACCACTAGTGTATTTAATTACATAACCTTATCGGACTAGGTTTGTGGGCCTATATGTAGATATTACCCACCCACTCAGATTTACTTAACGCACCCACTATCCAACCAATTTTACTTAACCCTAACTTTAGTTCATAATCATACAATCCTTATGGATTAGGTTAACTAGTCCAATTCATTACCATGTCCATTTATGGTTTATAATGGGCTAGACCTCCCACATTAGGCCTACAACTTGTGGATGCTGGATATGCCGATCGGGTCCGGGCAGGCTTCTTCCACAAGTTGGGCCTAACCTCGTGTCATAGCCCGATTCGTATTTGCACACATAGACCTCTCATATTAGGTTCAACAATACTTGCCGCTGGATATGCCGGTCGGGTCCGGGCAGACTTCCACCACTAATGCAACCTAACCTTGTGTCATAAGTGCAATTACAATTTCCAACTGTAATTATTAGACGTTTCATTCTTATCTAATTCTGACCAATGTCTTTGTACGTGATTATGTCCTCACTTCCTCAAATTGATTTATATGTCCAATTCATATAAACATTATTTAAATTATGCCAATTCTAACTCTTTTTCCCCCGTTCCCTAGCTAGTACATTCACATATATTTGGCGACATCTAGGCTAGAAAGTAGCCTAGTCATACACAATAAAAAGGGAAAAGTGATGAGAATATGACAAAGGTGAGTGTTTTGGCATAAACACAAACTAACATGATGATAAGGTGGACATATAAGCATAAATATGATAAACTTGTGGCATTTAATTGATTCTAACATAACTATGATGTCATAATAAGAATAATAAGATCTAAATTAACAATTTAGATATCCAATTGGTTTAGATCTAATATGATAGGCACAAGGTGATAAACTAGATCCAATTAGCAATTTAAATGTCAACATGATTCAGATCCAATGGTTAAAACTAGATCTAACACAAATAAGGTCAAGATCCACATTGTAGAATGTCATAATAGATCCAACAAGATAGAGATTTAAATCAATAGTTAAAAATAGATCTAACACAAATAAGGTCAAGATCCACATCATAGAATGCCACAAAAGTTACAATAGATCCAACAAGATAGAGATTTAGATCAATAGTTAAAAATAGATCTAACACAAATAAGGTCAAGATCCATATCATAGAATGCCACAAAAGTGACAATAGATCCAACAAGATAGAGATTTAGATCAATAGTTAATAATAGATCTAACACAAATAAGGTCAAGATCCACATCATAGAATGCCACAAAAGTTACAATAGATCCAAAAAGATAGAGATTTAGATCCAAGTTATACACAATTTAGGACGTCATATGTTCGCAATTTACAATGGATCCAATATAATATAAGCGCATGAACAAATCCAAACTATTGTCATATCACGTTTACTTTTATATATTTAAATCTAAAAGCAACTAGGAACTCATAGAGTTTGGATTAGAAAATAGAGAAAGAATGGATCTTGAATCTCTAACCGATTTTCTTAGGTTGATAGTTGTAGGAGATTAACAGATCCAATTCAGTTCAAACACTGGCAGAGTTTGGCCCCTATGAATTCTTAATGAAGAAAACAGGAGGAATAGACACATATTTATAGCTGCAGCACCTCTGAAACTGACTGCCACATCATCCCTAGGGGTGTCGACACTCTTGTAGATCGGAGACCCTGGTTTCGACACCCCTTAA
Source organism: Allium sativum (assembly GCA_030737875.1). NCBI lineage: Eukaryota > Viridiplantae > Streptophyta > Magnoliopsida > Asparagales > Amaryllidaceae > Allium > Allium sativum. The sequence goes on along the minus strand of CM060911.1, from coordinate 63,869,138 downwards.
GGGGGGTCGACCCCGGTGTCAACACCCCTGGGGGGTCGACCCCCTGGAGTGGGAAATTTGCCGCCATACAAATTTTCGATTTTTGCACCCTTTCTGGATAAGTGCTGACTCATATCTGACTCATATGTGTATCATATGTATATACATATTTCTTCTGCACGTATACATAATAAAAACCCTCATAACTTCTTCATACGTTGCCCATTTTACGTAAACCAAATGTCTATCTTAACAAGAATTTCGAGACGGACGTAATGACGTAGAACGTTTTGCTTAATTCTGAATATTAAATTAGTTGTTATTTAATTTATCCTTTTTTAGTGTTGTTAAAATTTTGGGGTGTTGCACTTTGCCTCGAACTTAGCTTGGAATTTCTCCTATGAAATCCCCTCTTCTAGAGCCTCAAGTGTATTAGAATTCCACCACTCCATGATCCCGCCCTGCAATTGCCTTGTTGCAAGCTTTCTCTTAGTTGCATCATCCAACCCTAAGTCTCTAAAGATACGAGCACAAGAATCCATCCACTTCTGAAACTCTTTAGATGGTTCCGTTCCTTTGAATGGCTTTCATCCTAGAGATGTACAATCTTTGCATAGCTTCGCAAAATCCACAACCCTAGGCAACTGAACACCTACGTCTACCATAGCTGCTATTGGAGAGGGCGTCCTTTGCATGAATGCCTCCATCATGGATTCAGACATGGTAGGGTATTATGGTGCACTGCAATTTCCCCCTCCAGTATTAGCTTCACCAGCAGCATGTCTTGATGCTCGTCTACTCATTCTAAATCTGCAATTTAGGATAATTAGCCGCTTTCAAGAAAAACCGCTAAAAGAATTCTACCTCTATTACTATATACACTAATAAATATAGTAAGCATCTAACTGAAATCTACAAATACGTCTCTCATACGCAATTACATCTTCGAACTTTGGCTATAATTGTCAACTAGAGCTATGATACCAAATGTGACGACTGCCCACAACCCCTGGATTGTATAGAAGAATAATGCAATGAAAATTATGGCAAGCAGCTATGGACAATTATCAAGGTATGGTAACACAAATGGAACCTATCGTAACTCATAGCGCAAGGATAAAATATAATAGAACATATACAATAGGTAGAAATAGTGTAGCATTATATTGCAAACTTTTGAAAATTTTCACAACATTCTGAAAGATTATCCATATATCATAGGAATATCAAAGTCTGTACATGAAGCCTCACTACAACACTCAGAGAGCAACTCAAATAGTGGGAATAGAAATACTAGATAGTAAGTTAGATAGTATGCTAGCCTTTTGCTCGCGTCCGAATTGCAACATCGTCATCACTAAGCTATCACCTGTCACCTGCCACATAGTATGACTATCCACAAGCAGATGAACAAACCAAGGTAATAAAAGGGAAATGTAAAACCGTGAGTCAGACAATAGTCTTAGTGAGAGATAAAACAACTAACATACATCAACAATAAAGTTTATGAAAATGGATAGATAAATATACTAATCCACCCACAACACCAGAGAAGAGCTCAACCCCGTCTTCCCCACATCGTATAGTGATAGACTTTACATCAAACACTTCACCCATTCCCTCTTGGAAGCCAGAACAACCATTCATTCATGGAAATCAGAAGTAAACACCACTAGCACTCATAGCATCCAGATTATATGTATCTCACGTAAACCATCCTGATCGAATTCAACATCTCTCTAGCACAAGCCCAGAGGCTTAAAACAATATTAGACAAGCACCAGAGAAACATATCCTTCGACGTTGGACAATCTACATGAGACGGTACAAAAAAGTAACGAATCAACCATGATCGACTCTAGTTATCACTGCCAATACTGCTTCGAAACCATCATTAGTCGTATGACGGCCAACCTTGCCATATGTCAAGGGCTAATGGTAACACTAGTTTTGGCACAAACTCCATATGCCTTTCAACGATACGTATATTTGTCCAACCTTGACAACTATGAATTTCAATGTTACCCAATGTACTCGACTAACAACCTTTCGATCTTTTAAGTGCCCTTATTATACCCCTGCATCGAGCCTACTAGAACTTACGACAAAGATAATTTCTCGGCCTTCACATCTCTAGTCATTCAACCTTGAACACTTTTCATAACTCGAGTAACCTTCTTGAGTAACCATTGTTCACCAACTCACAACCTTTGAGTTTCACCTCATTCGTTGTTCCATACTGATTAAGGAACATATTCAACACTTCGAACCTTCCTACTTGAGTTTACTTCGAAGTTATACCATCACTGAGCCAAATTACATCACTGCGTTGCGGCTAGGGTTTGAGGGGGGTCACCCCTAAAAAAAAAAAATTAAAAGCCCTTTTTGTTCAAATTTGGACCCGATTTTTTTTCTTTTCAAAAATGACCGACGGATCTTTCATGCCTCGACCGATCGACCGAACCCTAGTCTTGGCCGACCGACCTCCTCTACACCAACCGACCTGACCACAAGAGCTCTGATCGGTCCAACCAAAAGAGCACCGACCGGTCCAACCACAAGACCACCGATCGGTCCAACCACAAGAGCCCTGACCGGCACACGGCTTCAGAACTGACCCGAAAACCATTTGACCAACCAATCCAACTTTTCCAGATCCAATTCAACACGTTTTCAACCTAAAATTCGATCAAAACTTCGCCAATCGACAATTTCGACGAAATCAACTCATCCAATTCATCCAATACAACCATAAGCATGTTATGAAATCTCTTACAACATGAATATGACTATTATCACTAAAATTATACAAATTCTAGCAAAATCATGATAAGTGAATATATGAACTATTACGGATCTAACTTGCATAAACATATGTAATAACATAAAAATTATCGGTTTTAAGTTGCTAAATTAGATCCTATAGAAAATAATTTACTTTCTTCATTCTCTCATTTGGAAGAGCCAAGGGATCCATCATCCCACTAATGGGCCTCCCCAAATCAGCCCATTTTGGAATACAATACCTGAACAACCAACTGTGAAGAAACCTTAAAACCGCGATTCCTTTCAAATCGCTGAGCCAAATATTTAATGTGACCACTATATGGAAAGGCAAACATAATTTCCTTCCCAATGGCACAGGTCTCAACATCTGATTCGATCTGAGTCAAAAGTTATTCCCGGCACAAGACTGACAGGGGCAAAGTGGTCAAAACAAAATTGGTAAAAATTATGGACATGTCTTACGTCCCCATAAAAAACATGTTAAAATATGATAATGATCCACCCCTTAGGCAATAAAATATAAATATTTTACGATCTTCCAATACGTAAAATGCGAGCTGCTATACCTGGTCTTTCCAAATAACTCGCGCATTTTATAATCAAGTGATATAAAAATACATCATATGCGCCAATCCAAAATATGTTTTTATTCATATTTTCTTAGAAATCATTTCAAAAGATTTTGTAATATCTTTTCACAACTTAAACTAGATTAAAGTTTATCAATTAGTCAGGATTAACGAGCCTTAACGAAGTAATTATTCATTTTATTATCCCAATCCCAACCTATTCATCCCATGGAGCAAAACTGGTGGTACTCCGTATTTAACACCCACTGTGTTATCGATAAATTTAATTACCATTTCTCGATCAAATCTAATTCAAGATTTAACTACCTCATAGAGTAAAACTGGTGGTAATCCATTTCGAACATTTAGGAAATCAATCATGCATTTAACTGGGTTAAAGAACCAATGCCATTTAAAACACAGTTCATGATAAACCCCAAATCATCATCCATTTAATATGGTACCTTCACAGAAATCGTAACAGTATATAATCAATATAAATTTCTGTATCAGACTAATACTATAAGTGGAATAGCAGGAAAACCTTTTAAATTCCATAAATAGTAACGGTCTTCCTTTACAGAAGCTCGTCTCGATAATTACTAAATCGAATTCCATTCATTTCCAGTTTATTATATTAAATTGAAAAACTTTACTTTGGAAATTTTCCAATAAATCTTGATAAAAAGATTTATAAATTCCAAATCATATCTTCACTGTTAATTGGGTTAAAGAACAAATGTTATTTAAGACATTGTCCACGATAAACCCAAAATCCAATTTCAATTCCAACTAAATTAATTAATTGGTAAACTTCTCTAAATCTTAATTAAAATATTTAATCTATTCTCAAATGGGTTTAGGAACAGTGTTATTGAAGACACCATTCACGACAAACCGAATATTCAATTTGATATTAAATACACGGCTCTGAACAGAAATCATACCGGCTTATATTCAACATCAAATTCTGAAACTAATAGAGATGGTATTAGGAATAACAATATCTATATTTTCCAGCTTCCTCAACGATATCCATATAATCACGGAATCCAATACCAATATATCTGAAAATAATATCCACTCAAATCTAATCAAATTCATATGTTGGAAAATTTTGGTTACATTGAAACCAAATAATTCCATTCAGTTTTTTCCTCAAGTTGATAAACAACTTATTTAGATAAAAATATATTTTATCTTTATAAACGTGGGGTTTTTTCATTTGAAATCATTTATCATGATTTTACGTAATTTATTCATATTTTTAATAATTTTATTAAGGCTCGTACTGTCAGTTCCCAATATCGGCCACCGAACTACATCTGTAGCGACCTTTTCCAAAATTGATTTGGATTTTTGTTAAAATCTAACCGTTGTATTTTAAATCTCTTATATTCATTTGAAAGAACTTTTCGATACGAATCGAATAATTTTGGTTTTTGGGGAATCTGATGGTCGAATCTCCCAGTACGTCAATTCAAAGTCAATGGTCAAAATTCGCAAATGGTCGCTGCACGATACGTTCTACTCAAACCATTTTGAATATATGTAATATATCTCGTAGATATCCTTTTCAAACGTATTTTATAAAATGTTCATTAATTCATTTAAATACGATTTCATCTTCTTTTTCAATTTTAAATTGAAAATTGAACATTCCTTATTATTATAATACCAAAATAATAATATTTTCAAAACATCAGATTTTGAAATCAAATATTTCGATATTCATTATAAAAATAAATAAAATTGATAGGAATTTTTGTTCGAGTTAAAATGACGTAGATCTACTTAATTCAACTTCATATATTTCAATATTTTCGTGTCCATCCAAAATCAGACATCAAAATCATATTTTTATTCTTCACTGAATATTGTATTAAAATATTTGTTATTTCCGAATTTGAATGTGACTCAATCAGTTACCATATAATTTTAATTATATGGATTTCAGACATCACAGGTATTCAACAATAGTGATAAACAATTATTAGTCATCCAAATAACATCCAGAGTGCAATTTACAACTATGTAAGCATTAAATAATTTAATAACGCTTACAACGGTCTGTCAATCAATCGGTTGATATACATATAAATAGGAGGGAAATGTGTAAATTAATTATAATCCTGAGACCCGTGTGGGGTTTTCAACCATCAACAATGATTATTATTTGTATACTTGGCCAATGTATAAAATTATCGTCCCAATACCTGCGTGGGGTTTACATTACAGTCCATGTGAACTTGTCTATTATTTAGGAGATGGGCGGGTAAATTGTCATCCCAAAATAATTCATAATATAAACACTTTATTTGACAACATATATATATATATATTAACAGTTTAATAGTAATAACATTAAAACTGTAAGCATTCATCAATCACCAAACAAACATTAATATATTCAGTTATAAAAATAAATAATTTATTTGAGTGAGAGAGTTCTCACTTTGACCGGTTTCTGAAATCTTTATTGAAACAATTGTTTTAACAAAGTTAAACAAACATTTAATTTTATCGAAAATTCCAACTACATCTGTTTATGTCCCAATCAGTTCTATAGCATAGAGTTCGGTGTGACGATTCTAACGGAGTTGGTTTCGTTCAATACTGACCTTGCATCACAAAGTTATCAACGTTTTAAGTCAACACAACTTAATAAAATAATTTAGTTCCCTCATCAATAGATTACAAAATTAATTACATTTTTAATCTACCAAATCTCGACTATCTTCTTCGTGTCTATTTGAAAAAGATAAACCCACGCCGTCGTCATTTAACCCACTCACGCACGCATCCCTGGTAGACCAGCTACTGATCAGAATCTTCCACGTTGGAGCCGACAACATCGGCTGCCACCGTCAGTAGCACCTTGGAGTTCGAACCCTCCCCCTCTTCGAAAATCGCACATGAACTCAGCATCTTTGAAGCGCCGCCCTGGCCGCCACGGTGATCAATTTCCGATCACGACCGATAGAATCGAAGGTTACATTGAGTACTACAATCTTGCTTTAGGAAGTTCGATGAATTTAGTCATGGATTTGGAGTTTGGAGGGATCCTTGCTGGGGTTTTTCGGCCACTAAAATCATGATAGGCGACAATTTTCTTGGTTCACCATAGGGCCTCAAAGTCTAGGGTTTGACCAAACTAGAATAGGGCATATACAGAGTACATATATTATTATATTAATTATTAACGCTACTTAGTTTCAATTTTTTTTCATCCGAACTCCAAACGAGACCCAATGACTTTTTCCCCTAGCCAAATACTCTCATTCCGAACACAATGGGATATGTTTCGTAAGATGATTCGTTTGTTTTGATCATTTTTTATCAAAATTAAAGTATAACATTAAATATTGAATTCGAACGTACATTTTAAATTGCCACGACCACATACTAACTCCAGAAATTCCGAAATTTGGAATCTAGCTATGTTTTGCAAAAAATAGTTCTAGCAAAACTAATTTCGTTTAATTTGGAGGCCATTTGAAAAATAGCCTTTATTCTAGCTTATTAAATTTCAATTGGAATTGAAAAGGCATTTAAAATTACTACACTTACATATTAATTCTAATTGACTTTTAATTTTAAACCTAACAGTAATTTGACATTTCAGATACAACATAATTAATTCATTGAATATGGAGGTCGTTTGTAAAATGGCTATTATAAAGGCTTAAATAATATTAAAATATTAATAAATTTCATAGCGACTATTTTAAATTTAAATTTGGTCATTACAATTTATAATATGAAATCCCAATTTCTTACAATCATTAGAAAGATATTATTAAACAGATTCCAACGTTTCTTGTTTTAACAAATTCCGAATTATACTGAATTCCATATATTCATTTAAAGTTCAAAACAAATTTTTCAAACAACCACGACGTTTAAAGATAGTTTTATAATTATATTATAAATTTTATGTTCAAACTTATTTTAGTTAATTTTTAAGTCGTTATTTATCAAAATAATTCATTTTAAATTCTTAAAATCCATTAAAATCAATTTTAAACTAGTTACAAAAATCAGGGTTGTTACACCTTATAATAGCAAGACATGCTTGATATGCAAAAAATATGTTAGTATAAGTGAAGAAATCAACTTCAAATATAAACGTATCAATCCTAGATGACATGAATATCTCATACCACTATGCAGCCAATAGTATATAACTAAAACCATAAAATTGCATATTGGAAATTGGATTTCCATCTATGAACCAAGGAAAAGGTATTCCTTTCTGATTTCGAGGCGCACTAGCAATGCATCAGGATCACACCTGTAGGTAACCCTTGGATCTTGAAGAGCCGGTTATCCGTCGCTGATTGGTTATACCATAAACTATATGTTAGCTGGTCCTATCAGACCTATCACATGGTCAGTATGTCGAAAGTTAAGGGCCATTAGTGACCCAAATCAAATCCGAGGTACCTCGCCTTCCATCATAATCCAACATCCACATAAGTAAAATGACTGGGCTCCATACCATGACATTACCCATAGCTAGAAACCATTATATGTCCATTTCCCTGGATCCTTAATCCATTTTTAGGTTCATACCGGGGAGTGAAGCTCACGAATTGATGCTGTAGACAAAGTTGCATTATTTAAAGCTGTGTTTTGATCATTATCCACAAGACTCTTCTTTTCAACGAAAGACTTGATCTATGCACCTCAGCATGCCACATTGTCAATACATACAATACCATTGGTTTCCACCAATATGTAACCTCTAAGTTCATGTGTCTCAGAGAAGGGTGCTAAGCAAGAGAATAAATTCTCCGCCACCAAACAGATATATATTTAGTAGAGATAAACGAATACAACACGAAATACAATGTCAGATATATAATCCATTTGCAAGTCGGTTCTGGGTCTAAACGAAACTGGAGGCACCTTATTCCTCATCCAATATGTCTAATACGGGAGACAGGTCGTCCCATATCCGGACGATTTCCCAGTACGTTTGGAAGACCACCACATATAACCTCTACTTGGGTGTACTTTCCAGGTGAGACATCAGAAATAACCCAAGCAACGTGAAGATCTACAGTCTTCAACCACCATCTTCAAAGCTTCGACGTTTAATCACCGTGTTAGTTACACAGAATGGGTTAAATGCTGTCTTTCCGAATTACTCGTGTATCTTATAATCATGTGAAATATAAACACATCGTATGTCTCACTCCGATCCAGAATATATTTTTATTCATATCATCTTGGAAATCAGTTCAAAAGATTTTATAATATTTTTTCACAAGTTAAACCAAATTAAGGTTTATCAACCAGTCAAGATTAACGAGCCTTATCGAAGTAATCATTCATTTTATTATCCCAATCCCAACTTATTCACCTCTAGAGCAAAACAGGTAGTACTCCGTATCCAACACCATTATGTTATCGGTAAATTTAATTACAATTTAATGTTCTAAATCTAATTAAAGGTTTAACTATCGAATGAAGTAAATATGGTGGTACTCTATTCTCGAACACTTTTAAATTTGGAAAATTTAATTGCCACACTCATAAACCGAATTATGGATTCATTAAAACTCCACTTCGTTTTAATCTTAAAAAATCATTATTCAATGATTATTCAAATTTAGGATATAAATCCTATCTTTAATTGGGTTAAAGAACGAATGTCGGTTAAAACACCATTACGATAAACCAAAAATCAACTTCCATAAAAATGGAACCTTCATGGAAATCAGATCAGTCATAATCGATATAAATTTTCGTATCAGACTAATACTATAAGTGGAATAACAGCAAAGCCATTAAATTGCATAAATAGTAAATGCCTTCCTTTATAGAAGCTCATATCGATTATTACTAAATCAAATTCCATTGAAATTCCAATTTAATATATTAAATTGGAAAACTTTACATTGGAAAAATCCAATAAATCTTAATTAAAAGATTTATAAATTCCAAATCATAACTTCGCTGCTAATTGGGTTAGAGAACGTATGTTCTTTAAAACATCGCTCAAAATAAACCCAAAATCCAATTTCAGTTCAAATTCAATTCAATTCCAATTAAACTAATTTATAGGTAAACTTCTCTAAATCTTAATTAAAAGATTTATTCTATTCTCTACTGGTTTTAAGAACAATGTTATTGAAGGAACCATTCACGATAAACCCAAAATCCAATTTGATTTTAAATTCAAGGCTCTGAATAAAAATCATATCGGCTTATATTCAACATCAAATTCTGAAACCAATAGATATCGTATTAGGAATATCGATATCTATATCTTCCCAAAGCGGTCATAACGGTACCAGTTTTGGGAAAATCCGACGGTCGGGTCATTCAGTATAATCGTTTATATTTACGATTTCGAAATGCAAACAACCGTGCACGATTCGTTTAATTTTAATTTATTATTGTATATACATATATATATAATTCGATCGACGACTTCAAAACCATTTATTGATCAACTAATTTATTTTCACTATACATTGTACTAGCGAATCATATATTCAATAAAAATGTAATTTTTATTTGATTAACTAATTTATTTCAACTATGCATTGTTCTAGCGAATCATACATTCAATAAAAATGTAATTTTTGTTGATTAACTAATTTATTTCAACTATGCATTGTTCTAGCGAATCATACATTCAATAAAAATGTAATTTTTATCGATTAACTAATTTATTTCAACTATGCATTGTTCTAGCAAATCATACATTCAATAAAAATGTAATTTTGATTGATTAACTAATTTATTTCAACTAAACTATGCATTGTTCTAGCGAATCATACATTCAATAAAAATGTAATTTTTATTGATTAACTAATTTATTTCAACTATGCATTGTTCTAGCGAATCATACATTCAATAAAAATGTAATTTTTATCCATTAACTAATTTATTTCAACTATGCATTGTTCTAGCGAATCATACATTCAATAAAAATGTAATTTTTATTGATTAACTAATTTATTTCAACTATGCATTTTTCTCATCATCTCTATATACAATAAAAATGTAAATTTTTATCGTTAAACTTTTCTATTTCAAACAATGAATATTTGTCATCATTCTTATACACAATAAAAATGTAAACTTTTATTTTAAAACTTTTCTTTTTCGACCAGTGATCATTTTATATGAATCATCATGCTTTACATTAACAATGTAAATTTCAATGTTTCCACAATATTATCCAAACTATGAATACTTTACATAATTTCTTCTTTACATTAAAATTGTGAATTTTAATGTTTCAACCATTTTATCTATACCATGAATATTTACATATATTTTATCTTTACATTAAAAATGTAATTTTTAATGTTTCAAACATTTTATCATTTACAATAAATTCTAATATATGCATTGCACATAAAATGATAATTTAGTCCTGCATATAAATTCTAATATATGCATTTACAATAAAAGTGATATTTTATACTTGCATATAAATTCTAATATATGCGAGTACAATAAAACGATATTTAATACTTTTGATGACAATTCTAATTTATTTATTTTTAATCCCTTTTAATTGACAAAAATGTATATTCTTTTTTCAGTCTTTTTAAATGAACAAAAATGTACATTTTGGTTTAATTTTTGTTTTTGACCAAAAATGTATATTTTGGTTAAATCCTTTTTAATAACAAAAAATGTATATTTTGGTTTAATCTTTTTTAATGACCAAAAATGTATATTTTGGTGTAATCCTATTTAATGACCAAAAATGTATATTTTGGTGTAATCCCATTTAATGACCAAAAATGTAATCTTTCTTCCTAATGAACAAAAATGTATATTTATCTCATTCTTTTTTTTTAAATGACAAAAATGAATAATTTTAGTCTCATTCTATCTAAGAGATAAAAATGAATTTTTTTATTTCATTCTTCTATATTTGACAAAAATGAATGTTTTTGTCATTCTTTTACATTTAACAAAAACGAATGTTTTTATCCTTCTTTTACATTTGACAAAAATGAATGTTTTTGTTGTTCTTTTACATTTAACAAAAATGAATGTTTTTATTTCATTCTTTTACATTTGACAAAAATGAATATATTTTCCTGGTTTTCAAATCTTACATTAAAAAGTGAACATGTTTTAATTCCTAAACATGAATCTTCCCTATATTTTATAACACTACAAAATAAAATGTTATCCTTTTTATGAAATCATATTTAATCCTAAAACATGAATCTTTTCTATTTTTATAACATTACATAAAAATGTTAACTTTTATATAATCATGTTTTAATTCTAAACATGAACACTTTCTATTTTTATAATATTACATAAAAATGTCAACTTTTTATATAATCATGTTTTGACCAAAATCTATATTTTTATCTCAACTAGACTATATTAACAAAAGTGCAAATTTTTATTCAACAAGACTATATTAACAAAAGTGAATATTTTTATTTAACAAGACTATATTAACAAAAGTGAATATTTTTATTTAACATGACATTTCTAAATCAAATGGCATTTTTATATTACATGATATTTCTAAATAAACGACAATTTTATGTATATTAACTTAACATGATTCTATTCTAACAAAATGACAATTTTATATAGTTTAACATAACATGACATATTTTTATTAACATATGTTTTCTAACAAAAAAATGACATATCCTTATTTCAACAAATATGACATATTTATTTCTATACTTTTCCCATGTACTCCAATGTCAAATAAAAGAATATTTTATTTGTTTACCTTTTTCTATGTGTTCTAATATCATATAAAAGAATATTTTAAGGGTTTACATTTTTCTATGTATTCTAATAACAAAAAGAATAGTTTATATGTTAATATTTTTCTATGTATTCTAATAACATATAAAAGAATATTTTATATGTTAACATTTTTCTATGCATTCTAATAAACAAATGACAATTTAATTTTGTATAATGATCATTTTTATTATAAAAAAAATGCGAATTTTTACGTTAACATATTTTCATTTCAAAGAATCATATTAATGATTCTTTTACATTAAAAAGTGAGTTTTAATGTAAATACATTTTCAAACCATGAATCATATTTAATGATTCATTTACATTAAAAAGTGAGTTTTAATGTAAATACATTTCAAAACAAAAGGGGTATTTTTATTCTGATGTACATTCTTTAACCAAAATGATATATATTTTTTTCTTCTAATATACATTTCTTAATCAAAAATGTCATTTCATTTCTATGTAACATTTTATAAATAAAATGTTATTTTTCTTATGCTAACATTAAAAATATTATTTTCATTTTGCATCCAAATCTAACGTAACATGACAATAAAAATGTTTACTTTCATTTTGTATACAAATCTAATGTAACATGACATTTAAATTTAAATAAACATTTCCAACTAAAAATATTATTTTTAATTTTGAATAAACATTTCTAACTAAAATGTTACTTTTAAATTTGCATAAACATTTCTAAATAAAATGATGTTTTTAATCTAAATGAACAATTCTGACAAAACGATGTTTTTAATCTAAATGAACATTTCTAACAAAACGATGTTTTTAATCTAAGTGAATATTTCTAACAAAATAATGTTATTATTTTCTATCTAATAAACATTACTTATAACATCATGGTAATTTAATCTGAACATAATCTAATTCGACAAAACACAAATAACTGATAATTTTTTTTTTCAACACAATAATCAATCAAATTTACAGATCATTCTAACAACATCAAACAAACCATATCTAATCGTGAACAACACAACTGAATTCACAGTGTAAGAGTTTATAAATACAATAGAAATAAACTAGTTTTAATTATAAAAAGAAATCTCAAAGTCGTGTTGCAAATTTAGCCAAAATTCTATCAGCTCAGAATTTCTCCTAGTCAGGACAGCGTCGTAGATCTTGGTTTCACGATCGTATAGGATCTAAAATCGTTAAATTTCGAGTTCATACGTATTAGTTATGGATTAATATAGGTAGAAAACATTTTTAAACTAATTAATTAAAAAAAAAGAATACCCTTCTTCCTCTTTGAACAGACCAAAGCCGATGGGTTTTCACGATTGTTCAATTCTAGGTCATGGCTTTCGTTTCAACCTCTCAGTTTTGCGATGATCCGACACAACCGCGTCGAAGAGGAAGGAAACGCGCTCAAGGGGGGACCACGGTGGTGGCGCGCGATCGAGGATAGGGGGCTTTGCGGCGGTCGACACTGTGAACTTTCCTGGCCTCGGTTCTCGCTGGATACACCACTAAACTCGATCAATCCCGTATGGAATTGAAGAGGGGAGAAGGGGCTACAAAATTTTCCAAAGAAGCGGGTGATTTTACTGAATAGATCGATGGATTTTAATGGAGGAAAATCCGATCAAAACTGGCCATCGAAGAATATAGGCGGCGTCTCTGAAATGGTGATTAGGGTTTTAGTTTGTAATTTTCTATTATTTATAATATTTTAATTGTAATTTTGCAAATAAAACCATAGGTCCTAAACAAATCCAAATTTAGTCCAACAGGAGTTGACCCGACACAATAGCCTCCGTTCCGGATCCAATGGGCTAGGTCTCGCCTGCCCAAATGACTGTTTTGAGCCTGTTTAATTTAATTTAATATTTAAATCATTAAAGTATTTAATTTGATCGTACATTTAAATTTACCGGGCCACATACGGACTCTAAAAATTCCAGAAAAATTATTTCTAGTTATGTTTTGACGATGCGGTCCTAACAAAACTAATTTCGTCGAATTCCGAGACCGTTTGAAAAATGGCCATTTTCTGGTTGATCCGATTTGACTAAAACTGTAAAAACACATTTTCTTTTGCCACGCTCGCATATTAATTCGAAAAATTATTAAAATTAAAACCTAGCAATAATTTTACATTCTGGTTCCAACAAAAGCGGTTTCATCGAAAACGGGGGTCATTTGCAAAATGGCTATTTTTAAGGGCTATATATTATATTAAAATATATATAAATTCTACAGCGACTATTCTGGATTTTAAACTGGACATAACTTTTGACTCCCGCTATGAAATTTCAATTTTTCGGATTTGTTGGAAAGATATTTTTAAATAGATTCTAATATTTTTGGTCACCAAAATCCGGTTTATTTTGAATCCTGTACAGTCCGTCAAAGTTCAAATTCAAATTTTCAAACTACCGCGCTATTTTAAACTCCTTTTATAATTAAAATATATTCGTTCTAACTTCGATTAAAATAAAATTTTAGCCGTTATTATTTAAAATAAATTATTTTAAATATTCAAAATCCATTAAAATTTCAATTTTTTTTTTAAATTGGCACCAAAATTCCGGGTTGTTACAATCTCCCCCACCTAAAATCTTTTCGTCCTCGAAAAGGAACGAACCAATACCCTATTCACCCTTTCTGTCTGACCATCAGTCTGGGGGTGATAGGCCCTGCTTAAACATAACTGTGTGCCTACAGCTTCTTGCAAACTCCGCCAAAATTCGCTCGTAAAGATGGGATCTCTGTCACTCACTATACTGGAGGGTATTCCATGGAGTCGAACTATTTCCTTGAGATAAAGAGAAGCTAGAGACGAGGCAGTCCTTCTATTTTTAAATAGATTCTAATATTTTTGGTCACCAAAATCCGGTTTATTTTGAATCCTGTACAGTCCGTCAAAGTTCAAATTCAAATTTCAAACTACCGCGCTATTTTAAACTCCTTTTATAATTAAAATATATTCGTTCTAACTTCGATTAAAATAAAATTTTAGCCGTTATTATTTAAAATATTAAAAATCCATTAAAATTTCTAAAATAATTTTTTTTAAATTGGCACCAAAATTCCGGGTTGTTACAATCTCCCCCACCTAAAATCTTTTCGTCCTCGAAAAGGAACGAAGCTAAAGGTTATCTAGTTAACCAAATCAACTTTCATTCTATTATTGGTTTCAATAATTTTATTAGTTGATTAACTTTTTGAAATATATAACCTTCAAATATTCAAAAATCATATTTTCTAAGATAGGATTATACAAATACGTTAATTATAAACTTGTCACTCTCAACTCATTCTAGGGCACTACTAACCCCATCTCTAATGAGTTTTCTCATTCTAGGATACTTCTGATCTTATCTCTAATGAGTATTCTTATTGGATATTACTAATCCAACCTCTGATGAGTCTTCTGTTTAGTTCTAATGAGTTGTACCCCAAAGATTTGAGCTAACCAGAGTTCTAATACCAACTGTAACGATACGGATTTTGCCCGGACCTAATCGATCGCAAATTCGACTAGGACCATTCAAATCCCGCATACGTTAACTCTGGGAATACAACATAAGACTTTTATAAAACATCATAATAATGTTACATTAGAGTATAGAATATCAGATTACATCGATAAATAATAATACAACGGAAGATAAATTACAATAAATTTAATACATTGCAGCGGAAGACTATAAATGCTCTGGATACAGCTTTAAGCTTCAATCCAGAATCTTGCTCAAGAGATAGATATCTGCAAAACACGCTACTAGACTGCCCATGTGGAAAATATGGGCACCCAAGTTTTCCAGTGAAACAAACTACAGGTCAGTCATGAGACTGGTATGAGAAATCTAACTTAACTAATCTAATAATAAGGCTAATCATAGGACCATGCCGCATACACGGAACGGGTTTAACCTATTGGATTGCCAGTGCATAAATAAAGTAAATCGTTAAACAACGCAATTATTTTTAGAAAAATGAAACCATTACAAGACTCAAGTCCCATCACACAATGCAACGCAAACCGGGGGATAGAGTTTTACCTTATAATGGTCAAAAATGCTTGATACGATAAAAACGGATTTGATATTATTACTAGTCTATATATGTTTCAAAAACAATTTCAATCATAATGTATCAATCATAGACGGCATGGGTACCATATATCATGTCGCCATACCAGTTTTACAATCTAAACCACAAGGTGTCGTATTGGAAATTGGGTTCCCATCATGAATCGAGGCTAAGGATCGTCCTCTCCGATTCGAGACACTCTAGCAAATTCCTTAGGATTCCCATAAGTGAACCCTTGGAAGTGGTAGGGCCAGTCGCCTCCCGGTTCTTTTGAACCTCTGCCCTATAAAACTGAGGTACTTCATAATCCATCATCCACGTAAGTAAAAATGTCAGGGCTAGTAAGTCGCTGACACCACTTCTAGCTAGAAAGAAATGTGTGCACTCCCTACGGTCTAGATCCCCTTTTTGACTCATACCCGGGGTGTGAGGTTCGCGAAGTCACGCTATACACAAAGCTACGCCTAAACAGACTATGCTTTGATCATCAACCACAAGGACCTGCTTTTCAACAAAAGCCTTGATCATTTGCATCTTGGCGTGCCACATTGACAATTCACGCCATGCGATCGATAACTACCAATATATACCCTCTGAGGTGTTGAGCAAGGGAATAAATTCTCCGCCACCAAACAGATATATATTAATAGAAATCAATTTAGTTTACATGGAATAAAATCCAATGTCAGACTTGCATCTATTTACAAGTCCGTTCTGGGTCGGAACGAAACCAGAGTCACCTTATTCCTCCTCGTATGCCTAATACGAAGGAGAGGCACTCGCATGTCCGGACAATCAACAAGTACGTCCAGACAAACTACCACTTTTAACCCTTTACTGGGAGCTACCCAATGTCGGGCATCAGTAGTCGTCCATTCGATGTAATGATCGCCGGTCTTCAATCACCGTCTTCAATATCTACGACTTTAATCGTCGTATAATCATTTGAAATGAGATTAAACTCGGTCTTTTCAAATGATTCTCGCATAATTATAATTTTAAAACATTTCATAACGTTAATAGTATTTTATAACGATTTATCGCTATTTTTATTTATAAAAATAGCTAAATTAATTCAACGACGCTTCGGGTCGATAGGCGGCCTTGGCACTGTTTTTATCAAAATTTGATTTACACATATCTCGAAATATAACCGCTAGATTTTAACAAAATTTATATCTTTGGAAAGATCTTCCCAAAACGGTCTTAACGGTTCCAGTTTTGGGAAAATCCAACGGACGAGTCATTCGGTATAATCATTTAAATTTACGATTTCGAAACACGAACTACCGCCGCGATTCGTTTAATTTTAATTTATATTTGTATATATATATATAAATATATACATATATATATATATATATATATACATAATTCGCTCGACGACTTCAAAACCATTTATTGATCAACTAATTTATTTTCACCATACATTGTACTAGCTAATCATACATTCAATAAAAATGTAATTTTTATTGATTAACTAATTTATTTCAACTATGCATTGTTCCAGCGAATCATACATTCAATAAAAATGTAATTTTTATTGATTAACTAATTTATTGCAATTATGCATTGTTCTAACGAATCATACATTCAATAAAAATGTAATTTTTATTGATTAACTAATTTATTTCAACTATGCATTATTCTAGCGAATTGAACATTCAATAAAAATGTAATTTTTATTGATTAACTAATTTATTTCTACTATGAATTTTTCTCATCGTCTCTATATAAAATAAAAATGTAAATTTTTATCGTTAAACTTTTCTATTTCAAACAATGAATATTTGTCATCATTCTTATACACAATAAAAATGAAAACTTTTATTTTAAAACTTTTCTTTTTCAACCAGTGATCATTTTATATGAATCATGCTTTACATTAACATTGTAAATTTCAATGTTTCCACATTATTATCCAAACTATGAATACTTTACATAATTCCTTCTTTATATTAAAATTTGAATTTTAATGTTTCAACCATTTTATCTATACCATGAATATTTACATATATTTTATCTTTACATTAAAAATGTAATTTTTAATGTTTCAAACATTTTATCATTTACAATAAATTCTAATATATGCATTGCACATAAAACGATAATTTATTCATACATATAAATTCTAATATATGCATTTACAATAAAAGTTATATTTTATACTTGCATATAAATTCTAATATATGCGAGTACAATAAAACGATATTTAATACTTTTGAGGACCATTCTAATTTATTTTTGTTTAATCCCTTTTAATTGACAAAAATGTATGTTCTTGTTTCATTCTTTTTAAATGAACAAAAATGTACATTTTGGTTTAATATTTTTTTTGACCAAAAATGTATATTTTGGTTAAATCCTTTTTAATAACAAAAAATATATATTTTGGCTTAATCCTTTTAAATGATCAAAATGTATATTTTGGTGTATTCCTATTTAATGACCAAAAATGTATATTTTGGTGTAATCCCATTTAATGACCAAAAATGTAATCTTTCTTCCTAATGACCAAAAATATATATTTTATATCATTATTTTTTTTAAATGACAAAAACGTATAATTTTGGTCTCATTCTATTTAAAAGATAAAAATGAATGTTTTTATTTCATTCTTTTACATTTGACAAAAATGAATGTTTTTGTCATTCTTTTACATTTAACAAAAATGAATGTTTTTGTCCTTCTTTCACATTTGACAAAAATGAATGTTTTTGTCGTTCTTTTACATTTAACAAAAATGAATGTTTTTATTTCATTCTTTTACATTTGACAAAAATGAATACATTTTTCCTGGTTTTCAAATCTTACATTAAAAAGTGAACATGTTTTAATTCCTGAACATGAATCTTCTCTATATTTTATAAAACTACAAGAAAAAATGGTATCCTTTTTATGAAATCATGTTCAATCCTAAAACATGAATCTTTTCTATTTTTATAACATTACATAAAAACGTTAACTTGTTATATAATCATGTTTTGATCCTAAACATGAATACTTTCTATTTTTATAACATTACATAAAAATGTTAACTTTTTATATAATCATGTTTTGACCAAAATCTATATTTTTATCTCAACTACAATATATTAACAAAAGTGCATATTTTTATTCAACATAACTATATTAACAAAAGTGAATATTTTTATTCAACAAGACTATATTAACAAAAGTGAATATTTTTATTTAACATGACATTTCTAAATCAAATGGCATTTTTATATTACATAATATTTCTAAATAAATGACAATTTTATGTATATTAACTTAACATGATTCTAATCTAGCAAAATGACAATTTTATATACTTTAATATAACATGACATATTTTTATTAACATATGTTTTCTAACATGAAAATGACATATCCTTATTTCAACAAATATGACATATTTATTTCTATACTTTTCCTATGTACTCCTCTGATAAATAAAAGAATTTTTTATTTGTTTACCTTTTTATATGTGTTCTAATATCATATAAAAGTATATTTTAAGGGTTTACTTTTTTCAATGTATTCTAATAACATATAAAAGAATAGTTTATATGTTAACATTTTTCTATGTATTCTAATAACATATAAAAGAATATTTTATATGTTAACATTTTTCTATGTATTCTAATAACATATAAAAGAATATTTTATATGTTAACATTTTTCTATGCATTCTAATAAACAAATGATAATTTCATTTTTTATAATGATCATTTTTATTATACAACAAAAATGTGAATTTTTATGTCAATATATTTTCATTTCAATGAATCATATTTAATGATTCATTTACATTAAAAAGTAAGTTTTAATGTAAATACATTTTCAAACCATGAATCATATTTAATGATTCATTTACATTAAAAAGTGAGTTTTAATGTAAATACATTTCAAGACAAAAAGGGTATTTTTATGTACATTCTTTAACCAAAATGATATTTTTTCTTCTTCTAATATACATTTCTTAATCCAAAATGTTATTTCATTTCTATGTAACATTTTATAAATAAAATGTTATTTTTCTTATGCTAACATTTTTAATGTTATTTTCATTTTGCATCCAAATCTAACGTAACATGACAATAAAAATGTTTACTTTCATGTTGTATACAAATCTAATGTAACATGATATTTAAATTTAAATAAACATTTCCAACTAAAAATCTTATTTTTAATTTGAATAAACATTTCTAAAAAAAATGTTACTTTCAAATTTGCATAAACATTTCTAAATTAAATGATGTTTTTAATCTAAATGAACAATTCTAACAAAACGATGTTTTAATCTAAATGAACCTTTCTAACAAAACGATATTTTTAATCTAAATGAACATTTCTAACAAAACAATGTTATTATTTTCTATCTAATAAACATTACTTTTAACATCATGGTATTTTAATCTGATCATAATCTAATTCAACAAAACACAAATAAATGATAATTTTGTTTTCTACACAATAATCAATCAAATTTACAGATCATTCTAATAGCATCAAACAAACTAGATCTAATCGTGAACAACACAACTGAATTCACAGCGTGAATGTAAGAGTTTATAAATACGATCGAAATAAACTAGTTTTAATTATAAAAAGAAATCTCGCAGTCGTGTTGCAAATTTGGCCAAAATTCTACCAGCTCGGAATTTCTCCTAGTCAAGACAGCGTCGTAGATCTTGGTTTCACGATCGTACAGGATCTAAAATCGTTAAATTTCGAGTTCATACGTATTAATTATCGATTAATATAGGTAGAAAACATTTTTAGACTAATTAATAAAATAAAATAAAAAAGAATACCCTTTTTCCTCTTTGAACAGACCAAAGCCGATGGGTTTTCACGATTGTCCAATTCTAGGTCACGACTTTTCGTTTCAACCTCTCAGTTTTGCGATGATCCGACACAACCGCGTCGAAGAGGAAGGAAACGCGCTCAAGGGGGGACCACTGCGGTGGCACGCAATCGAGGATATGGGGCTGTGCGAAGGTCGAGGCAGTGAACTTTCCTGGCTCGGTTCTCGCTGGATACACCACTAAACTCGATCAATCCCCTATGGAATTGAAGAGGGGAGAAGGGGCTACAGAATTTTCCAAAGAAGCGGGTGATTTTACTGAATCGATCAATGGAATTTAATGGAGGAAAATCCGATCAAAATTGGCCATCGAAGAATATAGGCGGCATCTCTGAAATGGTGATTAGGGTTTTAGTTTGTAATTTTCTATTATTTATAATATTTTAATTGTAATTTTGCAAATAAAACCATAGGTCCTAAACAAATCCAAATTTAGTCCAATAGGAGTTGAACCTACCCAATAGCCCCCGTTCCAGATCCAATGGGCTAGGTCTCGTCAGCCCAAACGACTGTTTTATTGAATTTAATATTTTAATCATTAAATTATTTAATTTGATCGTACATTTAAAATTACCGGGGCCACATACGGACTCTAAAAATTCCAGAAAAATTATTTCTAGTTATCTTTTGACGATACGGTCCTAACAAAACTAATTTCGTCGAATTCCGCGACTGAAAGAAAATTGGCCATTTTCTGGTCGATCCGATTTGACTTAAAATGTAAAAACACATTTTCTTTTGCCATGCTCACATATTAATTCGAAAAATTATGAAAATTGAAACCTAATAATAATTTGACATTCCGTCTCCAACAAAAGTGGGTTCATCGAAAATGGAGGTCGTTTATAAAATGGCTATTTTTAAGGGCCATATATTATATTAAAATATATATAAATTCTACAACGACTAGTCTGGATTTTAAACCGGACATAACTTTTGATTCCCGCTATGAAATTTCAATTTTTCTGATTCGTTGGAAAGATATTTTTAGATAGATTCTAATATTTTTGGTTTCACCAAAATCCGATTTATTTTGAATCTTATACAGTCAGTCAAAGTTCAAATTCAATTTTTCAAACTACCACGCTATTTTAAACTCCTTTTATAATTAAATTAAATTAAATATATTCGTTTTAACTTCGATTAAAATAATTTTTAGTCATTATTTAAAACATTCAAAATCCATTAAAATTTCTAAAATAAAAATTTTAAATTGGCCCCAAATTACCGGGTTGTTACAGTTCGGTTTTTAGAGAATCGATTGTTGGATCTCCCGTTATGTCAATTCGAAGTTACGGGTTGACGTTCGCGAACTGTCGCTACGCGACGCATTTTATTCAAGCCTAAATTTGATTTATAATTGAAAATAAAATTGACAACATTTCTAAAATAATTTACAAATATTATAAATTATTTACATTTACCATTTGAAATTTTATTTTAATCGTTTTACTTTAAAATCAAATATCTTCATTTTAAGTCATTATATTATATATAATAGATTGATTCGATTTTGATTCGAAGCATATTTTATAAAATGTTTAAAATCTCATTTAAAAACGATTTCAATTTCTGCTTCAATTTTAAATTAAATTTGAATATGCATACTATTATAATATTAAAATAATAATATTTCCAAAATACCAGATTTTGAAATCCATTCTTCTTGATATTTATTATGAAAATAAATAAAATCCATAAAATAATCCGACCGAGTTAAAATGGCATTTATTTACTTAACTCAGCTACATATTCTTTTTAGTTATGAATATTTTAATATTTTCGTGTCAATCCAAAATCGGACATCAAAATCATATTTGATCCTTCACTGAATATTATACTTAAAATATTTGTTATTGCCAAATTAGAATGAGACTCAGTTAATCACAGTATAATTTTATTTATATAGATTTCATACATCACATGATTCAACAATAATTATAAACAGTTAGTAAACATCCAATTCACATCCAAAGTGCAATTAACAACTGTATAATCATTAAAAAATTAAATAATGCTTATAACGGTTTTTTAATCAATCGATTGACATATAATTTAATCTAAATCAGATTTGTGAATTAATTATCATCCCCAGACCCGTCTGGGGTTCTCAACCAATAAATAATTAAATTATTTATTCCATCTAATCGATATTATTTAAAGGGGTGAAAATAAACAAGTCAATTGACTTGTTAATAGATATTTAATCTAATTTCAACTACCACAGACGATCTAAAATCATTTTTAACATATTAATTAATTCAAATTCACATTCATAACAAAACATTAATAATCATCTAATGTCTTTTAAGGCGCCACAAAGTGTCCATCCACATTTTTTGAAATACGAGTGTCATATTTTCAAACAACGCTTCTAATAAAAAAGGAACTTGGTGAATAGCTCATGTGTTGAACTCAAGGGATATCCAATGTAACAGATAAAAATCCACATAGTCAGTTAATATGTTTCAAATATAAAACTAAATAAATATACAAAATATTTGAGTGAGAGTGTTCTCACATTGATCGGATTTGAAATCATTATTAAAACAATTATTTTTAACGAAATTAAACAAGTGTTTAATTTCATCAAAAATTCCAACTGCTTCCATTTCAATTCTGGTTAGTTCTATGGCGTAGATCTTAATTCCGCGACCCAATGCATACAATTTCATTCAATTTTATGTTCGACAGAAAAAGATATGATAATTAAAACTTTAATTACATATTAAAAATCATTAAGATTTTAATTAATAACCAATAACATTTTTCTTAACCCTTCTTCACGTTCCTCTTCTACAGACAAAACTCGACTGCATTCTCTCCTTCACACCACTGATGCACGCCAACCCAAGCCCTCCATCGTTGAGCAGAGTGCACCACCTGGAAGCCCTCGCCGTCGCTTTCAACCACCCCCAACGTCGATGAACTCGCACGCCTTACGGCGTCTGAAAGTCCCATCGAACGTTGTTGCTTTGGGCGAGAAATTGGAACAAAATACTAAAGCAAATCTGATCAATTCAATATAGATTTAAAGATCTCAGAGAGTATTATAATTTTCATGTTATGGATCTTAGTTGAAATCATGTGGATTTGGAGAAAATTGGGGGAGAAGGATCGATGAATATTAGCCACTGAAAATGGAATGGTGGCTGTGAACATGGAATGGGGAATTAGGGTTTCCAAATTTGTATTTATACCATTTTATTTTATTATTTAATTCTAATACTTACTTGTTTAATATTGAAACTCCAAATGAACCCCAACGACTGTCAGCCCTAGCAAAATACCCTCGTTTCGGACATTATGGGATATGTTTCGTTAGCCAATTCAATAGTTTTAATCGGTTTTTATCAAAATAAAAATATAAATCAATATAACATTCAAAATTGATTTTCAACGTACATTTTAATCTGTCACAACTACATACTGACTCCAAAAATTACGAAACTTGAAATCTAGCTATGGTTTACAAATACGGTCCTAACACAACTAATTTCATTGAATTTGGAGATCATTTGAAAAATGACCTTTTTTTTAGCTTATTAAAATATAACTAAATTTCAAGAGGCATTTTAATTTACTATGCTTGCATACTAATTCCAATTGACTTGAAATTTCAAACATGACAATATTTTGACACTCTAGATCTAACAAAATTAATTTCGTCGAAAATGGAGGTTGTATGAAAATAGCTATTTTTAAGGGCTCAAATATTAATAAAATTCCATAAATACTATTTTAAATTTTAATCTGGACTTAACTTACAATTTATAATATGAAATCTAAAATTTCACATTCAACAGATTCTAAGTTTCTTACTGAAATCTGATTTATATTGCATTCTGTATATTCAATTGAAGTTCAAAACTAAATTTTCAAACTATCATGCCATTATGAGTTCGTTTTAATTAAATTTTAAATTCATACGTTTTAGCTTCGACTTAAATAAATTTTAAATCATTATTTAATAAAACAAATCATTTTAAATTCTTAAATTACATTAAAACCAATCAAAAATAAATTTTAAATTGGTTCTAAAAATCATGGTTGTTACAGTTAGCGAGTATTTATTCCTACTTAATTCAATTTCATAACATTACCAATTTAATCCCAATCCAACATTGGACTTATATTAGTTATAGGAATAAGTTACCTATGTTTTAATCTTAAATTCAATTTTCCAACAATTTAGATTAAGCAATTAATCTTTTTAAAATAATTAATTCATTAGTCATTCCTATCAAATGTAACATGACATTGTTATCATAATGCCTCATTTCAAATTGCTTTTTATACTCGAATTGAAACTATTCAAAGATTTCATTACAATAACTTCCAACCTTATATTTTATTTATAAAAATTAATTGATTCGTATCATTGTATTAATTCAACATTTATTACAATTTTGTTATTTCCATTTATTTACAACCACTTTTATTATTCAATTTCACATTAAATTATATTTATGTTCATCAATTCATTTTCGTAATACATTTTATTCAATGACAGTATCACTTAGTTAGCCATTATAAACCAGCTGTCTATACATTCAAAATTATGTGTAAGTTATTACCTTAATAACCTATTGAAATTGTCATTAATGAATTTACTAAAGCTTGTATCATAAAATCTACATAGATTTCAATTGAATCTTAATTTCAACAATTAATTTATTTCTCATCTATAAATCCCATATTTAATTCTTGTTTCAATATTAACATTTCAATTCAAGCATCTTGTTCTTTACACCTAAATGTACGTTACTATCGTTATAATTATTAAAATTCATTTTTAACTATAATTTATCTCCATCAATCATTATTACCAATATAGCCTAACAACATATTAATATTAATCTATTTCGGTTTTACTTCAATTTTCTCAACGTTGGATTATAATTATTAACTTTTATTTTCTTCACAAGTCATAATAATTTTCACTAACTACAATAATTAAATAGCTTAATTATAATAGATTTAATTGTGCTAATGTGTTAAAAGATTTGAAAAATACTCTTATCAGTTCAAACATGTTTATATGTCTATTGTTTATGGACAAAAGCAAATGGTTTCATATATTAATCAAATTTTCAATTGTAATTAATCTTCTATAGTTATCTTATTAATTCACTTTAACTGCAATTAATTTCATTTAGTAATTGTAATTCATTTCCAATTTTTCATCACCGAATTAAATATTGAATATATAATTGAAGAATTGTTTCAACTTTCCGAGTTAAACATAATTCTATGTTTGCTATTGACAACAACAAAATTTAGATTCACATTGATTTTACGTTCTTATATATAATTTCTATCCCATGTAAACATACCATTCATTACCTATTAATTAACCACTTTACTTGTAGTGTTTATTATATTTCCTTGTTTCCATTTATTACCTTACTATTCTAATCCACTTTTAATTTATAATAACCGCAATACTTAATTATATTGATTTTAGTTGGTCACCACATCAATACAAAATAGTTAAAATTTGTTTTGTTCCTACTTCCAAATTTTAAAGCAACTCTCATATTTACAATCGTTCCATTAATTACAATCTAATTAAAATAGTTATGGGTTTTCTAAATCAACATTCATACTTCCATTCTAGTAAATATACTTACTTATAATCACTTTGTTTCTCTTTTAGTATGGAATTTCAAGAATCATATTAAATTTATTAAAGATTAAATATCAAAAAATTTGGGTTGTTACACTCTCCCCCACTCAAAAATTTTTATCCTCGAAAAGGTGTAGTAAGGAATTTGTCAATTTATATTTTTGCCCAACTAAATTCAATTTCTTAAAAAATAAGTATACGCCATTTATAGTCATAACTTAGGTCTTATTCAAATCTACAAACAATAACATCTGTATATTGTTCAATTTCTTTTTTTCCATATCTTTTAACTTCTTAAATATATTTCAAGTTATATATATGTTATAGAAAAGAGATTGATTATTATACAAGTTCAATAGTTTATAATTTTATCTTCAAAATCATTATTTCAGATTTATAAGAGTTTCTGTTTTAATTTCACTTCTTTTAGGATCATTTTTTATTTATAAAAATTCAGAAGTTTCTAAAATATCAAATTTATTCATTTCATTAATTATTTTAGAATTAAGAGTTCAACTTCGGGTTTATTACCTAATCAACATTCTAAAACAATATATATTATATCTTTTATATAAAACCATACTATGAAATATTTAAATGAAATTCAATCTAAGATATAAAAGTTCTAAGTGGTCTCCCTCACTCAGACTCTTGAAAATAAATGTCGATCAAGTGTGAACTCGTGACCAAAATCATTTCCTAATGAAAAAAGGGGAATATACACTTCTAAAATTCATTTGGAAACTAATTTAATATTATACTTAGATTATTTCAAAACTTTTGCAAATCAGTATTTCAAAAACACCTGAAATTTAAATTCTCAATTTTACAATTAAATTAATTTTATCTCATTGTTAGTTAATTTTCAGTACTTCAATTTTCTTAAACTCATTCAATAGTCAATAGATATTGACTAATAAAACAAAATTAATAGGTTTTCAAAATAATCAAAAACAATATTATGTCAGTCAGTCCTATTTGGATGTTTAGAAATCCCAATCGATGACTTGGCGTCCTAAGTACCGACCAAAATTCATAAGTACTCAAAGGAACAAATAAACACAATACAAAACAATTTTATATCAAAATTATAAGTACTCTCTCATATACACTCGAACTCATTCCTGTTGGAGAATGGAGTTTTGATGCAACAAACTTATTTCAATTTTCATTATTAATTGATTATAAAATATATACTAACATCTCTATCTAGAATATATATATATGCACTGTTTGTATATAGAATTTAAAAGACCGTACAATTTTAGAGTTCTAAGATATTAAGGATTCAAAGGAGATTCAAGACTCATGAGTATCAAGATATCAAGAATTCAAAGAGCTCAAGAAAATATAGTAATTGAGTCTAGTTTATATGTAAGACTCTAAATAGCACTCCATTTTCAAATTCAGCTTTTCAAAATTCAAATTCTAATTTCAAATTATTTCAAACTACTTTTATAAATGGTTTCAAATTATTATGAATTCAAATATATATATATTATAAAGTTTTATAATAATATGTTATAATATATATATATATATATATATATAAAAGTTTTATATTTTAAATCATATAACTTTATAAATATGTTTGTATAATATACTACTTTGTTTTTATATGTTTTTACACTTTAGAAAATCTATTTTAAACACTTGTTTTGATTCAAAATTTCCAAAAAATATATATTTTGGTTTTAACTCTTGAAAAACGGTTTAAAACTAAAAATCAACACACATATTTCGACATACTTCTTTGGACATGTCGATATATAACTATCATATTTTTAATTTTCAAAGAAAGTGTCTTTTCACTATTTGAAATGTTTCAGAAACATTGCAAACTTTGGGACACTATAAACATGGGTCATTTTCGAATTCTTAATCATACTTTCTTCTCCTTCTTCACCCCTTTACTTACCACCATTAAAATACATAAAATTCTTTATTTCCATACTTACACTCTGCCGATTTCAACAAAATTTATATCAAATTTCTTCTCTTCTCAATCTCTATCAATTACTCTTTAGTTGAAGTGCTATTGAAGAGCTCTAGGGTTGCTGTAATCATCTAGGAATTGTTTGGGAAAAGGTGTGTTCCTTGTAGCCCTAAAATCAATGAAAGGAAGCGGAGTTAACCTTGTAGCCATGAAATCACGGGTGGTGGAATCGGTGTTAAACTTGTAGCCCTGAAATAAAGGGTGTTGTACTTGGATATTGATAATAATAAAACTCTGCGCAGTCCAGCGTTGCGTGGGACTTGACGTAGGAGTAATACGAACCAGTATAAAATCCAGTGTGTTCTTTCCCTTTCTGCATTTAATATTATTTTGTGTTTTTGATTGTTTCTGTGTTTGTGATCATTTCCGTTTTGATTCTACCTTAAAATCCAGATTCCTTATTCATAACTATTGGTATAAGAGCATAGGTTTTCAAAAGTTCATCATCTGAATTTTGGAAATATTAAATGGAAAATTTGGAAATGATTTATAACACTGTTCTTAATTCACGCATTGCATCAATGTTAGAGGAATCAGCATCCAATTATGTTGAAAAATCATGTGATCTATTGAATTATTTTCCAATACAGGAAAAGGTGTGTTACATGACTATTGGAAATTCAAACTCTGAAAAGATGTGGTATATGGCTGTTGAAAATTAAAATTCTTACGGATAAATGATGGAGATCAAAAAAGACAAATGGATATTGGATAGTGGATGTTCAAGACATATGACGGGAAATCCAGAATTACTGAATAATCTTGCATATGAAGATGATGGAATGGTCAACTTTAGAGATAACTCTAGAGGATATATAGGTTGCATCGACAATGTCGGTAATTCTGAAGCTCCTACTATTTCTAATATTTTATTAATTAGGAATTTAAAACATAACTTACTAAGTACATGTCAACTCAGCGACAAGGGCTATAAAATTAATTTTGAAAAGGATAAGTGCTTTATAGAATATAAGAATTGAAAATTAATATTAGAAGGAGATAAAAAGAAAAAGATCTATATATTAAGTATGAAAATTTCTAGCGATAATTTATGTCTTATGGCCAATACCAGAGACCCTTGGATTTGGCATAAGGGATCCGATCTTATAAATTTCAAACACATTTCCAGGATTTCAAAGCTAGATTTAAATAGGGGATTACCAAAATGAAATTTAAGGTAATAATTTATGTGACTCTTGTCAGTTTGGAAAATTAAAAAGAAGTTCATTTAAATATAAAGAGGAAATTACAACCTTAAAACCATTAGAATTAATTCACATGGATCTTTTTGGTCCATCCCAAACTCATTCAACAAATCATAATGAATATGTTTATGTAATAATTGATGATTTTTATAAATTTACTTGGACTTTTCTTCTTTAAAATAAAAGTGATGCTTCTTATCAATTTAAAACCTTTTCTAAACAAATTCAAAATTTATTATCTTTAAAAATCAAAACAACACGTAATGACCATAGTGGAGAATTCAAATACAAAAATTTTGAATTTTTTTTTAATAAAATAGGGATAACCCATAATTTTTCATTCCCAGTACCCTTCAATAAAACGGAGTAGTTAAACGTAAAATAGATCAATTCAAGAATGTGATAAACTATGTTTTCAAATAGTAATTTACTAAGGAATTTTTGGGCTGAGGTAGTTGCAACAACTTGTTATATTCTAAATAGAATTGTAATAAGACCCTTAACTCATAAAACAACATATGAACTCTTATATAATAAGAAACCAAAAGTATCATATTTTAAAATACTTGGAAGTAAATATTTTGTTCTTAACACTAAAGAAAACTTAGACAAATTTGATTCTAAATCTGATAAAGGAATATTTATTGGATACTCAAATAGAAGTAAAGCATATAGAGTCTTTAATTTAAGAACTAATACCATTGAAGAAACATAAAATGTATCCTTTGACAAAAATTAAAAAAATATAACAAAACATAATGAATATGAAAGTGAAAATGGGATCGATGTAACGAATAATGAAATTAATCAACCAAATAAAAGAATTAGATTACTAAGATATCACCCTATAGAAAATAACTTAAGAGATATTGAATCTATTGTTAGAACTAGAAACCAATTAAATAATATGAGTAATTTAGCTTTTATTTCAGCTACCGAACCTAAGAATACAAAGGACGCATCATTCGATGATCATGGACCTTGCTATGCAAAGGGAACTCGATCAATTTACGAGGAATGATGTATGACAACTTGTTCCTAGACCAGAGGATAAAACTGTAATTGGGACTAAATTGGTTTATAAAAATAAAATTAATGAACAAGGTGAGGTCGTAATAAATAAAGCAAGATTAGTTGCACAAAGATATAGTCTAGATGAGGGAATTGATTACGATGAAACCTTTGCACCCGTAGCAATATTAGAGGCAGTTAGAATTTTATTAGCATTATGTAATCATAC
This sequence comes from Allium sativum, assembly GCA_030737875.1. Lineage (NCBI taxonomy): Eukaryota > Viridiplantae > Streptophyta > Magnoliopsida > Asparagales > Amaryllidaceae > Allium > Allium sativum. The sequence goes on along the minus strand of CM060911.1, from coordinate 63,838,059 downwards.
TAATTTCAAATTATTACATATGGATGTTAAAAGTACCTTTTTAAATGCATATGTTAAAGAAGATGTATATATAGAGCAACCACCATTTTTTGAAGATGAAAAATATCCAGATCATGTTTATAAATTAAAGAAAGTGTTATATGGATTAAAACAAGCCCCTAGAGCCTGGTATGATAGATTAAAAATTTATTTATTACAATCTAACTTCGAGATTGGTAAAGTAGATAATACACTTTTTATTAAAAGAAATAATAACGATATTCAATTAGTACAAATCTTTGTTGAGAATATAATCTTCGGATCAACATATAATAAAATGAACAAAGAATTCTCAGATATTATGATACAAGAATTTGAGATGATTCATAGGGAGAACTAACATTCTTCTTAGGATTACAAATAAGAAAATTAAAGAATGGAATATTTATTAATCAAGAAAAATATGCAAGAGATTTAATTAATGAATATAATTTAATGACAACTAATGGGAGACCAACAACAATGACAACTAATGTAGCCCTAAATAAAGATGATATGTCAAAAGACGTTGATCAAAAATTATATAGAGGTATGATAGGATCATTGTTATATATAACTGCTAGGAGACCACATATAATGCATAGTGTAAGTCTCTGTGCAAGATATAAATCACAAATTAAGGAAACACATTTAAAAACTGTAAAACATTTTCTAAGATATGTAAAACATATATTAGATTTTACATTATTTATTCTAAGGATGATTCATTTGATTTAATCTCTTATTGTGACGCTGATTATGCTGGATGTAAATCCGATCGTAAAAGCATTAGTGGAAAATGTCATTTCTTAGGGCATTTACTAGTTTCCTGGTTTACTAAAAAGCAAAATATGGTATTTTTTGTCAACAACTAAAGCAGAATATATATCTGCTTCTTTGGCTTATTCACAAGTAATATATATGCAACACACTTTAAAAGATTTTGGATTAAATATAAATAAATCATCAATATACTACGGCAATACAAGCATCATAAATATATCTAAAAATCCAACGCATCATTCAAGAACTAAACATATTTACATATGACCTCATTTTCAAAGAGATAACGTAAGTAAAAAAACTTTCGCTAGAAATTCATAGAAACTGAAAAACAAATAGCAGGTATGTTAACAAAACTCTTAAACGAAGCAACAACGTTCACTAAATTTAGAAGAGAATTAGGCATTTGTTCTTTAAGTGAAATGGAATAATTAAATATACAAAGTATAATATAAAATATAACAAAAATCAGAAAAATAAAAATAAAAAGACACATATGTTGACATGTGCAAAGTGGTATGTCAACATGTAACTATCAGATTTTCAGAAATTAGTACCCACCAAAAGTTAGTTACAACATTGGTTTAAACTTCTTATTTCAATTTTTCTTCTTCGCCTTCTCATTTCATTTATGGTGAAATTCTAAACCAAATAAAATAATGGACTCCACTAGTAATAACAATCAAATCTTTCCAGATTCGCCATCGGAGCATTTGAAGGCCATTTCAACGAACTACACTCGCTCATGTGATGAAATTAGAGGAAGAATGGAGAATGTACTACAAATGCTCGCTGAAATCCAATTTTTTACAAATAAGGATGAATCAAGAGCATGTGAAATAAGGAAAAAATCATGTGAAATCTACAAAAATTTGCTATGGATAACCACACTAATCTGATTATCATCGAAGACGATAATCAAATAGAGGAAGAGGAAAAAGACGAAGAAGAGGAAGAAATGGTTAAAAAGGTGGACGAATGTAACACCCTATATTTTTCCTATGAATATTAATAGATGAATTAAAAGAATACTTAATTTTAAAAGTGAGAATTAAGTAAAACAGACTATACCACTGCGTTCGTCTCAAAATTCTTGTCAAGATGGACCCAAAGTTTGCATTAAACGGATAATGTATGAGAAAGTTGTGGACCTTGGAAGTTTGTATACATATAAGGGAAACATATGTATATATAAAAATTAATAAAATAAAAATCAACCTAAAATTCAAGAAAAAATTTCAAAGCGACGGAAGCAGGAAGGCAAAACGCCAAACCAACCTATTTTATGGGTCGACCCAAGACCCGCTGGGTCGACCCAAGGCCCGCTGGGTCGACCCCAGGGTCAACTCAGGGTGTTTGGAATCGGCCCCGTCGGCCTAGAATGATCTATGACAAAATTTTGTGTTTTAGGGATTATGTGTCGCACTGTGGTTGGTTGGGTGACATGTTTCTTTGGTTTAGATGGCTCTGATGACTCCTATGCTAATCTAAAGGCCATGGTTTGCCTAACAAACCTATAAATACATATCCAAACCTAAACACAATTCTATTATTCACTCTCATGGCGCCTCCATGCCGCTAAACTCTCATCTAAACCTAGCCGCCACTAAAACCTAAATCAAATCAAAAAGTTCTTCATCAACCTAGAGGATTAATCAATATCAAGTTAGAGTTCTTCAACAACAACAAGCGATTCAATTATCTTTTCTAATCCAAACGCTGTAAGTTCAGTTATTTTTATATTTGAACACCTAAATCTAGTCTTGACATGTAATAAGATGAAATTGAGACTATGCTTAATTCTAAGTTGTTCTTTTGCTTCTATTCTTATTCTCATGATGCTATTATCGTCAGTTTATCTTGTTATACATCAGTTTTTCATGTTCATGATGATGTTCATATCAAGTCTTAGCTTACATGCCTGTGATGATATTTTCATGCCTATTTTCACTATTTTCTTATTTTATGCGACTTCTGAAACACCCCACCTCCGTTAAGATCACTCACAGAAGGAATGCCTTAACTTCGGTGGAGCATTATTGGTAAAAGATGCAGATAAAGTACAAGACAGACAAATAAAGCAGCGGAAAATAAAGTCATTTTATAAACAACTTAATTCAGTCAAGCTTTTACAACAATTTCCTCAATCATTCTTAAATGTTATACATAGAACTTCTGTCTTGATTTAAAAACTTCCAAGAATAAAAGAAGCATTAAAGCAATGATATTCCCCTATAAAGCATGAACCAGCCATAGCAGTGGAAGAGAGAGAGTCCAAAGCGATACACCAACTAATCTTCAAGCTTGGAAAGAGAAGAGGTCCAAGTTAGGCTGAGCTATTCCCTCCTTGACTACCTAGGGGGCGAGGGAACGGAAGAAAAGAGGCGAAAAACAAACTAGGTCAGACATAGTCTGGTAAGTCCAGTGATCTTTCAACATGCAAAAAAGATAAAGGATCATGACATGAATAAACCAAAAATAGGACAATACCACAAAAACAAGGTAACTAAAGACAAGACAAGTGCAAGGTGAACTGAATGCGCATCTACTTTTTCTCAGCTTCGGTACTACTCTGTTAATCTGATTTCTATAATTATCTCTGCACCATCTAACTAAGGTCCCAACTAGTAATCTGTATAAAATGATAATCGTGATCCCAACCCCCGTAATTGTGGTAGCCTTCAGGTGTACATCTATCGTGAGGATTCCACCTCAATCAGCCTAATTGCCATGAACATGTTAGATGTACCCTTACAACCTGTAACACCCCCGAATTTTTTGTTAACAGTAATATTACAAATTAAAGTATAATTAATTCTAAATAATAGAATTAAGGGAAACGGGTTACGCCATTGCGTTCGCCTCGGAATTCTGCTTGAGATAGAGTCCGAGTTTGCGTAAATCGGACTTCGTATGAAGGAGTTATGACCTCCAAAAGTTTCAGAATTCGATTTAAAATTCAAACAGCCCGCAACAAGTTCAAAATTCAAAACTGGACCAGAACTGGGCTGGGCGGGAATTTTCCCGCCCAGGACCCAGGTCGACCAAGGGCTCGACCTGGGAGTCGAACTGGGTACCCAGGTTGAACATGTAGTCGACCTGGGGGTCGACCTACTTGGTCTAGTCCTGGCTCGATTTCTGGGGCTTGACTGTGTCACTAGGGCTGATTGGTCACTTTCTGATTGGCTTCTCTTGAGACGGATGGCCTTGATTAACTCTAGCTTCATCGACGGCTCTAATTAGTTTGAAATTCTACATAAACAACCTTAGTCTCCAACAAAAATTCACATAAATGAAATAGAGCTAGAGCCGTCATGCTGCTGGAAGGAAGCCAAGAGTAGCCTCCACTTGAAGAAAGCTTAGGAACGAGCAAAACTAAAGTAAAAACAAGATTCAGACAACGTTTATCTACCCAAAGGAAAGCATTGCAAATTCACAACTTAGAATCCAGAATTCAAGTTCGTCGTTTGTTGTAAGTATAGTGACTTTTCCGATGGGAATAAAATTAAGATTTGATTCAATGTAAAATGGAATGGAATTGTTCTAGTGTATAACGACGATGTTAATTCATATCTATATGTTGCAATGATTGTGTTGTGAATGGTATTGGGTGTTTGTGGTATAATTGACTTGATGTTGGATCCATTAGAATGTTTGTGGATTAATCTAGTTGATGTTGGATCTATTCAAATTTACATACAAGTTATTTGGTTCATATCTACACCTATATGTTTATGTGATTAAGGTCTCATGTATATACTTTATGCTAAACCTCTATGCCTAAATTATTAAGTTCATATACATGCTCCTATGTTTATACAAAAGTTGCAAGTTAATAATTGGATCCATGCCAAGATCCATTTTAATACAAGTTTCATGTTATAGTAGTAAACATGATTGGATCTAGTTCGCACATGTGATAAAATTATACATACTTATTGGACACGTCATATTCTTGTCATATGCTAGTGATGTTCGATGTTATGCCTAGATCTAAACATGTTTAGGCTTATGTTGTCTAAATCATATGCAAATTCATGTGACACCTATTTAGTTAGATCCCTATTTCAATGCAAGTTCACATATAGATAAGTTGATTTAGCCTATGTTGCTAGTTCACATATATGTAAGTTGATTTAGCCTATGTTGCCAATTCACATATATGTAAGTTGATTTAGCCTATGTTGCACATTCACATATGTATAAGTTGATTTAGTCTATGTTGCTAATTCACATATATGTATGTTGATTTAGTCTACGTTGCAAGTTCACACCTATGATGTTCATATTGACTATGCCGAAAATGCCAAGTTTACACCTATGTCATGTTTACGATAATGAATTTCTTTATGCCAATTTTGTGTACGCTAAATTAGGCTAAATTTTTATCCTAATATTATATGTTAAAAATCATGCGGATGAAAAATTAGGCTATAATTGTTAGCATAATATTTTGACGGGGTAACGTTGGGAAAAATTGGTAATTATAGGAAACTTGACATAAATTGGTGAAAAATATATGTATTGGCATGTTTGGCATATGCCAATAATTGGTGGCACTTAAATGGTATAAAATTCTTATACCAAAAATGATGAACTTGGAAAGTGGGCCACAACATTCAATTGTTAACAAATTTACATATAACAAGTAATAGAGACAAATATGTAAATTTAGAAAATACGAGTATGCTTAACCCGAGGTTGGATTGAGTTGTGATGTAAACTCGCCCGGACCCGCCCGGCTGTCTAGTAATCACAACAATACCAATCCAATGTGAGAGGTTAAGCATTGAGCCCAATAAGGACCCGAGGATAGACAGAGTTACGGTGTAAACCTGCCCGGAACCTACCGGCACATCCAGTAACCGTAACAATATCTGTCTAATGTGAGTGGTCGGTGCTTTAAAAAGCTAAGGACGGACAAGTATGGATGGTAGGGGTTATGTTAACTAAAATATTTAACCAATTCAACATGTTAATTAAACTGATGGTTGGGGTTAGGTAAATACAGACACTTAACCACTTAACATGTTTGACTAGAAAACCCTAGTAACGAGGACCCATTTCAGCAGTAACCCAATTAGGTATCATGGTACCCTGAAACTAGGCAGGGTGGGACACGATTACTGGGCTGATTTTAAGCGGTCAAAAGCGACGGCGGTTGGTGCAGCAGTGTGGGTTCTAACGGAGTGCGGGCGTGCACACACTTTGGAGAAGACAAACAGGGCACTGGGCACCAGTCGTATAACCTATGCATTCTAGGATTGTGTCGGGTCGCCACCATGGGACTTGATACACCCCATTGTGGGGCCAACATAGGTACCTACAATCATTGGGGGCCGTATGACACATATGATTTTGCGAGTTGGATCCGATCTTTAGAAAGGGGATCACTTCACCCCGATCATGGGGTGCCAGTTGGAACAATGCACGTAGGTGCAGAGATATAGTGTGGGGTGCGATAGTATATTCGGTTCAAACTGCTTTATCTTAGTTTATGATACTTTCCTATTTCCAGTTTATACCTATCATGCCCTTTTTCTTATTCTAAAACTGCAGAGTCACTAGACTTACTAGGCTTTATGTCTGACTCTAATTTTCTTTCGTCTTCTTTTCTTCCGTTCCCCCAGGTCCACAGGGAGGAAACAACCCACCTTAGTCAGACTCTTTGCAAGCTTCAAGGTAGTAGATGTTTGGTTTGGACTCTCTTTCCTTGGCTATGGCTTTTGGACACGTTCTGTGGGGATTTATGCAGCTTTTATTATGTTTTATGCTTCTTTATTTAATAATCAAGACAGAAATGACGATGTAATGTTTTGGAAGTTATTATGAGACAATTATGGAAATGTTTTGTATGAACACGTATTTATGAAATGAAAGTCTGTTTGTTTTCCGCTGCTTATACATATGTGTTTATATCTGTCTTGTGTTTTATCTGTGACTTTTACTTATAAACCTCCACCGAAGTTAAGGCATTCCCTTTGTGAGTGACCTTAATGGAGGTGGGGTGTTTCACTTGGTATCAGAGCACAGATTTACCAGATTAGATAAAGGATTTTGAAACTATTTTCAAAAGAGAAGTTTAAAGAAGCATATTTTTTTCAAGGAAAAGCATTATTTTTAAAAGGCATAGTCCCCCAAAGCCATATGCACTATCTTTCTATACTTTAGTCTTGAATACTTTCCTTTTTCGTTTTAGTTTGTCTGGGGACCTTACTCCCCAGCTACAGACGCTTTTACTCCTCCTCCTCTACGTGAACCAGCAAGCGAAAGAATCGCAGAACAAGAAGACAGATAATATTCAAGGGGGAAAGGACCACAACAATAATAACAAGACACGTGAGAAAAGGAAATGTTATTTCTATGGAATTGTTGGGCATACAGTCCAGGATTGTAGAAAGAAAAGATGAAGATGGGAGCATGCTTTCAGTGTGGTGATACTGGACATATCAGCAAGAACTGCCCTAAGAAGCAAGGGCAAGGCCCGTAAGCAGGACCTTATGGGGGTACCTCTTTAACTTCTTCTCCTAGATGCTTTGTTTTATCTTGCTTATCTTCTCAATCCTATCTTGAGAACCTTAGGTAGAAATATTTCTGTAGAAAGCTTAGTTTATCTCTATGATCATCCAGTTCGCACTTTCTTTGATTCCGGTGCATCACACTTTTTTATTTCATCTGCTTTAGTAAAATCTCTGCACCTAGACACTAGTATGACTGAAGATCCCTTGGTTTTTTCAAATCCAATTGGGGGCTCAACTTATTTGTCAATGGTTTGTTTGGATTTGAAAATCTCTATCCTAAGCGTTGAGTTTAGATGTATTGCCTTTGTTTTGGGATTCTCGGGATATGGACTGATCTTAGGCATAGACTGGTTATCCAGTAATGGTGCCATTCTTGATTGTGAGAAAAGAGTGGTTAGACTCTTGACTCGGCTCAGTAACACTCTAGAAATTTCTTGTAATCCCTTGAATGCTGTTATGCTTAGTTATCTAGAGTCGCTTGATGCTTCTGTTGAGAACTTGCAGTCGGTTAGAGTTGTCCATGAATATCCGGATGTCTTTGAAGAGGTGAAGGGCTTACCTCCGAGGTGGGAAATAGACTTCCACATATATCTTGTTGATAATGCAAAGCCCGTAGCTTTACCTGTCAGACACATGGCTCTAAAGGAGAGAAAGGAGCTCAGTAAGTTAAGGAGCTTCTCGAGAAGGGGTTTATATGGCGGAGTATCTCGGAATGGGGTGCTCCAGTGGTGTTCGACACCAAAGCAGATGGCTCATTACGTCTTTGTGTGGACTATAGGGAGCTAAACAAGCTGGCTAAGAAGAATAGGCACCCGCTTCCCAGAATAGACGATTTGTTTGATCAGCTTGTAGGTGCGTCGGTCTTCTCCCAACTTGATCTGGCTACTGGGTTCCATCAGCTAAGGGTAGCTGAAGATAGCATTGATAAGACAACGTTCAAAACCCCAGACGGTTTCTTCGAATGGCTTGTCATGCCTTTCGGCTTGACAAAGGCACCCGCTTATTTCGTAGACCTAATGAGCAGGGTGTTCAGAGAATTCCTCAATAAGTTCGTGGTGGTCTTCGTAGACGATATTTTGATCTTCTCAAAGAATGAGGAAGAACATGCTCAGCATCTGAAGGAAATCATGGATACTCTCCGTGCACATCAGCTAAAAGCAAAATTCTCCAAGTGCCACTTCTGGGGAGAAGAGGTAAGGTTTCTTGGACATGTAGTGTCCAAAAAGGGGTTAGCTGTGGACCCCGCGAAAGTGGTGGCAGTGCAAGATTGGAAGACACCAAGAAATGCAACCGAAGTCCGAAGCTTTCTCGGGCTAGCAGGTTTCTACCGAAAGTTCATTAGAGATTTCATGAATATCTCAGCCCCACTCACAAGGCTAACAAAGAAGAATCTAGCGTTCGCTTGGGATTTGGATTGCGAGTTTGCTTTCCAACGATTGAAAAGGGCTCTCACAACAGCCCCAGTTCTGACTTTGCCCGATGGAAGCAAGACATTCACAGTGTACGCGGATGCTTGTGGCACGGGACTAGGCGCTGTTCTGATGCAAGAAGGGAAGGTAGTAGCTTATGGTGGAAGACAATTGAAAGTTCATGAAAAGAACTACCCAACCCACGATCTTGAGTTGGCCACCATCGTCTTTGCGCTTAAGTCTTGGTGCCATTATCTCCTAGGTGAGAAGTTCAAATTATATACTGACCATAAATCGTTGAAGTATCTTTTCTCGCAGAAAGATCTTAACTTGAGGCAGCAAAGGTGGATGGAGTTCCTTGCCTCGTATGATTTTGAGATTGCTTATACTCCTGGCAAGGGCAACGTAGTAGCAGACGCCTTGAGTAGAAAGAAGCTGACCTTAAGCCCTCTCTTTGTAGAAAGGCAAAGCTTGGAGTATATAGCCAGTTTTGACTTTAGGCCCTCCTCTGATTTTGACCTGGTTTGTTGGCATCACTAGAATTACGGCCCACTCTTTTAGACTCAATAGGGGACGCGCAACGTGAAGACCCTTAGCTTGTGGATGTGATTGATAAACTAATTAGGGGTGAAACTTCTAGTCACCTCAATAGGTAATCCATCGATGATAAGGGTTGGCTGAGGCGAGATGGAAGACTATTCATCCCACAAGCAAGGGATTTAGTAAAAATGGTTCTCGAGGAAGCACACCATTCCAAGATGACAATACACTTAGGTGGAGACAAGATGTACAAGGACGTAAAGAGAGTTTTCTTTTGGAGTGGCATGAAAAAGGATGTGGTAGATTTCGTTTCTAAGTGCGTGATATGCCAACATGTTAAGGCGGAACAAAAGAAGCCTGGAGGACTGCTTCATCCTCTAGAAGTCCCGCAATGGAAGTAGGATAGCATTTCAACGGACTTCATTGATGGGTTGCCTATGTCGAGAAGGGGCAATACTAGCATTTGGGCAATAGTGGGGCTCACAAAAAGCGCCCACTTAATACCTATCAAGAGTAGAAGGACTGCCTCGTCTCTAGCTTCTATTTATCTAAGGGAAATAGTTTGACTCCATGGAATACCCTCCAGCATAGTGAGTGACAGAGATCTTATCTTTACAAGCGAATTTTGGCGGAGTCTGCAAGAAGATGTAGGCACACAGTTATGCTTGAGCACGACCTATCACCCCCAAACTGATGGTCAGACGGAAAGGGTGAACAGTGTATTAGAAGATCTTCTGAGATTGTGCGTTCTTGACTTTGTAGGAACATGGGAGGATCATCTTCCTTTAGTGGAATTCGCCTACAACAACAGCTACCAAGCCACCATCGGCATGGCGCCCTTCGAAGCTTTGTATGGAAGACCGTGCCGATCACCAACTTGTTAGTGGGAGTCTTCAGACAAGCTTATACTTGGGCAGGACATGATTAGAGAGACTTTAGAAAAAGTTGACTTGATACGAAGGAGAATGAAGACTGCCCAAGATAGACAGAAATTCTACGCAGACAAAAGAAGGACCGACCTTGATTTTGAGGTTGGGGACAGGGTTTTCCTTAAGGTATCTCCCTTAAGGAACGTTGTTTGCTTTGGATCCGCAGGAAAGCTAGCACAAAGATTTGTAGGACCGTTTCCGATCATCGAGAAGATTGGGAAGATAGTTTATAGAGTAGAGTTGCTCGAAAGGTTGGCTGGAATTCACAATGTCTTCCATGTTTCTATCTTCAGAAATGCTTACATGAATTTGCGGAAGTGGTAGAGCCAAGCATTCTAGAAGAAGCCGAAGTGGAACGCGAAGCAACTGCGAGGAGAGTTCCAACCCGCATCCTAGGAACTGAAGTGAAAATGCTACACAACCGCGAAGTCAAGCTTTTCAAAGTTTAGTGGAGCGACGTCGAGGAAGACGCGATTTGGGAAACTGAGGACAGAATACACGCGACCTACCCTTTTCTTTTTGAGGGTACATCTTTGATTTCTCTTTTCCCTTAAGTTGTGCTTGTATCTATCTTTTTAGGTATATCTCCTCGATATTATCCTTTATTCTTAGGTAGAAACCCCTTTAGATGTAAATATGTAATTGAAACATGTTATGATTGATGGCTGCAAGTGGTTGCTAGTGGTTGCTCGTGGATGCATATACACACACAACCTAGGATTTAGATTGGCTCAGTCACTTCATATTGCATATGCATATATGTATTTATATTAGTATGTGGTTGAAACTTGATATGTTGTCATATGGATGTCGCATTTGTATGAATGATTGCGCACTCATGTAGAATTATGAGTAGGGAAAATTTGCATACATAATGGATTCATGACACTTACATGATTCGCATTAGGGAGGTCAACTGAATCAGTAGACCGCCTAATTTTTGCATTAGAAAAAGGACATATACACACACTATGCATATGATCATGAAGCATTAGAAGTCTTTTAAGGACAATGGATGCTTGTGTTTGTTGGTTTAGTAGATGGACGATTGGATGTTAGGATATACGTTCTTCTGGACTTGAAGATTTCAGGGACGAAATACTTTAAGGAGGGGAGAATGCAACACCCCGAATTTTCTATTAACAGTAAGTTTACAAATTAAAGTATAATTAATTCTAAATGATAGGATTAAGGGAAACGGGTTATGTCATTGCGTTCGTCTCGGAATTCTGCTTGAGATAGAGTCTGAGTTTGCGTAAATCGGACTCTGTATTAAGGAGTTATGACCTTCGGAAGTTTCAGAATTCGATTTAAAATTCAAACAGCCCGAAAACAAGTTCAAAATTCAAAACTGGACCAGAACTGGGCTGGGCGGGAATTTTCCTGCCTAGGACCCAGGTCGACCAGAGGGTCGACCTGGGAGTCGACCATGTAGTCGACCTGCAGGTCGAGCTGCTTGGTCGACCTGACCTGCTTGGTCTGGTCCTAGCTCGGTTTCTGGGGCTTGGCTGTGTCACTAGGGCTGATTTGTCGCTTTCTGATTGGCTTCTCTTGAGACAGATGGCCTTGATTAACTCTAGCTTCATCTACAGCTCTAATAAGTTTGAAATTCTATATAAACAACCTTAGTCTCCAACCAAAATTCACACAAATAAAATAGAGCTAGAGTCGTCATGCTGCTGGAAGGAAGCCAAGAGTAGCCTCCACATGAAGAAAGCTTAGGAACGAGCAAAACTAAAGTAAAAACAAGATTCAAACAACATTTATCTACCCAAAGGAAAGCATTGCAAATTCAGAACTCAGAATCCAGAATTCAATTTCGTCGTTTGTTGTAAGTATAGTGATTTTTCCGATGGGAATAAAATTAAGATTTGATTCGATGTAAAATGGAAATGGAATTGTGCTATTGTATAACGACGATGTTAATTCATGTCTATGTGTTGCAATGATTGTGTTGTGAATTTTATTGGATGTTTGTGGTATTATTGGCTTGATGTTGGATCCATTAGAATGTTTGTAGATAAATCTAGTTGATGTTGGATCTATTCAAATTCACATACAAGTTATTTGGTTCATATCTACACCTATATGTTTATGTGATTAAGTTCCCATGTATATACTTTATGCTAAACCTCTATGCCTAAATGATTAAGTTCATATACATGCTCCTATGTTTATACAAAAGTTGCAAGTTCATAATTGGATCCATGCCAAGATCCATTTTAATACAAGTTTCATGTTATAGTAGTAAGCATGATTGGATCTAGTTCACACACGTGATAAAATTATACATACTTATTGGACATGTCATATTCTTGTCATATGCTAGTGATGTTCGATGTTATGCCTAGATCTAAACATGTTTAGGCTTATGTTGTCTAAATCATATGCTAATTCATGTGACACCTATTTAGTTAGATCCCTATTTCAATGCAAGTTCACATATAGATAAGTTGATTTAGCCTATGTTGCAAGTTCACATATATGTAAGTTGATTTAGCCTATGTTGCCAATTCACATATGTGTAAGTTGATTTAGCCTATGTTGCAAATTCATATATGTAAGTTGATTTAGCCTATGTTGCAAATTCACATATGTATAAGTTGATTTAGTCTATGTTGCAAATTCACATATATGTATGTTGATTTAGTCTACGTTGCAAGTTCACACCTATGATGTTCATATTGACTATGCCGAAAATGCCAAGTTTACAGCTATGTCATGTTTACGTTAATGAATTTCTTTATGCCAATTTTGTGTACGCGAAATTAGGCTGTGTTTTTAGCCTAATAATATATGTTTAAAATCATGCGGACGAAAAATTAGGCTAAGATTGTTAGCCTAATATTTTGGTGGGGTAACGTTGGGAAAAATTGGTAATTATAGGAAAGTTGACATAAACTGGTGAAAAATATATGTATTGGCATGTTTGGCACATGCCAATAATTGGTGGCACTTAAATGGTATAAAATTCTTATACCAAAAATGATGAACTTGGAAAGTGGGCCACAACATACAATTGTTAACAAATTTACATATAACAAGTAATAGAGACAAATATGTAAATTTAGAAAATATGAGTATGCTTAACCCGAGGTTGGATTGAGTTGTGATGTAAACCTGCCCGGACCCGCCCGGCTGTCCAGTAATCACAACAATACCTATCCAATGTGAGAGGTTAAGCATTGAGCCCAATAAGGACCCGAGGTTAGAAGGAGTTACAGTGTAAACCTGCCCGGAACCGACCGACACATCTAGTAACCATAACAATACCTGTCTAATGTGAGTGGTTGGTGCTTTAAAAAGCTAAGGACAGACAAGTCAGGATGGTAAGGTTAAGTTAACTAAAACACTTAACCAATTCAACATGTTAATTAAACTGATGGGTGAGGTTAGGTAAATACAGACACTTAACCACTTAACATGTTTGACTAGAAAACCCTAGTAACGGGGACCCATTTCAGCAGTAACCCAAGTAGGTATCATGGTACCCTGAAACTAGGCATGGTGGGGCACGATTACTGAGCTGATTGTAAGCGGTCAAAAGCGACGGCGGTTGTTGCAGCAGTGTGGGTTCTAACGGAGTGCGGGCGTGCACACACTTCGGAGCAGACAAACAGGGCACTGGGCACCAGTAGTATAACCTATGCATTCTAGGATTGTGTCGGGTTGCCACCATGGGACTTGATACACCCCATGGTGGGGCCAGCATAGGTATCTACAATCATTGGGGGCCGTATGACACATATGATTTTGCGAGTAGGAGCCGATCTTTAGAAAGGGGATCACTTCACCCCGATCATCGGGTGCCAGTTGGGATAATCCAAGTAGGTGTAGAGATATAGTGTGGGGTGCGATAGTATATTCGGTTCAAACTGCTTTATCTTAGTTTATGATACTTTCCTATTTCCAGTTTATACCTATCATGCCCTTTTTCTTATTCTCATACTGAAGAGTCACTAGACTTACCAAGCTTTATGTCTGACTCTATTTTTCTTTCGTCTTCTTTTCTTCCGTTTCCCTCCTCCTCCCCCACTAGGTCCATAGGGAGGAAACAACCCAGCTTAGTCAAACTCTTTGCAAGCTTCAAGATAGTAGATGTATGGTTTAGACTCTCTTTCCTTGGCTATGGCTTTTGGACACGTTCTGTGGGGATTTTTGCAGCTTGGTGAGAACTCCTCACTTTTAATTTGTTTTCTAGTTGATATATATACTAGGATGCAGACGGTGCTTAGCAGCACCCGACACCGTCGTCCACAGACCATGGACGACTTGTTTGATTTTGTTGTGTTGCAAAAGTTGATTGTGATGTTGAAATAAAATATATATTCATGTGCTGAAATAAAATATATATTCATGTGTTGAAATAAAATATATATTCATGTGTTGAAATAAAATATATATTCATGTGTTGAGGTAAAATAAATATTCATTTACAAATCAAATGATTTGTTTATGTACACCGACTTGACTGATATTGATTGGGACGATAAATTTTACACATCGCCCAACTGCACAAATAAAAATCTGTGTCTGTTGATTTGAAACCCCACACGGGTATTGGGATGATATTTTACGTACACTATTCCCGATTGTTTAGTTGTATGTCAATCGATGGGTTGACAGACTGTGTAAGCGTTAATTATTCATATTTAATGCTTATGCAGTTGTGTGGTGTACTCTGGATGCTGGTTGATTATTTATCGTTGCTATTATATACATGTGTTATATGGAATCCATATAATTAACATTATATGGTAATTGATTGGGCCTCATTCCAATTTGGAAAATTAGGAATATTATAAAAGAAAATTCATGTGTTGAATAAAATATATTCTCATGTGTTGAGAAAATTCATGTGTTGAATAAAATATATTCATGTGTTGAAGAAAATATTCATTTGTTGAATAGAATAACGAAGTTATTAAAAGATATAAAGCCGTGTTGGTTAGATATGCGCCATTTTGACGCGAACGATATTTATATCGATTATATCCGTTTTTATAATGAATATTGAAAAGGAAGTGATTTCAAAATATAACATTTTGAAAATATTATCATTTATATATCGACGATATGGAATATTCAGTTTTGATTAGAAATTGAATAGGAAGTTGAAATCGTTTTGAAAACGAATTTTAAAACAATTTATAAAATATGTTTTGAATTGAAATCGACAAAATATATAATATATATATAATATATATATTAAATGGCTTAAATAGAACGCGCCGCGCCGGGGCAGTTCACGAATTTCGACCATTGACTTCGAATTGATGTTACGGGAGATCCGACCGTTGGATTCTCCTAAAACTAGAACCGTTGGGTTCGTATCGAAAAGAGATTTCTAACGAATATTAGAGATTTGAAATCTAATGGTTGGATTTGGAATTACGTCAAAATCAAATTTGGAAAAGGTCACTGTAAGTGCAGTTCAATGGCCGTTTGTGGAAATCGACTGTGCGGGCCTTGATAAAATTATTAAAAATAACAATACTTTGTGTAAAATCATTTGGAAAGAATTGGGATGAAAAACTCCATATTTGAAAAGATAAAAATAGATTTTTATCAAAATGAACTAGTTTTGAACTAGAATTATAATCCATTTATTTTTGAAATAAATAAATTGGATTTGAAAGGGTTTTAAAAGTAACCAGAATTTCCGATAATTGAATTAGGATGGATTTGAATCGAGAATGGAGTATCACTAGTTTTGCTCTAGGCGATAGTTAAATCTTTAATTAGATTTGAACGTGAAATGGTAATTGAATTTACCGATAACACCGTGGTGTTAGATATGAAGTATAACCAGTTTTACTTCATGGAATGAATAGGTTGGGATTGGGAAATTAAAACAAATGATTACTTCCGTAAGGTTTGTTAATCCCGATTAGTTTGGATAAACCATAATTTGGTTTGAATTGATATTCAAAGGAAGATTAAAGAAAATTTTTAAAGAATTTATCTTTGATAAAATTTATGGGAACCTTTCCTAAAGTATGAGAATATTTGAATAATGGAATATTCTGAATTGGAATGAGGCGTATGTTGTGTTTGTGTAACACTTGTTTATTATATACGCGAGTTATTCAGAAAGACCGGGTTTATCCCATTCTAAATAACTGATTCGACGATGTATCCGGGATGAAGACGGTAGTCGAAGACTGGAGGTCTTCATCGTTTGTGTGATTATTGATGATCTTGATTGGGCTGTACACCCAAGAGGAGGGAATTAGTTGGTGATCGTCCAGACGTACTTGGAGATCGATGGATATGCGAGGTACAAGGTGCCTCCTGTTTCGTTCAGACCCAGAACGAACTTGTAAATGGACTGTGTGTATGACATTGGATTTTATTCTGTGTGATTGATCTCTATTAAATATATATCTGTTTGGCGGAGAAGAATTTATACTCTTGCTTAACGCCCTTCTCTGAGACGTATGAGCTCAGGGGTTATATATTGATGGATATCAATGGCATGGAGTGAATTTCCTGTGTGGCATGCGTAAGTGGCAAATGATCAAGGCTTCTGTTGAAAAGCAAGGTCTTGTGGTTGATGATCAAAGCCTGGCCTGTGTGGCATAGCTTTGTGTAGCGTTAATTCGCGAGCCTCTCACCCTGGTTGTGAACCAGAAACGGGAGAGGACCTCAGGGAGGGCATGCGTTTCCTTCTAGCTAGGGTGGTGTTAGTGACCTACCGGCCCTGACATTTATATTATTTTCACCTGTGTGGTTGTTGCCGCTGCGAGGCGCCTCAGATATATCGGTGACTATGTGGAGCCGATGGAGTCATTTGGCTCATTTACACCCCAAAGGGCGGGGAAACATAGTGTTCAGGCATAATAATCCACATCGGTGGACCGGCCCTGACGATCCATGGGGCAGTTATGGCTTGCCTGAGACTCGGGCTAGACAGTCTCGAATTCGGTAAGGACGATCCCTGGCTTTGGTTCACAGATGGAAATCCAACTTCCAATACGCGACTTTGCGGTTTTAGTTGTAAACCTATATATGGCGACATAGTGGTATGAGGCACTTATACCGTCTATGATTGATACTTATGATTGAAATTGTTTTGACACTATACACTTACAATAATAATAGCGTATCAAGCATTCTTTGGCTATTATAAGGTAAAATCCCAATCCTCCGGCTTGCGTTGCATTGTGTGATGGGACCTGGGTCTTATAATAGCTTCATTTTACTTTATTTAGCATTGCGCTGTTGTTTTATGCATTGGTATCCTTGGGAGGAAACCCGTTCCGTGTTATACAGCGTGGTCCTTGGATTTACCTAACTTTAAAATAAAGATTAATAACTGTTTTACTTCTCACACCAGTCACATGACTGATTTGGAGTTATTGTTTTAACCTAAACTCTGGGTGCCCTTATTTTCCGCACGGGCAGCTATTAGTTTTGGTTTTGCAGATTTATATTCACATGATCCTAATTTACAGCTGGAATGATATCCTGAAAGCTTTGTATCCGTATATCTACTTCAGTTTTGTTTTGTATTATTTTCCGCTGCTATGTATTGTATTGTAATCTCTGATATTTTATGATGTGTAATATTGATTCATACTCTGTATATTCTTGTATTCTGATGGAATTGTTGTAATAAGAAATGAAATGTTCTTCTGTTTGTGTTCTGATCGATCTTGTCCTCAACTCAATCTGTGATTTCCCGTAAGGGGGATTTCGGGTCGTCTCACAAACCATCCTAGTCGAACTTGGCATCCCTCAAGTACGAGCCCCAAAGGCCTAAACCAATATCAGACAAGCACCAAGGAATAACTCCTCCAAATTTGGACGATTTATGTGAGATGATATTAGTAAAACAGCCAAACAATTGAGCACTTAACCGACTCTGGCTATCCTCGCCAATCCTGCTCCAAAACTATCATTGATCGCTTAACTGGCTTTGCATTATCAACTAGATATATGAGGAAGTCTATCTCGAGTTTTCAGGCATAAAACTCCTAATCTTAATCAAAAAAACATCTGCGTACTCATGGACTACTCTAACGGATCGAAAATCGTCGATAAATACATAAAGTGATTCTAGGTAGCTAAGACAAACTGATCCCTTAGGATCGCACGAAATTTTGAGGGTATTCCCGAGGCAAGTCGAAAGTCTAACTATCCTCCTTTCACAATTACTAGCTAACTAATCCATGCCTAGAATCAACCCATAGCCCATGAAACCAAAAACATAAGTATCTCAAATCCTTACAAACCAAAGATAAATGAGCCGAAACGCAAATTGGACTTGAGACAATAATGGGATCCTCTACTATACAAGCTCTAGCTTGCAGAGACTCTACTATGGAAGCAGATATAAACGAATGCGAAACGCAAAATCAAAAAGAGTACCAGTAGGATGATCAAGAAGAAAAACTAAACTTTTCAACAGAAACCTTACTATCCCTCTCTCAGGTATGCTAGTAGTGAGAGCATGCACTTACCTTCCGGAAAATCCTGTCTTTTTTTCTTGCCCTTGCCCTTAATTATACGACCCGTTATACCAAAATAAAGATACTTCCTCTTGTTTTAGGTTTTACTATTCTTTTCTCCCCTCCTTTTTGACCCAAGTCCATATCCATGAGTTCTTCATCCTTGTGTTGTGCTCCTTAGCCAAACTCCCTCATTCTCATCTTTGCCATCCTTGTGTAACTTGTTGACAGGTCTCTCGAAAGCTGCCTCCATCGCATAGAGAATCCTACAAAGCTCGAAAGAAAATTAGCCACAGCTGAAACTACTACGGCTATAGATGGAAGTTGGGCACTTGTTTGCCCTTTGACAAGTGTTGTAGTCTCGTCGAGCCTACGGAACTATGCCGCGATGAGGTTACCTCCCGGAAAGCCAGGAGCCCCGGAGACTCAGGAAAGAAGGAAACGAGGATTCAAACAGAGGATAAAAAGTTAGTGCATATGGCTTTAGGGAATACGCCTTTAAAACAAAACTTTCCTTTTGAAAATGCTTCTTTTAAAACCGTTTTGAAAATAATTTTTCAAATCTTTTATCTGATCCGGTAACCTTCAGCTCTGATACCAAGTGAAACACCCCACCTCCGTTAAGGTCACTCATAGAGGAAATGCCTTAACTTCGGTGGAGCATTATAGGTAAAAGATGCAGATAAATTAGAAGACAGACAAATAAAGCAGCGGAAAATAAAGTCATTTTATAAACAACTTAATTCAGTCAAGCTTTTACAACAATTTCCTCAATCATACTTAAATGTAATACATAGAACTTATGTCTTGATTTAAAAACTTCCAAGAATAAAAGAAGCATAAAAACAATGATATTCCCCGATAAAGCATGAACTAGCCATAGCAGTGGAAGAGAGAGAGTCCAAAGCGATACACCAACTAATCTTCAAGCTTGGAAAGAGAACAGGTCCAAGTTAGGACGAGCTATTCCCTCCCTGACTACCTGGGGGGAGGGGGAACGGAAGATAAGAGGAGAAAAACAAACTAGGTCAGACATAAGTCTGGTAAGACCAGTAATCTTTCAGCATGCAAACAAGACAAAGGATCATGATATGAATAAACCGAAAATAGGACAATACCATAAAAACAAGGTAACTAAAGACAAGATAAGTGCAATGTGAACTGAATGCGCTTCTACTTTTTCTCTACTTCGCTACTACTCTGTTAATCTGATTTCTATATTTATCTTGCACCATCTAACTACTGTCCCAACTAGTAATCTGTATAAAACGATAATCGTGATCCCAACCCCCGTAATTGTGGTAGCCTTCAGGTGTACATCTATCGTGAGGATTCCACCTCCATCAGCCTAATTTCCATGAACATGTTAGATGTACCCTTACTACCCTATCGATTGGTCCCCTACTTGTATTCATGTTACATGTGTCTGTGTCAATCGGCCCTCTCTTGCGTGTAGATATCTTGTTATTGTCCCACCATAAGGTGTATCAATCCCTATGATAGCGACCCGACACGATTCAAGATGCACAGTGTATAACTACTGGTACCCAGTGCCTGTTTTTTCCCACTCCGGAGTTCGTGCACACCCGTAAACCGTCGGAACCTAAACTGACGGACCCCCTGTCGCTGCTTTGACCGCTTATAATCAGCCCAGTAATCGTGTCCCACCCTGCCTAGTTCAGGGTACCGTGATACATCCATGTGGGTAACTACAGAAATGGGTCCCCATAACTAGGGTTTCATATTGGTTAAGTTTGTAGGCCTATATTTACTAATATTACCCACCAACCCAATATGTACTTAACACTCCCATCGATTCAAGCATTTTTACTTAACAGTTAAGTTTGTGGGCCTATATGTACTGATATTACCCACCTACACGAGATGTACTTAACCCTCCCATTGATTCAAGCATGTTCATTTAACGGTTAAGTTTGTGGGCCTATATGTACTGATATTACCCACCAACCCGATACGTACTTAACCCTTCCAATGATTCAAGCATGTTTATTTAATGGTTAAGTTTTGTGGGCCTATATTTACTAATATTACCCACCAACCCAATATGTACTTAACCCTTCCACTGATCCAAGCATGTTTATTTAATGGTTAAGTTTTGTGGGCCTATATTTACTAATATTACCCACCAACCCGATATGTACTTAACCCTTCCACTGATTCAAGCATGTTTATTTAATGGTTAAGTTTTGTGGGCCTATATTTGCTGATATTACCCACCAACCCGATATGTACTTAACACTTCCACTGATTCAAGCATGTTTATTTAATGGTTATGTTTTGTGGCCCTATATTTACTAATATTACCCACCAACCCGATATGTACTTAACCCTTCCACTGATTCAAGCATGTTTATTTAATGGTTAAGTTTCGTAGGCTTATATTTACTAACATTACCCACCAACCCAATATGTACTTAACCCTTCTACTGAATCAAGCATGTTTATTTAATGGTTAAGTTTTGTGGGCCTATATTTACTAATATTCCCACCAACCCGATATGTACTTAAACCTCCCACACATTACGTCATATTGGTTAAGTGTTGTCCGTTCATGTTAACTTAACCCACTCATTCATCATGTCATGTTGGTTTAGCGTTTCTTATTAACTTGACCCTCCTTACTTATCATGTTGGATCGGTTAAGTGTTTCCTATTAACCGAACCCCATTCGTTCATCAAGTTATATTGGTCAAGTGTTTCTTGTTAACTTAACCCCACGTATTCATCTTGTTGTATTGGTTAAGTGTCATCAATCGATTCAAGTTAACTTAACCCACCTACGTGTCATGTTACTTTGGTTAAGTGTTGCCTTCTTGTGTTAACTTAACCCTACTACAAATCAAGTTATATTGGTTAAGTGTTGCCCTCTTATTTTAACTTAACCTTTCCATAAATCAAGTTATATTGGTTAAGTGTTTCTAAATTTACTTAACCTCACCCACTTGTCTAATTAATATGTTATAAAGGTTAAGTGTTCTAAATTTACTTACCTCACCCACTTGTCTAATTAACATGTTATAACGATTAAGTGTTCTAAATTTACTTAACCTCACCCACTTGTCTAATTAACATGTTATAACGGCTAAGTGTTCTAAATTTACTTAACCCCACCCACTTGTCTAATTAACATTTTATAACGGTTAAGTGTTCTAAATTTATTTAACCTCACCCACTTGTCTAATTAACATGTTATAACAGTTAAGTGTTCTATATTTACTTAACCTCACCCATCAGTTTAGTTAACATGTTGAATTGGTTAAGTATTTCCGTAATTGACTTAACCCTGCCAATCTTGACTTAGCTTTATAAAAGCAGCAACCACTCACATTAGACAGGTATTGTTGTGGTCACTGGATGTGCCGGCCGGTTCCGGGCAGTTTTACACCACAACTCAGTCTAACCTTAGGTCCTTTTTGGGCTCAATGCACTAACCACCCACATTAGACAAGTATTGTTGTGGTCACTAGATGTGCCGGTCGGTTCCGGGCAGTTTTACACCACAACTCAGTCTAACCTCGGGTTTGGCATATTCGTCTTTTCTAAATTTACATATTTCTTATTAATGACAAATTCCATATGTAAATTATTCCCAATTTAATTATGCCATAATTATCCTTTTAATTATGCTCACAATTGATGGTATACTAAATATACCATTTCTTGAACCAATCTATGCCATGTAATTTTTCATGTTTATCCTACATATTTATATGTAAATTATAAATTAATTATTGTCATGGCCCACTTTTCTTCTAAATCACGTTCAAAATTTTAGTTATATAGATTATACCATTTTCATGCCACTTATCATGCTTATGTGTCAAACATGCCAATTACATGTAATTTCATGTTTTCCCCAACGTTACCCCCATTGTACGTTCGCAAAATTACATAGAATGTTAGGCTCGATATTTTAGCCTAACTTATGAACAAAAAAGGGAAAAGAGGAACTTTGCAACATTCCAACATCATACAAAATTATGGATCTAACTACACATATGTCACATGGATTTGGCGTAGAACAATATACTTTTAACTATGAACTTGCAAATTTGATCTATGCAACATGAACCACAAGCATATCAATTTACATAAAACTATACAAGTTAAACTTGGCATGTAGTGGTGAACTTGCAAATTAGATCTATCATAAAGGAATATGGATCTAACATATAAAGTTGTAGATCTAAACATATAAGGTCGTAGATCTAAACATGTATGCATAATGGCTCTAAACAATTAGGCATAAATGACATGACTTAGCCTAAAACTTGTATGTACCATAATATCACCAAACTTACATATGATAATTTCATTCCCAAATTCCTATACAACATCATAGGTTTACTCACCAATTTTCACATAACATGATAGGTTCGATAGACCACAATAGTTCATAGGCATATATGACAGAATAGACATGAATAAACATGAATCAGCATCACATACAACTTGATACAATTCTATTTTACAATTCATTACAAATCATGTCTTTAATTTATTCACATCTGAAAGATAACTACACTTACAAATAAAACGAAAAACTTGTTTTCAGGGATCTGTATTCTGAAGCTGAATTGCTCGCCTTTGATGTATATCGTTGAATTATCTTAGTTGAATTTAATTAGTTTTGATTTGATTTTGATGTAGCTTCTATCTTGCCTTTGAGTTGAAAGAGATGACGGCAATTCTAGGTTCACCATTGACGGCATGACGGCTCTAGGAATATTTTTGTGTGGCTTAGGGTTTAGATTTAGGTTGCTTATATTGAAATTTGATATAATAGGAACCGTCAGATTAACCTAGAGCAAATCAAAGCCATTCAGACAAGATAGAATAGCCACATCAGCCCTAATGACTCAGCAAGGAGTCCATCAGAACTAATCAGATGACACATCTGCCTTAGAGCGAATCGACCCATGATTTGACAGCTAAACACCTTGAATCAACCCCTAGTCGACCCAGCAGGGTTCGGGTCGACCTCAAAAATGGGCCGGTTCGGTTATTCCCCCTCCTGATTTGCTGTTTTGAACTTTTTTGCATATTTATTTATTTAATTTTTATATTTATCTATATATATATTTTTCTCATATGCATACAAACTTCAAGGCTTAACAACTTCTTCATAAGGTATCCGTTTTATGCAAACCAAATGTCTATCTTGACCAAAATTTTGAGTCGAACGTAATAGCGCAACCCATTTCACTTAATTCTTCTTCTAAAAATTAAGTGTTCTTGAATTTGTTAATTTAAATATTCTCAGAAACTTCGGGGTGTTACAACTTCTATCTCCCCTATTTATTTTCTTTTATTGAACCTGGGTTAACTATGAACCTAGGCTGAAATTGTGAAATACGAATGTTTGGAATACAAAGAATATTGGGTATTGCCTATTTGCCTGAATTTATGGGCATAACATGTTTGGTGGAATTATTGCGCATAATTTGTGATGTATATGGGGTATTATTATTATTATAATTGCAAGTTTTGTAAATTGGCATGTAAATCAATAATTGGGCATATATAAATTGGCATGTAAATCAATATTTAGGCGTATGTAAATTAATATTTGGGCATATGTAAGTTGGCATGTAAATCAATAATTGGGCATATGATAATTGGCATGAAAAAATTGGAATTTGGACATAATTGGTAATTATATAATTTAATTAAATCTAATGGCCGCCTAAGACAAAAGGTTAGATTTGAGTTGTGGTGTAAGGCTGCCCGGAACCGCCCGACACATCCAGCAACCACAAGGACAACAATCTAATGTGAGAGTTCAAAGGATAAGATTACATGGGTAATAATGCCTAACACGAGGTTAGAATGAGTTTGTGGTGTAAGACTGCCCGGAACCGCTCGGCACATCCAACAACCGTAAACAATAAGTCTAATGTGAGAGGTTAGCGCATTAAACGCTTGTACCCGAGGTTGGGATGGTTTTGCGGTGTAAGACTGCCTGGAACCGCCCGGCACAATCCAGATACCGCAAATAAGTCCAATGTGAGAGGTTGATGCATTAATAAATAATTAATGCTAAACAAACATGTTAAGTATGGTAGGGTTAAGTCAACATGCAAGACTTAACCAATATGACATGACAAGTGGGTGGGTTAAGTAACTCGACTGGATTAATGACACTTAACCACTATAACATGATGAATGGGTGGGTTAAGTAAACTTGAATTGATTGATTGATGACACTTAACCAATAGGGGGGATATACAAATATACCACAGAAAAACCCTAGTAGCGGAACCCTTTTTAGTAGTAACCTACATTAGGTATCAACGGGACCCTGAGTTAGGCAGGGTGGAGCACGATTACTAGGCTGATTATAAGCTGTCAAAATAGCGGCAGGTGGTACGGCAGTGCAAGTTCTGACGGATTACGGGCGTGCACGTAATTCCAGCATGGGAAAATTTAGACATTGAGTACCAAGTAGGTATAAAGCTGTGCACTCTAGAACTGTATCGGGTTGCCACCCTAGGAAATGATACACCCTGTGGTGGGACCAGCACAGCTATCTACAAGTAGGGGCCGGGTCGATACAAACACATGCGGAACGTTATGAGTAGGAGCCGATCATTTAAGATAGGTATGGTGGGGATAGGTAAACTGTTAATATGAGGTGGGACCCTCATCATGAGATATGTATCTATAAAACTATCATGTGGGAGATAGGGATCACTTATCTTGTTTTGTAACAAATGGCATTAGTTGAACACTAGTTAGGTGGGGCAGAGAAATTAGGAATCAGTACGATACCTTATCATGTTCTAGTCTCATCTTATGCTTATCTCGTTAACTTGCGATGCTTATTATCATGGTTATGTCTTGTATCCAGTTTATTCATGTCATGATACCTTTACCTGTTTACATGCTGAAAGTTACTGGACTTACCAGGCTTTATGTCTGACTCTGTTTTTGTTTCGCCTTCTTTCTTTCGTTCCCACTCGGTCCACAGGGAGGGAATTCCACCGCTTAGTTCAGATTCTTTTCAAGCTCAAAGATTGTGATGTATTGCTTTGGACTCTTTGCTTTACTGCTATGGCTGGCAACTGCTTATTGGGGAATTATGTTATGTTATTTTGTATTATTCTTCTTTTGAGAAACAAGACAAATATTTAGTGTAATGGGTTTTGATGTTTTGGTGTTGATGTTTGAAACAACCCTTATGAAAGTTTATCCTATTATGCTACTATGGAATAAAAGTTCTAATTATTTTCTGCTGCTTAAATTTGTCTATTTTGAAATTTTTTCTGTTCTGTACTCTTATGACCCCCACTAAAGTTAATGCATTCCCTTTGTGAGTGACCTTAATGGAGGTGGGGTGTTACACGTGGTATCAGAGCTGAAGGTTACCAGATCGGATAAAAGATTTTGAAAACTATTTTCAAATGCATATTTTAAAGAAAATATTTTCAAAACCACGATTTAAAGAAGCATTTTCAAGGAAAAGTATTGTTATTTTAAAAAGGAATATTCCCCAAAGCCATATGCATTATCCTTATTTTCTTTGTTTTGAATCCTTTCCTTTTTTTCAGCATATCTGGGGAACCCGAGATACCCGAGGGTGTTCCGATACCCGCTTGGTTCAGACGATACTTAGAGGTTAGGGCCACTGCTGCGGGCCTAGCCAACGTTCCTCCTCCTCCTCCCCCAGCTGCTGTCGCTCCTCACGTAGATGCATTTGCTAAGATTTGTAAGGACTTCCGTGCTATGGGCGGAAAGATCTTTAAAGGGACTGAGACGTTTGTTGAAGCACGGAACTGGCTCAAGGAAATAGAAGAGTTGTTTACTATCTTTGAAGTGGATGATAAGAGGAAGATACAATTAGCAGCTTGGCTAATGAAGGAAGAAGCCGCTTACTGGTCGGAAGTTACTAGTGGTGAGCAACCAGTTGAGACTTGGGTGGACTTTAGGCGGAGGTTTGAGATGAAGTTACTCTCTCCAGCTGAACAAAACCTACAGATGGAGAAGTTTCTAGCACTCCAACAAGGGAGTATGTCAGTCAAGGAATACATCAACAAATTCAATTTGCTTGCAAGATTTGGGTTGGAGTTGGCAGATACACCTCACAAGAAAGCTTTACGTTTTGCTAGAGGCTTGAATGAACCATTGCATGGTCTAGTTATGTCCCATATTCCAATGAGCGCAACTTTTGAGAGATTGATCGACGTGGCGCTATTACATGAAGAAGAAAAGGGTGGGAAGAAAGAAGTGAAGAAGGATGAACCTCAAAACAAGAAGGTGGATAATAAGAAGGGTGGAAAGAACAACAAGCCACGCGACAAGAGGGAGTGTAACTATTGTGGTATCATTGGCCACATCGCTAAAGACTGTAGAAAGAAGAAGAGGAAGACAGGTGGTTATTTCCATTGTGGCGAGACATGACATGTGGTTAAGGATTGCCCTAAGAGGCAAGGGCAAAGGGTAGGACATTCTGGTGGGCAAGTTCATGCTCTTATGGCATCCACTCAAGAGAGAGGTAGAAATATTTCCATTGAAAGTTTACTTTTTCTTGCTGATCATCCTGTACGCACTCTTTTTGATTCTGGCGCATCGCATTCTTTTATATCCGCTTCTACAGTCGAGTCTCTGCACCTTAGTACATGTATGGTAGAGGGTCCCATTGTTGTCTCAAATCCGATTGGGGGTTCGGCTCATTTATCTATGATTTTCTTGGATTTGGGAATATTTATACTTAGTGTTGAGTTTCTATGTAATGCATAAGTTCTTGGTTTCATGGGCTATGGGTTGATTCTAGGGATGGATTGGTTATCCAGAAATGGTGCCATTCTCGATTGTGAAAGGAGGGTAGTTAGACTTTTGACTCATCTCAGTAATACCCTCGAAATCTCGTGTAACCCCAAGGGTTATGTCATGCTTAGTTACCTAGAATCTCTTGATGCATATGTTGATAATTTGCAATCTGTTCTAGTAGTCCGTGAGTATATCGATGTCTTTGATAAGGTGAAGTGTTTACCCCTAAAACATGAAATAGATTTCCGCATATACTTGGTTGATAATTCCAAACCAGTTGCTTTACCCGTACGACACATGGCTCCTAGGGAAAGGAAGGAGCTTAGTAAACAAGTTAAAGAGTTGCTTGAGAAGGGGTTTATTAGGCGAAGTATTTCTGAATGGGGTGCTCCAGCAGTATTCGTTACTAAGGCGGATGGTTCACTTCGCTTATGTGTGGATTATAGAGAGTTAAACAAGCTGACTAAGAAAAATAGGCACCCACTTCCATGAATAGATGATTTGTTTGACTAGCTTGTAGGTGCGTCCGTTTTCTCACAACTAGATTTGGCTATGGGTTTTCATCAGCTAAGTGTAGCCGAGGACAGTATAGAAAAGACAGGTTTTAAAACCCATGATGGTTTCTTTGAATGGCTCGTCATGCTTTTCGGTTTGACGAATGCACCCGCCTATTTTGTTGACTTGATAAGCAAGGTGTTTAGGGAGTTCCTTAATAAGTTTGTGGTAGTCGTCGTGGATGACATCTTGATTTTCTCAAAGAACGAGGAAGAACATACTTTGCATTTGAGGGAAGTCATGGATACCCTTCCAGCACATCAGCTTAAAGCAAAGTTCTCCAAATATCACTTTTGGAGAGAAGAAGTAAGGATTCTAGGACATGTGTTGTCCCAAGACGGGATAGCTGTAGACCCCACAAAAGTAGTTGTGGTGCAAGATTGGAAGATCCCAAAGAATGCAACAGAGATGCGAAGCTTTCTTGGATTAGTGGGCTATTATAGGAAGTTCACTAAGGACTTTGCGATGACATCAGCCCTACTTACTAGACCGACGAAGAAGAATCTAGCCTTTGCTTAGCACATTGATTGTGACATTGCTTTCTAACGATTGAAAAGGGCTCTTACAACAGCCCCTGTGTTGACATTGCCAAACGGGAGTAAAATGTTTACAGTATACTTGGATGCATGTGGTATGGAACTAGGCGCTGTCTTGATGAAAGAAGGGAAGGTAGTAGCTTATGGTGGAAGATAGTTGAAAGTACATGAGAACAACTACCCAACCCATGATCTAGAGTTAACTGCCATCATTTTTGCGCTTAAGTCTTGGCACCATGATCTCCTAGGTAAGAAGTTTGAATTGTATGCTGACCATACATCGTTGAAGTACCTTTTCTCGCAGAAAGATCTTAACTTGAGGCAACAAAGGTGGCTGGAGTTCTTGATATCCTACGATTTTGAGATCGCATATAACCTTAGCAAGGGTAACGTTGTAGCTAATGCCTTGAGTAGGAAGAAGTTGACTTTGAGTCCTATGTTTGTGGAGAGGTAAAGCTTAGAGTACATAGCGGCCTTTGACTTTAGACCCTCTGTCGATTATGTGATCGATTTGTTAACATCCTTAGAGGTGAGACCTACGCTTTTGGGATGGATTGGTGAGGCCAGCGAGATGACCTACAGTTGCTTGAGCTAGTAGAAAAGCTCATAGGAGGGGAGTCTTCGAGCCATCTTGGTAGGTATACCCTAGATGACAAGGGTGGGTTACATAGGGATGGGAGACTTTGTGTACCACATGACGAGAACTTGAGGAAGACAGTTCTTGAGGAAGCCCATCATTCTAAGATGACCATACATCCCAGTGGTGACAAGATGTACAAAGATATGAAGCTAGTATTCTTTTGGGCCGAAATGAAGAAGGACGTGGCTGAGTTCGTTTCTAAATGCTTAGTATGTCAGCAAGTCAAGGCTGAGCAGAAAAAGCCCGGTGGACTGCTTCATCTCTGGAGGATCCGCATTGGAAATGGGAGAGTATCTCGATGGACTTTATAGATGGGTTCCTAGGTCTAGAAGAAGCAATACTAGTATTTGGGTGATAATGGAAAGATTTACGAAGAGTGCACACTTCATTCCTGTCAAGAGAAAGAGGATTGCATCATCGTTAGCACCTATTTATGTAAGCGATCATGATCCTATCTTTACTAGTGACTTTTGGAAAAGTTTGCAAGAAGCCATAGGGACTCAGTTACGCTTAAGCACGGCGTATCAACCTCAGACGGACGGCCAAACCGAGAGGCTGAATCAGATTCTAGAAGACCTTTTGAGGCTTTGTATCTTGGACTTTGGAGGGACATGGGAGGACCACTGGAAAACCGCACCTCCGTTAAGGTCACTCACAAAGGGAATGCCTTAACATTGTTGGAGCATTATAGGTAAAAGACACGGACAATTTACAAGACAGATATGTATATAAGCAGCGGAAAAACAAACTTTATTTCAAACATGGTTCATAACATGACATTACAAAAAACTGTTTCAAACCAACTTCCAAATCACTACATCAAAATCTCTATCTTGATTATTACATAAAGAAGCATAAAACACAATAAAAGTGCATAAATCCCCAAGTAGTAGTGTATCCAAAGCCATAGCCAAAGATAAGAAGTTCCAAACTATACATCACAGAGTCTTCAAGCTTGGAAAAATGAAAGGTCCAAATTAGGCTGAGCTATTCCCTCCCTGGGTACCTAAGGGGGGGTAACGGAAGAAAAGAGAGCAAAAGAAAATGGGTCAGACATAAGTCTGGTATGTCAAGTGATTATTCAGCATGTAAACTGATAAGAGAACCATGACTTGAATAAGCTGGACACATGACAATAATAAGGAAATAAGGTAACATAGGATAAGGTAAGCTAAACAGGGCAAGATAAATAAGGAAAGATAAACTAATCATACTATCACACTCATGTCCATATCCTCTGCACCAACTAGATACTTTAACCATTATCGTGAGTTCACAACCCAGTGATCCCTTCTTCATTGATCAGCTCCTACTCGCACGCGTTTACCACTTGTGTCATACGGCCCCGCTCGATTGTAGATACCTGTGCTGGTCCCACCATGGGGTGTATCAAATCCTATGATGGCAACTCGACACGATTCAAGATGCACAATGTATAACTACTGATGCCCAGTGCCTGCTTTTTCCACTCTGGAGCACGTGCACGCCCATACTCCGTCGGAACCTACACTGACGCACCAACCGCCATCATTTTGGCCGCTTATAATCAGCCCAGTAATCGTGCCCCACCCTGCCTAGTTTAGGGTACCATAATACATCTATGTGGGTTACTGCTGAAATGGGTCCCCGTTACTAGGGTTTCCTAGTCAACATGTTAAATTGGTTAAGTGTCTGAGTTAACCTAACACTACCCATCAGTTTAGTTAACATGTTGCATTGGTTAAGTGTTTCCTTAATTAACTTTACCCTACCATTCCTGACTTAGCTTTAATTCATTTATTACAGCACCAACCACTCACATTATACAGGTATTGTTGCAGTTACTGGATGTGCTGGTCGGGTCGGGACAGTTTTACACCGCAACTCAGTCTAACCTCGGGTTCCTTTGGGCATGATGCACTAACCTCCCACATTAGATATATATTGTCACGGTTGCTGGATGTGTCGGACGGTTCCAGGCAGTCTTACACCGTAACTCAATCTAACCTCGGGTAAGGCATATTCGTCTTTTCTAAATTTACATATTTACTTCTTTATATTTATGGGTAAATTATTGTCATTCAAGTCAAGCCCCACTTTCCTTTTTAAATCAAGTTCATCATTTTTGGTATAAAAATTAATAACACTTTGTTCCGTAAAACATTTTCATGTTCATGAGCCAAATAGGCCAATTATATATAATTTTATATTTTTCCCCCAACGTTACCCCCGTTAAACGTTCGCATGAATCACATAGAATGTTAGGCTCGGTACATAGCCTAACTTATACACAAAAGGGGGAAAAAGGAACATGTAATAATTCCAACATCATAAAAATATGGATCTAACTACACATGTATCATATGAACTTGGCATAGTACAATATACATTCAATTATGAACTTGCAAATTTAGATCTACTTAACATGGATCATTAAATAGGGGTTTTACACAGAATTACATAAACTTAACATTAGGCATGTAATTGTGAACTTTGCAAATTAGTTCGATCTAATCTAACATGAATCTAATCATATTAACATGTAGTTTTGGTCACATATGTGAACATGGTTGAACTTGCATAACCATAACAAAATTACCAAATTTTCATATAACATATAGGTGTTATTATCAAACCATGCAACATGAAATGTCATTGCCAAAATCTACACAATGTGATATCCATCGCCAAATTATACAATATGGTTTGTCATTGCCGAACTACACAATATGATATGCCATCGCCAAATTATAACATGTCATCGCCAATTTATGTCATCACTAAGTATACAACGTAATATGTCATCTCCAATTTATTCAACGTGATATGTCATTGCCAAGGTATAATATGTCATCGCTAAATTACACAACATATAAGTCATTGGCAAATTATACAACATATGGGTCCAAAGCATTTAACTTTGATCATCAAATTACATACAACAAGATTCACAACTTAGCATAGAAAGAATCATAATTTCAATCAATTCAGTTTTAACCAAAAGGATAAGCCTAGATTTACATTTGGAGATGTTCTATATACAGTTATTTAGTCACAATTCTAACATCGTTTAGGTCTAAATGATAACTGGACTTACAAAAAGGAGGCTAGTCTTGAGTTCTGGGATCTGTATTCTGAATTTGAATACCTCTCCTTTGTTGTAGACGTTGAATTCTCTTAGTTGAATTAGATTTGATTTGCAATTCCTACTTGCTTTCTAGTCGAATGAGAATGGCGGCAAATCTAGGTTGAGTGTTGACAGCATGACGGTCTTAGGGATATTTTTGTGTGGCTTTAGGATTTTGATTTAGGTTGCTTATATAGAAGTTTGATTTAATAAGAACCATCAGATTAACCTAGAGCAAATCAAAGCCATTCAATCCTAAGAGAACCAAACAGAATGTGCCACGCAAGCCCTAATGACACAGAAATTCATCACAGGAGAAAACACGTCAGATTTTAGATCTGACCCGAGGGGGAGGTCGACACCCAGGTCGACCCCCAGGTCGACCTGTATGGGGGGAGGTCGACCCCCTGACCGACCTGGCCTTGGGCGGGAAATTTCCCGCCCAGCCCGCTTCTGCTTCCGTTTTTGAATTTTGAATTTCTGAACTATATTCTGAACTGTTTATTTAAATTCTTGAATCTTCTGAAGGTCATAACTCCTTCATACGGAATCCGATTTATGCAAACTCAGACTGTATCTCAAGCAGAATTCCAAGACGAACGCAATAGCGTAACCCATTTCCCTAAAATCTTATATTTGAAATTAATTATTCTTTAATTCGTAGCTTCAATGTTTGCCGAAAATACGGGGTGTTACATTCTCCCCACCTTAAAGGATTTCATCCCTGAAATTTTCAAGTCAAGAAGAACGTATATCCTACTATCCAATCGTCCATCTACTCAACCATCAAACACAGGCGTCCATTGTCCTTAAAAGACTTCTAATGCTTCATGATCATATGTAGAGTGTGTGCATATGTCCTTACCTAATGCAAAAATAGGCGGTCCACGGATTCAGTTGACCTGCATAATGCAAGTCATGTCGGTGTCATGCGTCCATAATGTATGCAATCTTCCCTAATCATATTTCCCACATGAGTGCATAATCATTCATACAAATGCAACATCCACATGATAACACATCAAGGTTCAATCATATACAAGTACATATATGCATATGCTATAGGAAAGCGACTGAGCCGATCTAATGTGTGTGTATATGCATCCACGAGCAACCACTAGCAATCACTTGCAACCACTTGCAACCATCAACCATAACATGTTTCAAATACATGTTTACATTCATTGGTTTCTATCTAAGGATCGAGAACAACACTGAGGAAAAATAATAAATAGATAGATACGAGCATGAACAAATTTAAGGAAAAAGATATCAAAGATGTTCCCTCAAAAAGAAAAGGGTCGGCTGCGCGTATCTTGGCCTTAGTCTCCCAAGTCGCGTCTTCCTCAGCGTCACTCCATTGAAATTTTACCAGTTTGAATTCGCGGTTGCGTAGCTTTTTGAATTCTATACCCAAGATATGAGTTGGAGATCTTCTCACAGTTGCCTATCGTTCTACTTCTACTTCCTCTAATATGCTTGGTTCCACCACTTCCGCAGACTTATGTAAGCACTTTCATAAGTGAGAAACGTGAAAGACATTATGAACTCCAGCCAATCTTTTGGGCAACTCTACTCTGCAAGCCATCTTCCCAATCCTTTCAATGATAGGAAACGGCCCAACAAATCTTAGTGCCAACTTTCCTGAGGATCTGTAGCGAACGACATTCCTCAAGGGAGATACTTTAAGGAAAACCCTATCCCCAACCTCAAACTCAAGGTCGGTCCTTCTGTTATCTGCGTAGGACTTCTGTCTATCTTGGGCAGTCTTCATTCTTCTTCATATCATGTCCAATTTCTCTGAAGTTTCTTTAATCATATGTGGTCCAAGTATGAGCTTGTCTGTAGACTCCCACCAACAAGTTGGTGATCAGCACGGTCTTCCATATAAAGCTTCGAAGGGTGCCATGCCTATGCTAGCTTGGTAGCTATTGTTGTAGGAAAACTCCACCAAAGGAAGATGATCCTCCTATGTTCCTCCGAAGTCAAGATTGCATAATCTCAAGAGTTCTTCTATTACTCTGTTCACCCTTTACGTCTGACCATCGGTTTGGGGGTGATTGGCCGTGCTTAAGCATAGCTGTGTGCCTACAGCCTCTTGCAAGCTCTTCCAAAACTCGCTCGTAAAGATTGTATCTCGGTCGCTAACAATGCTGGAGGGTATCCCATGGAGTCGAACTATCTCTTTAAGGTAAATGGATGCTAAAGATGTGGCAGTCCTTCTACTTTTAACGGGTATAAAGTGAGCGCTTTTATTGAGCCTGTCCACTATTACGCAAATACTGGTATTGCACCTTCTTGATCTAGGCAACCTATCAATAAATTCCATTGAAATGCTATCCCATTTCCACTATGGGACCTCTAGAGGATGAAGCGAACCACCAGGCTTCTTTTGCTCCGCCTTGACTTGCTGGCATACTAAGCACTTCAATACGAATTCAACTACATCCCTCTTTATGCCATACCAAAAGAAAACCCTTTTTACGTCTCTATACATCTTGTCTCCACCGTGGTTTATGGTCTACTTGGAATGGTGCGCCTCTTCGAGAACCTTCTTCACCAAATCCCTTGCTTGTGGGACGCACAACCTTCCATCCCGCCTCAACCATCCCTTATCATCGATGGAGTATCTTATAAGGTGACTAGAAGTCTCACCCCTTATTAGCTTGTCCATCACATCAACTAGCTGAGGTTCTTCACGTTGCGTGGTTCCTATTGAGTCCAAAAGAGTAGGCCGCGCCTCTAGTGATGCTAACAACCCGGTCGCATGATCGTTGGAGGGTCTAAAGTCAAAACTAGCTATGTACTCCATGCTCTGCCTTTCAACGAAGAGAGGGCTTAAGATCAGCTTCTTTCTACTCAAGGCGTCTTCTACTACATTGCCCTTTCCAGGGGTACAGGAAATCTAAAAATCGTAGGATGCCAAGAATTCGATCCACCTTTGTTGCCTCAAGTTAAGATCTTTCTACGAGAAAAGGTACTTCAACGATTTATGGTCAGTATACAATTCAAACTTCTCACCTAGGAGATAATGGCGTCAAGACTTAAGCGCAAAGACGATGGCAGCCACCTCTAGGTCGTGGGTTAGGTAGTTTTCTCGTGTTCTTTCAACTGCCTTCCCCCATAAGCTACAACCTTCCCTTCTTGCATCAAAACAACACCTAATCCCGTACTATATGCATCCATGTATACGGTAAACATCTTGCTCCCATCCGACAATGTCAGAACTGGAGTTGTTGTTATAGCTCTCTTTAATCGTTGGAAAGCAATATCGCAATCCAAATCCCAATTGAAAGTTAGGTTCTTCTTCGTCAACTTTGTAAGCGGAGCTGATATTTTCGCAAAGCCTTTGATGAACTTTCGGTAAAAGCCCGCTAGCCCGAGGAAACTCCATACCTCGGTCGCATTCCGTGGAACCTTCCAATCTTGCACCGCAACTACTTTTGCGGGGTCCACGGCTAACCCTTCCTTGAATACCACATGTCCAAAAAATCTTACTTCCTCTCTCCAGAAGTGGCATTTGGAGAATTTGGCTTTCAACTGATGTGCTCGAAGAGTATCCATGACTTCTTTTAAATGTTGTACATGTTCTTCCTCACTTTTTGAGAAAATCAAAATGTCATCTACGAAGACAACCAAAAACTTATTGAGGAACTCCTTGAACACCCTTCTCATCAAATCAACGAAGTAAGCGGGTGCGTTCGTCAGGCCGAAAGGCATGACAAGCCACTCGAAGAAACCATCCAGAGTTCTGAACGCGGTCTTATCAATGCTGTTTTCAGCCACCGTCAACTGATGAAACCCGGTAGCTAAATCTAGTTGGGAGAAAACCGATCCACCCACAAGCTGATCGAACAAGTCATCTATTCTTGGAATTGGTGCCTATTCTTCTTAGTTAGCTTGTTTAGCTCCCTATAATCAACGCATAGGCAAAGTGAACCATCCACTTTAGTTGCAAACACTACTGGAGCACCCCATTTAGAAATACACCGCCTTATAAACCCCTTCTCAAGCAACTCTTTAACTTGCTTGCTGAGTTCTTTCCTCTCCCTTGGAGCCATGTGTCTAACGGGTAAAGCAACGGGTTTTTCATTATTAATGAGGTATATGCGGAAGTCTATCTCCCGCTTCGGAGGTAACCCTTTAACCTCTTCAAAGACATCTGAGTATTCACTGACTACTCTATCAGACTGCAAATTCTCAATAGACGCATCAAGAGATTCTAGACGGCTAAGCATAACAGAGTTCAAGGGATTACAAGAAATTTCGAGAGTGTTACCGAGGCAAGTCTTGAGTCTAACCACTCTCCTTTCACAATCGACGATGGCACTATTACTGGATAGCCAATCCACGCCTAGAATCAACCCATAGCCCGTGAAGCCCAAAACATAGGCATTACATCTAAGCCCCACACTTAGTATAGAAATTTCCAAATCCAAACAAATCATAGACAAATAAGTTGAGCCCCCAATTAGATTTGAACAACAAGGGATCCTCTACTTAACAGGTGTCTTGGTGCAGAGATTCAACTAAAGCAGTAGATATAAAAGAGTGCGATGCGCCAGAATCAAAGAGTGTACGAACATGATGATTAAAAAGATAAACTAAACTCTTAACAGAAACATTTCTACCTTGTTCTTTCAGAGGTGCCAAGAGAGCGTGAACCTTCCCTCCCGAAGTAGATCCAGCTCTCTGCCCTTGCCCTTGCTTTCTTGGGCAGTCCCTAGCCATGTGTCCTGCCTCGCCGCAATGGAAACAGCCGCCCATCTTCCTTTTCTTCTTCCTGCAGTCCTTAACCAGATGTCCAGGAATGCCACAAAAATTACACTTCCTCTTATCATGGGTTTGTTGTTCTTCCCGCCCTTCTTGGAATCTGTCTTCTTTCTCTGTTATCCTTCCCCTTTCTTATCCTGAAATGCTTCTACCTTTGTCTCCTTCTTGCCAACCTTATCTTCTTCTTGTAACAGTGCCATGTCCACCAATCTCTCATAAGTCACACCCGTCGGTATATAGGACATAGGTACGCTGTGCACTGGCTCATTCAATCCTTTAACAAAGCGGAGAGCCTTCTTATGTGGAGTGTTCACTAACTCCAATCCGAACCTAGCCAGCTGATTGAATTGGTTAACGTATTCCTCGACCGACATACTTCCCTGTTTGAGAGCTAAGAACTTCTCCATCTGTAGGCTTCGTTCAGCTTGTGAGAGCAATTTCATTTCAAACCTCATTCTAAAATCCAACCTAGTTTCAATTGGCCTTTTAGCGTTAGTGACTTCCCACCAATAGGAGGCTTCGTCTTTAAGCAACCATACCGCCAACTGTATTTTCTGCCTATCATCCACTTCGAAGATATTGAACAAATTCTCGATTTCTTTGAGCCAGTTTCTTGCTTCCACGAAGGATTCATTTCCATTGAAGTTCTTTCCACCCATGGCTCAAAAGTCCCTACATATTTTTGAGAAAGCATTTGCACGAGGAGGAGGAGGAACCGCAGCAGCTGGGGGAGGAGGAACGTCTGCTGGGCCTACGACATTAGTCCTAGCCTCTAGGTACCTTATGAACCAGCCAGGCACCGACACGCCCTCTAGAATGTTAAGTTCCCCAGACAAGATGAAACGAAAAAGGAGTGATTCAAAACAAAGGATAAAAAGATAGTGCATATGGCTTTGGGGGATTATGCCTTTTTCTAAAATAAAATATATTTTTCTCGAAAATTGCTTCTTTAAACCTATTTCTGAAAAACAGTTTTTTTTTAAAAAATTATATGATCTGGTAAAACTTTGCTCTGACACCAAGCGAAACACCCCACCTCCGTTAAGGTCACTCACAAAGGGAATGCCTTAACTTTTGGTGGAGCATTATAGGTAAAAGACACAGATAATTTACAAGACAGATATGTATATAGCAGCGGAAAAACAAACTTTATTTCAAACGTGGTTCATAACAAGACATTACAGCAAACTGTTTCAAACCAACTTCCAAATCACTACATAAAAATCAGTGTCTTGATTATTACATAAAGAAGAATAAAACACAATAAAACTACATAAATCCCCAAGTAGTAGTGTGTCCAAAGCCATAGCCAAAGATAAGAAGTTCCAAATTATACATCACAGAGTCTTGAAGCTTAGAAAGATGAACGGTCCAAATTAGGCTGAGTTATTCCCTCCCTGGGTACCTGAGGGGGGGGGGGGAAACGGAAGAAAAGAGAGCGAAAGAAAATGGGTCAGACATTATTCTAGTAAGTCCAGTGATTATTCAGCATGTAAACTGATAAGAGAACCATGACTTGAATAAGCTGGACACAGGACAATAATAAGGAAATAAGGTAACATAGGATAAGGTAAGCTAAACAGGGCAAGATAAACAAGGCAAGATAAAATAATCATACTATCACACTCATGTCCATATTCTCTGCACCTACTAGATACTTTAACCATTATCGTGAGTTCACAACTCAGTGATCCCTTCTTCATTGATCGGCTCCTACTCGCACGCGTTTACCACTTGTGTCATACGGCCCCGCTAGATTGTAGATACCTATGTTGGTCCCACCATGGGGTGTATCAAATCTTATGGTGGCAACCCGACACGATTTAAGATGCACAGTGTGTAACTAATGATGCCAATTGCCTGCTTTTTCCACTCCGGAGTACGTGCATGCCCATACTCCATTGGAACATATACTGACGCACCAACCGCCGTCGTTTTGACCGCTTATAATCAGCCCAGTAATCGTGCCCCACCCTGCCTAGTTCAAGGTACCATGATACATCTATGTGGGTTACTGCTGAAATGGGTCCCCGTTACTAGGGTTTCCTAGTTAACATGTTAAGTTGGTTAAGTGTCCAAGTTAACCTGACCCCACCCATCAGTTTAGTTAACATGTTGCATTGGTTAAGTGTTGCCTTAATTAACTTAACCCTACTATTCCTGACTTAGCTTTAATTCATTTATTAAAGCACCAACCGCTCACATTAGACAGGTATTGTTGCAGTTACTGGATGTGTCGGTCGGGTCCGGGCAGGTTTACACCGCAGCTCAGTCTAACCTCAGGTTCCTTTGGGCTTGATGCACTAACCTCCCACATTAGATATTGTTAGGTAAATTATTGTCATTCAAGTCAGGCCCCACTTTCCTTTTTAAATCATGTTCATCATTTTAGGTATAAAAATTTATACCACTTTATGCCATAAAACATTTTCATGTTCATGAGCCAAATATACCAATTATATATAATTTCATATTTTTTCCCCAAAGTTACCCTCGTTAAATGTTCGCATGAATCACATAAAATGTTAGGCTCGATACATAGCCTAACTTATACGCAAAAGGGGAAAAAAGGAACATGTAATAATTCCAACATCATAAAAATATGGATCTATCTACGCATGTTTCATATGAACTTAGCATAGAACAATATACATTCAATTATGAACTTGCAAATTTAGATCTACTTAACATGGATCATGAAATAGGGGTTTTACACAAAATTACATAAACTTAACATTACGCATGTAATTGTGAACTTCGCAAATCAGTTGGATCTAATCTAACATGAACCTAATCATATTAACATGTAGTTTGGGTTATATATGTGAACATGGTTGAACTTGCATAACCATAACAAAATTACCAAATTGTCATATAACATATAGGTGTTATTATCAAATCATGCGACATGAAATGTCATTGCCAAAATCTACACAATGTGATATCCATCGCCAAATTATACAATATGGTTTGTCATTGCCAAACTACACAATATGACATGCCATCGCCAAATTATAACATGTCATCGCCAGTTTATGTCATCACCAACTATACAACATAATATGTCATCTCCAATTTATTCAACATGATATGTCATTGCCAAAGTATAGTACGTCATTGCTAAATTACACATCATGTATGTCATTGGAAAATTATACAACATATGGGTCCAAAGCATTTAACTTTGATCATAAAATTACATACAACAAGATTCACAACTTAGCATAGAAAGAATCATAGTTTCAATCAATTCAGTTTTAACAAAAATGATAAGCCTAGATTTACATTAGGCGATGTTCTATATCCATTTATTTAGTCACAATTCTAACATCGTTTAGGTCTAAATGATAACTGGACTTACAAAAAGGAGGCTAGTCTTGAGTTCTAGGATCTGTATTCTGAATTTGAATAGCTCTCCTTTGTTGCAGACGTTGAATTCTCTTAGTTGAATTAGATTTGATTTGCAATTCCTACTTGCTTTCTAGTTGAATGAGAATGGCGGCTACTCTAGGTTGAGCATTGACAGCATGACGGTCTTAGGGTTATTTTTGTGTGGCTTTAGGGTTTTGATTTAGGTTGCTTATATAGAAGTTTGATTTAATAAGAACCATCAAATTAACGTAAAGCAAATCAAAGCCATTCAATCCTAAGAGAACCAACTAGAACATGCCACGCAAGCCCTAATGACACAGAAATTCATCACATGAGAAAACACGTCAGATTTTAGATCTGACCCGAGGGGGAGGTTGACCCCCAGGTCGACCTGTATGGGCGGAGGTTGACCCCCTGGTTGACCTCCTGGTAGACCTGGCCTTGGGCAGGAAATTTCTCGCCCAGCCCGCTTCTGCTTTAGAAGTTGAATTTTGAATTTCTGAACTATATTCTGAACTATTTATTTAAATTCTTGAATCTTCTGAAGGTCATAACTCCTTCATACGGAATCCGATTTACGCAAACTCGGACTCTATCTCAAGAAGAATTCCAAGACGAACGCAATGGAGTAACCCGTTTCCCTTAATTCTTACATTTGAAATTATTCTTTTATTCGTAACTTTAATGTTTATTGAAAATACGGGGTGTTACAACCACCTTCCACTAGTAGAGTTTGCGTATAATAACAGCTATCAGTTTAGCATTGGCATGGCACATTTTGAAGCTTTGTATGGACGGCTATGTGGATCACCAACTTGTTCGCTTTGGATCGGTAGGGAAGCTAACACCAAGATTCGTAGGACCGTTTCCTATTACAAAGAGAGTTGGACAGATGGCCTACAGAGTAGAGTTGCCCGAGAAGCTTAGTGGTGTACATAATGTGTTTCACGTATCACATTTGAGGAAGTGCTTACATGACATCGTGCAAGTGGTAGAGCCAAGCATACTTGAGGACGTTGAAGTGGAGCGAGATGCCACGATTAGACGATCCCCTATGTGCATCCTTGGATCGGTGGTCAAGAGGTTACGCAACAAATAAGTCAAGCTAGTCAAAGTACAATGGGGAAGTGATGAAGGAGGCGCTACTTGGGATACGAAAGCTAAGATGTGTATGTTGTATCCTTTTCTCTTTGAGGGTGTGTTCTTAATTTCCCCTTTTTCTACCGCTTTGTTTAAACTTTTTCTATCGTTTAGGACGTCCTCTTGATTATATCATCGACCTTTAGCTAGGAATATCCTATGATTTTAAACTTGTGTTTGAGACATGTTATGTTTGGTGGATGCAAGTGGATGCAAGTGGTTGCTAGTGGTTGCTCGTGGATGCATTTACACACCCCTTAGGCACTAGATCGGCTCAAGTCACTTTCACATTGCATATGCGTATATATGTTTGGTTATGGGTGAGATTGAAATAGGACGTGTTATCATATGAATGTTGCATATGGATGAATGATTGTGCACTCATGTAGAGGTTATGAAGTACATTAGGAATAATTGCATACATAATTGGACTCATGGCACTAACATGATTTGCATTAAGGAGGTCAACTGAATCAGTAGACCGCCTGATTTTGCATTAGATAAGGAACATATACATGCACACTTTTGCATATGTTCATATAACATTAGAAATCTTTTTTAAGGACAATGGATGCTTGTGAGTGATGGTTGAGTAGGTGGATATTGGATGGTAGGATGCATTCTTCTTAACTTAGAGATTTCGGGGACGAAATCCTTTAAGGAGGGGAGAATGTAACACCCCATATTTTTCTATGAATATTAATAGACGAATTGAAAGAATACTTAATTTTAAAAGCGAGAATTAAGTAAAACAGACTATATCACTGCGTT
Organism: Allium sativum; assembly: GCA_030737875.1. Lineage (NCBI taxonomy): Eukaryota > Viridiplantae > Streptophyta > Magnoliopsida > Asparagales > Amaryllidaceae > Allium > Allium sativum. The sequence continues at coordinate 63,795,723 of CM060911.1, read as the reverse complement.
CGTCCCAAAATTCTTGTCAAGACGGACCCAAAGTTTGCATTAAACGGATAATGTATGAGAAAGTTACGGACCATGGAAGTTTGCATACATACAAGGGTAATATATGTACATATGTAAATTAATAAAATAAAAATCAACCTAAAATTCAAGAAAAAAATTCAAAGCAGTGGAAGCGAGAAGGCAAAATGCCAAACCGACCTATTTTATGGGTCGACCCAAGACCCGCTGGGTCGACCCCAGGGTCAACTCAGGGTGTTTGGAATCGACCCCCTTGGCCTAGAATGGTCTATGAAGAAATTTTGTGTTTTAGGGCTTATGTTTCACACTATGGTTGGCTGGGTGACATGTCTCTTTGGTTTACATGGCTCTGATAACTCCTATGCTTATCTAAAGGCCATGGTTTGCCAAACACACCTATAAATACATATCCAAACCTAAAACGTAATTCAATTATTCACTCTCATGGCGCCTCCATGCCATCACACTTTCATCTAAACCTAGCCGCCACTAAAACCTAAATCAAATCAAAAAAGTTCTTCATCAACCTAGAGGATTAATCAAAATCAAGTTAGACTTCTTCAACAACAGCAAGCGATTCAATTATCTTTTCTAATCCAAATGCTGTAAGTTCGGTTATGTTTAGATTTGAACACCTAAATTTAGTCTTGACATGTAATAAGATGAAAATGAGACTATGCCTGATTCTAAGTTGTTCTTTTGCTTCTATTCTTATTCTCATGATGCTATTATCATCAGTTTATCTTGTTGTACATCAGTTTTTCATGTTCATGATGATGTTCATATCAAGTCTTAGCCTTCATGCCTGTGATGATATTTTCATGCCTATTTTCTCTCTGTTCTTATTTTGTGCAACTTCTATCTCCCCCTATTTATTTTCTTTTATTGAACCTGGGTTAACTTCGAACCTAGGCTGAAATCGCGAAATACGAACGTTTGGAATACGGGGAATATTGGGTATTGCCTATTTGGGTGAATTTATGGGGATAACATGTTTGGTGGAATTATTGGGCATAATTTCTGATGTATATGGGGTACTATTATTATTATTATTGCAAGTTTGGGTAAATTGGCGTGTAAATCAATATTTGGGCATATCTAAATTGGCATGTAAATCAATATTTGGGCATACGTAAATTGGCATGCAAATCAATAATTGTGTAACACCCCGTATTTTCTGTAAACACTAAGGTTACGAATTAAAGAATAATTAATTTCAAATGTAAGAGTTAACGGAAAGGATTACGCCATTGGGTTCGTCTCGGAATTCTGCTTGAGATAGAGTCCGAGTTTGCTTAAATCGGACTCCGTATTAAAGAGTTATGGCCTTCAGAAGTTTCAGAATTAAATTAAAAATTCAAACAGCTCGGTTCAGAATTCAAAATTCAAAAATCAGAAGCAGAAGCGGGCTGGGCGGGAAACTTCCTCCCAAGGCCAGGTCGACCAGGGGGTCGACCTCCCCCCATACAGGTCGACCTGGGGTCGACCTACCCCCCTCCCCCGGGGCAGATATGAAAGATGACGATTTCTGACTCCGTGCTAAGTCATTAGGGCTGATTTGGTTGTTCTATCTTGTATGGGTGGCTTGATTGCTTCTAGTGTTAATCTGACGGCTCTAAATTAATTAAAACTCTATATAAGCAACCTAACTCTCAACCCTAAATCACAAATATTCATACCAAGAGCCGCCATGCCGTCAATGGTGAACCTAGAATAGCCGTCATCTCTTTCAACTCAAAGGCAAGATAGAAGCTACATAAAAATCATATCAAATCTAATCTAATTCACCTAAAAGAATTCAATGATCTACATCAAAGGCGAGCAATTCAGTTTCGGAATACAGATCCCAGAAATCAAGAATTCCTTTTTGGTTGTAAGTGTAGTTATCTTTCAGATGTGAATAAATTAAAGACATGGTTTGTAATGAATTGTAAAATAGAATTGTATCAAGTTGTATGTGATGCTGATTCATGTCTATTCTATCATATATTCATATGAACTATTGTGGTCTATCGAACCTATCATGTTATGTGGAAATTGATGAATAAACCTATGATGTTGTATAGGAATTTGGGAATGAAATTATCGTATGTAAGTTGGTGATATTATTAATACATACAAGTTTTGGGTTAAGTCATGTCGTTTATGCCAAATTGTTTAGATCCATTATGCATACATGTTTAGATCTACGAATTTGGTGATATTATGAATACATACAAGTTTTAGGCTAAGTCATGTCGTTTATGCCAAATTGTTTAGATCCATTATGCATACATGTTTAGATCTACGACCTTATATGCTAGATCCATATGCCTTTATGTTAGATCTATGATTCAACCCATATACAAGTCCACCACTACATAGCTAATAAAGTTTTGGTAGCTCCGTGTAAAACTATTATTTTATGATTCATGTTGCATAGATCTAATTTGCAAGTTCATAATTAAAAAGTATATTATGCCAAGTTCATGTGACACATCTGTAGTGAGATCCATATTTTTGTATGATGTTGGAATGTTGCAAGTTCCTCTTTTTCCCCTTTTAGTTTATAAGTTAGGATAAAATGTCGAGCCTAACATTCTATGAAACTTTGCGAATGTACCACGGGGGTAACTTTGGGGGAAAACATGAAACTACATGTAATTGACATATTTCGCCCATAAACATGTAAATGGTATGGCATTGAAATGGTATAATTTACATACCAAAAATTATGAATTTAATTTAGAGGGAAAGTAGGCCATGACAATAAATTGTTGACAAATTAACATATAAGCATAAAAGGATAAACATGTAAATTTAGAAAAGACGAATATACCTAACCCGATGTTAAACTGAGTTGTGGTGTAAAACTGCTCGGAATCGACCGACACATCCAGTGACCACAACAATACCCGTCTAATGTGGGTGGTTAGTGCATTGAGACCAAAAAGGACCCGAAGTTAGACTGAGTTGTGGAGTAAACTGCCCGGAACCGACCGGCACATCCAGTGACCACAACAATACCTATCTAATGTGAGTGGTAAGCTTAGTCAAGATTGGTAGGGTTAAGTCAATTAAGGAAATAACTAACCAATTCAACATGTTAACTAAACTGATGGGTGGGGTTAGATAAATTTGGACACTTAACCAATTTAACATGTTGGCAAGAAAACCCTTGTAACAGGGACCCATTTCAGCAGTAACCCACATAGATGTATCATGGAACCCTGAACTAGGCAGGGTGGGGCACGATTACTCGACTGAATTGTAAGCGGTCAAAACGTCGGCGAGTGGTGCGTCAGTGTAGCCCTAGTAATAGGGACCCATTTCAGCAGTAACCCACATAGATGTATCATGGAACCCTGAACTAGGCAGGGTGGGGCACGATTACTGGGCTGAATTATAAGCGGTCAAAACATCGGCGGGTGGTGCGTCAGTGTAGGTTCCGACGGAGTACGGGCGTGCACGTACTCCGGAGTGGAAAAAGCAGGCACTTGGCTTCAGTAGTCATAGACTGTGCATCTTGAATCGCGTCAGGTTTCCACCATAGGATTTGATACACCCCAAGGTGGGACTAGCACAGGTATCTACAATCAAGCGGGGGCCGAATGACACACGGGACAAATGTATGCGAGTAAGAGCCGATCGATAAAAAAAAGGATCATTTCACCATGTATATGGGGTTCCAGTTGGGACAAGTATAAATAGGTGTTGAGAAGTAGAATGGGTGTGATAGTATATTCGGTTTAAACTTCCTTATCTTGGTTTATGTTAGTTAGTTATTCTGGTATGGTCCTATTTTCAGTTTATTCCTATCATGACCCTTTTCCTTATTCACAGACTGAAAAGTCACTGGACTTACTCAGACTTATGTCTGACCCATTTTTCTTTCGTCTTCTTTTCTTCCATTCACCCCCCTCCCCCCTCAGGTAGCCAGGGAGGGAATAGCTCAACTTAATTTGGACAGTTCGTCATTCCAAGCTTGAAGACTCTGTGATGTATAGCTTGGAACTTCTTATCTTTGGCTTTGGCTTTGGACACACTACTACTTATGAATTTATGCAGTTTTATTATGTTTTATGCTTCTTTATGTAATAATCAAGATAGAGATTTTGATGTAGTAATTTGGAAGTTGGTTTGAAACAGTTTGCTGTAATGTTTTGTTGTGAACCATGTTAGAAATAAAGTTTTTTTTTCGGCTACTTATATACATATCTGTCTTGTAAATTATCTGTATCTTTTACCTATAATGCTTCACCAAAGTTAAGGCATTCCCTTTGTGAGTCATCTTAACGTAGGTGGGGTGTTTCACTTGGTATCAGAGCAAAGGTTTACCAGATCAGATAAAAATTTTGAAAACTTTTTTTCAAAAAGAAGTTTAAGAAGCCATTTTCAAGAAAAAGTGTTTATTTTAAAAAGGCATAATCCCTCAAAGCCATATGCACTATCTTTCTATCCTTTGTTTTGAATCTTTCCTTTTCGTTTCAGCATGTCTAGGGATCTTAACCTTCCAGAGGGCGTGCCAGTACCTGGCTGGTTCAGAAGGTACCTAGAGGCTAGGGCTAATGCCGCAGGCCCAGTAGACGTTTCTCCTCCCCCAGCTGCTGCGGTTCCTCCTCCTCCTCATGCAAATGCTTTCTCAAAAATATGTAGGGACTTTCGAGCCATGGGTGGAAAGAACTTCATTGGAATTGAATCCTTCATGGAAGCAAGAAACTGGCTCAAAGAAACTGAGGATTTGTTCGATATCTTCGAAGTGGATGATAGGCAGAAAATACAGTTGGCGGTATGTTTGCTCAAACACGAAGCTTCCTATTGGTGGGAAGTCACCAGCGCTGAAAGACCAATTGAAACTTGGATGGATTTTAGGATGAGGCTTGAAATGAAATTCCTCTCACAAGCTGAACGAAGACTACAGATGGAGAAGTTCTTAGCTCTCAAACAAGGAAGTATGTCGGTCAAGGAATACGTTAACCAATTCAATCAGCTGGCTAGGTTCGGATTGGAGTTAGTGAACACTCCACATAAGAAGGCTCTCCGCTTTGTTAAAGGATTGAATGAGCCACTACATAGTGTAGCTATGTCCCATATACCTATGGGTGCGACTTATGAGAGACTGGTGGACGTGGCACTGTTACAAGAAGGAGATAAGGTTGGTAAGAAGGAGACAAAGGTGGAAGCATCTCAAGATAAGAAAGGGGAAGGATCACATAATAAGAAGACAGATTCCAAGAAGGGCGGGAAGAACAACAAAACCCGTGACAAGAGGAATTATAATTTTTGTGGCATTCCTGGACATCTGGTTAAGGACTGCAGGAAGAAGAAAAGGAATATAGGTGGTTGTTTCCATTGCGGCGAAGTAGGACACATGGCTAGGGACTGCCCAAGATAGCAAGGACAAGGGCAGAGAGCTGGATCAACTCCGATAGGGTAGGTTCATGCTCTCACGGCACCTCCGCAAGAACGAGGTAGAAATGTTTTTGTTGAGAGTTTAGTTTATCTTTTTGATCATCATGTTCGTACACTCTTTGATTATAGCGCATCGCATTCATTTATATCTACTGCATTAGTTGAATCTCTGCACCTAGACACCAGTTTAGTATAGGATCCCTTGGTTGTTTCAAATCCAATTGGGGGCTCAACTTGTTTGTCGATGATTTGTTTGGATTTGGAAATTTCTATACTAAGTGTGGGGTTTAGATGCAATGCTTATGTTTCGGGCTTCACGGGCTAGGGTTGATTTTAGGCATGGATTGGCTATCCAGTAATGGTGCCATCCTAGATTGTGAAAGGAGAGTGGTTAGACTCATGACTCGCCTCGGTAACACTCTCGAAATTTTTTGTAATCCCATGAACTCTGTTATGCTTAGTTATCTAGAATCTCTTGATGCGTCTATTGAGGATTTGCAGTCTGTTAGAGTAGTCCGTGAATACTCGGATGTCTTTGAAGGGGTTAAAGGGCTACCTCCGAAGCGAGAGATAGACTTCCGCATATACCTCGCTGATAATGCAAAACCCGTTGCTTTACCCGTTAAACACATGGCTCCAAGGAAGAGGAAAGAACTCAGCAAGCAAGTTAAAGAGTTGCTTGAGAAGGGGTTTATAAGGTGGAGTATTTCTAAATGGGGTGCTCTAGTCGTGTTCGCAACTAAAGCGAACGGTTCGCTTCGCCTATTCATTGATTATAGGGAGCTAAACAAGCTGACCAAGAAGTATAGGCACCCACTTCCAAGAATAGATGACTTGTTCGATCAGCTTGTAGGTGCATCGGTTTTCTCCTAACTAGATTTAGCTATCGGGTTTCATCAGCTGAGAGTGGCTGAAGACAGCATTGATAAGACCGCGTTCAGAACTCCGGATGGATTCTTCGAGTGGCTTGTCATGCCTTTCGGCTTGACCAACGCGCCCGCTTATTTTGTCGATTTGATGAGCAGGGTGTTTAGGGAGTTCCTCAATAAGTTTGTAGTGGTCTTCGTAGATGACATTTTGATTTTCTCAAAGAGTGAGGAAGATCATGCTCGGCATTTAAGAGAAGTCATGGATACTCTTCGAGCACATCAGTTGAAAGCCAGATTCTCTAAATGCCACTTCTGGAGAGAGGAAGTAAGATTTCTTGGACACGTGATATCCAAGGAAGGGTTAGCCGTGGACCCCGCAAAAGTAGTTGCAGTACAAGATTGGAAGGTTCCACGGAATGCGAGCGAGGTCCAGAGCTTCCTCGGGCTAGCGGGCTTTTACCGAAAGTTCATCAAAGACTTTGCGAAAATCTCAGCTCCGCTTTCAAAGTTGATGAGAAGAACCTAACTTTCAATTAGGATTTGGATTGCGATATTGCCTTCCAACGATTAAAGAGAGCTCTAAGAACAGCCCCAGTTCTGGCCTTGCCGGATGGGAGCAAGATGTTTACCGTATACACAGATGCATGTGGTACGGGACTAGGTGTTGTCTTGATGTAAGAGGAGAAGGTAGTAGCTTATGGAGGCAGGAAGTTGAAAGTACATGAGAAAAACTACCCAACCCACGATCTAAAGTTGGCTTCCATCGTCTTTGCGCGTAAGTCTTGGGACCATTATCTCCTAGGTGAGAAATTTGAATTGTATGCTAACCATAAATCGTTGATGTACCTTTTCTCGCAGAAAGATCTTAACTTGAGGCAACAAAGGTGGATGGAATTCTTGGCATCCTACGATTTCGAGATTTCCTATACCCCTGGCAAGGGCAATGTAGTAGCGGATGCCTTGAGTAGAAAGAAGCTGACTTTAAGCCCTCTCTTTGTTGAAAGGCAGAGCTTGGAGTACATAGCCAATTTTGACTTTAGACCCTCTAGCGATCATGTGACTGGGTTGTTAGCATCGCTAGAGGTGTGGCCTACTCTTTTGGATTCAATAGGAACTGCGCAACGTGAAGATCCTTAGCTAGTTGATGTGATGGACAAACTAATTAGGGGTGAGACTTCTAGTCACCTAAATGGATACTCCATCGATGATAAGGGATGGTTGAGGCGGGATGGAAGACTATGCGTCCCACAAGAAAGGGATTTGGTGAAGAAGGTTCTCGATGAGGCGCACCATTCCAAGTTGACCATACACCCCGGTGGAGACAAGATGAATAAAGACGTAAAAAGGGTTTTCTTTTGGGAAGGCATGAAGAGGGATGTAGCTGAATTTGTCTCGAAGTGCCTAGTATGCCAGCAAGTCAAGGCGGAACAAAAGAAGCCTGGTGGTTTGCTTCATCCTCTAGAGGTCCCACAGTGGAAATGGGATAGCATTTCAATGGAATTTATTGATGGGCTGCCTAGATCAAGAAAGGGGCAATACTAGTATTTTGGTAATAGTGGACAGGCTCACAAAAAGCGCTTACTTTATACCCGTTAAAAGTAGGAGGGCTGTCTCATCTTTAGCATCCATTTACCTTAAAGAGATAGTTCGACTCCATAGGATACCCTCCAGCATTGTTAGCGACCGAGATCCTATCTTTACGAGCGAGTTTTGGAAGAGCTTGCAAGAGGCGATAGGCACACAGCTATGCTTAAGCACCGCCTATCACCCCTAAACCGATGGTCAGACGGAAAGAGTGAACAGAGTATTAGAGGACCTCTTGAGACTATGCATTTTTGACTTTAGAGGAACATGGGAGGATCATCTTCCTTTGGTGGAGTTTACCTACAACAATAGCTACCAAGCCACCATAGGCATGGCACCCTTCGAAGCCTTATATGGAAGACTGTGCCGATCACCAACTTGTTGGTGGGAGTCTACAGATAAGCTCATACTTGGACCAGATGTAATTAGAGAAACTTCAAAGAAAGTGGACTTGATACAAAAAAGAATGAGGACTACCCAAGATTGACAGAAGTCCTACGCAGATAAGAGAAGGACCGACCTTGAGTTTGAAGTTGGGGACAGGGTTTTCCTTAAAGTATCTCCTTTGAGGAACGTCGTTCGCTTCGGATCTGCACGAAAGCTGGCACCAAGATTTGTAGGGCCGTTTCCTATCTTTGATAGGATTGGGAAGATGGCTTACAGAGTAGAGCTGCCCGAAAGATTGGTTGGAGTTCATAATGTCTTTCACGTTTCTCACTTACGCAATTGCCTACACGAGTCTGCAGAAGTGGTGGAACCAAGCATATTAGAGGTCGTAGAAGTAGAATGAAGGCGACTGTGAGAAGAGTTCGAACTCGTATCTTGGGTAAAAAAGTCAAAAAGCTATGCAACCGCAAAGTTAAACTTGTAAAAGTTCAATGGAGTGACGCTGAGGAAGACGCGACTTGGGAGACTGAGGCCAAGATACGCGCAGCCCATCCTTTTCTTTTTGAGGGTACATCTTTGATATCTTTTTCCTTAAATTTGTTCATGCCCGTATCTATCTTTTTAGTATTTTTCCTCAGTGCTGTTCTCGATCCTTAGGTAGAAACCAATGGATGTAAACATGTGTTTGAAACACGTTATGGTTGATGGTTGCAAGTGATTGCTCGTGGATGCATATACACATACATTAGGTATTAGATCGGCTCAGTCACTTTCATATTGCATATGCGTATATGTACTTATATATAATTGAAACTCGATGTGTTATCATATGGATGTTGCATTTGTATGAATGATTGTGCACTCATGTAGAAAGTATAATTAGGGAAGATTGCATACATTATGGACGCATGACACCGACATGACTTGCATTAAGGAGATCAACTGAATCAGTGGACCGCCTGATTTTGCATTAGTTAAGGACATGTACGCACACTATGCATATGATCATGAAGCATTAGAAGTCTTTTAAGGACAATAGATGTCTGTGTTTGATGGTTGACCAGATGGACGATTGAATTGTAGGATATACGTTCTTCTTGACATGGAGATTTCGAGGACGAAATCCTTTAAGGAGGGAGAATGTAACATCCCGTATTTTCTGTAAACACTAAGGTTATGAATTAAAGAATAATTAATTTCAAATTTAAGAATTTGGGAAATGGGTTATGCCATTGCGTTCATCTCGGAATTCTGCTTGAGATAGAGTCCGAGTTTACGTAAATCGGACTCCGTATGAAGGAGTTATGGCCTTCAGAAGTTTTTGAATTAAATTAAAAATTCAAACAATTCTGTTCAGAATTCAAAATTCAAAAATCAGAACCAGAAGCGGGCTGGTCTGGATACTACCCGCCCAAGGCTAGGTCGACCAAGAGGTCGACCAGGGGGTCGACCTCCCCCTATACAGGTCGACCTAGGGGTCGACCTACCCTCCCCCCTCCCCCGAGGCAGATCTGGAAGATGACGATTTCTGACTCCCTGCTGTGTCATTAGGGCTGATTTGGCTGTTCTATCTTGTTTGGGTGGTCTTGATTGCTTCTAAGGTTAATCTGACGGCTATAAATTAATTAAAACTCTATATAAGCAACCTAACTCTCAACCCTAAATCACAAATATTCATACCAAGAGTCGCCATGCCGTCAATGGTGAACCTAAAATAGCCGTCATCTCTTTCAACTCAAAGGCAAGATAGAAGCTACATCAAAATCAAACCAACTCTAATCTAATTTAACAAAAAGAATTCAACGATCTACATCAAAGGCGAGCAATTCAGTTTCAGAATACAGATCCCGGAACTCAAACATTCCTTTTTGGTTGTAAGTGTAGTTATCTTTCAGATGTGAATAAATTAAAGACATGGTTTGTAATGAATTGTAAAAGAGAATTGTATCAAGTTGTATATGATGCTGATTCATGTCTATTCTATCATATATACCTATGGACGATTGTGATCTATCGAACCTATCATGTTATGTGGAAATTGGTGAATAAACCTATGATGTTGTATAGGAATTTGCGAATGAAATTATCATATATAAGTTGGTGATATTATGAATACATACAAGTTTTTGGTTAAGTCATGTCGTTTATGCCAAATTGTTTAGATCCATTATCCATACATGTTTAGATCTACGACCTTGGTGATATTATGAATACATACAAGTTTTAGTCTAAGTCATGTCATTTATGCCTAATTGTTTAGATCCATTATGCATACATGTTTAGATCTACGACCTTATATGTTAGATCCATATGCCATTATGTTAGATCTATGATTCAACCCCTATGCAAGTCCACCAATACATGGCTAATTAAGTTTTGGTAGTTCCATGTAAAACTATTATTTTATGATTTATTAATAGATCTAATTTTCAAGTTCATAATTAAAAAGTATATTATGCCAAGTTCATGTGACACAACTGTAGTGAGATCCATATTTTTGTATGATGTTGGAATGTTGCAAGTTCCTCTTTTTCCCTTTTTAGTTTATAAGTTAGGCTAAAATGTCGAGCCTAACATTCTATGAAACTTTACGAACGTACAACGTGGGTAACGATGGGGGAAACATGAAACTACATGTAATTGACATATTTGGCCCATAACCATGTAAATGTTATGGCATTGAAATGGTATAATTTACATACCAAAAATTGTGGATTTGATTTATAGGGAAAGTGGGCCATGACAATAAATTGTTAACAAATTTACATATAAGCATAAAAGGATAAACATGTAAATTTAGAAAAGACGAATATGCCTAACCCGAGGTTAGACTGAGTTATGGTGTAAAACTGCCCGGAACCGACCGGCACATCCAGTGACCACAACAATACCTGTCTAATGTAGGTGGTTAGTGCATTGAGCCCAAAAAGGACCCGAGGTTAGACTGAGTTCTAGTATAAAACTGCCCGGAACCGACCGGCACATCCAGTGACCACAACAATACCTGTCTAATGTGAGTGGTTGGTTCTTTAATAAAGCTAAGTCAAGATTGGTAGGGTTAAGTCAATCAAGGAAACACTTTACTAATTCAACATGTTAACTAAACTGATGGGTGGGGTTAGGTAAACTTGGACACTTAACCAATTTAATATGTTGGCTAGAAATCCCTAGTAACGGGGAACCATTTCAGTAGTAACCCACATAGATGTATCATGGAACCCTGAACTAGGCAGGGTGGGGCACGATTACAAGGTTGAATTGTAAGCGATCAAAACATCGGCGGGTGGTGCATCAGTGTAGGTTCCGACGGAGTACGGGCATGCATGTACTCCAGAGTGGGAAAAGCAGGCACTGGGCATCAATAGTCATACACTGTGCATCTTGAATCGTGTCGGGTTGCCACCATAGGATTTGATACACCCCATGGTGGGACCAGTATAGGTATCTACAATCAAGCGGGGGCCGAATGACACATGGGACAAATGTATGCGAGTAGGAGCCGATCGATAAAAAAGGATCATTTCACCATGTATATGGGGTGCCAGTTGGGACAAGTATAAATAGGTGCAGAGAAGTAGAATGGGTGCGATAATATATTCGGTTTAAACTTCCTTATCTTGGTTTATGTTAGTTAGTTATTCTGGTATGGTCCTATTTTCAGTTTATTCCTATCATGACCCTTTTTCTTATTCACACACTGAAAAGTCACTGGACTTACTCAGACTTATGTCTGACCCATTTTTCTTTCGTCTTCTTTTCTTCCGTTTCCCCCCACCCTCAGGTAGCCGGGGTGGAAATAGCTCAGCTTAATTTTGACCGTTCGTCTTTCCAAGCTTGAAGACTCTGTGATGAATAGCTTGGAACTTCTTATCTTTGGCTATGGCTTTGGACACACTACTACTTGGGGATTTATGCAGTTTTATTATGTTTTATGCTTCTTTATGTAGTAATCAAGATAGAGATTTTGATGTAGTGATTTGGAAGTTGGTTTGAAACAGTTTGCTGTAATATTTTGTTGTGAACCATGTTTGAAATAAAGTTTTTTTTTTCCGCTGCTTATATACATTTCTGTCTGGTAAATTATCTATGTCTTTTACCTATAATGCTCCACCAAAGTTAAGGTATTCCCTTTGTGAGTGATCATAATGGAGGTGGGGTGTTTCAAATTGGGCATATGTAAATTGGCATGCAAATCAATAACTGGGTATATGATAATTGGCATGTAAAAAATGGAATTTGGACATAATTGGCAAGCATATAATTCAATCAAATCTAGTGGCCGTCTAAGACACGAGGTTAGATTTGAGTTGTGGTGTAAGCCTGCCCGGAACCGCCCGACACATCTAGCAACCGCCACGACAACAATCTAATGTAAGAGGTCAAAGGCGAAGATTAGATGGGTAATAATGCCTAACACAAAGTTAGAATGAGTTTGTGGTGTAAGACTGCCCGGAACCCCCGGCACGTCCACCAACCGCAAACAACAAGTCTAATGTCATAGGTTAGCGCATTAAACACTTGAATCCGAGGTTGGAATGGTTTTGCGGTGTAAGGCTGCCCGGAACCGCCCGGCACAATCCAGCTACCGCAAATAAGTCCAATGTGAGAGGTTGATACATTAATAAATAATTAATGCTAGACAAACATGTTAAGTATGGTAGGGTCAAGTCAACATGCAACACTTAACCAATATGACATGACAAGTGGGTGGCTTAAGTAACTCGACTGGATTAATGACACTTAACCAATATAACATGATGAATGGGTGGGTTAAGTAAACTTGAATTGATTGATTGATGACACTTAACCAATATGGGGGGTATACGAATAGATCCTAGGAAAACCCTAGTAGCGGGACCCTTTTCAACAGTAACCCACATTAGGTATCAACGGGGCCCTGAGCTAGGCAGGGTGGGGCGCGATTATTGGGTTGATTATAAGCGGTCAAAATAGCTGCAGGTGGTACGGTAGTGCAAGTTCCGACGGATTACGGCCGTGCACGTAATTCTAGCATGGAAAAATTTAGACACTAAGTACCAAGTAGGTATAAAGCTGTGCACTCTAGAACTGTATCGGGTAGCCACCCTAGGAAATGATACACCCCATGGTGGGACCAGCACAGGTATCTACAAGTAGGGGCCAGGTTGACAAAAACACATGCGGAACGTTATGAGTAGGAGTCGATCAATTAAGATAGGTACGGTGGGGACAGGTAAACTGTCAATATGAGGTGGGACCCTCATCATGAGATATGTACATATAAAACTATCATGTGGGAAATGGGGATCACTTATCTTGTTTTGTAACAAATGGAATTAGTTGAACACTAGTTAGGTGGTGTAGAGAAATTAGGAATCAGTACGATACGTTATCATGTTTTAGTCTTTTCTTATGCTTATCTCGTTATCTTGCGATGGTTATTATAATGGTTATGTCTTGTATCCAGTTTATTCGTGTCATGATACCTTTACCTGTTTACATGCTGAAAGTCACTGGACTTACCAGGCTTTATGTCTGACTCTGTTTTTTTTTTCTTCTTTCTTTCAGTCCCCCCTCCCCCCCTCCCAAGGTCCATGGGGAGGGAATACCACCGCTTAGTTCAGATTCTTTTCAAGCTCGAAGATTGTGATGTATTGCTTTGGACTCTTTGCTTTACTGCTATGGCTGGCTACTGCTTAATTGGGGAATTATGTTATGTTATTTTGTATTATGCTTCTTTTGGGAAACAAGATAGATATTTGATGTAATGGGTTTTGATGTTTTGGTGTTGATGTTTGAAACAACCCTTATGAAAGTTTATCCTATTATGGTACTATGGAATAAAAGTTATTATTGTTTTCCACTACTTAAATTTGTCTGTTTTGTAATTTTATATGTTCTATACTCTTATGACCCCCACTAAAGTTAATGTGTTCCCTTTGTGAGTGACCTTAATGTAGGTGGGATGTTACAAAGAAGAAGCACAAACTGAAGGTGTTATTAATAAAATTAGCATCGAGATAGGCTGGTGGTAAAGAGTATCGGACCGTCACAATCATAGAAGAATTATCCATAAGCAAGAACATAGCACAAAGTAAACCAAGAAGCATAAGGGAATAACCCGAGAATCATACAACCGACACCATCACTAGAGAAAAAGGCTCAGAACATATACAAATAAAGGATATTGGTAGGTTGGTCCGAAAGTCAATGAAAAAAGAGCCGAGATTTCTATAAACTGAGACTCAGAAAGAAAAAAGTGCTACCGGCATTAACTTGCTTATTGCTAGTATATTAAAAGACCAAATGAAACAAAAGCATGAAGTTTAAGACACAAAGAAATAGGCCAGGAGAAAGTTACCGAGGCCCCAATTAAATGGTTACTGATATGACATTTTAGAAAGCAACTAGTAAAGCACCAAAAGCAAACATATGGAGAGCCAAGGTATATCTCAGAAATCTACCGAAAAGCAAGCCGGAACCACAAAGAGAGACAATCTATCCACACTAATCTGCTTAGTGTCGATACCGACAGAGGTATTGGATCCGATAGTCATCCGCTTGAATCCTAACGGAAAGTTCCATAAAGAGTCAAATAGCAAAGTCAAAAGCTCATAGCTGAAATCATATATTCGGAGGCCAACATCTGAAAGCCAAATATCCAGGAGCTCTCATCTGGGAGCCTAAAGCATTCCCTAACCTATCCATATCGGCGGCTCAGCACCCATACAAAGAAGATAAACATGACATCAGGGAAACACTCCAATGACCGTGACCATCTTTCTGAGAGCAAGGACCATCACCCTGAAGCCTTTGGAACCAAAGTGGAAGTCAACCAAAAGCCAAAGCTTCCGAAATCAAATAGAAAAATGGCCAAAAAGGGCCTAATTTTCAACAAATAAGACCCCATGGGTCTCATTATTGTGGCTGAATTCTCATTTCTCAATATTGTTCTTTTTCATTCAAGAGAAACCCTAATTTCTAAATTAAATTGGGGATTTTATCAAATCTTGTAATATATATTCAATTAATAAAAAGGAAGAAGTTCGGGACTTAAGCAATTCTCGGTTTGATAACCATATTGTGTTTATAATGATAAGACCGGGAATCAGTACTAACCTTTCTTATGATAGAGCTAATCACGGCTTATTCGAAGGAAGGAAGGCCCTGGGTGAAACCAAGGCATCCCCGCTTTCGGACGGTCAGTACGCAACTTAACTCTTTCATAGTAAGCCTAATGCAACCCCACCAGGGAAGGAAACCTGTTGTTACTTGTGACTTGATATCTGATGCAACCAAGGCCTCCCCATGATGGATCGATGTGGAAGTATCATATAAATCAATAAGCATTATAACATGAAAAAAAAATCTTACGTTATGAAGCATTAGCCTGTTTCCTCTTAACACAATTTATATCAATTTTTATCCAAGATCTAAGGATGGTTGTGATATGAAGTTTTGGCCATATTAAGTTCGTAAAACCTTTCTCCTAAGTTAGTTATTGAATTTGTGGTTCCGTAAGCGTTACGCTTACCCTTTGAGGGAAGAGTAACTAATCTTTGGATTCAAGGTCCTCACGCCTTGGAAAGGGAAGAACTTGTTAGGAACACTGATTTATAATTATATTCCAGTAATATTTAGACCAATTACCCATCAAACTATTAAACATATGCATTTCTCATCCTAGTTTGGGTGTTGACGAAAAATATTGATCACGTTTTGGTGTTAAAAGGAGGGATTGAACCTTCGACTTTATGTTTACCCTATTAAAGATTAATTTGGTAAACTTATTACTTCGTGGTAGGGAAAGATGAAATCAAAAAGATCGGAGGAGCGAAACAAGGAACCAGCTCATAAGGCAACCCTTGAAGGAAACATGGATCTAACACTTAATTTGAAGAACAATGAAGAAGGAACAACTTCCAAACCTATGCAGCCATGAACCCAAATGCTATGGAGGAAAATGCTGCTTAAATTATGGCTCTAGAGAAATAGATCCTAGAGATGCAAGTCAAATGAACGTTAATCAAGTGCAGACGTCTACAAAGATCACTAAGTCCATCCAGAGAGACGTGGATGAATATCCGAAGAGAAAGGTTCCCGTCTAACACTTTGAAGCAAAAGAGAAACTCAAATCCGCTTCGTCTAAGAAGAAAAGACCCCTTTTAACAGAGATAGATCATCAAGGGAATCAATGAGAACGAGAGCAGTCTGGGAGCTCCACTTATAAAGGTTATGATCCCAAAAGGGAGAATTATGAAAACACGGAGGCTTATCTCTAAGATATTGCTAGAAAAAACCATCAAGGACTTGTTGGGAAGCAAAGGGAAAAGAACACAGGATGATAGGGTTAATGACAGTGAAAGAGTATCCCCTTTTACCGACGAGATCATGAATACTATAATACCATCCAGGGTGAAGGTTCCTACTATAAAGTATGTTAGTACCACTGACCCTGATGATCATCTAATGGCTTTCAATTGTCAAATGGATCCCCATAATGCTTCGGGGCTCGTCAGATGTTGTCTTTTCTCGGTAACTCTCCGGGGAGCAACAACCAAATGGTATAGTCAATACAGCGAGAATACCATCTACTTGTTGAACAGTTCTCTTATGAATTTTCAATATAGTTTTGCATCTGCAAGGTTCCAGCAGCTGATTGCACAATTGTCGCTAATATCAAGCAAATGCAAGGAGAGTCCCTAGGAGATTATTTGAAAAGGTTCAACATAGAAGAATTAAAGGCCAAAGATATGAATGATCATGACAAGTTAATTGTTGTGCACTCAAGGTAGATTGAAAATACCCCCTTTTGGAAAAAACTATACATTCATGGCTGCAAAGACTTAGAAGACTTCCACTTTCAAGCTCATAAATTCATTTGCATAGATGAACTGTACATTACCAAGAAGAAGTACAGGCCCCAAGGGGAAGAAGGAAAGCCGGGCTTTGGACGAAAACCCCAAGGTGGAAGGTTCAACCAGGACAGAGACTAGAAAAGGCCAAGATAGGAAGATAATAATACTAACTCAGTCGCTTTAAGCAAGCCCATTTCCATTGTGTATGTTATGGAAAAAGAAATGGTCAATAACTTCCCCGTCTCGTTCAAAGCCAAGAATTGCCTAGAACCTCATGCCGGTAGGAAATATTGTGAGTATCACAAGAAGAACAAACATAAGATTGGAAAGTGCAAGGTTTTGGATGGGATTATTTAGAAGTTCATCTGAGAGGGGCATTTGATAGAATTTTTTCTAAACAAGACGTTATCTGCCGTTATCTGCCCAACGTACAATTAGACAATCAAAAGGTTTCAGCCAACGCAATAGAAGCCATTATGGAGGAAGGTCATCTAGACTTGGGTCCGCTAATAAATCGAATCAATGTGATTAATGGGGGACCACACCCCACTGGGAAATTCCCTATGGCCAAAAATGGATACCTAAAGGAAGTTCCCAAAGGGATATTCTCCATTCGAGAGGAATTATCATTGAAGAATGCCCGTTATACCTTCAAGATGCACAACCTAGTAATTTGTCCAGACGAGATGAAAAAAGGGGTCCGTCATTCACACAATGACCCTCTCATGATAACGACTCAGATCGGGATCTTTGTCATAGCCAACATCCTTGTTGATACTAGAATTGCAGTCAATGTCATCATTAAACATGCTTTTGATCAGATGGGGAACTCTGAGGGGAAGTTAGAGCCAAGCCATAAGCCAATCTTCGGCTTTAATAACAAATGATCAACTCCAGTGGGATAGATCAACTTCCTTGACTAAGTCGGGTTGTCTCCTCTTCATCGAAACTTTGAAACTCTTTTCATCACAATCGACCAACCATCTTACTCCAATGCTTTCATTGGTCTACTTGCTCTGGAAGAAATTGATGCTTTTCACTCTTCCATATACTTGATGCTGAAATTCTTAACAAAACAAGGATGGGGTACCATTAGAGGGGAACAATTTAGTTCTCACGAATTGTACTACGCAATGGTTGACAAATAAAAAAGGGACAATTCTTTGTATTTTTGATTCCTCTACTATTTTGCATCCTTCGGATAATGGATTCTTACATCCAACATTCAAATCTAAAGTAAAAACTCAATAAAAATGAAAACATACAAATGATAGGTACACTTCCTTGAAACAAAAAAAGTAAGAGAGTCGATAACATAAACCTGGCAGAGGAGAAGGAAATTGTAATAGATTTAGATTCTTGAGGAGACACAGAGAGATAAAATCAATAATGATTTGGAGGATGTTAGCATCGATCTAATGGATGGAAGAAAAGTTATCAAGATAGGGAAAATGTTGACGGAACCTTTAAGAAGCAACCTAGCCCAGTTCTTGCAGCTCAAAGAGGATGTTTATGCTTGGACTCATTAATACATGGTTGGAATCATTCCTTTTATCATGAATCATGCCCTAAACATCAACCCTTCTGTAATCCCAGTTCGACAAAAGAAAAGACAATACAATAGAGACCGGTTAGAGGCAGTATAGGAGGAAGTCAAAAGGTTAGAGATAAAAGGGTTCATCGGAGAAGTGTTTTACCCTAAATGGCTAGCCAATCACGTGCTAGTAAAGAAGTCCAACGGAAAGTGGTTGACATGCGCTGATAATATAGACTTAAACAAAGTATGCCCTAAGGATTGTTATCCCCTTCCGCATATAGACTAAGTAGTCGATGCAACAAGTGGACATAAGATATTATCCCTTATGGATGCTTACTCAAGGTATAATCAGATTCTGATGCATAAAACTGATGAGGATCATAGGAGCTTTATCCCCGACTAGGGAACAATTTTCTTTAAAGTAATTCCATACGGATTAAAAAAAGTAGGGGTAACATACCAAAGGTTAGTTAATAGAATGTTCCAAGAGAAAACAAGGCGGAACATGGAAGTATATGGAGATGATATGCTAGTGAAGTCTGCCAAAGTGGAGGGCCACCTGAAGGACTTAGAGGATATGTTCAACATCTTACGAAACTACCAAATGAAACCAAACCCACAAAAGTTTCTTTTGGGCTCCAACCCAGAAATTTCTTAGGATACGTGGTAAGTGACCATGACATTGAGGCTAGCCCTAATCAGGTCCAGGCCATAAAAGATATGGAGGAGCCTAAGACAAGAAAAGAAGTCACGAGCTTAAATGGAAAGGTAGTAACCCTGAGCAGGTACATTTCCAAAGCCACTGATAAATGTGTCCACTTCTTTGATGTAATAAAGAAAAAGAAGAACTTCGAACGGAACAAAGAGTGCAGAAAGGATTTTCAAGAATTGAAAGACTATATGGGAAAAGCTCTAATTCTATCCAGCCCCGAGAAAGGGAAAATTTATATCTATATATGGTCATTTCAGAGTACGCGGTAAGTTATGTACTTATAAGAGAAAGTGACTCAACACCCAATTTACTATGTTAGCAGAAGGTTAAAGGATGCAGAAAATCGATACCCCGCAGCGGAAAAATTAGCACATTGCCTAATACTCATAGCACGAAAGCTCAGGGGTTATTCCCAAGCATATCCCATTATTGTCCTAACTAGTTTTCCACTTAAGCAAATCCTAAGCAAGCCGGAAACCTCAAGAAGGTTAGTGAAATGGGGAATTGAGCTTAGCCAATATGAGATTGAGTTTCAAACTCGAGTGGCTATTAAAGGACAGGCTCTAGCAGATTTTATGAACGAATGCACAAGCTTTATTACATAACAGTAAACAAAGGAAAGTGACCTAAAAGCTGAGTAGCAATGTAACCATAAGGAATCTCGCTCGATCTGAATCGATCGCTAAACGGACCAAGACCGTTTGAATCCCGCATACGCTAACCCTGGGCATACAACACATCAGAACAAATAACAGAAGACTTTTGTAAACATCATAATAATGTTACATCAGAGTACAAAATATATCAGAGTATATCGAAATATAATACAGCGGAAGATTTATATACAATAAATGTAATACAATGCAGCGGAAATATAAAATAACACAACACAGTGGAAGACTATCAATGCTCTGGATACAGCTTTAAGCTTCAATCCAGAATACTGCTCATATATCTGCAACATAAACTACTCGACTGCCCGTGTGGAAAAATAGGGGCACCCAAGTTGGCAAGGGAAAAGCAAACTACGAGTCAGTCATGGGATTGGTGTGATAAACTCTAAACAATTATAATTAACTTATTTAATAATATGGCATATCACGGGACCACGCCGCTAATGTGGAACGGGTTTACCCCCATGAATTCCAGTGTATAAACAACAATCAATATAGATATATGGATCTACTATGCATCAATCAACATGCAATATACCAATCTACCCATTTAGATTTATCACCACACGTAGATTTTCTAAATCCAATTCAATTTACAGAAATTATTCCTTTGGACTTTATTTCCCGATTTCTATTTCAAATCATTTGAAATACATATCTAACTTTCTATAACAAAGTAGATTTCACTTCGGGATCTCAAATCAAATCATTTGGAAAAATGAATTCCAAATCATAACAATGCATACAAACAAGTATGCAACCAAATATCGGGCTCCCCCTAGACAAGGCAAAGGGCAGCACCCAAGCAACTTGATATATATATGTGCACCTCCCACTATGGAGCAGGCTACACCAACGATGCACCTCCCATACATGGAAGCATACACTGCCCATCTCACCCATACTTTTAGTCGTCCGATTTACCAGAATCTTTAGCCACACACTAAATCATTTTTATATCCCGAAGTGGGGAAAATCATTTCACAACATAATAATAACAAGTACTTTCAAAATATAGTACTTCACATCAGCAATTCACACATATGATCAGTCACTATTAATCACATAACCTTTGAGCTCGTACGGGTCAAAGAAGGGTGTTAAGCAAGAGAATAAATTCTCTGCCACCAAACAGATACATCATTAATAGCAACTAATCAAATATGTGATGAACTACGATGTAAAACCATAATATATTTCCAAATCATTTCGAAATCATCAGGTTTTAGCCCTTGAAATTCTTTCTGTTTTATAAAACATTTTTATAAAACATTCCCTGTCCAAAATCGGGAATACATTCTTTTCACTTAAGAAAAATATCATTTCACAATCATTCATTAAATTTGAAATGAACACATCGCTAAACACCTTATCATCAAATCGTGAAGTGTTTCACAACGTGTTAGCACGCAGATATTCTTACCCAACCCAATGCTAACTGTAAAAGCACATTTTGCTCATAAACTAGTCGAGCACAACCCAAACAATCAATCAGACGAATTTGACATTAAATATAAGGTTTTGAATAGAGATAGTATCGACTTATATTCAACATCAAATTCTGAAACCAACAGATATCATATAGGGAATAACGATATCGATATCTTCCAAATTCCCACCACAATATCCGTATAATGACGGAATCCAATATCGAAATATTACGAAGATTATTTCCATTCCAAACCATTCCAATTTATTCATTGGAAAATTCTGGTTACTTAAAACCATTTCTCAATCAAATTTATTTATTTAAAAATAATCGGATTATAATTCGAGTTAATAACTAGTTCATTTCGATAAAAATCTATTTTTATCTTTTCAAATATAGAATTTTTCATCCCAATTCTTTCCAAATCATTTCTTATGAATTCACTCAAATTATTAATATTTTTATTAATTTTATCAAGCCTCGTTCAGTCGGTTTCCAATAACGGCCACCGAACTGCACTTACAGCGACCTTTTCCAAATTTGATTTGAACATAATCCCAAATCCAACAGCTATATTTCAAATCTCTAATATTCGTTAGAAAGATCTTTTTGATACGAACCCAACGGTTCCGGTTTTAGGAGAATCCAACGGTCGGATCTCCCGTAATGTCCGTTCGAAGTCAATAGCCGAAATTCGCGAACTACCGCAGTGCGGTGCGTTTTATTCATGCCATTATATATATATATATAATATATAATATTATATATATTTCGTCGATTTCCCCTTAAAACGAGTTTTATAAATCATTTTAAATTCATTTCAATTTCTATTCTGGCTCAAGTTCTTCAACTTTTCAATTTCTAAGAACTTTCTAATTTTTCAAAAATTTGGCTAACACCCTAAATTTTCGAAAAATTTCACCATAACCTCCCCTGCACAGGAGCACCTGGAAAATCCCGAAATTGCCATACAGGCCTCTCCAACCCAAAAAGAAAAAGAAAACACCAAGCGGCAAGCCAATCGGCTCATAAAATCATCATACCCAAATAAAACAGTAAATATGTACCTATTTGTCGGGCATACAATTTTATTCCTCTTCTCTAGCATCCTTGATATGACCTGTTCAATATATCGTATATGTATATTTTCATACAATGCCCATATATACATTTTCATATGACGCTTTATATATTCATTCAACGCATATATAATTTCACACAACCCATATATAAGCCAAAGATAATATTATTAGCGAACTAATAATATTTCCATCGTATGACAATTTTATATATACCACATACACACTAAAAATGATAATTTTAGCGAACTAGTACTTATTTCAAGGTATGACTATTTTTATTACTTCACATACATGATAAATATGTTATTTTTATCGTTCAAAGAATTTATTCAACACATGAGTATTTTTAACACTTCATACATACAATAAAAATGTTATTCTTATTGTTCAAACAATTTATTCAACATATGAATGTTTCACTTCATATATACAATAAAATGTGAATTTTATCGTTCAAATAATTTATTCAACATATGAATGTTTTTAACACTTCACATACATGATAAATATGTTATTTTTATCGTTCAAAGAATTTATTCAACACATGAGTATTTTTAACACTTCATAAACACAATAAAAATGTTATTTTTATTGTTCAAACAATTTATTCAACATATGAATGTTTCACTTACTTCATATATACGATAAAATGTGAATTTTATCATTCAAACAATTTATTCAACATATGAATGTTTTTAACACTTCACATACATGATAAATATGTTATTTTTATCGTTCAAAGAATTTATTCAACACATGAGTATTTTCAACACTTCATACATACAATAAAAATATTATTTTTATTGTTCAAACAATTTATTCAACATATGAATGTTTTATTTACTTCATATATACTTTTATCGTTTAAACAATTTATTCAACATATGAATATTTTATTTACTTCATTTCACATCACAAACCAAATTCACACAAACGAATCTATCCAAGCACACAACCAAACAAACAAGTCGTCCATGGTCTGTGGACACCCGGGAGTAGTTTATATATGCAGTTATAAACAAAATAACTGAACACAAATAATTTTAGTTAGAATTTCTTGTAGTGGGATCCTTTCCTCCAGTTTTATTTCTGAATTCAGTGCTATTCGGATTTAAATTTGCCTCAAATTCAAACTAGCTCCTTTTCAGTCCCAGTCAGTTTTGTCGTGAAGCTCTCGCCCTCACGATCGTAACGGATCCAAGTTTGCCTTTTTCCGACCTCGTATGGAAAAGATATGATGAATAACACATTGGATAATTAATTAAACTAATTAAAATTTAATAACGTTAATTAAACGTTACCCTCAATGTTCTTTCTCTCCTGTTTCTCAAGCGATGAAACCCAATTCGCTCCCTGCTATTGACTAAAACCGCACGCCCCTAGAAGCCCTTCGCCACCTATCCACCTACGCCACGAGAAGCGCGCCGGAGCTCTCCACCACCGCCTACAATCACGCCGGACTCGGACCCACCCCGCGCTCTGAAAAGGCGTTCAAACAAGGTTGATTTCAGCTCGAAATTCGAAGCCTAGACGCAACTGCTATATCTCAAACTGGTATGGATTGGAAGATCAAACTTTTCTCTGCAAAATCCCCCAAAGGACTGGGGTCTAATTATCTGTATTTTGATCGAGATTTGAGGATGAAGTATCGAACGATTAGGGCCTTTGAAATCGTTAATCGCGGCTGGCGGATGGGGTTGACCACGGGTTTGGGGAAAACAGGGTTTGACCATTTTTTCTAGGGTTTGACCCTTTTAGAGAAATTATTTAATATTACTTATTTCGCGAAAAAGAAGATTTTGCATATGAACTCCAAATCAAACCCAACGACTTTCTCCCCTAGCTAAATTCCCCCATTCCGAACACAATGGGATATGTTTCGTTAGTCAATTCGGTTGTTATGATTTGTTTTCTTTTAGATTAACATTTAAATCATTATATTGAATTTTAAACGTACATTTTAAATTATCGGGGTCACATACTGACTCTAAAAATTTCCGAAAAATTTATCTAGCTATGTTGGGTCGATACGGTCCCAACAAAACTAGTTTCGTCGAATTCTGAGACCATTTGAAAAATGATCATTTTCTTATCGATCCAATTTAACTGAAATCAACCAAACACATTTTCCTTCGCCACGCTCACATATTAACTTCAAAAATTATGGAATTTGAATCTAGCAATAATTTGATATTTCGGTTCCAACAAAAGTGTTTTCGTCGAAAACAGAGGTCGTGTGCAAAACGACTATTTTTAAGGGCTTTATATATATATTAAAATATATGTAAATTTCACAGCGACTTTTCTGAATTTTAAACTGGACATATCTTACACTCTATAAAGTGAAATCTCGATTCCTTAGATCTATTAGAAAGATATGATTAAACAGATTCAAATATTTCTGGTTTCGTTCAATTCTGACTTATATTGAATTATGTATATTCAATTGAAATTCGAAATCGAATTTTCGAACTGCCGCGCCATTTCTGGCTCGTTATATAATTAAAATAAATTTATTCGTTTTAACTATGTCGAAAATAAATTTTTCGTCATTATTATTTAAAATAATTCATTTTAAATATTCAAAATTCATTAAAATCACCAAAATAATAATTTTAAATTAGCTCAAATTTCCGGGTTATTACAGTCTCCCCAACTTAAAACTTTTCATCCCAGAAAAGGAACGAAGCTGAAAGTTGTTTTACAAACCAACTCAACTTTCATTACTTTCTTTACGGCTTAAGTTCTTGGGCATTTCTAACCCCATCTCTAACGAGTTTCTCATTCTAGGATATTACTGATCCTATCTCTAATGAGGATTTTTCTATAGGATATTACTAATCCTGCCTCTGATGAGTCTTTTATTCTGTTCTAACGAGTTGTACCCCAAAGATTTGAGTTTACCAAAGCTCTGATACCAGCTGTACCGACACGGATTTCGCTCGATCTGAATCGATCGCTAAACCGACCATGACCGTTCGAATCCCACATACGCTAACTCTGGGCTTACAACACATCAGAACAAATGACAGAAGACTTTTATAAACATCATAATAATGTTACATCAGCGTACAGAATATATCAGAGTATATCAAAATATAATACAGCGGAAGATTTATTTACAATAAATGTAATACAATGCAGCGGAAATATAAAATAACACAACACAGCGGAAGACTATCAATGCTCTGGACACAGCTTTAAGCTTCAATCCAGAATCCTGCTCATATATCTGCAACATAAACTACTCGACTGCCTGTGTGGAAAAATAGGGACACCCGAGTTTGCAAGGGAAAAGCAAACTACGAGTCAGTCATGGGACTGGTGTGAGAAACTCTAAATAGTTATAATTAACTTATTTAATAATATGGCATATCACGGGACCACGCCGCTCACGTGGAACGGGTTTACCCCCATGAATGCCAGTGTTTAACAACAATCAATATAGATATATAGATTTACTATGCATCAATCAACATGCAATATCCCAATCTACCCATTTAGATTTATCACCACATGTAGATTTTCTAAATCTAATTCAATTTACAGAAATTATTCCTTTGGACTTTATCTCCCGATTTCTATTTCAAATCATTTGAAATACATATCTAACTTTCTATAACAAAGTAGATTTCACTTCGGGATCACAAATCAAATCCTTTGAAAAAATGAATTCCAAATCATAACAATGCATACAAACAAGTATGCAACCAAATATCGGGCTCCCCCTAGACAAGGCAAAGGGCACGTACCTAAGCAACTCGATATATATATGTGCACCTCCCACTATGGAGTAGGCTACACCGACGATGCACCTCCCACACATGGAAGCATACACCGCCCATCTCACCCATACATTTAGTCCTCCGGGTTACCAGAATCTTTAGCTACACACTAAATCATTTTTATATCCTGAAGTGGGGAAAATCATTTCACAACATAATAATCACAAGTACTTTCAAAATATAGTACTTCACGTCAGCAATTCACACATATGATCAGTCACTATTAATCGCATAACCTTTGAGCTCGTACGGGTCAAAGAAGGGTGTTAAGCAAGAGAATAAATTCTCCGCCACCAAACAGATACATCATTAATAGCAACTAATCAAATATGTGATGAACTACGATGTAAAACCATAATACATTTCCAAATCAATTCGAAATCATCGGGTTTTAGCCCTCGAAATTCTTTCTGTTTTATAAAACATTTTTATAAAACATTCCCTGTCCAAAATTGGGAATACATTCTTTTCACTTAAGAAAAATATCATTTCACAATCATTCATTAAATTTGAAATGAACACATCGCTAAACACCTTATCGTCAAATTGTGAAGTGTTTCACAAGGTGTTAGCACACAGATATTCTTACCCAACCCAATGCTAACTGTAAAAGCATATTTTGCTCATAAACTGGTCGAGCACAACCCAAACAACCAGTCTGTCCAATTTGACATTAAATATAAGGTTTTGATTAGAGATACTATCGACTTATATTCAACATCAAATTCTGAAACCAATAGATATCATATTGGGAATAACGATATCGATATCTTCCAAATTCCCATCACAATATCCGTATAATGACGGAATCCAATATCGATATATTCCGAAGATTATTTCCATTCCAAACCATTCCAATTTATTCATTGGAAAAGTATGGTTATTTAAAATCATTTCTCAATCCAATTTATTTATTTAAAAAAAATCGGATTATAATTTGAGTTAATAACTAGTTCATATCGATAAAAATCTATTTTTATCTTTTCAAATGTGGAATTTTTTATCCCAATTTTTTCTTAATCATTTTTTATGATTTCACAAAAATTATTAATATTTTTAATAATTTTATCAAGGCTCGTTCAGTCGGTTTCCAATAACGGCCACCGAACTGCACTTACAACGATCTTTTCCAAATTTGATTTGAACATAATCCCAAATCCAATCGTTAGATTTTAAATCTCTAATATTTTCTAGAAAGCTCTTTTCGATACGAACCCAATGGTTCCGGTTTTAGGAGAATCCAACGATCGAATTTCCCGTAATGTCCGTTTGAAGTCAATGGTCGAAATTCGCGAACTACCGCAGCGCATTCTATTCAGGCCATTATATATATAATATATATTATATATATTTCGTTGATTTCCCTTTAAAACGAATTTTATAAATCGTTTTAAATTCATTTCAATTTCTATTCTGGCTCAAGTTCTTCAACTTTTCAGTTTCTAAGAACTTTCTAATTTTTCAAAAATTTGGCTAACACCCTAAATTTTCGAAAAATTTCACCATAACCCCCCTTGCACTAGAGCAACGGGAAAATCCTGAAATTGCCATACAGGAATCTCCAATCCAAAAAGAAAAAGAAAAAGCCAAACGGCTAGCCAATAGGCTTATAAAATCATCATACCCAAACAAAACAGTAAATATGTACCTATTAGTCGAGCATACATTTTTATTCCTCTTCTCTAGCCTCCTTTCTATGACCCATTCAGTATATCGTATATGTATATTTTCATACAACGCCCATATATACATTTTCATATAACGCTTTATATATTCACTCAACGCATATATAATTTCACACAACCCATATATAAGCAAAAAATAATATTATTAGCAAACTAATAATATTTCCATCGTATGACAATTTTATATATACCATATACACGCTAAAAATGATAATTTTAGCGAACTAGTATTTATTTCAAGGTAACATACATGATAAATATGTTATTTTTTTCGTTCAAAGAATTTATTCAACACAGGAGTATTTTTAACACTTCATACATACAATAAAAATGTTATTTTTACTGTTCAAACAATTTATTCAATATATGAATGTTTCACTTACTTCATATATACGATAAAATGTGAATTTTATCGTTCAAACAAGTTATTCAACATATGAATGTTTTTAGCACTTCACGTATATGATAAATATGTTATTTTTATCGTTCAAAGAATTTATTCAACACATGAGTATTTTTAACACTTCATACATACAATAAAAATGTTATTTTTATTGTTTAAACAATTTATTCAACATATGAATGTTTCACTTACTTCATATATACGATAAAATATGAATTTTATCGTTCAAACAATTTATTCAACATATGAATGTTTCTAACACTTCACATACATGATAAATCTGTTATTTTTATCGTTCAAAGAATTTATTCAACACATAAGTATTTTTAACACTTCGTACACACAATAAAAATGTTATTTTTATTATTCAAACAATTTATTCAACATATGAATGTTTTATTTACTTCATATATGCTTTTATCGTTTAAACAATTTATTCAACATATGAATATTTTATTTACTTCATTTCACATCACAAACCAAATTTACACAAACGAATCTATCCAAGCACACAACCAAACAAACAAGTCGTCCATGGTATGTGGACGACGGGGAGCAGTTTATATATGCGGTTATAAAATAAATAACTAAATAGAAATAATTTTAGTGAGAATTTCTCACAGTGGGATCCACTTCTCCGGTTTTATTTCAGAATTCAGTGCTGTTCGGATTTAAATTCTCCTCAAATTCAAACTAGCTCCTTTTCGGTCCCAGTCAGTTTTGTCGCAAAGCTCTCGCCCTCACGATCATAACGGTCCAAGTTTGCATTTTTCCGACCTCGTATGGAAAAGATATGATGAATAACACGTTGGATAATTAATTAAAATAATTAATTAAACTAATTAAAATTTAATAACGTTAATTAAACGTTACCCTCAATATTCTTTCTCTCTTGTTTCTCAGGCGATGAAACCCAATTTGCTCCCTGCCATTGACCAAAACCGCACGCCCCTAGAAGCCCTCCGCCACCGATCCACCTACGCCACGAGAAGCGCGCCGGAGCTCTCCACCACCGCCTACAATCACCCCGGACTCGGACCCACCCCACGCTCTGAAAAGGCGTTCGAACGGGGTTGACTTCAGCTTGAAATTCGAAGCCTAGCTGCAACTACAGTATCTCAAACCGGTATGGATTGGAAGATCAAACTTTTCTCCACAAAATCCCCCAAAGGACTGGAGTTTAATTCTCTGTATTTTGATCAGGATTTGAGGATGAAGTATCGAGCGATTAGGGCCTTTGAAATCGTTAATCGCGGCTGGTGGATGGGGTTGACCACGGGTTTGGGGAAAACAGGGTTTGACCGTTTTTTTCTAGGGTTTGACCCTTTTAGAGAAATTATTTAATATTATTTAATTCGCGAAAAAGAAGATTTTGCATATGAACTCCAAATCAAACCCAACGACTGTCGCCCCTAGCTAAATACCCACATTCCGAACACAATGGGATATGTTTCGTAAGTCAATTCGGTTGTTATGATCAGTTTTCTTTTAGATTAACATTTAAATCATTATATTAAATTTTAAATGTACATTTTAAATTATCAGGGTTACATACTGACTCTAAAAATTCCCGAAAAATTTATCTTGCTATGTTGGGACGATATGGTTCCAACAAAACTAGTTTCATTGAATTCTGAGACCATTTGAAAAATGGTCATTTTCTGGTCGATCCAATTTAACTGAAATCAACCAAACACATTTTCCTTCGCCACGCTCACATATTAACTTCAAAAATTATGGAATTTGAATCTAGCAATACTTTGACATTCCGGTTCCAACAAAAGTGGTTTCGTCGAAAATAGAGGTCATTTGCAAAACGGCTATTTTTAAGGGCTTTATATATATTAAAAAATATATAAATTTCACAGCGACTTTTCTGAATTTTAAACTGGACATATCTTACACTCTATAATGTGAAATCTTGATTCCTTAGATCTGTTAGAAAGATATGATTAAACAGATTCAAATATTTTTGGTTTCATTCAATTCTGACTTATATTGAATTATGTATATTCAATTGAAATTCGAAATCGAATTTTCGAACTGCCACGCCATTTCAGGCTCGTTATATAATTAAAATAAATTTATTCATTTTAACTTCGTCAAAAATAAATTTTTCGTCGTTATTATATAAAATAATTCATTTTAAATATTCAAAATTCATTAAAATCGCCAAAATAAAAAATTTAAATTGGCTCAGATTTACAGGTTATTACAAGCAATTGTTTGTAGATGGAGCTTCAAACGAACAAGGAGCGGGGGTAGGATACATCATAATTACCCCCTCCCCCTCCGATGTGCACCGCTTGCACTATGAAATGAAGCTAGGGTTTTCAACTACTAACAATGTAGTCGAATAAGAGTCAATGATGGAAGGATTGAACCTAGCGCTACAATTGAAAATACCTCAAATAGAAGTCTTTAGCAATTCACGACTAACTATAAATCAGATAATGCAAACCTATCAAACCAAAGATGCCTGGTTGATCCTATCTGTGAAAAAGATACTAAAGATGCTTTCCCAGTTTTAGGATTTTTCGATACATCAGATTCTAAGGGAGGAGAACACCCAAGCTGATTCACTAGCCAAACTGGCCAGCTCCCAAAGAGAACCATAAAATTGGATAATTCCTGCAGGATATCAGGAAAGACCCAGCACTGAGCTTGAAAACCCGAAACGGGAAAAGAATTGATGGTCCATACTAGATCCCAAATGTCTAGAAAGAAAAATGAAATGGATAAGGAGATTTCTTCTGATAAGGAACCTTCTTCAAAAAAATGCATTATCATTATTAAAATCCCTGGATGGCTCCTATCATAGATTACCTTCTAAATGGGATTTTACCTCTTAGTAGGAAAGATGCAAGAAAGATAAAACACCCAGTCCCTATAGTTGTGGTTGTAAATTGGATACTCTATAAGAAAGGGCACTCACTTCCCTACCTAAAATGCATAAGCCTTGAGGATGGGCTTAACTTGCCGAAATAATTACATGAAGGTATTTGTGGAGATCACTCCAATGGAATCAAGTTAGCCAAGAAGATCATGCGGTAAGCCTTTTATTTGCCACAAATGGTTAGTAAAGAAATTGAATATGTCAAGAAGTGCAAGAAATGTCAAAGGTACTCCAAGATACCTCAACTACCTCCAAGTGAGGTAACTACTATTTCGAGCCCATGGCCTTTTGATGTATGGTGAATAGATTTGATTGGGCCTTTGCTAGTTGCCAAGGGTGAAGCAAAATATGTTATAGTAGCTACTGATTACTTTACCAATTGGGTGTAATCATAGCCCTTTCGACAATCACATCTAAGAAGGTGTTGAAGTTTGTGATAAAGAACATTATTACTCACTTTGGGATTCCCTACAAAATCATATCAGACAATGGAACACAATTTGAAAGAGAAAAATTCACTTGATTTTGTGAAAAGAATGGGATCATCAAAAGTTTCTCCTCAGTAGCACATCCAAGAGAAAATGGAGCCGTTGAGGTAGCAAATAAAACCATAAAGACAATCCTTAATAAATGAATGAATCAAGCTAAAGGAAATTGGGAAGAAGAGTTACCCTCAGTACTTTAGGCTTATAGAACTTCCGCCAAAACAGTAACAAGGCATACCCTATTTTCTTTGACATATGGATGTGAAGACATGCCTCCAACTGAGGTTGAAATCCCTTCAGATAGAAGGATAAATTACGCATTTGACCCTAATCAAGAACTAAAGAAGGAATCCTTGTACCTAATACAAGGATTAAGAGATGAGGCTATAATCAACACGGCTAAATACCAAAGGAGAATCACAAAGTACTACAATTTAAGGGACAAAACTAAACCCTTCACAAAAGGAGATTTGGTCTTACGAAGTGTAATGGCCAATACCAAGAATCCATCGGATAGTCCGCTAGACCTAAATTAGGAAGGACCCCTAATCATACATCAAGAAGTCATAACTAAGATGTATTGACAATGCAAGCCAAATGGTGATCTAGTCCGAGGAACATGGAACTCAGAATATTTAAGGTCATACATGATAAGTAGTAAAGGAAGGTCTTCCCAAAGAATATTCACACAACTAAGGGTATGGAAACCCTCTTAAAACTCAAAGTAACCCATAATGGGTCAAACTACAAACAGATGAAAACCCTTGTCACCGCCGAGATGGCCAAGGCAAGGTACCCTCCACAATAGGGTGGTGTGTAAGCCTTTCTCCACTCCCAAAATAGAAAAGTCCCGGTTAAAGCATCAAAAGCATAAGCCTCGGACCCACATAAGAAATGGTTATGACGGAGCATCTAATTAGCATGCCCTGCCTCTACTACGAACTAACCACGTCCTACCTCCGCTCTTAGAAGAGAACATCCTACCTCTGCTTATGTTACGCGTTACCCACATAAGGGAGCGCAAACCCCTATCATCGCCTACGATGGCTAGGATATGGCACCCCTTGGAGGGGGTGGAGTGTAAGCCTCTATCGCTGCATATAATGGCCAAGAAGAGCATCAAAGGAGTAAGCCTTTATTCCGCGTCTACGATGGCCCAGTTTAAGCATCTAAGACCTTATCACAGCCTCTGATTGTTAGGATAAGGCATCTCCTAAAGGGAGGTAGGGTAAGTCCTTGGGTCCTGCTTGTGGATAAGCTAGCCAAGCGATCGAACGCACATGCCCAAAGAGTGGCTAAAAAAGCACGTACATCCTCTGCTTTGATGATAAAAGCCCAAAGAGTGGCTCAAGAAGCACGTACATCCTCTATTTCATAAATGAAACACGAAGGGGGTGGCGAAACTATTATTACTAGAAGTGGATTTGTGGTCTTTAATCTTTAATACCCGAGAAAGGGTTGGTTCAGGACTTCTATTATTACTGGAAGTGGATTTCTGGTCTTCAATCTTTAATACCCGAACAAGGGTTGGTGCAAGACTTCTATTATTACTGGAAGTGGATTTTGGGTCTTTAATCATTAATACCCGAATAAGGGTTGTTTCAGGACTTCTATTATTAACGCAGATGGATTTTGGATCTTCAATCTTTAATACCAAACAATGGTTGGTTCAGGACTTCTATTATAACCAGAAGTGGATTTCTGGTCTTCAATTCTTAATACCCGAATAAGGGTTGGCTCTGGACTCCTATTAATACCTATGATGTATTTCTGACCTTCAACCTGTAATGCCCGAATAAGGGTTGGTGATCAACTCCAGTAAAGGGTTTCTAATCTTCAATTTTTAATGCTTAACCAACGGCCATACAAAAACTTTCCTTCCTTCCTGAAAAGTGAGGTTATAACTTTGTATTATGGACACCTGGCTAAGTGTCTTTGGACTTCGATTATATA
The DNA here is from genome assembly GCA_030737875.1 of Allium sativum. Lineage (NCBI taxonomy): Eukaryota > Viridiplantae > Streptophyta > Magnoliopsida > Asparagales > Amaryllidaceae > Allium > Allium sativum. The sequence continues at coordinate 63,761,996 of CM060911.1, read as the reverse complement.
TCCAGTAGCCTGTTATAGAGACGATGTTACGAGCATTTCTTTGTAGAATCCGATATTAATGATAATATCCATCCGCAATTAGCAAGAAGGAAGTTCACTAAACTCTCTTCTTTATTTTCAATAGATAAATAAAAGTATAGATAAATATCAAGCAATATATGCAAGATTAATGTATTATTAAGAGTCAATCCCCAAACAACACCTTACTTAGAATATATGCAAGTGATTATAAAAAATAACGTGAAAAATTAGTTGTTAAAGTTCATGCACGGAAAATACTAGGAAATCCAAAAGGAAGCTTGACTTGAAAAGTCGAAAATACCTCTTTACTAAGTGGGGCAAATGTCACTACCAAAATTAGCACCGAGACAGGCTGATGGTTAAGGGCTATCGAACCATCACGATCATAAAAGAATAATCCATAAGCAAGAATCAAGCATAATGTAAACCCACGAGCATAAGGGAATAACCCGAGAATCATACAACCGATACCATCACTAGAGAAAAAGACTCAGAACTTATACAAAGAAAGGATACAGTAGGTTGTGTTAGGGATTGCAAAATGGATCATTAATGCAAAACTAACACTAAAGGGAGGTGAATAGTATTTTTGAGAATTTAAACAAAATCTGAAACTTATATGATCTACTGTATGAATCAAACACCACAGAAACAATCACAGGCACAAAATCAAACACAAACACAAATAAAAACAAGAAGAAAAGGAAAGAACACACTAGATTTTATACTGGTTAGGAATTGCTCGGACGTCCAGTCCCACGCAATGCTGGATTGCGTAGAGTTTTATTACTATATCAATATCCAATTACAATCCTCTATGATTTCACGGCTACATGGGATACCACTGATTCCACACACACTTGATCAAATATACCCTCCTTGACTTAATGGTTACAAGGGATACCACCCATTACCCTCCTTGATTTCATGGTACAAGGGATACCACGATTACCCAAACACTCTCCAAGTATTTACAATAGCCTAATAACACTTAAATAGCATTTCGATTCAGAGAGTAATGAGTAGAGAGTGAGAAGAGAAGAAATTTTATGTAAATAGAATTGAATTCGGTATAGCATAAGTGTAGAAATCAAAAAAATGAGAAAACATAATGGTGTTAAGAATGGAGATGAAGATGGAGTAGAAGAATTATCAAAAAAATCGAAATCAACCCCTATTTTTAACAATTAAAAGGTTGCAACATTTCTGGAGCGTCATAAATTGTGAAAAGACACTTCCTTTCAATTTTCAAAAAATGACAGTTATATGTCGACATGTATATAAATGTATGTCGACAAATCATGGTTTAAAAAAGGATTTTGAGAATTTTTCAAGTGTTTTGACATATGTATATATATATATATGTGTGTGTGTGTGTGTATATTTATATATATAATTCATGAATTAAAACTTAGTGTTATAAATGAATGTTATAAAGTAGAAAATCACATGAGAACATAAATATAAACTATGTAAACCTATTTATAAAATTATAGAGTTAAAAATATGAAAGTACAAAGTTTAAAAAAATATAAGTATAAAACTTGAGTTTAAAATGAAAGTAAAGTACATAAAATAAAAAAGAGAGGATAGAGACTGAAGATAGAATCTGAAAATAGGAATTGAAATCAAAAATTGAAAAACAAAATTTGAATTCTAATTTTAACTTGGAGTGCTATTCAGAGTCTTGTATAAACTAGACTCTATTACTATATTTATGACGATCTCAAAATTCTGTATTATGGAATTAAGGATAATCATTGGAATATAACACATTAATCATCATTAGCGGAGAACAGATAATAGCATAAACTGAAAATAGAATAATTTACATCAATATGTTAGCGGAATCATAACATGTAGTAAACATCCGAGTAGCACGGTACAGGATATAACTTAGTGCATGAAAGGAAATGATCAGTCTACATCAAGATCACTAGTACATATACATCCTAGATACATAATAGAAGTAAATATGTCTACATCGCGATAATAGAAGTAAATATGTCCACATCGCGATAAGCGGAATCATATAAATAAGGTACTAATGGCGGAATATCAAATAGCCAAAATACTGAGAAGTCAAGTCCTCGCCATACAAGCCAAAAGGTGCACTCCATGCTGTAGTGCAAAAGCCAAAATATAACTTGTCACCTGTCACTAGGCTGCCCATGTGAAAATAAAGGCACCCGAGTTTGCAAAGTGAAACAAACTACGAGTTAGTCATGGGACCGGTATGAGAAATCTACTTTAAGTGTTTCAAGAACAATAACAAGGCAAACCATAGGACCACGCCAATTTCGCGGAACGGGTTTACTCCAGTGATTGCGAGTGCATTAAATAAGGTAAATTATTTAAACAACGCAATGCTTTTTATACAAATGCAACCATTATAAGACCCAAGTCCCATCATACAATGCAACGCAAACCGGATGATAGGGTTTTACCTTATAATGGCCAAAATATGCTTAATACGTGTAAAGCAAAATCATTTGATATTATTACTAGTGCATATATGTTTCAAATGCAAATCCAATCGTAAATATCAATCCTAGACGGCATAAATGCCGCATACCAATATGTCGCCATATATAAGTTACAATCAAATCCGTGATTTCTTATTGGAAATTTGGATTCTGTCATGAGTTGAGGCAATCGGCAAGCTCCTCACCGGATTCGAGGCACTCTAGCAAATTCCCCAGGACTACACACTCTGGGTAACCCTTGGAATCGGCTGGGCCATCCCACACTTGTGTTAGTGGATTGGCAGTTCTTGAACACACGTTTCCCGGTCTTATCGGACTTATCCATCGGCCCCGTAGAGATCGATATAATCGAGGCGCCTCGCATTCCAACATCCACAAAGGTATAATAATCAACAATGTCAGGGCTAGTAAAACGCTGACACCACCCATAGCTAGAAAGGAACGTTGTGTTCTCTCATCGGTTCTTATCCCGTTTTTAACTCACACCAGGGTGTGAGGCTCGCGAATCAATGCCATACACAAAGCTATGCTATATTAAAGCCGTGCTTTGATCATCAACCACAAGACTTTGCTTTTCAACAAAAGCCATGATCATTTGCATCTTTGCATGTCACGCTGTCAATCCACACCATACCACTGTGTCTACCGATATACAAACTCTTAGCTCGTACGTCTCAGAGAAGGGCGCTAAGCAAGAGAATAAATTCCCCGCCGCCAAACAGATGTATATTTAGTAGAGATCAACGAATACAGCACAGAATACATGTCAGACACACATCCATTTACAAGTCCGTTCTGGGTCTGAACGAAATCTAAGGCACTTTATTCTTCGTCCCGTATGTCCAGTATAGGAGAGAGGCACTCGTACATCCGAACGATCAACAAGTACGTCCAGACCACTACAACTGTAACCTTGTCAAGGGAGATACCCATCTCAATGGCATCAGTAGTAATCTACACAATGTGAAGATCAGTGGACTTGCACTGTCTTCATATCTTCAACATTTATTCGTTGATCGATTATTTAAAATGAGAATTACTCGGCCTTTTCAAATAATTCACGTATATTAGAATTCAAATCAATTATGTCCATAGTTAAATCATTCGACATCCATATTTATGTTCTTTATATAATTTTAATATCAAACAAATTCAACCATTAAATATCAAGCAAACCAAGTAGAATCGGTTTATTTCAATTCCATATCGCCTATAATATTTTATAATGATATATCGCTATTTTTATTTATTTAAAAATAGTGCCATTTAATTAAACGATGTTTCAGGCCATAACGTGGACTTGGCGCTGTTTTCCTCTAATTTTGATTTACACATTTCTCAAAATCTAACCATCGGATCTTAACGAAGTTAAGTCCGTTGGAAGAATCTCTCCAAAGCGAACCCAACGGTTCCGGTTTCGGGAAAATCCGATGATCGGATCTCTCGAGATAATCGTTAAAGTTACGATTTCAAAATACGAACTGCAGCATCGTTTTTCGTTTTATTTAATATATATATATATATATAATCCATTCTGGCGCTGTTTTTATTTAGATTTGAATTAAACATTTCTCACAATCCAACTGTTGGATTTTAACAAACTTTATATCATTGGAAAGATTTTTCCAAAGCAAACCCAACGGTTCCGGTTTCGTGAAAATCCGATGGTCGGATTTTTCGATATAATCGTTTAAGATTACGATTCCAAAACACGAACTGCGGCTGCGCGATTCGTTTATTTAATTTATATTTATATATAAAAATATAATTCATTCGATGATTTCCATATCGTTTTTCACTTCAAATATTTCACTAACGCCTTTAAATTTCAGAAAATTTCGCCATAACCTCCTTTGTACGGGGAAGGGTTTGGAAATTTATTGGGCCGTATTAGGCACCCAATAAATACTAAAAAGCATGCTCATATTTATAGTGATATATTCCGGTGTCCACAGGGGAGTGTTTATAGATCATAACTCCAGAGAATAAATTCTCGTCACCCTACAAATGGTTTTTGTGCCTTAATGACTAGAGAGACGTGTTTACTGCCATCTCCAGACCCATGTAGGGTTTTTATTAGTCTAGAAATTTACCGTTATATTTTATATAGTCCATATCAGTCTTCAGTCCAACCTGAAATATAGTCATGTCCATACAAGCCTCTCGCTTGTATGGTAAATCTTCAACCTCGTCACATAAGCTCCAATTGCTTATGTGGTATATGATAGGGTATGCTATCTTCAAGAAGTATGCCATATAGTGTAGTTCAAATTGAATTGTTGCTATCCTATGGCAACGTTTACTATTTCACACAGAACAACAAGCACTCCACATCCAATGGCATTCACAGGAGTTTATATAATAATAAAATTGCATAGCCAACTCATTAAGGTTTACCTATTTGTCGGGCACGCACATATATTCTTTACTCAACAGCTAATCCATTTTCCTATTTAACATACATATATATATGCAGAACTAAGCTAAAAATAATATTCCTAGAGAACAAATGTTTATTTCAACATGCGGTTATTTTTAACACTCATACATAGGATAAAATGTTATTTTTGGCGAACAAAAATATGTTTCAACACATGTATATTTTTAGCGAGTCGTATACATGATACAAATGATATTTTTATCGTTCAAAATATTTATTCCACACATGAATGTTTTTAGCACTTCATATTCAAAATAAAATGTTAATTTTATTGTTCATTCCTTTTATCCAACGCATGAATCCTTTTCAACACATGAGTATTTTAAATAGTTCATACATACAATAAAAATGATGTTTTTATCATTAAAGCAATTTGTTTGAAACATGAATATTTTATATACTTCATCCATAAGGTAAAAATGTTATTTTTGGTGTAAAAACAATTTATCTAAAACACTATTATTTTATATAGTCCATATATATGATAAAAATGAGATTTTACCTTTCAAACAATTTATTCAACACATGAATGTCATTCTACGCATGAATATCTCAACATATGAATCTCTCATACATGCATACTTCATATACTTCACACGCTTAATAAAAGTGTGATTTTTATTATCTAAACAATTCATTCAACACATGAATATAATTCAATACATGAAAATTATTCAAACATATAGATATTACTGAAAATTTCGGCAGCATAACGGTAGAGGGTTAAAAACCGGCACCATCCCGAGTACGGCTCCTCATACTACCTTAGGCCTCGCGGCGTTCCATAAGGGGCTTATCTAAATGATCTAAGATCAATTTCATATCATATGAATTTTCCATAACAATTTCCGTTGTTTCGACCACAAACAATTTCTTTCAACCACAAACAAATATTTCCAACCATTCACATTTTAACTAATTTTCAACCATTTGCATTATCAACCAATATCACGTCAATCACAATCAATTCATATCGTCCATGGTCTGTGGACGAGGGGAGTATATATATATATATACACGTATATAAAAATAATTCATTTCCATTTCAACACATATATGATTTTTAAAATGCATGTATAATTTTTACATCGCTCATATAACGTATACAACGTTCATACATGTGGTGTACAACGCATATATAATTTATATTTCGCTCATATAATCTATACAACGCATTTCCATTCCATATTTGAATTTAGATGTCTCACATTGATTTTAATCCTTCTGAAATTTGTAGTGAGCTCGGAACATGTTTTAGCTTCTTCTAGAATGTAAATGATGTCGCTATGAGTCCGATGTTTCCCTTTTCATCGAATTTCATCAACATAGCAAAAAGATATGATTTTTATTTGAAAAGCATGATTTGCAACACTTAAAAGTGTTATATTCAGTTATAAAAACCAAGGCCGTATACCTTAGCAGAAGCTTCGAAACTGGGCTTTGATTTTTAGCACAAACGGTTGCACGATGTTTGAATCAGATGGCACCACGTGGAAGTGCTCGGAGTCGCGCCCCAGGGGATGGGTGCAATGTCCAGCTCGACGGCCAGAGTAGGAGGCGGCGGCTTGAAGTCCGGATGTTCGGGGAGGTGATTCTCGAGGTACGGTGCACGATAGGGGGAGCTCCTTATATGGATTTGAAGAGGATGAGAAGGACTTCAAAAAGTTCCAGAGGGGTTGGGGCTAATTCGAAGTGGTTTGGATGGAAATTGGTCGGGAACGATGTAGCTCAGTTCGCCGTCAGTCGAGAGAGAGAGCGGGTTTTTTTTATTTTTTTTAAATTAAATAATTAAAGAAAAATCTTATTCGTCGATATTTATATTAATTCCAAAAATTAGGGGTTTTTCCATATGACCTCCAATTCAAACCCAACAACTGTCGCCCCTAACTAAATACCCCCATCCCGGACACAATGGAATATGTTTCGTTGGCCCATTCGACTGTTACAGTCTATTATTCTTCAAATTAAAATATAAAAAATTCAAATTTTGTTTTGAACGTACATTTTAATTTGTCGGGGCCACATATTGATTTCAAAAATTCCCGAAAAATGCTAGCTATGTTAGGTCGATACGATCCCAAAAAAACTGATTTGTTCGAATTCTGAGACCGTTTGAAAAATGGCCATTTTCTGGTCGATCCAATTTGACTAAAATCAACCAAACACATTTTCCATTGCCACGCTCACATATTAATTCCAAAAGTTATGGAATTTGAAATCTAGCAATAAATTGATATCCTGGATCCGACAAAAGTTGTTTGGTCGAAAACGAAGGTCGTTTGCAAAATGTCTATTTTCGAGGGCTATATTTATTCCATAACGACCATTCTGAATGTTCAACTGGCCATAGCTTTTGATTCCCGCTATGAAATTTCGATTTTTCAGATTCGTTAGAAAGATATTATTAAACAGATTTAAATATTTTTGGTTTCGCTAAAATTCGTTTTATTTTGCATCCTGTACGTTCAATCAAAGTTCGAATTGAAAATTTTAAATTGCCGCACTATTTCTAACTCATTATTTAATTGAAATATTTTATTTCAATTACTCCAAATTCATTAAAATAACCAAATTACAAAATTTTAATTGGCTCGGATTTTCTGATTTGTTACAATATTTATCTTGAACTCTTGAAATCCTAAATACTCATGAGTATTGAGTCATCTCTGAATTATGAATCTCTAGTATCTTTGAACTGTAAAGTCTTCGGTAATAATTCTTGTATACAGATCTGCAAATGTGTGCATGTGTGTGCATGTATATTCTAGACAAAAGTGTCAGTGTATATTTTATAATCAATTTATATTGAAATGAGGTGTTGTCATCAAAACTCCATTCTCCAATAATCTACCCCTTGTTGATGATGACAACCTTAGTTTATAAAATATCATACCTTTACATACCAGTTTATACGTACGTACCAATTGATGATGACTCTTCTAATACTCTCTCTGTCTATATGAATCCTATAAACTATGTCTATATTTTATAATTTCTCCCCCTTTGGCATTATCAAAAAGAAATTCTAAGACTACTCCCTATAAATCCTATAACTATCTAAATAATTCCTAATTCAAAGTAAAATACTCCCCCTTAATCTATATAATCCTATAATAATAGAAATTCCTAACATCAAGATTATCAATCATCAATACAAACCAATCCAAGTATTAAAATTTCATTTGTTTGATGTCATAAATGCAAACCAAACCAAATCAAAGCACGACACACTATATGTTTTATACATACAATTTTTAAGTCATAGAATTCAAATTAAATTCAAACAAATCAATCAAATCAACCATAGCAATCAATTAAACATTTCTTGGGACTTCTACCCAAACATCTTCTCCAAGGAAAGGATCCTTCTTGATGACTATCCAATCTTCATCTTCTTTGGTTGGTGGCCCCTTAGCGAGAATGTTATCTTCATCTAAGGAGAAGAAATTAGCCACCGAATTGAATCAAAATGCTTCTCTTGCTTTTTAAACATCTTTATTTGGCTTAATTCGAGATGGTGCCGGCTTCGTAGAACTATAGAGAGAATGTTCTTAAAGGAATTTAGCTTTTCTTCAAGATTTCGCTTAATTTATGAATTGGATTTGCCATGGATATTAAAGGAAATGAATACGAAAGAAGAAGAAATGAAATAATGAATTTTTCTGGAAGAAATAGGCTTAAATTGGGTGTGGAATTTATTGGATTTTGAATGGATATGAGTTAGTTAGTTAATTTTAAAATTTTAAAAAGATTTGAAAATCTGGCAGTTATATGTTGACATATACATAAATGTATGTTGACATATACTATTTAAAAAATTTGAATTTTTCAAATTTTGAATCTTTTGGACTTTTACTAAACTATAATTAATTCTAATGTTTTTACAGAAACTTAAAGATAATTTTGACATAAATAAAACTCCATTCATTACTTAATAGAAAGCAAATACATCCAACTAATTAAGATAAACTAAATTCAAGATTCGAAAGCAAATACAAGTGAATACACAAAAATAATTTTAAACTAGATAGACTAGTTCCCAGATGATGAGGAAGATGAGATTCCAAGCTTTCTTTCACTCTTGACCATGAACTTGGTCATTTTTAAGAAGTTCTTCTTAAGCTTCGTTTGATTGCTGATAGTTTTTACTTGATTTGGAACAATCATCTCTTTGGAAATGTGTTTAGTTTTGGTTAGAAACTCAACACTTTCTAAAGGAGTTTCTTCTTCTTCTCCTTTTCAACTTCCATTGTTGCCTGTTCTTGTTGCATTCGAGCTTGTTTGGCTTTGAATGTCTCATATGGTTTGAAAATGAGTGGAATTTGCATGAGATGTATGTTTGAAGAGTCAAACATTTTCCTTGGCACAAATTCTTCTTCATAAAGATCAACTCTAGAGAATTTGAAAATGTGGGTAATATAAACACCATAGTATAGAGTGTTTTCTCTTGATGACAATCTATGGTTTTGACTCTTTTAAGATCATATCGGCCCAATTGATGTAATAACAACCCATAATAGCAATGAGGACTTTTTGGACTTTGAGAATTGGATTATTAAAGTTTCCGGAATGAGGAGTGATGGTATGTTGGAGGAGGGGGTTGACAATTCTTGGTTTTTGACAGAAAAAGAGTTTTTTGAAATCCATTTGAGCATCGCTTTCGAAATAATCATAATAGGTCTCTAAATCGGTTTCATGGATAATGAAATACGAAAAGTATGAGTCTACATTTCTACAATTGAAGATATCGCCCAAGACTTCGACATCGAGAAAAATTTGCGTGCCTTTGACGTTAGTCCAAATTTGGCTCTCGTTGCCTTCGTAAAATCCGGGAGTAAGATTCGCACAGAACATCTTGACAAGCTTAGGATAACATATTTCATCATTATCTCGTGAGTCAATTAGACTCAAGACTTCATTTTATTGAATGAGAGATGTAAGATCATAAGAGGGGAAATTTATAAGGACGGCGAAAGCCCCTGCATTAACTTCAGCATTTGCTACATAGTTAACATAGGTTTTGATAGCTTCTTTGTCACTAAGAAGATAATGTTTGATGGTTTTGGTTAACTTCAATTTCTGAGTTGAACTTGAGGAAGCCATTGAATAGATAGTTTTGAAGAGAATAGATATGAAGAATGTTATTTTGAATTGTGAATGAAAGGTATAGAGAATAGGTGTAGATATAGAAATTGAATGAATATGTTAAATTGGAACTACAGTGGTCAATGACACCTTTTCAGACATGGGGAGTTGGTGAAAAGTGGGAGAGAAGTTTGAAATTTAAACCTTTGAAATTCAAAATTTAAATTTCAAATTTTTGGTCATATATGTCGACATATAGACATATGCATGTTGACATATGTACCTATTTTCAAAGGAATTTTGATTTTTATGAAACTTATTTAAACTATCAATTTATATTTTAGGTTTAACGATTTCCTAAAATAATTCTAATCCTAACAAATATCCAAAATTTTATTTTATTTGTTATTTATTATTATTGTTTTGAATTTCAAATTTTAATTTCAAAATTGAATTTCAAATTTGGATTTCAAATTTCAAGTTTGAATTTTAAAGTATTTAAATTCAGAACAATGCAAACAAATAAAGCAACCATTCAACCAAATAAAATTTAAAGATTAATTAAGGCGTACCCAGTTTTTAGACCCTTATCTTCAAAATTTTCTGAATTTTGAATTGTGTGAAACACATACTTGAATTTCTGGTTTCTAGCACTTCATCGCTTAATGATGAATCTGAATCATCTAATGTTGCTGTGTATGCTTTTTTTCTCTTCCTTGACGAATTGTTGTTGTCTATTTGTTGATTCGATTTATCTGGATATGGAACAGTTTCCTTATATGGCCTGGTTTGTTGCAGTTATAGCATCGACCATCTTTTCTTCATGAACTTCCTTGATTATTATTCTTAGGATACTTCCTCCTTTTATATCTCGGAAATTTTCTAAAATGTCTTGTCATTAGGGCTGTTTCTTCATCATCTTCACTACTCAAGTCAGAATCATTTGTTGTTGCTTTAAATGCGATGAAATTCTCAATTGACGTGTTTTCTTTTCTTTTCTGTAATTGGACGTCACATGACATCAGATTTCCGATTAACTCCTCAATCTTCATTTCACTGACATTATTGGCTTCTTCAATTGCCAAAGTTTTCTAATCCCATTCTGGAGTCAATGAACTCAATATTTTTCTAACTTGATCTTCTTCGGAATAAGTTTTTCCAAACACCGTTAACGAATGCACTATCGCTTGAAATATGCAATACATATCGGAGATAGAGTCATTCTCATTCATTTTGAATAACTAACATTGATATCTTAGTTTTTTAACTTTACTAGTTCCTTCATGAGTATCCTGCAAACTTCTCAAAACTTCATAAGCAGTTTTATATACAGACACTAAATTAAACTCATTCCTATCTAATGAACAAAATAACATATTCATAGCTTTAAAATAGCTTTGTGCGACAGTCTTTTGTTCATTTGTCCAATGAGCAAAAGCAGTTGTGGGTTCAACTAATTCATTTTGTGTACTATTCTATGTGTCTAATCCTACTGATTTTAAATGTGTCTTCATTCTAAATTCCCAATATGAATAATTACTACCATTAAACAGTGGTGGTCTAACAGTGGACTGACCATCTACAAAGAACTATTATTGCTACTAGTGTTGGTTGCCATTATCACTATTTTCCAAATTCAATTTATGAAATTTTTGAAAAACCTTGATCTAATAACAATTGTTAGGGATTGCGTAATTGATCATTAAGACAAAACTAACACTAAAGGGGGGGTGAATAGTGTTCTTGAGAATTTGAATAAAATCTAAAAATTATATGATCTACTATATGAATCAAACACCAAAGAAACAATCACAGACATAGAATCAAACAAAACACAAAGATAAACACAAATAAAATGCATAAAAAGAAAGAACACACCGAATTTTATACCGGTTCGAAATTGCTCCTACGATTAGTCCCACGCAACACTGGATTGCATAGAGTTTTATTACTATATCAATATCCGATTACAATCCTCCTTGATTTCACGGCTACAAGGGATACCACTGATTCCACACAGACTTGATCAAGTATACCCTCCTTGATTTAACGGCTATAAGAGAAACCACCGATTAACATCCTTGATTTCACGGCTACAAAGGAAACCATCGATTACACAAACACTTACCAAATAATTACAATAGCCTAATAACTCTTCAATAGCACTTCAATTCAGAGAGTACTGAGTAGAGAGTGTGAAGAGAAGAAATTTTGTGTAAATAGAATTGAATTTGGAAAAGTATAAGTGTAGAAATCATAAAAATGGGAAGATTTAATGGTGTAAAGAAAGAGATGAAGATGGAGAAGAAGAATTATCAAAAAAAATTGAAATCAGCCCCTATTTATAACATTTGAATCGTTGCAACGTTTTCGGAGCGTCACAAATAGTGAAAAGACACTTCCTTTCCATTTTGAAAAAAATGACATTCATATGTCGACATGTATATAAATGTATGTCAACATATCATGGTTTAAAAATGAATGTTGAGCATTTTTCAAGTGTTATGATATATATATAATCCTAGAAATTCTTTAATTAAAACATAGTGTTATAAATGAATATTATGAAGTAGAAAATCATAAACATAAATTTAAACTATAGAAACATATTTATAAAATTATAGAGTTAAAACTATATAAATATAAAGTATAAAAAATATAAGTATAAAACTTTAGTTTAAAATCAAAAGTAAAGTAAAGAAAACAAAATAGATAGGATAGAGATTGAAGATAGAATTTGAAATCAGAAAATTGAAAACCAAAATTTGAATTTGAATTTGAACCTGGAGTGTTATTCAGAGTCTTATATAAACTAGACTCTCTTACTATATTTATCTTGAACTCTTGAAATCTTGAATACTCATGAGTCTTGAATCATCTCGGAATTCTGAGTCTCTAGTATCTTTAAACTATACAGTCTTCAATGATAATTTGTATATATAAATCCTGCATATGTACACACATACACACATATACATACACACATACATACATATATATATATATATATATTCTAGGCAAAAGTGTTTCGTATATATTTTATAATCAATTAATATTGAAATAAGGTTGTTGTCTTCAAAACTCCATTCTCCAGTAGGTTGGTCCCCGCACAATGGGTAAACAATGGAGGGTCACCAAAAGCTAAAAGTCGATGAAGAAAGAGGCCGAGAGTTCTACAAATCGAGGCCCGAAAAGACAAAAGGGCGACCAACATTAACTTGCTTAATGCCGGTACATTAAAAGGCCAAAGGAATGAAAATCACGAAGTTTGAGACAAAAGGAAATAGGACGGGAGCAAGTTACAGAGACCCCAGTTAGACGGTTACCGAGAGGACCTTTTAGTAAGCAACTAGTAAAGCACCAAAAACAACCCTTCGGAAAGCAAACGTATATCTCAGAGATCTGCCGACAAGCAAGCCAGAACCACAAAGAGGGACAAGCTATCCATACTAATCTTCTTTGTGTCGATACTAACAGAGGTAAGCCATCCACTTGAGTTCTAACGGCAAGTTCCATAAAGAGTCAAATAGCAAAGCCAGAAGCTCATAGCCGAAAGCATACATCCGAAAGCCTAATATCCAGAAGCTCATATCTGGGAGCCTAAACCTTCATGAACCTATCGATACCAATAGGCTTAGTACCCATACAAAGAAGATAGACATGACGTTAGGGAAACACTCCAAAACCGAGACCATCTTTTCGAGAGCAAGGACCATCACCGTGAAGCCTTTAGAACCAAAGGGAAAGGCGATCGAAAGCCAAAGCTTTAGAAATCAAAGGGAAAAGCGGCCGACAGGGGCCTTTGCTGGCCAAATAACAAAAGGGGCCCCAATTTGTCTATAAACAAGACCCCAGTGGTCTCATTTTCATGGCTTAATTCTCATTTCTCAATCTTTTTCCTTTTCTTTTAAGAGAAAACCCTAATTTCTAAATCGAATTGGGGATTTCTTCAAATCTTGTCATATATCTTTAATTAACAAAAAGGAAGAAGTCCGGAACTTAAGCAATTATGGACTTGATAACCATATTGTGTTTATAATGATATGATAGAGATTTAATACTAACCTTTCTTATGATAGAGCTAATCACGGCTTATTCGAAGCAGGGAAATCCCTGGGTGAAACCAAGGCTTCCCCCCTTTCGGATGGTCATTACACGACTTAGCACTATCATAGTAAGCCTAATGCAACCCAAATAGGGAAGGAAACTCGTTGTGAACTTGTGACTTGATATATGATGCAACCAAGGCCTCCTCGGGATGGTTAGATGTGGAATTATTATATAAGTCAATAAGCATTATAGCATGAAAAACAACCCTTACGTTGTGAAGCATTATCCTGTTTCCTCTTAGCACAATGTATATCATTTTTTATCCAAGAATAAGGATGGCTGCGATATGAAGTTTAAGCCTTATTAAGTTTGTAAAACCATTCTCCTTAGGTTGTCATTGACTTTTTGTTTCTGTAAGTGTGATGCTCACCCTTTGAGGGGAGAGTAACTAACCTTTGGATTCAAGGTCCTGACGCCTAGGAAAGTTAGAACTTATTAGGAATACCTAGTTATAATCATATTCCAGTAACCTTTAGACCACTTAAACATCAAACTATTAAACATATGCATTGCTTATCTAAGTTCAGATGGTGGCGAAAAATATCGTAAATAGAAGGCATGGCAGAAGACGACCAAGTCATATGCGTAGGCGAAGTATGCTTCGATAGAGAAGGGAATGTAGCTGAGCAAACCGGGGAATTCTGTCTCCATTACCCGCATTGCTCAACTCACAAATCTCTGATTGTGAAGAATCACTAGACATTTATATTTCTTGTAAATACGATGTAATACGTACAATCAATTTTTTCGTAAGTGTTTTAATTTGTATTTTTTTGTAATTTTTGGTTCGTAAAACATTGTTTGATTTATATAACACAATGTTTTTGTGTTTAATACTATCCTATGTAATAGTATAAATTAAGGATTATAGCATTACTTTAAGAGCAGTATAATTCAGTACATAATTATATAGAATTAGTATAGTAATCTTGGAATAGATATTAGAGTTGTTTATGGTATAAATCTAGGGAAAGTATAGTTAGAGATTCTTTTTGTTGATGAAAAAGGGTAAGAAATTATAAAATAAGGATTAGTTAGACTTAATTTATAAAATAAGTATTAGATAGGCTTAGTTTAAGGGGGGAGTATATAGGATTCATGGTAAAAGGGGGAGTATTTTGAAGCATCCATTCAACAAGTATAAACAGGTATTAACATTTTATAAATCAAGATTGTCATCATCAAAAAGGGGGAGATTGTTGGGGAATGGAGTTTTGGTTACAACAACCTTATTGTGACGACCCCAAATCCCGTACTGACGGAGACAAGGGTTATCATTGGAATATAACACAAAAACAGATAATAGCAGAACAGAATTAAATAAATACACCAGATAATGAACAATAGAATATACTGGATAAACGTAATCATCGGAGTTACACAGTATACAGGATCATACTTAGTACAAATATAGTTCAGCTATACATAAATGTCTACAGCGGAAACAAACAAAATATGTACAATAGGAGCTGAACAGCATAAAAAGAGATAAATAATAGAATCCATCTTCAGCTCCAGCTATCCAGAATGAACCAGCTAAACCTGAATACAAGGCTGCCCGTGTAGAAAAAGAGGCACCCAAGTTTGAAAGTGAAACAAACTACGAGTCAGTCATGGGACTGGTATGAGAAATCTACTCAACACATTTAATATATGGCTAATCACAGGACCACGCCACTTTCGTGGAACGGGTTTACTCCATTGGATTTCCAGTGCTTTAAAAACAAATCATTCTTTTAAACATCGCAATGCTTTTTATAAAAATGAAGCCATTATAAGGCTCAGTTCCCATCACACAATGCAACGCAAACCGGAGGATAGAGTTTTTACCTTATAATGGCCAAGATATGCTTGATACGAATAAAACAAAAGCATTTGATATTACTACTAGTGTTTATATGTTTCAAAAACAATTTGAATCATAACTATCAATCATAGGCGGCATGGGTACCATATATCATGTCGCCATATATATATATACAATCGAAACCGCACAGTCACGTATTTGGAAATTGGATTTCTGTCATGAACCAAGGCAAAAGATAGTCCTTACCGAATTCGAGACGCTCTAGCCCGTGTCTCAGGAACAGCCGCAACTGCCCCCTGGATCGTCAGGGCCGGTCCACCGATGTGGATTATTATGCCTGAACACTACGTCTCCCCGCCCTATGGGGCGTAAATGAACCAACGAATGACTCCATCGGTCCCGGATCGACCGATATATCCGAGGCGCCTCGCAACAACAACAACCACATAAGTCAAACTCGTCAGGGCATGTAAAACCACTGACACCACCTCTAGCTAGAAAGAAACGCAGGCCCTCCCTGATGTCCTCTCCCGTTTCTGGTTCATACCGGGGTGTGAGGCTCGCGATTTCATGTTATACACAAAGCTACGCCACACAGGCGGTGCTTTGATCATCACTACAAGACTTTGCTTTTCAACAGAAGCCCTGATCATTTGCCACTTAGGCATGCCACACTAGCAATTCATGCGATGCGACTGAGGTCCATAGATATACAACCTCTGAGCTCGTGCGTTTCAGAGAAGGGCGTTAAGCAAAAGAATAAATTCTGCGCCGCCAAACAGATGTATATTTAATAGAGATCAATCAACACAAAATAAAATCTAATGTCAGACACACAGTCCATTTACAAGTCCGTTTTGGGTCCGAACGAAATCGGAGGCACTATATACCTCGCAAACCCATCGATCACCACGTACGTCTGGACGATCACCACTCATTATCCATATTTCGGGATGCCTCCCAATAAGGACCTCGGTTACCATCCAAACGAGGTGAAGATCTCCGGTCTTCGACCACCGTCTTCATCTTCGACTTTCAATCGTCGGTCAATTATTTGAAATGAGAATTAACTCGGCCTTTTCAAATAATTCACGTATATTTAGAATTTCAAATCAATTTATTTCAATGGTTAAATCATTCGACAACACCAATTTTGTTCTTTAACGTAATTTTCACACCAAACACGTTCAACCATCAAATACCACATAAATCGAGCAAATTCAGTTTATTTCCATTCCATATCGTTTATGATATTTTATAACGATTTATCGCTATTTTTATTTATTTTAAAATAGCCAATTTATTCAAAACGACGCTTCGGGCCATAACGCGGCCGTGGCGCTGTTTTTCTTCAGATTTTATTTACACATATCTGAAAATCTAACCGTTGGATCTTCACAAAATTTTCATCATAAGAACGATCTTTTCAAAACGAACCCAACGGTTCCAGTTTCGGGAAAATCCGACGGTCGGATCTCCCGGTAAATCGTTTGAAGTTTCGATTTCAAAATACGAACTGCAGCGTCGTTATTCGATTAAATATAATTATATATATATATAATCGATTCTGGCGCTGTTTTTCTTCAGATTTGAATTAAACATTCCAGACAATCCAACCGTTGGATTTTTACAAAGTTGGTGCCGTTGGGAAGATATTTCCAAAGCGAACCCAACGGTTGACGTTTCAGGAAAATCCGATGGTCGGATCTCCCGTACTAATCGTTTGAAATCACAGTTTCGAAATACGAACTGCAGCGTCGTTTTTCGATATATTTCAATTCTATTTAAATATATATATCGATTCTTCGATTTCAAACCCATATGAATTTCACACTTTTGATAAAAATGATATTTTCATCTAACTGCCTTCTATTTCAACACTTCACTATTTTTAACAATTCATTTATATAATAAAAATGTGATTTTTATTGTAAAACAATTCATTTCAAAACACTGTTATTTTATATAGTTCATATAGATGATAAAAATGTGATTTTTATTATAAAACAATTTATTTCAAAACACCGTTATTTTATATAGTTCGTATAGATGATAAAAATGTGAATTTTATTATAAACCAATTTATTTCAAAATATGAACACCATTCAACACATGAATTTCAACTCAACAACGTTTCCACACATGGAGGTTTTCTATTCAACGAATAAATATAGTTTCAACAAATGAAAATAATTCAAACACATGAATATTATTCAAAATTTCGGCAGCATAACGGCAGGGTATTTAAAACCGAGACCGTCCCTAGTACGGCTCCTCGCTCTACCTTAAAACCTCGCGGTTTTTGACAATGGGGAATCATGCATCTAGTTCGCACGCAGGCGGCATGTATATATTTATTTCATTTCCACAAACTAATCCTATGTGGTTTCAACCAAATATTTCTCAACCACAAATGGGTATTTTTCAACCGTAATTCACCAATACCAACCACAAACAATCACAATCAACCATTCGCTATCAATCAATTTTCATACCAATCACAACCAATAAATATCGTCCATGGTTTATGGACGAGGGGCGTATATATATATATATATATATATATATATATATATATATATATATATATATATTTATATATTTATATATAGCAATTCACTTCTATTTCAACACATATATAATTTTTACAACGCATATATAACTTATACATCGAACGCACAACTTATACAACGCTTATACATGAGGTGTACAACGCTTATATAACTCATACATCGACTATATAATTTATACATCGTCATTTTCCATATCGTTTATAAATTAGAAATCTCACCTTGGGTTCCACTCCACCAAAAATAGCAGAAGGCTCAGAAAAATATGCGGTCTCTTCTAGAATGTAGAAGACGTCCACACGAGTCCACTGTCTCTTGTTTCACTGAATTTCGTCAACACAGCAAAAAGATATGATTTTTATTTGTTTTGCAAATATTGCGACACTTTTAAACTGTTAAAAACTATTTTGATTATAACAGCCGTTACCTTCTGCTGTTCTTCGAAATTAGGGATGGATATCTCGATCAAACCGTGTAGCTTGAAGCCAATCGAGTTACGCCATGTTGAGGAGCTCCGAACGGTGCCTCGGGGGGTAGCAGCCTCGTTAAACTCGTCGGCCTTGGGGGGTGGCAATTGGACGGCGAATGGCAGAACTTCAGGGAGGTGGTTCTCGGTGATGGAGCGATGAGGGGGGTCGAAGAGGGTATGGATGTGACGAGGGGGAGGAGATCTTCAAAAAGTTGAACTGGAGGGGGTGGCAAAAATGCCTGTGGCGGCGGCGATCGGGCTGGGAAGCTTTGAGCAGCTTCCGCCGTTTATCGGGGGGGGGGGGGGGGAGGAGAGAGAAATTCTATTTTTTATTTATTTATTTTGATTGGCCGGGAGGTTTTATAAGGGGTTTTCTGACACGACCACCAATCTAAACCCAACGACTGTCGTCCCTAGCGTTTTACCCCCATTCCGAACACAATGGGATATGCTTCGTAGGCCCATTCGACTGTTTCAGTCAGTTTCCATTCAATTTAAAATATATAACATTCAATATTCGATTTGAACGTACATTTCAATTTGCCAGGGCCATAAACTGATTCGAAAAATTCCAGAAAAATAAATCTGGCTACGTTTTGACGATACGGTCCCAACAAAACTAGTTTCGTCGAATACTGAGACCGTTTGCAAAAAGGCCCATTTTTGGTCGATCCAATTTAACTGTAATTGATCAAAACACGTTTTCCTTTGCCCCGCTCACATATTAGCTTCAAAAATTATGAAATTTGAAACCTAGCAATAACTTCACATCCCGGATCCAACAAAAGTGGTTTCGTCGAATTTCGAGGTCGTATGAAAAATGGCCAATTTCACGGGCTATATAAATTCCATAGCGACCTTTCTGAAAATTCATTTGGCCATAACTTTTGCTTTCCGCTATGAAAATTCGATTTTTCAGATTCGTTAGAAAGTTATTCACTAACAGATTTAAGTATTTTTGGTTTCACTCAAATCTGTTTTGTTTTGCACCCGGTACAGTCCGACAAAGTTTGAATTCAATTTTTGAAACTACCGCGCCTTTTCAGGCCTTGTTTATAATTAGAATTAATTATATTCGTTTTCAAACGTCGATTCAAACTCACTTTTCATTGCCATTATTTAAAATATTTATTTTAAATATTTAAAATCCATTATTTTTAGCCAATTTAAAAATTTTAAATTGGTTCAGATTTTCTGGGTCGTTACACTTATTTCCATTATCATTCTTAATTTGTTATAAAATATATACTAACATCTCTATCTAGAATATATATACATATATATACGTATATATACATATGTAGGGTTTGTATACAAGATTTAAATACTGAAGACTGTTTAGTTTTAGAGTTCCAAGAGATTCGGAATTCAAAGGAGATTCAAGACTTATGAGTGTCAAGTTATCAAGAATTCAAAGAGCTCAAGAAAATATAGTAATTGAGTCTTATTTATATTTAAGACTCTAAATACCACTCCATTTTCAAATTCTACTTTTCAAATTTCAAACACTGTTTTCAAAATTCAAATTCTAATTTCAAATTATTCCAAACTAATATTCTAAATGATTTCAAATATATATATTTATTTTTGCTAAAGTTTTATAGTAATATGTTTATAATATATATACACACATAACTTTTAAAGTTTTAAATCATATAACTTTATAAACATGTTTATATAATATATTACTATGTTTATATGTTTTTACACTTTAGAAAATCTATTTTAAACACTAGTGTGGATTCAAGAATTTCTAGAAAATATATATTGGTTTTAACACTTAAAAAATTGTTTAAAACTTAAAATCAACATATATATGTCTACATACACCTTTGAACATGTCGACATATAACTGTCATTTTTTTAATTTTCAAAGGAAGTGTCTTTTCACTATTTGAAACGTTTCAGAAACATTCCAACCTTTGGGATGCTATAAATAGGGGTCATTTTAGAAAGTTTAATCACTCTTTCTTCTCCTTCTTCACCCCTTTACTTACCACCATTAAAATACATAAAATTCTTGATTTTTACACTTATACTCTACCAATTTCAACAAAATTTATATCAAACATCTTCTCAATCTCTATCAACTACTCTCTGTTTGAAGTGCTACTGAAGAGTTCTAGGTCTGTTGTAATCATTTGGGAAATGTTTAGGAATGGATGTGTTCCTTGTATCCCGGAAATCAAGGAAAGGGAGTGGTTGCTTCATACCACTATAAGAAAGAAAAGATGCAAAACAAAAAGGGGTTAAACATAAGTCTGGCAAGTCTAGTGACTTTAACGATATAATCAGTAAAGTAACAGGATAAGAACATAAACAAGATATAACAGATGGCCATAACAAAAACAAATGTGATAAGGTAAACAAGGTAAGCAAGATAGAACATCGACTGCGCTCCTAACCACTATAAGATATGCTCTATACCGTACCAACATACTAGTTACATATTAAGAGATGATCCCTCCCTACTAATCATAATAATGGTAGCTTCGTGTACTCCTAGCTGCTCTCATAGGTGCCCCACTTTCTCCTACCAGCACTAGTTGTAGCCAATACCCTTTCCATTCGATCGGCTCCCTAACTCGTAGATACCTGTGCTGGTCCCACAATAGGGTGTATCACTCCCTAAGGTGGCAACCCCGATACTATTGAAATGCACAGTTTATACCTACATGATGCAACATAGTCTTACCTACCAGCTCGAACCCACGCACGCACATGACTCCGTTGGACTAGCACTGCCATCGCTAACTCTTTATTGACCTCTTACAATGAAACCCAGTAAGCGTTTCCCTGTCCTCGACCTAGTTCGAGCTCATATAGATACTAAAAGGGGTTACTGGTTGAAAAGGGTCCACGCAGTTAACATACGCTTCCCTCCTAAGCTTGGTCCCCACTAGGAATTCCCACTTAACCTCTCTTTATCCTCATGTCTAATCACATGTCTCATCTTGGTTAAGTGCTTTTATTATGTTTCACATGCTACCCACTTAACCCTTTATCATCGTTATGTCTAAGCACATGTCTCATCTTGGTTACATGCTTTTATTACGTTTCACATGCTACCCATGTTACCCACTTAACCCTTTATTATCCATATGTCTAATCACATGTCTTATCTTGATTACGTGTTCACTAATTCATTATAGCTGAAATCCTGCAAGACCTCCCACATTAGATTACCGTTTTGCGATTGCTAGATTTGTCGGTCGGTTCCGGGCAGGCTGATACCACAATGCGAATCTAACCTCGTATCATTGCATTATTATGCATCTAATTTCTGGCTTTGACCTCTCACATTAGATTACCAAATTACGGTTGCTGGATTTGCCGGGCTATTACGGGAAGGCTTATACCGCAATCTGAATCTAACCTCGTGTCATAGGCGTTCATTATCACATTCTCGATTCTAGTCCCAATTTCAATTCTTTGGATTACAATATATTCAAATTACCCATAATTTCCAATCTAAATTATGTTTATAATCTAATGTGCAAATTATGCCCAAACCCATTTTCATAGTTATAAACAATTTATGCCAAATCTCATGTATACAAGTCATACTCAATTATGCCCAAACCAATTTTCCATATTCATCAACAATTTATGCCAAATCTCATTTTATTGCATATTTCCCAAAACTTTTCCCGGTCGTTCAAATGTTATTCATATGTAAATCTCAACGCAATATGTTAGGCCCGAATTTAGCCTAATCTCATAAAGAAAAAGGAAAAGAAGAAGGGAAGAGAGTCAAACATCAAAATTGGCATAAACTTTTAAATGAGCATGTGAAATGAGTAATGACAAAGTAGGTCGGATAGGCATATGATAATAGCAATTGGGTATGAATCTAAAGGATAACGAATTACAAGACTTGATATGATTCATCTTATTTACAGGAATATACATCAGATCCAATTTACAATCCTATCGCAATTACTTTTTAACTTAATCATATGTGAAAGTAACATAGACTCACAGCGATAGGATTCTTAGAAAAGAGAACTAGGTGTTGTAGTAGTAATTCTGATCTTGAATAATCTCTACTTTGATTTGTAGATATGATCTTCTAATTGGAATACTCCTATTCTAATTTGTTATGGTGGAAAAGAATGGCTAGTTTTGATTAGAGCAGCATGGAGGCACCATGGATGATAACAATGAGATTAGGGTTAGGTTTAGGTGTTTATTTATAGATGTGTCAGGTGAATTAGGTCCTTTAGATTAGATTAGAGACCATCAGAACGACTCAGATTAAAAAGACATGTCATCCATCCAATCCCAGAAAGACACGTCATCAATGGAACTCTCCAGATCTGGCTCGGCCTGGGCGTAGTTCCCAGGTGCGCCAGTGCAATTTTGTTCTGGCGCATTTCACAAGTGCGCCAATTATCCTGGCCTATTTCCGGATTTTTCTACCAAACTTCCATCGTCCATAACTCCTTTATACGTTATTCGTTTTACGCAAAATCGGACTCTATCTCAAGCAGAATTCCAAGACGAACGCAATGGCGTAACCCGTTTCACTTAATTATTCTTTTAAGAATTAATTATTCTATAATTATCTCTTATATCATATTTTAAAATTATGGGTTGTTACAGTGTTAACCCTGTCTTAACACGATTTAGAAAACGATGGTTCAAACATACCTCAAAGTATACGAGAACTAACCTGATTGAGCTCTACACAATCGCGCACTACAGCTCGGTCACACAATATGACTTGGTCGCGCACTACATCCCGGTCACGCATGAACCTTCCTCGCGCGTTTTCTGGACAAGCACCGCCATCGTAGTCGATCTTGCACTACTGTTGGGAAGGATGGTCAAGAACGGCGACTCATTCGTACACGTCTTGTTAACTAGATTTTTGGTCCGGTTCCCAAAAATGCATCGGGCATGCTCAATTTAACGCATCGCGTGAGTCTAAGGTCGAGAGGGACGCTTAGGAGCGAAGGAAACAGGATCAAGAAGGGACATCGTCGTTAACAACCTCGCAGCGCCCAAAGAACATCCCAGAAATAAGGCCTCCGACCCCGAAGGAGTCGCAGGCCGCGAACGCCCGCACCTGCATTTCTCTTACCCCCCGATAGGCGGACGTCGCACCAAGTAGGGTGCGAAATTCGCACTCGGCAGGTGCGAAATTTCATACCCAGCAGGTGCGAAGATTCGCACCCAGCAGGAGAGAAATTTTACACCCATCTAGTGCGAAATTTAGCACTTATCAGGTGCGAAATTTCGGACTCAACAGGTGCGAAATTTCGCGCCTGAATCCTGGTTCGAAATTTGTGCATGTGCAGTGGGTGGGTGCGAATTTATGCATGTGGTCCCCTATTACTACCTACTCCTACCTAATCCTATCTAACCCTTCTCCTACAAATAGCCCATAGCCTCACACTTCAAAGGGGTTGGATTTCTATAACTTGGGACCTCCATTGAGCTTCATGAGCCTCATTAATGGCATCTCCTATTTGAGGAAGAAGAAGGATTAAATACTCTTTTTCCCAAATACCTAGCCTACAATAATTATGAAACTGAATGTAATGAAATCTCATGAGCATGCCTCTACTTTGTAATTCTTGACTGATTAGTAATATTCCAATGCCTTTCCAAAGTGGACGTAGGCCTCTACCGAGGCTGAACCACTATAAATTCTTTCGGTCATTTACCGCTTTCTTTTACTTATTCTTGCGACCAAAACTATAATTCCTAGTAATAGGAACCTTTGGTGTTTTCGACATTTTTTCCCATCAACATTTGGTGCTTTCACTGGGAAAACTCGGGTTTTGCGCCTTTGTTGCACGTTGTCATCTCGACCCCCGACGAGCTTAAGGTTCCTTGTTAACCCTGTTGTTTAGTCTGCTTACGATGGCAAAGCGACCAAAGAACCCAATGGTTGGCTCTTCAACAGCAACCGAGCCGGTACGTCCCAACAACCTCAACCTATGGACATCCCAACCACTAATGAAGACATCCCTCCTGTTGTGGACCCTGAAGCGCCTGCAATATAAGATCAAATCCGCATGCTTAATGAAAAATATGAGAACACAACGGTCGAGTTTAATCAAGCATTAAGGAATAACATCGACCTTATGCGACAACTTCAAGAAAGTCAGTGCGTTGTCATTCGAATTCAGCTAGCTCGGAACAACGTTCGACCTCGAGAAACTACCTCAGAAATCTCCTCTTCCGAGTCAAGGGGCCCACATCAAAGCAAGGTTTTAGCCTCATCAACAATGTCTCCGCTCGTACCAATGCCCTCGACAACGGTAATGACAATGGCTACGCCAACGGCAACGGGAACGGGAATGGCGACCAAGCTACAGTCACATATAGAGAAGGGACACAGTACCGAGACAGCTCTCGCTTGATCATTAATGACGGACCAGGTCCTACAAACCAACCTCTTCCTTGACACAACTCGACGGCGGATAATCAGGATAATCTGCTATCTATTCCAACGACTAACATTCCTCCAGATTAGGAACCACAACACCCTGCCCTACCTCACCGTTCACACCAAGACCCAATCATAGACGTCGAGGACACGGAGGAAGACAATCCGGACATCCATCATAGAAGGCTCCCTCGCAACAGAACTCCAGAGCATCGCCAAAAACTATGGATCCCATGGCGGATCCCCATCCAACTTATCCTCCTGACATGGTACGAAGGATCATGAGGGAAATGCGAGGGGGCGCACATGCCTCATGGAAGGCTCACATTAGGCGTAACCCCTTCACTAGAAGAGTCAATGAGGCCGAATGGTCACTGCGCTTTAGCATGTCGCAAATGCCACACTACGACGGCACTACTGATGCTTACGCCTTCCAAAATCGATATGAATGGAAAATGGACTCAAGCCGGGGTAATGACCCTGCCAAATGCAAATGCTTCCCAGTCTTCCTATGCGGAACCGCTTTACTTTGGTTCTCTCACCTCCCACTTGATTCCATTAACAAATTCAGGTAATTAGCGACAAAACAAGTTAAGCAATTCAGGGTTCATATCCCGGCTCCGAAGAATGCTTTTACTCTGTCCAACCTATACTAAGGGCCCGCCTAGTCGCTCAAAAGCTACCTTTCTTGATTCAACACAGCTCTCGTCGAGGTTGAAGATCCAGATCCTCGCACCGTACTCTTTCAGTTAGCGAAAGGTGTCCTCCGTACTACAGATTTCAGGGCATGGATCGATCGGAAGCAGCTAAAAAGCCTCGACACCCTCTATGAGAAGGCAGGTCTGTACTTATGCCCAGAGGAGGCAAGATGGAACCAGCTCTCCACCACAAGTCGTCCAAATGACCCCCAAACGGACATCGCAAATAACAATCCTAAAGGAAGGAAAGTCGGGGAGACACTCAATCCAAACAGAGGGGCAGTTCCCTACAAGAAAAAACCAAACAACGGTAGGCCTGGTGGACAAAACAACGGACAAGTCTCAGTGGAGACCGGAAAACCCGGCTCTCACCGTGCCTTCGAGACCTACACCCTATTAATCGAAGACTTAGAAACATTTTATAGGGAAATATGCAACACTTTGCCATACAAAATGCCGCGTGTCATAGAATCGACTGACCATTAGAAGAACAGTGGGTGGTACAGTCAATACCGCGACGTGTATGTGCACAACACCAACTAGTGCCGCCAGCTTAGGGACGCAATCGAGAAGCTTATTAGTGAGAAACGAATAAAACAATATGTCCAAGAACCCTTTCCTCCTGAACCGAACTCTCAGCCTTCGGCGCTGGCTCGTTCGGCGCCCACCAAATCAGCTCTGGGTCCATCTAATCCGAAGTGAGGGATTGTGATCAACACTATATGTGGCGGACCTTATCCCACACACGAAAGCTTTCGGAAAATGGAGGAGTATGTGAGATCCATATGGTATGCTACTTATGAAGCCTGCTCCGCTCTCAGCGAATCCGCCCCAGCCAAGCTACAAAAAACCATGCGGAATGACATCGTTTTCCGCAAAAGAGATTCTACTGGGGTGGATACCCCGACCACCGATCCACTAATTATCACAGCTTAGATCGATGCCGCATCTGTTAGAAAGGTATTAATTGACTCAGGGAGCTCAATCAACATCATCTTCAAGTCCGCTTACGAATAGATGAAATTAGAAACTAATTATTTAAAGCCATGCTGTGTAGCGATCCACGGCTTTAATGGGGCCTCTAGTTCCCCGTAGGAATGATTGAGCTACCCGTGGAATTGGGCGAAGGGGGAAGGAGCCGAGTCCGGATTCTCACTTTTGTAGTTATAGACATCGATTCT
Organism: Allium sativum; assembly: GCA_030737875.1. Taxonomy (NCBI): domain Eukaryota; kingdom Viridiplantae; phylum Streptophyta; class Magnoliopsida; order Asparagales; family Amaryllidaceae; genus Allium; species Allium sativum. Next base: position 63,734,729 of record CM060911.1, on the reverse strand, counting down.
CCCTACAATGCTTTTCTAGGGCGCCCTTTTCTCACTGAGTTTCAGGTCTGTATGGCACCATGGTCTCTCCTAATGAAATTCCCGATAGAGAATGGGATTGGAACCGTTAAAGGCGACCAAGTAAGTGCTAGAGAATGTTATGCAATAGAATGGAAGAATGCACATAATAAGGAAAAGGACAAAGTCGTGCCCACACCTTCTTGCGCCAAGAACATCTCAGCATAGCAATCAGTGGCGTCTGGGCCCTGGCTCAGGTGCAACTGCCGTCTTTCCGATGACCTCGACCCACGGAAGGACGAAGAGCTCGAATATGAGAGGGCCACCCCGGTCAAATCCACATAGGATGTTCCCATCCACCTCGACGACCTGACAAGTGTCTTGAAGGTAGGATCGCAACTCCACCCCGCACTCAAAGAGGATCTTATAGATTTCCTGTAGGCCAACTTGGATGTGTTCGCATGGACTCACTCCGACATGAAAGGCATCGACCCCGCTGTTGCTTGTCACTTTCTAAGTATATATCCTACGATGCCTCCGGTCAAGCAAGAGCGGCGCTTCATGGGACCCGAGAGGTCCAAGGCACTCGAGGAAGAGGTAGATGTTATGTAACGACGGTCGGAACAAAGCCCCTCTCCCTACACGCATATGAGCTGGCACACAAATCCCATATAACAAAAGGATCCCTGATGTTACATGCCTACCAGCTCATATTTGTACACAATTCCTTCAATATATTCCGTGATGTGGGACTATTAATTCCAAACCATCATCCCTCCTTAACAACATGCTAGGAAATCCTAACAATCTCCCCCTTGACTCGCATCCTATGAGTATCTTTTGAGAGCACTGCCTTGCCTGCATGGCCCAGTCCGAACCTTGCTCTGATACCACTGTTATGTAACGACGGTCAGAACAAAGCCCCGCTCCCTGCACGCATATGATCTGGCACACAACTCCCATATAACAAAACGAATCCCTGATGTTACGTGCCTACCATCTCATATTTGTACACAATTACTTCAATATATTCCGTGATGTGGGACTATTAATTCCAAGCCAGCATCCTTCCTTAACAACATGCGAGGCAATCCTAACAGTAGACCGCCTACTCAACAACAATTTCATTCGCGAAGCCGACTACCCTGAGTGGGTCTCCAATCCGGTGCTGGTCAAGAAAGCCAACGGTAAATGGCGAACGTGCATCGACTTCTCTGATTTAAATAAGGCATGCCCCAAAGACAGCTTCCCACTCCCGAAGATTTACCGACTGGTTGACTCCACTGTCAGATACCAACTGCTATCTTTCATGGACGCCTATTCGGGCTACAATCAAATCCCAATGAATCTTCATGACCAGGAGCATACTTCCTTTATAACAGACCTCAGACTTAACTACTATCATGTCACGCCTTTCGGCCTCAAGAACGTCGGCGCCACTTATCAACGAATGGTCAACCGTCTCTTTAAAAATCAAATCGGGAGATCCATGCTAGTGTATGTGGACGATATGCTGGTAAAATCTAAAATATCAAGCGACCACATCCGTCTCCTCTCCAAAATGTTCGATGTCCTCTGCCAGGGCGACAAGAAACTCAACCCCCTGAAATGCTCCTTCGTAGTCGCCTCAGGAAAATTCTATGGTTTCATTGTCAATTCTCGAGGCAACGAAGCCAATCCAAAAAAAATCCAAGCTATTCGGGACATCCAAATTCCCAAGGGCATCAGGAATGTCCAAAGTTTGAATGGAAAGGTTGCCGCTTTAAGTCGGTTCATCTCTTAGGCCACAAAAATTGCATTCCTTTCTTCGATTTACTGCTAAAAGGGAAACGAAACTTCGAGTGGACCCCCAAATGCGTCTCGGCATTCAAGGAACTTTTGGATCACTTAGAGCGACCACTTATCCTGTCTAAGCCCATAAACCATGAAGAATTATACATTTATTTGGCTATTTTTGTGCAGGCAATCAGCTTGGCACTAATTTTCCTCGAGGATCGCATCCAACGACCCATCTACTATATCAACAAGCGGTTAATGGGGGCAGAGAAGAACTATCTAAAGCTGGAAAAGCTGGCATTCCGATGGTTGATTTCCTCTCGAAAGCTCTGACCGTACTTCCAGTCTCATCCCATAAAATTTTCACCGACCAACCGCTACGTCTTATCCTACAATGGCCCGAGGCGTCTGGCCAACAACTGAAATGGAGTATGGAGCTAAGCCAATTCGAGATAGCATTCATCCCTCAGCGAGCCATCCTCGGCCAAGCTCTCGTGGATTTCATAGTGGAATTCACTGCATCAGAGGAGTCTCCTACGGAGAATGCTAGAGCTCCAGGTACCTAATGAAAATTGCTCGTGAACGGCTCCTCCAATAGGAAATGCTCCGGGGCCAAAGTCGTCCTCATCACCCCTGAAGAACGTCCGATATATTACGCGTTAAGACTAAATTTCCCTGCTACTAAAAATGATGTCGAATATGAGACCTTGTTCGTCGGGCTCAGAATCGCGATCAAACTCAAGTTGGAATCTGTCCAAATCTTCTCCGATCCATAGCTGATTGTCCGTCAAGTGCAGGGAGAGTATCAACCAAAAGAGGGACGACTTGCCCTATACCTGGGCCGGGCTCAGGAGCTACTCACCTACTTCGACCATTTCGTCATCACCCATGTCCCCCGAGAGCAAAATGAAAAAACATATTCCCTCGCCAAGGTGGAAAGCTCCGAAGATCCGCAACTTAATGGGTTCACCCCAGTTGAAGTGCTCAACTCTCCGAGCGTCACCCAAGGACAATCCTAAATGGTCATGGGTGTCGAACCTGAGCCCGAGTCATGGACGACACCGATCAGGAATTACCTATAGCATGAGACCCTACCAAGGCACTACAAAGAAAGGCGGTCCCTCACTCGCCAATCAGCTTGGTACCTTCTTATGGATGGAGTACTCTACCACAGGGGTTTTTATGTTCCCTTTCTCTGATGCATAGCCCACGGCGATGTCGTCCATGTGCCGAGCAATGTGCATGAAGGCGAATGCGGCGAACACACTTGGGAGCAAACCTTGGCCAGAAAAATACTAAGACATGGTTATTATTAGCCCTCACTTGACCAGGACGCCGCATACTATGCCCGCAAGTGCGATAAGTGCCAACGTTTCTCCAGGATTCCAAGAGCCCCGCCCATCGAATTATCTCAAATTGTCACCCAATGGTCGTTCGCCATGTGGGGAAACGACATCATCGGGACTCTTCAAATGGCTAGAGGTGGGGCACGATATGCCTTCGTTGCGGTGGACTAGTTCACCAAGTGGGTAGAAGCTGAAGCCCTCGCCACCATAACCATGAAGAAGATGATAACTTTGTTGTCCGCAATATCATTACCCACTTTGGGGTTCCCCAAGCTATCATCTCAGACAACGGCGCTCTGTTGGAGAGCATTGAGTTCCAAGCATTTTGTCAATGCAATTTTCAGCGGTGGCTCATCCTCAAACCAATGGGCAAGTTGAGGCAGTTAACAAGGTAATCAAGTTAATTATTAAGAAGCGCCTGGAAAAGGCCGGGGCATGTGGGCCGACGAGCTTTCTCTAGCCCTGTCGGCCTACCGGACCACCCATAAGGCAGCAACTGGTCATACTCCTTTCGCCCTCGCATACGGATCTGAACCGTCATTTCCATTGAGCTCAAGTTTCAATCTCATCGAGTCACTTACTATGATCCCAAGATGAACCAAGATCTACTTCTGGAGTCACTCGACCTACTAGAGTAAAAAAAGGAACGAAGTCGACCTCTGAGCCGCCGCCCAACGGCAACGAGTAACCCGATACTTCAATTCCAGGGTCCACCATAAGGACCTCAACATCGGCGACTTCGTCCCAAAGCGGGTTTTCCCCCGCCAACAGTCCTCACGCCTCATTGGGAAGGCCCGTACTCCATACAATGAAAGCTTAACGATGGAACTTTCAAACTCGCCACTGTCTACGGAGTTGAAATTCCAAGGGCATGGAACAGCAAACATCTCCGCCACTACTTTACATAATGTAGTTCGCATTTGTTTATGCTTTCCAACAATGTTTATGTTTCCTATCTCCTTGTTGTTTACTTCTCACGTGATGTGTCTTGTTAGTTCTGACAACCAGCGTAAATCGAACATACGGTCACGGTATCGGCCCTTCTGGAATGGAAGCCGGTGTCGCCGTCCCAACCTCGAGCCAACACCGAGCCTAAAACACTTGGCTACGTCCGGCACCCCGACCACGGGAGCCGGCAACGCTACTTGAGTCGCTGGCCCACGGCGCGACCGAGTAAAAACAACCACTAACTCAAACCTCGTCCCCATGTCATGGCTGAGGATAAACCGTTCTGCGTCCAAGTCCAGGCAACTCGGCACCGCCACCAACAGCCGATAAGTGTGATGCAAGTCTCTATTCACTAGTTGTAGTTGTCGGTCGAATCTTGGCGCAGCACCAAGACCGACCGTTCCTTCCCCCAGGCTCTCAAGGCGTAGGGGTTGCTTATGACCACGATCGGACCTTACGAGCTGATGATCCGAGCTTACCTCGTCGGCGAATAAATGACGCTGACAGCTCACCCCAACCCGATGAATGACAAGAGAGGCACACACCTGGCGGACCGCATAATGCGATGCCATGTGCCTTTGGTATACTTAGGATTAAACCCAGGTAACCCAAAAAAGCAGGTGCACAACCTGGTTTTGCAAACTACGGGTTTCCTGAGCTGAGGGAAACCTACTGAAACCAGCGCTCTATTACACCCCTATGGAATAATTGACCTAGCGCACGTTACCCAATTGCTTTTATGACAAGTGCAACGATATGTAGGCTTATGCAAGTACAGGACGCTGGAAAACATAAAAAGAACATCTGAACACTGGGCATAAACTGCGATCTTTACTACTTCATATTTCAATTTTTACACACACACATTTAATATACAACGTGCCTAATATATTTCTTTCTAATAACAGGGTGTACATGAGTATCACACCATGTCTTGAAAAACCAAAAGCGAGGGCCGTACTCGCGCAAACTATCAGCCTACACTTCCAAAATAACGGTAACTCTTACTTAAGATACTAATACTAATCATGTTTTTTCCTTTTGTGCTTGTGCTTTTTCTTTGCAGATTCAGCACTCGATATCTTTCCTAGCACCAGATCTCTTCCTACCCGATCCACTCTTGCTTCCTCGACCATTCGGAGGAGTAACCGATTCGTGAGTGACCGAAAGGCGTCGTTCACCGGCACTGTTACTGCTGGAGATCTCCGTGATGTTAGTAATAATGGCAGGCAATGCAGGCATGGGGGCACTCCCAGCAACAAGGACTATCACGGCCTCGCTCTTTTTTGGGATCTCCTTTCCTTTCTGTTTAGCTTTCTCCTCGGCCTCTCTAGCAGCCCTTTGCCCTGCAAGCTTCTGTGACTTATGTGGTGTGATATCAGTAGCCTTAGTTTTCTCGAGGGTCTCAACATCCCTCCTCTAAGCTTCATCGTCCTCCTTTTTCTTCCAGGCCTCGTAAGTAACCCTCTCCTTCTCCACCACCTCTTCATGCTTGGCAACCATTTTAGCTGTTTGTGCCGCCACCAGAGCCGCCATCAAAGGCTCATTTGCTTCCACTAGGCCTATAGCCGGAGAAATTAGTCTGTCCACCACCTCTCCTTCCTCGTTAAGGATTTCACATATGTTAGGAGTTATCTCAAACCCCAAGAAAGTGTTAAGCCGACCGCTGCCCTCTCCAAACTGCAACTCCGCCGGCCCTGGTCTAGAATCTGCATTTGTGGGGTCACCGAGGTAGGGTAAGGCATTGACAGCCCAGAAGGGTCTGCACAGCAAAAATGCAACCTTTTTAGTCCGCAAATTCGGTAATCACGCCATCCTCAGGGATGCATGACAAAGGGAATTTACCTACGGTCAGGGACGGTGTAGAGTGGGAAGGAAAGGCACTCGTAACAGTAGGTAAGGTAAAATCGGTGTCCCCAAGTGTCGGGTAGTCGGGGTTGTACTCAGTAGATGCTTGGGCCAAGTCTCCGGGGCCACTCACCATAGCAGACTCGAGGGCCGGGGGCCAGTAAAAACTTCCTTCCGCGGGTGTATCCGCCAAGGCTATGCTCTCAGTGATGATGGGTTTCCCTTCTCCGCGTTGAGCCTGGCTAACCACTCTCTCTCGGCATCCTATAGAAGCAATTTTCTCCCTTCCTCCAGCTTCTCACACTCCTCATCAGTCAGGAGGATAGTTATAAGCTGGTGCTCATCTAAACTATTCACATCCACTTGAGGTAAAAAGGCCTCATACGGGACCAATCTTCCCCAGGTTCAGACCAGCTCGCGGGGATAGTCTTCAACCCACGAGAGTTCTCGAAATTTCAAGACCTCGACAAACATATTCTGTATACTCTCCTCGAAGGACGACCCCATGCGGAACTCCGCGTCCTCGAGTTGTTCCCTCAGTCGTTCAACTTCCCTTAGATGTTCGGCCTTCGACCCCTCAGTCATGCTCGACATGTCCAAGTTGCTAGCTTTGGCATCCTCCTTTGCTTTTCTCATAGTCTCCAGCTGCCTCCTTAGCTCAGCAACCTTGGCATTCTCGGCTCTCAACCTTTCATTCTCCGTCCTCAAAGTCGCATTATCAATCTGGAGTTCGGTAAGCCTCACATTGTCCTTCTCCAAGACGTCACACACTCACACTAGATCAACCTTGTCCTTTTTAAGGTCGTGTTTTCGGTAGTTAAGTCAGCCACGGTGTCTTTAAAGTTTGAAAGGGCATGCTCCGACTCCCTCTTCGGTACATTGTAAGTCTGCATCATCTTAGCTGCAGCAACGAGATCCGTAAGCTACCATTCAAGGATTTGATAATGCGTAACAGAGGATTTACAACACAAGGAACAAGCTTACCTATCTTCTTATTCAAATTTTTTCCAATTGTCTTCCCGGCATCGAGGGCCGACCTCTGGTCAAGGAGCTTTGAGTTCTTCTATTTGATCATCTCCGAAGGTGGAATGAATACTTGGTAAGCTCGTTGACTTAATGATATGCGGCATGAACATGCATCGACATCTCTCCCGACTCCCTGATAGGGGCTGGGCGAAGATCAGGAAGGGATTTCAGCTCATCAAAGTAGTACTAAGGGAAATATAGTTCAAAATTTTTCCTCAACTCCTCTGTAGAAAACGCTTGAATTTGGGACTCTTTCAGGTCTTGCACCCCCATCAAAGCCTCCCTATCTGGTCCAGGTTGACCAAACAGCAACTCACTCCCCTTAGCAAGCAGAACAAGTGCCAAAAGGGTATTGCACGGGGAAGCCGTCGAAGGCGAAAGCCGGAAGCCACCTAGGTTGAGTCGGGAATCTCCTACAGCCACGCGAATGGGAGGAGGAGGAGGGGTCGGGGATCGCCGAGATCAATCCCTACCCCGATGTTAACTACCCTGTCCTGGTGGGGGTGGGACATCATACAAACTGGTCGATCTCCTAAAACTCTTGAAGGAAGAGCCCATGGGGCGTCGGGGCTCCCCATGTCCATAACCTCGTCCATCAACTCCTATAGTCCTATCACCTACCAAGGGAATAGGTCAAAGTTAGTCAAGCCACACGCGTGGGCAAACATCTATGCAATGCAGAGCATATGAGTGGTGCCCTAAGTGTTCTCTCAACAGACCAGATTGTGGCCCGCTCGAAGAAGTTAACCCCACCGCAGCAATGGTTAGCTCTTCCATGCTCATTGTATTTGGCCACGGAATCAAATCCAGGTCGAGTTTATTTAAGCCATTAAACAGGCCCGCATCCTCGAGCAAGGCGACGGTCCCAGAATGGGACGTAGGAGACTATGGTCTATCCAACGCTCCTTCCCCCTCTCCCGTTGAAGGCAGGACAAGAGCGCTCGACAAACCCTCGTCTCTGGCAACCTCCTCCTAACCATGGGGCCGCCTCCGCGAACATCTCCTTGGGATTGAGCAGTCTTTTGCAACTCACCGCCAGCAGGGGGCATCTTCCTCTTCTGCCCGATGGTGGTTGAACCTGTAGCCACTCCTTCCTTTGGTGCACTGCTTGCAACTACGGGCCTAATCACATCCCGATCACTAGGAAACAACCTGGCACGGCAAAGGCGCTCCTGACTTGTCACGGTGTCGGTTTTGCAGAGGTTCTTCGGTATCGATCGTAAAGCATTAAGGGGTTGCCGATACTCGTCACTGGTAGGCGCCTCCGGATTTCCTGCCATGATCCAATCATAGGAAAAATGAGATACGAGATCCAGGAATTTATAGCAAGGAACAAAGTTAGAGGAATACTTACTCCCTTCTATCCATCCACTGGAAACTCGAAAGGGCAGCGAACAAAGAACGATTCGTGCTTAACCACTGACGGCCTAGGACACCTCCCGATAAAAAATTTAGTGGCAGGTGCCACTTCTAGAAACCATCGAGAGGGTGAGGCATTACTTGTTCTCCTTAGATGGAAAAAGTATCAGATATCTTCCCCAGTTGATTCCCATTGCAAGAACTTGTGGTAGAGAACATAAGTAACCAGGAGCGAAGCATAAGCATTTGGGTCCAATTGCGTGGGGGTAAGGCGAAAATAGAATAGCATGTTCTGAATGAAGTCATTAGCCAGGGGCACGACCCGGGAAAGCAAGTCTGTTTGTTCCAAGCGGTGAGACCCTAAGGCGGCACATGAGATCTGTCATCCCTTTCTAGGGGGTAGGCTTCACCCATAGGTATGTTGAAGCGCGCCGCCATTTTCATAGCTACTATGGCATCCATACGCGATGGTACTGAATCTATCGGATTCTCCAAGATAACTGCGTCAGGCCACTAGAGGCGCTGGCGCATCCTCACTCATAATGTCCACATTCTCAACATCCTCAGTTACAACCGAGGAATTCTTGCTTTCAATTTGTGCCTCGTGCTTAGAAGCTTCAGGTGAGCTGTCCATATGAGAAGGAGTTGATCCTTGGATAGTCTCAAGCTCACTGCCAGATGAGCTACCACTAGGGGTAGAGCCAGATGTATGTGGAGAGAGCGGGGAAGCCTCGGCTCCCGAGGTGTTTCCAGTCTTCGATCTTGTATACATTTCTAAATATACTTCAACCCATCAGTGTTAGTACTGGAAGTAAAGTGACCTATACCTTTAAAGAAGAGTAATGTAAAGAAAAGTTTGAAACAACCCTATAGTTCAAGTCCTAGTCCGGATGTATGTTCTATCCTATGCGAGAGATTCGAAACCCTGCTCGCGCGACGACCAGTGTATACATTAGTGCTAAAAGCATGGTTGCACGATTGACATGTAAATCTGAAGATGGGCAGTCGGGAGGTCAAAGCCCTAGGCATGAGAGAAAGGCACCAACCCGTTTAAGAATCCAAAGCTCTGAGCCTCGAAGTCCAAATTTCTAGGCTCAAAATTTCCAATCCCTCAGGGTTTGAATTTTTGAAGTCCTCAGAGTTCGAAAGTTTGAACCCCTGGGTTCAAAATTTCGAACCCCAAAGAGTTCGAAATTTAGAACCCCTAAGGGTTCAAAACTTCAAATCCTTCTGGGTTCGAAGACTCGAACCTGAAGGTTAGGAATCTGAACCTCCCGAGGTTTGAAAATCCAAACCCACCAAAGTTCGAAGTTTCAACCCTCACGAGGTTTAAAAATTCGAACCCAAAGGGTTTGAGAATTCGAACCTACGAAGGTACGAGACTTCGAACCCTGCTGGGTTTGAACTTCTGTATCTTCTCCAAAGGCTCGGCAGCTCCACCTCTCGTGTCGACCCCTTCCGGCGACGCCATGGCCCTTCGACCTCCTTCCTCCTAGTTCCCTCGATGCTGGGCATTACCTTATTCGAGTTCCAAAGTTTTGGGTTCGAAATTCTCAGCTTTAGAGCTTTCACAACAATAGTGGTTAGGGAAGGAAAGAAGTGAAATGGGAGGCCTTTTTATAAAGGGAAAGGTTGTCCCCTCGCATTCCCTGGGTCGGTTCCAAAATTTTGAACCCATTGGGTTCGAAAATTCTTACCTCCAGGGGTTTGAAAATTCGAACCTCCAGGGTTCGAAATTTCAAACCCCCCGGGTTTGAAATTTGAACCTCCAAGAGCTCGAAAATTCGAACCCCCTGGGCTTGCGATTTCAACCCCCGGGGTTCGAAGGTCCGTACTAAAAAAAAAGTCGCACCTCCGGGTTTGAAGCATCGTGCCATAGTCTCTTGTATACGTACTCCCTACATGCACATGTCGACTCCTGCGCACCCACGGACGACGCCCTGCGGGTACTAAGCGACTTGAGTATGGCCCGACCCCTGACAACGGCTCATTCGCAAATCCAGAGAAAACAAGCCCAATGGCTAAATGTTTGTTTTCCTTTAATTTACAGGATTAATCAACAACTCAGCTATCATCTCAACCAATACAAAGCACATCATGTCAAGACAAGATGTACTTTGGGGGGAAAATGTTAACCATCTTTTTGGTTCGGTTCCCAGAAGTTCATCGGGCACGCTTAACTCAACGCATCGCCTGAAGGTAAGGTCGAGAGGGACGCTTAAGAGTGAAGGAAATAGGATCAAGAAGGGACTGGGCCGCGTAGAAACTCGCGGCGCCCAAAGAACATCCCGAAATAAGGCCTCAGACCTCGAAGGAGTCGCAAGCCACGAACGTCCACACCTACATTTATGGCATCCCTCGAGAGGCGGACTTCGAACCAAGCAGGGTACGAAATTTCGTACCTAGCAAGTGCAAAATTTCGCAGCCAGTAGGTGTGAAACTTCGCACACAGTAGGCGAGAAATTTCGCATCCATCAGTTGCAAAATTACGCACCCAATAGGTGCGAAATTTCGATCGCGCCCGAAGCCGGGTTCGAAATTTGTGCATGTGCAGGGGTTGGGTGCGAATTTCTGCGTGTGGTTCCCTATTCCTACTCCTACCTAGTCCTACCTAACCCTTCTCCTATAAATATCCCATAGCCTCACACTTTAAAGAGGTTGGATTTCTATCACTTGGGACCTCCATAGAGCTTCATGAGCCTCGTTAATTGCATCTCCTATTCGAGGAAGAAGAAGGACTAAATATTCTTTTTCCTAAATACCTAGCCTACGACAATTATGAAATTTAATGTAATGAAATTTCATGAGCATGCCTCTACATTGTAATTCTTTAGTGATAAATAATATTCCAACGCCTTTCCAAAGTGGATGTAGGCCTCTACAGAGGCCGAACCATTATAAATTCTTTATGTCATTACCTCTTTCTTTTACTTAGACTTGCAGCCAAAACTATAATTCCTTGTAATAGGAATCTTTGGTGTTTTTGCAATTTTTTGCCATCAACACGTCTTGCCACATCGGGGTCAAGCACAAGTAACTTGTTCTCACATGTAACTTGCTAGTGAAATAGTCCTCGCTTACATCAAGGGTCGAGCACATTGGCTCGACCAAGTACATTAGTTCAAACGCGCATCCATGCATGCAAGGCCATGGCATATGTCATGTCTCCTTCATGTTAAAATATATCATTCTTGTCATTGTGCCATTATGATCCATATCGTTAGGACTGCTTACAATGAAATGTCGCAAAATATAATTGAAGAAGTAGCTTGTTCATCTCTTGCCACCCTTGTCGAGCAGTTTACCAGCATGGTCGGTCAAACTACGGTTCGATCGAGCGCCTCGCTAAGAGGTCGGGAAATTTACTAGGGTCGGACATAAACATTCATGAGGGGTCGAACATATTGTATGCTCGAGCACAAACCTTCACCAGAGCTCCAGGTTCGAGCACTCACCTCTGCCAAGCATCCGCAAGTGGTCGAGTACTCCATTACAGCACGGGTCGAGCACCGCCAGGAGGAAAAGTTGAGCAGGTCGAGTTGCATTAAATTGGCAAAAGTATAAAAGGAATGGAGCAATGGCAATTTCATGAATACTGATCCCTATTTTTCATAGTAACATATAAAATAAAACCAATGGTGCGCTTGTAATTCTCGTTCCCCTTTTTAAATAGTAAAAGACTGTATACTCAATAATAAAAGCATGGGTGGTCATGAATTAATGGAGAGGTTGCACGTTCATAAAGTAAGAGGTCGTTCGTGCATATAAAAGGGGAGGTCGCTCGCGCATGTAGTGGTCGCACTCATTTCCATAACATGCTTATGAACTGGGCACCTTATTTTCTTGACATGCAAGTTGGAGCTGAGTTGGAGCCAGCTGTATATTGCTCACTGCTAGCTGTGCAACCTGGCTTTGCACTCCTTAATTACCATTAGCTCCACACAAACTCCACCTATAAATACCCCCTTTCACAACCATTACGTGACCGATCTAAGCCACCTCGAAGAGCTATCATTTTGGTTTTCCACCATTCTCAAGCTTCCAAAGCTCCACTAATGGCTTCCTAAGCTCACTCCATCTTCCTCCAACATCGTTGGATCTCACCTTCTCTATGCACCATTAATTATCACTCAAGTTCAGACCAAGTGATCTCCAACCGCCATTACTCCTCTTTAAAGCTTGGAGCTAATACTAATTTCATAATGAAATCTAGGGAGATCATCTAATCACGAGATTAAATCCATTTCTTCATGAATTCAAGTGACATCTAAAATTAAAATAGAGTAGAAAGTAAAAGATCATTTTTAGAGAAAGAATGAGTGATACAAATGAGATGTAAGGAACAATACACTTTGTAAATTTCTCCATGATAATGAAATCGCCTCCAAAGTGGACATAGATCTATTTTAGATCGAACCACTATAAAAATTCTTCTGTCTTTTACTTACTTTTATTTTATATGGCTCCATTTTCCTTGATCTTACCACTTGGTGAAGTACGATTTACGTATCTTTGGTGTTTGGACCATTTTTGGTTTAAACATTTAAAGCCCACTGTGGGGCCACATTCACATTTCTCTCAATCATAAGAGCCTACCATTGAAGTTCTAAACCTACTTCTACCATAGATTCTCCAAGTACAAGATCTAGACAAATCAACGTACCCTCTCCCAAATTCAGAGCCTTTTCCGAGATCATGGCTAAATTTAAGAAGACCACAAGCAAAACCATTGGAGAAAACGACAATGTTCCTAACATCGAAGTTACACCACTTACTAACCGTTTTGTAGTTAGCAAAAATTCGATAGGTGGAGCTGGTGTAACTAAGAATGAGTTGGATGCCGCTATTGCCAACATGAACCAACGGATGGATGCATCTACTAAGGCAATGATGGAAAAACTTGACGCCATCCTTAACGCTCGACCAATTCCACTACCTCAAAAGGTCCATGTTGATCTTGATGAAAATCCCTATTCATTTTCTTCTAACCATGATCACAATGACAACATGGAAGATGATAGTGAAAAAGACGAGGCTAAAATCGAAGACTCGAAGCTAAAGCTAAGAATCATTCTGGTATGAAAGCACGAAGGTTCACTAGTCCCGTCATGGGGCACCTCCTCGTCGAGAAGTAAAGGGCCTAAGCTCTCTAGCCAAGAATGCATGCCTAGACGAACATTTGGTAAAGAGCTCAGCTTCGCAAAGTGGCATACCACCGAAGATTACATCTCAGACATGATAGAAAAATCATGAAGAAGAATCAAGCCTGCATTGACGATGAAAGAGAATGGGATTTCACTCTTGACAGAACTTCGTTTACTGACAGAATCCGAGAAACTGAGTGTCCAAAGAAATTCAATCCTCCAACCTTGCCTCCGTACAACGGACTTGTTAATCCGAACTAGTTTCTGTTCAAGTATGAGTGGCACATGAGTGCAGCGAAGGCAACAGACGAGATGAGATTCTTATATTTCCCTCTCTACTTAGAAGGTGCTGCGCCACTACGGTTCACAAAGCTACCACCTTAGTCCGTAGACCTGTTCTCTGACTTGACCAAAAAGTTCAAGGAGAAGTTCCGCCTGTACGCTACCAAAGCCAAGGATTCAATAAAACTTTCAGCATTTGAGCAGAATCTAGGTCAATCCATTAAAACTTTTCTTAGTTGATTCAATGTTGCCTTGTCTGAAGTAAGGAATCTGGAACCACGTAAAATCCTCATGTCTCTAATCGGCGCTATAGACGTGAAGAGCGAATCCGATGGATTGAGATGAAGTTTTGGGCGCCTATATGTAATTGAGGCGCTCGATTTTGGTGTTGGAAGACTCGAAACGGCGCGGTTTTCGATGAGCTTTATTTTGGTGAGGGTCTTGGGTCCTGATTCGATCGGAGGAAGGAGCTATAGTTGGTATCAGATCTAGGTTAGTGATAACCTTGGCCCTGTTTGGGAATTAACTCATCAGAGATAGGGTTAGTAATGCCCTAGAATGAGTTTGAGTGATATATGAGAGGGCGTACTTGTATTTTGGATATAAGATGATTTTATATTCTAACTAATACAATATTCCAAAATTGACATATATTCAATAGAATATATTTCATTCAAGATTTATATTTATCTTGAATCAATTTATGTTCACAAATCCATTCATATTCAAATAAAATATATACTTTTATTACTCATTTTAATCCCTTGGGAGATAAATTATATTCGAGTAGAATATAATTCACATTTCCATATAAAACTTGATTTATAAATCGATTCATATTCAAAGTGGATATAACTTTATCTCAACTCCATTTGAATCAAAGGTTTAAATCCAATCACTTTCCATTCAGTAGAAATTTACAATCATTTAATATAATTTGAAAATAGTTGTTTATAAATAATAAAAATCTTTATATAAAATATAATTGCTAGAATAAAAATAAGACAATTTAAAACACTATGTATATACATAATTTAAAATTTTTACAAATTAGTTTAAGTAATAAAATATAAGGAAAATTTAGTTATAACAAAATAGTTTATAGGTAAGATTTTTAAAAAAAAGAGGATTTTCTTTTAAAGGACAAACTTTGGAAATTTTTTGGTGAAAAGTATGAGAAATTTCAAAATTAGGGAGAAGGACACATTTACACTAAAGGTGGAATTCAGGGGGCCCACTAACCTTTTTCCATTTAAACTTTCATTTGGCCTTCTCACTAAAATCTAAACTTTTTGTACTTTTCACCAAATTTATTGTTATGTTTGTCCTTCTCCCTATTTTCCACTAAAAAAATTTAGAAAGGAATAGTTATTTGAAATCAAACAGTGTAATATATATATATATATAATAAAATCCTTTAACCAACTGATGCCTGTATAAAATTTTCTATCCTATGGCCAAGTGATATTATATTTAATTTCTCGATATTTCAGGGATGGATCTTATCGTTTCAATCAAAATCAGGGTCACAGATGTTAATCATTTCAATATGTGTTCTTAATTTATTATATCGATAAATCCCAGGTTTATTAGATGACTGTAACATCAAGGGTGAAAGAAATGGGATTCATCGTCAAACATGAACACACAACCTTCATATACCGAATAAAGGAAACATTCAAGCAGTATTCATTAGGTAATTAAAATCGACCAAGGCATCCATCACACAACATTTTATTCCATGGCAACTGTTAAATCATTTCACTGATTTCAAGTGTCGAGATTTTCTAACTAGAAATTTAAATTAAATTAAAATAACTAATTATCGATTCCCATTTCATGTTACACGCTTGCATGTCAAATTCAAGCAACCATTCACCAAATCAACACAACCATGCAACCAAACTTATTTCACAACTTAATTTAATAAATGTAGGAAAAATTTAGTTAGTCGTGAGTGCGATTTAAAATAAATAAAATGAAATAGTCTTGGGAAAAAAAATCAAATTTTGTTGATTTTTATGATAATGATTGTTTAAATTAAGTAAGAATAAATTTTTCCAAAATTCAATTTATTTAGAAATTGTTGGGATTTGAGAATTTATATTTTAAATGATTAAATAAATTTTAGGTTGTTTAAGTTAAGAAGGAAATTTAAATTCAACTTGGTAAATGAGTGAAATTCTAAGTTATTAACTTATAACTGAAATTCAAACCTAAATTTAAATAATCAAATTTAGGAGTTAAAATTTGTGAAATCATATTATGAAATTTATTTTAAGTTGAAATTTGATTTAAAATGGAATTTAATGAATATTTAAAGTGAATTACAACAGTTAATTGAATTTATTGAATATATTTCATTTAAGATTTATATTTATCTCGAATTTCCAATACCTGAATCTACCGAACACGCTTGAAAATTCTACAGAAAAGCCAAGGAGTATATGAGAGTGGACAATAATCCCATCCCTCTCTAGATTATTGAGGCTAATTAGTTTCTTGAAGCTCCTAAAAATGTTGCTACTCAAGGTGACAAGAAGAACACACAGGGGCAGAATCGCGCCAACGATGGGAAAGGAAACAAAGAAGTCTCACCTTTTTAACTCATCAGAGCTCACGCCTTTGAGTGACACTCCTTAAAATATCTATTTCATAACGAAGAACTCTGAGGAATATGCAGAACCAAATCTTACTAGGGTAGCCGACAAGGCGGGAAATTCAGGAAAGTTCTGTAGGTTTCACAACCAGCCTGGTCATACCACTAATGAATTCCAACGTTTGAGGAACCTCATAGAGGAATTGATCAGGAAAAATAGGATGCATCAATATGTAAAGAATCCTCAAGCTGCAAATCCTTCTACAAATCCCCAGGTGCAAGGGGGCAACAAGCAACGAAGCTCCTGCTCAAATCAAAACGAAGCCAATCATCTGATGATAACCATTGATGATGCTCCAATTTCAATTGCTTAGAATAAGTGATCAACATCGTCATCACTCTACTTCATGCTCTATTTCCCGCTTTAGTTCATGCTTTACTTCATGTTTTACTTTCTTTTATATTCAAAGCTTCTTGTAAACAGTCTGCAATAATATGTGTTAGACCAAAAATTGGGCCTAACACCCAAATGCAGATCACAGATCA
Organism: Allium sativum; assembly: GCA_030737875.1. NCBI lineage: Eukaryota > Viridiplantae > Streptophyta > Magnoliopsida > Asparagales > Amaryllidaceae > Allium > Allium sativum. Next base: position 63,717,858 of record CM060911.1, on the reverse strand, counting down.
TAGAATGCAGAAAAGAGTAAATAAAGAGGAGACACACGAGGTTTTTATAGTGGTTCAGCGGTAGATGTAGCCTACGTCCACTTTATAATCTTATTGTTATACTGACATATTACAAGAATCAGTTACATGCAGGCACATAATCCGTGTGTTAATTGAGATTACAAGGGTTTATACACGTAATCCACGTGTTAATTGTGTAGAAAAGAGAAGAATTTGACTATAGGAAAGTGCAAAGTCCTTGCACCTCAGTAATGGTTGAAGCAGTGAAGAAGAATGGCTAAAAGCCATTGAAAATGCCTTCGAATGGTGTATTTATAGTTGTAGGAGAGCTTCTAGGTTGACCGGATGGTGATGGGGTATGTGGCAAGCGATCCAAGAAAGTAGGAGCATAAATAGCCTTGAGAACAGGTTAAAACAGTGCGCGTATCAGCAGGTCTGAAGGTCGGTTCGTGTTCATGGGATCAGATCATGAGGAGACAGGGCGAGCCGATTCGGTCGCGGTGTTCGGGAACTGAAGGTGACGCAGTACGGATCGGATCGTGATGCAGGAGTGTGATCCAAGGGGGCAATCCAATCGTGGGCGAGCCGATAGGAGCGATCCGGTGCGATGATTCTGAGTCTTCGATGCTAGATTACACCTATTCACGGAAATGGGCATAACTTTCAAACCGTAAATCCGATTGAGCCAAACCGAAGCTCAAACTGAAGCTAACTCAGAGATCTACAAAAATTATAGAGCTTAGCTATGTAATCGCTTTTTTCGGGTCCAAAAGAGGTCGTCTGATAGGAGTTTTGGGCCTGTTTATGTTGAGGATGAGATTTTGACCAGATCTCTCAATGTCTTCTGACGTTGTTTCCACCGCTTGGGCATGTTATCATTCAGGAATTCCAGCTTTTGCCAAAAAATCTACCAACACGTTTTCCCCCCAGAACATATCTTGCTGGTTGAAGGAAGATGTGTTCTGGATAATCTGAGAAATCCAAGTCCAGAATGCGACGATCACGCCAGATCGTATTAAGGCCAGAAAATCGACGATCACACGGGATCGTATTAAGGCCAGAGAAATCCAAGAAGACGAGGAATTTGTACCTGCAATAAGGTAAAACAAACAATGCAAGAATATTTCCTAGATGGCCTTACCGGAGTAAACCATCCGAGGAGATGTTAGAGGGGTCCCAAGACGGCCTTATCGGAGTAAGACGACCAAGGAAATGCCATGAAAGTTCCAAGACGGCCTTACCGGAGTAAGACGACCAAGGAAAAGCACAAGAGGTTCCAAGATGACTTTACCGGAGTAAGACGACCAAGGAAAAGCACATAAGAATTTATTTATACTGGACGGATCCAGTTGGGAGCCGGAGCTCATGTTTGTACTGGACGGATCCAGTTGGGAGCCGGAGCTCAATGCTTATTACTAATTCATGAAAATGCAGCGGTCGTTTGCCGGACATGACTGGAGATCACAAGTCGGTTCCGCGCGTGTGGGTGATGTGATGGCTCTTGTTACATGTAGGGAAAACAATGGAGGGCGAGAAGTCGCCTAAAAACCTAAAAACATGAACTATGGACCAGAGTCCAGCAAACTGAAGAGATCCGCTGAGTGGGATCAGTTAATGATAAGCCCGCGATTGCTCGATCCGGGATCGTTTCCTCTCCGGGGAGTCGATGGTGGTAGCGCAGGTGTGGGCGCTGTTGGTTGAATAACGTACTCGGGTAGTTCTCCTCGCCTGACTCGATCCTCGATAAGGTCTCACAAATGTCTGCAGTCATCGGTGTTATGACCGTCCATGTCATGAAATATGCAATGTCTTCCGGAGTTGCATTGTGCTAGCATTGGATCCCTCTTGGGAGGCCTTGGATATGAGGCGGCACCTCCTGTATCCACGTATATGTTGCTCAGAGTGTCGTTCAGTTCAGTGTATTTGTCATATCTGGACCCTCTCCGGGGTGGAGCATAACGATCATTTGTAGCAGGGGTCTTTCCTTTACCCTTGTCATTGCCTTTTCCAGGATTGGGCGGTTCTCCATCTCCGAGCATGTTGACATCGAACCTACCCTTGTCATTGCCTTTACCCTTGTCATTGTCATATCTGGACCCTCTCCGGGGTGGAGCATTACGACCATTTGTAGGTGGGGTCTTTCCTTTACCCTTGTCATTGCCTTTTCCAGGATTGGGCGGTTCTCCATCTCCGAGCATGTTGACATCGAGAGTGCGTTTCTCAGAAGTTGCATCTTCTTCCCGCAGGAATCTATCTGCTTCGAGGTAGAATTCGCTGAGGTTTCACGGTGGATCTCTGTACAAAGATTTTTTGAACTCCGAGTTATTTAGATTGTCGGATACTGCTGCCATCATTACCATCGATGGTTCAGGGCGATCAACTGATGCTGCTGCAATGTTAAATCTTTCCAGGAATGAACACAGAGTTTCTCTGGGCCTCTGCTTGATTGTGGTGAGTGACATGACGTTCTTGGGTCGTGCGATGTGCACCCGAAACTGTTAAAGGAAGCGAGCGACCAACATGTTCCAACTGCTGATCGATTCCGTTTCCAGCTGCGAATCCACATAGCGGCTATGTCAGTCAGGAAGAGGGGAAAACACTTTGCCATGACGTTTTCCGATGACGATTGAACTTCCATATGTCGTTTGTAGCGCATGAGATGCACGGTAGGATCTGTCCTGCCGTTGTATGGCTCCAGCTGTGGGAGTTTGAAATCCAGGGGATTGCGGGAATTCCTGATTTCCAGAGTGAATGGGTTGTGATTGACGTCATCTACGTCATTCTGATAGGTGCGGCCTCTCGTGAGGCATTGAATGAGATTGGCGAGCCGATCTCCCTCAAAAAGTTGTTGCAAGTTGCCAAGATCAGAGCCGGTGCCCCCAGCATTGAGTGCAGGAGAAGATGGAAGTTGGTGAGCTGTCTCCTGGGGATCGCGGCTCGTGGATCGTGGGGGGCGACCTGACCCGGTTCGAGGGGGACGGTTCATGAGGTAGGTTCGTGAAGTCCAGCTCGTGAGGCCGGATCATGAAGCAGGGGGGCAATCTGACTGGGTTCTAGAGGTAGATCACGAACCGTTTGATGTTGTTGAGGAGCTGGAGCTCGCAATCCGGTGTCTATATGAACCTGAGCTGAAGTAGGTTGCTGCGCATTTGCAATAGGGAGTGGGTTGCCCCCGAGCACTAGTGCTGGCGGGTGGCGGGTCGCTGGGCCCGACCCGTTCTGATCGTGGTGGCCTGTGCGAGCCGCTTTCAGTGGCTCCGTCTCCAATGGCTTGAGCGTTGCCCGGCCTTCCATCCATCCGAGTGAAGAATTGGTTAATCATTTCCTGTTGCTTGCCGTGCCATCTGATCTCTTAGTTCAGTGAGAACTCCGTCCATCTCGTCTCTGGTCAAGTATGCAGAAGGATCTCCATGAGAGGAAGCTTCCTGGCTTGCTTCGTTCCTTGTGCCTTCAGCATCAGCATCATCAGCATGAGCGGAAGTTCCAGTCTTCTTCCGTTTGATTGCCATTGAGTTTCCTTTCAAGCAGAAAGTTGAAGTTTTTGTGTGCCCCCCTACCTGGCGTGCCAAAATGTTAGACCAAAAATTGGGCCTAACACCCAAATGTAGATCACAGAATGTAGAAAAGAGTAAATAAAGAGGAGACACACGAGGTTTTTATAGTGGTTCAGCTGTAGATGTAGCCTACGTCCACTTTATAATCTTATTGTTATACTGACAGATTACAAGAATCAGTTATATGAAGGCACACAATCCGTGTGTTAATTGAGATTAAAAGGGTTTATACACGTAATCCACGTGTTAATTGTGTAGAAAAGAGTAGAATTTGACTATAGGAAAGTGCAAAGTCCTTGCACCTCAGTAATGGTGGAAGCAGTGAAGAAGAATGGCCAAAAATACTGGAAAATGCCTTCGAATGGTGTATTTATAGCTGTAGGAGAGCTTCTGGGTTGACCGGATCGTGATGGGGTACGTGGCAGGCGATCCAAGAAAGTAGGAGCATAAATAGCCTTGAGAACAGGTCAAAACAGTGCGCGTATTAGCAGGTCTGAAGGTCGGTTTGTGTTCATGGGATCAGATCATGAGGAGACAGGGCGAGCCGATCCGGTTGTGGTGCTCGGGCGCTGAAGGTGACGCAGTACGGATCGGATCGTGATGCAGGAGTGCGATCCGAGGGGGCGATCCAATCGTAGGCGAGCCGATGGGAGTGATCCGGTGCGATGGTTCTGAGTCTTCGATGCTAGATTACATCTATTCACGGAAATGGGCATAACTTTCAAACCGTAAATCCGATTGAGCCAAACCGAAGCTCAAACTGAAGCTAACTCAGAGATCTACAAAAGTTACATAGCTCAGCTCCATAATCGCTGTTTTCGGGCCCAAAAGAGTTCGTCTGATAGGAGTTTCGGGCCTGTTTATGTTGAGGATGAGATTTTGACCACATCTCTCAATGTCTTCTGACGTTGTTTCCACCGCTTGGACATGTTATCATTCAGGAATTCCAGCTTTTGCCAAAAAATGTGTCAACAATATGCAACTGATGCACCGAACATTAGCTCTACAATTATATCTACTGAACAGTTTCCTTGCTTGTAAAATTTTATGTCAAATCACAACTTGTTTAAAAGATGATTTGATATCGTAGCCATCTGTCGAGCGCTTGTTCCTGTAACATCACCACTCCAACAATGCTACTTCAAGTGCCAAATGCAAAAACATAAAAGCACCACATTGAAAAGTGAATGGAAAAAATCGCAAAGATTCAAACAACAAACAAGCGCCATGATAAAAAAAATAGAAAACTATAACACTTATCAAAGGGACACGTCCCCAAATGATAGGTTCAAAGCCTCAGTTCCTAAACCGGAATAGTCTGCCAGGTCATGCATCCGACAAAGGAACTGATAGCTGCCCTGTGAAACGATATAACAGCCACCCAATCCATTTGCGTAGCATCTAAAAATCTCATATGTGAAGAATGGCCAAACCATTTGCGTATCATCTGATAACTTTAGATGTGAAGAATGAAAATCCATTTGCGTAGCATCTGGAACCCCCAGATGTGAAGAATGCAAACCATTTTTGTAGCATCTGATTACTTCAGATGTGAAGAAAGAAAATCCATTTGTGTAACATCAAGAACCCCCGGATGTGAAGAATGCAAATCATTTGCATATCATCTGATAACTTCAGATGTGAAGAATGAAAATTCATTTGCATATCATCTGATAACTTCAGATGTGAAGAATGAAAATCCATTTGCTTAGCATTTGGAATCCCCAGATGTGAAAAATGTAAACCACTTGCATAACATATGAAAATCTCAGAACAATGTCCAATTCATTTTCATAGCATTTGAAAATCCCCAGATGTGAAAAATGTAGACCATTTTCATAGCATACGGAATCCCCAGATGTGAGGAATGTAGACCATTTACGTAGCATCTGATAATTTTAGATGTTAAGGATGTCGAGCACCCAATTGATCGTTAGCATCAGGAAGTACCTGATCCAATTATGACGAACATTGGGATTCCAGCCAAAGACCTCTACAGGGGCACCCAACTGATCGCCAGTATAAGGAAGTACCTGATCCGATTACGACAAACATTGGGATTCTGACCAAAGATCTCCCCTAGTGGGGGCACTTTATTCAAAGACCTTCCTGAGCAAGGGCACAAATATATAGAAACTTTTCCATGAAGAAGCCCCAAAATAGTTGCTAAAATAGAAATTCCTATTGTGTTGATAAAGCTCAGAGGCTTCATACATGTTGGCAAGCTCAGATAGCTTTAACCAACAAAGTGGAACCCTCTAGCGCATCAATCATAATCAAGGAAACTCGATAAACTGATCATATAGAGTTTTTGCGACTCATGATGACCCACAGCTTAAGGCAACTTACCTTCAAAAATTAGCTTGGTCTTGCCTAATACACTTGGCTTGGTCTTGCCTTCAAAAATTGGGCATTTAAAAAATTCGGTGAAATCGATACGCTAGATATATCAATGAAATCATTGCACTAATAAATATCTCCTTGGAAAATCCAATTGGAACATCTTAGCACAAAGGCTCCCTCGTCCGCAAAGCTCTGATTGACTAATAATTATGCACACGGGCAAGTCATCGTGAAATGGAGATTCAAAATTCTATATATATCCTAGGATGATACATTGTGTCAAAGCAAATCCAAAATTCTGAATCCATCCAAAGGCTATAATCGCTCTGGCCTTGGAAACTCGAATCGAAGCTCCAATCTAAACAGGTACACGTTTCATAAAATATGAACCATCGTACAAAATCATATAAGTCATTAAAAGAGCGAGGCCTGAAATCTGTATTCGATATACATATCGATTAGCAGAACTCAAGTGTCCTTGTGAATTCAGATTAGAATATTGTATTATATAGACAATATTTGACGAATTATAAACAGTTAAACAAAATAGTTCTACGTTATTCAATCCCATTCACGAAATTCACTATAGTTTATTTTTTAATGATTATCTAGTCTATTATTGATACGGACGATCAATAACACAGTATAAGTCCAAAATCCTATGAGTTCTTGTTTTAATTATAGAACAGTTGGCATGGAACGTACAAGATCAAAAGCATGATTTGCCACATCAAACAAAGAGCTATGACCGAATCTCAACGCAAATTGTATTAACGAGGTTCATTTCGAAGCCTGCATTTCTCGCAAGCATAAAATACAAGCTTCGAGGTGCAAATGTTAACCCTGTTTTTAACATGGTTCAAAAAACGATTGCTCGAACACACCTTAAAGCATGCGAGAACTAACCTGATTGAGCTATATACAGTTATGCACTATAGCTCAGTCGTAGACTATAGCTCGGTCGCGCACTCCATCCCGGTCGCGCACTACATCCCGGTCACGCATGAACTCTGCTTGCATGTTATCTGGACAAGCACCGCCATCGTAGTCGGTCATGCACTACTGCTGAGAAGGATAGTCAAGCACGGTGGCTCATTCGTACGCGTCTTTCCACGTCGAGGTCGAGAACAAGTAACTTGTTCGCACATGCAACTTGCTGGTGAAACGGTCCTCGGCTACATCAAGGGTCGAGCACATTTTCTCGACCAAGCACATCAGTTCAAGCGCGCATCCATGCAAGCAAGGCCATGGCATATGTCGTGTCCCCTTCATGCCGAAATACGTCATTCTTGTCATTCTGCCACTATGATCCATATCGTTTGGACCGCTTACAAAGACATGCCGCGAAATATAATTGAAGCAGTAGCTCATTCATCTCTTGCCACCCTGGTCGAGCAGTGTACCAGCATGGTCAGTCAAGCTGTGCTTCGGTCGAGCACCTCGCTAAGAGGTCAGGAAACTTACTAGTGTTAGATATAAACATTCATGAGGGGTCGAGCATGTTGTATGCTTGAGTACCAACCTCCACCGGAGCTCCAGGGTCGAGCACTCACCTATGTTAAGTATCTGCGAGTGGTCAAGCACTCCATACAGCACTGATCGAGCACCACTATGAGGAGAAGTCGAGCAAGTCGAGTTGCATTGATTTGGCGAAAGTATAAAAGGAATGGAGCAATGGCAATTTCGTGAATACTAATCCCCATTTTTCATAGTACTATAAAAGAAAACCAATGGCACACTTGTAATTCTTGTTCCCCTTTTTGAATAGTAAAAGGCTGTATACGCAATAATAAAAGCATGGACGGTCTTGAATTGATGGAAAGGTCGCATGTTCATGAAGTAAGAGGTCGCTCGTTCATATAAAAGGGAGGTTGCTCGCGCATGTAGTGGTCGCACTCATTTTTGGACCGTACTTATGAACTGGGCACCTTATTTCCTGGACGTGCAAGTTAGAGCTAAGCTGATGCCAGCTATAAAGTGCTCACTGCTAGCTGTCCCACAAGGCTTTGCACCCCTTAATTACAAAATTGCCACTCCATTAGCTCTACACAAACTCCACCTATAAATACCCCTTTTCACAACCATTTAAGGGACCGATCTAAGCCACCCCAAAGGGCTGTACTTTCGGTTTTCCACCCTTCTCAAAGCTTCCCAAGCTCCATTACTGGCTTCCTTAGCTCACTCCATCTTCCTGTAACATCAAGTATATCTCATCTTCTCCATACACCATTAATTCTCACTCAAGTTCAATCCAAGTGATCTCCAATCGCCATTACTCCTTTTTAAAGCTCGGTTCTAACACTAATTTCATTATGAAATCAAGGCAGATCATCTAATCATGAGAACAAATCCATTTCTTCCCGAATTCAAGTGAGATCTAAAGTCAAAAAGTGTAGAAAGTAGAAGATCATTTTTAGAGAAAGAATGAGTGGTATAAATGAGAAATGAGATGTATGGAACAATGCACTTTGTAAATTTCTCCATGATAATGAAATCACCTCCAAAGTGGAGGTAGATCCATTTTAGATCGAACCACTATAAAAATTCTTGTGTCTTTTACTTACTTTTATTTTATGTGGCTCCATTTTCCTTAATCATACCATTTTGTTAAGTACAATTTATGTACCTTTGGTGTTTGGACCATTTTTGGTTTAAACAAAGGGTGTTGTACTTGGATATTATAATAATAAAACTCTGCGCAATCCAGTGTTGCATGGGATTGGATGTAGCAGTAATACGAACTAGTATAATCCGGTGTGTTCTTTCTTTTTCTGCATTTTATATTTATTTTTGTGTTTGTAAGTGTTTCTATGTTTGTGATCATTTTTGTGTTGATTTTTCCTAAAGATCTGAATTCCGCATCCTTAACAATTCCAGGGTATTACTATCCTATCTATAATGAGTTAATCGCAAGTAGTGTCAAGGTTATCACTAAACCAAAGCTCTGATACCAAATGCAACGACCAATATTTTTAGTCATTCAAATCGACAAAAATCCACAAATGTCGACTTAAACGAACCCAAAAATACAGATAGTTATTGGGATTAATATAAGAAAAAGAAGAATAAGAAGACAATCATAGAATCTCGTAGCGAATGGTCAAAATATAATAAATAAATAACAATTCAAGAAGCTGTTAAAACATACGTTTGATTATACATTACATGAATTTATTAGATTTAACTATCATAAAACATACTTATGCATGCGGCGGAATAATAATAAATATGTCTGTTAAGCTACATCTTCATCTTTATAATGGTATCTTCAATAACTGAAAAACTCAGGCTGGCCCAGCACAAATGAAAAGACAAAAATACTTAGATCAGAACTAAAATATTCTTGTGTCAGTCAAATCAAAACCATGTAATAATATGTGTGTGACGACGTCAGAGATGCTTATGGTAATTCACATCTCCTATCCAATGTATCTGTGAATGCAATAACTTAACAGATGTTACGGGAATTTCCATCTCCTAAGGATACGCAAACTAGATAATATATAATATAATTTCGCCAATATAATGGTGTTTATTTAGTAAAGTAGAAGTCTCAAAATAGAATAAGCAGGATTACATTTTTACCCTTACGTTGCTTATATGTTGTTATAAACATTGCATGTAAAACCCCAATATATACGACAATGTCAAAACCGTAGGGGCTCGATCTGGTTAAATATGACAAGGTATCGAGGCAATACACATCAGTAGTGATTCTACTGGATTGCGGATCTAGGATGGTGGTAATAGATATCCACGACTACCACTACCTCAGAAAATACTCCCAAATTCAAAGGCGCCCGAATTAGTCACAAAGTAATAATATGGTACTAGAGAAGCACGCCTGCTAAGAGTAGTAACTCACATTGACCGGGGTATGGCCCTTGTTTTAGTCATTTCATATATGACCCAATGTTCAAGGCTATCCATCATCATTCTCTTCCTTTTAATCCAATAACCACCTCCAAATCAACCTACTTCATTCTAGATTATCCAATGCGTACACAGTTGTTAAAATGGTTTTCAGTATTGACAGAGAGTATGACAATATCCGTTCCCGGTCTCTTTAACAACCAAACGTTTACATTTTTCAGACTGGTCGGTTCTTATACATTTCAAAGGGGTTCATACTTCTTATCAAAATAGCAGATTTTTGGTTCAAACTCATTTCAGTAGTCAAGGTAGAATATTTCATATTAAATTCTCCGTTTAAAACCAAACTTAAAATCTTGAAGCAGTTCCAATTCTAAAATATTTTGTATATTAAAATAGCAGAGATGTATATTTTAAAATAGTTTGAAAACAAATAGTTAAAGAAATAAAAGTTTAAACAAATAGTCTGAATAAAAATAGGATTTATCAATAAATATATATATGTGGATAAATATAAAATAGTTTGTAAAATAGATAGTTGATTATTAAAATAGTTTACTTAAAATAGTAAATACATATAAGTTAAAATAAAATAGTTTATAAAGATAGTTACAATATTAATATATATATGTGTATATTTATGTATGTAAGTTAAAATAGTATAGTAATAAAAATATTTATTTGTTAAAACAATTTATATAATAGTTTAAACTATTGTAGTTGGAATTAGAATTTTTTTCTTTCAAATTTCTATAAACTTGACATCATATTCTAATTTCAAATAAAATCAACTTAATTTCAATTTTCTAATTCGATTCAATTTCCATTTTAAATTTAATTCAGTTCAATCAATTCAATTCAAATAGTTAAGTTTCCATTAGAATTCTTATTTTTCAATGATTTCAATTTATAACAAATATGGAGTTCACAATTCAGATATCATTTTAAATCATTGTTAATTTAAAATAAATTCCAAAGGTGGATAAAACAATTCAATTTCAATATATTCAATTCATATATTTCATTTTTGCTTCAGTTTACAACATTAAATTATTTCCTATTGTTTTTTGTATTTCAAAACTCAAAATTCAAGCTCAAAGGAAATCAATTCGTAAAACATCATTTATATTATCTTTAAACAATACTTAAGGGCTCAAGGTTAAAACAAATTTGATTGAACCAACCGGTGTTCGCATACAATTTTCTATCCTATGGCCAATTAATACTAAAAATTTAATCTTAGTATTTTGGGAAAGGATATATATATCATTTCAATCCAAATCAGGTTCATTTGTATTTATTATATCAAACTACGTTCTTAATTCATTTAATTAATTAATCCCGAGTTTATTTGATGCATGTAACATCTAAGTAAGTGGTTGGGGTTAATCAATACAAATAACGGTCACAAATAATTAAGTACATAACATGATGAAATAAACATCAATATATTAAACACATCAATCCAAGGCATCCTGGACAGTTTCAATATAACATCAATTTACTAGTAACCAGGTATGAGGTTTAAAGTACTAAATAATTTCTAACTATTCAAATTATATTTATTAACAGTTAAATTAAATTATACTATCAACGCAGCTTAACATAAATAAGCAATTTAAACTATCTAACAACAAACAATGCAATTATATCATAACATGATTTTAATTTAACTAACAATCAAATATTTTAGTTAGGTGTGAGTGGGTTTAATCACTCACATTTGATTTCGAATGGATTTGAATTCAAAAATATGCCCAAAATTTGACATTCTCAAATTTCATCCAAATCAGGTCCATGTCATCCGAAATTTGTATATGAATCCAATGGAACAAACCGCGTGTCAATATGAGTTTGTATGAAAAAGTTATATGTGTTTTACAGTTTAAATTCCAATGTAAATAAATAAATTCGAAATAAAACCTCACCTAAAACAATATGTGGCTCTCCCTAAAATATCATTTACTGTAAAATATGTTATCCAGGAAGATGAGATCGCACGCTTAAACAATCGCATAGAATCGAGGAGGATCTTTATCAGAGTCGAATCAAACTTCTTTTAGAAATTTTCATGGAGTGATCAGTTCTTTTTTTTTTTTGGAATGGGGAAAATGTGGCTGCTTATTTTTACTTATAGAGAATAAAGGAAGAGGAGTACACTAAGGTCTAGAATTAGCGAATATTTATAGGCATAAATAGTGAATAGATGAAGAGTTGATTTAGGTTAGAGTTTATGAAAGGATTTAAAAGGTTAATTATATAAATGCAGTATTAAGTTTTCATATATTCCTCCTTAATTCAATTTCAAAACTTAACAATTTAATCTTAATCCAACATTGGACATATATTAGTTAGGAATAAATTAATTATGTTATAGATCTCAAATTCAATTTCCCTACAATTTAAATTGAGCAATTAATCTTTTTAAAATACTCAATTCATTAATCATTCCTTTCAAATATAACATGACAATGTTATCATAATGCCTCATTTCAAATTGCTTTTTATACTCTTATTAAAACTGTTTAAAGATTGCATTACAATAACTTCCAACCTTATATTTCAATTATAAAATTAATTGATTCATTTCATTGTATTAATTCAACATTTATTGCAATTTCGTTTTTTCCATTTGTTTACAAAAAGTTTTATTAATCAATTTCACATTAAATTATATTTGTGTTCATCTATTCATTTACATAGTACAGTTTATTCAATGACAGTATCACTTAGTTAACCATTATAACCCAACTGTCTATACATTAAAAATTACTTGTAAGTTATTACCTTAATAACCTATTGAAATTGTCGTTAATGAATTTACTAAATCTTGTATCATAAGATATGCATACATTTCAATTGAATCTTAATTACAACAATTGATTTATTTCTCATCTATTAATCCCATATTTAATTCATGTTTCAATATTAACTTTTCAATTTACGCATCTGGTTCTTCACACCCAAATGTACGTTAATACCATTATGATTATCAAAATCCATTTTTAACTATTATTTATCTCCATCAAGCATTATTACCAATATAGCCTAACAACGTATTAATATTAATCTATTTCGGTTTTACTTCCATTTTCTCAACATTGGATTATAATTCTTAACATTTATATTCTTCACAAATCATATTAATTCACATTAACTATAATAATTAAATGGCTTAATTGCAATAGATTTAATTATGCTAATGCGTTAAAAAATTTGAAAAATAATCTTATCAGTATAAACATGTTTATATGTATGTTGTTTATGAACCAAAACAAATGGTTTCATATATTAATCAATTATCTAATTGTAATCAATCTTCTACAGTTACCTTATTAATTCACTTTAATTGCAATTAATTTCATGTAGTACTTGTAACTTGTTACCAATTTTTCATCAATGAATTAAATATTGAATATATAATTGAAGAATTGTTACAACTCTACAAGTTAAACATAATTCTATGTTTGCTGTTGACAACAACAAAATTTATATTCACATTGATTTTATGTTCTTATTTATTATTTCTATCCCACGTAAACATACATTTATTACCTATTAATTCACCACATTACTTGTAGCGTTTGTTTTATTTCCTTGTTTCCATTTATTACCTTACTATCTAGTCCACGTTTAATTTATAATAAAAGCAATACTTAATTATATTGATTTTAGTTGGTTACCCTATCAATACAAAATAGTTAACATTTGTTTTGTTCCTACTTTCAATTTTTAAAGCAACTTTTATATTTGCAATCGTTCCAATTAATTGCAATTTAATTAAAATAGTTATAGGTTGTCTAAATCAACATTACTGCTTCCATTCTAGTTAATATTGTAATGACCGGGAATTTATGAACCAATTTAAAATTTTTATTTTAGCTATTTAAATGGATTTTGAATATTTAAAATGATTTATTTTAAATAATAACGACGAAAAACATATTTAAATCGAAGTTAGACTTATAAATTTATTTTAATTATAAAACGAACTTGAAATGGCGCGGTTGTTTGGAAATTCGATTTAAATTTCAAATGAATGTACAGAATTCAATATTAATCAGAATTGAACGAAACAAGAAACATTAGAATCTATTTAACTATATCTTTCTAACGAATATAAGAAATTCATATTTCATAATATAAATAGAAAGTTATGTCTAGTTTAAAATTTGAAATAGTCACTATGGAATTTATTTATATTTTAAATAATATATAACCCTTAAAAATAGCCATTTTGCAAAAGACCTCCATTTTTGTCGAAACCACCTTTGTTAGATCTGAAGTGTCAAATTATTGTTAGGTTTCAAATTTAATAATTTTTGGAATTATTATGTGAGCGTGGTGAATTTAAACATGTTTGATCATTTCAGTTTGAATTTAATCCACTGGAAAAAGGACCATTTTTCAAACATTCTCCAAATTCAACGAAATTAGTTTTGTTAGGACCGTATCATCAAAACATAGCTAGATATAATTTTTCTGTAATTTTTGTAGTCACTGTATGGCCCCCATAAATTAAAATGTATGTTAAAATTCAATATATATTGATTTATATTTTAATTTTGACGAAAACTGACTGAAATAGTCGAATTGGCTTACGAAACATATCCCATTGTGTCCATAATGGGGTATTTAGCCAGCGGCATCAGTCATCGGGTTTGATTTCGAGTTCGTAGCAATAAGCTAGTAAATTCTGAATTAAATATTATTATTTAATTATATATATAGTGAGAATAATTGGTTGAACCCTACCACAAATTTCCATCATTCAAACTGTTTTCCGCCGCGCCATCTCACTACCAACGATTGAAATCATTAGATCTTCCTCCTCCAAAATATTCAAATCCACTAAATAAATTTGGGAACATATAGAACACAAATCGCAGCACTTCCCATCCTCTTTCGATCTATACGATTATGATCATCTCTCATCGAGGAAATGGAGCAAAATCAGAGCAGGAACAACTGCTATTTGAACTGGATTTTCAGCTAGAGGGACCCACCGAGCTCAAAGGCAAGACCGGTGCTGGAGGAGCTTCTCAAGGCCGTTCGTGTGGCGGTTGATGATCGGTCTTCGATCGACGATCCTAGGGGCTACGGTGGATTTTGTTCAGGCGATTGGGTTCGGGATTGAGTAAAAAGGAAGAACAATGGTTTTTTTACAATGGGAAATGGCAACATTTATTTTTAGCGTTATTAAGGTTAATTAATTAATTGTCTATTTAATTATATAATTAATATACTCGATGTTTATAATATCATATCTTGCTCAAATTAGAACGGAATTCAACAATTTAAATTGCGTTGGAACCGTGAAGACAAGCACTTCACAGTGGAACTGACTAGATCAAAAATGAAGCACTTTAGAATTTCAAGCAAATTCAAATCCAAACTGTACTGAAATCAGAAATTAAAGACTGGAGGAGTGGAACCGAAAGTGAGAATTCTTTCTCGCTCAACTGTTTTTGTTTTGTACTTATATCATAGGCTGCAGATGGGCTTAGTAGCTCCTGACACTATTTTTTTGCAAACCATGGTTGATTGTTTGGATTGTGATTGGGATTGTCATTGATTGATATTGTTGTATATAAAATTATTTATATAAAATGTATATAAAAAATTTCACAAAAGGAAACTGTAATAAATATTCATTTGCAAGTCAGACGGCTTGTTTATGCACATCTATTAAACTGTTATTAATTGGGACGATAAATTTTGCACATTGCCCAACTGCATAAATAATAATCAGTATTTTTTGTTTGAAAACCCCACACAGGTATTAGGATGATATTTGACATAAACTAACCACAATATTTAGTTGTATGTCAATTGATGGGTTGTGATGAGCGTTATTTATTTATTTTAACGCTTATACAGTTGTAAATTGCAATTTGGATGATGTTTGAATTGTTAATGATTATTTATCATTATTGTTGAATACACGTGATGTAAGAAATCCATATAGCTGAAATTATATGGTAATTGATTGAGTCACATTTCGATTCAGAAATAAGGAATATTTTAATATAATGAATATTTGAAAATCACGAATATTTTAAAATAATATTCAGTGAAGAATCAAAATGTGATTTTGATGTTTGATTTTGGATGGACACAAAAATATTGAAATGTTAAGCCGAATTAAGTAGTTAAAACCCATTTTAAACACGAATGGGTTTATCGATCGATTTTATTCATTTTATAATGAATATCGAAAAAAAAATGATTTCAAAATCAGATATTTTGAAAATAATATCATTTTAATATTTTAATGATACGGAATATTCAATTTTGATTTAAAATTAAAAATGAAGTTGGAATCGTTTTAAAATGAATTTATAAACGATTTATAAAATACATTTTAAATGGAAATCGATGACATATATATTATATTATATACAACGGCTTGAATAGAACGCGCCGCGTAGAGACCATTCGCGAATTTCGACCATTAACTTCAAATTGGCATAATGGGAGATTCGACCGTCGGATTCTCCTAAAACCGAAACCGTTGGGCTCGTATGAAAAAGAGCTTTCCAATGAATATAAGGGATTTGAAATATAACAGTCGTATTTTAAAATATGTCTTCAGAAAAGGTAGCTATGGATGTAGTTCAGTGGCCGTTATTGGAAACCGACTGTACGGGCCTTAATAAAATTATTTAAAATATGAAAAAAACAATGTAAAATCATAATAAATGATTTGGAAAGATTTTGGGTGAAAAATCCTAGATTTGAAAGGATAAAAATATATTTTTATCAAAATGAACTAACTATAATAAGAAAATCCAATGTTTCTAAATAAATAAATTGGATTTTAAAAATGGGTTTGAATATAACCAGAATTTTTAAATGAATGGATTGGAATAGAAATAATCTTCGGAATATTTCGATATTGGATTCCGTGATTATACGGATATTATTGAGGAATTTGGAAGATACATATATCGTTATTCCCAATACGATATCCGTTGGTTTCAGAATTTGATATTGAATATAAGCTGACATAATTTCTATTTAGAGCCTTGTATTTAATATTAAATTGTATTTTGGGGTATGTCGTGAATGGTGTCTACAATAACACTGTTCTTAAACCCCGATGAGAAAACAATATTTTTTTTAAATAAGATTTAGAGAATTTTACCAATTAATTAATATTTAACTGCAATTGAATTAAAATTGTATTTTGGGTTTATTGTGAATGATGTTTTAAATAACATTTGTTCTTCAATCTAATTAATAGTTAAGAGATGATTTGGAATTTATAAATCTTTTTATTAAGATTTAATGGAAAATTTTCAAAGTAAAGTTTTCCAATTTAATATATTAATTGGAATTGAATGGAATTTGATTTGGTAATAATCAAAATGAGCTTCTGTGAATGAAGACCGTTACTGTAACACCCCATATTTTCTGTAATCGTATAAGTAACAAATCAGAGAATAATTAATTTTTAAAATAAGAATCAAGGAAATGAGTTGCTCCATTGCGTTCTTCTTGAAATTCAGCTTGAATACGAGTCTGAGTTTTCGAAAAACGGAGTCCGTATGACCAAGTTATGGCCCTCCGAAGTTTCAGAGAATTTCAGAATAGAAAACAGCTCGAAAATTCGAATTCAAATTCGAATTCAAAATCCCAGAACAGGCTGGGCGGGAAAATTCCCGCCCATGGACCAGGTCGACCTGGGACTCGACCATAGTGTCGACCTCCCAGGGGCCAGGTCGACCATAGTGTCGACCTGGGGGTCGACCTGGCCAGACCAG
Organism: Allium sativum; assembly: GCA_030737875.1. Taxonomy (NCBI): domain Eukaryota; kingdom Viridiplantae; phylum Streptophyta; class Magnoliopsida; order Asparagales; family Amaryllidaceae; genus Allium; species Allium sativum. The sequence continues at coordinate 63,700,322 of CM060911.1, read as the reverse complement.
GTCGACCATAGTGTCGACCTGGGGGTCGATCTGCTCCCGAAAACCCAGTTTTTGAACCTGGTTCGCTCTGATGTGTCCGGTCTCGTTTCTGTCTAGATTCGTCCGCCTAATCCTATATAAACAGCCCCTAGCCTCATTTTCTCTACACAATTTCATTCTGTCTATATTTTGCCTCTGTTCTAATTAAAAATAAAAATGGCGTCGCTACCCTGCTGGAATCAAAACTTGGACTGATGCATCTTCTTCCAACCTGAATAGAATTAAAAGCTAAATCAAATCTCAAATCAAAGTTTAGATCTACAACAACAATTAAAGAGGAGTAATTCAGCATTTCTGCATCAACAACAGTTTATTATCCTTTCTTAAAACCACGAAAGGCAAGTACAGTTATTTTTCGATATAAACTTTAATTATGGTTGTGGCATGATTATAAATCTGAATCTGAGGTTATGTATATTCTTATCTGTCAGATCTGTTTTTCTGTGACTATTCTGTACCTCTTCTTCTTTCTGTTCTATAGCCAGGCTACTACGAGCCTGTGCCGAATCTCATAAGAGATTAACGCACGAACGCTAAATTTTGGGACAAATAATGAATAATGCATAATTGGACATGAAACTGTTGCCTATGAGACTATTGCCTTTGACTATAATTCACGCCTATGAGACTATTGCCTATGACTATGATTCATGACTATGAGACTATTGCCTATGACATTGAATAAGAAACTACTGTAATTAGTCGCCCATGACTATTGTGGTTAGTTGCCTATAACTATTGTAGTTAGTTTCTTATGCCTATTCCCTTAATGATATTAGATCTCATATTCAGTATGTAACTTTGCTAGTTTATTCCCATTCACTGTTATGTACATCGAGCCTATAGGGCCATTTCATGAGTATTTAGAGAACTTGTGGTAACATTCTGTACGGGGATTGGGCGTAGCTTAATTAAGTAAATCTGGCATAGCAAATATGTTGGCATAATCTGAGTTGGCTATAATAGAGAATGATTTACATGTGTATTAGTCTTGGACATAAAGGGTGAACTAGAATATTAAATCTAGTTTTGACATGAACTGTAAATGGGAATATTAAGGCTAAAATTTGGGGCATATATTGTATTATGAATTATGACCTTGATTTAGGCATGTAAGTTTAGGCTAAATTTATGATTAGGTAAGATAGGTAAATAGAGTTTTGGGTATATATAATCTCTAAATCTGTTATCTGCTAAATCTGTTATATTGCCTAATCTGCTAGTTCTGTTATATTTCCTAAACTGCTAATTAGATTGAATTGCCTAATCTGCTAATTATGTTAAATTGCCTTATCTGCTAAATTTGCTAAATAGCCTAATCTGCAAGATCTGTTATCTGTTGAATGACGGAATCTGTTGGAACTGAAATGCTGAAATTTGAAGTATGTAAATCTGTAGGCTCGATTTAAATTTGAGAAAAACTTGTTAATAGAACCTCGGATAATCTACTGTAACTTGTACAGAAGTTTAATCTGTTAAATAAACGGAATTAGTCTGATATCTGAAAAATTTGTATTGGAATGAATTGGCTTTGACACGAGGTTAGACTCTGTTTGCGGTAGAAGCCTGCCCGGAACCAACCGGCTTAACCTGCGACCGCAAACTGTCAGTCTAATGTGAGAGGTCATAGGCAAAACTAAATTATGCTTAGACACGAGGTTAGGTCTGGCTTGTGGCAGAAGTCTGCCCGGAACCGCCCGGCATATCCAGCAGGCACAAGCTATCGGCCTAATGTGAGAGGTCTGTGCATTAATATTTAATTAATGCAAATCTGGGATAAATATGATGTCTAAAATGTGTTCGGTGGATAGAGTTAAACCAATTGGACTAATGAATTTAACAAACCCATTTCGTGAATCTGTAAGCCCAATTACAAAATTAGACAAATCTGTAAATCTGTTAAATCCGTATATCTGATCCGTTAGTCTGAAAACTTGTCTGATCTATGAACTAGTTGATCTGAACTCTGTATGTTTGAACTTGTAAACAAGTTAATCAGAAATCTGTTAGTCTAGGGGACACAAGGTTAGGAGGGAAATTACTTGTGTCATCTGTTGTTTGGGAACTATATTAGTCAGTAACCCTTTCTGGTATCAAAACTTTGACCCAACAGTAGGTAGGGTCCGAGCAAGCTTACTGAACTAATTATAAGTGGTTCATTCTGATAATGGCGAGGGGTGTTGATGGTGCGTTCCAACCAGGTCATGTGCGTGCATGGATCCCGGTCTGCCTCTGAAGATGTAAGACGCCGTGACATCTGTAAATAGGTCTGTGCCAATTGCTTGTCACTTTAGGGAGTGATACACCCTACTGTGGAGCCGACACAGGGTATTTATGTATTAGGGAGCCGATCGCTTGGGGTAGGGTTTTAGGGTACACATAGTTCTGTCTGTTTCTATTTGTACTGTCTGTTTCTGTTGGGTGGCAACACCTGTATGTTTCTGCGTGGTACCGTCTGATCGGGTGGTAAAGGCCCATTTACTAGTGTACACCTAATTCTACATTCTGTTTCCGTAGGGATTAATCTATTTCTTTTTCTGTACCTTTTGTTCGGGTGGTGAAGGCCCATTATTAGCATTCTGTTTCTGTTTGTCTCTGTTCGGGTGGTAAAGGTCCATTATTAGCATTGTGTTTCTGTCTGTCTCTGTTCGGGTGGTAAAGGCCCATTATTAGCATTCTGTTTCTGTCTGTTTCTGTTGGGGTGGTAAAGGCCCATTCCTAGCATTCTCTTCTGTGGAAATTATTCTGTTCCCGTTTCTGTTTCAGTTTAGACATTAGGGTGACACCTAATCCAGTATACTAGTATTAGTGTTGAGAAATGAAGTAATATTAATCTGTTTCTTCTGTTTAACCTAAGTATATCTGCTACTCCTGTTACCGTTATCTCTCATCCTGTTTTATTTGCATGCCAAGATTATTATTATCTGTTCATATGCTGAAAGTCACTGGACTTGCCAGACTTTATGTCTGACCTTACTTGTTTTCGCCCCTTTTTCTTCCGTTTCCCCCCCGGGTTTTCCAAGGAGGGAATACTTTAGCTTGATCCGGATTTCTTCTGCTTGAAGTGCTTAAAGTATGGCTTGACTCCTCATGGCAGCTTCTATGGGGATTATGATTTTAAAGTTTTGTATTCTGATGATTTTCTGAACTAGACTGATATTTACGTACTTGAGCTTTTGGTAAAGATGTAACCAAACTGATTTCTGTTTTCCGCTGTAATAAAGTTATAATTTCTCAAGTATTGTTTATCTGTCTTGTAAATTTCTGTTCTGTCTACTAAAATGCTCCACTAAAGTAAGGCATTCCCTTTGTGAGTGTCCTTAACGGAGGTGGGGTGTTACACTTTGTATCAGAGCTGAAGGTTACCAGATTAGATAAAAAGTTTTTGAAAACTATTTCCAAAAAAGTTTTAAAAGGAAGTATTTTCAAAGTTTATTTTGAAAAACATAATCCCCAAAAAGCCATATATCTATCTTTTCCGTTCTCCGTTTTAAATCTTTTTCTTTCATTCCAGCATGTCTGGGAATCTTAACTTTCCAGAGGGCGTGCCAATACCTGGCTGGTTCAGGAGGTACTTAGAGGATAGGGCCAGCGATGCAGGCCCAGCAGATACTCCTCCTCCAGTTGCAGCGATTCCTCCTCCTCCGCCCCCTCCTCGTGCAATTGCTTTTTCAAAGATCTGTAAAGATTTTAGGGCCATGGGTGGAAAGGATTTCAAGGGAACTGAATCATTCATAGAAGCGAGGAACTGGCTTAAAGAAACTGAGGATCTGTTCGTTATTTTTGAGGTGGACGATAGGCAGAAGGTACAATTGGAGGTATGGTTGCTCAAGGACGAAGCTTCCTATTGGTGGGAAGTCACTAACGCCGAGAGACCGGTTGAAACATGGATGGATTTCAGAACAAGGTTTGAGACGAAATTCCTCTCGCAAGCTGAACGAAGTCTACAACTGGAAAAGTTCTTATCTCTTAAGCAAAGAAGTATGTTGGTCAAGGAATACGTCAACCAGTTTAACCAACTGGCCAGGTTCGGACTAGATTTAGTCAACACCAAGCATAAAAAGGCTCTCCGCTTTGTTAAAGGATTGAACGAGCCACTGCACAGCCTAGCCATGACCCATGTACCCATGGGAGTGACTTACAAGAGATTAGTGGATATGGCACTACTGCACGAGGAAGACAACGGCAAGAAAGAGGCAAAGAAGGAAGAACCACAGAACAAGAAAGCATGGCCCAAAAAGGAAACACAAAAGAAGGGTGAAAAGTCTGAAGATAAGAAGGAGAAAAAGTGCTTTACTTGTGGAAGCTCGACTCATCTGAACAAGGATTGCAGAAAAAGAAAGGGAACTTGCTTCAACTGTGGTGAGATGGGACACTTCACTAGGGACTGTCCGAAGAAACGAGGGCAAGGACAGAGGGCAGGACCAACTTCTGGAAGGCAGGCGAACACTCTAGAGGCTAGTGGATAGGATAGAAATAGGAAAACTTTCTATAGGAGGTTTAATTTCCTTTATCTGATTTTTGAGTTAAAACTCTTTTCTGATTCTGGCATTTCGATTCTGTAATTGATACTCTGCACTTGAATACTAGTATTGTTTTTGATTCCGCTGTAGACTCATAAAGGTTATGACACATCTAAGCGTGGTAAGTTGGGTATTTGTATTGAGCGTTAATTTGACTATGACGCATACATTCTGGGTTTTTATCATGCTTAGTTTCCTAAGAATCATTTCGTAATCTGATTTGTACCGGTAATCTGTAAATATCTGAATATTTCTGATAAGGCTGAGATTTCCAGTTTTGACATTGTTTAAAGAGGGTAATCCTCTGGTTGTCAATCTGATGGTGATTTCGGTCTTCGGGGTTGATACTTAGGGGAATTTGTCTCTCAACCAAGGTTTAATGGAAACCAAGTTTTTGTTTATCTGCACTCGCTCCCATCACTCGACTGTATCCTATCAATCAAGTCTTTGACCTATAGATACGAATCCTATGGATGTAAATATGTGTTTGAGACATGTTATGTTGGATGGTTGCAAGTGGATGCAAGTGGTTGTTAGTGGTTGCTCGTGGATGCATATACACACACTAGGCACTAGATCGGCTCGAAAACACTCTCATACTGCATATGGATGTGTGAGCATTTTCAATTTCTGTGGATGCAAAATGATTGACTCATCACATGGATGTTTCATATGAATGAATGGTTGTCACTCATATAAGAATAATATCAAATAGGAAAATTGCATATATGTTGGACTTATGGCACTAACACAATTCGCATTAAGGAGGTCAACTAAATCAGTGGACTGCCTGATCTTTGCATTAGATAAGGAACATATACACACACTTTTGCATATGTTCATACAACATTAGAAGTTTTCTAAGGACAATGGATGCTTGTGGATGATGGTTGAGTAGATGGATGACTGGATGGTAGGACACATTCTTCTCAACTTGAAGATTTCGGGGACGAAATCCATTAAGGAGGGGAGAATGTAACACCCCGTATTTTCTGTAATCGTATAAGTAACAAATCAGAGAATAATTAATTTTTAAAATAAGAATCAAGGGAAATGGGTTGCGCCATTGCGTTCGTCTCGAAATTCTGCTTGAAAACGAGTCCGAGTTTTCGAAAAACGGAGTCCGTATGACCAAGTTATGGCCCTCCGAAGTTTCAGAGAATTTCAGAATCGAAAACAGCTCGAAAATTCGAATTCAAATTCGAATTCAAAATCCCAGAACAGGCTGGGCGGGAAAATTCCCGCCCATGGACCAGGTCGACCTGGGGGTCGACCATAGTGTCGACCTCCCAGGGGCCAGGTCGACTATAGTGTCGACCTGGGGGTCGACCTGGCCAGACCAGGTCGAACATAGTGTCGACCTGGGGGTCGACCTGCTCCCGAAAACCCAGTTTTTGAACCTGGTTCATTCTGATGTATCCGGTCTCGTTTCTGTCTAGATTCGTCCTCCTAATCCTATATAAACAGCCCCCTAGCCTCATTTTCTCTACACAATTTCATTATGTCTATATTCTTCCTCTGTTCTAATTAAAAATAAAAATGGCGTCGCTACCCTGCTGGAATCAAAACTTGGACTGATGCATCTTCTTCCAACCTGAATAGAATTAAAAGCTAAATCAAATCTCAAATCAAAGTTTAGAACTACAACATCAATTAAAGAGGAGTAATTCAGCATTTCTGCATCAACAACAGTTTATTATCCTTTCTTAAAACCACGAAAGGCAAGTACAGTTTTTTTCCGATATAAACTTTAATTATGGTTATGGCATGATTATAAATCTGAATCTGAGATTATGTATATTCTTATCTGTCAGATCTGTTTTTCTGTGACTATTCTGTACCTCTTCTTCTTTCTATTCTATAGCCAGGCTACTACGAGCCTGCGCCGAATCTCATAAGAGATTAACGCACGAATGCTAAATTTTGGGACAATTAATGAATAATGCATAATTGGACATGAAACTGCTGCCTATGAGATTATTGCCTTTGACTATAATTCACGCCTATGAGACTATTGCCTATGACTATGATTCATGACTATGAGACTATTGCCTATGACATTGAATAAGAAACTATTGTAATTAGTCGCCCATGACTATTGTGGTTAGTTGCCTATAACTATTGTAGTTAGTTTCTTATGCCTATTCCCTTAATGATACTAGATCTCATATTCAGTATGTAACTTTGCTGGTTTATTCCCATTAACTGTTATGTACATCGAGCCTATAGGGCCATTTCATGAGTATTTAGAGAACTTGTGGTAACATGCAATACGGGGATTGGGCGTAGCTTAATTAAGTAAATCTGGCATAGCAAATATGTTGGCATAATCTGAGTTGGCTATAATAGAGAATGATTTACATGTGTATTAGTCTTGGACATAAAGGGTGAACTAGAATATTAAATCTAGTTTTGACATGAACTGTAAATGGGAATATTAAGGCTAAAATTTGGGGCATATATTGTATTATGAATTATGACCTTGATTTAGGCATGTAAGTTTAGGCTAAATTTATGATTAGGCAAGATAGGTAAATAGAGTTTTAGATATATATAATCTGCTAAATCTGTTATCTGCTAAATCTGTTATATTGCCTAATCTGCTAGTTCTGTTATATTGCCTAAACTGCTAATTAGATTGAATTGCCTAATCTGCTAATTATGTTAAATTGCCTTATCTGCTAATATGCTAAATAGCCTAATCTGAATGATCTGCTATCTGTTGAATGACGTAATCTGTTGGAACTGAAATGCTGAAATTTGAATATGTAAATCTGTAGGCTCGATTTAAATTTGAGCAAAACTTGTTAATAGAACCTCGAATAATCTGCTGTAACTTGTACAGAAGTTTAATCTGTTAAATAAACAGAATTAGTCTGATATCTGAAAAATTTGTATTGGAATGAATTGGCTATGACACGAGGTTAGACTCTATTTGCGGTAGAAGCCTGCCCGGAACCAACCGGCTTAACCAACTACCCCAAACTGTCAGTCTAATGTGAGAGGTCGTTAGCATAACTAAAATATGCTTAGACACGAGTTTAGGTCTGGCTTGTGGCAGAAGTCTTCCCGGAACCGCCCGGCATATCCAGCAGCCACAAGCTACCGACCTAATGTGAGAGGTCTGTGCATTAATATTTAATTAATGCAAATCTGGGATAAATATGATGTCTAAAATGTGTTTGGTGGATAGAGCTAAACCAATTGGGCTAATGAATTTAACAAACCCGTTTCGTGAATTTGTAGGCTCAATTACAAAATTAGACAAATCTGTAAATCTGTTAAATCCGTATATATGATCCGTTAGTCTGAAAACTTGTCTGATTTATGAACTAGTTGATCTGAACTTTGTATGTCTGAACTTGTAAACAAGTTAATCTGAAATCTGTTAGTCTGGGGGACACAGGGTTAGGAAGGAAATTACTTGTGTCATCTGTTGTTTGGGACCCATATTAGTCAGTAACCCTTTCTGGTATCAAAACTTTGACCCAACAGTGGTAGGGTCCGGGCACGCTTACTGAACTAATTATAAGTGGTTCATTCTGATAATGGCGAGGGGTGTTGATGGTGCGTTCCAACCAGGTCATGTGCGTGCATGGATCCCGGTCTGCCTCTGAGGATGTAAGACGCCGTGACATCTGTAAATAGGTCTGTGCCAATTGGTTGTCACTTTAGGGAGTGATACACCCTACTGTGGAGCCGACACAGGGTATTTATGTATTAGGGAGCCGATCGCTTGGGGTAGGGTTTTAGGGTACACTTTGTTTTGTCTGTTTCTGTTGGTACCGTCTGTTTCTGTTGGGTGCCAACACCTGTATGTTTCTGCGTGGTACCGTCTGATCGGGTGGTAAAGGCCCATTTACTAGTGTACACCTAATTCTACATTCTGTTTTCGTAGGGATTAATCTGTTTCTATTTCTGTACCTTCTGTTCGGGTGGTAAAGGCCCATTATTAGCATTATGTTTCTGTCTGTCTCCGTTCGGGTGGTAAAGGCCCATTATTTGCATTGTGTTTCTGTCTGTCTCTGTTCGGGTGGTAGAGGCCCATTATTAGCATTCTGTTTCTGTCTGTTTCTGTTGGGGTAGTAAAGGCCCATTCCTAGCATTCTCTTCTGTGGAAATTATTCTTTTCCTGTTTCTGTTTCAGTTTAGACATTAGGGTGACACCTAATCCTGTTATACTAGTATTAGTGTAGAGAAATGAAAAGTAATATTAATCTGTTTCTTCTGTTTAACCTAAGTATATCTGCTACTCCTGTTACCGTTATCTCTCATCCAGTTTTATTGCATGCCATGATTATTATTATCTATTCATATGCTGAAAGTCACTGGACTTGCTAGACTTTATGTCTAACCTTGCTTGTTTTCGCCCCTTTTTCTTCCGTTCCCCACCCCACCCCCCCCCCCCCGGTTTTCCGAGAAGGGAATACTTTAGATTGATCCAGATTTCTTCTGCTTGAAGTACTTGAAGTGCTTAAAGTTTGGCTTGACTCCTTATGGCAGCTTCTGTGGGGTTTATTATTTTAAAGTTTTGTACTCTGATGATTTTCTGAACCAGACTGATATTTATGTACTTGAGTTTTTGGTAAAGATGTAACCAAACTGATTTCTGTTTTCCGTTGTAATAAAGTTATAATTTCTCAAGTATTGTTTATTTATCTTGTAAATTTCTGTTCTGTCTACTAAAACGCTCCACCAAAGTAAAGCATTCCCTTTGTGAGTGTCCTTAACGGAGATGGGGTGTTACAATTACTATAAATGGAATTTAAAAGGTTTTGCTGCTATTCCATTTATATTATTAGTCTAATATGGGAATTTATGTCGATTATACACTGTTATGATTTCTGTGTAGATTCCATTTTGACGGAAGATGATTTTGGGTTTATCTTGAACGATGTTTTAAAGGACATTCGTTCTTTAACCTAGTTAAAGATGGAATTTATTTCCTAAATTTGAACAATCAATAAAGTAATGATTTTTTAGATTAATACCAATGTGAAGTTTTAAATGGATCTTTAATTAAACTGGAATGAAAATGGGATAATTAAATTTATCGAATTCACGAAATGATCGAGAATTGAGTACCACCAGTTTTACTCCAGGCGATAATTAAATCTTTAATTAGATTCGAACGTGAAATGGTAATTAAATTTACAGATAACCCTGTGGGTGTTAGATATGAGGTACTGCAGTTTTGCTCCATGGGATGAATATGCTGGGATTGGATAAATAAAATAAACGATTACTTAGGTATGACTCGATAATCCCGACTATTTTTATATACCTTAATTTGGTTTAGAATTGTTAAAAGATAAAATAAAATCTTTTAAAAACGATATCCAAAGGAAGAATAAAAAGAAAATTTAAAAGAATTTATCTTTGATAAAATTAATGGGAACCTTTCCCTAAAGATAAGAATATTTGGATAAATGATTGTTCTGAATTGGAATGAGGCATATGATGTGTTTTTATAGCACTTTATTACAAGATACGCAAGTTATTCAGAAAGACCGGTTTTAACCCATTCTGAATAACTAATACGGCGACTAAATGTCGAAGATATGAAGACGTTAGTTGAAGGCCGGAGATCTTCACATCATTTGGATGATTACTGATGTCTTGATTGGGAAGTACACCTAAGACAAGGTAATAAGTGGTGTTCGTCCAGTCGTACTTGGAGATCGACCGGATATGCGAGGGCCTCTCTCCTGTATTGGACATATGGGACGAGGAATAAGGTGCCTCCATTTTCGTTCAGACCTAGAACGGATTTTCAAATGGATAATGTGTCTGATAGTGTATATCTTTGTAGTGTATTCGTTGATGTCTACTAAATATATATATGTTTGGTGGCAGAGAATTTATTCTCTTGCTTAACACCCTTCTCTGAAACGTACGAGCTTAGAGGTTATATATTGGTGGAAATCAGTGGTACGGTATGGAATGACAGTGTGGCATGCTGAGATGCAAATGATCAAGGCTTTTCTTAAAAAGCAGAATCTAGTGGTTGACGATCAAAGCACAGCTTTAATTAGCATAGCTTTGTGTAGCGTTAATTCGCGAGCTTCACACCCAGGTATGAACCAAAAATAGGATCGTGACTTCATGGAAATGGACATATGCTAGTTCAAGGTACGAGTAATGCCATGCAATGGAGCCCAGACTGTTTACTTATGTGGACGTTGCACATTATTTGATGGAAAGCGATGTACCTCGGAGTTCGGGCCGATTGAAAAGCTCGAATATGATTTGGGTCCCTAGTGACTCTAGAGTGGTCATCATACTGACCCATTTTGAAGGTTCGATAGAACCGGCTAACATATAGTTTATGGTATAACTAATCATCAACGGATGACCGGCCATGAAGTTCCAAGAGCTCGCCAGCATCCGAGTCCTGAGGCATTTGCTAGAGTGTCTCGAAATAGGTGAGGATGATCCCTTGCCTTGGTTCATAGATGGAAATCCAATTTCCAATACACGATTTACGGTTTTAGTTGTAAACCTATATGGCGACATAATATAATGGTACCTACGCCGCCTATGATTGATACATTTTTATTTGAAGTTGATTTCTTCACTTATAGTAATAATAAAAGATGAAATTTCGCGTATCAAGAATATTTGGCTATTATAAGGGAAAACTCAATCCTCGACTGCGTTCGTTGGGTGATGGGACCTGAGTCTTATAATATCTTCGTTTTTCTCTTTAGCATTGCACTGTTTATTTTTATGCACTAGTATCCATGGAGATAAACCTGTTTCGTGTTATACAGCGTGGTCATGTGATACCTAACTTTAAAATCAAGCTAATAACTGTTTTAGTTCTACACCAGTCCCGTGACTGACTCGGAATTTATTATTTTAACCTAAACTCTGGGTGCCTATATTTCCACATGGGCATCAAGTAGTTTTGGTTCTTTGTAGACATTTCTTTACACTGGATCCTGGATTTATAGTTGGAGCTATATTCGGAAAGCTTTGTATCCGTATATTTCTTTTAGTTGTGCTAATTGATATACTTTCCGCTACGCATTGTATTTATACATTTTAATTCCGCTACTATGTAATTTATTCTCTGATATACTCTTGTACTCTGATGTAATTATTGTAATAGCAATGAAATGTTCTTCTGGTTGTGTTCTGATGCGTCATGTTCTCAGGGCAATCCGAGCTTTCCCGTAAGGGGAATTTCGGGTCGTTTCAGTTTGGTATTAGAGCTTTGGTTTATAGTGCTTGAGAATTAGGCATGTTAGAACCAAACAAAAGAATTCATCAAAGGTAGGATTAATAATGTCCTATAAGAATGACTCGTTAGAGATAGGGTTAGTAATACCCTAGAATGAGTATGAAGAGTATTATTTATAAAAAAATAAATTTAGTTTTGAAAATTTACCTTATTATACATATTTGAGTATTTTATTTTAATTTGATTTTGGACTATCGGGTATAAAGAGATTTTCAATATGCGTCTGATCCACATGTATATGAAGTCTCAAGTATACTGGGTAGATAAAAAATCACATTCTATTCGCCAGAAGACGATTTTGATGAAGGGGCCCTATCATCAGTATTTATGTTCGAGTTTCGAAGGTGGATATCTATATATTTCCAATTGACTGGTGTGAGAACCAAAACATAGTTAAAATTTATTGTTTATGATTTGGCATTGAAATAGGATTTTTAAGTATATCAAAATTATATGTTTGAAAATATAACCGACTTATTGATTGCTGGTTGTGTTATGATTATTAGTTTAACTAATAAAAAAAATTTGGAACGATAATTAATTTAACCAATATGAGAATGAATGATAAGTAAAACCAAATCAAATCAAATATTGAATTAAATTGAAAATTGATTGGAATTGCATATATGTAGATGTGTGTATATTGAATAAGTCATAGCACGGAAACTAAGAAGAGGAATAAAATTGTATGCCCAACAAATAGGTAAATATTTACTATATTCATTGGGTTGGATGATTTTATGAGCCGATTGGCATGCCGATTGGATTTTTCTTTTTCTTTTTGATCGATGAGGGCCATGTGAGGAAAGTTGTGGTTTTATCGATAGGGCTGTACAAAGGAGGTTATAGTGAAACTTTTCAAAAATTTAGGGCGTTAGCCAAATTTTTAAGAAAGTAGAAAATTCTTAGAAACTGAAAAGTTGAAGAATAAAAGTCAAAATAAAAGTTGAGTTGGTTAGTGTTGATGCCAAAAGTGGTCATCAACGGCCAAAAGTCAGATTTGAGCATGATATATGATGAAATATCAGAAAAAGCAAGACAATAGCATTTTTGTAGTGGTTCGGCGTTAACGAGTCTACGTCCACTTTGTAATCTCGTAATAATATCACAAAGTCAGAGATACGATAAATGAGATCATCATGATCTCCATTACATAGTCGTTTTTGATAAAAATAGCAAGTATTTTTAGGTGAAAGTGGTTGACAGCCATGATTGAGTTGTGGAGGGCATGCATGAGCTATAAAGTCTGGCTCAGATCTCAACCAAAAGTCCTCCTCTTTGTTATATAGCATGGTGTATTTATAGGCGGTAGGCTTCAACAATTCGAGTTGCCATGTGTCGGTTGATTCATGTATGGAGCTGAGTCTTGATTACGTGGAGAGGTCCCCTCCAATATGTGGCAGCAAAAGTATAGCTTGATCCAAGTTTACAGGCTTTAGAATAGGTAGTAGGACCAAGTAACTAATTTATTAAATAGATCTCATGACCAAGTCATTGCTGTAGTATAAGCTGATATCTAGACCATCTAGCCTAGGTATTTTGAGCTGAAATATTTCGATCCAAGAGTCCTTGAGCCAAGGAGCTTCGGGCCATGAATGTCCGGGCTTGTCCAAGCCTATGCTCGAGTTCTAAGCAATCCTTTGATGGGTCCATGGGCTGATGGCCTTGCCAAAAGGCGGGTCAACACTTTGCCCCCCAAAGTACGTCGTGTGGCAGATAGGATGTATGTCATTCATCTTCGGGAATGCAATGTCGAATTATCATGTCTTTGGAAGTAGTCCTGAAGCTTGAATTCTTTTTTCTTTTCTTTCTTCAAATAGCATGTCATGCATCACACTGCCATCTGTGGTACATATCGAGCCAAAGTTTGAAGCTGGAGTAGTTGAGATGAACAGGTAATCACTTACGCCTCGTTGAGCCAAGATGTCGAATGAAATCATCATAAGTCAAGCTGGGCTGCTGGCTTCTGCACGTGGTCGTTCATAAACAGGTCATCTCCAGATGGTGTCATCTCCTTATAGAAGTCGAGAGCATGGTCAAGTGTAAGTTCAAGTTAGACCATTAGTCACACACAGGTCAGTGCATGGTTTGGTTATCCAAATCATGAGGTGGTGTAGAAAATCAGAGATGGCCATGTGAACTTGACATCACATATGGCTTTTTATTTCCCGGGTCATTGGAATAGCAGGCTAGGGGTCCATGATCGCGCCATATCTTACCAATATAAAGCTAGAAAACCATTATCACTCCAGATCATATTAACAGAAGACTAGAAATCCATGGTCACATTAAACCATATTTAATGAAATCCACGATCGCTCCGGATCATTTTTATGGTCCAATGATCACATATGAGTCAGTACGAGATGTTGTTGAAATCATGTGAGTCGAGGTCTAGTATGATTGTCAAAATCATAAGGCAGTAGAAAAGTGAGTCTCACTCTTTATTTAATGTACATGCGATTTGAGTCTTCCAAGTCATGTTTAGCTCATCAGTTCCCTCGCTTGAATGAGTGAGGCAAGTCAAGTTGAACTCATAAGCTGTCTTGCTTGAATGAGTAACCCAAGCCTTGTCACAGTCGGAAGGCATGGTATATATCCTTTGAATCACGTGTCAAGTCAAGGATGTGTTCAAAGTCAGTAAGCTGACGCTCATGCATATATCGTCGATGGGTGACAAACGAAGCCAGTGCTCATTCCCCCAGCATCAGTGAGGGCCGAGCTAAGTCAGTCGGACGTCCATTCCTTAAGTCTTTATACTCTCCGTCGTTGTTTCGGGTTATAGTTGCAGGTTTTGCAGTCTTAGCCAACCCAAGTCGTTTTATACTCTCTCTCAAGTCAGGAAGAGCTAGAGTTGAACGTACGAACAGTCGAATCACACTTGTCTAGGCATTGTTCCTTTACTTTAGTCGGAAAGTGAGGATCATTTCATCGAGCGTCAATGAACTTAGTTACTCTTAGCTGATTAGTCGCAGACTTGAGTAAGCTCATAAAAAATACAAGCAAATGAACATCATTAGGGAGTTAGTCGACCTCCCTTTGTACCTATTCCAGAATAGTACAAAATAGTCATCATACTCTTTTTGAGTTTGCTCTTCATGCTCGGTTCCATTAAGGTCATCATTTTTTGTTGCGGTTTGGGATCCTGCAAAACTTTAAGTAGTCGAAAATGCGCATAGAGTAGTCGAATAGCAGATTCATGCTTTTCATGGCTCGCACTCGCCGTCCCTAGTCATTGGGGGCTTGACTGAGTAGCGGACTTCAAATCCATGTCTTCTCAGTATTCATAATTCCTCATCATGTCGTGGGTTAGAGTTGGATCCAAAATGGTTTGTTGGTATTCAACCCATACTGGTTTTTGCTCTCCCATCCAAGCTCTAAGGATCAAAGTTGGGCTGCAAGAGGTCAGACTGTAGTCACTTTGAATGCTCTCATTCTTCCCCTTCCAATTGGGAAGTAGGTTGGGATCAGTCAATGGATGGTCACTCTGCACCCCTTTCTTGGTCCACATGCGGCCTATCGAGATCAAAGCATAAGTTATGTACACGCAAATAAGTTATGCCGGTTGTAAATACTTTTAATAGTTATTCCCCCAGTCCGGGGGTAATGGCAAAAGACAGGTGGCCAGACCACAACCATTTCAAATTTAGACATGCATGCATAAAAAGGTATGGCTGTCAAAGCTTAAGTGAATAGGTCGTCCAAGCGCTCGAGCTATTGCATTTTCTATTCATTGTACTTGCAACGTGATACTCATCGCTACACTTGAGCTATAGTCAGTCACATATGGGTATGTGTGTCGATTTCAGATATCACACTTAAGGCCCTCTTTCGGTCATTGCCTTTGGTCGTGTGATGTGTTGATGAACCTCCCACTCTCAATGACTCCTTTCAGTTGTCGCATTGAGTTGTGTGGGAAGTTTAGAATTAGGAGTCGAAGTCATCCCTTCTAACATGATCCTTCGTTGGTGTATGTAAATGTGGCTCTCGCATCTGTGTTTGGTATCTATACATGAACTTGTAATTCGAAAAAGAATAGTTCGCTTAGTCTTGCAAGCTACTAAGTCAACCTTTAAGTAACAAGAAATTGTAGCTCTAAATGAAAACATGTTGAGTTCTAATCCATCTAGCATAGAAATATTAAATGTCAAAGTGTCAAGGTACTAAGTGTCGTAGTTTGGATGTATAATGTCTGTGGCCTCCTTTTTTCTTTGAAACACATTTTGCGTCTAAGACGTGTTTAAAGTTAATTCAGAAGTTTATGCTCGTGCCCCCAGCATCGGTGGGAACAAGGTTAAGTCATCCGAATGTCCGGTCCCTAAGTTTTTTATACTCCTATCCTCATTCGGAGGGCAATGGAGATTGTGTAGACGTCGCAACATCGTCCTTCATACTCTCTCGCAAGTCGTGAGAGTTAGAGTTCTGTGTTTAGTGGTCTTAAGTCGTGGTGCACCATTCACACTAACCCAATAGGTTTATATTCTATCTCTCAAGTTGTGAGAGTTAGAGTTATGGACGTCATGGCTTGTCCTTTGTATTCTCCCAAAGTCAGTTTGGGTTAGAGTTGTGGACGTCGTTTTTCGTCCTTTATACTCTCCCTTCGTAAATCAGGGTTAGAGTTGTGGATCGAGTGGTCTTAAATCTTGGCGCCCCATCATACTCGTCCTAGATGTATACGCATGTCCAAGCTCTGAGATTAGAGTTAGTTGGGCAAACATTCGGGGTCACATTTGCCTTGGCATCGTCCCTTTTCTCCTACGTCAAGAGCAAAGATTGCTATCAGGGATGGTCGGTTCACATCCCTATTGAGCTTATACTCCCCCCGTCGGAAGCATGGGAAAGAGTTAAAGACGTCATTGAAGAGCGGTTGAGGCATACTCATCCTCGTCTTAACATTTCTCTTTTACCCCCACGTCGAAGGAAAAAGTTATTATGTTGTTCATGGGATCCCGTTCCGGTCATTGTTGCACTCTTCCCGTCAGATTAAGGGATGGAGTCGTCGATCTGTTGGATTGTTATGTCACACCCAAATACATCTCTATGTCTTTCCTGGCAAATCAAAGGCAAAAGGATGAGGAGGCCTCATTAGTATGCCTAGGTAAAAATAACACACGTCGAACTCATGTGCGTTTATTTTCTTTCCCCCTAAGTCAAGGGAAAAAAGTCAGTGAATGGATGATCAAACTAAATTTATGTCATATTGTTGGCCTCGGGCCAAGAGTAAGCTGGTGAATATTTGAATCATGTTCACAAAACTTTACGTTTCTCCATTCAAACTATGGAAGGGTTGATTGGTACCAAACCTCGGGTACCTGTATCATTCATATACGAATTTGAACATGTTAATAATGCCAATAACTCAAGGAGAAGGTAATGGAAAAATGCATGATTGGAAAGTCAGTATGTTGATGGGAGGTGCTGCCTCCTTTATTTGGATTTATGTAATTCGATGGCATCGAGTGCAGGATCTAGTCGTATGGACGGTCGAACTACATCCGTCTGGCGTCAGATCTAAACTTTGAAATGCAATCATTGAAGCACGGTTGTGTTGAGTCATGCCATGCATGAGCCATGGAGTGGATGGTCAAGTCAGATCCACTTTGAGTTGTATATCTTTTCTCGGACAGGGGGGCACGGTTTTGTAAACGAGCGCTTCAGTCCGGCTCGTTATGGCAACGTTCTGTAGTTCTGCATGCATGTATTGGAAGTATGATCAGTACCAGACTTTGGGTACCTATATCATTCACACATAAATTCATAAGAGTTACTAGTCACATAAATAACTGATAAAGAATGCAAAGATAAGAGATATGGGTAAAAAATAATCATGTTAAAGGAGTGAGTATGGTTCAGAATGAGAATGGTATCGCGTATCCTTTGCCAGTCCATTCTGATTTGTCAAATCTCTGACAGTTGATGACCGCTGAAGATTTATTTGATGAAGGAAGTCTTTTCAAATCCTCATGGGGCGGCAATGCCAAGAACGGTCAGACCTTGATCGGGTACTGGGATAATAAAGGCAATCTAGCGGCCTTTGTGAGTGAATGATGAGGGTGGTTTCCTTTGAATCTCCTTCTTTCCCCCATGTCGAGGGAAAGGAATAAAGGTCTGGTAGTCAGATCAGAACCGCTAATGGTGGCATCTCATCTTGCCGGTGCTACGGCAGTGATCGGCAGGAGAACAATGTATCCATGCTTATAGAAGCTTTGCCTTTTCCATGTCCGGAAGTGGGATACGAAAGCTAGGAATGTAGACATGCTTCGTCCATCCGCGGCTATATCCTTGATCCACGTCGGGGAATGAGAGCCGATATATAGACAATCACATTCAGGCTTAAGTATTTCAAACTTTTAACTCGCCGATCTTCCAGTAAGACTGAAGCATTCGATTAGGACTAAATAACCTCTGTAAATTAGGGTGGTGACCATTGAAAGAATCCTGTCGTGGCCATCTTGTTGTTGATATTCTCGGACTATCCGTTGAATCTTGGATGATAAGTCTTTACGATTATTGTTGGTCAAAATATATGCTAAGCCGAAGGCAAGCCATGCTCCGAGCCGAAGGCGAGCCGTCAAGCAGGTCCGAACGCAGCGCCAGTGGGATTCCGGAGCCCCACAGTCCCGGCGGCGATCGACCTAACCGGTTAGGTAGAAAATGTTGCCATCGCCCGATTCATTCGTTTTCGGAAGATTGAGCCTTCTTTGAGACGATCAGAAAAATGCATTTTTCTGAAAATGACACTATCTGTCTTGATGTGTAGGGCTTCAGTAATGGCAAGTAATTCGGGTTGGTATATTTGGAAGAGTAGGTCGACCTGGAGAGTTTCATGAGAGTCGGTCGTTCTGTTGTTGGTCGATCTGGGCTTGAACACCATTATGACGATAGGTGTTCGAACCAATCTCACTCCAGCCTATGACCTACTGCGAGCCAAGCTACATAATGCGAGCTTTCCAAAGTGAAATTCCTATTGGCTGGTCTTCTGGTCGGGTCGATGTCGACCCAGGAAGGGTCAACCCAACTAGGTCGAACCCAAAATTGGAAAAAATAGGTTTTTTAATGCAGATGTTGCTGCTTCTGCTTTCCAAGGAATGTACATAAGTATTGGAAACCATGGCTGTTGAAGATGGCTGAAACTAGGATTTTAACTCGGACTTGGTGATCCAAAAGTTAAGGAAAACCCTTAAGACGTTGAGAATTCATTTCTCAATGAAAGCACCAAACTGCTGACGCCAAAAAGTGGTCATCAACGGCCAAAAGTCAGATTTGAGCATGATATATGAAGAAATATCAGAAAAAGCAAGACAACAGCATTTTTATAGTGGTTCGGCATTAACGAGCTTACATCCACTTTATAATCTCATAATAATATCATAAAGTCGGAGATACAATAAATGAGATCGTCATGATCTCCATTATATAGTCGTTTTTGAAAAATATAGCAAGTATTTTTGAGGTGAAAGTGGTTGACAGTTATGATTGAGTTGTGGAGGGCATGCTTGAGCTATAAAGTCAGGCTTAGATCTTAGCCAAAAGTCCTCCTCTTTGTTATGTAGCATGGTGTATTTATAGGCGGTAGTTCAACAATTCGAGTTACTATGTGTCGGTTGATCCATGTGAATAGCAGATGATGGAGCTAAGTCTTGATTATGTGGAGAGGTCCCCTCCAATATGTGGCAGCATAAGTATAGCTTGATCCAAGTTTATAGGCTTTAGAATAGGTAGTTGGACCAAGTAAGTAGGCTATTAAATAGATCTCATGACCAAGTCATGGTTGTAGTGTAAATTGATCTGAAGACCATCTAGCTTCGGGCGATGAATGTCCGGGCTTGTCAAAGCCTATGCTCGAGCCCTGAGCGATACTTTAATGGGTCCATGGGTTGATGGCCTTGCCAAAAGGCCAGTCAACACTTAGTTTAACAACTTTCAGCTCCATTCCTTTTCGAGGACGAAAAGATTTTAAGTGAGGGAGATTGTAACGACCCAGAATTTCTGAACCAATTTTAAAAAATTATTTTAGCTATTTTAATGGATTTTGAATATTTAAAATGATTTATTTTAAATAATAACGACTAAAAATTTATTTAAATCGAAGTTAGAACATATAATTTATTTTAATTATAAAACGAACTTAAAACGACGCAGTAGTTTGGAAATTCGATTTTAAATTTCAAATGAATGTACAGAATTCAATATTAATCAGAATTGGACGAAGCAACAAATATTAGAATCGATTTAACTCTATCTTTCTAATGAGGGTAAGAAATTCAGATTACATAATATAAATTGAAAGTTATGTCCAATTTAAAATTTGAAATAGTCGCTATGGAATTTATATATATTTTAAATTATATATAACCCTTAAAAATAGCCATTTTCCAAACGAACTCCGTTTTCGTCGAACCCACTTTTGTTAGATCCTGTAATGACCCGAACTTCCCCGGTAAGGAAAGCACGAATTGCTTTGAGAACAACACAAATCAGAACACAAACCGAAGAACATTTCATTGTTTATTACAACAACTCCATCAAATACAAGAATATACAGAGTATGAATAGACAAAATTACATATGAAATATCAGAGATTTAAATTACATTGAAATACATAGCAGCGGAAAAATAATACAACACACAACTGAAAGTAATACACGGATAAAGAGCTTTCCGAGTATCGTTCCAGCCGTAAACCAGGATCCTGTGAATATAAATCTGCAAAACCAAAACTACTAGCTGCTCGTGTGGAAAATAGGGGCACCCAGAGTTTAGGTTAAAACAATAAACTCCAGGTCAGTCATGTGACTGGTGTGTGAACTAAAATAGTTATTAATCTTTATTTTTAAAGTTAGGTAAATCAAGGGACCACGCCGTATAACACGGAACGGGTTTCCCCCCAAGAATACCAGTGCATAAAACAAACAGCGCAATGCTAAATAAAGAAAAATGAAGCTAATATAAGACCCAGGTCCCATCACACAATGCAACGCAAGCCGGAGGATAGGGTTTTACCTTATAATAGCCAAAGAATGCTTGATACATTTAAAAATAGATTATTTTGATATTACTATAAGTGTATAGTGTCAAAACAATTTCAATCATAAGTATCAATCATAGACGACATAAGTGCCCCTTACCACTATGTCGCCATACTAGTTCTATAACTAAAACCGAATTATCACGTATTGGAAAATGGATTCCATCATGAGTCAGGGAAGGGGCAAGCTCCTCCCCGTTCGAGACACTCTAGCAAATGTCTCAGGACCACACACAGCGATCCTTGGATCCTCCAAGGCCGGTCCTCTCTTACTTTTGAGGATTGGCAATTCCTACACACACGTTTCCCTGTCCTATAGGACCTATATCCAAGGCTCCTACATCCAACAACCACACGGGTAAAAAGTATATAAATGTCAGGGCTAGTAGATCACTGACATCACCCATAGCTAGAAAGAAACGTCGTGCACTCCTTGGGTCCTTATCCCGTTTTTGACTCATACCGAGGTGTGAGGCTCGCGAATTAACACTATACACAAACCTATGCCACACTGGCCGTGCTTTGATCATCAACCACAAGACTTTGCTTTTCAATAGAAGCCTTGATCATTTGCCACTTAGGCATGCCACACAGGCAATTCATGCCATGCGATTGATATCCATCAATATATAACCTCTAAGCTCGTACATCTCAGAGAAGGGCGTTAAGTAAGAGAATAAATTCTCCACCGCCAAACAGATATATATTTAATAGAAATCAATCACACAGAATAAAATCCAATGTCAGACACACAGTCCATTTACAAGTTCGTTCTGGCTCTGAACGAAACCGGAGGAACCTTATTCCTCGCAAATCCATTGATCTCCAAGTACGTCTAGACGATCACCAACCGAATCCCTCCTCTTGGGTGTACAGCCCAATCAAGATCATCAATAATCATCCAAACGATGTGAAGACCTCTGGTCTTCAACCACCGTCTTCATCTTTGACTTATCGTCGAATCGGTTATTCAGAATGGGTATAAACCCGGCCTTCCCGAATAACCCTCGTATATAATAAACAAGTGTTACACAAGCACAACATACGCCTCATTCCAATTCAGAATAACCTTTTATTCAAATATTCACATTCTCAGGGAAAGGTTCCCATTAATTTTATCAAAGATAAATTTTTCTAAATTTATTCTTTAATCTTCCTTTGGATATCATTTCAAACCGTGTTAAGGTTTTCCAAACTAGTCCGGATTAGCGAACCACACCGAAGTAATCAATTTTTTTATTTCCCAATCCCAACCTATTCATCCCATGGAGCAAAACTGGTAATACTCTGTATCTAACACCACGGTGTTATCGGTAAATATTAATTACCATTTCACATTCAAATATAATTAAAGATTTAACTATCGCTTTGGAGCAAAACTGGTAATACTCCATTCTCGATCATTTCAATCTCATTAAAGATTCATTAAAACTCCACTTAGTTTTAATCTTCCCAACATTCAATATCCTGTCTTTAACTGGGTTAAAGAACCAACGTCATCTAAAACACGGTTCACGATAAACCCAAAATCACATTCCATTGTTAATCGGGTTAAAGAACAGGTGTTATTCAAAACACCACTCACAATAAACCCAAAAACCAATTTAAATTCAATTCCAATTAAATACCAAATCAACTGGACAATTTCACTAAATCTTAATTAAAAGATTTATTCTTTTCTAAACTGGGTTCAAGAACAGTGTTATTCAAGACACCATTCATGACAAACCCAAAATCTCATTTGATATTAAATATAAGGCTCTGAATAGAAAATATATTGGCTTATATTCAATATCAAACTCTAAAACCAACAAATATCGTATTGGAAATAACGATATAAATATATCTTTCAAATTTCCACAACCATATCTGTATAATCACGAAATCCAACATCGAAATATTCTGAAGATAATTTAGATTCAAATCCATTCCAATTCTCGTATCGGAAATTCTGATTATTTTTAAAACCACTTCAAATCCAATTTATTTATTCAAAAATATTGACTTATAATTCTAGTTCAAAACTAGTTCATTTCGATAAAAATATATTTTTATCCTTCTTAAATATGGGATTTTTATCCCAATTCTTTCTAAATCATTTATTATGATTTTTCACAAATTATTAATATTTTTAATAATTTTATCAAGGTCGTACAGTCGGTTTCCAATAACGGTCGTCGAACTGCACTTACAGCAACCTTTTTCAAATTTGATTTGGACATAATTCCAAATCCAACCGTTAGATTTCAAATCTCTAATATTCATTGGAAACCTCTTTTCGATACGAACCTAACGGTTCTGGTTTTACGAGAATCCAACATTCGGATCTCCCGTAACGTCAATTCGAAGTCAATGGTCGAAATTCGAGAACTACCGCGGCGCGGCGCGTTCTATTCAGGCCATTAATATATATATATATATATATATATATATATATATATATATATATCATCGATTTCAATTCAAAACGTATTTTATAAATTGTTTTAAATTCGTTTTCAAAACAATTTCAACTTCATATTCAATTTCGAATCAAAATTGAATATTCCACATCATCGATATACAAATGATAATATTTTGAAAATGTTATATTTTGAAATCACTTCCTTTTCTATATTCATTATAGAAACGAATATAATCGATATAAATATCGTTCGCGTCAAAATGGCGCATCTCTAATCAACACGGCTTTATATAGTTCAATAACTTCGTTATTCTATTCAATAAATGAACATTTATTTTATTCAACATATGAATCTATATTTTATTCAACACATTGAATATTTATTAATTCTTACTTACAATAAAAATATGAATTTTATTGTATAAATATTTTATTCAACACATGAATAGTTTCAACACATGAATATTTTCAACACATGAATATATATTTTATTCGACACATGAATATTCTTTATTCTATTCAACACATGAATATATATTTTTCTTTCAACACATGAGTATCGTCAACACATGACTATTTTTGTTATTTAATATATTTTATAAAATTATGATAAAGATGTAAATTTTATTGTTTAAAATATTTTACTCAACAAATGAATATTTTCAACAGATGAATATATATTTTATTCAACGCATGAATAATCTTTATTCTATTCAACACATGAATCTATATTTCTTTCAACACATGAATCTATATTTTATAATATTCTTTATTTTCCCAATTGGAATGAGGCCCAATCAATTACCATATAATGTTAATTATATGGATTCCATACAACACATGTATATAATAGCAACGAAAAATAATCAACCAACATCCAGAGTGCACCACACAACTTCATAAGCATTAAATATAACTAATTAACGCTCATACAGTCTATCAATCAAACGATCGACATACCACTAAACAATTAGGATTAGTGTACGTCGAATATCATCCCAACACCCGTGTGGGGTTTCAATCCACAAACACTGAATATTCTTTGTGCAGTTGGGCAATGTGTAAAATTTATCGTCCCAATCAATGTCCTTTAAATAGGTGTACATAAACAAATCGTCTGATTTGCAAATGAATATTTACTTATTCACATTCACGTTAAAAATATATTTTTAATGATAATTAATTTATTTCAACACATGAATGTTTTATTATCCATTTCACATCAACGTCACAAACAAACTTCACAACACACCAAACAAGCATACAAGTCGTCCATGGTCTGTGGACGACGGGTGTCGGGTGCTGCTAAGCACCGTCTGCATCCTAGTATATATTTTAACTAGAAAACAAGATTTAAAGTGAAAAGTTCTCACTGACTAGCTAAACCTATACACCACGACTTTTCATATGTAGAAATCTTCGTCGTGCTCGCCTTTTGTCAATTTCATTATCCGTAGCCACTACATATATAAAAATCACATTTTTATATTGTTGTTCTGTATATAAAAATCACATCTTTATAATAACTCTGTATGGATAAAAATCACATTTTTATACCGCTACTATATAGAAAAAAATCTATTTTTGTACCGTTGCTATATAGACAAAAATTCTATTTTTATACCGCTACTATATAGCTAAAAATTCTATTTTTATACCGCTGCTATATAGATAAAAATTCTATTTTTATACCGGTACTATATAAATAAAAATTCTACTTTTATCTTGCTAGTAATATAATAAAAATTAAATTTTTATTACTCTACATAAACAAAAATCATATTTTTACTGTTGCTTCATATATACAAAAATCGAATTTTTATCGCTACTATATAAAAATCACATTTTTATATACTCTATTATATAAAAAATCATATTTTTATTTCATTACATCATATAAAAATTATATTTTTACTTCGCTAAATATTATATTTTTACTTTGCTAAAAATCAAATCTTTACTTCATTAAAAATCCGACCTTTCTTTGCTAATATCATATATAAAAATCCGACCTTTCTTTGCTAATATCAAATATAAAAATCCGACCTTTCTTTGCTAATACCATACATAAAAACCGACCTTTCTTTGCTAATATCATATATAAAAATCATAAACTAATTACATATTAATAAGTAAAAATAAGAATAAAAAGAAAAAGACTCACTTTCTTTCAGTTTGCTCAGAGGAGGGGAGTCTTCGCTGGTCGGCGTTGGAGGCGGGATAGGCGGAGGCAGGTGGCTGGGTGCGGTAGTGCAAGAGAGCGGGGGCGATAGTTTTAATTTGTGGATTTTGGGGTGGTTTCTTGGATCGAGGAGAGGATGGGGGGTTCTGGCGGGGTCTGGCCACGATGGGGGAGGAGCAGTCGATCACCGGAGAAGAGGGGGGCGGGCTGGCTCTGGTGGCGGCGGTCTTCGAGAGGAGCGGCGGTGCCCTAATCGGAGGAGCGACGGGCTCCTCCCTCCTCTTCTTCTTTTTTATTTAATTTGGTTTGACTGTTTTGAGGGAGAGAAAGGGGGCTTTGGCTCCATTATATAATAATATATTTTTTATTTTTTTTTATTTCAAAAAGCAACTTTTTGTTTCGAACTCGAAATCGAACCCACCGACTGTCGTCCATAGCTAATTACCCCCATCCCGAATACAATGGGATATGTATCGTAGGCTAATTCGACTGTTTCGACCAGTTTTCAACAAAATCAAAATATAACTCTATATATTGAATTTGAACGCGCATTTCATTTTACCGAGGCCACGTATGGACTCTAAAAATTCCCGAAAAATATTTTCTAGCTTCGTATTGACGATAAGATCCTAAATAAACAAATTTCGTTAAATTCTGAGACCGTTTGAAAAATGGCCATTTTTTGGTCGATCGAAATTGACTGAAACTATCAAAACACATTTTCTTTCGCCACGCTCACATATTGATTCGAAAAATTACGAATTTGAAACCTAGCAATAACTTGACATCACGGAAAGTGGTTTCATCGAAAACCGAGGTCGTTTGCAAAATTTCCATTTTTAAGGGCTCAAAATTCCATAGCTACTATTCAGAAATTTCAATTGGGCATAACTTTTTATCCCCGCTATGAAATTTCAATTTTTCAGATTCATTGGAAAGATATTCTCAAATAGATTCTAATATTTTTGGTCTCACCAAAATCTGGTTTATTTGGATCATGTACATTCATTTGAACTTTGAAATCGAAATTTCAAACCACCGCGCCATTTTCAATTCCTTTTATTTTTAAAATAAAATATTTATATTCTAACGACGATTCAAATAAATATATATGTTCTATTTCTATTCAAAATAAATTTCTCGCCGTTATTATTTAAAATAATTCATTTTAGATATTCAAAATTCATTAAAATTGCCAAAATAAAAATTTTAAATTGGCTCAGATTTTCCGGGTTATTACAATCTCCCCCACTTAAAACTTTTTGTCCCCGAAAAGGAACGAAGCCGAAAGTTGTTTAACTAATCAACTCAACTTCCATTATTTTCTTTACGGCTTAAGTTCTTCAACTTTTTAGTTTCTAAGAACTTTTCAAATTTTTCAAAAATTTGGCTAACACCCTAAATTTTCGAAAAATTTCGCCATAACCTCCCCTGCACCGGGACTTCGGTATATTTCAAATAGCCTCCCATGGCCCTCATCAATCCAAAAAGAAAAAGAAACAGCCAATCGGCCCATAAAATCATCCAAACCCAATAAATTTGTAAACATGTACCTATTTGTTGGGCAAACAATTTTATTCTTCTGCTCTAGCCTCCTTGCTATGACCTGTTCACACATATATATGTACATACATGCATTTGCAAATAATTTTCAATACAGTTCAATATTCGGTTCAATTTGGCATAATGGTTCAAAATATCAAACAAATAAACAAACAACACGACCATCAATCAATTAGTGAATTAATGTTTCAAATTCATAATTTTGATATATATACAGAAAACCATATTTTTGATGCCAAATCACAACAATAAACCCTATCTAGTTTTGGTTCTCACACCAGTCTAATGGAAATATATAGATATCACACTTTCGGCACTCGAACATCAACTCTAATGACGATGCATCTATCATCAGAATCATCTCTGAGCGACTAGAGTGTGATCCTATATCTATCCAGTATATTAAAACTTCGAATATACATTCATGACGCGTATATGCAAAATCTTTATATACTCGATTGTCCAAATTCAATACAAATAAAATATTTACATACATATAAACTGGTTTAAATTTTCAAAACAATATTGTTTTCATTTGAAAAATATACTCTTCACACTCGTTTTAGGATACTACTGATCCTATCACTAACGAGTCATTCTAATTGGATATTACTAATCCAATATCTGATGAATTCTTTCATTTGGTTCTAATGTATCTTGTTCTCGAGCTCTGTAAACCAAAGCTCTGATACCACTATGTAACGACCCGAAATTCCCCGGTAAGGAAAGCAAGAATTGCTTTGAGAACGACACAAATCAGAATACAAACAGAAGAACATTTCATTGTTTATTACAACAATTCCATCAGAATACAAGAATATATAGAGTATGAATAGACAAAATTACATAGGAAATATCAGAGATTTAAATTACATTTAAATACATAGTAGTGGAAAAATAATACAATACACAACTGAAAGTAATACACGGATACAGAGCTTTCCGAGTATCGTTCCAGCCGTAAACCAGGATCCTGTGAATATAAATCTGCAAAACCAAAACTACTAGCTGCCCGTGTGGAAAATAGGGGCATCCAGAGTTTAGGTTAAAACAATAAACCCCAGGTCAGTCATGTGACTGGTGTGAGAACTAAAAAAGTTATTAATCTTTATTTCTAAAGTTAGGTAAATCAAGGGACCACGCCGTATAACACAAAACGGGTTTCCTCCCAAGAATACCAGTGCATAAAACAAACAGCGCAATGCTAAATAAAGAAAAATGAAGCTATTGTAAGACCCAGATCCCATCACACAATGCAACGCAAGCCGGAGGATAGGGTTTTACCTTATAATGCTTGATACGTTTAAAAACAGATTATTTTATATTACTATAAGTGTATAGTGTCAAAACAATTTCAATCATAAGTATCAATGATAGACGGCATAAGTGCCCCATACCACTATGTCGCCATACTAGTTCTACAATTAAAACCGAATTATCACGTATTGGAAATTGGATTCCATCATGAGTCGAGGCAAGGGGCAAGCTCCTCTCCGTTCGAGACACTCTAGTAAATGTCTCAGAACTACACACAGCGATCCTTGGATCCTCCAAGGCCGGTCCTCTCTTACTTTTGAGGATTGGCAATTCATGAACACACGTTTCCCGGTCCTATAGGACCTATATTTGAGGCGCCTCGCATCCAAAAACCACACAGGTAAAAAATATATAAATGTCAGGGCTGGTAGGTCGCTGACATCACCCTAGCTAGAAAGAAACGTCGTGCACTCCTTAGGTCCTTATCCCGTTTTTGACTCATACCGAGGTGTGAGGCTCGCGAATTAACGTTATACACAAAGCTATGCCACACATGCCGTGCTTTGATCATCAACCACAAGACTTTGCTTTTCAATAGAAGCCTTGATCATTTGCCACTTAGGCATGCCACACAGGCAATTCATGCCATGCGATTGATATCCATCAATATAAAACCTCTAAGCTCGTACGTCTCAGAGAAGGGCGTTAAGCAAGAGAATAAATTATCCACCGCCAAACAGATATATATTTAATAGAAATCAATCACACAGAATAAAATCCAATGTCAGACACACAGTCCATTTACAAGTTCGTTCTAGGTCTAACGTAACCGGAGAAACCTTATTCCTCGCATATCCATCGATCTCCAAGTACGTCTGGACGATCACCAACTAATTCCCTCCTCTTGGGTGTACAGCCCAATCAAGATCATCAATAATCATCCAAACGATGTGAAGACCTCCGGTCTTCAACCACCGTCTTCATCTTCAACTTATCGTCGAATCGGTTATTCAGAATGGGTATAAACCCGGCCTTCCCGAATAACCCTCGTATATAATAAACAAGTGTTAACAAACACAACATACGCCTCATTCCAATTCAGAATAATCTTTTATTCAAATATTCACAATCTAAGGGAAAGGTTCCCATTAATTTTATCAAAGATAAATTTTTCTAAATTTATTCTTTAATCTTCTTTTGGATATCACTTCAAACTGTGTTAAAATTTTCCAAACTAGTCGGGATTAGCAAACCACACCGAAGTAATCAATTTTTTTATTTTCCAATCCAAACCTATTCATCCCATGGAGCAAAACTAGTAATACTCCGCATCTAACACCACGGTGTTATCGGTAAATATTAATTACCATTTCACGTTCAAATCTAATTAAAGATTTAACTATCGTTTTGGAGCAAAATTGGTGATACTCCATTCTCGATCATTTCAATCTCATTAAAGATTCATTAAAACTCCACTTAGTTTTAATCTTCCCAACAATCAATATCCTGTCTTTAACTGGGTTAAAGAACCAACGTCATCAAAAACACAGTTCACGATAAACCCAAAATCACATTCCATTGTTAATCGGGTTAAAGAACAGGTGTTATTCAAAACACTGCTCACAATAAACCCAAAAACCAATTTAAATTCAATTACAATTAAATACCAAATCAACTGGACAATTTCACTAAATCTTAATTAAAAGATTAATTCTTTTCTAAAATGGGTTCAAGAACAGTGTTATTCAAGACACCATTCACGACGAACCCAAAATCCCATTTGATATTAAATACAAGGCTCTGAACAGAAAATATATCGGCTTATATTCAATATCAAATTCTGAAACCAACAAATATCGTATTGGAAATAACTATATAAATATATCTTTCAAATTTCCACAACCATATCTGTATAATCACGAAATCCAACATCGAAATATTCCAAAGATAATTTCGATTCAAATCCTTTCCGATTCACGTATTGGAAATTCTGATTATTTTTAAAACCACTTTCCAATTTATTTATTCAAAAATATTGGATTATAATTCTAATTCCAAACTAGTTCATTTCGATAAAAAAATATTTTTATCCTTCTTAAATATGGGATTTTTCATCCCAATTCTTTATAAACCATTTATTATGATTTTACACAAATTATTAATATTTTTAATAATTTTATCAAGGCTCGTACAGTCGGTTTCCAATAATGGTCGTCGAACTGCACTTACAACGACCTTATTCAAATTTGATTTGGATATAATTCCAAATCCAACCATTAGATTTCAAATCTCTAATATTCATTCGAAAGCTCTTTTCGGTACGAACCCAATGGTTCCAGTTTCAGGCGAATCCGATGGTCGGATCTCCTATAACGTCAATTCAAAGTCAATGGTCGAAATTCGTGAACTGCCGCGGCGCGGCGCATTCTATTCAGGCCATTAATGTATAATATATATATATATATATATATATATATATTTCGTCGATTTCAATTCAAAACGTATTTTATAAATCGCTTTAAATTCGTTTTCAAAACAATTTCAACTTCATATTCAATTTCGAATCAAAATTGAATATTCCACATCATCGATATACAAATGATAATATCTTCAAAACATTATATTTTGAAATCACTTCCTTTTCTATATTCATTATAGAAACGAATATAATCGATATAAATATCGTTCGCATCAAAATGGCGCATCTCTAATCAACACGGCTTTATATAGTTCAATAACTTCGTTATTCTATTCAACAAATGAATATTTATTTTATTCAACACATGAATCTATATTTTATTCAACACATGTATATTTATTAATTCTTAATTACAATAAAAATATGAATTTTATTGTATAAATATTTTATTCAACACATGAATAGTTTCAACACATGAATATTTTCAACACATGAATATATATTTTTCTTTCAACACATGAATATTCTCAACACATGAGTATCGTCAACACATGACTATTTTGTTATTTAATATATTTTATAAAATTATGATAAAGATGTAAATTTTATTGTTTAAAATATTTTACTCAACACATGAATATTTTCAACAGATGAATATATATTTTATTCAACACATGAATATTCTTTATTCTATTCAACACATGAATCTATATTTCTTTCAACACATGAATCTATATTTTATAATATTCTTTATTTTCCCAATTAGAATGAGGCCCAATCAATTACCATATAATGTTAATTATATGGATTCCATACAACACGTGTATATAATAGCAACGATAAATAATCAACCATTATCCAGAGTGCACCACATAACTGCATAAGCATTAAATATAACTAATTAACGCTCATACAGTCTGTCAATCAAACGATCGACATACCACTAAACAATTGGGATTAGTGTACGTCGAATATCATCCCGGCACCCATGTGGTGTTTCAATCCACAAACACTGAATATTCTTTATGCAGTTAGGCGACGTGTATAATTTACCGTCCTAATCAATGTCCTTTAAATAGGTGTACATAAACAAATCGTCTGATTTGTAAATGAATATTTATTTATTCACATTCACGTTAAAAATTATATTTTTAACGATAATTAATTTATTTCAACACATGAACGTTTTATTATCCATTTCACATCAACATCACAAACAAACTTCACAACACATCAAACAAGCATACAAGTCGTCCATAGTCTGTGGACGACGGGTGTCGGGTGCTGCTAAGCACTGTCTGCATCCTAGTATATATTTTAACTAGAAAACAAAATTTAAAGTGAGAAGTTCTCACCGACTAGCTAAATCAATACAGCGACTGTTCATATGTAGAAATCTTCGTCGTGCTCGCCTTTTGTCAATTTCATTGTCCGTAGCCACTACATATATAAAAATCACATTTTTATATTCTTGTTATGTATATAAAAATCACATCTTTATAATCACTCTATATGGATAAAAATCACATTTTTATACCGCTACTATATTGATAAAAATTCTATTTTTATACCGCAACTATATAGATAAAAATTCTATTTTTATTCCGCTACTATATAGATAAAAATTCTATTTTTATACCGCTACTATATAGATAAAAATTCTACTTTTATCTTGCTAGTAATATAATAAAAATTATATTTTTATTACTCTACATAAACAAAAATCATATTTTTACTGTTGCATCATATATACAAAAATCGAATTTTTATCGCTACTATATAAAAATCACATTTTTATATTCTCTATTATATAAAAAATCATATTTTTATTTCACTACATCATATAAAAATTATATTTTTACTTCGCTAAAGATTATATTTTTACTTCGCTAAAAATCAAATCCTTACATCATTAAAAATCCGACCTTTCTTTGCTAATATCATATATAAAAATCCTACCTTTCTTTCCTAATATCATATATAAAAATCCAACCTTTCTTTGCTAATATCATATATAAAAATCCGACCTCTCTTTGCTAATATCATATATAAAAATCTGGCCTTTCTTTGCTTATATCATATATAAAAATCATAAACTAATTACATATTAATATGTAAAAATAAAAAGAAAAAGAAAAAGACTCACTTTCTTTCAGTTTGCTCAAAGGAGAGGGGTCTTCGTTGGTCGGCTTTGGAGGCAGGATAGGCGGCGGCAGGTGGCTGGGTGCAGAATTGCAAGAGAGGGGGGGCGACGGTTTTAATTTGTGGATTTGGGGTGGTTTCTTGGATCGAGGAGAGGATGGGGGGTATCTGCCAAGGTCTGGCCACGATGGGGGAGGGGCAGTCGATCACCGAAGAAGAGGGGGGATGGGGCTCGCTTTGGCGGCGGCGGTCTTCGAGGGGAGCGGCGGCGCCCTAATCGGAGGAGCGACGGGCTCCTCCCTCCTCTTATTTTTTAATTTAAAGTGGTTTGACTATTATGTAGGAGAGAAAGGGGGCTTTGGCTCCATTATATAATAATATATTTTTTATTTATTTTTATTTCAAAAAGCAACTTTTTGTTTCGAGCTTGAAATCGAACCCAACGACTGTGGTCCATAGCTAATTACCCCCATCCCGAACACAATGGGATATGTATCGTAGGATAATTCGACTATTTCGACCAGTTTTCGTCAAAATCAAAATATAACTTTATATATTGAATTTGAACGCGCATTTCATTTTACCAGGGCCACGTATGAACTCTAAAAATTCCCAAAAAATATTTTCTAGCTTCGTATTGACGATACAGTCCTAACAAAAGTAATTTCATCAAATTCTGAGACCGTTTGAAAAATGGCCATTTTCTGGTCGATCGAAATTGACTGAAACTATCAAAACACGTTTTCTTTCACCACGCTCACATATTGATTCGAAAAATTACGAATTTTGAAACCTAACAATAACTTGACATCACGGATCCAACAAAAATGGTTTCGTCGAAAACCGAGGTCGTTTGCAAAATTTCCATTTTTAGGGGCTCAAAATTCCATAGCGACTATTCTGAAATTTCAACTGGGCATAACTTTTTATCCCCGCTATGAAATTTCAATTTTTCGGATTCGTTGGATAGATATTCTCAAATAGATTCTAATATTTTTGGTCTCGCCAAAATCCGGTTTATTTTGAATCTTGTACATTCATTTGAACTTTGAAATCGAAATTTCAAACTACCGCGCCATTTTCAATTCCTTTTATTTTTAAAATAAAATATTTATATTCTAACGACGATTCAAATAAATATATACGTTCTATTTGTATTGAAAATAAATTTTCGTCGTTATTATTTAAAATAATTCATTTTAAATATTCAAAATTCATTAAAATTACCAAAATAAAAAATTTAAATTGGCTCCGATTTTCCTGGTTATTACGGATCCGGAATGTATAATTATCGTTAGGTTTCAAATTTCATAATTTTTGGAATTAATATTTAAGCATGGTGAATTCAAACGTTTTTGGTCATTTTGGTTTGATTTTAATCGACTGGAAAAAAGACCGTTTTTCAAACGGTCTCCAAATTCGACGAAATTAGTTTTGTTAGGATCGTACCATCAAAATAAAGCTAGATATAATTTTTCTGTAATTTTTGAGCAAGTATGTGGCCCCAGTAAATTAAAATATACGTTGAAATTCAATGTATATTGATTTATATTTTTATTTTGATGAAAACTGACCGAAACAGTCGAATTGGCTCACGAAACATATCCTATTGTTTCCGGAATGGGGGTATTTAGCATGGGGCGACAGTCGTTGAGTTTGACTTCGAGTTCGTAGCAATAAGCTAGTAAATTCTAAATTAAATATTGTTATTTAATTATATATATAGTGAGAATAATTGGTCAAACCTATCATAAATTTCCATCGGTCAAACTGTTTTCCGCTGCCCCATCTCACTACCAACGATCGAAATCTTCAGATCTTCCTCCTCCAAAATCTTCAAATCCACTAAATAAATTCGATAACATATAAAACAAAAATCGTAGCACTTCCCTCCCTCTTTCGATCTATACTATTATGATCATCTCTCGTTGAGGAAATGTAGCAAAATCAAAGCAGGAACAACTGTTGTTCGAACTGGAGTTTCAGATAGAGGGACCCACCGAGTTCGAAGGCAAGATCGGTGGTAGATGAGCTTCTCCAAGCGGTTCGTGTGGCGGCTGATGATCGGTCTCCGGTCGACGATCCTAGGGGCTGCGGAGGATTTTGTTCAGGCGATTGGGTTCGGGTTTGAGCAAAAAGGAATAACGACGGGTTTTTTACAAAGGGAAATGGTAACGTTTGTTTTTAACGTTATTAAGGTTAATTAATTTATTATCTATTTAATTATATAATTAATATACTTGATGTTTATAATATCATATCTTGCTCAAATTGCAAATGGGGCTTAGTAGCACCCGACACTATTTTTTGCAAACCATGGTTGATTGTTTGTTTGAATTGTGATTGGGATTGTCATTGATTGATATTGTTGTATCTAAAATTATTTACATAAAATGTAAACAAAAAAATTCATAAAAAGAAACTGTAATAATATTCATTTACAAGTAGGACGGCTTATTTATGTACACGTAATTATTTGTTACTGATTAGGATGGTAAATTTTACAATCGCTCAGCTGCACGAATAATAATCAGTATTTGTTGTTTGAAAACCCCACACGGGTATTGGGATGATATTTGACATACACTAATCCCAATATTTAGTTGAATGTCTGTCGATGGGCTATGATGAGCATTATTTATTTATTTTAACACTTATACAGTTGTAAATTGCAATTTTCATGATGTTTGAATTGTTAATGATTATTTATCATTATCGTTGAATACGTGCGATGTAAGAAATCCATATAACTGAAATTATATGGTAATTGATTGAGTCGCACTCTGATTAAAAAATAAAGAATATTTTAAAATAACGAATATTTAAAAATAATATTTTGTGAAGAATCAAAATGCGATTTTGATGTCCGATTTTGGATGGACACAAAAATATTGGAATGTGAAGCCGAATTAAATAGTTTAACGTCATTTTTAGCCTGAATGGTTTTATCGATCGATTTTATTATTTTATAATGAAT
The DNA here is from genome assembly GCA_030737875.1 of Allium sativum. Taxonomy (NCBI): domain Eukaryota; kingdom Viridiplantae; phylum Streptophyta; class Magnoliopsida; order Asparagales; family Amaryllidaceae; genus Allium; species Allium sativum. The sequence continues at coordinate 63,664,541 of CM060911.1, read as the reverse complement.
ATAAAAAAGAAATGATTTCAAAATCAGATATTTTGAAAATAATATCATTTTAATATTTTAAATATATGGAATATTCAATTTTGATTTAAAATTGAAAACGAAATTGGAATCGTTTTAAAATGAATTTTAAAAGGTTTATAAAATACGTTTTGAATGGAAACCAACGATATATATATTATATTATATATAATGGCTGGAATAGAACGCATCGCGCAGCTACTGTTCACGAATTTTGACCATTAACTTCAAATAGGCATAACTGGAGATCCGATTGTCGGATTCTCCTAAAACCGGAACCGTTGGGTTCGCATCAAAAAGAGCTTTCCAATAAATATAAGAGATTTGAAATCTAATGGTCGTATTTTAAAATATGTCCAAATCAATTTTAGAAAAGTCGTTTTGGATGCAGTTCAGTGGCCGTTAATTGGAAACTACCTGTACAGGCCTTAATAAAATTATTAAAAATATGAAAAAATTGTGTAAAATCATAATAAACGATTTGGAAAGATTTTGTATGAAAAATCCCAGATTTGAAAGGATAAAAATATATTTTTATAAAAATGAACTAGTTATTAACTAGAATAAAAAAATTCAATGTTTTTAAATAAATAATTTGGATTTGAAAAATGGGTTTGAATATAACCAAAATTTTCCAATGAATGAATTGGAATGGATTGGAATAGAAATAATCTTCGGAATATTTCGATATTGGATTCCGTGATTATATGGATATTGTTGAGGAATTTGGAAGATACATATATCGTTATTCCCAATACGATATCCATTGGTTTTAGAATTTGATATTAAATATAAGCCGATATAATTTCTATTTAGAGCCTTGTATTTAATATCAAATTTGATTTTGGGGTTGTCGTAAATGGTGTCTTCAATAAAACTATTCTTAAACCCCGATGAGAAAAGAATAAATCTTTTAAATAAGATTTAGAGAAGTTTACCAATTAATTAGTATTAAACTGGAATTTAATTGAAATTGGATTTTGCGTTTATCGTGAACGGTGTTTTAAATAACATTTGTTCTTTAGCCCAATTAATAGTAAAGATATGATTTGGAATTTATAAATCTTTTTGTTAAGATGTAGTGGAAATTTCCAAAGTAAAGTTTTTCAATTTAATACATTAAATTGGAATTGAATGGAATTCGATTTGGTAATAATTGAAATGAGCTTCTGTGAATGAAGACCTTAACTATATATGGAATTTCAAAGGCTTTGCCACTATTCCACTTATATTATTAGTCTGATACAGGAATTTATACCGATTATACATTGTTATGATTTCCGTGTAGATTCCATTTTAACGGAAGATGATTTTGGGTTTATCGTGAATGATGTTTTAAAGGACATTCGTTCTTTAACCCAGTTGAAGATAGAATTTATTTCCTAAATTTGAATAATCAATAAAGTAATGATTTTTGAGACTAAAACCAAGGTGAAGTTTTAAATGAACCTTTAATTATATTGGAATGATAATTGGATAATTAAATTTGTCGAATTCATGAAATGATCTAGAATGGAGTACCACCAGTTTTACTCCAGGCGATAATTAAATCTTTATAAGGTTTGAACATGAAATGGTAATTAAATTTACCGATAAAACCGTGGGTGTTAGATATGGGGTACTACCAGTTTTGCGCCATGGAATTAATAGGTTGGGATTGGATAAATGATTACTTCAGTATGGCTCAATAATCCCGACTAGTTTTATAAACCTTAATTTGGTTTAGGATCGTTAAAAGATAAAATAAAATCTTTTGAAAAAAATATCCAAAGGAAGATTAAAAAGAAAAATTAAAATAATTTATCTTTGATAAAATTAATGGGAACCATTCCCTAAAGATATGAATATTTGAATAAAAGAATATTCTGAATTGGAATGAGGCATATGATGTGTTTTTATAGCATTGATTATAAGATACACAAGTTATTTGGAAAGACCATGTTTAATCCATCCTGAATAACTGATACAACGACTGAATATCAAAGAAATGAAGACGGTGGTTGAAGGCCGGAGATCATCACATCGTTTGGATGATTACTGATGTCTTGATTGGGATGTACACCCAAGACAAAGTAATAAGTGGTGATCGTCCAGACGTACTTGGAGATCGACTAGATATGCGAGGGCCTCTCTCCTGTATTGGACATATGGGACGAGGAATAAGGGGCCTCCGGTTTCGTTTAGACCCGGAACGGACTTGCTAATGAATAGTATGTCTGACAGTGTATTCCTTTATACTATATTTGTGGATCTCTGATAAATATTTATCTGTTTGGTGGCAGAGAATTTATTCTCTTGCTTAACACCATTCTCTGACACGTACGAGCTTAGAGGTTATACATTAGTGGAAATCAGTTGTACGGTATGGAATGACAGTGTGGCATGCTGAGATGCAAATGATCAAGGCTTTTGTTGAAAAGCAGTGTCTTTCGGTTGATGATCAAAGCACAACTTTAATTATCATAGCTTTGTGTAGCGTTAATTCGTGGACTTCACACCCAGGTATGAACCAAAAACGGGATCGTAACTGCATGGAAATGGACATATGTTAGTTCTAGCTACGAGTAACATCAAGGTATGGAGCCTAGGCTGTTTACTTATGTGGATGTTGCATATTATTTGATGGAAAGCTAGGTACCTCGGAATTCGTGCCGATTGAAAGGCTCGGATATGATTTGAATCCCTAGTGGCTCTAGAGTGGTCGACATACTGACCCATTTTGGAGGTTCGATAGAACTGGCTAACATATAGTTTGTGGTATAACTAATCATCGGCAGATGACCGACCATGAAGATCCAATGGATCACCAGTATCTGAGTCCGGAGGCAGTTGCTAGAGTGTCTCGAAATCAGTGAGGATGATCCCTTGCCTCGGTTCATGGATGGAAATCCAATTTCCAATACGTGATTTTACGGTTTTAGTTGTAAACCTATATAGCAACGTAATATAATGGTACCTACGCCGCCTATGATTCATACAATTATATTTGAAGTTGATTTCTTCACTTGTAGTAATAACAAAAGATGAAATTTCGTGTATCAAGCATATTTGGCTATTATAAGGGAAAACTCTATCCTCGACTGCGTTCATTGTGTGATGGGACCTGAGTCTTATAATAGCTTCATTTTTCTCTTTAGCATTGCACTGTTTATTTTTATGCATTGGTATCAATGGGGGATAAACCCGTTCCGTGTTATGCAGCGTGGTCCCGTGATACCTAACTTTAAAATCAAGCTAATAACTGTTTTAGTTCTCACACCAGTCCCATGACTGACTCGGAGTTTATTGTTTTAACCTAAACTCTAGGTGCCTATATTTCCATACGGACAGCTAGTAGTTTTGGTTTTTTGTAGATATTTCTTTACGTAGGATCCTGGATTTATAGCTGGAGCTATATTCGGAAAGCTTTGTATCTGTATATTTCTTTCAGTTGTGCTAATTGATGTATTTTCCGCTACGCAGTTTATTTATACATTTTAATTCCGTTGCTATGTAATTTATTCTCTGATATATTCTTGTACTCTGATGTAATTTTTGTAACAGTAATGAAATGTTCTTCTGGTTGTGTTCTGATGCATCATGTTCTCAAAGCAATATGAGCTTTCCCATAAAGGGGATTTCGGGTCGTTTCAAATATCCTTACAAATAATCACAATTTTGTTTCTCTTCCAATATGGAATTACAAAAATCATATTTTTGATTTATGTGTGGAACCTAAGACTTCACTCGAGACATTACTTGTCGGTCTTAGTAAACCTCACGTTTAGTGATATACGCCGATTTTTCAACGCCTTCACACTACCTAGGTAGTCACCCCTAGGAATTACAAAAATCATATTAAATTTATTAAAGTTAAACTATTAATATTTTCGGGGTGCTATAGAAACAATAAAAAACTTCTTCTGAAATATAAATTAGATTATAAAATTGAAATCAACATCAAAACCAAATATAAAATACAGGGATGAAAAATATAAGATGTACAAAAGAAATCAGATAGGTAAAAGAAATAAAATTAACAAAAACAAAAATGAAAGATTTGATCAATCAGATCAATAAAATAACTTACTATTTTGAAGATTTATTATTAGATCTGAAATCCATATTAAAAAGAAGAAATAAACATGGATAAACGTAAAAGATTTGACCAATCTATTATCGTGCTAATAACATATTATATAATAATAAAATTAAAATCCATTGGAGGGATAAAAGAGAATGGACTTTTATTCATTCAAGATATTACTTAAACCGAAAATTACAAAAGCATATTCACTTTTACAATACGATAGTGCGTTGATTGTTATTGTTAAACATCAATGACTATCTCACTCACCAACTTCGAAACATAATGTAACTTACGATGGATGTCATGCTTAAACAGAAAATAATCGACAACTGATGAATTAAAACAAAAATATCAAACATAAAGATGGGTAGCTTCAATAATCAGCCCTATTATGGGACTCGGTGCATAGTAGAAAGTTCGTGCGAGATATGTACATGCTGCTTCGGGTGGTGTA